>CM057459.1:43875000-45174166 GCA_016271365.2 Neoceratodus forsteri | reverse complement strand
TCAGAAACATAGAAACATACAACTGTGCCAGCAGAAACGAGCCTTGCAACGTCTGCCAGATGTGGTGGTACGTTCTCCTTATGGGTTCATATAAATTCACAGCAAAGTTAACACCAGTTTTTAATGTATGGCATGAGATCCATGCCCAATAATGAGCTTAATTTACAATATGCTTATATGTAAGTTATTGTGTCTGTTGTGGTTATAAGAGTGCATACTCAAGTCTTTTATATGCTAGAACTGCTCTGCTTCATTTCACAGTTCTCTCGTCCAATAAACCTGAGAATGCACTCATAACCACAACAGATACAGTAACTACACATAGAGACATGTAAGACAGCACTAAAAGAGCAACTCTGCACTTCAGCATGTGCTTTTATAAATATGATATTTCAGCTATTACAATTTACCAGAGAATACTTTTAGATTCCATGTTCCTTTCCAAGGTTTATAACACATTTTAAAAAGCCTGTATAACAATCACTTACCACTCCCCAGTTAACCTCACAGTACCTTTGATTATATTATCCTGGTGCTCACCGTGACAACAAACTCTGATGTCACAAACAGCAATTGGGAGGTTAATAGGGGAGAGTCACATATTTTCTTTAAGGACTGCAAGATCTGTAGTATTTAGTGGACCAACAGCAAGAAAAATTAAAAACAACTAGAAATCACTTCAGTTAAAGCATAACTGGTGTAAATCTGATTTACTTATTTAAACACATTTTACTAGGTAAGCACACAGAGCCCAGAGGACTTGTTTCCAGTTACAACCGGTGTTGGGGGGGCATGGGATATCACAAGGGAAAGGTACATTCCACCACATATGTTTTAAATACAGCACAGTGTAAATCCAGCATACAAGCTGCAAAAAAACTCATAAGTGCAAGATGCAAAACAATACAGGAAGGTACAGTAACATGAAGACAATAACTGAAGAAAAACATCACAATTCCAATTATAGGTATTAACACTGTACGCTCAAGGTGAAGACAATATCTGAAGAAAAACATTGTTGATCCAATGAGATTTTAAGCCTGAGGTAGTGGTGGCCTAGCTATCCTTCAATATAACAGCAGACCCACTAGAACTTGTTAACCTTGGTTGATTATGACCACAAGAGGTGTGACTGGGGCAGTTAAGGCATGAAGACAAGGAGGAGTGATGAACCTTGATGTGTCCCTTGCACAAGAGATAGGTATTGGATGTGCTGACTTTAGGAGGGAGACTATTCCAGATACATGGGAGTCTGTATGCAATTGTGGCTTGCCCTAGTTTCTCTTGCAGCATGGGATTTGGAAATAGCAACTGTCTTCAGATCTGAGGGAATACGAGCAATTTCTTGCCAGTGTGAAAAGGTTCATTAGGTACATAGATACATAGATACATAGACAGTGTTGACAGATAAGGGCCTATGGCCCACCCAGTCTGCCCATTTGAGCTTGTAAGTTCAGTTTGTTTTCCTAGAAGTCTGTTGCCCCTTAACCCTGACCTCCAGAATTCCTTTATGTCTATCCCATGCATTCTTAAATTCCGTGATTGTTTCAGCCCCCACCACTTCCTCTGGCAGAGTGTTCCACTTGTCCACCACCCGTTCTGTGAAGAAATTCTTCTCATGTTTCCTCTGAATCGTCCTCCTCCAACTTCACCCCATGCCTCTAGTCCTGGAACATCTTTTCGCTTAAAATAGTGTTTTCCTGCACCCTGTTCCTCCCTGTAAGATACTTGTATGTCTCTATCATATCGCCTCTCTCCTCCCTCCTCCAGGGAGCACATGTTCAGTTCCTTCAACCTGTCTTCATAGGACTTGTGATGCAATCCATGCACCATCTTTGTTGCCCTCCTCTGAACCTTCTCTACCCTGTCTATGTCCTTACGTAGGTATGGTCTCCAGAACTGTACACTGTACTCCAGGTGGGGCCTCACTGGTGTCTTGTATAGCGGAATTATGACCTCCCTTTTCTTGCTGGTGATGCCCCTGCCTATACATCCCAGCATCCAATTTGCTTTAACTGCTGCCTTGTCACACTGTTTCCCTACCTTGAGATATTGTGCCAGGGTTTTTGTGCCCCATATGCATTATCTTGCACTTCTTTGCATTGAATTTCAACTGCCAAACCCCTGACCATTCTTCAAGTTTCTGCAGGTCGCTTCTCATTCTGTCTACACCCTCTGGTGTGTCTACTCTGTTACAGAGCTTTGTGTCATCAGCGAACAGTGAAATTCTGCCTTCTAGGTCCTGGAATGTCACTGATGAAGATGTTGAATAGGACCGGTCCCAGCACTGATCCCTGTGGTACCCCACTGGTCACTCTTCCCTCTGTAGAGTGACAGCCATTTACCACCACCCTCTGTGTCCTGCCACCCAGCCAGTTACCTACCCACCACACTACTGTCCTGCCCACACCCATATTCCCCAGTTTGTGTAATAGTCTTCTATGTGGTGCAGTGTCAAAGGCCTTGCTGAAGTCCAGATAGGCCATGTCCACTGCCTTCCCCTGATCCACCTCCCTAGTCACCCAGTCAAAAAATTCAACGAGGTTGGTCTGACATGACCTCCCCCTGGTGAAATCATGCTGCCTTGGCTCCTGTAGTCCATTGACAACCAGATGTTCCACCAATCTCTCCAGTAGTGCTTCCATGATCTTCCCACTACGAGGTGAGGCTGACTGGTCTGTAGTTCCCTGCTTCCTCTTTGTTCCCACTTTTGTATAAGGGACTACATCTGCTGTCTTCCAGTCTTTGGGTACCTCCCTGTTTCAAGTGATCGGCTAAACAGGATAGCCAGAGGTTCAGCCACCACCTCTCTTAGTTCTTTAAGGACCCTGGGTGCACCCCATCTGGCCCCATTGCTTATCAACTCTTTATTACTTCCAGTTCCTTCAGGACCTTTTCGTAAAGGGACTTGTGTCCATTTCTGCACTATTCTCACCCCTTGTACTCCTTCAGACCCATTACCTCCTCTTCCTCAGTAAATACTGAGCAGAAATACCTGTTCAATATGTCAGCTTTACTGTTGTCATCTCCACGCAGCCCCATCCTCCCCTTCAGTCTCACTATCCTCCCTTTGTCTTTCTTTTTCACTTATGTACCTGTAAAGGTTTTGTCCCTCTACCCACTGATTTTGCAATGTGTTCTTCTGTCTGAGCTTTGGCTTCCCTTACTGACCTCCCCCGCCTCCCTTTGCTTCTTCTGGTGCTTCTCCTATCCCCTTCTGCCTGTGTCTTTTGTATTGCCTGAATGCAATCTTTTGGCTTTCACTTTCTTTGCTACCTCTTTGGAAATCCATAATGGTCTCCTCTTCCTTTTCCTCTTGCTAACCTGCTTAACATAATTCTGTTGTTCTTGTAATCCCCATTTAAATACTGCCCACTGTTCCTCAACCCCTGATTCCTGTCCCATTCCCTTAATGCCTCTTTCAAGTATCTCCCCATTTTCCCAAAGTCTGCCCCCTAAAATCCAGGATCGTGTTTTGTGTGGTTTGGTTCTGCTCTTTCTGTGATTTCAAACCACAATGACTGGTGGTCACTGTTTCCCAGGTGCTCCCCACTGTTACCCCCATCACACTGTCCCTGTTTGTGAGCACAAGGTCCAGTATTGCCTTCTGCCGAGTTGGTTCCATGACCAGTTGCTTGAGGAAGGCACCCTGAAGGAGGTCCAGGATAAATCTGCTCCTAGTTGATGCTGCTGCTGGATGCTCAGTCCACGTCTGGAATATTGAAGTCTCCAGCCAGTACTACCTCACCCTTGTCTGCCATCCTTTGGATGGCTAACATCAACTCCTATCTGTTTCTTCCTCCTGGGCTGGTGGTCTATAGACCACACCTGTGCGGATGGCTGTCCCCATTTTCCTTTCCAGCTTAACCCACAGTATCTCTCCCCCATTTTGTTCCTCCTGGATCTCTGTGGCCCTTATGTCATTTTTCACATACAGTGCCACTCCTCCTCTCTTCCTGCCTGCTCTGTCTCTTCTGAATATGTTGTAGCCAGGTATGGCCATCTCCCAGTCGTGGTTATCATTACACCAGGTTTCAGTGATGGCCACAATGTCCAGATCTGACTGCACCATGACAGCCTTCAGATCTTCCATCTTGTTGCTAAGGCTCCTGGCATTTGCAGACATGGCTTTCCATGATTTGACCTCCCTAGACTGTTTCACTGTTCTACTCCAGCCCCTTCCTTGGTTGTCATTTATCCCTGGTTCTCCTTGCTGTCTGCCCTTCTGCTGAATTTTGCCCCTGTTCTGCTTATCCACCTCTTGGGCACTAATCTCCATCTTTTGCATACTGCTTTGCAGAGATAGCCACTCCTCTGGTTCACTGGTTCCACTGCTAGCTGTGGGGGGTGAGCAAGTAGGTACCCTCCTTGCTGGCCTGCCACCCCCCTTTGCTAGTTTAAATGCTTGTCAATGTAGCATTTAAACTTATCATTGAGTGCTTGATTCCCTCCAGGATGGATGCAGGCGTCCAGGCTTGAACAAACCTCCATCCCTCTAGGTGGGTCCCCAGTCACCAATGAATCCAAACTCTTCCTCACAGCACCAGTTCTTCAACCATGAGTTAAAGTTCCTGGTGCTGCACTCCTCTGCTCTCCCTTGCCTCTCACAGGTAGTACTTCTGAGAAAGTGACAGAAGTAGCTACTTGCTTGAGACCCCTCCCCAGTTTCCTAAATTCTTCCTGAACTTCCTTTGGCTCCCCATTTGCCAGGTCATTAGTACCTAGGTGGATAATGACATCCAGCTCACCCTCCCATCTTGCCTTCCCAGTGATCCCCAGGATCTTCCTTCCATCCCTCCATGCCGTGGCAGCTGGTAGACACCTCACCTCCCTGTCCTCCCCCTCCTGTGTTCCTAGCTGGATCCCTCTTATGATGGAGTCCCCCACCAGGATTCGCTTCCTCCTCCTCTGGGGTCCACTGCTTTCCCTGCTGAGGTCACCTCCTTGGCTAACCTCCACATCCTTTCCTTCCACTTCTCTGGGTACCTCTATTTGGTTGTCCTTATTTGCCAGTGTGGCATATGAGTTCTGAGTGGAATAGGATCTGGGATGTGCCTCTGCCTGACCACTCTAACCCTCCCTGAGCCCACTGTCATCCAAGTGCTCCTCGCTTCGGCATCCTTTGAGGCAGTTGCATTGGACTGGGTGGTCCCTGGATAGGGGTGATGGTACTCCCTGACCCAGTTTACTCCGCTCTGAGTCTGGCTACCTCATCCCGCAGTCCAGAGAGATGCATGCAGATAGGGCAGCACCTCAGTGTCCAGAAGGTCTGCCTGAATATGGCTGCCCCACAGCCACTGCATTGCACCACTCCCCACATTATACTGCAGTTCCACTACTTGTCTGCTACTGAAGCTCTCCTAGTTCCCTTTTTATTAATTTACTGTCCTAAAAATCCTGCCACTGATCCTCAGATAATTTTCTTTAATAAAAAAAAAATAAATGAGTCAAAACACTTGTCATACTGAGGGTGGGGTTCTTCCCCCTTGTGCCCCTCCTACTTCACACCCTTTACTATACCCTGTGTTTAGCTCCTGTCAATCAGATTTAACAGGGCATATAATTAAGAGTTGGAGGAAGGGGAGGGAAGGGGGAGAAAATTTGCAGCAATTAAAGACAGCACAGAATTACACCACCACTATGTAGCTCAGTAATTTACCTGACCAGTACCTAATCCCTACAAGAGCAGTATGCAGCAGGTGTCTCTTCGAGGGCGGAATCCAACTGAGGGCATCATACGTGGTACAGTGGTGGATTCTGGAGGTGCATGCCAGTACAGATCTACAGAAGCCATTGAAAAGGGCCAGCTCAGTGATGTGGAGGGCTAAGGCACTGAGCACTTTACCTGCTGCCACACCAGCAACCTGTGTTCGGGAACAAGCATAAGCTGCCGGGGGTTGGCTGGGGAGGAGGGCTGGAAGAGGATCAATTGGCTGCCTGGCAGCTCTCTTCTCCTGGATTGGGGTGAATGGCCATCTCAGTTCTTGGCTGCCACCAGGTGGAGGCCTGGTGGTAGACCATGGGAGCTCCAAGAGGCAGACAACTGTCATGGGGTGAAGGGAACGAGTCATGGCCTCAGGACACATGTGCACTTCCATTCATGCCCCTTCAAGCACATGTGTTTGCCCGTGTATGCCATGGCTGGGGCTGGGATGGGAGAAAATGGAGGAAAATGGACAGCATGGTGGATATTAATGGACGCCCAACCCCCAGCACTCCCACCCACCATATCACCAGGTTACCAAGGTTGGTAGCACTGGATTCAGGCATCGAGGGGGAGGAAGACCCTCCCCCAATCCCATCATGGGGGGAATCCATGGGGGGTACTGGCTGCCTAATGTAAGCTTGGGGAGATGACGGATGATGGGGGCGTGGAGTAGGATCAGGCCATGCCTACTGTGGCCAGGAGCATAAATAGATTATAGAAAAAAAGGCACTGAAACATACTGTTAGTCTACAGGGTAGAGGAGTTGGCACCAGCGTATGCTACATCCCTGTAGTCTATTACGGGAAGATGGAATGTTCAACTATCAACTTCTTGATGCTGGGCTTTAGACAGCTCTTCATGCTGTAAAGGGCTTCAAGTTTAGCATAGCACTTAACTGTAACCTGGGAGATGTGGTCAGAGAAGATGAGATTCTGGCCCAGATGCAAACCTAGGTATTTGTATGATAATACAGAGTCAAGGCACTCATAATTGGAGGAGGGGAGGTTTAAAGTGTCGGGGCAGTGGTTAGCCAGTGTTTGAAGTCAAACAGCATGACTACTGTTTTCTTTTGGTTCACTGCTAGACGGCTGTCTAGAATGTTTTCTGAATTGCAAAGAAGTACTTTTGTGGGGGCTCTTCGATGGAGAAGACATTAGGGCCAGATACATAGATGACTGTGTCATAAGCAAACATATGGATGTGGCAGGTGGAGATAGCTGAAGGGAGGTAGTTTACAAAGACTGTGAACAGCAAAGGGCCAAGCACAGATAATTGGGGAATCCTGAGGGACACTGGTAGATGGGGGAGATATGTTTTTGGCTCACTTGACTGATTCAGGTCAATCAGATAAGTAGGAGAGGAACCAGATGAGGGAGGGGGTGGAGATGCCTGAATCTGTAGGCTTAGCCAGGAGAAGATTGTGGTCTATGGTGTCAAAAGCCTTGACTAAGTCAATAAAATTGGCCTCTGTTGCCCAAGCTCTTGTCCATGCCTGTGCGAATGTGGCAGACACATGGAGCAGGGAAGTGGAAGTGGAGTGATTTGAATGGAAGCTGGACTGATACAGGGTCAGAAAGCCCATGCTAGAGTAGAAGTTGGAGAACTGTCTGATTGCCAGCCTCTCAAAGACTTTGGATACTACAGGCAGGAGGGAGATTGGGCAGAAGTTGAAAGGTGCATTGGCAGGGCCACCCTTATGGATGGGGATGACTTGTGCATGTTTCCAGTAGCAAGGGCAGGACCTGGCTGCAAGGGACCAGTTGAAAACATGTGCAATGGGAGCCACTATGACAGAGGCACTGATTCTCAGGAACTTAGGGGACATGCAGTCATCACTATAGCTGGAAGAGGTGCTGAGTGCAGAGATCTCTTTTTGAACTTCATCAGCTGGGATTGCTTGAAGACAGACGTTGCCAGTTACATGAGACTGGGGCTGTTGGATAAGACTAGGTTGGGGAATTAGAGCCCTTGGTCCTTCAAATAAATACTTGCTTTGGTCTTTGGCTGTTAGCATGGAGCTGGGGGTGACTTTGTCCCTGACAAACATTGTAGGAGGGTTGAGGAGGCTGTGTATTGTTTTCCAAATTTAGATGGACTGGTGCCTTCGCATGCAAGCTTGGCTTGGAAGTACTTGCCTTTGGCCTTCCTTTTTAGCTTGGTGCATAGGCTGCAGAGGGTGGTGAAGGTTTTCTTGTCCCATGGGAGGCTGGAGGCTTTGTACCTGGCCCACGCAGCACCTTTTGCCCTATGCACATGTTCACATTTGCACTGGAGTAACCCAATTGCTTGGGCTGCTCCAGTATAACGGCTTCCATGTAGACACTTACCCGACCGGTGTAAGCCACTCAGTAAGACGCTCCCAGATTCTTTGTCAAGCTTGGGATGCCAAGAGGAGTGAGTGACTTACTGCAGATTTAACTGCTGTGTGGACTGTCTGCACCATGGCAAACCATCCATTCTGGCACGTGGACAGCCGAGGTGACGTAGACCCATGCATGAAGAGTCTCCGTTTTCAGCAAGTGCTTGCAGCCAAATAGTTTTCCAACAAAAAGACAGTTTCCCCAAGTGCAGTAAAGTGGCTGCTATTGAAAACTGAGGGCAGGTAACACTTTAAATTTTCCACAGAACCATACAGCTACGATTTTGGGTATGCACATTCACATGCGCATTTACATCACCACTTGTGGTGACAAGCAGCTGTCTCGCCCCCTGATGCCCCTCACCAGCACAGACTGTAGTGGTGCAGAGAGGGACCATGTAGACAAGGCATCCACGACTAGCAGGTGGTCGGGATCGCACTGCTGCAGTCGGACATTTGTAGCGCTACTGCTGTGTAAATGCGGCTTTTGTGCTGGAAATTTTCAATGATGTCAGAAGAGATCCAGGGCAGGTGGTGGTCATGGACTTCAGATCATTTGACTGGGGCATGCATGTTGCAAATTTCAGTGAAGGTGTCAGAGAAGAGGGTTGATGCTACATCAAGATGCAAGGCTGGCAGGGTGGGAGTCCAGTTGGCTGATAAAAGGTCTTTGGTAAATGCATTCAGATTGAACTTTCTGTATGAATGGGTAAGGGTGATCCTAGAAGGGGCTTTTACTGCCTTCATGCAACACATGCAATAGGTTGTGCAGTGATCACTGAATATAGTGGGCAGGATATCAGCAGCCAAGATTCTATGTGGGTGTGATGTCAACACCCAGTAACTTATAACACGGTTGTTAGCCCTGTCATTGTATTGAGTGGGAGAAGAGATCATCTGGCTGAGGTTCATGGCTTTGATTTTTGAGTGAAGGATGCAGGGTTGGGAAGAGCTAGACCCAGACAGTCAGTTGGGATTGAAGACCCAGAGTATGATGTGCTCACTGGTGGGCATGTGATCTAGCACCTTTTGAAAAATATTTGATATTGTGCTCAGGGGGGACCCAGGAGAGCAATAAACTCCTGTGAGGACAATGAGGAGTGTGGTCTGGTGAGGACCTTCGAAATGATCTTGTGAGACTTTGGCAGGGTTTCTTGAGAGGAGATTTTAAAATTGTATTTCAAGGCTGAGTATATAACAACCTCTCCTCCTCTTTTGGAGTAATCCTGTCTATGTGAGAGGTAACCTGGGATGTTGATGGCTGAGAAGTCGATACAAGAAGATAGCCAAGTTTCAGTTAGGATAAGGAAATCTGTATTAAGTGAGACCCATGTTTTTACTAGGTCAAGTTTGGGGAGGTGGCTCCTATTTTTTGAATGAAATATCCTGAGACCCTTCAGTAGTAGGACAGAGTCACAGGAAGTGTTTGGGGGCGGGCCAGGGCTGACTTCCATGTCTCTGCCCAGAATAAGAAGTAGGAGGAGGAAAAGTTGCCTTCCTTGCTGTGGGGGCTTTCTAATATAAGTGCCTGCTGGATGAAGGAATGCAGGGCTAAAAGGCCTTCAGTCTAAGCAGTGCCTCAGGAGCATACCAGTTTTGGATTAGCAAACCTGGGTAAATGTTGAAGTAGTGATCCCCTAGGATGGACATGGTGGGGGACCTGAGACAGGCTGAGTGGAAGCAGCGTGGCAAGTATAAGCACTACCATTTCTATAGGCCTCATAGGTCTCTGGGAGCAGTTATGTTCACAGTTAGTCACAGCCCATGCTTGTAAGCTTTTTATTACAGTAAATAACTGCTCTTTAAACTGTATTTTAACCAGTCACCGCAATGTAAGTAAGCAATAAAACACAACAGGGTGTTGACTTTCTTGGGATAATGCATGCCCTGGTGTGTAGTGAAGCACAAGGTGCTTGTGCCAAGTGCCTTTATCATCTGAAAGTACATTAACCACAGACAACCAATGACCTGGAGTGTCTTTATATGTTCATAAAATGAGTACACTTAGAAACAAATTAAAAAAACCAAAAAATGCCAACTTTTTTTATTTAAAAAATGTTTTTCTTTTCTCAAAGTAAATAATAAAAAGTAACCCCTCACCATCTTTCAATAATCTGTCTTTCCATGCATTTAACAGATGGAATGTTTGTTTATTGTGGAATACAAGAACTTGAAGTCCTGCTGAACTCTTCAGGCAGAATGTTCACCCCCTTTTACATAACAAAAGAACTTATGTAGAGTCATGGTCATGGTCTCCATCCCTGACCCCTACCTACTCCTCCCATCCTCTCTTCTTGCTTACCCCGAACTCCCGCCTGTCTCCAATTACCCAACTTCTTTTTCCTCAATGCTGTCCTTATTGCCTCAGGTAGCCACTTATCCACCCCCACTATGCTACCTCCCCACCGTGTGCTCCCTCCACTCATAGACTAAGTCAGTTTCTGACTGCACTGTCCCACCACCTTGTACTTATTTGTATGCCTTAGCTTATCCTCTAATTGTTGCCTATGCCTTTTGCTGTCTTGTAACTCGGCAACACTATAATTTGACAATGTCATCATTCTAACAGCAATCCCTACTTTCAATCTGCTGGTATCAATTGTAACCTCCTGTTATGTAACACACTTATTCTATTGCTTTGAAATCTTTTAACTGTATTACTGTAATTGTCCTTCTGTCTGTAGGATTTGTACCTCATGATGTGGAAGTGTTGTAAAAGAGTCTCTGGCTCAAAGGTATTGTAATTCTGAGACTTTAATAAATAAAATAAAAAAAAATGATGTGGCATGGTAAGCAGTAGAGACTGAATTGCAAGCTGTTAAGGATAGGAGGAGGAGTTTTCATGGCAATCAAAGAAAAAATGCACTTAACACTGAGACTAGTACTTAATTTTTTTTTATTTATGTGTGGAAAAATGGGATCATGAGAGGAAAGAATGTTTAATTTTTTTAAAGAGATTTAAGGGAGCTAAGTTTTTAAGGCCGTACTGAAGGTTTTAGCAAGTAAAGGTGGCAGCCATGTTTGTGATGGTAGTCAGGTATGAGTAAAGTGGCTCATGAATTTTGTACGTGATTTTCCCAAATTCCAGAATCCCACTGCCTGAACTTGTTTTAATCTGTGCATTTCTATTTTTGATATGATTAGTACTATTCATACAATACCATTGCTTATAATTCTTGTAATCATGACCCAGAACACCTGTCAAAAAAGGCTCTTGCTTGCTCAGAGGTTTTTCCTGGAACAAATAAAATGAAAATGCAAATGACTGTTTGACAAGGACAAGAGGAGGATCCACAGCAGCTTTGCCAGCCTAGTAGAAAGCTAATTCTGGTCAGAGCCAATACGGCTGCAAAATGATTGTAGTGATGGTGGTGAGAGGCATGTAGAGAAGATGCAGTAGAGGAATGATGGATGAATCAGTTAAGGGTTGTTGTGGTTTACTGAAATTATAATTACTGGTAACCCCTTTTATCAACTGGCTTACAAGCCTCTGGCGAACACCATAACAACCAGAAAATGGGTTATTATGGCATTCTGAAAAGCTTTCTTTAACCAACAGTGCCAATCATTCATAGCGCGATAGCTGACTGGCTCCTAGTCTGTGTGTGGGTGGTCTGAACACTTCAAAAAACATGGTGGCTCCGTTTCTGAGGAACCACAGTAATCACCTGCTTGCCCACCCAGACAAATTATTTGCCTGGCACAATCCTCCGAAGTAAGTTATTTATTTATTATTTTCACTATTTATCTAGTTGATCCTGCCATTACATCCAAAAAAATCTGCCTGGTTGATCCTGCTGTGGATGCACTTCGGTCGGGGCTTCAGTCCAACCCAGTGCAATCTCCAATGTGACTCTGCCTCCTGGTCAACAGTAGCATTTTTTAAGTAAAAAAAAAAAGAAAGAAAAAAATGTCCTTCCTGGACTGTGTGTGTGTAAGGCAGTAAGAACTGCTTTCCCTAATGTTGGCATTCATTCCCTGCACCAGTAATCAAAAAATAAAGGATAGGCAAGTGTGTGTTTAAGGGTTTTTTTTTTTTTACACACCCTCAGTGTGTGATGACCTCATAAACTTCTCGAGCTTCACATTCAAGGTTTATGGGTCATCACACACCTCAGGTGTGTAAAAAAATCCAGAACACACACTTGTCTATCCATTAGTCTATCTATATTGCATCTTGTAGAGATCCTTATAACAGGATCCTAAGTACATGGAAATGCCCTGCAATTATAATTGCCCAGATTTCAAAGCAGGATCATAAATTCATACAAATGTCCATAATAATGCACTGTGTGGCAGCAGTGACTGGGAGATCACTGTTGCTATAGCATGTAAGAATTAATGTTTCCATTTGGTGGACAACATCAGTAATGGCGCCCCATGGTTTACAATGTAAGCACTACCATTATTAATACATAATTATTTTAAACTGTAATTTCACTTAAGTGCAGTGCAGAGATAGAGGGGAGAAAACAAAGACAGTGGGTGCAGGAGAAGGTGGAGAGATATAATTATACTGAGGGTAATACATATTGACATTATTTACCTGTCATCATGGACATTTGCACATATTTTGCGTCCTGCTGTACATTTTCATCATTCGTTATAGTTGCTGGATATTTGCATACATTTATGACATGTAAGTTATTATTATGGACATGTCCATGAATTCAGAATCCTACTTTGAAATCTGAACATTTATAATTGTGAAACATTTACATATTTTTACAGTTCTGTTTTGAACATGGGGATACTTATGGGCTTTCTGATCGAATATGACTTTTTGGGGCACTAATTTATCAACATTTTACTATGGGTTCTTGTTGTACTCATTGCTACTACTTATATTTCTCCTTTTCTATAACCCCAGCAGATCTTTATGTCTCTTTACTTTCATCCACATTCCTTTTTAGTTTGCTTCCCATGGAAGTGCCTGGACTCAATAACTACTAGGTAGTTTCGGGGCAATAAAAAACGTTTTCTTTCTTTCTGTCCACACTCCACTGGACATGCAGTCATGGACATTACCAGCTGTAAGCACTGTGGCACTGTGTGTCTCCCAGGAGCATCAGCAAAGAGAGACATGAACCACATTGTCAATATGATACACAAACAGGAAGAGGCCACTAACATTCCTATCCACCTAGGGACAAATGATCTCGCTAACCAATCAGTGGAACAAGGTCAAATGGCACCTGACCCTACTGGGCAAAAGATTAGCTTCTCTTTCATCTGGCGCTGCCTCTTCTGAAGTTCTGCCTGTATGGAGGAAAGGGAACAGCAGGCAGAAAATCAGAGAAAAAGAAATAGGGGAACTTTGGCTTAAAGGCTGGTACAACTACATTGGACAGTGGCAGGATTTTTGGGTGAGGGAGTTCTTCAGGTTTGATGGCCTTCACCTAAACAAGGAGGGAAGCAAAAGGAGGAGGATTCTACTCATGGGCTTCTTGCAACCATCAGAGGTCCTACCATGACTCCCCCTTCTACCGGGCAATGTCCACAAGTGCACTCAGTCACAAATAAACACAAGAAAAAATGAATCTTTAGAAAATGCTACAAAGGTTCAAAGCAAGATAAAAATAAAAAAAGGAAAGGCACATCAAGCACAGGAGGCCAAACAAACATGGAAGGCCATGTGCACCAATGCACAGTCTATCCAACAAACTACCAGACCTCATAATCATGATAACTGAGGCACAACTTGATTGGGTTGCCATAACAGAAACATGGTTCAATGGGAACCATGACTGGGACACTGTCATTCCAGGATACAACCTCTTTTACAAGGATAGGGTGGGAAATAATGTAGGAGAGAAGCAATCTATGTCAAAGATGATACTGAAGCAACAGAGATCCAAAGAGTGGAACAGGGAGTAGAAGCTTTGTGAATCCTACTTAAAACAAACAGAGGTGAGATAATTTGTCTCGTTGTTATATACAGACTCCCATCAATAAACAAAGAAAGTGACAAAGAATTATGACAGTCCATACAGGAGATGGCTAGCAAGGGAGAGGTACTGCTTGTGGGGGATTTCAATCTACCCGACATAGATTGGGGAACCCAAACAGCAGCCTCCTCCAAAAACCAGGGCTTTCTGTTAACTCTAAAAAGTGCAGATCTGCAGCAACTAATTTCTGACCCCACCAGAGAAAAGGCAATTTTAGACCTGGTCTTACAAATGGAGGGTCACAGAAGCAGAGGTAAGAGACCACTTGGCCAACAGTGACCATCATCTGGTATGGTTCCGGGTACAAATTATACGAACATACAAACATACAACATTTTCCAGCATATAAAGGCCTAGAGGTCTATCAAGTCTGCTCGAATGTGCAGCTAGCACCCCTTATTCTACAGCTGCTCCTCCCTTCCACCCTTCCCCTTCATTGACCCTCCCCCTTGTCCTGTCCCATCCCCTTTTGAAGCAGTCCACTATTCTACTGGATACCACTTCTGCAGGTAACACATTCCACCCAGCCACCACCCTCTCTGTCAAAAAGTGTCTCCTCATCTCCCTCCTGAACCTTCCTCCCTCCAGTCTCATATCATGGCCCCTGCTGTCCCTCCCCTCCTTTACTTTGAACAGCCCCTCTGTACCTGTCTTGTTTATTCCTTTCATGTACTTAAAGGTTTCAATCATATCCCCCCGTCCCTCTTCTCCTCCAGCGAGTACATGTTCAACTCCCTCAGCCTCCTCTCGTATGATAAGTCACCCAGCCCCTTGATCATCTTTGTCACCCTGCGCTGCTCCCCCTCCAGTAACTTTATGTCCCTCTTCAGATACGGGCGCCAGTACTGCACCCAGTACTCCAGGTGCGGTCTAACTAATGACCTATACAGTGGCAGAATCATCTCCTCCCTCCTCGAGGATATACCCCTTGCAATACAACCCAGCATTTTGTTAGCCTTTGCAGCTGCCTTTCTACATTGTGCAGAGTTGTTCATTGACCCTGTAATGAGCACCCCCAGATCCTTCTCCTCCTCTGTCTGGGCTAGCTGCACTCGCCCCAGCTGGTAACTCCTCCTTGGGTTCTTCATCCCAAAATACAGCACCTTGCACTTTTCAGCATTAAACCCCAGTTGCCAGGTGTCTGTCCAGGTTTCAAGCTTTGCCAGATCATCCTGCAACCCCTGCCATCCCCCTAGGTCATCCACCACCGCTCCTACCTTGGTATCATCAGCAAACAGACTGATCTTGCTCTTGATGTCCAATGATATGTCTGCAATGAATACCCCAAACAACACTGGCCCCAACACTGAGCCATGTGGAACACCGCACATCACTACCCTTGGGTGCGAGAGCTCCCCACCCACCACCACCCTCTGTTGCCTTCCCTGCAGCCAGTTCCCTACTCATCTCACCAGCTTTGCACCCGCCCCGTGCCTTCTAACTTACTTCCCAGCCTTCCATGTGGCACCGAGTCGAATGCCTTACTGAAGTCCAGATACAGGACATCCACTGCATGGCCCCTGTCCATTGCCTAGTTACCCAGTCATAGAACTCACCAGGTTGGTTTGGCAGGATATGCCAATGTCAAAGCCATGCTGTCTGCTGTCCTGTAGTCTGGCCACCTCTAGGAGGGCCACCAGCCTCCTTCAGGATAGTCTCCATTAGCTTACCCAAGATGGATGTGAGGCTCACTGGTCTGTAGTTTCCCAGTTCATCCTTGGGGCCACTCTTGTGGAGGGGCACCACATGAGCCATCCTCCAGTCCTGAGGTACACACCAATGTAGTGAGGCATTAAATAGGTCTGCCAAAGGTCCCGCAAGGACCTCTGCCAGCTCCTTCAGTACCCTGGGGTGGATGCCATCTGGGCCTGGCGCCTTGTCCAACCTCAGTGCCTTCAAACCCTCCCGAACTCTGCCCTCCATGATTTCCCCATCTGTCACCCCCTCCCCCCATTTTTGCCATTCTTCTCCCCTTGGGTGTCACCCCCCCTCCTCAATAAATACCGAGCAGAAGTAATCATTTAGTGCTTCTGCCTTATTGCACCCTGCTTCCACCCAACAAATCAACACACAAAAGTTAAAGTACTGGATTTCCAGAAGGCAGACTTTACAAAGATGAAAGAGATTCTCATCAAAAAGCTTAAAAGAAATGCCCGAAGGTCAGGAAGTTGAAGAGAGAGAGAGATGAGTCAGCCTCAGGGAAGCTATCACAGAAGCAACAAATCATGGCATCAAGACGGCAAGTCCAAGAAGAAGAGAAAGCCTCTCTGGTTCTCCAGGGAGGTGGTAGAAGCAGTCAGGGAAAAGAGGAAGGCATTCAAATGCTACAAGTCAAAAAGAAGAGAGAAGGTCAAGAACATCTACAAGCACAGACTAAAAGAAGCAGGAAAAGCAATCAAAAAGGCAAAGGCACTAATGGAGGAGAGAACAGCGATTCAGATCACAGAAAAGGAAAAAACATTCTTTAGATACATCAGTGAATTAAGAAGAAAGAGAAGAGGTAATGTTAAACTGACAAATGAAGGAGGGGGACCATATGAAGAAGACCAGTAGAAAAGCTGAAATCTTAAACAACTATTTCTGCTCAGTCTTCACAAAGGAAGAAGAGGGTGAAGGCCCAAGCAAAAGCATCACAACCCACCCAACAACAGAGATGGACTCTAGTCCCTTCACAGCTATCAGAGTCCTGGAGGAACTAGGAAAACTGAGAGCAGACAAAGCTATGGGACCTGACGGTATTCATCCCAGAGCATTGAAGGAACTAAAAGATGTTCTGGCTGAGCCACTGGTGAAACTCTTTAATGACTCACTGCAGAGTGGGGTAGTCCCAGAGGACTGAAGGACAACCATCATCCCAGTCTACTAATCTGGTAGCAAGGAACAAGGAGGTAATTACAAGCCAGTAAGCCTCACTTCATTTGTGGGTAAACCGATAGAGGCTCTGCTAAAGGACAAATGAATAACCTACCTAGAATCTAATAGACTTCAGGACCCCAGGCAGCATGGTTTCTCGGCAGGCAGATCTTGTCAGACAAACCTGAGTGGTTTCTTCGACTGGGTGATAAATGTGCTGGATCAAGGAGGGGCGGTGGATGTGGCCTACCTTGACTTCAGTAAAGCCTTCGATTCGGTACCTCACAGAAGACTCCTCAATAACCTTAAAGGTGCAAGAGTGGGACAAAAAATGGTGGACTGGGTAAAAAATTGGCTAATGGAAAAACACAAAGTGTGGTGGTGGTCGATGGAAGTATGTCTGGGGTTAAAGAGGTTATCAGTGGGGTGTCTCGAGGGTCCATCATGTGACCCATCCTCTTCAACCTGTTCATCAGCGACATCTCAGAGGGCCTAGAGGAAAAAGTGTTCCTGTTTGCAGATGACACCAAGATCTGCAACAGGGTCAATAACCCTGAAGGGATAAACAGGATGACATCTGACCTACAGAAGCTTGAAGACTGGTCCAGAACATGGCAATTGAAATTCAGTGCAAAAAAAGTGTAACATCATGTACTTAGGGCATACTAATCCAAAATAAGATGTACTTCATGTATGGGGTAGAACTGGAGGCCACACAGCAGGAAAGTGACCTCAGGGTTATAATATTAAGCAACTTAAAGGTGGCTAGTGTGAGAAGGCAGTGTCAAGAGCTAGCAGCATGCTGGGATGCATTGGGAAGGGGTATCACCAGTAGAAAATGAGAGGTGATAGTGCCCCTGTATGGTCCCTGGTGCAACCTCATCTGGAGTATTGTGTGGAGTTCTGGAGACCACCCTTGAATCAGGACATAAATAGAGTGGAGGCTGTTCAGAGGAGGGCCACCAAAATGGTGCACAGTCTACATCAGAAACCATGCTAGGAAAGGTTAAGGGAACTCAATATGTACTCTCTGGAGCAGAGAAGAGAGAGGAGACATGACAGAGACTTTCAAATACCTCAAGGGCAGCAACAAAATAGACGTGCAGGTACTCTTCCAGATGAATAAACAGACTAGGACAAGAGAACATGAGATGAGACAGAGGTGGTAAATTCAGGGAGAACCGTAAGACTTTCTTTTCACTGAAAGGGTGGTGGATGTATGGAACCATCTGCCTCAGTCAGTACTGGACGCCAAGACAGTCAGCACCTTCAAATTGGTGTGGGATAGAAACAAGGGAATAGTGACTACAGATATAAGTAAAAAAAGGGGGAGTAAGTAGAAAAATGGGCAGACTAGATGGACTGTAAGGTCCCCATCTGCCATCACTTTCTATGTTTCTGTGTCATTTTGCTATCCTGCTCATTAACTTGCCCTGATATGTATCTGTGTATCCTGCATCTTGTGGAGACCCTTATAATAAGATCCTAAATACCTGGAAATGTCCTGCAATTATAAATGTCCACATTTCAAAGCAGGATCCTAAAATCATGAAAATGCCCATAATAATGCACTGCATGGCAGCAGTGACTGAGAGATCACTGTAGCTAAATCATATAAGAAGTAATGTTTCCATTTGATGGACAACATCTGTAATGGCACTCCATGGTTTACAATGTAATCAATCAGTCCAACTCCAATAAAATATTCCTTTGATATTGGCTGGTTCCTGTATTCAGACATTCCTGAGTCACCATACTATAAGGCTGCCAATGACTTCTCTCATTACGGCTGGCATGTGTCTCACAGTTATTTCCCTCTGCTGTGGATCTGGTACATAATAAAATATTACATGTTGTACTGCAGCTACTGAAATGTCAAAGAGTGATCCCATCTACCCTGATGAAAACTCAGTAACCAGAAACGAGTAGAGGGGAAGTCTCACATCTTTTCACAGCAATATTTTCCTAACTCCTTATGTGTAAATGTTGTGTGCCTTCTTCAGTTGCCAGCAGTCCTATTTCTGTCCAAATCTGGTTTGTAAAAAAAATGTACAGCCCCCAGAAGTTATCATTATGTTTCTCCTCCATTTTTCCATTAAAGTTGCTGGAGGATGATGTCATCAGAGCAACAAAGATAGTGGTGTTACATGAAGAGAAAAAAAATTACTTACCATGCTAAGTTTGTTTCTTCCATGGGATCCCTCAGTATGCTTAAACCATTGCAGCCAGCCTCCTGTGTTGAACTGCCCCGGAGGAAATGGAGCATATGTAAATGATGGAACCCTCATTGGCTCATGCCAATTTCAAACTGCTGTCCCTAGTAACTGCTGCGTTCTGAGAAATGCTCAGATTCACTGTGAAGCCTAACAGGTTGAAGACCCTACAACTAGCTTATCCTTTCAAAAGTTTAATCCTAAAATACCCTAAAACAATAGTCACTGTAAGAAGGGACAAAGAAAAACAACACAGACTGGTTCAAACTTCAACAAGTGACCAGAAAAACAAACAAAACAGTTAGTGACCAGCAGGGATGCAGAGATCTCTTTTTTGTGGTTCTGGAAGGGGGCAGGGTGGGAGCTTTAAGCATACTAACGGATCCCATGGAAGAAAGAAGATTACTATGGTAAATAATTTTTACTTCAAACCCCAGGAATCCCTCAGTATGCTTAAACTATTGCAGACTACCAAGCAGTACCTTTGAAGGTTGGGTGCAGAACCTACTTAGGAAGAAGGTTCTGCAGGACTGCAGTGCCAAACTTGGCATCACTTCTGGACTGTATGTCGAAGCAGTAGTGCTTGGAGAACGTGTGAACAGTTTTTCTTGTAGCTGCTTTGAAAATCTCCAGTAAAGGGCCGTCTCTTGCTGCAGCCACAGATGCAGCTGTTCCCCAGGTAGAATGTACCCTGAGACCCAGGGAGGCTGTTTGCCAGCTGTACTATAACAGAACTGTATGCAGGCTACTATCCAATGTGCAGTAGTTCTCTTGGAAGCTGGTTTACCTTTACTCACCTCCCCATAGGTAAGGAACAGCTTAGTGTGCTTTGGCCTGGAAGCCTTAGTCCGGTCAAGGTAATAGCTAAGTGCCCTCTTGACATCCAGGCTGTGCAACATCCGCTCACCTGAGCTAGAGTCGACAGTGAAAAAGACTGGCAGTGTTAATGGACTGATTCAAATGAAACTCTGAAACCACCTTAGGAAGGAATTTCCTATCAGTCCTAATATATCTGTGGAAGGAAATGTAATTCACATCTGTGCATAGGGCATGTAGCTCACTTAATTATCTACCTGAGGTGATAGCTACCAGGAAGGCAATTTTCCTGGTAACATACTTTAGATCTGCCATTGCCATAGGTTCAAATGGGGATTCCATGAGCCTGGCTATGCAAATGTTTAAGTCCCTGGATGGGACTGGCTCCCTAAGGGGAGGGTGGAGGTGAGGAAGTCCTTTAAAGAACTTCCTGAAAACAGGGTGTGATGCCACAGATATGTCCTTGCCAGCCAAAACATAAGCTGAAATGGCAGACAGATGTACCTTTAAGGTAGAAGGCCTAAGATCTAGTGAATGTAAGTGGGCCAGGTAGTCCAGAAGGACAGGTAACCCAGCCTGAGAGGGAGTAAAACTTTTATATTCACACCAGATTGAAAACCTCTTCCATTTGGAAGCATAAGTTTTTCTGATTGAGGGTTTCTGGGAAATTCTGAGTATATTCAGAGCCTCTTCAGAGAGGTGCAGACTGGCAAACTTTAAGGCTTAAAAAGCCAAGCCTTAAGGCAGAAAGACTTGCGATTGGGATACAGTATGCTGCCCTGGGAGGATGTCAGGAGACTGTGAATTGGCTGTGACACTGTTAGGGCTACCAGGAGGGAGTATCATGGCTGTCTTGCCCAATCTGGTGCTACCATTATAGTTGCCGGTTGTGTTCTGAGTTTTAGGAGGACTCTGAGCAACAGAGAGAAGGGAGGGAAGGCATAAAGGAACCTCCCTGACTAATCTAGTGCCAGGGCATCTATTGATACTGTCTCCTGAGCCGGAGGCCTGCAACAGAACTGTGGCAGCTGATGGCGGTCCATGGAGCCAAATATATCTATGTCTGCTGTGCCCCACCTTCTGAATACTGAAGCCAGTACTTGTTTATTTAGGGACCACTTGTGGGGGTTCTGACTGATTCTGCTGAGGGAGTCTGCCAGAATGTTGTCCTTTCCTGGCAGGTGACTTGCCGATAGAGACATCTGCAGGGAGTAGGCTGTGTTCCAGACCTTCATAGCCTCTGTGCACAGTAAGGTCGAATTGGTACCTCCCTGTTTGTTGATGTAATACACAGTGGTAGTGTTGTCTGTCCTGACTTGTACCACTTTGCTCCTGACCTGAGGGACAAATGACTGCAGAGCCAGGAAGACCGCCCTGAGCTCTAGGAGGCTGATGTACAGGAGCGACTCCTGGGAGGACCATGTACTGATGGTTGTGAGGTAATCTATGTGTGTCTCCCAGCCTAAGAGAGAGAGAGAGAGAGAGAGAGAGAGAGGGAGGCATCTGTGGTAAGTATGGCCGAGGGAGCTTCCTGCTAGAAAGGAATTCCCTCTCTGAGGCTTTCCTTGTCCTGCAGGGCCTGTAGTAGGGGTTTCATTGCAGGCAATAGCTTGGAGAGAGTGACTCTCCTTAGGGGCCAATGAGACCTTAAATGGAACTGGATGTCCCTCACTTGAAATATGGACCCTGGTACCATGGCTGTGGCTGCTGCCATGTGGCCCAGGAGCTGTAGGAAGTTTCTTGCTGGCCTGAGTCTGTTCATTTTGAAACAACTTGCCAGCTCCAGGATGTTGTTTACCCTGTCCTGAGGGAAGAAGAGCCTTCCCTGCTGGGTGTCCAGCTCTGATCCTATGAAGTCCAGGACCTGAATAGGTTCAACTTGGGACTTTTAGGTGTTTACCAGGAATCCCAGAGACACCAACGTGCTCTAGGTGAGAGCCAGAGTCCCTAGTGTGCTGAGCAGACTGTCCAATGAATAGCCAGTCATCTAGGCAAGGGAACACTGTGACCCCCTGTCCCCTTAAATGTGCTACCACCACAGCTAGGAACTTGATGAATGCACTGGGAGCAGAGGTTAGGCCAAAAAGTATGGCTGTAAACTTGTAGTGACCTAAAGGTAGTCTGAACCTCAGGTACTTTCTGTGGTTGGGCCTTACGGGGATGTGGAAATTGGCATCTTTGAGGTCCAGAGATGTCAGCTAGTCCCCCTGCTGGAGAGTCGAAATAATCACAGCCAGATTGATCATTTTGAACTTTGGCTTTGTTAAGCGTCTGTTCAGAACTCTGAGATCCAGAATGGGTCACCAATCCCCATTTTACTTTTGGGTGAGGAAGTATCTGGAGTAAAAACCTTTGCCCCTCTGGGATAGGGGGACAGGCTCCACTGTGTTGATGAGCAGTAAATTGGAAACTTCTGACTCCAGCAAAATCCCTTCTGCTGGGGTTGCTGGATTGAAAAGTCTGCTTCTCAGTCTGGGAAGCATTTTGAAACTAAGGGACAAGCCTTGACTCCCTAACTCCAAGATTCACTTGTCTGTGGTGATGGCATGCCATGCTTGGAGGAAGTGAGTCAGCCTGCCTCCAACACAGAAGGGGAAGCAACCTGGGCAGGCACATCTTGGGTTCTGTTTTGGCTGGGACTTGGCCTGAGGTGTTGGCTCAGACCTTCTCACAGTCCTCCTGTCTCTTCCTCTAAAGTACCACCTGTCTTGCTGGTAGTCTGGCAATGCTTGCGCTTGGAAGAAAGGCCTGGTGTAGGATCCCCTACCCCTGCCTCTCCTTGCCTGGGACCTGTATGATGTGCAGGGTTTGTTCTGGGCTGAATTGCTTCTGTAATTAGTCTTGTACTCTTCTACTTTCTTCATATAAGCTTCCATCTTGTCCCCAAAAAAGAGAAATATTCTCACGTGGAAAATCTATGGCTTTAGTTTGAGTGTCCTGAGACTGATTAGTAGCTATGAGCCAGGCAAACCATCTCATGGATACAGTGAGGGCCATAAGCTGAGCAGCAGTATCATTGGCATCCACAGCCATATGAGACTGTTAATTAGTGGCATCCAAGGCTATTCTGGCTGCCCAGCCACTTCCACTGCCACGTCCCTAGAGATCTTGTCAGTTTTGGCCAAAACAGTGGACCAGAGGGCCTTCTGGTACTGAGCTGTATAGGCCTTATAGTTGGATTGTCTCAGAAAAAGGGAGACTGCTAAATACCCCTTCTTCCCCAAGCTATCAAGTTTTCTGGAATCCTTGTCAGGTGGATTGAGAATATAATGGAACCCTGGCCTTATCACAGGCACCTGCCTGTACTACTCCCTCATGGTCTGGACGAACAAACACAAATTCAGCATTGGCTTTGTCCAGCTGATATTTCTTATCAATTTTCCTATCCACTCCTAGGACAGTAGTGGGATTTTGTAGGCTCTTTAAACAGCTTTCATAAGGGACTCGTGTATTGAAAGAAAATGTCTCTTTGTGGGGGGAAGACCCATCATATCTAAGAAGTCTGCTTCTTCCTCATCCTCCACTGTTTCCTGAATGGATAGATTGAGGCTGTCAAACATATGTCTCACAAAAGAGTTGTGAGAGTAATAATCCTCCGGTCTCAGGGGACAAACAGCTTGGAGGGCCTGTAAAATCTGTGAGGCCTCGGCAATGTCCTCAGCCGAGGGCAGTCAGTCTGTCAGCTGAGAGCACCTTTGTCTTCTCAGCAGGAGGAGCAGCTACAAGTTTTTCTTTATAATTTTTCTTTGCAGGAACCAGTTCAGGGGCCAGTTCCACTCGTCTTTTAGATTTTGAAGCATCAGACTTTTCAGTGGGTATAGGATCCACTGACTCCCTGGGTATATCCTTCCTGGCATGAGAGAAGGAAGCCTTTTCAGTGGACTTAGAAGAGGGAGAAGGAGTGGCCATCTCTTCAAGCCTTTTTGTCCTCTTTTTTAAAATTTTAGGACAAAACTTCTTAAAAACCCTACAACTGGCAAAAATGTGGCTAAGACCCAGACACACAAGACACAGATTGTGCCTATCAACCTTGGCATTGATCTGGCCACCCTTGATGCAGTTTTCAAACCCAGTTGGCACTGTTCTCTTTTTCTTTCTTTGTGTCTCTGACACGCCAAGTGTCAGAAGCCCAAGTTAACGGCCACAAGTAGAAAAAATAATTTATCGGTCAGTTCCACGACCGCAAGATAAAAATAAAATAACAGTGAGTGACTGGTTTTCTGACAGGAATCACAGTGCAGGGAACTGAAGAAAACGTTCAGTTCCTGACAGAAAAGGAACCATGAAAAATGTATTTCAATGAAAAAAATATAATGTTACAGTTCCTAAAGACAGGAACCAGAATGCTAGTATTTTAAAAGTAAAAATGTAGTAAGAAAAACCATTGAGATAACAGTTCCCCTCAGTTCACTGGAACCGCTGAAGAACCAGTAAAAACCCACAAAAACAACTAAACTATGTTAAGCTAACCTGAAAAAGTCAGGAATGGGGCAGCAATTGAAAAACAGTAAAATTAAAACGTTTACCAAGCGTAAAACAACAACATTAATAGGTGTCGAGGAGAGCTCTCTGAGGCATCTAAATCAAGCAGGCAGAGAAATTAATCTGAGTATTTCTCAGATTGCAGCAGTTACTAGGGGCTGCAGTTTGAAACTGGCATGAGCCAATGAGGGTTCCATCATTTATATATGTTCCATTTCCTTTGGGGCAGTTCAACACAGGAGACTGACTGCAATAGTTTAAGCGTACTGAGGGATTTCTGTGGTTTGAAATGGTAGCATGTGAGGTTGATGCCCGAGAGACGGTGCCGTCCAAAACGGCGATGTGATGTGGGCGAAAGCCTGAAAGGTGAGGGGGCAGGGAGGGTGACCAAATGTGAGGTTGTGGGCAACCCTAGCTACAGGATGTCGCTATATGTACACATGCGCGGGAGGAGCGAGCATGGTGAGCATTGCCTGGGGGGGGCGGAGGGGATGTAGGGGGGGTGGTGCTGCAGTTGGCTGCCGAGCTGTGCCGTGGCATCAGGGGTTGGCCTCCGCTTGTGGTGCTGGGGTTCTGAGTTTGGGTCTGGGTCCAGGCGCCACTGCCTTTTTGTTGCACCCGGCCCAAACGTTATTTATATTTTGCTTTTTCACCCACCCCGACATGCACCCCCCCCAGAGTTCAGAATTCTTAAGTAGGAGGGTGCAGCGGGTGCAGCCCTCCACAGAAAGCAAAGTATAGAAATCTCTGGTGCTGTTCTTCCATGCGCCGAGGATGTCAGGGTGGCAAATTGTTTTCACCACCCTGACGTCGCGATAATGCGAGTCGCCAATCGGCACTCGCTATTATCACATAGAACCATTTGAAATGCAGTTCCACCAGTAAACTGCTGCCAATAAGGATCTCACAGACATAATTTCTGTAAATATGTATATTTGCAACATTTGTAATTATGTTCCTTTGCTATCCCTTATGAAAATGAAATATATTTTTAAATATATTATTAACAATATATTTACATATATGGACATATATTCCATTCTACTTGTTTTGTTTTATGATATATTGGAATGTATTGGAAAATCAATATATTTCTATATATATTTTAAAATTTTAAAATATATTGCGATATATTTTAAATAAACAACTTATTGCCACTTTAGTATACATAAGTATATTGCAAAATATATTGATTACATTCCAAATATATTGAAATAAAGACGGTAAATATGAAAAAATTACTCACCTTAGTAATGTTGTTTCTTCTAATGGAGTCTTGCTATATTATGACATATGCAGTATAACCCCAGGTTAGAACTGCTCTGGAGGTGAAAGAGTTAACTTTCCATGCAGGGCATGGAATCTTGAGTGCGAGCTCGGTTGAACACTGTTGAAGCTCAAACTTAAACTGTCAGATCTTTACGAGCAAAAACTTACTAAGGTTCTGTGTGGAAGCCGTAAACCTACACTAGATACTGGCTACTAACTACAAAAACACCTTTTTGTTCTTGATCCCAAAGCAAAAACTCAAGTTGGGGGATTCAAGAAAGAAAATTAAGTATAACACCTAAGCACCCAGAAGGGTGAAAATAAAGTGGGCATCAGTGAAGTGCCAACATTGCACTGCCCACCCACATCCCAAAAATAGAGGTTCTGAGAGGGGCAGGCTGGGGGAGAGGTCATAATATAGCAAGACTCCATTAGAAGAAACAACATTACTAAGGTGAGTAATTTTTCTTCAAACAACATGAGTCTGCTATGTTACTAACTATGTCTGAACTACACAGCAGTACCTCCATGGAAGGACAGAACCTACTTGGGAAATAGGCTCTGAAGCACAGCTGTGCCAAATCGAGCATCACTCCTAGACTGGATATCCAAGAGTAATGCTTAGTAAAAGTGTGAACTGTTTTCCAGGTAGCTGCTTGACATATCTCTAGGATAGGAATGTCCCTGGCAGCAGCCAGAGACGCAGCTGTACCTCTGGGAGAGTGAGCCCTCAGGCCTGGGGGAGGAACCTTACCCAGTTTTTCATAACAGAATTGGATACAAGAGACAATCCACCTGGCAATGGATCTTTTAGTGGCAGGTTTCCCTTTACCAACCTCACCATAAGTGAGGAACAATTGGAGGGATTCGAACCTGTGACCCTTGGTACGTTCTATATATAGTAACTAAGGGCTCTTTTGACATCTAAACTGTGCAATCTCCTCTCACCAGAGGAGGAATGGTCAGTGAAGTACACAGGAAGAGACATGGACTGATTAAGGTGAAAGTCTGAAACCACCTTAGGCAAAAACTTCCTGTTAGTCCTGAGGACCACCTTATCTCTATGAAAGGAGATAAAATCAGGCTCCACTGACAAGGCTTGTAGCTCACTTATGCGCCTGGCAGAGGTGATGGCTACCAGAAACACAGTTTTCAAGTCAAGTACTTAAGCTCTGCTGAAGACAATGGCTCAAAGGGGTTGCATAAGCTGAAGCGATGCAAATATTAAGATCCCAAGCAGGGGCGGGTCCCTGAAAGGAGGTTGGTGTGAACAACCTTTAAGAACTGGAGAAAAGGGTGAGCTGATAAAGAAGAGGGCTTACCTGCTGATAAGAAGACAGACACAGCTGCCAAGTGCACTTTTAGGGTGCTGGTCTCAGCCCCAAGGCATTCAAATGCACCAAATAATCCAGGATCGTGGGCACGCCAGCAGATTCTGGGGAAATATGCTTTCCAGCACACCATATGGAAAATCTCTTCCATTTTGAATTATAGATAGCCCTGGTGGAAGGCTTCCTAGAGGCCTTCAAAATATCCAATACACCTTGAGACAGGTGTAGGTCAGCAAACTCTAACTCTTCAAGAGATCTATTTGTGGGGTTCCCCATCTGGCAAATACTACCTCCAGTACTAGGGGATCCAGTGCCCATTCATGATGGCCCTGGGAAATCCTGCTGAGAGCATCCGCTAGGACATTGTCCTTGCCTGGGAGGTGAACTGCCGTAAGGGAGGCGTTCAGAGAATAAGCCAGAGACCACAACTTCATTGCTTCAGTGCACAAGGCCGTGACCGAGTGCCCCTTGCTGTTGATGTACCACATTGTAGTGGTATTGTCTGTTCTGACCTGAACCACCTTGTTCTGGACAGATGTGGAAAAACCTGGAGTGCTAAAAAACTGCTCTGAGTTCCAGAAAATTGATGTGGAGCAGGGATTCCTGAGAGGACCACAGCCCTTGGGTGGAAAGGTCACCCATGTGAGCTCCCCACTCCAAGAGGGATGCATCTGTAGTAAGGGTCAAGGAATGAGACTGGGGAGTGAAGGAACCCCTGTCTCAGATTGTTCTGATCCTGCCACCACTGAAGGGCTTGGATCAGGGTTCGAGTCACTGGAATCAATTTGGTTGGGGATCTGTCCTTTGAGACAAAAGCTCTCAAATGGAACTGAATGTCCCTCATCTGAAATCTCGCTCCCTGCACAACTGCTGTAGAAGCAGCCATGTGCCCCAGGAGCTGTGAAAATGCCTTGCTGGTCAGAGACCTGCAGAGTGAAAAGAGGAGGCCAGAGACACCAGGGTCCTTGCTCTTTCCAGAGGAAGAAGGCTCTGGCTTCTTTTGTATTCAGTTCTGCGCCTATGAAGGTGAGAAGCTGGACAGGCTCCAGAACTGACTTTGGAAGATTGAGAAGGAAACCTAGAGATGTAAGCAGTTGCTGGGTTGCCTTGTAAATGTAATTTGACCTGCTCTGGAGACTGGCCTACAATGAGCCAGTCATCCAGATAAGGAAAAGATGGCAATCTTTGCCTTCTTAAATGAGCAACTGCTACTGCCAGGCATTTTGTGAACACCCTTGGGGCTGAGGTGAGGCGAAGGGCATTACTCTGAACTGGTGATGGCCTGAGGGCAGTTCAATCTTGAGGTACTTTTCGATGGGAGCTTCTGATGAGAACATGGAAGTAGGCATCCTTGAGGTCCAGGGAGGCTAGCCAGTCCCTGGCCTTAGAGAAGGTAAAATAATCCCCAGGGTCACCATCTTGAACTTTGGTTTTAAAGGTGCTTGTTTAGATACCTGAGATCCAGGATGGGCCGCCATTCTCCTGTCTTTTTGGAGTAAGGAAGTACCTGAGTACAACCCTTTGCCCTGGTGTATGGGTGGAACCTTTTCCATGGCTCTGAGAGCCAGGAGGAAAAACTTCTGCTTCCAGGGCAAAGTGCCTCTGAAGGGTTTGCAGGTGGAAAGACCTGGCTCTCATCTTCGAAATTTTTGAAGCTGAGAACCAGTCTCTGACTTACTACTTCCAGGACCCACTTGTCTGATGTTAAAACTTCCAGTCCTAGACAAAGTAAGCCAGCCTGCCCCCTACCGGTAGTGGAGAATCAGCCCTGGCTACCCCATCAGGAGCCTGTTTGCAGGGGCTTTGGGTTGAGGGTAGAAGCAGGCTTACTAGAACCCCTTCTGCCCCTTCCTCTAAAGAACCCCTCTGGGCATAAGCAGAAGAGGAGGCCTGGGCTTGTAAAGCGGTCTATGAAAGGCCTGCCCTGCCCTGATATGCTGCCTTTGAGGTGACTTGCCTTTCTTTGGCCTGTGCACTCTTATAGGTGGTCTTATACTCATCCATTTTCTTCATATAATTCTCTGTCTGCTCCATAAACAGAGAATTTCCCTAACAGGAAAATCCATAGCCTTATACTGGGTATCCTGTGACAGGGCAGTACATCTGAGCCAGGCCATTCTGAAGAGACACAGATGTAGCCATGACTTGATGAAACATCATTAGAGTCTACTGCAGCATGAAATTGCACCTTGGATGCCTCAATACCATCCGCAGCCACCTGCTCCAGCTCCCTGGCAAGCTGGTCAGGGGCCTGTTTTGCTAGAGCCAGGACAGTATCCCACCTGGATTTCTGGTACCTAGCTCGTAAGCCATATAATTTGCCTGTCTGAGTCCCAAAGATGCTGCCATGTACTGTTTTCTGCTATGGCATCCATCCTCCTGGAATCCTTTTCAGGAGGTGAGAGAGCTAGAGGAATATGTCTTGTCACGGCCTGCACTACCCCCACATGGCTGCACTGCTGGGATAGGAACTCCATATCAGAGCCTGATAAAGCATACCTCTTGTCCATCCTTTTATCCACAGGGAGGATAGAATGAGGAGTTTTCAGAATTTTTACTGTCTGTTTCCTAAAAGATTTATGCAAGGGAATAGACAGTCTCCTAGACTCTGGAATATCCATCATTTCCACAAAATCAGGTTCTTCTTGATCATCAACAGCTTCCTCAACAGGGAGTTGCAGAGTCTCAGCAACTTTCTTGTAAAACAAAAAATGAGAAGGGGACTCAGATAGCCTGGGAGGGGACACTCCTGAGGGTCTGTCTGGAGAGCTGTCCGGTTCAATGGGCACATCCAGACTTTCAAAATTACACTCACTCTCCTCGTACCCCTCCTCCCCTTCCCCCGGTTCATAAAATTCCTCAAAATCATAATCTTGAACCGGGGGAACCGGCCGAACCCGGCGCTTCCCTAATGGTGCCGGTTCGGACGGAACTGGGGAAAGACACTGGACAATTTGAATAGCTTTGGCTATTTCCTCAGCGGTTGGAGAAAGAACTTTTGGCCCCAAACTAGCTGACCTTCTAGTCCTTTTAGTTGGAACCGGCTCCTCAGAGCTGGCTCTTCGTTTGCCCGAGGAAGTATCGCCCTGGTCAGAGGGCACTCCCTCAGGTTCAGTTGGAACTGAACCGGGCTGCCATCCGGGTCAGTGGACTTTTTGGCCTCCCTTTCTCTGAGCCTACCCACTCTTTTTTCCACGGTGGCAGCAGGAAAATTCTTACAAATCTGGCAGTCTGCATTGAGGTGGTCAAACCCCAGACAATATACACAAATGGTGTGTGGGTCAGCCTTAGCAAAGGCTTCCCCACAGAGGCCACAGTGCTGAAACCCAGTGGGTCCGGTTTTTCTTTTGGGTTTCTCAGACATAATGCCAGCCTAACCAAAACTTGCCTGTTAATGGCAATCCACCAAGCAAGACTCTCTTATCGGTTCCCAACCGTGTCACGGGTCGTGGAAAAAAAAACGTAATAAAATCTGTTTTTTTTAGAACCGATAAGAACCGGGAACCGCACTCTAAAGGACTAGAAGGTAATTTTAAAACCCATCTGATCAGTTCAAACCGAACTGAAAAAGACATTTACAAGTTCCACACAGAAGAAAAATAACAAATAAGCCTATCTATTACTTACAATACCACAGACAGAGTTTGAACCAATGATTGCGGTTAAATTTCGGTAAAATGAACTGAGAATTAAACTTTAAAACCGACAAACGAACCGAGCAGCAGGAGGAATCTCCGGAGCGACTGTTCAGTGAGGCGGAGTAAAGAATCTGACAGTTTAAGTTTGAGCTTCAACAGACAGAGTGTTCAACCGAGCTCGCGCTCAAGATTCCATGCCCTGCATGGAAAGTTAACTCTTTCACCTCCGGAGCAGTTCTAACCTGGGGTTATACTGCATATGTCATAATATAGCAAGACTTCATGTTGTTTGAAAGGTTATTGGTATATTGCCAATATATGTAAAATTGTGGTTTTTTTGCATTTCAAATGATGCCTGTATTTACAAATATATGTAATATACATGTGTAATACATATTAATATAAATATTAACCAGTCAAAAACAAAGGGAATTAATTATGATTTAATGTTCTTTAGCTGTATTTCCAGAATTCATGTTGTTTATAATCATAGAGATATTTACATTGGAATTACTGTTTTATAATGGAGCTTTAACTCAAACATACGTTTTATACACACATACTGTAGCACGCATTTCAAAAGCACATGCTTAGTAAGGGCTCAGATCAGTATTTATACCACCCCATTTTGTTTCCCTTTTAGGTCAGGGTGAGATCCTACATGTACTTGCCTTATACCTTGTACCATTCCTTTAAGTCTGTGAGCTACTGTAGTCAATTTAAAATTATTTTAAAAATAGAAATTATCATGACTTTGGCTTAGAAACTGTTTTTGAAATATGCAAATTAGTTTCGCAAATGTAAACATGGGACCAAATTAAGCATTTTCAAAAATATATATAACATATACAAAAAAATATATGTAACATACACAAAGAATACAGTATATATGAAATATACTAATACTATATTTCAGACAATGTATTACTAAATAGACTGACATGCTTTCAAACAATGCACGAAGCAGAAATACATTATGATTATATATTTCTGAAATATATTGTTTAATACATTTTATCAATGTATTAAAATACTTAACATAATTTCCAGTATATTGAAATATATTTAATTTCCATAATAAAATATATTCTTTCAATATTTTTAACATACATTACATCATTAACAACATTTTTATTAGTAGTATATTATTTCAGTATATGCTGGAATATACTGAATATAATATTTCATCGAGTCAATGTATTTCTCAATATGGTAACGTACATTTTTGCATACTATGAGTAAGAACTATATTATGTCAGTATATTTAAAAACATATTTCATAATACATTATATAATATATATTACATTGGGACAATGTATTTCTCAATGTATTGACATACATTAATGCATATTTTTCAATATATTGCAATATATTCTACTTTCATAAAGGGTACTGTATTGCTGTACATGACTGTTATTTTTGTAATGCTGTTAATTGCTATTTAATTTTTTCCTATTGTACGATACTACATATCCCTCCCCCAGTACACATCTGGAAATTAGCTACTTGTGCATCACTGCATACCCTGAAAAGAGGATACCATGGCTGTTTCACAATTGTGAGTGCAACTATTCAGCAAACTTTGTGTCATGTTTCTGTAATAGGCCTCTGGTATATGCCCATCTTGGTTACATGAACACACTTGGCTCTGCCCCATGCCTCAGTGCATACCCAGGAAAATGAGTTTACCTATAGCGGTGCAACATTCGCTTCACCGACATCCCCAACAGTGACAGCTGCAATGCCGAGTGTTGGCACTGCACTGTTAGGGATGTCTCATTGTTTTTATCAGAAGGCTGCACCACCTCGACCCGCCCCAGTCTGATATATAACTCTGAGTCAGAGTTGTATCAGGGGGGCGCAACACTGGGAGATGCACTGCCAGTGTCTGCGGGACCAGCACAGCAACCTGACGATTTCAGGCAAAATCTGTCACTGTGATGATCTTTGAGGTGCCAGCATCACTCTCCAGTCAGTACACCAGGAAAATGCATACCATGGCTTGTTTAGTATGTACAAATGAGACTAGACTTATTCTACAAACTTGAGTCTCACTTTGCGTGATCAGCCTCTGATATATGCTAACCTGTATTAATGAACACTTGCCTCTGCCTTGTGCCTCAGTGTCTGCCCAGGTAACTGCATATCTTTGCTTGATCACTATGTACACTGGTGAATGACGTTATTCTGAAAAATCTTCTGTCACTTTATGTGATCAGCCTCTGATGTATGCCCACTTGGGCCACATAAGAACACTTGGCTCTGCGAGTGCCACACTATATACCCTTGTATGTGCATACCATGGCTGCATCACAAAGTACTATTGGTTCTGCAGTTATTCTGCAAACCATGTGTCACTTTTCTGTGATTGGCTTTTGCTATATGCTCAGCTAGGGTACTTGAACACACTTAGCTCTGCCTCATGCCTCAGTACATATGCAGGAAAGCTTACACCATGGTTCCATCACTATGCACAAATGTGGTTGCAATTATGTTGCAAACCTTGTCTCTATTGGAGTGATCGGCCTCTGATATACTATCACCTAGGTTACATGACCACACTGGGCTCTGCCTTGTGCCTCAGTGTATACCCAGGAAAGTGCATGCCATGGCTTCATAACTCTGTACAAATGTGACTGCACTGATTTTGCAAGCCTTGTCTCTCTTTGTGTGATTGGACTCTGACATATGCTACCCTGTATTCAATTAATACATTTGGCTCTACCTCATGCCCCAATGTCTACCAAGGTACCTTTTCTCCATTACAGTGTACAGCTGTCTGCTGTTCTTCTGAAAACCTTCTCTCTCTTTCTGAGATTGGACTTTGATATCTGCCCACCTGGGTTAAATGACCTCACATAACTCTGTCTCATGCCTCACTGGATACACTGGTAAGCGCATGCCATGGCACCATCACACTGTACAATTGTGAGTGCAGTTATTCTACAAATCTTGTGCCACATTTGTGTGATCCGCCTATGCTATTTGCTCACCTCTGTTAAATGAAGACACTTGGCTCTACCTTATACCCCAGTACATACCTGGAAAAGAGCATACCATGATTCCATCACTATGTACAAATGTGACTGCACTTATTTTGCAAACCTTGGTCGCTTTCTGTGAATGGCCTCAGATATACTCTCACCTAGGTTGCACAACTAATTACATAACTAACTACACAACAAAACAGGGAACTACAAGCCAGTCAGTCTGATGTCAGTAGTGGGTAAGATCATGGAGACACTCCTTAAGGATCAGATTGTGGGACACTGGGAATCCGTAGGAGCGCAGGATCCGATGCAACATGGATTCACAGCATGAAGGTCCTGTCAAACAAATCTAATTGATTTCTTTGACTGGGTGACAAAGGTGGTGGACCGAGGTGGAGCAGTCAATGTTGCCTACCTAGATTTCGGCAAAGCCTTCAATACCATTCCACATAGAAGGTTGGTCAACAAGTTGAGTAGGCTGGAGTTGAGCCACAAAGTGGTGAACTGGGTTAGTAACTGGCTGAGGGACAGAAATTAGAGGGCAATGGTAAATGGAACCCAGTCAGAAGAAATGGAGGTGGCCTGCGGGGTACCTCATGATTCATTTCTGGGGGCAATCCTCTTCAATGTCTTCATCAGCGACATTGTAGAAGGGCTAGAGGGGAAGGTTTGCCTATTTGCAGATGACACCAAGATCTGCAACAGAGTTGATTCTCCAGAAGGAGTGGAAAGGATAAGGCTGGAAAGATGGTTGGAGGTGTGGGAACTGAGGTTTAATGCAAAGAAGTGCAAAATCATGCATGTGGGGAGTAGGCACCCAGGAGAGAGCTACAGGATGTGTGTGTGTGTGGGGGGGGTTCTATCAGTCGCCAAAGAGGAAAGAGATCTGGGGGTCTTTATCACACATGAACTGATGGCCACCAAGCATGCTGCAAAGGCGGTGGGGAAGGCCAGTGAGATGTAGGGTTGTATAGGAAGGGGTATCACAAGCCGAAGGAGGGAGATGTTGATTCTACTGCACAAAATGCTGGTGAGGCCTCATCTGGAGTACTGCATGCAGTTCTGGAGGCTGCACCTTCGTTAGGACATTGACAGGATGGAGATGTGCAGAGGAGAGCAACTAGGATGGTGCAGGGATTACAGCATAAAACATACGAGGAAAGGTTAAAAGACCTCAATATGTATACACTGGAGCAGATGAGAAAACAGGGAATATGATTGAAACATTCAAGTACCTCAAGGGCATAAATAAGGTGAAAGGGGAAAACATATTTCAGTATAAAAAGAGTACTAGAACAACAGGACATGACATGAGATTGGAGGGGGGGCCACACAAGGGGAAATGTGAGGAAGTTCTTTTTCACTGAGCGGCTGGTGGATGCATAGAATGTCCTGCCCCAAGAGGTGGTGGGGGCATGCACTGTGGCAGGATTCAAACATGCATGGGATAGGAATAAGGGAACCATGGAGATGGGAAATAATAGCTTAAGCTGATGACCAACTAGTGTCACTGGCCACTATTACAGGTAGAGTAAATGGGCAGACTAGATGGGCCTGGTGGTCCTAATCTGCTGACGACTTCTGTGTTTCTATGTTTCTATAACACATTTGGCTCCACCTCATGTCTCAGTGTATATCCAAGAAAGTGCATACCATGGCTCCATCACTATGTACAAATACGACTGCACTTATTCTCCAAACCTTGTCTCACTTTGTGTAATCGGCCTCTGATATATGCTACCCTGTGTTAAATGAACACACTTGTCTCTGCCTCATGCCTCAGTGTCCACCCAGGTATCTGCATACCATTGCTTGATCACTATATACAATTGTGAGTGCACTTATTCTGAAAACCGTCTGTCACTTTATGAGATCTGCCTCTGATATACACTCACCTGGGTTATGTGAACACACTTTGCTCTGCCTTGTATCACGCTGCATAACCTTGTAAGTATATATCCCATGGCTCCATCACCACATACATTTGTGAGTGGAGTTATTCTGCAAACCTAGTCACTTGGTGTAATCAGCTTCTGATATACACTCACCTTGGTTACACGATCACACTGGGCTCTGCACCGTGCCTCAGTGTCTATCCAGGTTACTGTATACCTTTGCTCAATCACTATGTACAATTCTGAGTGCAGTTATTCTGCAAACCTTGTGTCACTTTTGTGAGACTGATCTGATATCTGCTCACATTTGTTACGTTAACACACTTGTCTCTGCCTCGTGCCTCACTGCATACCCTGGTAAGTACATAATATGCCTCGATCCATGTGCAACAGCATATACCCTCGTATGTGCATATCACATCACCACTACACTATGCTAGTCTTAGATTACGCACCTCTTTAAATTGAAAGACATAAAAATCACTTACTCCAATAAAACAAAAGTCACACAGTCTTTCGCAAGTTTCAGATCTACCTAGCTCCAGTTCTGATTTATCCACAAGAATGTGCTGCAGATGCCAGGCCAGCTTGACATACTTTTAAGACATCTCAGAAATTATGACAGCACCTTAGGGAAATCAGCAGAGTAGAGATTTTCCCAGCCAGAAAGTGCTAGCAGGGCTTTTATTTTGTCACAGGCTTTTATTTTGACATAGGCATACTAAGTTACTGTTCACTGGGTGTTCCTGTTAGAGGGACAGACCTTTTCTTGGGAATCTCCACTCCCTTATGGAGAACACACATGCATGCTCACACACACACACACACACACACACACACACCTGATCACAATAACAGAAATCCTTGTAGCCTTATACTATGTTAGGAAGAGCTTGAGTCCTGGAATCCAGGGAGCAATCCAAACTAAATTAAATACCTGTCCCACAAAGTACTGTGTGCTCCATCAAACCCAGCAGTGATGAATATTACATACATATTTTGTAGGTTACAGTCAGTGATTTCAGAAATACATATTTTTTTATCCACTCCATCAGCCTCACTTCAGTGCACATAGTAAGTTTTATTTGCAAAAGGCTGGGAATACAGCGATCCTAAAAGGGTTAAGAAATCCTACAGACAGCACAGACATCAGTAAATCATTGTACACTGACACATACACACACACACGCGTGCGCGCACGCACATACACACACACACACACACACACACACTTAGGAGAGAAATGTAATTTGAATCTGTGCTGGAGCAATGCAGTCTCATTACAAACTCATTTTTGACCAGCAGGGCATTCTTTAGATAAAAATCTGTAAAAAGAAGGGTTAGGTTTCCTTTAAGACTAAAGATTGCAGAGAGGAATTTCTCCAGTGATGCTTAGTTGAATAAGCTGCCTGTGCTGCTTACACTGAGCGTAACCACTGATAGTAATCTGAGCTGGCATGAGCATGCTGTAAGTAGGAAAGGCATTCTCTCTCCCCCCCCCAGTATAGTGATTTCAGATAGCAGAGGGATCATACTCCAACTCCAAAATAGTGCTCTGGTGGGAGTCAGAAGTGCCATTTTTTCCCATGTGATAGCAAGACAACTGCAGGCTCCACCCCCTGCAGCTATAAAAAGGAGGCAAAGTAAAGTCAGTCAGTGTAAGTGGAATGATGGCATGCCAGATACAGAGCCTGAAAAGGCCAAGGGAAGGGGGCTTGCTTAGTTAGCAGCCAAAAGAGCGCATCTTGGTTAGACCAGGTCTGGCTACAAAGGGAGAGAGAGCCTGAGGAAGCCACCAACCACAGTCACAGGCAAAACAGTCATCAGTGTCTGCTATTTTGAGTTACTGGGGACCCAATAAAGACAAATAGTCACAAAAAATGGACACCACATCCTGTTGGCAGCCAGATGACTTATTTGGAAAATAAAAACATGGAAGTTACTGCCTTAAAGCGTATTTGTTATATACTGTACAGTAGATTATTGCTGTGCCATTACACATGAGGAAAACAACAACGTTTTTGTGTTTGCCTTGAAGAATTTGGTGGTTTGTAGGTCTGTTTAAATACCCAAAGGTAATTTCTATATATTTTCAATGCATATTTCTCATCTTGCTTCCACCTGTGTATGGGGAAAAAAATAAACCAACTATCCCAGTCTCATAATCAATACCAGTGCAGTAAAACAAACAAACTACTGCGGAGGAAAGACAAAGTTGCTTATATGCAAAGATTGGCCTGCTTTGGATATAAGATCCAACGTGGTAGCACAGCACTTTACACAGGGAGGTAGACGGATACAGTACTTTTAGAAGTCAGATAAGTCCTTTACAGTTCACAGTGCCAAACATTTATTTTTTTTAACCAGCATGTGGATTGTAGAAGTTATTACATGAAGAAAACATACAGTATACATTCCTTTTATTAACCACTTGTCACAAAACTAAACAAGAGCTGTCTGGTCTTTTGATGGCATTGTGTATTGTATGGGAGAAGGGCAATATTCTTCTCATAATGATGGCAATTGTGCAGGTCACTGCAATAATCATTGTGACTGCAATATAGCACCCATTGTTTATTTCAGGCATGCCTCAGAAATCAAAATTTACATAAATTTACATAATACACAGGTAACTGTAATAAAGAAAATGTGCTGGCATTGTAGTAATTGCATTTTACTGAGCTCAGAATTCTTGTGACAAAAACTCCTACTCCAGGTATCAATTTTGGAATTAGTTTACTAACCTATGGAATAGTGTAAATTGCCCCAGACCTGTGCAGTTACCTACATACCTGTCCGTGCTGGCTAGTGTGCATAATCCCACTGACATTACTGCTCCTAACTCTGTAATCACCCATGTAGATAAACAGAAGATTCCAGCCTCTAGTGCTGTTAATCCCTCACCCCTCACCCCTCACCAGTACTGAATGCATCACAGTGGGGAATCCTACACTGTATCTGCCCACATTGTACTAGGCCTAGAAAAAAACAGAGCTTTACAAATTACAGCGCTGTCAATCCCTCACCCCTCACCAGTACTGAATGCATCACAGTGGGGAATCCTACACTGTATCTGCCCACATTGTACTAGGCCTAGAAAAAAAACAGAGCTTTACAAATTACAGCGCTGTCAATCCCTCACCCCTCACCAGTACTGAATGCATCACAGTGGGGAATCCTACACTGTATCTGCCCACATTGTACTAGGCCTAGAAAAAAACAGAGCTTTACAAATTACAGCGCTGTCAATCCCTCACCATCTATCATCACTAAATATATCACATTGTGGGGATGTCTGCACTGTACCTGCCCACTCATACCTGGTCAGTGAACAGCACTGTCAGACTCTTACCTTTTACCAGCACTGATTTCATCACAGTGTTGGGAAACATGTACTATACATGCCCACACTGTACCTGGAGTTTTTCACACTACAACGCTATCAGTTCCTCACCTTCCACCAGCATCAATTTAATCATTGTGTGGGGAAGCCTACTTAGTGCTGCAAAACCCAAAAAACAGCAATGCAGCTACCCAGAACAAATTGTCGGTCCACTACCAGATTTAAAGCTGTGACAAAAATATATTTTATTTAAATATGTTAAAAAGTCAGCTGCAGCTGGCCTGGTGGCACTGAGGGTTGAGGCGCTGGACACCACACCTTGCGCTACGCTGGTGACCCGGGTTCAGGAATGACCTTGGGTCATCGGAGTACCAGCATGGGGAGAGGGCGGAGCAGGATCGAGCATGCTGACGGGCAGCTCTCTTCCCCCGAGGGGGGTGAGGGTGGATTGGTGCCTCCCATAGTTCCACTTCCACTGGGTGGAGGTCTGGTGGGTAGCGTAGGTGAAGAGGGGGTGACAAAAACAGTTATGGGAGGTGGAAGAGGCTGAACCGGTGCCATGGGGTGTGTAGCATGCCTCCACATGCTTGCACGGCCATGTGCTGGGGCCTTGGGGGGGGTAAGGGGGAAAACTGGTAAAATACCTATGTGTCCCTACTGCCAGTTGGTGGGAGGAGGCAATGGGGACCAAACAGTTCTATAATAAATAAATACAGTCAGTTATAACATGTGGGATGGAAAAATCTCAATGCTTCACATCTAAAGAACAGTGTTTTGTCAAAAGATGCACAACGTGTATTTTCCAAGCTTTAAATAGTGCAGTTAACAAGACAAGGGCAAAAACTCACACACATCTAATCTAAACAATTAAAACTAAAAAGTACATTGGAATAGAAACTACAATAACTATGGCAGCTAATATGACTGATCAGATCACAACTACTGTACCTTAAAATACCCTGCTCTTCATGTTTCATTCACATTGGCAGGTGGATGGATAGGCAGACATATCATTACTGCTTTAAAACTGAACTAAAAGCAATAAACCAGGTTCATGCATGGGCACTGCACTACATCTGGAGAGGTTACCCGCAGTTTCTCCACCCTTTCCTTTCCACAACCAATAAATGTTTCACTAGTTTTAGAGACATGCCATGCAACAAATGAAATCACATAGCATCAACTCATTTCGGCCCATAAATCATACACACGCGCCCCATCTCCTGATGCTTTTATTATGAGAAAAGGTCACCCTGCACAGCTCTGTGTAATCACAATAGGAAATTACCTGCCAAGCAGACCAGCACTAACATAAGAAACTCAGTCTTTATCCCTGTTTACACAGTCACCTTTGCACTGGAACAGCCTGAACGCTTGTGTTGCTCCGGTGCAGAGGCTTCCATGTAGACACTCAGTCAATCGGGGTAAGTCACTCATTATGGTGCTCCCAGATTCTCTGCCAAGCTGGGAATGCTGAGCGGAGTGAGCATGGAGTAAGCAGCTTAAGCAGCCATGTGGACTGTCTGCATTGCTTATTCTGCGGTAACACGTCCTTTTCCCATGATTCCTGATGCACAAGAATGCCTTAACCAGGAAGTGAGGGCAGGAGTCGGCTCATGCTGGTGGCTTTAGATAATAAAAATAATAAAGACTTAAAAACAAATAAATTCATAGCATCACAGCACCAGAGGTCAGTCACCAGGTTTACATGCAGACAGTTAGCCAGTAAATGCAATGTTACCGTGATACCCTATCCCAGTAACAAAAGCAGGTTTTGTTAAGCGTATACACCTAAAAAAATTCACTTTCCTGGTAACAAAGTGCATGTAAACATGATGATTGTTTCACGTGTCTTTTTGCCCTGTTAGACCTGTGTTTATTGAAATGGTCAGTAGCATGCACGTGTCATTATTGGCATAATTAAGATAGCCCCACCCACACGGCCCCTCACCAGCACGTTTTGCATCACTGCTGAGAGGGGCTGCATGAATGTTTATTTAGTTTTTGTTGACTGGATAAGTGCACTAGACAAATTCTGCCTATTTTCAGGCATGACCCGGGGGAGGGGGATACAGAAGAATGCCAACTGACCTTGAACCAGATTAAGCTGTTGGTGGTATTTTTAGTGAATGGAGGGAAATTTGGCCAGGGCACCAGGCAAATTCACGTACTCTTTTTGAGAAGTGCCATGGGATCTTTAACACCCATCTGAACTACCACCAGAACAGGCAGATGGGATCTCGGTTTAAAGTCTCATCTGAAAGATGGCACCTCAGGAGTGCAGCACCCCCCCCCATGCTGCACTACAGTTTCAGTATTGGGATTTAACCCAAGTGCCTGGTGTGGGGATAGAACCCACAACCTTCTGATCTCCCAGCCTCAGAGACGAGTGTGCTACCTGCATAGCCACTGACACTGAATGTGACCAAACAGTACTGTAGGAGAGGCAGTCAGCAGCAGAGAAAGAGAGTGCCTTATGCTCAGTGGCCATGTAAACATGACTTTTGTTAAATAGTACCACCTCCCCCAAAACACACACACACACACACACACACACTCATCAAAAGCCTTCTTAAAATCGAGGAAATGCATGTCAACTGGCATTCCCCTGTCCAAGCATGAACCTACCCTGTCATAGAGGGTAATAAGATTAGTGGTACATGACCTGCCCTTTTTAAAGCCATGCTGAGTACCATCATTAAATTGTGGGGCCTGAGCAGCTTCTTCTATTCTATTTTCTAAAAGTCTTTCCACAACCTTACAAGGAATGGCCATGACATGAGGCCAACTGGCCTATAATTTCCTGTGAGTGATTGACTTCCTTTTTTGTGGATGGGTACCACAGTGGTCCTTTTCCAGTCCTCTGGTATAATTCCTTGTTTAAATTATTTATTAAATATCATTGTTAAAGTTAAAGGTATGGGAAGTGGGTTTGCTGGTTCCTTCAAAAAATAGGAGTTAATACTGTCTGGACCAGGGGAAGAGTTAGTCTTTCTTAATCTTATTGCCTTAGTGACCTCCTCACAGGAGAAGGGTATAAAAATAGGTGACTCTGTTTGGAAGATAACTTTTTCTTCATTTTTAGGGCTATAGACTGAGCTAAAATAGCTATTAAAGGCCTCTGGCATTTGTTGTGGATGTCTAACTTCAACCCCATCATCAGTCAGTGGCCCAACAGTGGTGTCCCTTGCTCGATTACCATTAATATATGAAAAAACACTTTTTTGGTTATTCTTCCTATGAACCAGATTAAATTCAAGTTTCATCCTTTTTGTATTATTATTTTGTTTCCTTCGGTACTGCCCTGTGATGGGATGTTGGCTTATTATTGTTGTATGGGCTTTTTCCTTTTTATTGATGTTTCCTAACCTTAGGAGTAAGCCAAGGGGGAATTTTGCCTTTATTATTATATGTCTGTTTTAAGGGTATATAGTTATCCTCTAAATCCTTAATTATTGTCTTTAATAACTCCCAACACTCCTTGACTTCTAGGTCTAAAAACAGTGCATTCCAGTTATATGAAGTTAGGATCTGATTAATTTTGGCATAATTGCCCTTGGGGTTGTTATACTGAAAAGGATACCTGTGAAGTTGTAGCTTCTTTTTTTTTATAAATTTTAATGACGCTATACAGTATACTCCAACTGCATCTTTCCTGGACTTGGGTCCCCCAAATAAAACATCATTATGCAGTGGGGGGGGGGAATATGGCATCATGAGTGGCTACATTGTTTGGGGATGTTCCTCAAGTTCAGGGAGTGTACAGTAAGGGTAGCTCAAGGATTTGAAACACAACAACTCTGGGTATAGTAACACCATTAGCATGTATTTCAGTCCTACTATGAAAGGAGAAGATAAAACAACCAACGACATTAATGAATTTTAGAAAAGGTAAGCAATTAGAAAGTATGGGTTTTCATCTACAAATAATATGATGCAAAAAGGGCTGACAGTGACCCCTTTAAAATAAAAATTAAGGAGAAAAAAAAGAAGTCCCATTCCTTATCTGTCTCGATCATTAATAGGGGGCAATTTTTATTCTTCCTGGCACTGGGTGTGCATGAAGGATCACCACTATCACCAATGGCTACTTTAAAAACTATGTGGCTAACATTTCTAGGTTCTCTTTCACCACCGAGGCTAAGACATTTTGATGAATGTAACTAAATGTGGCTGGTTGTCACACCACATCATAGCAGGCTGACACTGTCATATCCATCAGTATGTTTGGCCAATTGGTGCCATGCAGCAGAGCAATTTTGTTTGTCTTCACAAACATCATGCACAAAGCCTGCTAGAGTGCAAATTCACTCACTGCCCCTCGAGCACAATATCTGTCAGCCCAGTTCTGGCACCAAACAGTGGAGAACCCCAGGATGTTTTGGGTCACAGAGACAGGAAAGCAGCATCAGACCATGTTTGTAAAGTGGCTAATTCAGTTCACAAGTCACTAAACTCTGAGTGCATTTTGGCCAGTTGCTAATTTTTAGACCCTGGCATCAACTCAGTTGGCATGAAGCAGCACTGGACCATTTGCCGGATGTGTCAGGGAAATATTTTGTACCCCTCCCCACATCATATTCTTTTACACTTTGAAGTTGGACAATAGCAATTTCTGTTAGTTCTTACTCCTTATCACAGCCCTTCGTAGGAATAAGGAACCTAGAGAAAACCAGGGATTCAGTTAATTTATTTTCAGTGGAAGTCTAATACTTCCATTAATCAAAATCTGGAAGTCATTCCAATTTTTGGGAAGTCAAGATACTTCCTAGATCATACAATTTGTAACCAGTATTCTAGGAAGGATCAATTTAGGGCTGTTAATATAAATATTAGTGGTAAAATGCAATTTATTTAAAAAAAAATCCATCTTTTATTTGCTTCTGTACCTTCAATTTTGGAAGTCATCCAATTTTGTTTTTTACATTTGGAAGTCAATGACTCCCTTCCCTTTTATTTTGGAAGTTTTTGCCTAATTTATGGACATCAAATACTCCCAGAATTAAGTTAACCGAAGCCCTGGAGAAAACTACACACATATATGCATGGGGATAACTAAATGGCCATTTAACATAAGACAACAGTATGGATGTACGTCTCCTGTTGTCTCAGAATTCCTAGTAATAACTCCAAATTATAAGAAAACAGCTTTGGAAACAGGAAAACAATAAGCTCTTATCAGTTTTTTTTATACCTACAGCGTTGTGTAGACATGACCTAAGACTGTACATGGCAGGCAGGTATTCTGGCATCCCTCTGCACTCTGTCCACAGGAAAATACATGTGACCAGCTGTCACTGACCTTGCAACACCTAGCTGTCTCAACTCCTCAATCCTCTATTACCCATTTCATTATCGTGTCTGTTGCATAGTACAACATGAATTATGTGTGCCACACAGTTTACAGTATCAACGTTACGCATATTAATACTTTTACATTGTAGCCATTTGAATCACATGACCTGTCATACATAGAAACATACAAACTGATGGCAGATAATGACTGATGGGCCCATCTAGTCTGCCCGTATTTAACTATGTTCACTTTTACTGCAGACCCAACTTGATCTACAGCATTCTCTTCCACCTACTTCCATCCTCCAAACCAAAAGTTAATTGGTTGAACAGAACTGCAGTCACATTACAAGTGATTTTCCAAAAATGAATAAAAAAAAATAAAAAAAAACACAAGGTCGCAAACTGTAAAGAGCATCCTTGGCTATCTGTCATTATTGTGTAAACAATGTCTGGATTATTAAAAATAAAACAAAAGTAAATAAAATACCATTTTGTAGCTTACTCAATATTGGTATACAGCTGGGAACCATCATAATACAGTAAATTCATACATTATGTACCTATCGTGGTGTCATAACTGAGTAGTATATTCCTTCACACATGTTCCCCTTGATTTTTTCCCTTGCTCAATACATGTATTATTACTGATTTGATAAAAATTTACACAGAGTTGACTACAGCAATTCATCTTTATATTTAAGCCCATGAAACACCCTTATCAGGTTAATGCATTAGCAGCCATAGTGGCTCTGACCAGAGTTTGTTTCAGTAGGGCATAGTGTAGATGTTAGATTTCATTTTCAGTGGGGGTTGATTTTATCCATTTTCACAATGTATTTACCTAGTATAACCAAGCTGAGATGCAATATCTTGTTTTCGGTGGGATCCTGCTTTTACCTTTTACAACATATGTATTCAGGATAGCCCAGGGGAGATGCAATATCTCTTTTTTAATGGGTCCTGCTTTACCCATTTTTATAATGTATTTATCCAGGACAGCCTATCTGAGATGCAATATCTCATTTTCACTGAGGTCTTGCTTTTACATATTTTTACACTGGATTTAGCCAGGAGAGCACAGCAGAGATGCTACTTCTCATTTTCAGTGGGTCCTACTTTTACACATTTTTACACTGTATTCACCCAGGATAGCACTATGGAGATGTTATATCTCATTTTCAGTGGAGTCCTGCTGTTAACCCATTTTTACAATTGATTTACCCAAGATGGCCCAGCTGACAAGCAATATCTCATTGCGGTTCTGCATTTACATATTTTTATACTGTAGTTATCAAGGACAGCACAGTGGAGATGCTGCATTTCATTTTCAGGGGATCCTGCTTTTACACACATTTTTGCAGTGTATTTACCCAGGATAGGCCATCTGAGATGCAGTATCTCATTTTTAGTGAGGTCCAGATTTTACCCATTTTTACCATGTTTTTAGCCAGACTAGCCCAGTCGATATGTAATATCTTGTTTTCAGTGGGGTCTTGCTTTTACACATTTTTACAGTGTATTTACTCAGGATACGCTGGTTAAGGAGCAATATCTTTTTGCTGTATTTTATGCCAGGATAACACAGCTGGGAAACAATATCTCATCTTCATTGCAGTCCCACTTTTACACATTTTTACACTGTATTGATCCAGGATACAACAGCGGAGATGCTACATCTCATTTTCAGTGGAGTTTGATTTTACCTATTTTTATAGTTTATTTACCCAGGATAGCAGCTGAGATGTAATATATTTTATTTTCAGTGGGGTCCTCCTTTTACAAATTTTTACAATGTATTTGCCTATGATAGGCCAGTTGAGATGCAATATCTCATTTCAGTAAGGTCCAGACTTCACCATTTCCATTTTTACCATGTACTTAGCCAGGACATCCCAGCTGAGATGCAATATCTTGTGTTTAGTAGTTTCCTGTTTTTGCACATTTTGCTATGTATTTAACAAGCATAGCCCAGCTGAGAGGCAATAGTCCATTTTCAATGGGGTCCTACTTTTAAACATTTTACACTGTATACCATATACACTGTATCACAGTGGTAATGCTAGATCTCATTTTCAGTGAGGTCCTGCTTTTACACATTTTTACACTGTATTTACCCAGCATAGCATAGCGGAGATGCTAAATCTCATTTAAAGTAGGGTCCTGCTTTTACAGTTATGTATTTATCCAGGATAGCCCAGCTGAGATACAATATCTTGTTTTTAGTAGAGTCCTGCATCTAGCCATTTCTACACTGTACTTACACAGGATAGGCCAGATTAGACAAAATACCTTATTTTCAGCAAGGATACAGTGGAGATGCTATATCTTATTTTTTTTTTTTACAAGGCCTGTTTTTACACATTTGTACAGTGTGTTTACCCAGGTTAGCCCACCTATAATGCAATATGTCATTTTCACTGTGGTCTTTTACACATTTTAACATTGTGTTTACCTATGACAGCAAATAACTTTGAGGGACTTTTTTTTCCTTTACAGGTTTACAAAAGACTACATGGGACATTTTGAGGTTCTAATACTGGAGATTGGGCACCCCAGTGTTGGTCTGTTCTTTTATGATGCCAGGGGTGGGCACCCTGGTGTCACAGCATGCAGTGGGGGACTGGGGTAGAGGGTGGGGTGGGAGAGCATGCAGAGGGAGGGGGTATGAGGAAGTTTTACTGTGGGACCAGGGTAGAGGATGAGGGCTGGAATGCATGCAGAGGGAGGGAACAGGAGGGATTTTTACTGGCATAGCTTTCTGACTTCAGGGCAGGCATCAGGGTCAGAAGCAGAGAGCCAGAAGCGGGAATAAAAAAGTGCGGGGGAGAGACAGAGATATGCTGAAGAGACAGAGTCATGCTGGAGAGAGGAAGTGCACTGATTCATGCATACTCATTATGTGTTTCAGCTCCACTACTGCTCAGAGCAACATTATGTGATGCGTTCAGTATCTGGACCTGCTCATTTCAAATCCCCTATATTTTCTCCTCCTCCATTTGCAATATGTCAACATAGATCTTGCTATGCAATTGTAAAAATGAATGAATTTCGATAGACTGTATGGATACTCTGGTAGGGAATGAACAGATGAAGGAAGCAAGAAAAAAGACATAAGATACTGTAAGCAGGACCTGATTTTAACATCCTTGGCAAAGCTCTGTGGCAATGAATGGATGTCAGCCTCAAGACAATGCATTGACTGTAGTGGCAGGACTGTATGAGTCAGAAGATTGGATCTTGGTATTGATTAAATATGGCTGGAATAGTTCTGACAACAGATTAGGTCCTTGGTAAGGACTGGGTCAAACAATCTGAGATTGTCATGAAAAGGATGCTATGATATGTGGGACATGTGCAGAGGCTGGATGAGCAGTGGCTTGTCAAGAATATCAGGAGGTGTGCACTACATGGGAAAAAAAGCCATGATGTAGACCAAAAAGGAGATGGAGGGATACCATAACAAAAATGCTAAATTATATATTTTTAGTTGCAGAAAGAAGCATGAAGTGTATCAAGTTAAATAGTCACTGACCAGTAGCCACATCTAGGTTTAAGGCATGAATATTTATTTATTTATTGCAATTGTTTCACCAGGAAAGGCACACTGAGCAACAAGATGCTTGTCTCCCGGTGCAACGGGGGTACACATAGATATGATAACATGCAGGTTATCAAGTGAACAGTTAACAGAAGCAAATAAAAGGCAGCATAAGGATACACGATTGTATGAATATACAAGCAGCGCACATTGAATGCTTAGGATATTATAGTATCAAATAACGATTATTGTGACAAGAAGCAGCAGACAAGGTAAATTATCACAGTAGTAACAGCTGTAAACAACAGAGGATGTATGTCACAGTTATACAGTTATACACAGCACATAGGGCAAAATAGGCCCAGGACATAAATGCAAGGTTGGAGTTATATGCCAGCTTCTGTAGCAAGGCTAAGGCCACTGGTCAGGCATTGGGGAGGGGATAGTGGGGCATGGCAGGTTCAGGGACAGGAGCAATTTGTAGTAAGGAAGTTTGCTAGGGTGGTACATGGAGAGTAGGAAGAGGAGGAGTGCCGAATTTGCGGTGGGAGGGCATTCCAGAGCTTGGGTAGCCAGTGTGAGAAGGCAGCTTGACCGGCAGAGGTCTTCCACCTAGGGACTGAAAGTTGGCAGGAGTCACTGGATCTAAGATGATGGGAGGGGAGTGGGGCATCTGTGAGCAAGGTGGCAAGGTAGGAGGGGATGGACCTGAGCCATAGGTTGGAGACAAATTTAGCACAGTGACAGATGTGGTGGTTTTCGAGGGATGGTAGTGCCAAGGTTTGTTAGAGGTCGCAGTGGTGGGTGAGGGGAGAGACATCGAGAGCAAAGCGGCAGAAGGCATAAAGTGTGTCCAGTTTAGATAGGGTGGATTTAGGGGCTGCACTGTATACAATGTCGCAGTAGTCGATGAAGGGCAGTATCATCTTCAGGACCAGTTCACGTCGGACTCGGGGAGGGAGGCTGCTGCAGTTCCTATATAGTGCACTGAGCATGGGGCATAGTTTTTTTTAGGTAGCATCGATGCGGTCAGAGAAGGAGAGATGGCTGTTGAGCCAGACCCCCAGGTAACGGAATGAGGAGACATCTTCAAGTTTTTGGCCATCCAGGGTGGCGAAGTAGGGAAGGGAGGGGAGTCTGGCCAGGCGTTGTCATGTGCCGAAGGTCATAGTGACAGTTTTTTTTTGCATTTAGGGAGAGCTGGTGCAAGCTAAACCATTGCTGTACCTTGCTGAAGTCAGCTTAGAGGTTTGATTGTACCACATCAGGGGTGGAGCCCGAGTAGTAGAGTACAGTATCATCTGCACACATGTGGATTGAGGAAGTAGAGCAGATGAGTGGCAGGTTGTTTAGGAATATAGAGAACAGAATGGGACCAAGCCTTTATTCTTTAAGCAGACTTATGCAGCTGATTCCATTACCATAAAGGGAACATTGTTTGGCAGCTGCATTCACAGCAAACTAGTGCCCCCAATAACCTAAACTTATTTTTCTATATATAATAGTGGATTAAGAGAGTGACACTAAAGTCTGTGACCCGCATGTGCAATAACTTGTGATTGGGAAATGTGTATCTCAGGGCCATAAGTTTTCATTCCACTTTGGATGAGAGGTACCAGCCTATTGAATATCAGCTGTATTAACTATGTAATATACTACTGTATTACCGTAAAACATGCAGAACCAGATTTATGATGACAGCTACTAGGAAAAATGTGATGAACAGTGTAGCAGAGATTTTAAGCATGCACACAAAATGCAGTGGTGAATTTGCTCGGATATGGTTTCATTTAGAAAGGGAAGACTGTCTTTAGCTAACTGATGGAGCTATATGATAGTCAAGCTTTGCTCAGTTTTCAGAACTGTTCTGTAACCAGGACAGGCTAAAACTAAACTGAGAGCTAGTTCCTTTAAGGATGGGTGAGCAGATCTAAGAATATTAGTTTTTTCATGGGGTGAAATGTCTTATTTCCTCCTTCTGTTCCCCTCACCAATCCCCACAGAGGTGTCTTGGAACGTAACCATGACCAAAAGGGGCACATGTGGTCTTCTTTGAGATCTTGGCAACTAGGCAGTTGGGTCTAGTGGCTACAGCACAGAATTGGAAACTAGGAGACCCAAATTTAAATCCCGCCATGGCCATTGACTTACTGTGTGACCCTGAGCAAGTCACTTCACCTCAGTCCCTCTACTTGTAAAATGGGTAGAAGCAGGATCCCATTGAAAATGAGAAATTGCATCTCAGCTGGGTGATACAGGGTAAAATAAATGCTAAAAAAAAGAGACGTTCATTGCTCTGCGACAGGCTGTGTGGGGGAAGGGGTGGCATGTTGTAGCCTTCCCTTCCAAGAGAGTGAGCACATCCAGCTCTGTAACATGATCACCATGTGGTGGCCCTCTGAATGATAGTTCTAAGGCATCTCCTGACCCTGGGTCACCTATGCTGTAGTGCAGCACACTGCTGCCAAGTCACTCAGCTGGTTTTCCTGTAGTAGTAATAGTAGTAATTAATAAGCACTGGTCAGAGTCGATGTGGCTGTGGAGAGCTTTTAGGAGTGGCAAGAGCATTGAAAAGAATATGCGGTGCTCTCACTGCACCAGAGTTAGCTGTAAGTAATACTGCAGTGACTAGAGTACTGTGCAAGTGTAGTACTCGCACATTCACAGTTTGCCTGAGTCAGCAGTGCACAACATGGCAGTGCTGACATAACTACATATGCACGATAGTCATGCATGCACGATTTAGGTTAGTTCCACTATGTTGCACATGGTGGCTGTCACTTCTGCAGTTGTGGAAAGGAAAAGTAGTGCACCGGAAAGTGAGTATGTTTATGCAGCCCATGGACAGAAAGGGCTGCATAAACAGAATCCCTGTAAACTATGCGGGAGCACTGTGGCAGCACAATGCTAAGGCAGAATTGCAGGCAGCTTCTTCAAGCATAGAAACATAGAAAATAGCTCCCCTCCCCCTCTCCCTCCCTCCTGAAACAGACCCTAAAACCTGCCCCTCCCCCTCCCCAACTCTTACTTTCATTGCTTCCAAAGCCAGTACCTTCCATCACCGACAACCCATTCCAGCTTTGTGAACAAGAGGCTATAGTGTGAACCTCAGCACAGTTGATTAAACACTATTTACATAACCATTCTAAAGAAAAAAACATTTTTATATTATTCTTTTTAACATAGAAACATAGACATTGATGGCAGATAAGGACTGCTTAGCCACCCAGTTTGTCCATTTCCCTACCTATTGGATAAGCTGCAGATCTCAGTTAACAACAGCCTACTTCCTCCTACACCCCCCCCCCCACCACCACCACCACCAGAATGGCCTTATGTCTGTCCCATACATTCTTTGGCTTTCTAAATACAAGGGTAGTAGTTCGAAATCAATTTAACCTATTTCTGTGGAAGGTAAATGCAGGAACCAGTCAAACAAGGAGCAATTGTGCAGCTAGTAAAAAAAAAGGGGGGGGCTACAGAAACACTTGGAAACAACATAATTTATAAAAAGTTGATTTTGCTCAATCTTAGGTAATCAGTAGAGTTACTTGTGCATACTTTTGTATTGCTCCACACTTTTTTACTTTAGAAATTTGTAAAAACAAATATGAAACAAGCATTTGTCAATGCCGAACATTCGCTTGCAGGTATTTGCAATGGTGTTTGGCACGTATGGTGCTTTACCCTAATGCCCTGTGTGATTGCTGGTATTTGCACAATAAAATTTCAGCATGACGTTTTTGTTACCCCCATTGTGCGCTACATAGGTGGAAACACGTTTTGGGCAGGATGTGAAAAATGACAGCTGTACTGCTCATAAGGAAGTGTGGTAAAATGGCAATGTCGAAAATCTGGAGTGGAAATATTGAAAATTCGCAAACCTACGAGCATGCGTGGGAACTGTGCAATGCACGCTCATAAAACAGTCATTGTTAGGAATTTTTTCACCAAATTTTCAATATTGGCATTTTAAAACCTCTGCTAATGAACAGTATCACTGTGATTTTCTTACTGTGTCCCATACATTGATTTCGCACACCGACTGCGCCATTGTGCACTACATGGGCGGAAACACATTTTGGGCAGGATGAAAAGACAGCTGTACTGCTCATAAGAAGGTGGGTAAATGGCAATGTTGAAAATCTGGAGTGAAAATATTGAAAATTCGCAAACTAACAAGCGTGCGTAGGAACTGCACAACGCGCGCTCATAAAACAGTTATTTTTAGGAATTTGTTCACCAAATTTTCAACATAGCCATTTTAAGATCTCTGCTCATGAACAGTGACACTGTGATTTTCTTAATGTGTCCCACACAGTGAGTTCGTGACAGCTTTACTCGTGCCAATGTATGCCATATGGGCGGAAACACGCTTTGGGCAAGATGTGAAAATGACAGCCGTACCAGTTCATGAGGAGGTGTGATAAAATGGCAATGTTGAAAATCTGGAGTGGAAATATTGAAAATTTGCAAACCTTCGAGCGTGCATAGGAACTGCGCAACGCACGCTCGTAAAACAGTCATTTTTAGGAATTTTTTCACCAAATTTTCAACATAGCCATTTTAAGACCTCTGCTAATGAATGGTGTCACCATGATTTTCTTAATGCATCCCATACATTGATTTCACACACTGACTGCACCATTGTGAGCTACATGGGCGGAAACACATTTTGGGCAGGATGTGAAAAATGACAGCTGTGCTGCCCATAAGGAGGTGTGGTAAAATGGCAATGTTGAAAATCTGGAGTGAAAATATTGAAAATTCACGAACTTACGAGCCTGCGTAGGAACTGCGCAACGCAAGCTCGTAAAACAGTCATTTTTTGGAATTTTTGCACCAAATTTTCAACATGGGGTTTATGGGACCCCTTCTCATGAATGATGTCACTATCATGGCATTATTCAGGCCCAAAGGGTGATTTTGCACATTAACATTCAGTACGTAAAGACATGTGCCCAAAGGACTAGTGGTTTTAAAGACGACGCAAGCCTCTGCATACATTTGTATGGTTATGGAATTTTTCATCACAATACTGTATGCTGTGAAAAGTTTTTATTTTTATTTTTGGGGTGTAATGTGACATATATATTATGTAAATTTTTTCTCTAACTACTTTCATGCCCCTCACCCACATGATGCATCTGGAAACAAGCTGTTTCAAATCAGTATTCCTGGTGATAGTTTTGAAAGATGTTTGACAGACAGTTTGACAGACAGACAAATATAGATAAGATAGACAGGCAGGCAGGCAGAGCCAGATTTGTGTACCTGTATGTTAATATGTGTCAGTGTACATGTTATGTCACTTTCAGTAAGACAAAATGTTCATCTGCTAATAAATCCTTTTCACAACTAAGTGTGTCTTTGTTTTATTTATACTGTGAAATTAAAGATGTGAGATTCACTGCACACCACCTTCATGTGGTTCATGTTTCATGCATGCCACATAAAACATAATATTAATACTTCATTTCTTAGAACACCAGACAAGCCTTACACACAGCAAGAGCATGTTTTTTGGCTAGAATTTGACACACACACACACACACACCTGACGAATAAATATTTTTGTATGTTTCATACATTTATTTTTACATCACAGCAGGGGTTCAGATTTTTATGTTGGTGCGCTTGTGCTGCCAACATCTTGGGACAGTGCAGCTTTGGAGGTGCAGTCCCTGTTGGGCGAATGTAGGACACGCACCAGTAGGTGCGTCCCATATTCCCCAATCAGCCTGCATGCTGGTGGCACACCATGCATACATAATGTGGTGAGCATATCTAAGAAAAGGTCTGCTGCAATCCGAGCAAAGCTCATCAGATGCAGCGGTCCACTCTTGACGCTCCGCGACATTATATAAATACGATGACACTGGTCAGAGAACTGCTTACCGGTGGTGCCCAATCCTCCTGGTCAGCTGACCTGCCCCTATGAATGTGCCAATGGGGAGCCCACTCCCTGTCGGCATAAAGCATCCTCCCATTTCTGATATGCTGAGGGGTGCCCAAGCCCCTCTGCTCTTACCCGCCCCTTTCCTTGTGTGCCAGCGTAGGAGCCCTCCCCATCAGCAAAAGAACCACTCCAATTGTTTAGTGCGATGGAAGGTGCCCATCCCCTTGGCATAAATTCCCCGTGTTTTCCGACAAAGGGTGCCCAGTCCCGGTCAGCTACAGACACCCCCAGTTAGGTGGCATGCTGGGAGCCCACCCCAGCGTGCCAAATCCCGTGTTAAAAAAAAAAAAGCCCCTTAATGTTTTTTTTCTTTTTGAACTTGTAAAACGAAAATGGTCCCTTGTAGTCTTCTTGCTCCCCTCCCCCACCTGCACCCACTCACTGCGCACCCTGCCTCCCCACATACCCCCTCGCCCCAGACTTATCTTTGGAGTCCAGTGCAACGATCTTCGGTGGACCAGGAACACATCTGCACTCTTCAAAGCTGACCACGAACTGAGGAAGTGCCGGTAAGCTGTATAATGCAATAAATAGGGTTTTTTTCAACTTTGCTGCATATCTCTGGCATTTTTGTGAATTTTGGCCCCAAACTGTCAACATGGGGTTTTTGGGACCCCTTCTCATGAATTCCTGCACTGTCATGGCATTATTCGGTCCCGAAAGATGATTTCACAGTCATTGCATGTAATCATCTTTCAGGACAGCATAATGAAATGACAGTGCCATTGTTCATGAGGGGGGCTCTCAAAAAGCCTATGTTACAAATTTGGTTAGAAAAATCTAAAACATGACTGTTTTACAAGCGTGCATAGCAACTGCGCAACACACGCTCATAAGTTAGCGAATTCGCAATATTTTCAAGCCAGACTCTCAACATTGGCATTTTACCACATCTTCTTGTGAACCGTACAGCTGTCATTTTTCACATTCTAGCTGAAATATGTTTTCACCTTCCGGCACAGAATAGCGCAGTTGCGGGCCAAAATCAGTGTTCGGGACACATTACAAAAATGACAGACACTGTTCATGAGCAGAGGTCCTAAACTGCCTGTGTTGAAAATTTGGTGACAATACTCCATAAAATGACTGTTACGAGCATGCATTGCACAGTTTGCACGCACGCGCGTACGTTCGCAAACTTCTAATATTTTCACTCCAGATTTTCAACAGTGCCATTGTTCTGCACCACCTAATGAACAGTGCAGCTCTCATTTTTCATATCCTAACCAAAATCTGTTTCTGCAGTTCCGGCGCAGAATAGCGTGGTCGCTGTGGAAAGTCCGTGTTCGAGACACATGATGAAAATGACAGTGACACTGTGCATTAGCAGATGTCCTAAAATGCCTATGTTAAAAATTTGGGAACAAAATTCAATCAAATGAGTGTTTTACGAGCGTGCATTGCACAGTTTGCATGCACGTTCATGACTTTGTGAATTTGTAATAGTTTCACTCCAGCTGTTCATCATTGCCATTTTTCCATACCTCCTTATGAACAGTACAGCTGCCTGAAATGTGTGTTTTGCATGTCCAGTGCAGAATTGCATGGTCGCTGTGCGAAATCAGTTTTTGGGACACTTTGAGGCAATGACGGTGACACTGTTCATGAGCAGGGGTCCTAAAATGCCTATGTTGAAAATTTGGTACCAAAAGTCCATACAATGGCTGTGTTGCATGTATGCATTGCGCAGTTTCCACACATCCTTGTACCTTCGGCAATCACAATATTTTCATGCCACATTTTCACCACTGCCATTTGTGCACATCTCCATATCAACAGTCCAGCTGCCATTTTTCACAGCCCGCCCAAAATGTGTTTCCACAGCTGTGGCACACAATGGCAGGCTCGCTGTGCAAAATCACCTTTTGAGACACATTCACAAAATCACAACACTATGCATCTCTAGCTCCGCCAGTCCCACTGCCAATGCCAGCGCAACAACATTCGGCATTGACAAATGCTTGGTTTTTTTTTTTGTTCATTTGTTTTTTGGTTATTGTAGCATGATGTGCAGTGGGTTGGAGGCCAGAAGAGCCACAGAGGCTTCAGTTAAAATTTAAATCCCAGTTCTGAGCAGGACTTAGCCCTGGAGGATATAAAATCCATGCTTCCGTGCAATTTACTCTGGCTGGGTGCCAGCCAGGACAGAGACGCAACACATCTTCAAACTGTCTATATAACCTAAATGAAGTCAGGAAAAGTAAGTGTTAGAAAACTCATTTTGGTTACACAGTGTGCAGATTTCTTTTGTCCCTGGCCTGGTTGCCACCCAGAAAAGATTATTAATTTATTTTTATTTTAAAGAGAACATAAAATATTAAAGGGGTGTTAATCACCACATCATGAGAAAGAGGTATGGCAGTTTGTGGCACATTTATTTTAGTTCAAAGTTTTTAAATATTCTTTTTTTTTATTATTTTATGACTATTAAGTTCACACTACTGAAAGAAGCTAGATGTAAACATAACCTACTCACACAGATACAGACAGATAGCACTCACACTTGTTGAGATCATGACAAGTTTATAAAATACATTTCTATCTAATCACAATAGCACTTTCCAGCTAGACTATGCCATAAACAAATACTTAGAGACAATTATTTAATAATTATGCAATGGGGTGGAGATAAATGCAATGTGAAACACAAGCATTTTAAATTAAAGAACTTATCAAAAAATACAACAAATAATCATATGAAGCACCAAATAGTGTCTGGAAAAGGATGTAGACCGAAAGGGTGATAAGGATGGGAAAGTCCTTCAAACCAGTACAGAAGCAGTGCAGGAATACATGTTGCAAAAAAGGGGATGAAAGTCAAAATAAAAGGAAGAGTAAGTATGTATAACTTAAGGCAGAGGTGGCTATGAAAGGGTGGTGCAAGTAATCAGAAGGGAATACTGGAGATTAATGGGAAAAAATGTTGACTGTTTTTAGATTTGTTTCTGGACTAAGTAGTAAAGAATTATCTAAATGCAGCCTGTGTTCTGTCATTATTTCACTTAATGAACACAGTCTGGCATGTTTCAGGGACTACTCACTGACTCAGTTGCTGTCTTCTGCATTTAAACTGTAATCACATGAGTGGGGAAAAAGCAATTCATTTACATCCATCATCTTTGCTGTCTTCCATAGTAAAAAGAAGTGCAACTTTATTTTTAATGCAGTGCAAAAATTCACAGCACAATCAATTCTGTTCCATCAAGCCTCTGTGCCTTGTATATGGTAACCATGGTCACTCTGCATCATCCTTAATAAAAAAAATTCAAACCTTATTTTGAAAAGTAAATACATTTGACAGTTGAAAAACAGAATTGCTGTACAGGTTTCCCTATACGAGAAAAGCAAAACCTACACTGAAACAGAAGGTGCCTTTGGTTAGGGAAACGAGTCTGCGGCTATAAAAAAAAGAAAGTCATGCAGATAGGGATTAAATGTCAGACACAATAAAAAAAAAAAAAAATCAAATAAGACGGCAGTTGTGGGGAATGACCTAAGCAAGTGGGTACGGGGAAGTCTATGGCATTGCTTCTCTTTTTCTTATATAGCCTTCTACATAGCAGATTTTCAATACAGTAATTCGGGAAGACTTGACAGGTCCTGAAATTGTATGCGATGCACTTTGTCAACCACAGGTTAAACCGTAATCCCTCTGTCTCGCATTACATTTGTTATATACTGTATCTTGGCATTGCAAAAAAAAATGTAATCGCTGAGTGGGGGTGGAAAGAACAGCAGAAAAAAAAAGTAGCGCCCCCCAAATTTTTTTTGCAAGTCAGGAAAACTGCATGCCAATTAACCCCCCTCAACAAAAAAATCCTCTACAAGTTTAAAAAAAAAGTAAGGGTTTCATTTTGTCATTATTACCTCCGGCATGTGGATCTCCCGGGTCAAATCATTCTGAGCAGTGATGCGCAGTGCAGGAAAGCTCTTACTGTGTGCAAGCCATCAAAAAGATTTCCACAGTGAGTTCTGAGGGTGTCAGCCAGTTCTGTGGCTGGAAAGGAAATCCTCGGGTGGAGCAAAATTCCACGGTGCACTAAATCTGTGCTGTTTTTGTATACAGCAGGGGTTGCTGTGGAGGAGCAGCTTTGTTCCATTGCTACTTCAGAGATGAGACTGATTTTTCCATGACCGTCTGCCTTTCAGTCTTCTCTTAACCAAAACTGCCGAAAAAAATCCAGTCTAGAAAATATCCCACATATAAACTAGATAGCACACTGCCAGAGAGCCTTGGGGTAAAGATTTTATTTACAGTATTTTTTTTTAAACTAAAGCCTCCCTGTCTCTCAAACCTGGGACAGCAGAAACTTAAGAATCACGTTCTGCGCCTTCCTGGCATAAGCTGCCCATGCCATGCTGGAGATATATTTGGTAAATTAAATGTTTGCCATAGAACTATTGCTCTCTCGAGAAACTATTTTAAAAAGAGGAGTGCCCTCCTGGTAAGTGAACAGCTACAAGAGGCCATCAGTTAATTAAATGTAAGAACCTCCCTTGGTTCTATGGGCTCAGTTCAAGGTTTTTTTGCAGTGTGGAGGGGGGTGCTAGAACAGATATGAGAGCAGAAGGAACACGGGTCTGAGAGCAGAATATTTGCCCACAGGATGGCACAGAATTGCAGCTCTGAGAGGAAAGCCCTTTTTGCATTCCTGAAATGGTAGCCTAGGGCCCGATCAGCTGTATCTTCTGTGGTCTGCCGCTGCAAATTCCATGGTTGACTGTGAATTCCATGGGCATCTCTGATTTCCACAGGTGGCTCCAAATTCCATGGCTAGTTCTGTGGTCAGGTGCTTGGAGATAGGCTGTGGACAACTACAAGTTCCGTGATATGCAGCCTAAAATTCCACAGGCAGACACGAATTCTGTGGGCGGCCGCGAATTCCGTGGGTGGCCACTAATTCTGCGGGTGCCCAAACATTCTGTGGTTAATTCCACGGGTGGCCACATCTGCGGAACCGCGGAAAACTTGGGGCCTTGACCATGTATCATTTGTCTTAATGTAACATTTGCCTAATAAGCAAAGTACAATTTGTCTTTAAGCTATGTATGTATGTACTGACGTGGAGCCTTTGCAAAGGAGTCATCGACTCAAAGGATTGTAATTCCGAAATTTAAATAAACAAACAAACACGTGTGGATGGATGTATAGGGGCAGGCAGTGGGCAGGTCATTGAGGACAATGGAGAAAAGAAGCGGGTCAAGGACTGAGCCTTAGGGTACATTAGTAGTGACTGGAAGGGGGGGTACATGTGGAGCTACCAATCCTGACAGATTGGGACCTGCCTACCAAGTAGGAGTGGAACCAGCTGATAGCCTCAGTAGGGAGTCCAGCAAGGGAGTTTGTCTAGGAGGAGGGCATGGGAGACGATGTTGAAGGCCTTGGCCAGGTCGATGAAGATGGCTGAGGTAGCCTATGTCCATACCAGCTAGGATGGAGTCCATGACCCGTCGAAGGGAAGTGGCGGTGGAGTGAGACTTCCTGAAGCCAGACAGGTAGGGTGAGAAGAAATAGGTGGAGTTGAGAAATGAGGAGAGTTGCACCAATACAAGGTGCTCCTGGAGTTTTGCCTGCCCCATCCTACAGAACCTGTAAAGCCTGGTGCATCTCACTGCCTCCAAGGTGCTCCAGAGAAAGATCCCTCATTCTCCCAGTTTCTTCCTGCTAAGGACCAGGACAGACCTCCAACCCTGACTCCACATAAATGCAGATGGCTGGCCCTCCTGGCCATACAAACTGAGAGCTATTGTCTGCAAGTGGCACTCTGCAACTTCCCCACAGTGGAGGAGGTTCTGGCCTCTTTATCTGCCTAAGCCGAGCAGGACAGGATCTCCTATCTCCAAACCTATCAAATGACTAAGTTTCAGATGTGTTGGGCCCCCTACTTGGGATATGTTAACCCTCCAGGGACAGAGTAAGCCACACTGTTTACCAGCTGGTCTCAGCCTGGTCCTCAACCACCGCAAGTCTCCCAGACTGGATAAGAGGGGTAATAAGGATAGCTCTCCATATCACTCCCACAGAATTGTTCACTGCTAAACCTTATATGTTGCCGACGTTAATTGAAGTTAAAGGTTAATGTTAAATACCTTTGTTTGGTGTACTTAGTACCCAGTTACTGAGGTACAGTACTCTTAGAATTCTTAGTATGCCTTAGAGCAAAGGTCCTGTGTGTGTATGTTGTGTTTCAGAGGGTAGGATTTCCCTGGACCACGCTGAGTGAATTCACACCTACCTGTGTCACACTCGAAGCCTTGTAGAATAATGGATAGTACTCAGAGGGATAAGTGTATATTTGGCCCATCGTACCTATGGTCTGTGAGGAACCCAAGGGGTAAGTAACCTTTCTCTAATGGATACGTTTATGTTGGCCCTCCTTAAGCTCTACCCTCAAGGCACCTCCTGTCCGCCATAGAGGGTTGGGAGGTACCTTTGTTAGCTCTTAATATGGTAATATGTCCTAACCTTACATATAACTAAGCCCTACACCCTGTAACCTTGTGCAGATTGTTGGTTTGAGATTTCTTTCTCTCTTAAGCTTCCCAGATTCCCCCTACCTGCCCTCCCCCCATATAATGCAACTGTTTAACATTTTGTAATGTACTGCTTATATCTTTCGAAACAACAAAAACATTTTACAACAAAAATGGGAACAGGGAGGAGGCAGGAAATTAAAGACCTGTCAGCCTGACTTTGGTAGTGGGCAAAGTAATAGAAACACTGCAGAAGGAAAGCATAATAGAATATCTTGTAACCAGTGGATTACAGGATCCATGGCAACGCTGGCCCACCAGCGGAGTGGCAAGGTGTCTGCTTGTGATGCTGACACCTGGATTCAGGAACAGACCTGGGAGTCAGAGGGCCGGCTGGGTGGAGAAGGACTGAGCATCCAGGGGTGGCTCTCCTTTTCTGGGGGGAGGGGCAAGTGTCTAACGTATTAGTAACCCCTGGCGGAGGCCAGAGAACCCATCGTGATCAGCACTCAAGATGTGTGGAGGTGGAACAGATATCGAGTTAGTCCTGCTGGTGTCATTGCACGTCCCACCTCCAAAGGGGAACTACAGCAGCATTCAGAAAAAGCCAGCCCTGGATATGAATCCCACTCTGTTGCTGCCCCATTGCCAAATAGTGTCCGCCAGGGGGGTCTTGCTCCCATGGCCCTGACCCGGGGGTAAGCAGGGGCTTGCCTAATAGTGTTCTCAGGAGAGGGCATCTGCCCGGCAGCCCTGACCAGGGAGGTAAGCCTGGGCATGGTGGGGGTGGTCAGCAGGGTGCAGCTGAGCTCCGTTAGGGAGGATCAGGGGCTGGACCAAAAAAAAGGATCCAAGGCAACAGGAGGTCTTGCCAGACAAACCTGATTGAGTTCTTTGACTAGGTGACCAGGATAGTGGATCAGAGAGGAGCAGTAGATGTGGCCTACCTGGATTTTAGTAAGGCCTTCAACACCATTCCACATAAGACTGGTGAACAAGCTGGCTTGTCTGGGAGTGGATCAGAAAGTTATAAGCTTGGTAAGATGTTGGTTAAGCAACAAGAGTGAGAGGGTGGTGATAAATGGTATCCACTCTGGAGAAGACAAGTTGACCAGTGGGGTGCCTCAAGGCTTAGTACTAGGCCCAGTTCTCTTCAATGTCCTTATTAGTGACATTGTGTAGACACACCGAGGAGGGGGAATGAGGGATGGTTTGAGACAGTTGGAAGAATGGACAAGGGTTTGGCAGCTGTGTTTCAATACCAAAATAATGCAAAATCATGCACTTTGGGCACAGAAACCTGGTGGCTATGTACCAATTGAGGGGACATACTGGCAACCACCAAACAGGAAAGGGACCTGGGGGTAATTTCTGATTACCTGAAGGTAGTCAAGCTGTGTGATAAGGCACTGGGGAAGGATAGCAGGATGCTTGGTGCATAGGGAGGGATATCACCAGTAGGAAGAAGGAGGTAATATTGCCCCTCTACAGATCACTAGTAAGACCCTACCTAGAGTAGGTCCAGTTCTGGAAGCCCCACCTCCAGAAGAACATTGATAGGGTGGAGGCAGTACAAAAGAGGGCTACCAAAATGGTGCAGGGCCTGTATCAAAAATCCTATGAGGAGAGACTCAAGGAACTGAATATGTACTCTCTGAATGAGAGGAGGGAACAGGGGGATATGATAGAAACATTCCAATACCTATCAGGTACTGTATTAATAAGGTACAGGAAGATAGCATTTCCATAGAAAAAGAAACTCAAAGACAAGGGGTCAAGCTATGAAGTTGGGGGGGCGGGGAAGCTCAGAGGAAATGTGAGGAAATACTTCTTCATGGAGAGGGTGGTGGACACCTCGATCAGCCTTCCAGCGGAGGTGGTGGGTGCCAAAACAGTGACGGAATTCAAGCATGCATACGACAGATACAAGGGGACCTTGGTAGTAAGGCAAGGGGAGGAGACAAACAGAGATCAAGCAAGGTCTGCAGTGACAAGGTAGGCAGGGAAAACTGGGCAGACTAGGTGAACCAAGAGGTCTTTAGATGCCAATAACTTCAATGTTTCTATGTAACTAGTACCAGGCAAGTATTAGTCCTCATTATAACCCCCTCTTCCTCATAATCCTCTTCTATTATGTGGTCTGGGTTCTATTCCACCTCGTCATCATCTCCCTTGATGACTGGGATGGACGAGCACACTGGTGACTCTGGCAGTGATTGAGTGGGCCACTTAGGGATAGTACTGTGCGTCATCAACGAAGCTTGGTTAGGTAGGTTTGAGAGGAGGTGACATATCATAAAATTATACTAGCACTGACTGTACATCAACACCCATGCTAGGTGAACGACTAACAGTTGACGGCAGATCTGGACCGGGCAATGATGGTGCCGTACTATAGTAGACCCAAAAGAATGCAAGCCAAACCCCAAGCTTGGAGTCTGGTCAACGTTTGGGGAACTGAGCGGACAATAACAATAAGGAAATACCTGTTGGCCACAGTGTTGACCTGCAGCTTGTCAGCAAGGCCTTATCCATATCTTTGTCATGGTGGTACTGATGATTGTGGCTGCCCGATGACAATTTATCTTTGGATTTCAATGACTGTGATTCAGTCGATGAGGCGACAGACTTTTCTTGGGGTTCCTTTTCCATTGCTGTTAAAGTTTTCTGAAGTAAAAACTTTTCTAGTGCCCCTTTTCTGCATCGCCTGGTAGTGGAGTTAAAGCCTTTGCAGATTTTCCATGATTTCACATCATGGGACAGGCCTAAACAGCAGATGTACATTTCGTGGATATCGCCTTTATAAATGTTTTCTCTACAATCGCAGTACTGGAATAAAGTAGACTGTTCTTTTGGCAGCATGCAGGAGCTGAAAATCACTAAAATAGGGACACTTTTCTAAGAGGAAAATGAGACGGCGCCACTCACATTTATGTAGACGCTGATGCATGACGTCATTGTGGGCAACCCCTGGCTTGCAAAAGTTTGCATGTGGTCTTATTGCTGACACGGGTATAGTCCCAAAGGTGTGGCCTGATGAAAGAGATGTCATCAAAGATCGATTGTTCTAGGAGTGGTATGCAGTTCACATCCACACTCTGGCAGTTTCCTGGAACAGGCTGATCTGTCAGCATCTTCAAGTTAAGCTCCTCCCACCCCCGGGTGGTATATCCTCAGGCTCTGCCCTGTGACGTCAGATCTGTACATACTGGAAGCAGGGACCTGGGTGCTACATTGCCAGGGGAAGCCAGGTGGGTTATGTGGATGTGAGATGTATACTACTCCTAGAACGACAGTTACAGGTAAGTAACAGGGGTGGGTGGGCGGACCCAAAAAGGTCCTGACCCTTATCAGGAACAGGATCCATGTCAGAGTCCTGACTGGTTCTAATTTAAATCAGAACATTATGAAAATGAATGGTAATACCTGAAGACGATCATAAATGCACCAAAAATAGAAAAGAAAAATTTTTTAACTGAACATGTCAGCCAATATTCAAACTCCATTCTGTGCTCACCTGCTGACTATAGATTGTTCACTTGAGTTCCTTGCCTCCTGTGTGGGCTGGGGCATGGTATCACTCCCCCATTCTGCCCCAGTAATTATGCATATCCCCCAGGTTGTCCCATCTGTTGACAACCCTCCCCAATATTGCAGAACACCTGATTCCCCTCCCTATCTTCTGACACCTACACTGTCCCAATACGTACACAACTGCCCCATCTTTCAACTACTAGGCACCAGTATGCAAAGCTCTGCCCTCTTCATCTGCCGCTACCCATCCTGTTCCAATGAATACCCTAACCCTCTCCTCTCATCTGTGGATATCAACTATGCCCCAGAATGAATACTCTACCACCCAGTCCCAGAATGAACACCCCTGCCCCCATATTGTATACCCTATTCTCCTTCATCTGGTGATTCCCACCCTTTTCCAATGTAAATGCCAGTTCCCTTTCCTCCTATCTGTGATACCCATCCTATTCCAAAATGAATACCCCCATATGCCAAAGCCTAGCTTGTCCCAGAAAAAAACACACTAGTCCCTCCACTCATCTGTTGATTCCCACCCACCCAGTGTCAGAAGTAATACCCCGTCCAATCTGCTGATTCCTACCCACTTTGTCCCAGAGATAAATGAATCCTCCCTCCAATCTTTTGATTCCCACCCACACTGTCCCAGAAATAAATGAATGCCCACTCCCATCTGCTGATTTCCACCCACCCTGTACAAAAATAAATATTTCCCTCTCCCTACTATCTGCTGATAGTGATACCCACCCACCCAGCCACACACGGATGATGCCCGCCACTGTTTCCGAGTCACTGCTGGTATTACCACCTAGTCACACACCGGCTGATGCCTGCCACTTTTGCCCTTTCACTGCCACTGCCACCACACTGCCTCACAATGCTTTTTTAAAATATGGTCAGAACAGAATTCAAGACGGCTGCCAAGCTGTTGCAGTCTCTCACTTTTTTATAAGGTCTTGCACGCACTCTCTCCTTCTTACAACAGCACTTTAAGCATGCACTTTTGAATCACTGCACAAGAGTGTGTGTGCATCCTAAGTGGCAGGTGGGACAAAATACTAAATTACATATTTTAATGAAAAATCTTTTTTGCTTGTGGAATCCATGAGGGTGCTTGGTAGAGGCAAGAGAATGAGAGGATTTTTTTTAAGAAATAATAACACTTTACTTTTTTTTACAAAACTACTGTGAGACAGACTCTGTACACTTCTGGCAGAGTTCGGATTTATTAGAGTCCAATGGATGTTGAGAGATCCGGCAGGGTTCTGATTTACCTCAGACCGGTCTGCCCACCCCTAGTAAGTAACCAACCTATATTTCTAAAGTGTGGATATAGTTCACTATGCACACTTCTGCAGACTCCTTGTTCAAGTTTTCCAGGAGAAGAGGGCAAGGAGCACATTCCTATTTGGGGAACACAGACTGGAGAACAGAAGACCCAGAAGCAGCATGCAATGGGACATGATGTCGATGCTGTAATGGGATATAAAGGTGTGTGCTTTACTTCAGGTAGCAGTTCTCTCCATCTCCTGTATCAAGATGTCCCTGGAAGCAGCCCATGAGGTAGCAGTAAGTCTGGTGGAATGAGCCCTAAGCCCTTTGGAAGACTCCCTACCAGTCATCCTATAGCAGAGGTCGATGCAGGATGTAATCCATCTGGCAATGTTTGTTTTGCTGTCTGTCTGCCAGTTGCAGCTTCAGCAATTGTTACAAACAGTTGGCTAGCCTTACACCGAACTCCAGCCATGCGCTTCTTATTGTAAGAGAGCACCCTCCATAGGTTCAAAGTATGAAGCCTATGGTCAGCCTCCGAAAATGGGTTCATAAAGTATACTAGAAGGTTTATCACCTTGTTAAGGTGAAACTCTGATACTACCTTCAGGAGAAACTTTGGGTGGGGGCAAAGGATGACCTTATCCTTGTGGAAGAAGTGATATGGAGACTCAATTGAAAGTGCCCAGAGCTCACTAATCCTTCTGGATGAAGTGGTAGCCACCAAGAAAGCTGTCTTCCATGATAGGTGAGACAATCTCGCACCTGTACCTAGGTTCAAACTGCTTGCCCATGAACATGGCCAGCAGTAAGTCCCAAGGCAGCAAAGGCACCGAAGGGGACAAGTTGTCAAGACCTTTAAAAAAGTGCACAACCACCTTTTCCTGGGCCACACCATCAACTTAACAGCACATGCTCGGTAAGCAGAGATGGCTGCCAGGTGCACCTTAAGGGTAGCCACTTGTAGGCACAGCAGAGGGTCCCACAGGTAATTGAGGATGCTTGCCATAGGACAGGCAAGAGAATCAAGCTCCTTGCCTTAGCACCAGATTGAGAACTTTTCTCATTTAAATGCACAGCATTTGTTAGTAGACCACTTTCTGAAGGCCTGCACAACATGGTGTACTTCCAAGAGATCCCAGATCTGGAACGCTCGCTACACAAGAATCAGGCAGAGAGATGCAGAGATTGAAGGCCTGGGTCAGGTCAAGGTGAAGAGGCAATCACCACAGATGTCTGCTGCTGAGGCTGAGGAGATCTGGGTACCAGAACTGTCTGGGCCAGTCTAACTTTCAGGGTCATCCATGCCTTGTCCTTCCTGGCCTTGACCACCACCCTGTGCATCAATAGGAGGGGAAGAAAGATATAAATGAGGCCTGGGGTCCAGGGCCTCATGAAGGCATCCATCAACAGTGTCCTGGACTAAGGGGGGTTGGGGGTGGGCACAAAACAGCCTCAGCTTTCTGTTTTCCCAGGACCCAAAAAGATCCACCAGAGGGGTTTCCCATGGGGAGAATCAGTAGCTTACCACCTCCTGATGCAGGGACCACTCATGCAACATCTCTCTCACCAGATTGACAGCATCTGCCAAATGACTGAACTCTTGTGACATGGATCACCAGGAGACCTGCTCCTAAGTTGTGTACAAGTGTCCAGGGGTGAAGAGCCTCCTAACACAGGGAAGGGAGTGTTTCAGCCTGCCTGGTCAGGTAAAATGTGATGGTGGCTTTGTCCATCTGGACCTGCATAATTGGACCCCGATAAGAGGAGGGAATTCCATAAGAACCAGATGCACAGAAGAGCTCTAGCAGGTTGATGTGATGATAGGACTTCCAGGATGACCAGAACCCATGGGCTTTGTGGTCTCCCAGGTGTGCTCCCCATTCCACCAGGGATGCATCTGTCATGAGTGTGATGGACAGTTCTGGGTGGGAAAATGTGATTCTTTCCTCCAGATGTTATGGCTCCAACCACCACTGGATGGCATCCCACATCGGCTCGGTCACAATGACCAGCTGGTCCAGGTGACATAAGCATTGAGACCAGTGGCAGCCCAGCTTCCTCTACAGGTGGCAGATCTGCCAATGGGTCCAGCAGACCATGCTGGTGGAGGTTGTCATTTAACCCAGCAGCCTTAGGAATTCCCGAGCACGGCATGAGAGCCCAGCCTAAAATGATCGGGCAAATGGAGTAAGATTCTGAGCCTATTCCGCAAATAGATGGGCCTTGGCCTGCGAGGAATCTAGTTCTTCCCCAGTGAACTTGATCACCTGTGAGAGGACCAGTTTGGACTTGTCTGGATTGACTAAGAGGACCAAGTCCCTGCAGGTCTGGAAGGCCAGATCTCTGGACCATTCGATAGCCAGGTCATCCAAGGAGGCCATCAGTCAGTCATCCAAGCAGATACACCCTGATCCCCTTGTGCCTCAGGAAGACTACCACCACTGCCAAGCATTTTGTGAAGACCCTGGGTGCAGTAGAGACACTGAAGGGCATGATGTGGAACTGGCACAGAGACCCTTCTGCACAGAACCAAAGCTACCACCATTGGGATAGACAGACGGATGTGGAAGAATGTATCCTAGAGATCCAGGGAGCAAAACCACATGTCCTTCTCCAGGGATGGTATAATGTGGGTCAGAGTGACTATCTAGAACTTGTGCTTCCACATGAACTGATTTAAATCATGCAGATCCAGTATGGGGCACCAGCCTCCCATTTGTTTCAGGACCAGGAAGCACCTGGACACATACTCCTGACTTGCCAAGGCAGCAAAGACATGGGCTATGGTTCCTTTTGATAAAAAGCTGAGCTACATTCTTACTGAGGGAGGACAGCATGACCTGTGACACCCTGGACTTCCAAGGATTATGGATCTGGTAAGGCGTGAGAGCCTCGAAATCCTGAGACAACCTTCTGCCTATCACTTCTAATACCCACTTGTCTGTAGCAATAGCAGACCATTGTGGCCAGAAGTGGTGCAGCCAACACCCAACTGGGAGCTGGGTCAGGAACTCAACAGGTAGAAGGATGACACCCCCTACCCATCACTGGGCAGCTTGGCAAGGGAGCACTGTCCACTGAGACTGAAGGGGCACCACCTTCCCCCACCTTTTTCTAACCCCTGTATACTGAACCTGAGCTTTGGGTACCAGAGTTGGTGCTGTCCCTGCTGAGGCTGCTGCTGAGGTGGCTGTGGCTGAATGGACCTGTACTGGAAGGTATTTTTCTTAGGTTTCTGTGCCTCCAGGTCCTTCTGGGACAATTCCACAGAATCTAGAGTGGCACTGGACATATCCTAGTGAGATGTCCCTACATTCCAGGTCCAAAGTGCTTTGTGCCCAAGAAGGGGGCTTCAGCCAATGCGTGCTGGGCATCCACTGTGAAGGTGGAAAACCAGGCCCAGTGATGCACTGCACTGGCAGTTGCCATGGCATGGCACAGGAGTCACCCATGTCCAGAGCTGTCTGAATCTGGTGTGCAGCCAGCAATTGAACCTGATCTCTGACCAACTTCACCAGTAGCTGCCAGTTGGCAGGAAGGTGAAGGAGGGCTTCATATAGCACTCCCATCAGGGAGTTACCAAAATTGGTCATCATGGCGTAGCTCGCCCGAGGGAGACCTAAGGATGCAGTAACGTAGACCCTTTCAGCTACATAGTCACTCTTCTTTGACTCTTTGTATGGTAGTTTGTCCATGTCCCTTGGTACTGTACTTCCCAAAGGCCAAGTCCAATACCAGCCTTTTGGCTGAAGGGTGATCAAAGAGCCTCAAGAGGGACTGGATAGGGATCACGTGTGTGTGTGTGTGTGTGTGTGTGTATGTGTATGTGTATGTGTATGTGTGTGTGTATGTATGTATGTATATATATATATATATATATATATATATATATATTATATATAGATATATATTATAGATATACATATATATATATAGATATATCTATATCGATAGATAGATAGATAGATATAGATATATATCTATATATAGAGATAGATATATGTAGATATATATCTATATAAAGAGATAGATATATGTAGATATATAGATATCTATATATATATCTATATCTATATATATAGATATATATATATCTATATATATACATATATATATATATCATATAAGCCATATGTGTAGAGGGTACCAGGAAGGATACTGGACACAGCCAAAGTGCAAGGATCTGTCCCAGAATGATCTCAGCCATGGGAAAGGCAAACACAGGGATTCATCCCTGTCCAGGATGTCACTGAAGGGGTATTGAGACCTCTCCTGAACTGGCTCCAATGCACACTCATGGACTCCAACATGAGGTGGAGTAAATCCCCACACAGCACTGACAATGGTCGTAGTCACTTCCTTAACTGAGCCATAGTCCAACCTGTAAGTCCATGAAGAAAGCATGGAAGACCCAGTTGTCTGAGGACTCAGAAAATCTCTCAACCATTTGCCATCATGGTTGACTGACATCAGAGCAGTAAGCAGCAGGTGGAGATTCCATAACCTGCAGTGTATGTTAGAGCTTTTATAATCTCTGAACAGATGTTTTCCAGTTCTGCTTTTTCCAGTGGTTAAGTACAGTCCTCTGTGACTGCACTTATCACAGGGAGGACAGTGGGACCAGTAAACAAAAGATTAGTGTCTATAAACTAACATGCACTGCAGCTATGAATCTCCCACTCCTGCTTACTGCTCTGTCAGCTGCAGGGAATTCTGGGATTTATAGTAACAGATTATGTCAGCCTAGAAGTAAACAAAATTAGGATAAAATCTACTATTACAGTAAACAGTAAGCACACCAAAATGTTTTTGTACACAAAGTGCACATTGGGATCAGCCACACACTTGAGTGTGGGGCCATTGGTGATGACTGTTCCACTTTAATAAATGCAAGAAGCACCATGAATGTTTTGGCCATGTTTCACAGTACAAGCATCATGGTCTAATTACCTTTATCAGTTTTAGCTACCACACAGATGGGAATGTTGCACTTTTACTACATTATTAAAAGTAATGGAAACTCGGATGTGGACAGCGGCCATTGTGAAATGATTTGTCCCATCTCAGCTCTGCAACCAGGGAAATAATCCATATTCATATGGCTGCTAAAAACATTTTAGGATCTATAGAACCATATGTACAGCCTTCCTGACAATCCTCTGTACATGCCTGTGGATTTTGTTGGGCTCACTGCTATGGGGACCCCAAAAAAAGCATCAGAAGCTGGTGGCAAGAAGGGACAGGCAACAGAGCCTAGTGGAGTCCAACTGACAATGGGTACCTCATGTGGGGGACACTGAGAACCAACTACATTGGACCTGCTGAAAGCCATCCAGGTGTTAGACAGAAGAATGGAGACAATAAACAAAAGAGTGCAGGACTTTAATGCTAGACTCACAATTTGTGAATCACAATCCACCTCTGAAGCAACCAATGCAAGGGAAGCAGTGCCTGTAGCCCTGAAAGCTGCCATGAGTTCAGCTGGGCTCATCACAGAAAACAAGATGTTGAGATTCTGAATGGAGGCCCTTGAAAATCAAACAAAGGCCTCAAACCTTAGACATTCAGGACTGTCTGACACCTCCAAAAGGCACAATCCTGCAAGATATGCAGGGTCTTAGCTGGAGGAAAATCAGCACCTAGAACCGACCCTTCAGTATTGAGTGTTGTGGATCACCCTGAGGAAAAGGATCACTGATAATACTCCATGGACCGTCCTAATCCAGCTGCTGGTCACAGGAGAGAGGACAAGTTATGGATGTGACAAGGACAAGACCCTTCGTGCTCCTTGATGGAGATAAGATCTCGTTGTTCCCAGACCTCAGCTTTGTAACAAGGAATTGCAGGAAATCTTGGATGCCGTCCGGACTGAGATGCAGTCCCTGGGGTATCCCATGCAATGCAATACCCCACTAAATTAAAAGTAGTTTAGTCTGGTAAGTAGTACTTCTAAAACAAATAGAACGATGCAGGGTGCTGCTGAAAAAGATCAACACAGATTTTGGTTCTAAAGCCGCAGTAGGAGAGGGTGAATGATTTGGTGCCTCCATAAGTAGTGTTGGGATTTTAAGGGAGGAGGTCAGCTATGCTCATAGAACTAACTGCAGACGCCACATATTGACTAAGTTTGCCTTCATTGTGTTAATCTACTGCTGTTTTTTCAGTGTTGTATGGGAAAGAACTGGGGCTAAGATAGATGGCTGCAGCCATGTGAGATACTCGTGACTTCTCAAGCCTCCTTTATCCACAAGATTGTAAGAGATTTGAATACAGTTTAACAGTAATTGCGCTCTTAAGAATTGTCACTAGCATTCTCAGGCCAGAGGCAACAAGACTCAGCTGAATAAGATTTAGTGCAGAACAAATGCCTTTGTACACCCAGGCTTTCTTATCCCTCTGTACACCATGTTAACTGATGTTAAAGTTTTTTTTAATTAGAACAGTGCAACAATTTGCATTCCTTGTTATAGCAAAGGTTACCTTTCAACATTTCCGTTCCAGCAGTGAGCTATTGGGCAACCTCTAAAATAACGTTACATTTATTCTCTGTTGATTCATAAATACATTAACAGTGGGGGAAGCAAAGCTTTACTACCTATTAGTGCCTGGTTGTAAGTGCTGAGGGGTTAACGGTTTGAATTCTGTTATTTCAATACCAGTAGATATATGGGACCTCAATATACAAACATATGAAGAAGTCAGCAGAAGGCCATTTGTTCTATCTAGTCTGCTTGTATTGCAGGGTCCACAGCTTAAGTTACAGTCTCTGCCCCCTCTCCCCACACCTCCCATCCTTCCTACCCATGATCCTTACCTTCCCCCATGTCTGCCCCAGCCTCTCTTGAAACTGCCCACTGTCTTCAATGAGATCACCTCCTCTGGCAGTGCATTCCAAGTGTCCACCACCCTCTCTGTAAAGATATGCTTCCTGACCTGTTTCCTAACCTCCCCAGCTTAAGACTGTGCCCCCTCATGCTACGATTGCCACTCAGCTTAAAGAGACCCTCCTTATCCACCTTATTTATCCCTTTCAAGTACTTGAAGGTCCCAATCATTCCGCTCTCACTCTCCTTTCCTCTAGGGAGTACATGTTCCATGTCCTCAACCTCTCCTCATATGCCTTATCCTGCTGACCCGCTATCATCATTGTAGCCCTCCTCTGGACCTTCTCCAGCAGGCTAATGTCCTTTTTGACAAAGGCTTGTCAAGTAGCCTGCAGACTCTCTGAAGACTCTCCAGTGAGAAAATGGACCATCACTGTTGTGGCAATGCTGTCTTGTTGTATTTCTATATTGTTCTGGTACTGAAGAGACCCACTGGTACTGTATTTCTATCCTCTGAAATGGGAAAGTACACTGAGCATTCCAGTGTGTACACCCCATGTAAAGAATGTGAATTTATGTATGCATGATTAATTGCCTGTGCTGTGGATAACATTTTGTAACAGCTTCTTACAAAATAATAAACAAAATTTGTAATAAAAGTAATAAGAAGTCATGCCATTAGGGTATTGCATGGGTGTTTAATATTTGTGATACTTTAGTGGTTCTCTTTCTCCAGAGGTTCCCTTCACAGGCCTTGTGGAACCACATACAGTTAATTATAACTATTACTGAAATAAAAATAGATTGCAGTTGCATCCTCAGACATGGTATATCCCCAGCTTCAAGCCTTTGGCTCCCTAGGCTCTGGACTCAAGGGAGTTTTTAAAAATACCTCCTTTATTTTTAACAATGAGCCTCATAGTTGGCATATAATCAACAATTTAAACATGATCCAATGTTGATGTGTTGAAAGGATGGGGATTTCATAAGGAGACAGATTAATAGTGTTTACATTGTTATATTCTGCAGATTTTACAATGCACTAGCGTGATTTAGGAGACATTCAAGAAATGTGTGTGTGCATGTGTGAGTGTATTCATACTCAATGTAATGGCAGTGATGAAGAACAAGATAATTAAGGTACATCGGCAAAAGATGAATTACAGTTCATATGTAAACTCCTATTTGGGATTCAGTTGTTTGATTCAAAGGCTTTGTCTGTGTGTGGGGGGGTAGAGAGCTAGATCAGGCTTTGACTCATAGGAGGGAGAAAGTTTAAAGATGGTTTCCAGTGCCTAGAAAAAAAACTCATTTGGAATCTGTTTTTTAGGATTTTTCCATTTTTATTACTGGAGCAGTTGTCCTTAAAGTAGAATCCTTCTATCCTTACTCGTTATCTGTTCCCTTGCAGTCAAAATCATTTGAGTATGACATCACAACAGGTTGCCATGGAAATGACTCTGATGTACCAAGCAGAACAGTGTCACTTCTGGCAGGAAGGACATTAGGAACTGATGTCTGAGTAACAAAAGGCTTTTTGTAATGCTAATGTGTTTCAGGATAACGAATGGAATGGTCTGCCTTCTTATGCTAACTAAAATATTTTTGCAGAAAACTGGAAAATCACTTTAAGATGTAGGAACTGATACAGGGGGAGGTCATGCCAAGTGAATCTGTTAGATTTCCTTGGCAGGTTGGTCAGGAAAATAGACTAGAGGAGGGCAGTGGATGTGGCCTATCTGGACTTTAGCACAGCCTTTGACACTGTGCCGCACAGGAGGCTAAGGAAACTAAGCAGCCTAGGGATGGGATCCAAAGTGGTAAACTGGGCTGATTAGATCATTACTGGATGGGAAACAGAGGGTGGTAGTTAATGGCACTCACACTAATGATGAGAGTGACTAGCGGAGTGCCACAGCGCTCAGGACTGGAATTGGTCCTCTTCAATGTCTCCATAAGTAATAGTGCAGAACAAAGGGAAGGGACAGTATGCCTTTTGGTAGATTATACCATACTATGCAATAAGGTGGACATTCACCAGGGGGTGGAGGTAATGTGCAGGGATCTTGGGGAAACTCTAGAAGTGGTCAACAGCATAGCAGTGAGGGTTCAGTGCCAAAAAGTACAAAATCGATGCAACTAGGGCATAAGAATACAGGAGCAGAGTACAGGATGGGTGGTTACTAGTCACTAAACAGGAAAGGGACCTTGGTGTTGTATCTTATGACCTCAAAGTAGCAGGGCAGTGTGACAAAGCAGTAGGTAGGGCTAATGGGATGCTTCCGTGCATAGGGAGAGGTATCTACAGCAGGAGGGAGGTTGTGTTGCAACTGTATTGCTCTGTGGTGAGACCCCACTTACAGTGCTGTGTACAGTAATTGGAGCCCACACCTCAAAAAGGACATAGACAGGGTGGAGGCAGTTCAGAGGAGGGCAACTAAAATTGTGCAGGGGTTGCACAAGAAGCACTACAGGAAAGACTGAGGAATCTCAACATGCACACCCTGGAAGAGACAGATGACATGATAGAGACCTACAAGTACTTCGCACAGGTGAACAGGGTGCTGAAGCAGACTCTCTTTCAAATGAGTAGGAGCACTAGAACCAGGGGGCATGCTATGAAGATAGGGGATGTTTAAAAGAAATGTGAGGGGTGGTAGACACCTGGTACAGACCACCAGTGGAAGTGGTGGAGGTTGCCATGGCGACGTAAACCTCTCGCGCTTCACTCTTGATGTTTACACAGTTGCCCTGGCAACCTCTCAACAGTTAACAGACCGGTTACTGATAGAGGACCATACATTATCATCTATGTTGTGCAGAGTGTTTTGATTTGTGTGTTTAGTCCTGGTGTGTCCTTCCCTTTGTTTGCTACTAGACATTTTTTCTCAATTTGCCTACTAGTTGTATGCCCCCTCTTACTAGTTACTAGTTTTTTGGCCTCTGGGGATCTCCATATAACCATGGTTTGTTGCTTTTCTTTTTTCTATGCTGCCTACTGGCCCATATGACAGTGATGCATCGAGGACCATACATACAGCAAAAGCTGGTTTACAGTCAATGTTACAGAAGTACAGTTGTGATTTTAAGTCACTTTTCCTTCTTCAGTAGCAGTAGGCACCAACGCCAATAAAAGGCTACATTTACAGCTTAGTAGTCACTTGAGGTCCAATAATCTGTACCTGCTACTGATACCCCCCATTCGTCTGTTTGCAATAACGCAGCCTGGTTGACATGCTTGTATATTACCCGTATATTATCAGAACTGCCACTCTAGTGTACTAAGGTGTTATGTACATATGTGTAATTTATTCTGTATATTACCTGTATATTCTGAATTTGTCCTATGCTTACTGTTCATTCTATTCTAAACATACTGTAATCCCTCCTTTCACTCCCCCACGGATGCATCGAGAAATGAGCTATTTCAGCTCAATATGCCTTTCCTGGTGAAACTCTTCAAATAAATAAATAATTGAGTGGGTATTCTGTAAGAAGTCTTTACTAATTATAGAACTGATGACCTAAGGTGATTTGTGTGTGTTTTATGGCTGGGTTTGGTTTGATGAAATTAAAATCTTTAAATGCAAAACATAAACTCCTGCTGGTTGGACCTAGACAAACACAGAACACAATACTGAATTAGGATATTTAGTTTAGGCCAGAATATCAGGCTCCTCTCCAGATTAAAGCTGCAGTACTTTCCCTCACTGAGTCAGCATTCTCAGACGCATCACTGTCACATGAGACAGGAGGCACTGTAGGACATATAAGAGTAATAAACTATGCTAACGTGGGGCGCCCCAGAGGCCATAAATCTAGTAGGCAAATTCAGAAAAAAAAATCCTAACACCAAACAAAGGGAAGGACACACCAGGACTAAACACACAAACCAAACACTTTGCACAACATATGTTTTTGCAAGTTTTGACTGTAGTAGTCCTTTTAATGGAGGGTGAGAGAGAGAGAGAGATATAGAGAGAGAGACAGAGCAGGCCTTAGCATGGTACAGACTGTGCATTCGCATGGGGCCCCAAGAGCTGAGGGGCTCCCAAAAAGCCTCAACTGTCCAGTTCTGCCTGGCCCTGTGTCTCTGTCCAAATTTCTCCATAATTTATTGCTGATGTGTGCATCTCCTCATTGCTTAGAAATTACATTCTGATTCAGGGAAAGTGTAAAAATGACACAACTAGCTGAAAATGAAGATATAGGGATGCCATAGTAAGGATGAGGATGTTGCATGGGAGCTCTCCAGTTTGTGATATGGGGCCCTAGCAAGAAGGTTCACACAGGGCTTCAGAATAGTTATGGCCAGTGCTGCAGAACAAAGATCAATTTTAAATCACTTAAGGTCCACCAGACTATCAAAGAGCAGGATTCCCACCCTCTGGGTGGCCTCCTTTACAGTGACACCACAACCATGAAAGCCAAAAAAAGCCATCTCTGTAATGGTCTCCAGTTCACAGACGTTGCTTCTCTGTGTTGTGCCACTCCCTGAAACAACTCCAACCTGGAGTTGATAATATATAAATGCGAGGGGTTCAGAGGCAGAGCCTACTGCATGGGGGTTCAGGGGGCACAGCCCCCTGCAAAAAACACTTTGTTTTTTGACTGCACAATACTGCGTGTTGGTATTGTGCTGTTGCTGTATGGGATGTCACAGATTTGCTGTCTATGAACAGTGGTGCTTCCCCAGCCTCTTATCACCTCCTGACCAGTGTGGGTGGTGGTTTTTGTTTGTCCATGCCTGTACAGCATTTGTGCATACTTTATTTGTGAAAGTGTTCGGCTGCACCAACACCAACAGCCATTACCATGGAATTCACAAATCTGCCTGAAGCTGAAAACTTAAAGATCTGCTGCATTCTATGAACAGAGAACCCTGATGCTCTTATCCCAGGGCAGTAATTAACACCTCCTTAGATTAGTTCCCTATCTTAAAATACGCTATCTGCGACTCCTCACGGTTTCACCTGCATCCCCTCCCCCTAGATAACTTCAAAAGCTGCTCCTGTTGGACTTCCTAGAAGACTGAACTAAAATCTGTCAAGAAAATAATTAAATAGTTGACCTGTGGTTTTGGACTATCTGGAGCTGCACAACTGCGATGGGAGTTATGAAGCTTGTAGGGTTGTTGTTCACCCTCCCCCGTCACCTGGATCTTTGGAGGCTCAAAAGAAAAGAAAAATACTGTACTAAGACTTTGAAATCCCGCACCAACCTGAGCCAGGGGATTGACCTTCTAGATGTTGTGATTTGTTGTTCACTTTCGTGCCACTCAGCACACTAACCTGGCCAGCAGACCACATACTGAGGCTAGTCAACCAGACTGGGCCTCCTCCTGGGATACCCAAACTTATTATTCATTTATTTATTTGCTTTTGTTTACCAGGTAAGCACACTAGACAGCCAAGTGCCTATTTTCAGGTGCGACCCGGGAGGATTAAAGGGTACATACTATGCATCAGACAAGGTCACGGTAACATACAGGAGCATCAGGCATACAAAAGTAGGAGATACAGCATATGGGACATCAGGTGAAACAGTTAACTAGGAAGACAGCATCAGAATACATACCAGTAGTAAATAAGTAGAAAACTATGTAACAACAAACTGAGGTAAATCAAATATCAGGTACATTCAGTGTCAAGAGAGCCCGGGGAAAGACGGGGTCACCCCCTCAGGGCAAAATGGCATAAAAAAGTGCAAAAAAGTGCCTAGTGCAAAATCACAGCAAAACTTAGTAAGCAGACGTTATAGCAGTAGCACACTAGGGCATCGCCCACACAACAGTCGACTGGGGGAGAGAGGGATGCCGCCAGGGTCTATATGACACATAGACAGGCTGAGGCTGATTTAAGGAAGCTCCAGAGGGATGCTTTGAAGCAGGGATGGGAGGGAGAGGAACAAGTTAATGCAGGAAGAGTTCCACAGTCTTGATGCATTGACAGAGAAGGCCCGATCCCCAGTACAGGTACTGGTTTTTGGAACCAGGCGATCCTGTGCAGCACAGGAACTTACGTGGTAGACTTGGGTTTTATGTTTGAGGGGGAGGGCAAGTGCGGAGGGGGTGGCTGCTCTGACAATGTTGTCGATAAAACAACTGAGGACAAAGGCGCGGTGCTTTTCAGGAGGAAGCCACTCCAAAGTAAAGTTCACAGCGATGCGTAAGACAAGGAGCAGAGAGTGCAAACTGGCAAATATTATTATATGCAGTATCCCATTTTGTGAGGCTAGATTTTGGAACGGGGAAAAGGATACAAGCCCATAACAGAGCGTGGGAAGGAGTACCCCCCTGGCTAGGCCAAGTCAGGCAGCCGGGGTGAGGCAACTTTCTGCTCTATAGGTGAGTCCGAGCTTGGTGTTGTCTTACATATATTCCAAAGATGGGTGGTGAGGTAGAGTTGCAGGTCGAGGGTTACTCCCAGATACTTAACGGAATCTACAGTCTGCAGGAGGGTGCCATTTGTTCCATAGACATTTAAGGGAGCAAGGCAGGAATTAGTTTTAGCCGAAGAGCCAAAGAGCATAGCTTGGGTCTTTTTCAGGTTGATGGACAGTTTATGGCCCTCCAGCCAGTTCTGGATAAGCATGAAGTCGAAGTTAAGCCTGGAGTTGATGACAGATATCCTGGGAGCTGGTCAGGACAATGAGGTCATCCGCATATGGGGTGGAGTGCCCATAGGATGTGACAGATGGCAGTTCATTAATAAATAGGCAAAACAGAGTGGGTACAAGGATGGAACCCTGATGGACCCCACAGACCACTGAGGACAAGTCAGAGAGGGTGCAGTTGAAGTGGGTGTATTGCTTTCTGCCCTTAAGGTAGTTGCAGAACCAGGCAAGGGTGGGAGAGGGATCCATGGGATTGAAGGGAGGAGCAGAGGAGGGAATGGTCTACCCGGTCGAAGGCCTTCGAGAGGTCCACTAAGATGGCACCAGTAAGTTTGCCTCGATCAGTCGCTGTCCTTTTCTTGGAGGTGACAACAGCAAGTGCAGTGGATGTGCTGTTCCCCTTTCTGAAACCATGTGCGGGAGAGAGAGAAGAGCATAACTCTGAAGGTAGCTGGAGAGTTGTGAGGCAACTACCTCTTCAAGGAGCTTACAGACAGCAGAAAGTATGGCAATAGAGCAATAATTCATGGTGCCTTTTGGGTCACCTTGTTTGAAGACAGGGATGACCTTGGTGACTTTCCATAAGTCAGGAATGATCCCCGTGATAAGAAGTGTTGATGAGTGACAGGCCAGGTGAGGAGGGGGGCCCCCAGGTTGAGCAGTTTGGGCTCAAGGCTGTTATGTCCCACACCATTGTGGGGTGAGAGGCCAGCCAGGAGTTTCTGGGTTTCCATAACTGAGACCCGTCTTAGGTAGGAGGGCGGTCGGGGAGTGCACCCACTCAGGGCTTTTAGGGTAGGGGCTTGGGAGGAAGGGGGAGTAGGCAGGTCAGAGAACATGGAGTTAAATGTATTAGCAATAATTTGGAGGTTGTTAGAGTTGACCCCACCGATGTGCATGTCAGCTACCAGTTCCCTGGCCGACTCAGCGACCAGGTTTTTAATATTTTGCCAGAAACTCATGGATTTTTGGCTGTGGCTAGTAGGGCAGATTGGCAGTATTCACTCTTTGCGATGCGGCTGGTTCTTTTACAAGAGTTTCTAAGCTGCCGATATTCTAGGAGGTCATTGTTGTTGTGGGAGATCTTGTATTTTTCCCAGCATTTGTCCCTCTGTTTCATAAGGAAGAATAGGCCTCCATGGAGCCACTTAGTGACTGTGCCCCTCGCCCTCCTTTTTGTGAGGGCGGCATGCTTGTTTTGCAAGGGCACAAATACCACAAGGAAATGGTCAAGGGCTGCTACAGGGTCATGGGTGGCAGTGACCTGAGACCAGTCAGCATGCTGTAGGTCCTCAAGATAGTCAGTAAGTATAAATTTAGAATAGTCCATCTGGATAACCTTGCTGGGGACTCTGGGTGAGGAGATGCCCCATATGCAGTAGGTAGGGGAGTGATCTGAGATGACGTCGAGGAGAATACCAGAGGAGACAATTCTGTCAGGTCTGTTACTCAATACCCAGTCAATAAGGGAGCCTTTGTTCCCCCTGGAGGTGATCCTTGTAGGTACTGTGGTCAGCTGGCTGAGAGCAAGGCCTGAGAGTAGCAGTTCAAATTGTTTGGTGCTGGGCCCCAACCAATTGAGGTTAAGGTCCTCCAGTACTAGTGACTCATTCGAGCCAACCTTGTCCCTCAGGCAGTTGAGTAGTGAGGAGAGACCTGGTAGGCCCCCCTTCAGAGGGTTGTAGGCACAAACTAGGTGTACCCTTTTTGTGTTCCCAAGAAGGAGGAGGGCATGTAGGAACTCGCAGGCAGGTGGTCCAGCATGTGTTGGATCAACAACTGATACATTAAGGTGCACCTTAAAGTAGAGGAGCACTCCGACCCCACACTTGTTTCCTGCCCGGTCTTGCCTGATGAGGCTATAGCCCGGAATGGTGCACAGGGAGTCAGGGATATGAGGCTTAAGCCAGGTTTCCGAGATCCCCATAATGTCAGGGTTGTAGTGGGCTACCCAGGTCGTTAGTTCTGCCAGGTGGTGGAGTATGCTGCGAACATTTAGGTGTGCAATTTTTAGGCCTTTAGCTGATAGCCAGGTGGGGGGATTTGGACGGGAGTAGGGAGGGCTGAGGACCTAGAGTATATTGACTGTGTTCCAAGCCAGGGCTGGGAAGGCCATAGCGCTGGGCATGAGTACCTTCACTGAGGCTGAGCCACCAGGTGAGGTAATACCCAAGCAACCAGTGCCTCTGCCCAGGATGACGGGGGAGGGTAGGCGCAGGCAGGTTACTAGAGCACAGTGTGCAGCCAGCGACATTTAGTAAAACAGGACTTTTATCAACACCCCTGGGAGATAGGACAGGGATATTGCTGTGACCTTATGACAGGGGGCGCCTCGGCGGGGTGGAGTGACAAGCCGCCAGGCGACTCACAACCTGATACCCAAAACTGTGTGCCTTAAGAGTGAAAGCACAGTAAACGCAGGCATTCAGTTGTATGAGAAGATGGCTCAGCCAACAGTAAGGCAAGGTAGACCCTAAATATGGGGCTTCACTACTTCATACTCTAGGCAGCTAACAAGAGTGTTGTAATTTAGACTTGGTTAGGTGCAGCCAGGATTCAACCAGGGAGAAGGTAAGCCAGAAAAAAGTATCAGTGGTGGCCCCTAGGGGCAAGAGCAGATAGGCTTCTAATGGAAAAGAGGGCTGTTAGGTTTTAGTCAGCACAACGTCATCTCACACATAGCCCAGCCAGCCTATATGAGGCAGAGTTCACCTAGGGTGGTGGCGGGGTTGGTGGGGCAGCCGGCACGGAGCACCGGCGGGGCTTCAGCACCAAGTTTGAAACAGGGAAACTGCTTCAATTTCAAATCGGGTCGCTGCTGGCATCTGAAACCAAGACAGTGAGTGAAAGCAGTGCTACGGTTGTTTAAATTGGGGAAACTTGTAGCCATTCTACAAGCCAGTCGGCTCTGGCTTTGGGTGCAGCTGGAGCTCCACTTCTGTTGGTGTTGTGAGGGCTGCAGGGCTGTTGCCCTCTCTCCCCCTTCACCTGGACCCTTTGAGTAGGTTAAAAAGGACCCTCAGAGGTTTAAAAGTAAAACAAAAACTGTACTGGGACTTTTAAATCTCCCACCAGCTGAAGCTAACAGATTCACATGCAGGTTTAACTAGCCACTTAACTTTTTGAGCTGTAGTTTTGCTTTGCCTCTGTGTTCCTGCTTAGACTGGCACATATCTCCTTCCGAGCATTAGTTTTGCAGTGGCTCTGTATCCATGCCTAAGCTGGTATTCTTTTTTAAGAATTGAGGTATTTAAAAAATGGCCAAGACAGACATTTTTATGTCTTTTTTGGTATATTCACTGGCATATGTCTGGATAAGATATTACAGCCCATATCAACAGGAGAATGGGTGGAATCTATGAAAAAGAGGAATACACCCAACACACACTGTCCATAGTAAAGTTAAATGGAATTAGTTTTTTAGTACTGAGGAGATATACGGAATAGAATGCAATGTAACAAAAAAAGTACCACAGTTGCTGTTTCCTTAATATCAAATTACTGTTATCAGGAGACATAGAGAAAAATCCAGGCCCCACAAATGCTCCAGACGAAGCTTGCTTTGATTTGAGCACTTACTGGCAATTACTGAAGGGACTGAAATAATCCATATCAATATTTGTAGCTTGTTATCTAAAAAGCACCAACTAGAGGCTTGGCTTCATGTTTACATACCTGATGTACTTGCTTCAAATGAATCATTTGTCTTTTAAGGTAAATGACGGTATTAGAATTGAGGTTTACAAGTCTTACAGAAGGGTCAATAAAATAAATAAGGGGGAGGTGTGCTATTTTGCATAAGTCTATAGAGGTAAAGGAACTAGAGTTACAGTAAATAGTTAACACAAGATGAGAAAGCCTGTTCCTAGAAATCACATGGGCATTCTGGTAGGATGTGCGTACACTCCACCTAAAGTAAACTTCAAGGCCTGAAAGATCTTACTGAACTATTAACTAAGGTAACAAACAGGAAAATGGTCATCATAGATGACTTAAACTTGAATAGGCAATGGCCTAGTAATACAAAAATTAAAAACATGCTGCAGAAGATAAGCCTGTCCCAAATTCTGAATGAAACTAGACGGAAAAACAGAATGGGGACCAAGACGCAGCTTGATTGGGTCCCACGTAACAATGCAAACAAACAAACAAAATCGGGAACAGTGCCAGATGCCATAAGCAGTCATACCCCAATGTACTGCCTGTGGAGTAACAAGAGATTCAGAAGACAGCCGCAGATTATAGAAGCTAGAAAATATTCAGAGGAAATATTAGACAGAATTAAAGTAGACTTCGCTAATGCTGATTGGACAGCATTGGACAATTTTGGTGACATGGACTCTGCACTTAGCCATTTATTGGGGATCTCCTGTATTTTAAAACACTAAATGAACACTCCTTTTAAGACAGAAAAGAGTAAGAAATAAAAAGAATGAAGGCCAATGCAGTGAGTGTTACCCTAATGAAAGATGGGGATAAGGCAAGGCAACATTATTAGTCTATGAGAAACACATCTGACTGGAACAAATTTAGGGAATTGTGCAATAAATATAAAAGGATTATTAAAACGTCCAAAGTATAATTTTACAAAACAGAGCTAACCGAAAAATTTGCAGACTCTGTTCTGGATAAGTGTCAACAACTTACTGAACCCTAAAAAGCAAACTAATACACAATAAATTAAATCTGAAGGTAAGGAAGTAAAAGAGAGACAGGAAATTGCCAATCTATTGAATGAGACCTTTACGAATCTTGAGGGATTTGTAATTAAAACATTAGATAATAGTGAAATTGATACAAACCCAACACTAGATAGACCACCTTTCTATTTTAAAAATATTAAACCAAAGGAAGTTTGCAAGGCCCTGTTAAAACTGAATATAACGAAGGGGTTGGATTTGACAAAGTTGAAGCAAAATACCTAAAATGGGCGTCCAATGAATTAACACCCCTTTTGACAAAAATCTTTAACCTACAGTATCTCTTAGGCTCCAGCAAATTCCAGGTGCATGGAAAACTGCTGACGTGGTACCCATTCATAAAGGGGGTGCAACACATTTGGTGGATATTTATAGACCCATTTTGTTAGTCTTTAATTGGTAAGATACAAGAAAAATTCCTACATGACTGTAGAATACTTAGAAAAATATAACGTTCTTACAACAGTGCAGCACAGCTTCAGTAAGGTCTGTAGCACCCAACTACTTTGGTCAGGTTAATGAATGAATTGCTCACACAAGTGAGAACACACTTTCAGGTCCCACGCTACAGCCAACTCCCTACAGCTGAGCAGAAAGCATTTACAAATACACAATGGAAGGCATAGCATGAAACAGATACAGGCTGGCACAAATTAAACTGCTGTGGAAATTTTTATTTTCATAGTCCAAAGCAAACCACTGACATGGCTAGCAAACCTGGTGCTTCGACTCGCTCCGAGCCTTTGTCAGGTGGGGTCCTTCCCATCTATTTTCAATACGACACTCTCATTTCATTATTGAACTGCAGCTTTCTGCTTAATATCTTTTTCATTTCTTCTCTTCCTCTACCATTTTATACCTCTAAGCTACCCATCTCTGTTCTTACTCACCAACAATTCCTCCTACACTAAACTATTTCTAATTTTGTTTTACAGGTCTACAAAGCACAATATAACCTATCAAATAAGTATTACATTTCTAGTTAATTGTTCCTGTCTGAACTGTTTTTCTCCATGAGGACTCCAGATCCCTTTTGATCCCCTTCACTGTTTTTATTTTACAGGTCCCTTGACAACGACTTCTGCAACCCTTACGCTCAGTTCACAAAGAAATAAGTAAGTATGACTTATTAACTATGCTAGGTGGGGTAAACTAACAGCGCAGCCGCACCCATTATAATCCCCAACCTGTCATCAACATAACTGACAAGACTACTTTGTAATCCAGCAGAAGAGTTGGCAGTGATCTTCTGCCATAGGAATTGCAATGAGGCGGGAGTTGGGTCAAGTTTATTGCATATTATGTGACAGGTACTTCTTGTAAGCCCATCAGAACACAGACAGTCTTTGATTTAATACCCCACAGACTACTACAATCACACTGTAGATACACCCACAGTAGGTTATCCACATTTTGGACATGCCCACAGTAGTTTGTCCATTTAGTCCACAGAAAAAAAAGCATGTTCTACTTTAACTGCCACAGAAATTTCTAAATCCTGGGTTCAAAATACCTAATCGTATAATAGTAATAACTTTCAGTTAGCTGGAGCACACTCGGAATAACCGGCTAACTGAATGTTATCACTTAATTGTACTGTTAGTACTGTGCCATTTCCTTTGTTGGCTCTCTTTTCTAAATAATGGCAAACAATATGTACTGGTTATCATGCTTATTGTGCACCACAGAACCATTCTAGGATTCTCACAGTGACTGTGGCAATGCATGTTCAAAGAGGAAAAAATGCTGCCAGTCTAACTTAAATCTAAAACAAATGACGGTACGTGCAGTTAAATGTATTGTGAAAGATTCTAGAGATTGGATGAAAGCCTGGATAAGTTAATACATTCATTTTATTCATTTATTCATTACAAATCAGATTTACAACCTTTGAGTCAGAGACTCATTTACAAAGACATCTCATCGTGGGGGGGTGGGGCAGACATCCAGACAGTTATTACAGTGCAGATTAAAACAGAGGATAACATTACAGGTGCAGTAAAAGGAACATTTAACATAGATACACTTAGGTTGCATAATGTAGTAGTTTGTATGTTACTTAGGTTACATAATGTTACAAAATTGTGAGTTACACTCATGGATATAATAGGTTCTCAGAGAAGACAGCGGGTTACATCCCTGTTTGGACCTAGTGGGGAGGAAGAGGCTGTCCAGTGGATGTTGTCGAGCCAAGGGATGAGGCGGGCAGGTACCACAGATTATAACAGGGAGTTAGTTGCACCTACAATGGCGGGTATTAAAAATATGGTTCCGAAGGGCTGCTTTGAAGGAGCCAATTTTTGGCAAGTTGGAGATGCAGCTAGGGAAGGAGTTGAACCAGGTGAGGGCTTGGTAGAGGAAGGATCTCTGGGCAAGAGAGGTCTTGGTTCTGGGTACCTTGAAAGTGGCCTTAACAGAGCTACGGGTGGTGACAGACAATGATGACTGCTGTAGGGAGGTGGTGACCCCGGGGGGGAGAGTCCTAGCAGTGATTTCTTAGCGAGAAGGCAGGTCTGGTAGAGCAGTTGCTCCTCAAAGTTGAGCAGATTGGTGGTAGTATCGAGAAGGCAGGTGCGTTCAGCTGGAGGCACCGGTCAGGAGCCTACAGGCCTTATTGATGGAGTTGGATTTTGGAGATTTTGGAAACTGTCTAAAGCTGGAATTATAGTGGGACAGGCTTAATTCTTTTTTTTTTATTTTTGTTAGAGACTGGAGATAGGAAATGAGGAGTTTATAAAAACTAAGTGGTGAGTTTTTTTTAAAACTTTATTTTTTCATTTTGCAATGCATCTTACAAAAGAAAAAACTTCTTAATTCCAGGTATAGGAGTAGATTCGAGAAATGTTATGGTAGGTAATACAAAGCCCATCTGTCTTAGTTACAGCATTGAGGGGACAAAATGAATCTATTAACATATACAAAAGCTAACCAAAATAGGCTATATGCAGCAGGACCATGGACATCCCTACCAAAAATAGTTTATCATAAGTCCAGAGAGTTCCTTCTTTTCAGAGAGGCCGTCGTCGATTGACATGGCCCAGGGGTCCATGAACTGTTAAAGATAGTGGAAAGCGATCCCTTTTATATAATTAATAAAGCTGCCCCTCAAACTTGCTCACAGACATTCCTTTTCGGTATATTTGACCTTAATCTAAGCAGTATAAACATTTAACAATAAAAGCCTCCAACATTTTTAGAAAATTAAAATATTTCCTCCCTCCTCAAATCAACCAGGAGGTGGTAGCTCTGCCCCTAGTAAAACTGTATGTCCATAACACTTTGCTTGTATTAAACATATTCAAGGTAGCATGAGAAGATTCCTGAATAATTTAAAGTAAACTCGATAAAGTAAATCTTTAGTGAAAACTTCTCAGTGGTAAACAAAAGATTCCAGTGCTTTATTACTAGGAATAATACAGTACTGACCAACCCTAAAGTTAAGCCCAAGAATCCCAGCAATCAGTGTTCGCCATCGTCCTCGTCTGAATCCAAATGTCCAGATTTGGCAAAGTCCTCCCGGATCAGCTCCAGCCTACGACCTGCATCTGCTGGATCATTGTACAGGAAAGTTTTACCGACATAAGATTTTCAGCCTCGCCAGCATTTGTAATGCATGATTAATCCCGAGCTCTCGAAGGCCCGTTCGAACTGAATCAAATCCACAGTGCCTCATTCTGGTCAAATAGCTTAAGTCGGGGAAGCAATGTACCACAGCGCCATTGGGAAGGGTGAGTGCCCTGGTTGTTTTAGCCTTCTGCAGTATCATGTCCCGCATATGTACTCCTGTGGTTACTGCTAGGACAGTCTTAGGAAGGTCAGGGTTGTTAGGCTTCCTTCTTGGAGTTGTACGATAGGCCCGGGCAATCTGGAAGTCTGCTCTCACTTTTGAAACGTCCTGGAGGAACTGGTGCATGTAATCCACCAAATTGGCTCCTTCTACTCCATCAGGTATGCCCAAAAATCAGATTACAGGAACGTGCCCCATTTTCAAAATATTCGAGCTTGGTGCGTAAGAGTTTTTCTTTCAACACTCCATCATCACTGTGGCTGCTTTTGTAACAGTGGAATTAAGAGCAGAGTGATTTGTCTCCAAGACAGTGACTTTAGTTTCTACAGTCATTAGTCTGGTATTGTAGGTGTCTAGCTTATTATCCAGTTGCTGCACTGCTTGAAGGATAGCATTTATTTTGGCCTTCAGATCCCTGGGTTTCTCGAATGACTGCGTGCTAGTCGGAGCTCCACTGGAAGACTGTGCGTGGCCTTTCCCACGGGCCGAATCTTTGTAGTCTTCATTTTTAGTTCTTCCCATCATTGGATCTGCTTATATTTGCTCCACAAGAGACTGTAACACTGCATTTCATCAATTTAAAGTTTTGTTTGAGGAGGAAGTTCGTTAAAACAACAAATTTAAACTTTTATTGTAAGTCTGGAGCAGCGTGAGAGGCGTCTATCCCTGTCAGCTGCTAGCCACACACCCCCATCTAAGTGAAGAGGTTTGTCCATTTTTGCAGTGTGCACTTTTTGCATGTAACTCTTTGTTTCTTTGTTATGGTTGCCCAGTTTCACTAATGGCCTTACATCACTTCCCAGTCTGTCACAGGAGATGAGCAGCAAACTCCAAAGACCCATATGGTTGAAGAGAACTGGGTGGCAGCTACAGTGGTGGAGAGGGAAGAGTGATTTTGTGTGTGTGTGTGTGTGTGTGTGTGTGTGTGTGTGTGTGTGTTTGCATTTCTGGGTGTGAGAGAGAAGAGATAGGAAGACAGACAGGAGAGAAGGGAGTGGTTCAGGTTCAGATTTCCAGAGCTACAATTCAAATTGCTCACAGTAGCCTCACCCAATCATAGTATGCAAGTACATATTAATGCATTAGACCAGTGCTACAAGACCACATTAGTTCTGTTCTTTCTGGAGCTCATCAACTGTGGGGACACCTTGCAGTAAATGCACACAGTTACTTAATTTAACCCTAAATATAGTACAAAAAAGTATTTCCACCAATTTCATTGGGCCATTCAAAATGTCAACCAGGATAACAAATGGGATTTCCAGTTCCAAGTGGAAGGCATATTTGCAATTTCAGATGCCATTTGGCATCTACTTGAAGTGGCATGAACTGCAACCTTCCTGGAAAGAAATTAGCAATGCTTCTCCTTCTCCTATGCCAACTTCTCATACTGTGTGTGTGTGTGTGTGTGTGTGTGTGTGTGTGTGTGTGTCCCTTTATCTTGTTTCTGTCTTTGTATAGTTTGGTTTGGGGTGTGTGCGCGTGTCTGTTTTTTAACAGCTTCTGAATTGGCTTGATGTGTAAGGTTTCATTGTATTGTATTTGGTACATTAACGTGATGAAAGTATGGAGCAATATAGAAAACTGAGACCCTTCCTATTTCTCATTTCCCAACAACTTAAGAGCCACTGACACCTCAAGAAACACTGAAAAACATTATATTTGGACACAGAGCAGCATATATTTCTCTTTAGCTCTGTATTTCTTAACCACATTATTTATTGGTTTGTTGGGAGGTCAGTACACTAGGGAGCAAACAGGTTGGTGGCGGGGTGCTACAGGCACAGTGGAGGTGAGCAGGATCGGGCTGATTAGGAGCAGGAGATGCCCTCTGGCTAAACGGAGACAGAAGAGAGGCTCAACATGTTTAGTGCCCATTCCCAGGGCTACCACTGGACTGAGTGGACAGTTAACTGGTGGGTCTGTGGTCTTCACCAGTCCCCTATCGGACCATGCTGTGCAATGTCAGATCAATGAGGAAGAAGACCGTAATTATGGTGGACCTGATTTCATCTGTCAATCTGGCTTGCATTATGGAGACCTGGCTGGGAGATGATGCCGGGCCAGTTTTGGCGGCGGCTGTCCCACAAGATACTCTGTGGTGCACTGCCCAAGGAGGGAATGTAAGGGTGGAAGTGTGGCCATCTGTTTTAGATCCAACCTGAACTTCACCATGCACCCGGTTGGTTCTACCTTGTCCTTTGAATGTGTAGCAGTGTGTGGGGGTCCTGGTGTGAGTTGCAAGATTCTCCTTGTTTACCCCTCTCCAGGGCAGAGGTGGGAGATTTCCTGCAGGAGGTCGTGGATTTCATCATCATTGGGGTGTTGGAGTCCCACCAGATAATTCTGGGGGATTTCAATGCATCGGATGATGAATTCTCAAATCTTGGATGCAGCCTCCTCCAGTTGATAACATTACTGGGCCTGACACAAGCAGTTGCTTCTGTGACCCATCACCGTGGCCACAGTTTGGACTTGGTGTACTCACTAGGTCTTGAGGTCATAAACTTCAAGACTGATCGGGTTGCTTGATCCGATCATTGTATGGTAGAGCTCTTGTTTGAAACCCCCCCCCAATAGTCCCTCCCCTATTGAGATGGTCGGCTATTGTCCTTTAAGGGGATTGTCCACAGAGGGACTTTTAGTGGTAGTGGATTTGTCTGGTGTCAGTACTGCATGTGCAAGTGGCATGAGTGAGGCGGTGGCAGCCTATAATAAGGCCGTTTCAGAAGCGTTCCATGCCATCGCACCGTCTGCATATGACCAAGATCTTCACGCTCGAGACCTCCATGGTTTGATGGGGCTCTCAAGGAGACGAAGATCAAGGGTCGGAAGTTGGAGCATTGCTGGCAGAGGACCCATTCTGAGGAGGACAAACTGGCCTTGCAAGCTCACTATCATGAATACCAAGGGGCAATCTACCTTAAGAAGGCAGAGTTCCTGTCCAGGGAGTTTTCCGCAGGGAGGAACAGAACAGCTCAGCTTTTTTCAGACTGTGGACAGACTACATCTGGTCTGTCTGCAGCTGAAAAAAATATTTTCAATCGCATTGTGTGATGAGTTTGCTCAGTTCTTCTCTGATAGGGTGTCCTCTATCTGGTCTGGGATCTCCCCAGTGAGGCAAGGACAGCCCCACAGTGGTCAGCCTGGTAGGAGCACGGGCACTTCTATTGTCTGGGAGGAGTTTCAGCCAGTGAAAGTAGCTGAGGTTGTTGGGGTGATCTCGTGCTGTGGCCCGCTTTTTGTGATCTGGACCTGGCCCCAACTCATCTCCTAGTGGGATGCGTCAAGACCATTGGATCTAGTGTTCTCTGGGATAATCCAGTGCTCACTTTTGGAGGGGATCTTTCCTGATGCTTTGAAGGAAGCACTTGTGAGGCCCATCCTGAGGAAATCATCACTCGACCCGATGTCCTGGTGAATTATCAATCTATCTCCAACCTCCCATTTTTAGGGAACGTTGTTGAGATAATAGTGGCACTGCAGCTCGAGGCACACCTCATGGCCTATGACATCTATGAGCCATTCCAGTATGGTTTCAGGGCTAGGCATAGTACCGAAACAGCATTAGTCAGGGTGCAAAATTACCTCCTTAGGATGAGAGATAGAGGAGACCAGTCAGTTCTTGTTCACCTCAGTCTCTCTTCAGCATTTGACATCATGGACCACATCATGCTTTTTGGATCACCTTACAGAATACTGTGAACTCACCGGTACTGTCCAACTGGTTTGAGTCCTATCTCTCGGGCAGGAAGCAAAGGGTGGGAATGGGGAATTTCTCCTCCTCCCCAAAGCTCCTGCCATGTGGAGTTCCTCAAGGGTTGATCCTGTTGCTGATGCTGTTCAGTGTACCTGCTACCCCTGGGAGATCCTCTTATGTTACAGTTTGCTATGCAATTACTGCTATGCAAATGATACCCACCTGTATATGTCTTTTGCCCCTGGAACAAATGACACTGGGGAAGAGCTAAAGAACTTCCTTTCCAAAATTCAGGACTAGATGGCCTCCAAATGGTTGAGGCTAAATCCCAATAAGATGGTGGTCCTGGTAACTGAGTCTGGTCGCAGGCATGAAGGGAGTGCCTCTGGAGTGGCAGCAGGATTGGTCCTGGAACCACTCCATTGATGACTTCCTCTAGAGTGAGAAGTCTAGGCATCTTCCTGGATGACAGCTTGATATTCGACACTCAGGTGTTGTCTGTTGTCAAAAGTGGTTTCTACCACTTGAGGAATGTCACCCAAATTAAACCACTAGCTCCACCCAAGGCCCTGCCATCACTAGTACATGCTTTTGTTACATCCAGGCTTGACTACTGTAATGCTCTGCACTTTAGGGTCTGTGGAGGGGCCCTCCACCAGCTGCAGCCGGTGCAGAACGCAGCGGTCAGCTTACTGACGGGCCTGTCCAGGTCATGTCATGTGGCCCCAGTTGTGCTAGATTTGCATTGGCTGTCTGTCAGGTGGAGGATCATCTTCAAGGTGGGCTTGTTCATCTATAAGACCCTATACAGATAAGCCCCTGGCTACCTGATGGATCACCTTACCCCTGCCATTTCAGTCCACTCCCTCTTCTCCTCCACCAGGGGCCTCCTTGTGGTTCTGACAGTTTGGCTGAAAACCTATGGTGATCAGGCATTCAAGGTGGCTGGCCTGATCCTCTGGAACTCATTTCCCAGCTCTGTAAGGGAGGCCCTGTCAGTAGAGGCATTCAAGAAGGGTCTAAAGACTCATCTTATCAAACAGGCCTTTCTGAACTAACCACAGTGTTTTCAAGTGTATGTTTATTATTTATTAATTATTTATAACTGTTTATTTATGCTTGAATTTTAAATTATTTGTATAACTCTTTAGAGTTTTATTTTTAACGCTCAGGATCACAGGAGCAGCTATGCAAGGGAGCTGAATGTCATTGTCCACCTAGGGACAAATGACCCGGCAGTGAATGGGATCAGAGCAGTACAAGAGGAGTTTGTAGAGCTGGGGAGGGGCCTTAGACAAGTAGCATGTACAGTAACCTTCTTGGAGGCGATGCCTGTCTGTGGCAAGGATGATGCTAAGGTACTCTGTACCATGGGATTCAATGAATAGTTGAAAAACTGGTGTGGAGCTCAGGGTTTTGGCTTCATTGGGGACTGGGGAGCTACCTGGAGGGATGCAGGCTTATACTGGTGTGATGGTCTGCATCTGTCCAGGGGGAGACCAGTATCCTAGGTGACAGATTTAAATGCTTCATTGACAAGCATTTAAACTAGCCAAGATGGGTGGCACTGAAAAGAAGCAGGGAAATCTAGGCCTCCTCCCACAAAACACAGTAGTTAGAGAGGTAAACAACAAGGTAGAGAAGTCAGTAGGGAGCAGGACAGGGAGAAATGCAGAAAAATGCAGTAAGGACGGGGATAGGGCTAAAAGGGGTAAGACCATCAAAAAATGGAGGGTGATGAGTACCAATGCCCGCAGTCTGTAACAAGCTCCCTGAACTAGTGGCCTTGATGGAAGAGGGATGCCTGGATATTGTGGCAGTCACTGAAACATGGTACACAGAGAACCATGAATGGGATTTCAACATACCAGGATACACGATCTACAGGAGGGACAGGGTGGGTAAAAGAGGAAGAGGAGTAGCTCTCTATATGAGGGAAGAGATTAAAGCAACAGAACCAAAGAGTAAACAGGAAGTTGATGAGTCACTATGGGTCACCCTGGAGACAGGAAATGGCACCACAATCTGCATGGGGATTGTGTACAGACCCCCATCTCAGGGGGAGGGAATGGACAAGGAAATGATAGAAGGCATCCTTAAAATGGCAGAAAAAGGGGAGATATTGTTGATGGAGGACCTGAATATGCCAGATGTTAACTGGAGCACCTTTGCTGCAGGCACATCCAAGAGCAGGGTCATTCTTGATGCCCTACAGGGGGCATGCCTCAGACAGCTAGTGTTGGAACCCACTCAGGAGGGAGCAATCTTAGACCTGGTACTTTCAAATGGGGACAGAGAAAGGATCTCAGTTTTAGCAGTAGGTAGTCATCTGGGAACAAGTGATCACCAAACAGTGTGGTTCACAATAAACACAGCCATACAGTCAAGCCGTACAAAGATAAGACTTTGGGAAAATGAGAGAGTGCCTCAGAAAAACACTAGCAAATGGGCAACAAGGAGGGGTGGAGGAACAACGGGGAATAATCAAAACAGCCATCACAGAGGCAACAAACCTTTCTGTGAAGCAAATCAACAAAACAAAATGAAGGAAAGAAACACTATGATTCTCAAAAGAGGTGGAAGGGAAGGTTAAGGAGAAAAGGATAGCATTCAGGAAATATAAGTAAACACAGAAGGAGCAGGACAGAGAACTGTATCAGTTAAAGCAGAAGGAGGCAGGGAAGGCACTCAGAATAGCAAAGGCCCAAACTGAGAAAAAGATAGCTAACTCTGTTAAGAAGAGGATACAACCTTTTATAGGTACATTAGGGAGTGAAGAAAGACCTAGGGAGGGACACACAGACTTAATAAAGAGGAGGGACTGTTGGTAGAGGGTGACAGTGAAAAAGCATGGATACTGAATGAATATTTCTGCTCAGTATTCACAATGGAAAAGGAGGGAGAGGTACCTAAACCAAACAAGAGAAACACTCTGGATAGAGGGGTTGATACCAGTCCATTCACAGTAGAAAGGGTTTGAAAGAACTCTTGAAACTGAGGGTGACAAAGCAATAGGGCCTGATGGAATTCACCCCAGAATTCTAAAAGAACTAAGGGTATAACTAGTAACACCACTGACTGCTCTCTTTAACAAATCATGGGAGGATGGGGTGGTACCTGAGGACTGGAGGAGGGCAGATGTGATTCCACTTCACAAAAGTGGGAGCAGGACAGAGGCAGGAAACTACAGACCACTTAGTTTGGCCTCAGTGGTAGTGAAAATGATGGAATCACTTCTGAAGGAAAGAATTATTGAGTACCTAGAGGCCAGTGGAGCACAGGACCCAAGGCAGCATGGTTTCACAGCAGGAAGGTCATGTCAGATGAACCTAATAGATTTCTTTGACTGAGTGACCAAAGTAGTAGACCAGGGAGGGGCTGTGGATATGACCTACCTATATTTTAGCAAGGCATTTGACACAGTCTCACACAAAAGATTAATATACAAGTTATCCAGCCTTGGAGTGGATCCCAAGGTGGTGGCCTGGATACAAAACTGGCTGGACGACAGGACACAAAGGGTAATAGTAAACTGAGTCCACAGTGAAGAAAGGAGGGTAACTAGTGGGGTACCGTAGGGTTCAGTACTGGGACCGGTCCTCTTTAATGTCTTTATAAGTGACACTGGAGAGCACCTGGAAGGAAAAGTATGTCTCTTTGCAGATGACACAAAGATCTGCAACAGAGTTGATACACAAGGTGGGGTGGAAAGGATGAAAAGGGAATTGGCAAGGCTGGAGGAATGGTCAAATATATGGCAGCTCAGATTCAATGCAAATAAGTGCAAGGTAATACACCTGGGAAACAAAAACCCAGGGAAAGAGTACACAATGGGGGGTGAGATAATAACAAAAATCGAAAGAGACCTTGGAGTAATTATATCAAATGACCTAAAGGTGGGAAAGCAATGTGAGAAGGCAGTAAGGAGGGCTTGGGGGATACTGGGATGCATAGGGAGAGGCATCAACAGTAGAAAACAGGAAGTTGTTATCCCTCAGTACAGACAGTTTGTGAGACCCCATCTGGAGTACTGCGTGCAATTCTGGAGACCCCATCTCTGCAAAGACATAGACAGAGTGGATGCTGTTCAGAGGAGGGCAACAAAAATGGTGCAGGGTCTGCACCAGAAGACATAAGAGGAGAGACTAAAGCAGCTTCATATGTATACCCTTGCAGAAAGGAGGGAGAGGGGGGACATAATAGCAACTTTCAAGTATCTCAAGGGAATTAACAAAGTACAAGAGGGTAGCATCTTTCAGAAAAAGAGAGGTGCAAGAACAAGGGGGCACAATTTGAAGATGGAGGGGGAAAGCTCAGAGATAATATTAGAAAGCATTTTTTTCATAGAAGGTTATGGATGCATGAAACAGCCTTCTTGAGGAGGTTGTGGAGGTGGGAACAGTGGGAGAATTCAAGAATGCATGGGACAGACATCAGGCAATTCTAGTGGAGGGTAGGAAAACGTAAGCTGTTTAACTAGAATCTGCAGCTTATCCATCAGGTAGGGAAATGGGCAGACTAGGTGGGCCAAACAGTCCTTATCTGTCAACAAATTCTATGTTACTGTTTACCTTGCCTGTTTTTTGATTTTGTAATGTGCCCAGAACCTCTGGGATTGGGTGCTATATAAATAAATTTTACCTTACCTTACATTACCTTAAATTACCTTACCTACAGTATCGTACCTTATTACTGAGGTCATATGCATGAAAACATGATAGTTGTTCTTTGAGGGTTCATCAGCTCATATTGCTCATTCCCAACTTAATGTCACAATACTCTGCTTTTGACAGCACAGTGGTTCCCATGACAACAGACTGGGATGCCACAAAATGGCCTTATTTCAAGTAGGGAATCGGCTATAGAGGCAGATGAACTCTAAGGGATAAAGATCATGTTTTCATGGGAGTTTATTTAGAACTTAATAATGGTGAGGAGAAATCTATAGAAGATATATCAAATACAAGCTGAATTGTGTCTAAATATTATGTTCTCCAAAGTTTTCACAAAGGTGTCAGCTGCTCTTTAACGCTCACTCGTGTATATATAGAGTACATTTGTTTTTCTGTTTAACCAGCCCAGACTATTTTTTAGCCACACCTGACAAAAAATGACAATCAAAACATACAGTTATTAAATGCACAACACAGTGCAGGGACACTTTAGGCTAAGTTATCATATTTAGGATTTAGGAACATTATAAGGGAACCCAACTAGACAAAATGCAAAGATGTTTTGACTGATATAAAAAATTACTGAATCCTTTGTTTATAACTTGATTGTGACATTCCCAAGATAACATTTGAAGGTAAGTGACTGAACGAATAGGGTCCAAAGAATGCAAAAGAGCATTCACAAACTTTGTGCTGCATTGCTTAACAGTCAAAATTTGATTCACCTGCTATTCGGTTCTATAACAGAGCTGCTTTGGAATTACAGTAGTTTACCAAAAAGAAAAACTGGAAACCTACAGCAGAGGATATTAAAGCCCTTTTATAACAATTATAAAAGATCTTATTTTCAGGAGAATGTATACACATTTTTTCATATACTGTAGCAAACAATGATGTGTTCTTGATGCCCAAAGAGCAGTATGATACCTTTCATTTATCACTACTTTATACAGTGGAACCTGGTTCTAACGCACCTCATACTACTGAACCGCCTTACAGTATTTAGTGATCTGACTCAGTAGGACCATGCATGTCCTTCCTGTTTTCACACACATGAGCGCATAATCAGTCTGTGATCAGTTGTCTTCAATCATTCAGTCATCAGCATCAGCTCTTAACCAACAATTATCCTAAGACTTGGACAATGCTTCTCTTACTGTGCTCTGCACCTTTACTTGTACCTTTTTCTACCCTAAGCTATGCACCCACCCTGAAGTTTCTGGCTCCCTGCTCTCCCCTCTACCCCTGGCTCCTTACAGTCTCCTTCCTGCTCCATCCTACTGCTTGTGTCTTCCCTAGCAGCTATTGTGCATAGGTTTGTGTGGACTCCTGTTGTTGTATTTTTTTTGCATTAATTAATACTGAATTTTCAGTTAGAATGTCCATGCATTGATTATATTATTGTATGTATTTCCTCATTTACTCAGTGCTGTATATCTTTTGTCCCTTGTACTCATATATGTAATTGTCCAGGCCCATCTTGTAAATGAGATTTTCTCAATGATGTTTCACCTGGTTAAATAAAGATTGATTCACTGAATAATCTGGTTGAAAGGCAGTATATAAGGGTATTCCTGCTGCAATACTGTTAGTTACTGACGAGACCGTGGCAGCACTTTACCTAGTGTAGTGGCAGAAAAATGAAAATGAAGTGTGCTTACAATCGCATCTAAGCTCCACATTCTGCAGTGATTGGAGAACAGCAAATGGGAAGTCAGTGCAGCAGGGAAGTCCACTATTATGAATATCTGCAACATTACAGCTAAACTTGATATATTCTTGCCACGACACTGGAAGGCACAGCTGGGACAGAGCAATGCAAAAACATGAAAGTGTGCGAGGATGATGCCCATGGTCCATGGTACTACTGTTCATTTGTGGTTCTACCATGAGCGGGAGAAGGGTACCCTAATCTCCGCACCTCTTTTTAAAGAAAATGCCCTTTTGTTTCACCAAAAGTTAGGTGGTCAGGCTGATTTTGTGGCCAGGGATGAATGGCTATATCATTTTAAATGGCCCCACAGCATATGACAGTTAAGGTTATGTGGCAAGAAGTTACAATAGGTGTGGCTGATGGGATTGCTCAATGTATGCAACAGCTGAATGAAGGAGAGTTATGCCAGTGATTAAATCTACAATGCTGACAAGACAGGCTTGTATTGGATGTGCCTTCTAGGCATGACCTTAGTACATGGGTTGGAGAAAGAAGTACCTGAGTTTAAAAAGCCGAAGAACAGGGTGACCATACAGGGCTGTGTGAATGCATCTGGCATATACAAGTTACACCCTCTGCTTATTGGAAAACCAAGAAAATCCAGGTGCTTCAAAAATGTGAATGTAAAAATCTCCTGGTTCAGTATGATCAACAACACACTGCATGGATAGATGGGATAATTTTTGTGAGATTGAATTGAGAGCAATTTGCTGTGAAAGTGGTGTACTTTTAAGACAGTGGGGGCACCTAGTGAATCACAATCTAGATGCCATTGTTTTAACTGAATCATGTTTTAAATTTTTAATTTAACATTCTTATGTATACATACTGTATAATTTGTATATTTTATTATTAAATGTATATTGTTTTTATATTGACTTTTCTGTCTGGGTCACACCTGAAAATAGGCCCTTGGCCAAGTGTGGTTTACCCAGTTACCAAACTCTAAATAAAGTGATTCTGTTTTTTGGACAATTTGCCTGCCCACCCAGAGATGCCTGAAATCCACTTATGACTGTATAAAATGTGGGGTACCTGTTCTCCAAATGTTCCCCTAGCCACCACTAGAAGCCCAAGTTCAAATATTGAGGGAAGGTGGTTTTGGGGGTGATTTTGTGGGGTGCTTCTCAAATTGCAGGATGACTTTGTATCTCCTCTGAGGGCCTGGCTTTGTTTGACAAACATCACACAAACACACTCAAAACTGTGGCATTTCTTTGTGTGTTAACAAGAAATGTGGGATACATGTTCCCCAAAGGGCCCCCTGTTGACTCCCAGATACTTGGGTTCAAAGAATAAAGGTAAAGAGGTTTTCAAGGGATGCATCTGTAAGCTATATGTGAAACCCCAGTCTCTTTTCCCTGGAAATATGGATGAACTCCACTGAAAATGTGAATGAACCAGAACCAGTAGAGCCACCTACAGGTGGGCACTGTGACAGTATCTCAGTACTGGTATCTCTGCAGCCCAAACTGATGGTCACATCACTGGCAGTCACAATATGCTGCAGTAACACTCAACATGTGAAATGTCAGAAGACAACATGACAATGGGCACAACTGTAGATGGTCTTCAGAACTTAAGCTCCTATCAAATAAAACCCTAAGATATTTAAAAGTTTGGACTGTATGTAATATTGTACCCTGAAAACCAATGACTAGGTCATCTCTGGCTCTGGCCAATTTCTAAGAGGTCCCATATAGCATTACATTTGTTTTTCTTCATTCAACACCAATTTATTTTTAATAAACTAATAACATAGTTTACTAAAATTGTATAGAAGTTTAGTTTCAATCTAAATAACTACTTGCCTAAAGTCAAAGATTACCATGTCATCTGCATACATAAAGATGTTTTCTATATTAAGGTATGATGGAGACTATTAGTAAATATAGAAAAGATAAGAGGTACCAATACTGATCCGTGTGGAATCCCAGTTTGAAGGGAGAGATAATCTGAAAAGAAATTCACAGTATTTGTTCTTTATGAACAGTTACTTAAATAATCCTGAAATCACCTTAACGTATATTAGGCAACACTTATAGCTGACAGTTTCCGTATAAGTAGATCATGATTCATTAAAGATCTTTGAGAGGTCCATAAATATGGCACCAACTAGAATAACTCAATTCATTGAATCACTTACTGTTGATGAAAAAAGAAGTAATGCAGTTTGTGTACTGTTTTTTTCCCTTCTAAATCTATGTAGCATAAAAGAAGAAGAATCAGCATTTATATAGCGCTTTTCATACATCCAAAGCGCTTTACAAGCAATGCTAGACTAGTAGTGAAGTGACTGAATGTGTGGTGGCGGCCATATCGCACATCATCACCCACACACAGCCTGGATAATTGCATGAACCAGTTTATGGGAAGGGGAACGTTGGCCAGGACACCGGGAATGTTCCCTACTCTTTGCGAAGAGTGCCCTGGGTTCTTTTACTTCCACCTGGACACCCACCAGGACAACACCATGATGGGCAGAAGGGACCTCGGTTTAATGTCTCATCCAAAGGACGGCACACCCCAGCAGTACAGCACCCCCCCAATACTGCACTCAGATGGCAACAATTTTTAGGTGCAAGTCCTACCCACGACCTTCTGGTCTAGAGGCGGATGTGCTACCAGCTGAGCCACGCTGACACCTAGGTGACAGCAATTAATTTTTCTCAAGGTGTAAGTTCAACTGAGAACAATTTTCACCAATAATTTTCTTAGAACTGGTAACTGTGAGATAGATCAATAATTAGATACAGTACATTCCATTTGTACGCAATTCGGTTGTGTGCAATATTCGTTTGTATGCACAAAATCACGATGTCCCATTTTTTCCCCAGTGTCTTCCAGCAGATATAAACTGGATATATGCAACTACTTTTTGGGTTGTGTGCACAGAAATTTACCTAACTTCAAAGAGTTACTTATCTGCAGAGTGCTTAAGTTAAAATTGCTTTTCAGGTCTCATACATATGGAAGCTTATTAGTGGCCATGACAACCGTGATTACCCAGTCCAGGTGTTAATTGCTTTCAGCGGGGTTTATAATGTGTGTGTTTTCTTTCACCTTTTAATCATTTGTCTCACAATGGAGAAGTTCTCTTGGAAGGTTTTGAGCCTTGAGGATAAAGAAAAGTTGGTGGCCAAGTCAAAAACAACCTGGTGTGACTAGAAAGGAGTTAGTGGCTCAGTTTTGTGTTAATCTCTCCAGTGTCTGTAGAATATTACAGAGCAAAGAATCGTTACATGACAACTGGAGTAATGGCTGTAACAAGTCATGGAAAAGGAAAAGAGAGGGGAAAGATGGGTGAGTAGAGGAAGCCCTGCTAAAATGGTTCTCTCTTTCCCGGGATTGTGGTGTCCCCCTGTTTGGTCCCATACTTTTACAGAAAGCAAAGCAACTTGCTGAGACAATGGATATCGAGGATTTTGAGCCAATGGCTGGCTGGCTATCGAGGTGGAAGGAGAGGAATCAAATCAGCTATCGCCACATCCACAGCAAGACAGCAGAGTTGGATTTTGCAGCAGCAGAAGACTGGCTTACAAAAGTGCTACCTGACATTGTAAGTGGCTATTCTTTGAGCGAAATCTACAATGCTGATGAAACGGCACTCTTTTTTTAGAGCAAACCCAGATGGAACACCAAGTTTTAAAAGAGAGGCATTGAGTGGCCATAAAAAAGCAAAAGAAAGACTGTCTGTGATGGTGGCAAGTAATGCCGATGGCTCAGATAAGCTTCCACTGCTTCTTGTAGGAAAATCAAAAATGCCACGTTGTTTTAGAGGGGTTGCCATTGAAGCACTGCCTGTTAGCTACACTGCAAATAGCAATGCTTGGATGACTTTTGACATCTTCTCTACCTGGTTGCAGGATATCGACAAGAGAATGGGTCGGCGCAGAAACAAAGTCTGTTTAATAGTGGACAACTTCCCAGCACATAAACCAGTGGCACTGCGTAACATTAAATTGATTTTCCTCCCTCCAAACTGTACTGCAGTTGTGCAGCCCATGGACCAAGGTGTTATTCAACATCTTAAATCCCACTACCGCAAAAGGATTGTTAACAAGCTTATTGCAGCTATCGAGGAAACACAGCAAAACCCACAACAGGCGTTCATGGACTTAGCCAAAAAAATCAACTTGTTGGACACAGTTAATTTATTGTATGCTGCTTGGTCCGATGTTACACCACTGACGATCAAGCACTGTTTTCAAAAAGCCGGAATTGGACTTCCCAATACAGGGATAGAGGACATCGCACCAGAACCTGCTCCTGTGATACCCCCTGCAAACATGAATACAGAACAGTTTAATGCCTATATCCAGATTGATACCAACGAGCCCACTTCGGGAGCACTCACTGACGAGGACATCTGCAGCTCAATCATCAGTACCCAGACAGAAGAAGAGGATGATGAAGGGGATGTAGAAATAACACCGCTGACATCGGCTCAAGTCTGGGACATGGTAAATAAAATAAGACGTTATGTTGAGAGGTGGGAGCGTACAGACTTTACATGGTTTTATACGTTTGAAGTGCATTTGGAGGCAATTGCCACTAATGCTTGTAAGCAAACTCAGATAACCTCTTATTTAAAAACTAACTAAAAAGACTACTGTACTTGAATATTGAGTTTATTATGTGGTGCTGTATTTGATGCTTTAAACCACTTTTTAACCCATTTGTTAATTAAACGCGTTCATTGAAGGGAAATGGAGTGGCGTGTCATGATTTTTAGTACATTTCGTTTGTATGCACATTCCGCTTGTATGCACAAAAACAGAAGGTCCAGAGGGTGTGCATACATGCGGAATCCACTGTATAACATATAACAGATCTGTCTCCTGCTTTATAAATGGGAGTTATATAATCAGATGTCCATGATGTGGGTACAACATTAGTCAGCAAAATTTGATTAAACAAATAAGTATTAGGCCCGACCTATATCTATTCCCCTATTGTTAAAATTCTGGATGAAATTTATCCACCCCACTACCACTATTTACATTTAAATCTAAAAGTAATTTCAAGACTTCTTCAGTTACAATAAAAAATAAATTTAGCCAATGGAAAAGAAGGTGCAGCATTGAATGGAGAGAACAGGATAGAAATGTCAGAGAAGGTGCTGAGGCAACAAAACCACTGTGGGTTCAGCTCACAGCAGCCTCAGGCAAGAAACTATGGATGGGGATGATGTCTAGACCTCCAGGACAGGAGAAAAAGAGATAAGAAGCTAAGAGCAGAACTAAAAAGGGGGGGTGGCAATGGGGAGGTGTTGGTGGCGGTGGAAGATCTATGCCTGTCAGATATTGGTTGGGTCACTCCAGCAGCCAGGTGTTCCAGAAGTCAGGCCCTGCTGGATACATTGCAGAACTGCCTGTTGGCTCAGCTGGTTAAGGAACCCACTAGGCTGGTTGCCATTCTCGGCTCACTAATGCAGAAGTGGTAGCCGGAGTGAAGGTAGGGGAGCCACTAGGGTCCAGGGACCATAACTCTATATCATTCGACCTGGCCCTTGGGACAAGTAAGCCCTCATCAAAGGATGGAGTCCTAGATTTCAGAAGGGCAGACTTCAGCCAGATGAGGGAACTGGTCCAGGACAAGTTAGCCAGAGTGGACAGCATTAGGGATCCAAAGAAAAGATGGGGGCAATCAGGGGGGCCAGTCTCATGGCAAAAAAGTCTTAAATGAGAACAGCAATTAAAAGAAATAGTACAAGAGACCAATATGGTTCTCTAGAAAGGTCAGGGAAGCGGTGAGAGCCAAAATAAAGGCCTTCACCAGGTACAAGAAAAAACAAGAGGAGGAAAAATGGGGAGAGAACAAGGGAAACCAAGAGGGTGATCAGAGAAGCAAAGGCAGACACAGGATTGTGATGAACACTGCGGAGGGCTGTGCAAGGTGATTTTTTGAGTTAGAGCAGGTATGCCACCATTGCCTCTATATTTTGGATAAGATATTGGTACTCCTTAAATCTAACTTGTGCACAGTCTTCCCAGACTAACTTTTATCACACAAATTATTTCCACTGTTCTGCATCTGTAACTCCCCGTAGGGAGTCCGTGGTGGTGAGGACCCCCTGAAGACAACTGCTAGCAGTATGCCCTGTGGTGAGTGAACACTGCTAGTACAATGGTTGGAGAGTCAGAGGCAAAGACTGGAGAGATCACTGATGGTTTTTGGAGAAATGGGGGAGAGAGAAAGAAAGCATAAAGTGCAGAAACAGCAGAGGAAGCAACCTACCCCACCCCCACGTTGAATTTTTTCCTGATAACTCCCTAACAGCACATTGCAAAACGTTTGAAAGTTCAAATGTTTTTATGAACTTTTCAGGATCTCAATATTCATTTTTTATTGTTTTACTTGTCTTACTTTTCGAGAATATTTGTACTTTACTGGATAAATATTGGGTCATTGGATCATTTTGTCTAACTAGACTAGTAACAGAAATTGTAACAGTTAAAAATATCTGTTAAAACTTGATGGCTAGTGAATTATATGGAAATTGGGCAATTGATACAGTCAGAAGGGTTTAGACTGTAAAGTAATAAAACTCCCTTTACTGTATTTTTGTTACCTCTAATTGTTTCTGTGTACTGGTGTCAAGTTATCTTTTAATTTTTCCAGGCTAGCCAAGGTGTTTGTGTATTTAAATTCAGCCCCTTTAACAATTGGGGTCACATGATCTCACCTGAGCTTTAGTACCATGCATGCACAGGTGTTCTCTGTGTGACAGGTGCCATTTTTGAAGAGGCAGGAGTAGATGCAGTAGGCATTTGCAGAAGCTCTCTACAGAATAGCTTTCTATATCAAAGTAACACTGCTTCTTAAAAAGAAACGCTGGTCATTTGGGCAGATGGAATTTTATGAGCAATATTGTTACAATATATTGCCATCTTGCACAGCCGTTTGGATAGCTCAGTGGAGCTCAAAGAAGGTCTGGGATGACAATCTACTTCGGCATAGTAAGCAGGGTTTAAAAAACCCATACCTTTTATCAATCTTTATAATATTTTCTAAAGAGAGTTGTTGCATAATTTTATTGTCTGTCCTTCCAGTTCCACTGGCACCAAATTGTGGTATGGGAAGGAATTGTACATCCTACATTTTTAGTCCTATCGGTGAAAGAACACCTTGCAACCATTTTTTATCAGAAGATAGTTTTTATTAAGGTTGATATTAAGAGCATTGAATGGGTTGAAGCTGAGAGTCTTAAACTTTATTATTCAAACACTAAAAGTTGACTAGACTGAATAGCCACAGCAACCTTAGCGATTGTGTCAGTCTCTTACATTTTCACATTCTGGTATTTTAGCGACTGATTTAGGTCTATAAATGGAATTAGCAGCTAAGTAAATAAATAAACAATATTCAAGTCCTGTAATGACATAATAAATTCAGCAAACATTATAAAGATACAAATTAAAAGCTCACTGAAGAACATACAAAATAAACTGAAATAGCACTTTTTGTGCAATCAGGTACAGATAGCTTATTAGTTAAAACATCAAATATAAAACAAATGAACAAAACAGGTTTCTTGATTATAATCAGTAATTACAAGAACTGCTGGCACTAATTAATCCAAGGGTGCATGGTCAGCCTGTGCAAGATGGTGGACAAGTTTGAAGCTGTGTGCAGTGAGCGTCCTGGCTGAAACACAAATCTTGGGTGCTCGAATTTATATTGGAGGTCCCTCAGAATGTCCAAAAGGTTTAGAAGAGTAAAGGAGATTTTTCTGGTTAACCGGGAAGAAACAAGCATCAGAAAACAGTGTGGTAAGAAAACTGCTATGGATCAGAGGAACTGGCAGTCCACACTGCTCAAAGGAGGTTTGAGGAATTCTGATTCTCCACAAGTATTACAGCCCGCATTTAATGCAATAGGTGCTGCTGAAGCTACAGGTATGTGCTCTCTTTTGGGTGAATTAACGGAGTCTGCAGGAGAGAGGGTTTTTATATTGAAGGGAAGCATTCTGAAGAGCTTGCCAGCTGATAATTCTGGAGGAGATTACTCCAGACATTTCAGACACTTCAGCCGACTCTTCTATAAACACACTGCAGTAAATGGGGCACAGACGGGGGAGAATTACAGAATTTAATATGTGTATCCTGGAAGCAGCCATCAATAATTAATTTTCTGGACTCTCCCGTTTGTAGCAAAACATTGTTAGATAATTCAGAGATGTCAGCAAAGACAAGATTAGCTAAGCTGGGGGAAAAGCCAGAAAATATCGACAAAAACTAAATGGAGCAAGTGGAAAAAAAAGCAAACTAAGACAGAACAACAAAAAGAAAAGCTTGCTCAGGAACAAATATTAGAGGTCAATTTGGAAACAGGTTCTGAAGGGGAGAATGAAAATGAGGATGTCAGAGATGGAGCCAGTAGTGAAGGGCCTGGGGGAAAAAATGAAGCATCTCAGCAAAATATTCTAGCAGAAATCAGAGCAGGTTTTGGCTGTATAAATATGGCCATATCCTCATTGGACCAGAAATTCTCTGACATTGCAGAAAAATTGGAAGCTCTGTCCTTAAGGTCAGATGTACATGAGCAGAGACTGAGTGATGTTGAGGACAAATTGCCATAGATTTCAACAAACCTTGTCTAATACTTCTAGAGAGCTGGAACAGTTAAAATTAAAGGTGGAAGATCTTGAATCTCGATCTAGGCAAGATAACCTCAAAATAGGTAATCTACATGAGGGTGTGGAAGGTGCTGACCCCATACACTACTGTGAACAAATACAAAAATCCTGGGCTAAATTTTCCAGAACAAAAAGTGGAATTGGATTGAGCCCGCTGAGCCTTTGGGCCAAGAAGATCTGACCTTCAACCAAGGTTTATGTATGTGAAACCTTTGCACTTCCAGGATAGAGAGAAAATTCTCTTTAAAGCTAGAACAGAGAAAGGTATATATTTCAATGGCTGGAAGCTCCAGGTATTTCCTGATCTCCCTCCCTCAGTTATGCTAAAGATAAAAGCATTTGACCAGATAAGAGAAGGTGGGTGTTCCTTTTACCTTGCTTTACCCTGCAAAACATAGGGTAAACTGGACAGAAAAATTTATTATTTTACCTCACCTCAAGAAGTTGTGGACACATTGCAATCTAGGACATGCTATTGTTCTCCCACCTCCAGTGCCGAACCCAGGCCCCTACCTCATCAGAATGCCCTACACCATCTCATACTTCTGAAAATTCTCAGAATAAAGTCACTATATGAGATTGGCAGAACTAATGCTTAAGGAAAGAAAATTAGTATTTTTTTAATCCAATTTAAGACTACCTTTACTAATATGAAAGGATGGAAAGAAAGAGAAAGAATAAAATTAAGGAAAAAAGACAGAAAAAAAGAAAAAAATATATATATATCCTGGGCTTATCTAGGAACATAGTTAACTATATCCTTATGTGACAAGTAATAGCAATTGTCAGTGTATAAAACTATGGAAAATAGAACAATTATTATGAATACATTAGCTGTATCAAGCGGGGGGGAGTAAGGAAGAAAGGGAAAGAAGAGAGTCCAGTAGATAGGTGGGGAGCTAAATCATAATGTGATAGAATTAGCTATCAGCCAGAGGAAGAAAGGGATGTGTTTGTGTCTCATCCCCCTAATCCAGCTTACACTGACTGTGTTTTATTATATCTGGTTAATGAACATTTAGCATACAATATCGGGAAACAAGCACCTTTCTTTCAGGAATTAGGATCTATGCTCTCTAAAAGTGCCAAGGACATCAGAAAGCTACTTAGAAGATGCTGAGAATATTACACATAGTAGAAATAGAAAGGAGGATTTAAATGGAATAAACAGAGTCCGAGAGACAATAGTTAAGTATGGGTTTGGCAACAAGTTATCTTGAGAAGATGGAAGGTTTGATATAAGGGTATAATATTCTACGGAGAGACCGTGCTGGGTCTAAGAGAGGGGGGGGGTTGCGATTATTTATAAAAATCATCTGTCCCTCAACATCCTACCCTGCCCTGATTCCCTCATACCTTGTGAAATGCTGCATGCTACCCTGGCACTGGGTTCAAAACTGCTGCACATCGTATGTGTATACAACCCACCAACCAGTGGGCTGAGTGGTCTTCAAAACCTACTACAGTATGTCTCTCAGAATACAAAATCAAATGAGGCACTCCTGCTTGGGGACCTGAACCTTAACTGGCTGGGTCCACAGCACAATATTCTTGCATCTCTGATCCAGAAGTACAATCTCCATCAAATTATTACAGACTGTACCAGAGCTACGACTCCTCACTCAGGGTCACTACTTGACTGGATCCTCACTAATAGACGGGACCATGTCTCAAGTGCTTCAGTGTTGGCTGATTCAATTACTGATCATTCCTCTACACTCTGTCACTGGCGCTCCTGTCCACCACCTCCTCCTCAACCACGACTGATCACTTTTATGAACTATGCTGCCCTGGATAAACAAGCCTTCCTATTGGATATCTCCTGTATTGACTGGACTGACATTTTCACCACTACCAATGTTGATACTGCCCTCAACTCATTTCTAACCAAGTTTGGTAATGTTCAAAAGAAGCACTTCCCAAAAGCCAAAAGGAGAGTTAGAGGCCAGCACTCTAGATGGCTGAAAAAAGACCTTCTGCACAAGTTAAAAGCCAGAGACAAGCAGTGGAGGAGATACAAACAGACTGGACTTCAGCCTGATCTCATTCTGTATAAGCAATACAGAAATGACTGCAAAAGGTGCATCAGGCAGGCCAAAAGTAAATACTGCCAAAACCTGTTGGTTAATTCCTCCCATGACCCTCGTAAGTTCTGGGGTCACATTAAGTCCTTCTTAGGATCTGCTAAAGATGTCATCCCTCTGATATGGTTCTACATGGCGACACTGCAATGACTCTACCACAATTGCTAATGCATTTAATCAACAGTTTTCGGACTTATCTGCCTACACAGCTTCCCTTCAATCACAATCTCCTGCCTCACAACCTAACTTCTCAGCACCTGGTGAACCATCTAACCTACCTAACCCTTCTACTTCAGGGCAGTGTCTAGGCATCAAGTTCTCAAGCTGCTCAGAGCCCTCTCTGACAACACCAGCACTGGCTCTGATGGCTTGGAACCAAGGCTACTAAAAATGGCTTCTCACTACATCTCTGGCCCCCTAGCAAGAATATTCACCCTCTCTCTCTCCAATGGCGTTGTCCCTGAAGTCTGGAAAGCAGCCAGAATCACTCCAGTATTTAAGAAAGGTAGCAAAAATGACACATCTAACTACCGGCCTATTGCTATTTTGTGTCCTGAACAAAATCCTGGAAAAAATAGTATCAACACAAATCACAGAATACACTTCAATTTGCTCAGTCCAGCCCAACATGGCATTAGAAAGCATCACAGCACCATGACTGCACTTGTAAAATTCTCTTCTGACATTGTCACAAACATGGATAGAGGGAAGTTAACAGGGGCAGTCTTCATTGACTTAACCAAAGCTTCGACCTGGTTGATCATACATTACTACTGTCTACCCTCAGTACCTTGGGCTTCTCCCTTCCAGCAACTACCTGGTTTAAAAGCTACCTCACCAACAGAACCCAGGCTGTGAAGTTTAATTCAGTGATTTCAGACAGTGCTGTCATCAACATTGGTGTCCCTAGGGTCCATACTTGGCCCTCTTCTATTTTCATTATTCGTAAATAATCTCCCAGAGATGGTAACCACTGGTCACTCACTGCTGTATGTGGATGACCTGGTCATTTATGCTCACTCTGACAACATTCTGGAACTGAATGCTGCCCTCACTGCTGATTTTCACTCGGTACAACACTGGCTGAACTCTCAACGCCTTGTTTTAAACACAAACAAAACCAAAGTCATGCTATTTGGCGCCACTCACAAGCTCAGATCATGTCCTTCGACTATCTCTGTTCCTGACATTGATGGGAACCCACTAGAACCTGTCACTTCTTTCCGTTACCTGGGCATCCACCTCGACCAAACCTTGGACCTAAAAACACACATCCAGGATACTTGCAAGTCAGTCAATTGCAAGTTAGGGGCTGCTTACAGAACCAACTACCTCCTTACCCCTGCTGCTAAACTGGCAGTAGCTGGTTGTCCCATTCTGTCTTTGGCCAATAAATCTGCACTGCATCTGTGGGACACTACTTTCAATAATGTATGCAGGTATGCAACCAAAGCACCTCAACTGCAGCATCACTGCCAACTATATCAAGACCTTGGCTGGCTCTCTCCCTCCTCTACCAGACAATACTACCTGTACAATCTATCAGATACCATCATAAGGACATCCAAACCTGCTATCCTATCAGAACTCCTTAGACCAGCTATTCCCCACGGAACCTTAGATCTGCAGATCAGACCTTATTATCCATCCCCTCTGTCAGACAAAAAGGGCATGGGCTCCTTCCATTATGCTGCTCCTCACCTGTGGAACCTGCTGCCTCAGGAACTAAGGGATGTCCCTACTCATGCAACTTTTAAGGGCAAACTCAGGACTTTTCTTACTGCTTTGGACAAATGTGTTTGCTTTGATCCTACCTGATCCCTTGCTCTTAACCTGTTTTCCCACTTCCTTATTGCTAGCACTTGTGCCTTTCCCAATGGTTGTTTTATGTGGTGTTTTACTATAATTGCTGCTTGAATCTGTTTGACTGTATGCCAAATATTAGCTTTTGCCTTTATGTTGTTGTTTACTTCCTGCCACCACTTGGCTTCCCTTGATCCCTGTTCTCTTCTCCCTCACCTCTCAGCCTTCCTTCACTCAACTCCCCTGCTCCTCTCTTCCCCGACCACATCTGTTGCACTCTCCTTTTCCCCCTCCCCTCTGCCCCCCTTCCTTTCTCTGCTTGCTTGCCTCGCCTTTACCTCCTCCTGAGTCACCCCTGCCCGTTCGCTCGTCCCACTCTCCCAGCTGAGCATTGTTCCCTATTACCTCCACTTGCCGTAAACTTACCTCCTCCTACCGACCTCTTCTTCCCTGCCCTGCCGTCTCTCAGTTCCACTGGCTCGGCTTGGCGTTGTTACCTTTTCCGATACTGCCGTAACTCTTTCGCTTCTCTCCTCCTCTTACCAGCATCATCACCCTTGCCCTGCCGTCTATCGGTTCCACCAGCCCAGCCGCATTCTGCTACCTTTTGCCGCTGTTGCCGTCTTTTGCCATAACCCCCTGTCACCCTTTCTCCGCTTTCCGTCTTTCGGCTCCACCGACTAGGCCTCAGGTTGGAACCTTGTATCGCCGCTGCCGTATTGCTGGCTTTCTTTAACCTCACTCCCTCCTCCCTCTCCCGGCATCCCTCCTCTACTCCTCCTACCTCCCTATTCCTGCCACCGCCTCTGTCCTTATATTCTTAGCCATTCTTTAGCCCCCGTTTTGGCCCCTTGCCCTCTATCCTTCCCTCTATCCTTTCCTCACCTCCTCACCTTCCCCTTTTGTCATTTTCCATCTTGTTTCTGGCTTACCCTACACCTATCCTCTCCCCTTTCCTAGGTCCTTCAATGCACTTTATGTATGCGCTCAATGGAAAATGTCTTTGAAATGTATTTTGCCTTGTATTTTCCTTTGTCATGCATTGTATCCTGCCATATGTATCTTCCTGTATTTCTGTGCATCATGTATTTTCGTTATCCTTACTGCATCGTTATGTTCTGTAATTTTACCTCCCGGGTTGTGCCTGAAAACAGTCACTTGCTGGCTAGTGCACTTACCCGGTTAACAAAAACTAAATAAATAAAATAAATAAATACCTTTTATTGGACTATGCAACAAGTGCAAAGATGGAATTATACACAAGCTTTTGGGGCCACACAGGTCCCTTCTGCAGGTGAATAGCAAAACTGAGCAACAAGCAGTATTTAAATCCACTGTGGTGCACTTAAAAATCAAGAAGTGAAGTAGGAAGCTGATAAAGGGGACTAGAGATGAAAGTCTAAGATGCAAAAAATAAAAACGTGAGAAGAAATGGGGAAGGGGCATAGTAGGAACAAGTCGGTAGGAGATGAAAGGAAGCTAAAGGGAAGACAAAAGCATGCAGATAGAATCTGAGATCAGAGATCAAGTTACCTTGGGAGAATAGGACCTTGTCAATCTTTGGATGGAAAATAAGTGAAGGAGAGACAATAAGAAATGTGAAATAAGAATTGGAATTGTTTTTTTATCATGATCACTTTAATTACATATTGCACCTAGTTCTTTAGCTTGGATTAAAGTCAATAAGGGTATCCCAGATATGCCACAGCTTGATATCACATTTTAAAGTTCAAAATTGGCTGACTTGATTTTGAAATCATCACATGTACTTCATACACTGGAGATACTTATAACAATCTTTGAAACCCTAAGTACAGACCCTGAACCGAATAGTTTGACAAAATTTCCCATTGACAGGGAAAGGACCATTTGGAGGAGAATAACAGATACTCAGTTTTGCAGATAATGTTTTCCCAATGACAAAGGGAGAATTTGGTAGTAAAAATTCTAAAATTGGGGAAGGAAAAATAAATCTCTTATGTTGGAACATTGAGGGCCTTTCTTTTAAAGTAGCAGATAAAGAAACAAGGGATTGCATAGCAAACTATGACATTCTTTGTTTTCAAGAGACCTGGGCCTCTAATACTCCTTTAATATCAGTTTTCACTTCATATGCTATACCTGCCATTAAACCTAAGAAATGTGGGCGTAACAAAGTGGGCCTAGTTATATACGGTATGTTAAAACATCTTTGAATTTTTTTGGGTATAATACCTTCCTCTTTAGACTATATACTTATTTTAAGACTGGTTAGCAAAAACTTAAAACTTGTAATTATAAACATCTATTTTCCCCAAAATGTCAAGCAATCATCAGAGATTTGGACAAAGTATAAATTGGTTATAAATGATTTAATGGATACATCTGACCAAGAGGAAATTTTTATTCTTGATGATTATAATGCAAGGATCAACATAAATAAGAAATTGGAAAGCCTTTATCATGAATTATTCCAGAGTTTCCAGATAATTAACCCAAGGATGAACTGGCTTAGAAGATCAAAGGATCAGAAATACAATTTGCCAGGCAAAAACCTTTTCTGATTAATGTTGGAGGGGAACTTTTGCCTGTTTAATGGCCATATGCCTGGGGATCCTGATGGGGAGTTTACTTATATGGGCCCCTTGGGTTCTTTTATTATAGATTTGGTATGGGCCAATATTCAAGCTTTAAAACTGATCCATGATTTAAAAATTATAGATAGTTCTGATTCTTCACACGCTCCCATATTGATAGTATTTAATTCACAATACTCGTCAGATATAAATTTTGATTTGATTAGAAATGGGGATAGTCTAGAACCAAGATCTGCAACAGAGTGTACACACTGGAAGGGATGGAAAAAATGAGAAAGGACCTAAGCCTATTAGAGGAGTGGTCGGGTGTCTGGCAGTTGAGTTTCAATACTAACAGGTGCAAGATCATGCACCTGGGTCAGAGGAATCTAAGGGAGGAGTACAGGATGGGTGGGAAAATTCTGACCACCACAAGTCAAGACAGAGAGAGACCTGGGGGGTTATCATATCTGATGACCTGAAGGTGACTAAACAGTGTGAAAAAGTGGTGGGGAGAGTAAACAGAATGTTGGGGTTGCATAGGGAAGGGCATAACAAGCAGGAGGAAAGAGATGGTGATGACACTGTATAGATCACTGGTGAGGCCTCAGAGGGAGTACTGTGTCCAGTTCTGGAGAACACATCTCCGGAAGGACATTGACAAAATAGAGGCAGTCCAGAGAAGGGCAATGCAGATGGTACATGGACTGCACCAAAAGCCCTACAAGGAAAGACTTAAGGACCTTAATATCTATTCACTGGAGGAAAGAAGGGAGAGGGAGACATGATAGAGGCTTTCAAGCACCTTTGGGGAATAAACAGGGTACAGGTGGAAAGCACATTTCAGAGAAAACTCTGCACAAGAACAAGGGGGCATGATATGAGGCTGAAGGGTGGAAGACTCAGGGTTACTGTTAGGAAGTACTTTCTCACTGAGAGGGTGGTGGAGCCATGGAACAGCCTTCCTGCAGAAGTGGTGGGAGTGAAAACAATACGGGGGTTCAATAGTTCATGGGATAGACAAAAGAGTACCCTGGAGATGTGCAGAGCAGGAGAGCCACAGGTCAAATAGAATCTGGGGCTGCAGCAGTGAGTAGGGAAATGGGCAGACTAGGAGGGCCGTGTGGTCCTTATCTGCCAACAGATTCTATGTTTCTATGTAAGAATTAGATGAGACACCCAAAATATTACATTATTTACTGAAATATTGAACGACATAACTGCATCCAATATTACTACTGCCATGTTGAATCCCAAAGAAAGAAATGAGATTGTAGAAAATTGGACTTTGTTAACTTTATATAGCAGGCCATTTATGAGAATTAGAGCTTTATCAAAGAAAAAAACAAGCTACTTGGTTCAATAGCAATAGCAGAGCCATTATCAGAACTGTTTAGTGAGTCTCTGAGCACAGGAGAGGTCCCAGAAGACTGGAGAAGAGCTCATGTGATCCCGCTCCACAAGAGTGGTAGCAGGGAGGAGGCAGGGAGCTACAGACCAGTCAGTCTTACCTCAGTAGTGGGCAAGATTATGGAGGCAGTCCTTAAGGAAAGGATAGTGCAACACCTGGAATCCATAGGAGCACAGGATCCAAGACAGCATGGGTTTACTAAAGGAAGGTCCTGCCAAACTAATCTCATAGATTTCTTTGACTGGGTAACCAGAGTGGTGGACCAAGGGGGAGCAGTTGATGTCACCTACCTTGACTTCAGCAAAGCTTCGATACCATTCCACATAGAAGACTGATAATAAGCTGGGTAGGCTTTGGGTGGTCAGAAGTTGGCCAACTGGGTGGCAAACTGGTTGATGGGCAGAAAACAGAGAGTGGTGGTAAATGGTATATAGTCAGAAGAGATGCAAGTCACAAGTGGGGTACCTCAGGGATCAGTCTTGGGGCCAGTCCTCTTCAATATCTTCATCAGTGACATTGCAGATGGACTGGAGGGTAAGGTTTCTCTGTTTGCAGATGACACCAAGATCTGCAACAGAGTAGATGATCCAGATGGGGTGGGCAGAGTGAGAAGAGATCTGGATAAACTGGCAAAATGGTCAGAAGAGTGGCAACTGGGGTTTAATGCAAAGAAGTTGCAACATCATGCACATAGGGAAGAGAAACCATAAAGCCACCTATAGGCTGGGAGGGAGTTGCTGGCAGTCACAAGGGAAGAAAGAGACTTGGGCATCATCATCATCGATGACCTGAAATTATCCAAGCAGACCTCTAAAGCAGTAGGTAAGGCTAGGGGGATGTTGGGGTGTATTAGTAGGGGTATCACAAGTCAGAAGAGGGAGGTAATAATCCCTTTTTACAAGACACTAGTTAGGCCCCATCTGGAGTACTATGTGCAGGGCTTCAAACAGTCATGGGATAGGCATAAGGGAGCAATACAGATGAGTATGAATAGATTGGCCATTGACAGACCAAAGGCAGATGGCACATTTATGAGATAGAAAAAGAAATGGGCAGACTGTATGAGCCTTGCGGTCCTTATCTGCCATCGACTTCTATGTTTCTAATAAAACATGCAAAAAAAAAAGGAATTCACAGAAACTGGTAAGACACTGTAAAGGCCTAAAGGCAAAAGAAAACATTCACATTTTAATTAAAGCAAGGGAAAAATACAAAAAGTTACTTGAGGCTGAAAGAGTTAAATACTACAAGAAAATGTGGGAGGAACTCAGAGAGACCATATTTAATTAAGATGCAAAATAATGTTGGACATTAGTCAGCAAAGGCTATGGAGGATATGCAACTGCCATAGAGGCATATATTGCTTCTAATATTTGGGAAGAACTTTTTCAAGATCTATATCATTCTGAAATAGAAGACATGGAGTTGAGGAATAATTATACATTGAAATATAATCTAAGACACCTAATGGCCCCTTACCTATATATATATATATATATATATATACAGTGAGATCAGAGGTGCATTATTTAAGGCCCATGCAAATAAAGCCCCAGGACCAGATTGAATCTTGGTGGATTATAGAAATCCTTTCCTGATTGGTAGGTCCCAGTTTTAAGAATCCTATTTAATCAAATAGTTCAAGGAGGTCAGATTCCACAGATTTGGGTAGGAAGCATTATTTTTCCATTATTTAAGAAAGGAAATGCTTCAGATCCCAAAATGTATTGTCCCATAAGTTTCATCGTCACATCACAAAATTATTTTCTAAAATATTCCTTCAAAGAGTACAGGACTGGCTTAAAGAAAAACAAATACTAAGTGAATATCAATATGGCTTTAGAGCAGGTCATTCGACTGTACAATAATGTTATGTATTATCACATATTATATGGAAATATATTAAAGTGAAGAAGGCAAGACTATATTGCTGTTTTGTAGATCTAAATGCAGCTTTTGACAGTGTAAGCAGAACTTGTTATGGAAAAAATTAAAAAAATTAGGAAAGGATCCAGTACTGATAGACACATTGATCCAGTTGCATTCTGATACCTGGACTAGAGTGCAATATAATCAATTTGGAGGAATTACAGTACCTCATCAATTAAAACTAATTGTAAGGTACGACAGGGATGTCTTTTGGTCCTAAAACTTTTTAAAATATATAAACAAAATATTACTGAACCTGGAGAACCAAGATTTTCATTCCCTGGGGGTAAAGAACAGGAAAACAACATGTCCTGCTTATGCTGACAATATAGTCTTGCTTTCAACACCCTTTTTAGCTTTACAGAGAAAGGTAAATCAGTTTTCTAAATTATGCAAAGAAAACAGACTTACAATTAAGAAAGATAAAACCAAAATGGTCATCTTTTGCAATAAGAGGAAGGAACTACCCACTTTATTCATTGATAAAAATAAATTGGAAACCACAAATTTGTATGATTATCTAGGGGTTAGGTTCACAGAAAATTGTACTTGGAAAGCACAGATACTTACTTACAATCTAAGTTAAAAATTGCTGTTAATGCATTTAAGAATGTTAATATAAGGACAGGTAAGGGATCTGTGGAAGGAGCCACAAAAGGAATAAATGCTAAACTAAAAACTAGTATCCTGTATGCAACAGAAATCTGGGTGCTCACAGAGAGTAAACCTCTAGAAATAATTTTAAATGAATTATATCGTTATTTATTTATGAACCCCCCGTTACCTGGGGTTACAAGAATCCCAGTTAGACCTAGTGGCAGGCAGGGACAGGCAGCTGGTGAAACTCCAGTTAAATGGATTTCACACTGTCTCACTCTGTTCTCAGTCTCAGTTTAGACTGAGGGATGACATTATTTTAGAACTGTCGCAGCTGCATAAGCCACACTTTAATGTTGCAGCTAAGGAAGTTAGGATAGAATGTTGGGGAATTTGAAGTCAGTTCAGTAGTAGTCTGTAGTAGAGTGCTGCAGAGGGAGGAGGTGTGCTGCAGCAGCAGACCCTCAGCTCTGTCAAAGAGCTATTTTTTGTTAGAGGTGTGTGTGTGTTCTCACCTGAAGAGGAACACAAGAACAGCCTGGTGAAGTGGTAGAGACCACTTTCGGGGGTTCAGGGCCCCATACTTGTGGGGATGGGGGGAAGGATTCAGCCTGCTCCCAGGGGCATTCTCTTGGTCTGGCTAGGGGAAGAAGAAGCTGCCTAATTTTAAGTTTGTGCTGAGGCACCAGAAGTTTTGGATGAGAGTTCAGTGAAGATGAAAAAGCCTATGGGGCACCTGCAACCAAGGGGTGAGTCTGCTCTGATAAAGGGCCAATGGGTTTTCACCTGAGACAAGAGGAAGTTAAGGGACTGTTACTGTGAGGTTAGGAAAAAGACAGCCAAGTACAGTTTAGAAAGTTGTGGGAATTGGATTGCTTAACTCTGTGGGGGTCTAGAGCAATGGACACAGCCACTATTTAAGTATGTTTCAAGTTCAGCAAAAGTAGGATGGAAGAACAGTAGATTAAATGTGATATACATTTAAAGAGACTCTACACAGTACAGTGTTTTAAAGGATGAGGTGTTAAAGTCCAGAGAAATGGCCGGGTATGAATTATGGGAGTGAGAGGTGGGAGACCCCCCATCAGTAGAAACCAAATTCACTTCTACGGGTTTGCTTTGGGACACCTGTTGCTTTCTCTCAGGTACTTGGCCAGTGCCTGAGGAAAGTACCCAGACGTGGGATTGATGAAGAAGATTCCCTGATGGAGCCAGAAGTGCTCAGAGGTGGTTTAGGGAGCCACCGAGAAATGTTCCATGCTATATGGAAAGTGTTCAAGGGCTGGCATGAGCCGAGCCATGGAAGGAAGGTAGTCCAGAGGGCTGGCAAGGGAACTGAGCCAGGGAAACTGAAAAAGAGTTGAGTTAGGGCCGAATGCCCAGAGTGTTTCGAAACCTGAGGGTTTCAGTGTAAAGAGTATGTGTTCTGATCGCCATAAATCTGCATTACCAGGAGTGTAGCCCCGTGGAGGTCCATCTATGCTTTATTATTCTTCTGTTGGATGTGAACAAAAGCCACACTTTAGAATCCCAACTTCTGGTACTGGACATTAGTTATTGCTTCCTGTGTCTGGAGCAATTTGGGGGCCCCTGTGCAGAGTAGCCAAACCTAATCAACATGCCGAGTGACACCTTTCTCTCCAAGTTTCAACTTATAAAAATGGAGGCACCACATCATAGGACCCAGGCCCCTCAACCTGTTCACTAGCTATACAGGCAAGGGTAGTAGCCCGCTCAGTTTAGCGCCAACAGGGGGTTACACTTATGATCCCACAATCATTTCCTTCAGAGTTGATAAGACTTGAACTAGGTCAATTCTCATTGCAAACATTAATAAAGGAAAGACAAATACCATTTTTATTACGTCTCTTTTTGCTGCCAGAATCTCGTATTTCTAGATATTGTATCGAGGAAGAAATTCAATATTCATCGATGAGTTTTCAATTTCCTCTCATTCAATAAATTAAGAGGAAGTTACTCGCACTAGGGTTGGGACATCTGCTTTCTGAAATATACATAAGAACTAGGGAAGAAGTAGCATTCCAATTAAAAAGAAGGGTTTGAGATATAGAGATCTCAAATAATCCACAGCACCTCATGTCCTTGAAACATTTTGGATGGTACAAACTACTCAAAACTAATAATCAGATGGAGCTTTATCTAAGGAAAATTGTTAATCCAGATAAAAGATGTATTTTAACAAGATTCAGATTGGAATTATACAATGCAAACTATATATTTTTGGTTCCATGTCATAACAGTGAATATTTGTCAGCAACTCGCAAAACAGCAAGTACACCCTGCCGAAAATCAGTTCGACACATCACAGTAAATGCTGAACACCAAGTCAGCATACAAGTAAAACAGTGTTTAACGCTGGGGGCTATGCTCCCCATACCCCCGAAACTTATATAATCATCTCGGAGGGGGGGCAGACACATGAGAAAAGAGGGATCGATGATGGTAACAAGTTAAAAAAAAAAAAAAAAACACCTGCAAAAGACAAAAAACCTGCCAGTATGCAGTCCTGAACCCAGGACCACCAGCACAGCAGATGGTGTCCCTACCCACTACACTAGGTGGGAAGCTCTGTGGCATCATGCTCCACATCCCTATTTAGCCCATCCCTTTTCCTCCCCCTTCCATCGCTGTCCCTTCCCTCTTCCTCTCCTTTCCATTGCTATTCTCTCCCTTTGCAGTTTTCCTCCATCCTCCCTCACTATTCCGTCCCGCTGCTCTCCACTCCTCATCACTGATCCTGAAAGCAACCAAACTGAAGCGCTCACTTATGAGTCGCTCAATTTGATTCTCTCTATTGACGTGCTACCACATTTTTTAATCAAAAAAAGACAGGTATTCCCTCCCCATTCTGTAAATGCAATATGAAACAAGAAGATGACCTGAAACATATTTTACTCACATGCCCTCTTTATACAAAGGGGAGACAGGAATGGTTGAGTGGCATCTTGGGTGATGTTGACTTCCCCCTGACCAAATTATTCTTTACAGTACCTTTTTCAGTTCATATGACATTGCTATACCGAATAAAGCTTGGGATTTTCTGTGGACTGTTCATTTGTAATCAGTATAGTGGAATTATAGGATAGGATTTTGGAGATTGATGTACATATTATAAATAGAGGGATAATGTTGTTTATCTTTGGATATAGATTATCTACTGCACATTATAAATGGATGTATAAGGATGTATTTAAAATATGATATAGAGTGTAATGAAATCTGCTATTTCCTTGGTGTTTGCTAATTGAATTGGTATCAGTCATATGATAAGTGTATTTTATGTATTGTATTTTAATGTGTTTTGTAAAGGCTTATAGCTGAACAATAAACTGAAACTGTAAACTGTAAAGGCAGACACAGAGCTGCGCATTGTGCAAGGGGTCAAGGGAGAGGAAAAAAACAGTTCTTTAGATGTATTAAGGAAAAAGAAAGAAGGAGGAGGAATTGTGGACTACGGTGGACTCCTGGGGGGTGGGTTGGCACATTCCTCAGCCTGTATCACAACTTAACTCATTAGCCGCTCTGGTGGGACAGGACTGCCAGGAGGAGACACTTGTGGTAGTGGCCATGGAGGATGTGAGGGTCCTTCACAAGGAAGGCCCCAAGGTGGGAGGAAGAGGACCCTAGCAAAGGAGGAAGCAACTTCTGGTGAGGGACTCAATTGTTAGGGTGACAGCATTGGGAACAAAGAGGGAGGGAAAGAGGGAGATGATGTGCATACCTGGTGCCTCAGCTCAGAGGGATGGAAAGTAAATCCTAAGGATCACTAGGGCAGCAGGGTAGGAAGGGGTACTGGATGTTACTGTCCACTTGGGGACTAATGACCTGGCTAGGGACAGGGCTAGGATTGTGCAGGAAAATTTCTGGGAGCTGGAGAGGGGTGTTAGGCAGGTAGGGCACTCAGTGGCTTTCGCTGAGGTGCTGCCTATCTATGATCAGGGGAGGATAGGGTTCTCTGCACCAGAAGCTTCAACTTGTGTTTGAAGGAATGGGGTAGAGAGTAGGGGTTCAGCTACAGAGAACTGAGGACCAACCTGTAAGGAGAAGGGCCTATATAAGGTGTGATGGCCTGCATCCATCTGGGAGGGGAACCACAGTCATCAGTGGGTGATTTAAATGTTACTTTGATGAACATTTAAACTTGTTGACGGGGGGTGGAAGAAGAAGAAATCTGGGAGACATAAACTCCCCCTGCCACACATACACACACACACAAACTGAGGTAGAAAGAAGGGAGGACTCAAGGGGAGGTAAATCCCCCAGGGTGAAAAATAAAGAACAAAATAGTGTGGTAGGAAATAAAGAGAATGGTATTGTGAGTTGTAAACAGAGAAGGGGAAAGAAGATGGGGAAAAGGGAAAAGAGGAGGGTAGCAAGCAGAGTGGGAACAAAGTGTAGAAGGCCACGAGTGAAATGCAAGAGGTCTAGTAAATAAAATTCCGGACACAGAGGCTAATATGGTGGATATCGTGACCATTACTGAGTTTTGGTGCACAGGAAACCACAACTGGGAGATGGCCCTACCAGGGTATACGCAGTTCAGGAAAGATAGAGTGGCAAAGAATGGAGGAGCGATGGTGCTATATATGGGATGTTGATGGAAATGAGGCACTGACTTACTTCATTACGAAATTCAATCATGCCTGTGATATTTTTGCACCCTATAAAACAAAAATGATGAGGGGCACCTCTAACCCATGGCTTACCAACTCTCTTATTGGTCTTATGAAGAACAGAGGCAATCTGTGGCACAAAGCTAAAGCAGCAGGAACGCCTGCTGCTCATAGCGCCTACAAGGCGGCCAGAAATGTCTGCACCAAACTCCTATGACAGACCAAAGCAACTTACTGTAAGGAGCTACTATGCAAAACCTGGGGCTCTGGAAAAGAATTTTGAAATGCCATTAAAGCACTGACGGGAAATTCCCCTTAGACACCTCCTGACCTAATAATCACTGTGGGTGGGACCCTACAAGAACCTATTGAAATCACCAATGGGCTTAATAATGCATTCATGGACCATTCTGGCGTACTCCCTTGAAACTACCTTAGGGATCTGATGGGTCACCAGCACCATACTGCCCCACAAAATCCCCCAAGGAATGATCTGTTGCCTTTCTATTTCAGATGAGTCACCATGTCCAAAACAATCAAGCACATTAAAAGGGCCCTAGGCAAGACCAGGATGGGAGCGGATCTTGTCGACATGAAGCTTGTTGGTCTGCTTCCGAACGAACTTGTCAATCCCCTAACCATGGCATTTAATGCCTCTCTAAAATCAGGGGTGTTTCCAAATGCATGGAAGTCAGCCATTGTCACACCAGTTTTCAAACTGGGGACAAAACACTAACGTTCAACTACAGGCCAATATCCATCCTGCCCCCACTCTCTAAAGTACTAGAAAGAATGGTCTCGGAGCAGCTAACAGAGTATCTTGAGAACTATAATCTACTCTGCCAGCAGCAACATGGCTTCCATAAAAAACATTCCACGCTTACTGTCCTTGTTGACTACTCCTCCCAATTATACAATGCCTTAGATAGTGGGCAGGTTGTGGGTTCAGTTTTCATTGATCTTACGAAGGCCTTTGACTCAGTGAACCACAATCTTCTCTTGAGCTGCCTTCAATCAACAGGTCTATCTCCTGACTCAGTATCATGGTTTGGCAGTTACCTCTCAAACAGATCACAATGTGTCAAAATTGAAGCTACTCTGTCAGCATCTAAAGGTGTGTCCCTTGGGGTCCCACAGGGATCCATTCTTGGACCTCTCTTCTTCAGTCTCTTCATCAACCCAGCCCCACTGTTTGCTCAGCACGGACTGTACTGTATGTGGATGATGCAGTTATATTGGTTGTTGGTAAAGACTATTGCTCCATTACATCTGAACTTCAGCGCAGCTTCCTCCAAGGTGAATCCTGGCTCACACACAACAAACGACTCCTAAACCACAAAAAAACAAACAGCATGCTTTTCTCTATAACCCAAAGCAAAAAGAAATATCAACCACTGCTCATATACAACCACAAGGGTGAGGTTCTAGACCAAGTAACAAAGTTCAAGTACCTCGGCATCACCTTTGATGACACACTCACGTTCTCCAGCCACATAGACTCTGTAGTCAAATCAGCAAATATAAAGCTTGGGGTCCTCTTCTGACATAGGCACTCAATGACTCCCGAGGTGCTCAAACTTGCTACCGGTAGTTCAGTACTGTAGTCCATCAACTATGGGCTGCCTATATATGGGGCTGGCGCAAAGATTGCACTCAACAGGGTTAGTACACTCCTCAAGGCTTGCCGCCTAACACTGGGGTCCACTCTTGACACCCACACCTGCTCCCTCTACACTGAAACTGGGTGGCTCCCTCTCCAGCTTAGAGTACAATAGCAAACCTGTCTTCTCCTACAAAAAGTGCTTCTTGGGTTTACGTCCCCCACTCTGGGCAGCCTCTTTAAACTGGTAGTACCAACTAAATACACTAGAAGTGCATCCTCCCACAGGCTGATGATTCCTTTCAAATGTACGAAACTTGCATAGAATTCCATCTTGTACAATGGACTGAAATGGTACAATGAACTACCAGCTGACCTCACTGATACAACCAAGACTGGAACTTTCAGTTCTGGACTCAGATCCTATCTGGACACATCCAAGACCCATACCTGCCTGCGTAGCTGAGTGTGCCCCCAGCCACCCTATTTTCCCTCTATCCCCCCATCACCGCTACCACCCCTACTCTTCCCCTGGACAGAGAATGGAGTGAACTAGTGGATTCACAGAAACAGGCTACCAAACAAGGTAGTCGGTGCGAGATGACCATCAGTCAATGCCGTCAGGCTGAGTAGAGAGGTGGAAGGCAAATGGAGTAGAGATGTCCCATTTCCGAAGGGAAGCTACAACCTGCATCAGGTAGAAAATGCAGAAGGTGGAAACAGTCAAATGCAGACTCAGGCTCCCGGCTATGGAAGTCAGTGTGATATGACATGATTCAAGGCTGCAGGTAAGGTGGGATGGAAAAGGCAAGTAGGAAAAGGCCATGTTCCTGAAGAGAAGCAGCATTCTGGCAACAGGCCGAGAATGTGTAAGGTTGAAGCAGTGAAACGTAAACTCAGGCATCCATCCATGATGGTAGAGGCAAGATGATCTTGATATGATACATCTAGGATATGTAGGATGATGAGAGCACATGGTTGAAGAAGTTCCATTCCCGAAGGGAAGCGGCAACCGGTATTAGGTAGAGAAGGCATGGCATGACATGGTAGATTGCAGACATGGCTTCCATCCCTGGTAGTCAGGGCAAGCTAACCTGCACTTGATGCTGTCAAGCAGAGTTAGGGATGGAGAATGTCAGGTTGTTAAGTAGTAGGCGGTAGTGACTGTAACGGAATCCCATCCTCGGTAGACAGGGGAAGCCTACCTTCACTCAGAACCTCAGAAGGTGAGAGTTAGGGACAGAATCCAGAGTACTGCTGGTATGGGCTGGCAGAAAGCTGCTGTAGAGAGTGAGTATGTGAGGAACAGCATTGCAGACAGGATGATGAATGATACACGGACATGGTAGGACAGACGTGGGAAATAAGGAACGGAGGACACACAACAGGAGCAATTGGTAGAAATGAGGGGCTGGCTTCAGAAGCAATAACAATGGGGTGCAGGGGAGGACCCTTCCATAAATGGACACACATACCTGGGAGGAGTTCAGATGGGAGCGTAAGTGACTGAGGTCGTAGTTAGCAGGGGCAGTAAAGTGAGAGCAACCTAGGGATGGTAGAATGGGAGTACTCCCCCCCCTCCCAAGTAATATCCTGGAGATGAGGAGCTGTAGCATAAGGTATCTTGCAACGTGCAAGTAGACACCAGCATCTGAATATTCAAGAAGGAAGGACGGTAAATGCAAGTAGGAAAGTAAGATTGTAACACATGTGCTGATATTATCTGAATAAGGTAGTACTTGCGGTACAGGAATTCACTGTGCGCCATTCAGTAGGAAAGTGCCCATGTACTGATCTGATTAATTAGTAAAGATGATGGAAGAAGGAAGCTGTTGGTCATGTGAGGGACAACTTGTTGCTTAGAAACAGATGAACAGAGCAATCAGCTGTGGTAATATGACGAGAGTTGTTAGCAATTGGACGTGTGATGGTCCGGGGAAAAATAGCTAAGTGCAGCAGAGCTGCTTTGTTCTGCCACCCAATTAATGCAAGTAGTGTAAAATTACACCAATGATGAAAAGCGTAACTCCTTATGATAGTATGGATAGAGTCTGAGTAAATACTGATAGACAAATACTGCTGTTGGAGTCAGTTGCTGACATGTGTTTCAGACATGGGGGAGTAAGTGAGAAACTGAGAAAATGGCAGTGAAATGCAGGTACCTCAGTCTATAAATGCAACGGTTAGCTTATTAACATTTTGGTTTTGTTTTAGTAGATACCTGCAATGTAAAAGACAAAAATACGATTGTATCAACAATGGGCTCTTCACTCCAGATCAGAAGCACTGAACAAGGCAGCTCAAAGTACTCAAAAGCTCTACTGTCTCTACAACCAATCTGAGCCTTACCTGTGATATCAGTGCCTTTTTGAGATGAAAAGCCAAGCCTGGGTACATCTTTTCTAAGAAGGATGGGCATACAGTTGTTGCGACGAGTGGGGATAGATGGGGGTATCACAATCCATGAACCGGAGAGATGCACTTGGGAGACCGAAAGTACTGAACCACCATGGAACAGACAGCACACAGGCAGCACTGAAGGGGAACAGAGGAGTGAAGAAGGAGAGAGCAGGGGTCTACAGAGAATGGACAGGAAGCAGACGTGCTTTAGGACGGAGATGGGAGCAAGTTCCGGGGAAAGTATAGTAAGGCACAGGAAGCCATTTCAGAGGCACCGGTGAAGGAGAAGAGGCAATGGAGGGTGGGCAGAGAAGCCCAAAAGCAGAACACAGTAGGTAAGCACCTAGACACAAGCAGGAGATGGAGGAGAGTGTGGGAAAGGAGTGGGGAGGAGGAATGGAGCAGCTGGGGAGCAGAGGACCAAACAGGAAGTGGGAGCAAAAATCAAGGTAAGCAACACAAACAGGAGAGAAATGGGACAACAAGGGAAGGAAGGGGAGAAACACAGGAGAGGGGAGGAATGGATGAGACAAAGCAGGGAGAGGGAGAAGGAGAGAAATGTGCTGCCACACAAGGCACGCAGGGAGCTCAGGGACAAAAAACACTCCCTAAACGATGAGTGTGTGTGAGTGGTGGGTTTAAGTAGAGTTTGTGGGAGGAGCTATTCCTCACATTGAACCTCGGGCTTAAGCCCTCCCATAACTTCTCAGGTAAGCATACACTGAAATACATTCAGCTTTAAACTATTTCATTATAATGACTGGTGACCCCTATAATAACTGACTGCGGACTGCTTTTCAAATGCTGTAGTAACCCAGTAAATGCCATAATAACTCGATACTGGGTTATTACAGCATTTTCGACCGTGTGCACTATCACTGCTGTGAAACAAAGAAAACACACTGGCTTGGCACCAAACCAACTAAGTCCAACCAAACTGCAAGTAACTCACTCAGCCCACCCACCTGCCCATACACCAGCCAGCCCACGACATTTCCCGGCAACATGAACTAAATATCTTTAGAACAGCTACCAGCCCGCTGAAACAGCCAGTCGCTTCTACTGCAGCGCAATAAGAAAAACACGAAGCAAAAGCCACTCCCTATGGCAGCTGCTGAGGGACATACTCACTCCTGACACAAATGCAGCTTACAGTTTTTTTTCTCTATCAAAACCTTCTACCAGTTATAAAAAAAAAATAAAGCCTATGTGAGGTTTGCGTTACAAGGCTTTTTCACACACCCTCAGTGTGTGATAATCTCATAAACTTCTCGACTTTCACTCTTGAGGTTTATAGATTACCACACACCTCGGGTGTGTGACAAATCCTCACAACACACCGGCACAGGCATTATTCTCTATTTTTTAGGGCTGTGAAAGATGAATACTGATTGGCACAAATATAGGCGAATTTGTCTGTATTTGTGTTGCTGAGCCAAACCCTGAATAATGCCATTTTTGACTTGTATTTGCACAAAATAGCAGATGGTCTTTTCCCCCCAATTTTTGCCGCTTACTTCTTTTTTTTTTTTTTTTTTTAAATCTGGGATTTTGTTCCCTTGCACTTTCACTTAGTGTGGGGGGGGCAGGCATGCATGTCTGCTGAGCAGGAGGAGGCAGTCAGTGAATGGAGGCAGGCTGGAGCAGTGAAGGGGCCGCTGACTTGGCCATTACCTGAGAGAGAAGTTTTGCACACCTGACAACCAATTGGCAGCTGCAGTGAGTTGAGTATGTGACCAGGAGGCTGTAGGCAGGAGAGCACACTGCATGCTCATTCAGGTCAGGGACAGGCTGTGTAAGGAGTTCAGCGTGGGGAGCGTGCATGTAACCAGACTATGACTACTGATTAAACCTGTGGGACAGTGTGGACTGATTCTGAAATTTGCTTTTCTAATGGGAAAGATTTGTGTTACTATAGTAGTCCGGTGCTAAAACTGAAAAAAGAAAAAAGAACAAAACAAACAGTGTTGCAGATGGAGGGGGTAGGGTGGCACAGCAGCAGACTGGACTAAGGCTGCAGACTTGTGGTGTGAACACTCTGGGGGCTCTACAGTATATCTCATCCTCGGAGACAGAGTGCAACTTAAACTGAAAAAAAAAACCTAAAAGAAATCAGTTATCTGAGGCTCCATAGTGGTGGTGCAGAGGGTCAGTTACCTTATGAGTATTGCCCAGTGTGACATTTAAAAAACAAATCAGTTATTTGAGGCACCCAAGTGGTGCAGTGGGTCAGCAGTTAACTTGTCAGTCTGGCCCAGTGTTACCATTAAAAAAAATCAGTTCATGAGGCACCATAGTGGTGCAGAGGATCAGATACCTTGTGTGTCTTTCTCAGTGTAACTATTTAAAAACTCAGTTCTTTGAGGCACCATAGTGATGCAGAGGGTCAGTTACCTTGTGCATCTTGCCCATAATTGAGGGGCGGTTATCTTGTGAGTGTCACCCAATGTGCCTATTTAAAAAACTCAGTTCTTTGAGGCACCATGGTGATGCAGAGGGTCAGTTATTTTGTGCATGTTGCCTAGTGTGACCACTTAAAAAAATAGCCTTCTTGAGGCACCGTAGTTGCAGAGGGTCAATTATCTTATGAGTGTCACCCAGTGTGCCCATTTAAAAACTCAGTTCTTTGAGCCATCATAGTGATACAGAGGGTCAGTTACCTCATGCATCTTGCCTAGTGTCAATCAATCAATCTTTATTTTACCAGGCGAAACGCCGCTGAGACAAGCTCATTTACAAGGTCGACCCGGGAAGGTCAATGAACAATTACATTAATTTACAGACACAGTGAAGCTAACAATGATACAGTTCGATACAGATGACACGAGGTGTAGCTACAGTATAACTCAGTACAATGCATTGGAGTATACAGTCATACCCTATATACATATGTACAACATAATACAACAGGCCAGGGTTAATAAAAGGGTAAAAAAGGTCATGGCAGGCAAGAGTTAAGTAACAAGAGAGGCAAGAATTAGCAACAAGAGTAGATCAATAGTAAGGTCATGAGGGGCAGCAGTAGCATAGCAGGCATAAGAAATGTACATAAGGAAAGTGTGAGAAATTGTACGGGGGAGGGTTATTGGTGCATAGAGCATGACACAGGATTTGGGTGCAATTAGTGGAAGCATTTACATGTTTCCTTGAAAAAGCATACAAATAGAGTTTTGAAGAAGGAAAGCTTCACATGAGTTGCAAGTTTCAGGGTCTTTTGAGTTAGATTCCACAAAATGGGAAGGGAATGGCTTATTGCCGATTTACCAAAATGTGATCTAACCTTGTGGATGCTAAGTGAAATATAGGATAGACTTCTCAATGGATAGCTACCCATCACACACAAGGGTAAACAATCAGATATATAAGGAGGGAGCCTGTTGCTGATAGCTCTATATGTCCATAGTACTGCATTTTTCTGCCATCTAAAGCTAAGGGAGTTCCAGCCTACTGAAGAATAGAGTGAGCAGTGGTGGGTGGAGTACGGTGCACCCGCAATAAATCTAAGTGCCCTGTGGTATAACGTGTCTAGTTTAAACAAGGCAGAATTTGGACCTTGACCATACAGGAAGTCAGCATAGTCCAATAGTGGCATAAAGGTTGTTTGGACCAGCCTTGTTTTTGCTTCCAAGGTTAGGTTAATAGGCATCTAATCCTAAAAAAGAGACCAAGCCTCTGCTTAATTTTTTTTGAGAGTTCCTTGATATGGTCTATGAAGGATAGTTTGCAGTCAATCCAGACACCTAGATACTTAGATTTCATCACAAATTCTAGGGGTTCTCCTAAGAGCATGGTTATTTGAAGAGCTATACACGGGTTCCCGTTTTTAGATGCACTGACAGTCAGGGAGAAGGGCATTGCCTTGGTCTTTTTTGCATTCAGAAGTTTTAGTTGCAATAGGTGTAATCCCTACACCCCTGCCTTTTTGCAAACAACAGGTGGTATGCTGTTGAAGCTGACAGCAGTACCAGGTGGGGACTGGGTTCGGGGAGGACTAGGTTACTCGGCACAAGGGCTTAGGTTTGGCTACTCTGCACAGGGGCACCCAAGTAAATCCGAACACAGGAAGCAATAACTGTAATGTCCAATACCAGGAATGGGATTCTAAAGTGTGGCTTTTATTCACATCCAAACTGAACAAACTAAGCATAGACGGACCCCCCACGGGGCTACATTCCTGGTAATGCAGATAAGAGTAACGGAGCACTTCTTCAACACTTCAGCCCTCAGGCTCCAGACCCACCAGGCACACAGCCCAGACTTGCACGCTGCTTTGGGTACACAGCCCGACTTGTACACTGTTTGGGTTTTTCCTGGCCTGGCTCCCCTGCCGGCCACTCGAACCCTGTCAATATGGCAGTGGACACATTTTCCGGTGGCTCCCTAAACCACCTTAGAGCCTTCGACTCCATAAGGGAAATTTCCTTTCAATCCCACATCTGGGTACTTCCCTCAGCACTGGCCAAGTGTCTGAGGCAAAGTCAAAGAGCCACAGAGCAAATCCGTAGAGGTGAACCTGGTTACTAAAGATGGGGGGGGTCTCCCAACTCCAGCTTCCACAATCCATATCCAGCCATTTCTCTGGACATTAACAACTCTTTTTGAAAGCTTGGCAATGTAGATTAAAGGGTAAATGTATAGCACATCTCCTCTACATGTCTTGACTTTCCCCTTGTACTAGACTCGAACATACTTAAACATCTCTCCCCGAAAAGCTTGGCAGTGTAGATTAAAGGGTAAATGTATAGCACATTTCCTCTACATGTCTTGGCTTTCCCCTTGTGCTGGACTTGAACATACTTTTACTTTGGCTTAGCCTGTTCCTCTAGGCCTCCCACTGATTCAGCAGTCCAATTCCCACTTTAACAACAGTTCAGGTGAAACATAGGCCCCATGATAAGAGCAGAACTCACCCTTTGGTTGCAGGTGCCCCACAGGCGAATCTTGACAGCTTCTGGTGCCACAACACAACTTAGAAAATAAGGCAGCTTCTTCCCTAGCCAAAACCAGGAGGTTGCCCCTGGAATAACAGGCAAACCTTCCACCCCCATCCCCTCAGGGATGGGGCACAGAGACCAGAATCCGCGGTCTCCACCACTTCACGAACAGCTTACTGTGTTCCTCTTTTAGCGGAAACACACACCTTTCCCTAAAGGTAGCTCTGTATCAGAGCTTTAGGCTCCAAGAGCCTGTGCACAGACTGCAGTGCTCCTCTCTTCAAGACTGCTCACACACAACTACCTTCAAAAACTCCCAACATTCTAACCTAACTCCCATCTGCAGATTCCAATGTGGCTCATGCAGCTGCAATAGTTCTATGGTGATGTCATCCCTCAGTCTCAGCTGAGACTGAGAACAGAGTGAGACAGTGTGAAATCCATTTTACTGGAGTTTCACAAGCTGCCTTCCCTGCCTACCACTAGGTCCTACTGGGATTCTAGTAACCCCGGGTAACAGGGGGGTTACACTCGCCCTGGGCCAGGAAAATGACTGTCCGCAGGCATTATTTACCCAGCTTAGGCCATCCCATCCTATGTGCTACCTGTGGAGGGGGGTGATCAGGCCCCCTCCTACCATATGAGAGCACAGACAGGCAACACTAAGGGCCTAGAGGCCTTTGGCTGACATATCAGCCTCTACTCTACCCACTAACTATGGGTGCCTAGTGGCTTTGGTAGAACTATCCAGAGCATAGCCCTAATAGATCAGCACTGCAACCCCTACTGCAGGTCAGGGCCACAGCCTGTCTATCCCCCCTAGCCCTCTAGGGAAAACCTATCTGCCTCTAACTCAAATCCCAAAACAAAACAAACAGGGGACCTCCCCGACTTTGGGCACCATGCAACCACACACCAGGAACTAATACCATCTATTACTTTACTGCCTCCTACCCCCACAACCACACCTGTGGAAGGAAAGGGTTACTACAGTAACAACAACAACAACAGTACTTTAAACTCTACACACTAAAGTACTAAGGAGGAACTCCAATGAGCCCCTCCTCCTCTTCTTGTCTTCTCTTCTGTCTTCTTCAGGAACACCTGCAAGAAAAAGAAAGACAGCACACACACTCTCCTAATCTGCATACAGTCTATCTACACCCCTACCATCAAAACACTGGAGAATCCCAAAAAGATTATTTTTTTTTTTTTTTAGAAAAGGTAGAAAAAACAGTATATACACTAGAAACAGTAGAAAAACAATGACATTATTTACAATACACATTTGGGGGATGGAGTGCCCCAAAAGTCCCATCTAGTGACCACAGTGCCCGAAGGCTAGTCCATTAAAGAGTCTCTCCTGGGCTGGAGCCCGGTGAAGCACAGTTCTAGCAGGCCAAAGTCCCGAAGGGGAGAGTCTTTGAGGACAGTTCACACATTCTGGAGCCTGTTAGTGTAGGGTGTGTGCTGCAATATCATAAGGATAGAAAAGTTTGGACTTACCAGCCCCTTGTAGAAGGAATAACACATACCGACCTGCTCCTCAGCCGAAGACTCTCCCTGGCAGCATTCTTCCTATACAGCTGGGTGTACATCCTCCGGGAACTACAGGAGGGCACATCTGGAAACTGCTGGGCTGATCTCATCTCTGGAGATGGAACCTTGGAACAGGAATAAAAAGGAAAACAACTGGTCTGACATCATCCAATTACCAGGCGATGGATCAGGATACAGCGGGGCTGGCGTCCTCTCTGGATCTGAAGTCATCTGGTGGGCCAGTCGATGGATTCTGGGAAGTCAGTACACTGTAGAACTGATTAATGTGGGGCAGCTGAGTCCTGGATGTCCATACTGGCGGAACAACAAAGGCACTGCAATGGCTGATGTGGCAGTATTGACTACCACTGCTCTGCTTTCCATCTGGTAGGCACGGGCACATTTGCAGGGAGGTCTTTTCATTGAGGCCAATAGTACAGGGGGTCAGGAGCTTGAATTATTACCCTGTCTGGGCCCACATAATTCACACTGTGAAAGGTCCCTCTCCATCCACTATTCAAACAGTGTCCATAAACAGAGTCCTGCCTCTTTTCCACTGGGTGTATTTTTCATGAAACAGTCTGTTCCTGACATGCTTGTTTGCACCAGGATACACACATTTCATTGCTTCGGCCCAGATCCAGGATTTCCTGCTGTTCTCAATCTCCTCCCAGACTTTCCGAGGAAAGGTAGGAAAGGACATCCCACAGATTTCATTCACCTTCCTACGAACCAGTCTCTCCTCTTTACTAGCTTTGGTCAACCTGAGACTGCTGGCCTGGCTTGGGGGTGGCCAGTCCTGGTTCTGCCAGCTATGCATTCTCAACAAGATGAAAAATGGATCCCTTCAAAAACTCCCAACATTCTAACCTAACTCCCATCTGCAGATTCCAATGTGACTCATGCAGCTGCGATAGTTCTATGGTGATGTCATCCCTCAGTCTCAGCTGAGACTGAGAACAGAGTGAGACAGCATGAAATCCATTTAACTGGAGTTTCACAAGCTGCCTTCCCTGCCTACCACTAGGTCTTACTGGGTTTCTAGTAACCCCGGGTAACAGGGGGGTTACATAGGTTTTTTGTAAAAGATTAAATTCAGATTGAAGCTCCCTACAGGCCTGGTCCGGGGTAGGCCTACTTAAATATAAGACAGTGTCATCAGCAAACAGATGGATGGTTGCCGAATTGACTCCTGTAATAATGCTATTAATATAAATATAATATTAATATAAATGGCAAATAGTAAGGGACCCAAGATAGACCCTTGTGGCACTCCTCTTAGGAGAGATTTTAGTGGAGAGAGTTCCCCATCAGCATTGATTTGCTGTTGGCGCCTGGTAAGATAGCTTGTGAACCATTTTAGGGCCAGTTGGTCCAGCCAATCTTTCTTAGGATGGCAAGGAGCAGGTCGTGGTCAACCTTGTTGAATGCTTTGCTTACATCAAGGAACAAAGCACACACATGGTTTTTTGAGTCCACAGCATTCTGCCAATCATTTGTAACCTTGGCAAGTGCTGATACAGTGCTGTGCTGCAGTCTGAAACCAGACTGTACCGAGTTAGACGACCATAAGTCTCCATTTAAAAAAAAATGCCTTCTTGAGGCACCATAGTTGAAGACTGTCAGTTACCTTGCGCATCTTTCCCAGTGTGACCATTAAAAAAATCAGTTCTCTGAGGCACCGTAATAGTGCAAATGGTCAGTTACCTTGTACATCCTGCCCAGCATGACTATCTAAAAAAAAATGTGTCTGCTTGAGGCACCATAGTTACAGAAGGTCAGTTACCTTGTGAGTCTTGCCCAGTGCGACCATTAAAAAAAAAAAACAAGGTTTTGAGAGGCACTATAATGGTGCACTGCACAGCGACAGTTACCTTGTCAGTCTTGCCCAGTGTGATGATTTAAAAAAATAAAAATAAAACTAGGAGCACTGTAGCTCTGTGTGTGTGTGTGTGTGTGTTTTGTACCAGTGTCTCCATTTAAATAATTATCACCTTGCCATGAGCGAAAGACCAAATGAAGCTTCAGTCAACAGCAGTGATGAGGAAAACACTGATACTCCTTATGCTCCACCAACAGCAACAGTGCAATCTGGAGTAAAGCAAACTAGATCTGGTGATATTGTTAAACCAATGATATTATGTCCATTTTCTAAAATGCCAGATTATTACAGTGAATAAAAAAAAAACACTTCTTCCACCTCATCTGCCTGCCAACTAACATCTACACCCGGTACTAGTAGTGGTAGTAGTAGCAGTAACTGACAATGATTGGCTGCAAAGAAGCTTGTTTCCCCCTTTCTGAGAAATGCACTTCAAGTGCATTTTCTACAACAAATAATATGAATTTATTTATTTAGTTTTTCTTAACCGGGTAGGTGCACTAGCCATGAAATGACTATTTTCAGGCATGACCCGGGAGAGTACAACCATCAAAGACAGGTACATGGTATGAGTACAATGAAATTACAATAGCATAGGACAAAACAGTTAGTAGTAATGAATACATGCAGCCAGAAAAATAACAATCAATACAATTCACATAGCATTTTAGGCAGAGAAAACCTACACAGTCTAGGAAGAGATACCAAAACACAGCAGCAAGAAATGTTGTTAAAATTAGTCACAACAGTGAAGATTCAAATAGGCAGCGAAACAAGGCAAAGGCAAATTCCTGACTGGGCAGAATACATTATCACGGCCTCTGAAACAAGGCTCAGGTGTGTGTGTGTGGGGAGTTGAGGTAGACTGGCTGTCAAGGAGATAGTAAGGCTAAGAAGGGCTATGAGGTAGGAAGGTTAAAGTTAGGCCAGGCAGCATCTGGCGAGTGAGTGGATTGGGGGGGATTAAAACAAGTGCAGGGATCAGCAAGGGATAGATGGAAGCGCAGCTCCTTTTTGAAACAGTCATGGGATCCAGATATTCGAAGTGCTTGGGGGAGAGAGTTCCAAAGCTTAGGAGCAGAGTGACTGAAGGCAACAGAGCCTTTTGATATTTTACATCTAGGTACATTCAGCAGGGATTTATCTACCGACTACAGTCTATAGGAGGAGGTTTGAGGTACCAGCAATGTTGCGAGCACTGAAGGGGTTTGGTTTCTGAGTACAGAGTCAATCAGGGAGCCCAGAGAGTATCGACGGCAAGCTGAGGGGGATAACCAGCCCAGGTCCCTGCACAGTTGGCAGTGGTGCTTAAGCCATGGTGACGAGGAGGCGTATTGACAGATGTTATTATAAGTGACATCCCACTTATGAAGGATGGTTTTGTGTGTGGCAGCAAAGGTCGGCATGCCATATGTGAGGGCAGGGAGTAATATGCCTCTGGCAATAGCAAGTTTAGCAGCGGGAGTCAACATGAAACTGGACTTGTAAGGAACCCCCAGTTTAGCATTCACTGCCTTGCAGGCAGATTGTATATACAGGCTGAAATCCAGGGATTGGTCCAGAAGAATTCCGAGGTACTTAAAAGATGTAACGCATTCTATTTGTGTGCCACTGTGGTCCTGCGCCAATAGGGGAGTTTGACATGCCCTAAGTTTAGGGGCCGATCCAAGTAACATTGCTTGGGTTTTCTTAGCATTGAGTACAAGCTTATGTGCAGAAAGCCAATTTTGGACATTTGTGAAATCTGAAGAAAGGGATGCATTTATGCTGGCAACCTTATCAGAGCTTGAATAGAGTACAAGATCATCTGCACAGAGAATAGATGAGCATGAAAGAAAAACCTCTTCTACCTTATTGATAAAAAGTGAGAAAAGAAGAGGTCCCACAATAGAGCCCTGGTGAACCCCAATATTGATGGTAGCACCATCAGATAAACAGGAGTTGAATTTCACAATTTGAGTTCTATTTGATTTCCATACCAGGCGAAAAAGCTCAGACTGCAAAGAGTGGAGAGGAGCAGGGGGTGATCAATAAGATCAAAGGCCTTTGTAAGGTCTATAAAAACTGCACCTGTCAGCTGGCCAGCGTCCATACTGGCAAGCACATGGTAGTGAATTTGAGAAGTGCTGTAGAGGTACTGTGACCTTTACGGAAGCCATGTTGTGTGCCAGAGACAAGGCTGTACTTTGTGAGGTAGTCAACAGTTTGATTTGCCACAAGTTTTGCCCAGAATTTTATATAGGACCGATAGGATGGCTATAGGCCTGTAGTTAGTAATCTCCTTGGTATCACCTTTTTTAAGGACTGGCGTTACATGAGTAATCTTCCAAAGGTAAAAAAGATACCAATGGCGGCAGCAGTACTCCTCTTGTCAGTACAACAATTCCCAGCAAATCAACTGCTGTTAGCATAAGTGCTAATTAAAAATGGAGAAAGATAGGGATCCAATTTTTACTACTCACGCTACCACTACTGCCACTTAGCAGAATGTTTATTTATTTATTTTAATTTTGGTAACCAGGTAGACCCACTGAGACCATGATAGCGCCTTTTTCAGGGGGACCTGGGATTAATCACAGGTAAAACATTCCATAAATGTACACACATTACAGGTAGACATTCCGTAAATTTGCACAGTTTACAACAGACAGTATTACAGAGAGCATGGACTGGTGTACTTCAGACATTACAATGTTCATATTACAAATTTCTGTTTGTTTCGACAATTTTCAACACTCAACACATGTTAGTAACACTCACTGTGCTCCTACGAATCAGCATGCCAAATCCAGTGCCACCACCATCATCTCAGGAACACCAGCTAATTTAGATTGTAGTTCATCTACCTCACCTAACACTTGCATTGCAACTAATGACATCAAAATCAAAAATGACACAAATTTGTCGGACTTCTCCTTTGTCAATGATAGAAATGACAGTGACACTAGTATTGTTACTCCAGCACCATCTTCTTCTGCTTTTTACCTGCCAAATGTGAACAAAAAATCTTCATCTTCAGTAAAAAAAAGAACATTCTTCATCATCTTCTTTACACAAGTCAAGTTCTTCCACCAGGGTCACATCTGACAGCTATCGGTGTGCACTACAAAGCTTGCATTAGTTGGGGCAGCAAACAAGCCATATAATAACCATTACTGGTTTGTTGCACCATATAAAGAATGTCATTGTGAATTTGGTAGTTCAGAAAGCCCAGAGATAAAGCAGAAGCAAACAATTATAATGCAAGCCTTTGAATCAATACAGGTTTTGACTGCTAATCACCCCATCTTCAAAAATAACAATACACATAGGTGAGATGACAGCACTTAATCTATAACCTCTTTGTCATTGAATACACTGGTTTCAGAAGGCTTGTGAAGTTACTTGAGCCACGTTACACTCTTCCATCTCATATTGCATTTAGCTGTCCTGTTTTAGCTTCCGGAGAACGGAGAACAGACAGAACACCAGAAGGAAGGAGCTACTGGTATAACTAAAACTTCTCTACTGGGACTAAGAACTAGAACTTTTGTACTGGGACCTTCAATTTAGGGTAAAAAAAAAGAGTTAGTGTGTTTGTCAGAGGTAGTTGAAGTAAATTGTTATATGTTATCTGTGTCATCTGTGTACTTATCCAGGTGTTTGTCACAGGTGTCAGAAGGGAACTGTTATCTGTGAAATTAAGTGTAGAAAGATTTGCAAAGTAGGGGGAGTGGCTTAGCTAGAAGGAGCCAGGTTAAAACCAGATTTAAGCACTGCCCTAGATAGCTTCTGCCAGAGAACAGACAGAACACCAGGAGGAAGGAGCTACTTTTATAACTAAAACTTCTCTACTGGGACTATATTGCCCTCCTTCCCTCCCCTCCACCCCCCCCACCCTAAACCAGTTCTACTTTTATAGGCACAGGATTTAACTGACAACAGGAACTTCCTGTCTGGGAGCAGGAAGTAAGTGATCACACAGCCACCAAAGACTCACCATCCTAGAAGGGCAAGAGTAGCTTTCCGCCCCCCCCCAAGCTGCTGGAGGTCTGACTCTGAGCAAGTAAGGAGACTGAGAAATGTAAGAACTTCTTGTCTCAGAACAGGAAGATCAGGAGCTAAACGAGCACAGAGGCAGTAAGTAAGTAGGAGAAGAAAAAAAAAAAGAAAATAAACAGAGGAAAGAGTAAGTATTCCAAACAGTTAGGGGGCCAGAAAAAAGACATGATGGGAATGGTGCAGTGCAGTGGCTGTGGAGCAGCAGTCTTCCGGGAGACGTTCTGGAGGATGCAGTGTTGTCCCATCTGCAGGCACTCTCTGGGCTGAGGAGGAGGTTGCTCATCTCCAAGCTGAGTTGGCCAGGATTTGTGGGACCTCCTCTCCCACCCAGGGACCACCAGGGTCACTGCTGTTGCCTCAGAGGTTGCCAAGAAAGAGGAGTGGTTGGACCACAGTGGGCTCAGGGAGGGTGAGGGTGGTGGAACAGAGGCGCATCCCTCCAGTTGTACCTCTCCACAATTTCTATGCCGTTCTGGAAAAGTGTGGTTCCTCTATGCAGGCACCCACAGTGGAGACCAAAGAGGATGCTGGGAACCTCCACAAAGGAGACCCACAGGAGGGTGGCATGAGACCCTACAGGGGAAGGAAACAACTCCTGGTGGGGGACTCCATTGTTAGGAAGGTAGAACTGGGGGAGGAAAGGGAGAGGGAGGTAAGAAGCCTGCCTGGCGCCATGGCTTGGAGGGACAGGGAGCGAATCCTCAGGATCACCGGAGCAGCTGCACAGGAGAGGGAGCTGGATGTCATTGTCCACCTAGGGACAAATGACCTGGCTAAGAAAGGGATCAGAGCAGTGCAAGAAGCGTTTGTGGAGATGGGGAGGGGCCTTAGACAAACAGCACACATGATAACCTTCTCGGAGGTGCTGCCTGTCTATTGCATGGATGAGGCTAGGGTGCTCCACACCATGGAATTCAATCAGTGGTTGAAAAACTGGCGCAGAGCTCAGGGATTTGGCTTCATTGGGAACTGGGGGTCCACCTGGATGGATGCAGGCCTATACTGGCATGATGGTCTGCATCTGTCCAGGAGAGGAACCAGGATCCTAGGTGATAGGTTTGTAATACTTCATTGGCAAGCATTTAAACTAGCCAAGGGGGGAGGCACTGGGAAGGATCATGGAAATCCTAGCCCCCCCCAAAAAAAATCAAGGTACTAAGTGAAGTAGACACCAACATAGAGATGTCAATAGGGAGAAGCGCAGGGGTAAATGGAGAAAGTGACAAACGCAATAAGGACAGGGATGGGGCAAAAAGGGGTAAGGCCATCAAGAAACGGAGGGTAATGAGTACCAATGCCTGCAGTCTGGGCAACAAGCTCCCTGAACTGGTGGCCTTGATGGAAGAGGGATGCCTGGATATCGTAGCAGTCACAGAAACATGGTACACAGAGAAGCATGACTGGGATGTTAACACACCAGGGTACACAACCTACAGGAGAGACAGGGAGGGCAGAAGAGGGGGGGAGTAGCTCTCTATGTAAGGGAAGGGATAAAAGCAACTGAACAAAAGAGTAAACAGGGAGGAGAGGAGGCACTGTGGGTCACCTTAGACACTGGAAATGGCACCACAATCTGCACAGGGGTTATATGCAGACCCACATGTCAGGGGGAAGGAATGGACAAGGATATGATAGAAGGCATACTTAGGATGGCAGAGAAAGGGGAGATACTGTTGATGGGGGACCTCAATATGCCAGATGTTAACTGGAGCACCTTTGCTGCAGCCACATCCAAAAGCAGGGCCATTCTTGATGCCCTTCAGGTGGCATGCCTCGGACAGCTAGTTTTGGAACCTACTCATGAGGGAGCAATCTTAGACCTCGTACTCTCAAATGGGGACAGTGAGAGGATCTCAGATCTAGAAGTGCATAGCCCTTTGGAACAAGTGACCACCAAACAGTGTGGTTCACGATAAACTCAGCTACAGAGTCAAGTCATACAAAAGTGAGGGTTCTGGACTTCTGGAGGGCTGACTCTGGCAAGATGGGAGAATGTCTTAGAAAAGCACTATTAAACAGGCTAGAAGGAGGGGTGTAACAACAATGGGGAAATATCAAAACTGCCATCACAGAGGCAACAAGCCTTTGTGTGAAGCAAATAAACAAATCAAAATGAAAGAAACAGCCACTATGGTTCTCAAAAGAAGTGGTGGTGAAGGTTAGGGAGAAAAAGATAGCATTTAGGAAATATAAGGAAACACAGAAGGAGCAGGACAGAGAGCTGTACCAGTTAAGGCAGAAGGAAGCAGGGAGGGTAGTCAGAGTAGCAAAGGCACAAACTGAGGAAAAGATAGCCAACTCGGTTAAGAAGGGGGGATAAAACCTTTTATAGGTATATCAGGGAGCGTAGAAAGACAAAGGGAGGGATAGTGAGGCTGAATAGAATGGATGGTGGGTGGGCAGAGAGTGACAGTGAAAAAGCAGGGATACTGAATGAATACTTCTGTTAGCACTCACAAAAGAGGAAGTGGGGGAGGTGTCTAATCCAATTAACAGAAGCACTCTGGGGGTTGATCCCAGTCCTTTCACAGAAGAAAGGGTTCTGAAAGAACTCCTAAAACTGAAGGTGGACAAAGCAATGGGGCCAGATGGAATTCACCTCAGAATTCTAAAAGAATTAAGCAGAGAACTAGTGACACCACTGACTACCCTTTATAACAAATCATGGGAGGATGGTGTGGTACCTGAGGACTGGAAGAAGGCTGATGTGATTCCCATCAAAAAAGTGGGAACAAGACAGAGGTAGGAAACTACAGACCTGTCAGTTTGACCTCTGTGGTAGGGAAAGTGATGGAATCACTTCTGAAGGAAAGAATTGTTGAGTACCTAGAGGCCAGTGGGGCACAGGACCCAAGGCAGCATGGGTTCACAGCGGGAAGGTCATGTCAGATGACTCTAATTGATTTGTTTGACTGTGTCACCAAAGTAGTAGACCAGGGAGGGGCTATGGACATGGCCTACCTAGACTTTAGCAAGGCATTTGACACAGTCCCACACAAAAGATTAGCAGTCAAATTAACCAACCTTGGAGTGGGTCCCAGGGTGGTAGCCTGGGTTAAACATTGGCTGAACAACAGGACACAGAAGGTAATTGTAACTGGAGTCCACTCTGAAGAAAGAGGGGTTACTAGTGGGGTACCGCAGGGTTCAGTATTGGGTTCAGTCCTTTTTAATGTCTTTATAAGTGACATTGCAGAGGGACTGGAGGGGAAATATGCCTCTTTGAAAGATGACACAAAGATCTGCAACAGGGTTGATACACAAGGAGGCGTGGAAAGGATGAGAAGGGACTTGGCAAGGTTGGAGGAATGGTCAGAAGTATGGCAGCTTGGATTCAATGCAAAGAAGTGCAAAGTAATGCACCTGGGAAACAAAAACCCAGGGAAAGATTACACAATGGGGGGAAGGTAGTAACAACAACAAAAATGGAAAGGGACATGGGGGTAATCATATCAGATGACCTTAAAGTTGGCAAGAATGTGAGAAGCGGTAGGGAGGGCTGGGGATACTGGGATGTATAGGGAGAGGCATCACCAGCAGAAAACAGGAAGTTGTTATCCCCCTGTACAGACAGTTGGTGAGACCCCATCTGGAGTACTGCGTCCAGTTCTGGAGACCCCATCTCTGCAAGGACCTAGACAGGATGGAGGCAGTTCAGAAGAGGGCAACTAAAATGGTGCAGGGTCTGCAAGAGAAGCCATACGAGGAGAGGCTAAAGGAGCTTAATATGTATACCCTTGAGGAAAGGAGGGAGAGGGGGGACATGATAAAAATGTCTAAGTACCTCAGTGGAATTAACAAAGTCCAAGAGGGTAGCATCTTTCAGAAAAAGAGATGTGCAAGAACAAGGGGAAACAATTTGAAGACAGAGGGGGGATGGCTCAGGGGCAATGTGAAGAATTATTTTTCACAGAGAGGGTGGTGGATGCATGGAACAGCCTTCCTGAGGAGGTTGTGGGGTCTAAAACTGTGGGAGAATTCAAGAATGTATGGGACAGACATAAGGCAATTTTTGTGGGGGGTAGGAAGAAATAGGCTGTTGGTTAAATAGGATCTGCAGCTTATCCTGTAGGTAGGGAAATGGTCAGACTAGGTGGGCCAAGCAGTCCTTATCTGCTGTCAAAGTCTATGTTTCTATGTTTCCATCTATATTGCAGTGAAAAACAAAATTTGTGAAAAAATGTGCTAAAAATGGTCTTCTTTACTTCTCGTCTCACATCTGGATGAGCACTAGCGCTGGTAATGCACACTTGTCTTCAGCAGCTCACTGGGTGCAGTTTACTGGAAATGAACAGCAAGTATTGATTGGGACTGGATTGATTCGGGCACTGATGGTGCGAGTGCATCTAGAAAAATGGCTCTTTTACATGTCGCCGTTTTTGAGGGAGAACATACAGCTGCCAATACCAAGCTCTGCATAAGCACCATGATGACTAGCTGGATGTATGCAAACAAATGAAATCCTGGCATGTTTGTGACTGATAATGCCAGAAACATGTCGAAAACCATCAGTGATGGGGGTTATGAACATGTTCCCTGTTGTGTGCACACTACAAATCTTGCAGTGCACAAAACCTTACATGGTAATAATACAGTCTCTAATGTACTCAGCATTTGCAGAAAAATCTGTTTTCATTTTCATCATTCCGTTAAATCAAATGAACACTTGAATAGCTTTCAAATGGAAACTTGATCCACAACATCATTTGATCCAAGATGTCACGGCCAGGTGGAATCCAACATTTTATGTTGGGACGACTGCTGGAGCAGAGAATGGCACTGCATGAAATGATGACTGAGCACGATATTGGTGGCAGTACAACTGGAATGCAGTGGGGTATAACAGAAGCTCTTGTTGATGTGCTAAAAACATTTGAACAAGCAACAAAAGTCCCAAGTGCTGAACTGTCTTCCCTGAGTCTGGTTATACCCATAGTTCACATCTTGTTATGGAGAATGGAAGCATTCCACCAAAAAAAAGGTGTACACCGATGCCGCAGCAAAACCCTGATGGCAAAGACCATCACAGCGACAGGATTTGGCCAAAATCTGCATGTCGCTGTGATGGTCTCTGCACGATCAGGGGATTGCCTCACAGGGTGTTTCACCCCCCCAGTCCAACTCTGACTCCACATGGGGGGGGGTCGGGGGACAGCCCCCCAGTGGAAACATGGAGACATCCCCGACACTGCATTGCCGACACTTGGCAATGCGTCTGTCGCTATCAAGGATGTCTCCATAACTGCTGTCTCTGCGGCATGGTAGAACCAAAAAAGGATATCCCTTAAGAGGTTGCTTCTCTTGCAAATGTTTTCATCTAAGAATTTTACAGGTATTTTGACAGTCTTTGAAGACAAAAAGTATGTTCTTGAAACGATTCTTGACCCTCGTTTGAAAGTATCTGGTCTACCAAAGGAAGTCGCCAAGCAGAGGTTCAGTATGTTAAAGACACTATGCTTGATTTCAGTAATGTGGAAGGTCAGCTTCAGTTTGATCACACTGGTAATGAGTCTGAGCAGTGTGAAAATGATGAACGTGATGGCAGTGGATTTCGCAATGCACAGGCAGCTGCTGGTGGTGATATCACTACAGATTCAATGATACCACAATCTGGGTGTGATATGTGGACTCAAATCAGTCTTACAGACAAGGACTCCGATGAAGATTCCATCTTTAGGCATACTATTACTGCAGAGAGTATGGCAGTTAGTTATCTGGGGGAACAAAAACAATACTTTAAATCAGATCCTTTAAAATAATGGCTATCAAAATTGTTGTGACCTTCACTTACTCAAGAAGCTGTAAAGTATTTAGGCTGTCCTCCTATGAGTGTGCCATCTGAAAGAATATTTAGTACCACAGGTGATGTTGTAGCACCACACAAGTCCAGACTCAGTCTAAGCAGGTAGAAAAACTTTTTTTCTTGAAAGTAAGTATCCCACTGCTGAATTATGACTATGAGTGAAATAGTGACATTATTGTGTCAGACTCAACAACGTTACATAGCTTGTCTCATGTGATTTTACTTTACATTTAACCCACTATTTTATGTTTTTCCTCCACTACTTTTTTGGGCTAATACTACCATATAAGTAATCTTGGGTGCAGCACCACATGCCGTCTTATCCAGACATCCTAAGAAAGATCAGGATGGACCAACTAGCCCTAAAATGGTTCACAAGCTATCTTACCGGGCGCCAACAGCAAATCAATGCTGATGGGGCACTCTCTCCATTAAAATCTCTCCTAAGAGGAGTGCCACAAGGGTCTATCTTGGGTCCCTCACTATTTGCCGTTTATATTAATAGCATTAATACAGGAGTTAAGGATGTTTGGGAAATTATTTATTTCAAAAGTTTTACCAGGAAAGACATACTGTATCAGCTCATTTCCAGATGTGTCCTGGGGGAGGGGTAATGGGAGATATATGTATAGTAATTAGAGTACATAATCAGAATCCTCAAGGAAACTACCTGGTCCAAAACTTGATCATGTTGATAGGTCGCAGAAGTAATGACTTGTGGGAGGCCGAGAGCTTCCATGCTCTGGAGGAAATCCTTATCAAACTGAGAATGCTCACCATCCACCAAAGGCACTGAAATCACTCAAGTCATAGCCCTGAGTTTCACATTGTGCTCATTTAGAAAGCAGTGCACATTACATTTGGTTTAAAATTATTAGACATATTTACTTTGTTACACTGGGAAAGACACACACGGTAACAAACTGCCTGCTTGTCACTGGTCTGGAAAAAAATGTCTCACACTTAATGTAACACCAGTGTCATGACTTCATAAGTTCTAGTGCTAAATGAGAAACACAGTGCTGTCCCATATATCATGTCATCAGTTAATATCATCAGCTGCAGCATACTGTAGTCAGTCGTTGAAAGACACTCTGAAAGATAGGACCCAGGGTTTTCATTCCGCATCATTTGTCATCTCAGATGCTGAAAGCATCAGTCCACCACCCTGACATATAAGTCATCTAATACATTGGCTGAGGCTAGTGCAACTCAAAATAAATATGACAGTGCGTAGTAGTAAAGTATGTTGTTTAGGGCATGGTCCTTAGTAACTTTAGGTGACGCAACTAACCTTGGAGGCAAAGATACCACAGCCCATGCTTTATTCTTACTTTTCCAAGTGTTCTAGTTGTAACATCAGCATTCTGAAACAATGGTGTGGGGTGCGGGGGGGGGAGGCTGTGATGCTGAGTCGGCCCTTTCATTAGCGTGCATCAAATTTGTTTTTCAACACAAAACTTTTACAATGTTTGACACTGGGCAAGATGCAAAGGTTTATAAAACAAACTTCTGCCACCAAAATGTATAGCGCCAGATGTAAAGTAACAAACAAATCATGACACCCATAAAATATCCCATGCAGTGTGTCATCTTGATTTCATCAGTGGCTGCAGCATAGTCCCTGAAAGGCCAACCGAAAGCAAAACTTACTCTGCAGGACAGGGCCCAGGGTTTGCATTCAGCGTCAACTGTCATCTCAGATGTTGAATGCATCAGGCCATCAGCTAACACATAAGCCATTTTACACCTTGGCTAAAGCTAGTGCGACTCAAAATAAATATGACAGTGCACAGTGGTAAAGTATGTTGTTTAGGGCATGGTCTTTAGTAACTGGAGGTGAGGCAACCAGTCTACTAACCTTGGAGGCAAAGTTACCATAGTTCATGCTTTATTCTTACTTTTCCAAAATTGTTCTAGCTATGTAATATATGATGTGGAAGGGTGAGAGGCCCCCGTGATGCACAGCAGATCATGTCTTCAAGTGGGTGTCGAATTCAACTAACACAAAAATAATACAATGTGTGACACTGGACAAGATGCACAATGTAATAAAACAACCTGTCTGGTACTGAATGTGTGTTGTCTGTCTTTTTTTAACTAAATTGATACCTTGTTAAATAATACCTGTAATGAAGTAAATTCTTCATGTAACATGAATTTTATTGAACTTTATTGCTGATAACTCAAAAAATAGTATAACATAGTATAGTATATACAGTACAAGTCCAAAGTGGCCTGGAACTTTTATTAATAACGCATCAAAAAAATACAAATATCAAAACTCAGTCTCTTGCACAGCCCTACTATGTATAACACCTTTTTAAACATAGAAACATAGACTTTGACAGCAGATAAGGACCACTTGGCCCACCCAGTCTGCCCAATTCCCTACCTATTGTGTAAGCTGCAGATCGTAGTTAACCAACAGCCTACTTCCTCCTACCCCCCACTAGAATTGCCTTATGTCTGTCCCATGCATTCTTGAATTCCCCCCATTTTTGACCACACTACCTCCTCAGGAAGGCTGTTCCATATGTCCACCACCCTCTCCATGAAAAAAATACTTCCTCACGTTTCCCCTGAGTCGCCCCCTCTATCTTCAAATTGGGCCCCTTTATTCTTGCACATCTCTTTTCTGAAAGATGCTACCTCTTTGACTTTGTTGATTCCCTTGAGGTACTTGAAAGTTTCTATCATGTCTCCCTTCTCCTTGCTTTCCTCGAGGGTGTACATATTAAGCTCCTTTAGTCTCTCTCTTCATATGGCTTCTGGTGCAGACCCTGCACCATTTTGGTTGCCCTCCTCTGGATAGTCTCCATCCTGTCTATGTCTTTGCAGAGACTGGGTCTCCAGAACTGCACACAGTACTCCAGATGGTGATAATCCTTGACTCGGGCTCAACCTACTCGGGTCAAGTGGATGCACTAACTAAAGCAGCAAACTCCTGACTCTGCCAAAGCAGCCAACTCCAGACTCGGCCTGCTCTATAGGCACAGAAATGCCTTCCTCCCTGAAATTAAGAAACAACTTGTCAGATGTTACATCCTCAGTCTCATAGATTATGGCCTTGTGATCTCTCTTTGTCAATGAATTTCCAAAAGCTTGCAACTCCACAAAACTCCTCCTATACGATGATGATGCAGTCATGACTGCAACTCATAGCAGCCCCGCCTATTTCCAGCACAGGCTCCAAACCAACTTCTCTGCTATCTGTGATTGGTTCTCAAACAACCTCCTTGTCCCAAATACAAAAATACTAAAGCCATGCTTTTCTACACCAGATGTAAAACCCCTACCCCCCTTCCCGTCATTACATCTGCTTCGGGTGCTCCAGTTGAATAAGTTGCTGCCTTAAAGTACCTGGGGATAATCCTTGACTCTGGCTTAACCTACTCGGCTCATCTGGATGCCCTGACTAAAGAAGTCAACTCCAGACTCGGCCTGCTCTATAGGCACAGAAATGCCTCCCTCCCTGAAATTAAGCAACAACTTGTCAGATGCTACATCCTCAATCTCATAGATTATGGCCTTGTGATCTATGGTGCTGCCTGTGACAGAGTGCTCGACAGGATCAGAGACTTGACAAACAGGGCTTGCCAATATGCACTCAACCTAAAATGGGACTCCCATAAGTGCACGCTGTAAAACAACCTAGGCTGGCTTAGCCTTGATTCCCGACTGCACTATATTATATTACCCTTGTCACTGGTAAAAAAGCCTTGCTTGGATTACTGTTCCCACGGGTCCAATCCCTGCTGAGTCCTGTGGCCTCTAGGTACCCAACTAGAGGTGTACAACTTAACTCCATGGTGCTCTCACACAGCAAAACCTCTTTGGGTCAGGCCTGCTTCTCATTAGGTTTCCCAAAACTATGGAACTCCCTTACCCCATCACTCAAAGTCATTGGCTCTCTAACCAACTTTAAGTCCCAGCTTCTAGCCTCTCTCACCCCTCCAAACCCATGTGGCTGCTATCGCTGACCTATCTACTACATCCCTGAACCTCCCTTGTTCACTATGCTTTCTTCCTCCTCCAATTGGGCTTTGCTGCTACCCACTTGTATCTTGTGCATCTACTATATGTTTAATTTTCCCTCTTTCAATCACAATTTTAATTCACCTCAATGTAACGGAGTTATTTCCTGTTGAATTGAGTACACTGTACTTTTGTCAATTTCAACTGTAAATATGTAATATACTCATATTGATGCTAAGCTGTTGTATATGACCCAAGACCCTTTGAAAATAGGCCCTGCCTAAAGTCTCTTGTGCGTAATAAATAAATAAAATAAGAAGGAGAGGAGCCCTTTGCAGTAAGCTGCCTGGGAGGACATCATCAAGTGCTCCCAAGATAGCAAAATGACATGAAAGCCCCTAATTTGGATTTCAGCCTCTTCAACCTGGCCAGTTACTCAGCCCACTACTCTGGGAGTTGGTAATCTGGGCAGCCCTCAAAGGGAGCCTGCTTCTAGCAAACCCCAGTATCCTGAACAAACCACAGCTCTCCCCTTCTTAGTCACCAACATCTTAATGTTTGCAGGTGGGAAGAACACAAAGCAGCTCTTACCAAGACAGCTGCAGTGCTGGTGACATACATAAATGCTGGTTCCTTTCATGGATTTGCTCCATCCTGCCTTATCCTGCTGGCAGGGAGACAACACCAAAAATGAGACACATTATTATTACTATTTTTTTTTAAATCTTTTTAATGCACTGTCAGCAAGAATGAGACGCATGCACTATAACACAAACTGGAAAAGTTTACACGCTGTGTTACAACAGTAGTTGCCCCAGCACCCCACTCCACCCTCCCTACCAGGCCCATGTAGTACATAACCTCAACTACCAACACAGGAAAACATAAATTATTATTACTTAATAAGATTCTTTTTATGAACCATAACATTACAGTGGTACGTACCTTGAATAGAAGGATTGTAGTGGATGCAGCCATAGCTCCTCCCTGGCTCTCACATGATCCACCTCCCCTGGTCCATGGTTCAGCGCTTCCAGAAGAGGAATGCAATGATTCATAAAATTAGTCAATTGATTGGTGACACTATAATGCACCTGTTCCATGTGCACACCATCCAGTAGAACATTCCCCCAGCGTGATAACAGAGGATGCCTTCTCCTTCATCCAGGCCTGAGCTAGGCACCTCTTACCTACTGTCTTTCCATAGGGAGTGTAGCCTTTCTGGGTACCCACATCCTGCCCCCAGAATACCCAACAATATCTTCACAGGGTCTAATATTGCTTACCTTGGTATCTGCTTATACATTTTTATTTATTCATTTTTGTAAAAAGAGATTTTCCAGGAAAGACATACTGAGTCATAAAACTAATTTCCAGATACTGTATGTCCTGGGGGAGGGGGGGTACGTACAAGATAATAAGTTGAAACACAATAACACAATAAACACAACATTGTACAGTAATGCACAGTATCATATAGGCACAAAATAAAAGTACAAGTCAATATATCGGGGGCGTGGAGTACCAAGCACACTCAGACTGTAATGTCAGTAATGGAGGATAGGGTAGGAGAAATGGATAGGAAAACAGGAGGGCTGTAGGCAGAAACAACTGAAGCATTGTGAGAGAGGAGATAAGGTAGAGGGAGGGGAAGGGGCAAGGGAAGAGGAGGGGGAGCAAGTAGGAGAGGATGGAGGGAGAGAAGGGAAGGAGAGGGGTGAAGGTTACAGGGAGGTAGTAAGGGAGGATTGAGATGGGAAGGTGAGGAAGAATGTAGGGGTTGGGATAAGTAAGGAGTAGGCGGATATGGGGGTGTATGACAATTGGGCTAAGGGCATTTACAGGAGGGAGCAGTGTGAACATGGAGTAGAGAGGAAAAAGAGCGTTTAGATGAAGCAAAGTGAATTGTTTGGGGAAGAGAGTTCAAGAGATTAGGAATGCAGAAAGAGAAGGCAGCCTGTCCAGCAATGGATTTATGAGAGGGAAGAAAGAGGGCACGCTAGCCTGAGTTGCGGAGAGAGTAAGAGGAGGGGAGCATAGAGAACAGAAGAGAGCTGAGGCAAGGGGGAGTGAAGCCAGCCAGAATTTAGAAATGTAGGAGGCACAGTGGGTTAGGTGGCCATCATCCAAGGAGGGGAGGGAGAGGTCAGAATACAGAGAGCAGTGGCGAGTACGGGGAGATCGGGCCAAGGCAAACCAGCAGAAGAAGTGGAAGAGGGGGTCCAGTCTGGCCAGGGTGGACTTTGGGGCAGCACCAAAGACAATGTCGCCATAATCAAAAATTGGGAGGATCATCTTTGCGATGATATCTCGGCAGGCAGGTATAGAGATGCAGCTTTTGTTCCTGTAAAGAGCACCGAGCTTGAGGTGGAGTTTTGTGTGAATGGAATCTACGTGCTGAGAGAAGTCAAGGTGATGGTCAAGCCAGACACCAAGGTACTTAAATGAGGGCACATCATCAACTGTACCCCCATCTAGGGTGTGGAAGGAGGGGAGGGGAGGGAAGGGAGCCTGGAAAGCCTCTGCCTAGTGCCGAAACACATGGAGACAATTTTTTTTTGCATTTAGGGATGACTGATTTGCCCTGAACCATTTCTGAACAGCGTCAAAATCAAGCTGAAGCCTGGATATTAACTCAGATGGAGAAGAGCCAGATGTAAACAGGACAGTGTCATCTGCATACATGTGGATGAATGCAGAGGAGCTAGCTGAGGGGAGGTCATGGAGGAATATAGAGAAAAGCAATTGGCCAAGGACAGAGCCTTGAAGGACACCATTGTGTATGGGGAGGGGATTGGGATTCACCAATTCTCACCGACTTGAGATCATCCTGTTAGGTAGGAGCTGAACCAGCTGGTTGAGGAGTCTGAGAGACCCGCTGATTTCAGTTTTCCAAGGAGAAGAGGATGGGAGACAGTGTTGAAAGCTTTTGCTAGATCAACAAAGATGGCAGCAGTGAGAAGGCCTTGGTCCATGCTAGTATGGATGGAGTCGCTGAGCCTGAGGAGAGATGAAGTGGTGGAGTAGTGCTTGCAAAAGCCAGATGGAAAAGGGGTGAAGAAGAAGGAGGAGGAGTCAAGGAAAGGGCAGAGCTGAGACAGAACTATGTGTTCTTGGAGTTTGGATAAGGTAGGAAGGAGAGAGATAGGGCGGAAGTTGCCAGGAGAGGAGGAGTCACCTCCTTTTGGAAGGGGGATGACTGTAGAGTGCTTCCAGATGTCCAGGACTGAAGCCAGAGAGAATGAGAGGCTGAGCAGGGAGGAGATGGGATAGGCAATGGTAGGTGCAGCAAGGTGCAGAAGTTTGGGATCTAACCCAGCAGGTCTCCCACCTTTCTGAGGGTTGAGAGGCAGAAGCGCATTTAGAGAGGAAGTCAGAGTAACTGGCAAGAAGGAGAAGGGGGGTAACAAGGGAAGGAGGGAGGCGGTGGTGGGAAAGGCAGATAAGAGTGAGGAAACACAGGTGATGAAGTGGGAGTTGAAGGGAGAGGCCACAGAGGGAGGGTCGGAAATGGTGGAGTCACCTACCTTGAGGACAGGATAGGGAGACTGGGGAGAGGGGGGAGAAGAGGGAGTGGATGAATTTCCAGAACTTGGAGGGGTGATTTAGATTGTTCTCAAAAGAGGGGCATAAGAACTCAGCCTTAGCTAGCCAGGTGGCTCTGGTACAAGCATTCCTCAAAGCACGGTACTTGTTAAGGTCTGCCGGTGTGCCAGAGGTTTTGTAAGTCTTCCATGCCAGATCGTGTGCATGGAGGCATGCCAGAAGTTCAGCTGAGATCAATAAGGTGAGAACCTCTGACCCTGGTTTTCCGGAGGGGGGCATGCTGATCCCAAATTATTAGGAATTTAGAGTGGAAATATTGGAGTGCTTGGTTGATATTGCTGGCCGCAGAGATAGGGGACCAGTCAGTGGAAATCAGATCAGCATGTAACGAGGATAAGTCAATTGACTGGAAGGATTTGATTTGGATAATTTTCAGGGGGGCTCTGGGGCAGTGAATTCTGTGCATGCAGTAAACCATGTGCTGGTCACTGAATGCATCATGGAGGGTACCAGCATCAATGGTGTGGTGTGGATGACTAGTGAGTGCCCAGTCTAGTAGCGAGTGGTTTTGGGATCTGAAATTGTGATGGGTAGGGACAGAAATAAGTTGCATAAGATGTAGGGACTTAATATTTTGACAGAGTTTAGAGTGAAAATGGGAGAGCCAATTAGTGTTGAAATCTCCTAGGATGAGCAGCTCACCAGAGGAGGCATGAGAAGAGATTGTGTTTGGTAGTTCGGTGACATTATATTAACAATACAACTCCAAAAGGCTTATATTTTCAGGCAATACCAGCTGAGATACTGACATATGAACATACAAACATACCAGCCAATAAAGGCCTTATGGTCTATCTAGTCTGCACGAGTGCACAGTTCCCATTGTGTTTACAGTGGGAGACAGTCTGCACAAATGCACAGTTCCCATTGTGTTTACAGTGGGAGATAGTCTGCACAAATGTACAGTTCCCATTGTGTTTACAGTGGGAGATGGTCTGCACGAGTGCACAGTTCCCATTGTGTTTACAGTGGGAAATGCCCCATCCCCCTTTCCCTCTTGACCTCCCTCAAATACCCCCTTGACCCCCCTCAAATACCCACTTGCCCTTCCTCTACCAGCAACTTTCCCCTTCACCCTGTCCCATCCTCGTTTGAAGCTGTCCACCATTTTTGGTAATATATCACCTCCTCTGGCAACTCATTCCATTTAGCTACCACTCGCTGAGTGAAAATGTGCCTCTTCATCACTTTTCTGAACCTTCCCCCCACTAGCTTTAGGCTGTGCCCCCTAGTGGCCCTGTTTCCACTAAGGATGAAGAGGTTTACCCATGTCAGCGTGAACTGAAAAAGAGTGATGTAAATGAGAGCACAAGCAAGAATTTGTCACAATCGCGTCCAGCCATTGTGTAGCCACATAACTACAGCGCTAGATACAGCCATGAAAACTACAGAAAAAGGCAAACAAAGTGTAGGAAAACAAAATGAAACAGCACAAAACTGACACCCTAAATCACACAACACATAGTTACTTTTGAAAACTGCTGCTCACCCATACCCTCCAACATAGGGTGCTTCACCCACCGCGCTCGCCAAAAACTAATATAACCAACTCCACATCTGACATGCCTTTGGAACAAAGTGCAACAGACAGCAAGTGTGATAAGTGAACTCTTAAATGACACTCCAAACACAGAACAAGCTTAGACCATGATCTCACTCCACACGCTCTAACACTCCCACAACACGTAACACACTTTAAAAACACAACGCTGTAACATCCGAAACACCACTATCACTCATGACCTAGTTCAGTCATCCACATCACGATGCCCTAATGACAGCACCCTCACAACGGCATACCAACTGAAAAGGCTCTCAGTGTACACCCTGTTTATGCCTTTAAGGTACTCAAAGATTTCAGTCATGCCCCCTCTCTCCCTTCTGTCCTCAAGAAAGCACATGTTATGACCCATGAACCTCTCCTCGTAGGTGTTGCTTTACTAACCCATTCTGGATAATTTTGGTTGCCCTTCTCTGGATCGTTTCCAGCAAGCTGATATCCTTCTTAAGATAAGGGGACCAATATTGCACACTGTACTTTAGGTGTGCTTTCACTAGTGACCTGCACAGCAGCAGAATGGCCTCCACTTTCCTGCTGGTAATCCCCCTGACTATGCAGCCAGGCATCTGGTTTGCTTTGGCTGATGCTCTCCTGCAGAGTGCTTAATATTTCATGTCACTCGTGGTGATTACTCTCAGGTCCTTCTTTTCCTCTGACCTGTTACCTGCACACCACTCAGCCAGTATTTGGCCCCTGGGTTCTTCACCCCCCAAGTGCATAATCTTATACTTTTTTGCATTGAACCCCAGTTGCCAAATGACAGACCGCTTCTCTAAGATAGCCAGGTCTTCCCTGAGTTCCTGTTTCCCTTCCTCTGTGTCCACCCTCTCACAGAGCTGTGTGTCATCCATGAACGGGCAGATCTTATCTTTGATACCATCCATGTTTCCACTTATGAAGATGTTAAACAGCATCGGACCAAGCATTGAGCTCTGTGGGACCCCACTGGTCACATGGCTAGCTTCTGAGACCCCCGACTACCACCTCTTTTTTTTTTTGAAATTACTATTTGTGCCTCCTCCTCGTGCCCAGACTCCACTCTTCTGGAGACACATATAGCGGTCTCCCCACCTCACAACCTGCCTGATTCTACCCTGCAAGTCCCCATCAGCCAAGGGGCTGTACCCCAGGCAAGTGCATAGGCGGCTGCTGCGCCCGACAATCTTGCAGTGTCGGACTCACCAGGATGTCGGGCAGATGCGAGCAATCAGGGTCTCCATTGTGGTCTCCGTTATCTAGGAGACCGGACACTGTTTTTTCCAGTGTTCTTGGGGGAGTGGTGCGCACCGGACGTCATGGCATCACCACCAACGTTGCCACTCCCCAACCCCTCGAGTCAACTACAATGCTTGTTGTACCTCCAGCTTCTGCTACAGGCCAGGCAAGCGCCGAACAAAGCCCCCCCCCCCCCGGGAGAGGAGAGCTGTCCATTGGACGCTCAATCCTCTCCCATCCCTGCCAACTCCCGACGGCCCAGGCTTGTACCCGAACCCGGGTCTCGGGCGTAGTGCAAGGTGTAGCATCCAGTGCCTCAACCCTCAGTGCCACCGGGCCAGCCGACTACCACCTTTCGGCTCCTGTCCTGCAACCAGTCTCTGACCCATCCAACAAGCTTAGCCCCCATCCCCAGATCTTCTAGCTTTATGACCAGTCTCCTATGAGGCACAGAGTCAAAGGCCTTGCTGAAGTCCAGATACAGGACATCAACCACTTGGCCCTCGTCCACAGTCCGAGTGACCCAGTTGAAGAAGTCAATTACATTAGTCTAGCAGGACCTCCCCAACACAAACCACAGCTGCCTCTCATCCTGCAGCCAATTTTCCCGCAGAAAGATCATTTATCTATCTTTCAGGATTGTCTCCATCAGCTTGCCCACTATTGAGGTCAGGCTGACCCACTTGTAGTTCCCTGATTCATCCCTCAGCCCACTTTTATGGAAAGGCACCACATGTGCAGTTCTCCAGTGCTCAGGCATGATCCCCGACTACTCCAGAAAGGTGTTAAACAGGTCTACTAGGGGACCCACCAAAGCATCCACCAGTTTCCTTAGGACCTTTGGGTGCACTCCATCTGGCCCTGGTGATTTATCCACCTTCAAGGCCTTTAAGCCTTAAGTACCCTACCCTATCAGCTTGTAGATAGATAGATATTTTAATTTTTATAGCACCCATCTACATGGACTCTGGGTGCTGCACAACAAGAACATACAAATCGTTCAAAAACATTTAAAAAATACAGAGAAACAGACTTAAAACAACAGTAAAATACAGCTGGAAGCATAAACTTCTCTCTCTCTTACATTAATTTCAGTCCACTTTAAAACACCTTCAATAAAAGGCTTGATAAAATAAATATGTTTTGAGGCCCTTCTTGAAGGCTTCTACCAAGGGGGCCTCCCTTAGATAACCAGTCAGTAAGTTCCACAGTGTAGGCATGGCTGCCACAAACACTCTATCTCCTGAATGCCACAGCCTAACCCTGGGAACCCCAAGAAGGCCACCCTCGGCAGAACGGAGGGCCCGGACTGGGCGGTAAGGCACGAGTAGCTCTTGCAGATAGACTGGACCCCTCTCATGCAGGGTCTTATAGGTCAATAGCCCTATCTTAAAGATAACTTTCTGCCGGACCGGCAACCAGTGCAGTTCGTGGAGCGCCGAGGTAATATGTTCATATCTTTTCACCCCCATCAAAATAATCTCGCCACCACAATCTGCACCAGCTGCAGTCTGCGGAGGTTGCCTCCAGATAACCCTAGGTACAGGGCATTGCAGTAGTCCAACCTGGAAGTGATGAAGGCATGTACCAGTGTGGGCAGGTCATCAGGCGGGATCGGGGCTCAAATTCGGGCAATATTCCTGAGATGATAAAACCCACTTCTTACCACGGTCGACATCTGAGCATCAAGTGTCAGACCGCCATCCAGAATTACTCCCAAATTCTTCACCTGCCTAGAGGAAGCTAAAGGCACACCCCCTGGCACAAGGTCAGGGGGTAATGCCACACCCCGACCCTGATGACACGGCTCCACCACCAGTACCTCAGTCTTGTCTGGGTTATGCTTAAACCAACTGTGAGTCATCCACATCTGGATTTCCTCAAGGCAGCTATTAAATACAGAGTCTAACACCAGGCTATTGGGTGCACAGGACAGGTACAACTGGGTATCATCTGCATAGCAGTAAAAACCCAGTCCGTACCACCTGATAATGTCCCCCAGTGGCAGCATATACACCATGAACAATAGAGGCGACAAGATCGAGCCATGCGGAACACCACAGCACAGAGGCTTCAGATTTGATGAGAAAATTCCCATGGTCACCCTCTGCACTCTATCTGTCAGGTATGACCTGAACCAGTTGATGACATTTCCGGACAAGCCACACCAGAACCGCAGGCATCAAGTAACACCTCATGGTCCACAGTGTCAAATGCCACAGAGAGGTCTAGGAGGACCAAGATGGTACGGTCCCTTCTAGCCCTCGCCATCAGGAGGTCATTAAGCACCCTCATCAGGGCCATCTCTGTGCTATGCACCCCACGGAATCCAGACTGGAAAGGCTCATAGGCAGAGGAAACAACAAGATGTCTCTCCAGCTGAATGGCCACCACCTTTTCTACAACCTTCCCTATAAATGAGAGGTTCGAAACAGGTCTGTAGTTGCTGAGGCAGTCCAGGTCCAAAGATGTTTTTTTCAGGAGAGGTCTAACCAAATCCTCTTTCAAGGCTAAAGGAAAGATCCCACTCCTTAATGAATTCCAGACTACCTCAGCAGCCACAGGACCAATCAAGTCCACACATTCAACCAAAAGGTGAGTTGGGCCTGGATCTAAATCACAATGTGTTGGCCGCAGTTTAGAGATTATCTTTACCACCTCCCTGACCCCAATCAGCTCAGACTCATCCCAGACAGAAGGGGTGCTCCGACTTGACTCAGGCCAGACCCTGCAACCCTTTTGAGAGACATTCAACGAGACCTCAGCCATGATGGATGACACCTTGGCATCAAAAAACAGAGCCAGCTCCTCATACCTTGTGCTAGAACCTGCCCCTCCAGCACTCAGACAGGCTGGATGTAAAAGCCTGTCCACTGTGTGGAAGAGTTGAGCTGGTCTGTTTCTCACTGTAGCAATCTTCCTAGACAAAAACTCCGCCTTTTTATTGGAGATTGCCCCTGACAGTCCATATAATGTGACCTCAGGGCCAATTTGTCCTCCGCCAAACCAGATCTCCTCCAATGCCTCTCTAACCTCTGACCCCTAGCCTATAAACCTTGGAGATTCTCATCATACCAGGGAGATCTCCAACAAGTAGACAAGGGTTGGACATGCAAGGGTGCGACTGAATCAAAGGCCGCACCAACCACCCCATTATAGGCTGCTACTGCCTCCTCCGACCTGTTCGTACAAGCTGCCCCAACACCCGATAGGTCCAGCACCACCAAAAGGTCCTCTGAGGATACTCCCCTTAATGACCGGTACTGGACCATCTTCATAGGGGCTGGACCATCTGGGGGGGCCCTAAACGTGAACCCATGGTGCTATGATCCGACCAAACCATCGGATCTACACTAAGGTCCATTATATTTAATTAAGAAGAAAAAAACAGGTCCAATGTGTGGCCACCTGAGTGCGTCACTGTCATTACTTTTTGTGTCAGGCCCAGTGCCCCCATGCTCCCAAGAAGGTCTATCCCAAATTTTGACAGCCCCATCGACCCAGGCATTAAAGTCCCCCAGGATCAACCACCTGGAGGACTCCAACACCAGGCCCATAACGAGCTCCTCAACCTCTCACAAAAAATCCCCATCACTACCTGGAGGACGATAGAGCAGGAGGACACTGCAGCCCGCACCCTCACCCCCTCGGGCAGCCACACATTCAAAGGACCGTATCGGACTCACAGTCAGCATCGTGAGGTTCAAGCTAGATTTAAAACAAATGGCCCACCCCCACCCCTACAATCCTTCCTCGGGCTGTGAATCACAGAGTACCCGGCTGGCACCGCCACCTCAAAATGGGGCTTTTTTGATCCAGCCAGGTTCCCGTGATGCAACATTATGCATTATGCCACCTGTGACTTCTCCCCTTCCTGTCCCCACCCCCTGCTCCTTTGTGGCACTGGTCTGTACTTCTCCCTAGCAAAGACTGAACAGAAGTACTGTACTTGTTATATACCTCCGCTCTGTTTTCACTACTCTCTGCTCAACCCCTCCTTTTCTAATCTGACAATCTCATCCTTTATGTTCCTCTTCTCCCTTATATATTGGAAAAATTGCCTTCTCACCCATTTATACCCCTCTGCAAGCTGCACATCTCTTGTAGCCTTTGCCACTCTAACTGCTCTGCTCACCTCCCTTGATTTCACACAGTAATCCTCCCTGTTCTCCTCCTTCGGAGTATGTTTGTACTTTTGGAAGGCTGCCTTCTTGTCCCCTACCACTTTTGCTGCCTCCGTGCCAAACCAGATCGGTTTTTTGGTCTTAGATTTCTTACTTTTGACTCTGGCACACTCACTAGTGGCCACCATCAGTCCCTCATTTATTATGGTCAATTTCTGTTCCACTTCCATGCCCTTTCTGATCCCAGCAGGTGTCCTACTAGAATTTCCTCCATCTTACCAAAGTCAGTGCTTCTGAAGTTCAAAACTCTCATCTTTGTCCTGACCATCCTTCTTCCCACGTCCAGGTGGAACCACACCACATGGTGATCACTTCCTACAAGCTGTGCTTCCACTTTCACATGCTGAACATGCACACAGACAGGACCAGGTCCAGTATGGCCCTCTCCTTAGTGGGCTCCGTGACACCTTGTATCAGGAAACTATTCTGGAATTCATCCAGCAGTACTTGCTCCCTATTGCAGGAAGTAGCCGGGATTTTCCAGTCCGTCCCAGGTAGATTGAAATCATCAGTTACTACCTCCCCCTGCTGGACATTTCCATGATTTGGGACCCCAGTACCCTATCCATCTCCTCATCCTGGGAAGGTGGCCTGTATACTAGCCCCCATCCTTAGTTTCCTCCCCTTAGTGGATTGTACCTGTGCCCACAACGCTTCAGTCTAACCTTTCCCCTCTTCCTCTCTGATACAGGTTATTCCCCTCCTTCATGTACAGAGCCACTCCCCTACTTCCCATCACATAGAAACACAAAAACAGAGAAATTGTCAGCAGATAAGGATGGCTAGGCCCACACAGTCAGCTCGTAAGCCCTATACTTGTTTGCAGCCTCTGATCCTGCCTGATCAGTGGCTTTTCATCATTCCTTCTCACCTTAAGGTTCCCTTGTGCTTGTTCCAGGCATGTTTAAATCCCTTGCTGTGCTCGCTCCCACCACCTCTTGTGGCACACTATTCCCTGTGTCCACCACCTTTTCTTTGAGGAAAAACATTCTCACATTTCCTCTTAATCTGCCCCCTTCAATTTCATATCATGCCCCCTCGTTCTTGTACTCCTTCTACATTGGAAGATGTCTCCCTCTTACACCTTGTTTATGCCCTTGAGTTACTTGAATGTTTATATCATGTCCTCCCTCTCCTGCCTTTCCTCCAGTGAGTACATATTGAGGTCCTTTAATCTCTCCTCATATGTTTTGTGGAGCAAGCCCTGTACCATCTTGGTCACCCTTCTCTGGACCGCCTCCACCCTATCAATGTCCTTGCGAAGGTGCAGCCTCCAGAATTGCACACAGTACTCTAGGTGAGGCCTCACTAGTGTTTTATACAATGGCATCACCACCTCCCTCCCTCTGCTAGTGATACCTCTGCCTATGCACCCCAGCATGCCATTGGCCCTCCCTGCAGTCTTTGTGCTCTGCTTTGACACCTTTAGGGCATCTGAAATGATAACCCCCAGGTCCCTTTCTTCCTTGGTGATCATCAGCACCTTCTCCCCCCCCCACCCTGTAGCTCTCCCCAGGGTTCTCTCTGCCTAGGTGCATTATTTTGTACCTCTTTGCATTGAACCTCAGTTGCCACACCTCCAACCATTCTTCAAGCTTCCCCAGGTCCCTCCTCATTTTCTCCACCCCTTCTGGAGTATACAGCTTGTTGCAGATCTTGGTGTCATCTGCAAACAGGCAGATGTTTCCTTCTAGCCCTTCTGCAATGTCACTGATAAAGACATTGAACAGGAATGACCCAAGTACTGATCCTTGAGGAACCCTGCTGGTCACCCCCCTCTCCCCAGACTGGATCCCATTTACCACCATCCTCTGCCTCTTGTCCATTAGCCAGTTTCTAACCCAGTTCACCACCTTGTGCCCCATGCCCAGACTACCCATCTTGTTAACCAGCCTTTTATGTGGGACCATGTCGAAGGCTTTGCTGAAATCGAGGTAGGCGATGTCCGCCCCCCGGCCCCCAATTTATTTCTTTTGTCACCCAATCAAAAAAATCTATAAGCTTTGTTTGACACAACCTTCCAGCTGTGAATCCATGTTGCCTTGGGTCCTGGACACCATTGCCTCCATGATCTTCCCCACCACTAAGGTGAGGCTGACTGGCCTGTAGTTCCCACCTCCTCCCTACTACCGCTTTTGTGTAGAGAGACAACATGTGCCCACTTCCAGTCCCCTGGAACTACTTCTGAGTTGAGTGACTCGGTGAACATGGCTGCCAGAGGCACTGCTAGTTCTCTTTGCAACTCCCTTAATATCCTCAGGTGTATGCCATCTGGCCCCATAGCTTTGTCCACCTTCAGTTTTGTGAGCTCTTCCAGGACTCTCTCCACTGTGAATGGATTGGTGTCCACCTCTCCCCCTTCCCCTTTGCATCTGCTGTCCAGCTGTGGTCTCTGACCCTCCCCATCTTCTGTGAATACTGAACAGAAGTATTTTTTGTCAGTATTTCTGCCTTATCTAGGTCTCCCTCCTTACACACTCCTTCATCCCCTTTGAGCCTTACAATCCCCCTCCCCCCACTTTTTCCTTCTTTCGCTGATGTACCTATAGAATGTCTTGTCCTCTTTATTCACTGTCTGCACTAATCCCTCCTAAGTCCGCACCTTTGCACTCCTAACAGCCTTCCCTGCTTCCCTTAGACACTCAAGGTACACCTCCCTGTCTTCCTCCCTTTGGGTCCCCTTATACTTCCTGAAACTCACCCTTTTAGTCCCTACTTTGTTTGCTACCTCTTTTATGAACCATAGTGGCTTCCTCCTTCTCCTCCCTTTGGACACCAACCTGATGCATTGGTTCGTCACTTCCACTATGGCGCCTTTTAGTTGTCCCCACTGTTCCTCAACCCCCCGCTTACCTCCCCCTTCTCCAGGGCTACTCTGATACAGCTACCCATTTTAGTGAAGTCCGCCCTCCTGAAATCCAATACCTTCCCCTTTGTGTGACTCAGTTGAGTCCCTGTCTCCATGCTAAACCACACTATGTGGTGGTTGCTGGACCCCAGCTGTCCTTCTACCTGGACTTCTGTGGCTCTGTCCCCATTGGTCAATGCCAGGTCCAGAATTGTCTTGTCCCTGGTTGGTTTAAGCACTAGCTGCTTGAGACCTGCCCCCTACAGAGAATCTAGGATGGCTCTGCTTTTGGCTGAAGCAGCTGCCTGGGTGGTCCAATCCACGTCCGGCATATTAAAATCCACCAGCAGAAGAACTTCACCTTTAGTTGCCATCTCGTGTATTTCATCCACTAGTTCCCTGTCCACTTCCTTCCCCTGTACCGGAGGTCTGTAGATCACCCCTGTGCATATTGCTGTGTCATTGCTCCATTCAAGGGTGACCCATAGTGCCTCAGCCTCCCCCATCTACCCTGCTCTTCTGTTGCCTTTATACCCTCTCTGATGTACAGGGCCACCCCCGCCCCCACTTTTTTTACCCTTCCTATCTCTCCTGAATAGAGCATAACCTGGAACACTTGTGTCCCAGTCACGATCTGCGGTATACCAGGTCTCTGTTATTGCTGCTATGTCCAGGTCTGCCTCTGCTAATAAGGCCTCCAGGTCTGGGATATTATTTCCCAGACTGCGAACATTTGTAACCATATCCTTCCATGTTTGGCTGCCTGTCCTCCCTCCATTCTTGTGTTTGCCCTCCTGCCTCTTCCTCCCCATCCCAAATGTCTTTTTATGCTGCTTTCCTACCCCTGTCTTTCCCTTTGTATCTGGTACTGGTGTCCCTGTTTGCCTTCTACATTTACTGTATGTTCCTCATTTCTATATATTCTAGCTTGTGGGGGTGGGCTGCTTGAGCCTCCCTGCTCCTGTTGACCCCACTTGCTAGTTTAAACGCTCATCCAGGATGCATATAAACCATTCACTGTGGACTGTCATCCCTATCTTGAAAGGATGCAGTCCATGCCCCTTGAACAGGGCTGCACTGTTCCAGGTGGGTCCTCAGTCCCCAGTGAAACCATACCCCTTTTCAATGCACCAGCCCTTCAACCACTTGTTGAAGCTGCTGATACGGAGATTCCTATCCGTCCCCATACCATGGACTGGCAACACCTCCAAAAAAGTCACCGAGTCTGCTACCTGATCCAGGCACCCTCCAAACTCCCTGAAGTCCTCCTGCACTTGCTTTATGCTCGCCCTGTGCTTGAACAGGTCATTAGTTCTCAGGTGGACAATGACTCTCAGTCCCCCTCTCTATGACGCTGCTTTAACGATCCTGAGGATCCACTTCTGCTCCATCTGAGTGGTGCCTCCTGGAAGGCACTTTACCTCCCTCTCCTCCCTGCTATCTGTGCCCAGAACCATCCCCCAGACAACTGAGTCCCCCAGGAAGAGTAACTTCTTCTTTCTTTGGGGTCCTCTTCCTCCTGCCCCTGGGTCTCGCTCTTGGAGGACCCTCACCTCCTCCCTAGTCGCAGCCTTGGGTTCCCTTGTGGGGCTCTCCTGCTCCTTCAGAATTTCATAGGAGTTCATAAGCTAGCACCCAATTTGTTTGTGTGTGTGTTTTCTTTGTACTTTGCTGTCACATTAGAGTGCAACCCCAAGCCTGAGTCTTCTGCAGCTGTCGTCCCTCCTGTACTGAACTCAACAGGAAGCAGTAATCAGCAAACTGAGCGCACACCTATAAAGGGTGAGTAGTCCAGGGTGGGAGGGATGGGAGAGGCCAGGGCAGGTCCAAACCCCTCCGAAACAGAAAAACAATCAGTTAAACAAAAAGCGGTGTTCCATAATACTTCCCTACTGCTCCTTTCAGTCAGACTTGTACAGTACCACTTCCCACAATCCAGTTCTTGCCGCGACAGCTCGCCCTTCCATCTTCCCCGCTCCAACTGCACTCGTACTGAATTACAAATATAAGATTGCTACTCTGTATTTATGCTCTTCTGTAACAAGTTTGAATTTCTTTCCTGTTACCCAATTGGCTCTTCTGTTGCTTGCATCAGAGAGTCCTCTTCAGCCCTTTGCAGTACCAACGTCCCTCTATCCTTTCTATACATTTTATACCCAGGAACTGAGAGGTCCTAGTCATGGTTTTGTGTGACCCATGTCTCCATGATGGCCGCTATGTCCACTTCCTTGGCCATCAATGACTGCAATTCAGCCATCTTGTTTCCTAGATTTCTGGTGTTCACAGACACCACTCTCCACTGTAACTCGAGAACCCCCTTATTCCTAACCTGCCTCCTCCATCCCCATCCTCCCTCAGACCCTCCTTTCTTCTACCACCCCTCTTATCTAACTGCTTCTCGTGCCATCCTGACTGGGAATGAGGCCTATCGACCATTTTCAACCAGGTGACTAAGGGTGCAGTGCACCCTGCCTACCCCCCCATGTCAGTTTAAATTGAGGTTTTTCCCCATGAATTCCACCAGCTTACCCTTTGGGACCTTGTGCCCTTCTTACTTAGATGCAACCTGTCCAGTGCATGCAGGTCTTTGTTATCCCAGGTCCTTCCTCAGACTCCTATGAACCCATACCCTTCCGCCTCACATGACCCTCTAAGCCATTCGTTAAACTCCTCAGTTCTTACCTTCCTTGCCATACTAGTCCTCGGGACCAGCAACACCTCTGAGAAGGCTACTGACTTCCCTGCCAGGCTGCAGATTTTCCCCCACCTCCCTGAACCTCTCCTGCATCACCTCCAACTCACATCCTGCTATGTCATTCATATCCAGGTACATTACAATATGAGGTTTCCCTCCCTCCTGACCCATGTACTGTTCAACTAGAGATCCCACTCTGCCCACCATCATCCCAAGCATTTATTCTACATCCTACAGTTAGCTCTTGACTCATTCCCCCATCTCGCCCCTTCACTACTAAATCCCCCAAGATTACCATCCCCCTCCCACCATTGTCAGCCCTTCCTCCTCTGTGTCCATACTACTGCCCACTCCCACCTGCCAAAATTTGGAGACAGTGTAGTACTGTGGTTTAGGACTCTGAGTTGCAAACCTGGAGACCTGAGTTTGAATCCCACAGCCTCCACCTGCATACTGTGTAAACCTGAACAGGTTGCTTAACTTCCCTATGCTCCCAGGTCGCACCTGGAAACAGTCTTTAGCTATGTGTGCCTTTCCTGGTTAAACAGTTTCCCCTTTCCTCTGCCTCCTTCTTCACCTGTCCAACTTGTAGTCCTTGACCCTTTGCACCAGTTTTCCTCATCCCAGTACCCCCGATCCTCTCTCTCCTTTGTCCCCCCCCATTATTCCCTTCTGCTCACCCCCAGCCTCTCCCCAACATTGCTTTTTGCTCCCCCATCCTGCCCCTCATTCTGCCTTGACCACCACCCTCTTTCCTGGTCCACCTGCCCTTCCCCTCTTGCTTGAACTCACTTCCTCCCATACTCACTTTACCTTCCCTGATGTTCCACCCTACTACCTCCTTCTCTCCCTATCTCGCTGTTCCTTCCCTTTTCACCAAGTACCTCCCCCCCATGGGAGGAAGCTGTTCCACACCAGCATCTCAGGAGATACTCCCACTGGAACCCCTCTCCATCCTGCTGTACCCTTTCCCCTTGCCATTGTCCACATCCCCTCCCTTGGCCTTCTCTCCCACTGGGGGAGGAGGACCTAAGGGACTTGCTTAATCACGTATCCTCCCCCCCCCACTTGGCCCCCTTCCCCACCTTAGTTCCACTCCTGCTCTCTCACCATTACTAGCCTCCAAGCCTTGTTTCCCCTCTGCCCCTCTATTCATTACACTACAACTCCCCTCCCACCAGCACACCTATCTCTTCCCTTAACTGCCACACATCTGCTCTCAGCTGACTTATACTCCTACAAGCTAGCATCCCCATCTCCCAGAGTGCTCCCAGAAACACCACTGTCCACACCCCCTGCACCCTACAACTCTAGCTGCCTTGCTCTGCTCCCACTGCATGCCCCCTCGCCACATTTTAAGCTTCTAGGCCTCCCAATAGTGTACATAACTATCCTCCTTACCACTGTGAAGCTTTATAACAGAACTATTTGCAGGCTTGCCCTAGGAATGCACGATATGCCTTCCTACTGAATTTCCTGCTTGCTAACCCCCTGTAGACCTACACTAGAAAGCTGATATCCCCTAATTACACTGCTTTCCACTCCTAGCTGAGAGATGACTTCCCCCCATGTTGTACCCTTACTGCTAGGGTAGTGAAAGGTCTATCCTAGACAGGGTCTAGCTGCAGTCCCTCTTTGCTACAGATAGCTTCCCTTCTATGGAGACTCTAGTTTGCTAGTTAGTTGTAGACCTACCCAAGATAGGGACTAGCTGCAGCCCCTACCAGCTGCCTGCTGCAGAGACTGACCCCAGATAGGGACAGCTGTTAGTCTTATTGAAGCCCTACTTACTCTTCCCTTATTCTTCTTGTCTTACCTGCCCTTCTTTGAGCAAAGTGGCCCGCAGCCTGCAGCCCTCCCCTGTGGAGGCCCTGCTGATGCCCCCAGATGCCATGTAGATAGATCGATGGCTAAATGAATGAAATAGTGAGTTTATGCTTTACTTTTAGGACACAACTCTGACTTCTGGCATCAATTTTGTGAGCTTTGGCTGGAGTAAAATATGTACGCATGAAAACATTACATTGAATTTGTCTCAGTCTGTTAGTTTTAGTACATGCATATACAATGCGTACCGCAAGATGCCAAGCTTCCTTTAGTTCCATGTCTGGGCCTAAATCTTTTTCCCACTTCTGGTGCACTGAAGATGCCATACAGCCATCCATGATATGGGCTAACATAGAAAAGACAGAGTGGGCTTAACCCCAGGAGGGGAATGAAGGATAGCCTCCTCTGTTAGGGAGAGAGTAAGAGGGGCCACCAAAGAACCCTGTATTTGTTCAGTATGAGTTCTCACCTGCAGATAGGTCACAAAGTCTGATACTGTACCCTTAAAGGTTATCCCAAGATGCTGAAAGCTGCACAGCATGCCCCCTTCATATAAATATCCAAGCTTAGACAGATCCTTCAATCCCCATTGTTCAATTATGTCATGTACATGCCTGGGGAGGGGCAACGGCATAACACTGGCCTCGCAGGTCAATGCAGATACCTGCTGCTGGGGAGAGGCCCAGCCTGTGGCCCAAAAGTTTGTGGCACAGGACCATGCTTGAACCATAGCACTAGTAAAAGGGTTTTAGATTATTTTATAACTCCTTGGTGCAAAGCTTGAGGAGTGGCCAAGGTTATGGCAGCTGGGTTTCAGTGTGAAAAAGTGCAAAATAATGCACTTGGGGCACAGAAATCCAGAGGCAGAGTACAAAATGTGAGCGGGTGGTACTGATGACCACCAGCAGGAAAGAAACCTGGTGGTGATCATATTAGATGACTTAAAGATGGCCAGGCAGTGGGACAAGGCAGTTGGAAGGGCAAGTGGGATATTGGGGTAATAGGGAGGGGTATCATTGGCAGAAAGAGGGAGGTGGTGTTGCCTCTGTATGGATCACTGGTAAGACCCCACCTAGAGTACTGTGTCCAGTTCTGGAGACCACATGTCAGAAAGGGCACAGACAGAGTGGCAGATGTCCAGAGGAGGGCAACTAAAATGGTGCAGGGTCTGCATCAGAAACCCTATGAAGAGAGAATAAAGGACCTAAACATGTACACCCTGGAAGACAGGAGGGGGGATATGATAGAGACCTTTAAATATCTCATGAGGGGTAAACAAGGTACAAGACAGAAGTATTTTTCAGAATAAAAAGATGATCAAGAATAAGAGGGCATGATAAGAAGCTGGAGAAGGGTAGATTCAGGAGAGATGTGAAGAAGTACTTCTTCACAAAAAGATTGGTAGATTCCTGGAACAGTCTTTCAGTGAATGTGGTGGGGGCGAAAACAGTGATGGGGTTCAAGAATGCATGGGATAGGCATAAGGGAATCTTAAGGAAAGGGAAGGGGGTGGTGAATAGGCCAGAGATCACGTAGGATCTGCAATGATACTATAGGCAGGGAAAAATGGGCAGACTAGGTGGGGCAAGAGGTCTTTATCTGCCAGCAAATTCTATATTTCTATGAAACAAAAGGGACTGTGCAAATGGTGCTCCTCTATGCCAACCCAGGCCTGTGTCAGGAAGTCTTGTCCAATCTCCCATAAGAATGCGAGCTGTGCTGCTAGGTAACAAAACTGGAAGTCAGTCCCCCTTCCCAACTGCCATTGTTAGGTCATCATACTGGATCCTTGCCTTCTTACTATTCCAGAGAAAACTTCCCAGAACCACTCAGATCTTTGTAAAAAAGACAAGGGGTATCTTAACCAGCAGCACATGGGTGAGGTACATCTTAGGAAATGAATACATGTTAATGGTATTGACTCTGCCTAGCAGGGTTACAGGAAGGTTCTGCCACCTAGTACAGTCTTTTTTGAGTTTCTGCAGCTTAGCTTTATAATTTACACACCAGACAGTTGATAGTTTCCTAGGAATGAAGATCTCCCAAGGTATTTAATTTGAGGTGATGGCTTTATCAATTAATTTGCCACCTAAAGGTGATCCCTGTTCCCTGAACCCACCACCACTCACATCTTGGCAAGTTGATTTTATGCCCAAACACTGGACTGTAAAAGAGTGACTACAGAAAAAAGAACAGGAATGCTCTCTTAGGATCTAACAGGAACAGGAGGATATCACCAACAAATAGGGAAATGATGTGGTGGTTCCCCCAACCCCTGCCCTTAATCCCTGTCACCATGTTCTTGGCTAGCCACCGCCAAAGGTTCAACAGTCAGCACGTAGTGGTGTGGTGAGAGAGTGCAACCCTGGTGAGTGCTCTTCAACAGCTGAAAAGGAGAAAACAGAGTACAGTTTGTCAGTCTCTGAGCCTGCAGGTCAGTATACAGGGTAGGTTTCCAGGAACATATCCTGGCACCAAAAGCTGAATTTTGTAAGGAGGTGAACATGAAGTGCCCCTTGACCCAGTCAAAGGCATTCTTCGCATCTAATGCCAACAAATCGGGCCGAGTGCCCCTCCCCCAGCCCAAGCCCACATGATATTGACAGTCCATCTGATGTTATTCTTGGCTTTCCTGCTCTTCACATACCCCGAATGGTCAGGATGACTCAACCCAGCAAGATGATCTCCATCCTGTTCACCTGTAATTTACACAAGATCTTATAAGTGCCATTTAGAATGGAGATAGGTCAGTATGAGCTACACAGGGTGGGGTCCTTGCAGGGTTTTGGCAGGACTGTGATGGTGCCTTGGATCAGTGAGGGGGACAAAGCACCATCTTCCAACCTTTTATGTATCATTTCATACAAGGGTGTACCAATCTGTGCCTGAAATGTTCTATAAAATTCACAAGGAATCCCATCCTGCCTTTGGAACTTTCCAGGAGTCAGGGACAGCGCTGATCACTTAATTTCATAAGGGGAGATGTCAGAATTCCAGACAGTCCAGCTAAGGAGCTGTAAAATTAGAAAGTGACAAGAGATGCAAAAAAAATCTCTGGAGAAGGGTAGTCCGGTGCGACCTCAGTGGTGTACAGATTCTCTAGGTCTTTATTTCTTCTTTCTGTTGAAGACACTATGAGGAGAAGAGGTCTCTTCCTAAAACAAATACGCTGAAATTGTCTATAAGTTTATATGTGCTGGAAGAGATGACTCATATTAGTATGAGTGTCACTGCATACAGTGCGGCCTAAACAGTGCAAGATTATGCTCTTATAACACGAGAAACGTTAATTACAAGACATATAAACTTATTATAAATCACATGAGTTATCTAGGGTGGTTTTAGTAAGTTTTATGTTCCATTTTTAATTGTTTTCTTATTTATTTATAATTGGCAACCAGGAAGAAAAAAATCACACACCATAGTAATGTTGTTTCCTCTCAGGGATTCCTCACTATGATTTATACAAGCACAATCTGTATCATCTTCCCAGCAGAGGGTGATGCCCCGGAGTTAGAACCTTATGCAAATGATGGAATTTTTAACTAAGGTTCAAACTACACTACGGTCATGCTCCACTCTAGCCTCTAATGTCAGATTTATTTCTATAGCTAGAGGGAGCTGTGACTACTAAAACTAGCTAAATGGCTACCAAAAGTTTCAAAAAAATTTAAATAGAATTTTTGAAAAACACCAAACAAATTGTAAGACACATATCATGTGGAAAATATTTAAAAATAGTGAAAAATACTTAACTGACGATATTTTACAATTGTCAAGAAACTTCAGTATTAGTGCTCAAGCAATATTAATAAAACAAACTTCTTCTTGTGTGATCCTGTTTTCAGGTTCTGGAATGAGGCAGGGTTAGGGAGTCTAAATTATAGTGAGAGATCCCTGAGAAGAAACAGCATTACTATGGTGAGTATTTTTTTCTTTTAACCCCAGGAATCCCTTACTGATGCTTTACACAAGCAGATTCTTCAGCAGTACCTTGGGAGGCTGGGTCCAGCACCTACTTAGGAAAAAGGTTTTGCAAGACAGCAGTTTCAAAGGTGGCATTCTTTCTGGACTCTATGTTCGGACAATAGGCTTTCTGAAGGTGTGCACTGTTTTCCAGTTAGCTGCTTTGCAACAAAAGTGGGATGCCTCTTTTGGATGCCACAGAGGAACAGGTACCTCTTGTGGACTGTGCCCTTAGGCCTCTAAGGGTATTATCCCAGCTTTTTTATAACAAAACTGTATGCAAGAAACTATGTAGCGAGAGATAGCTCAATGAGAGGCTGCCAGTGTATGTGCTGTGCTTGTGCAACTGTTTGCAAGACTTTGGCTTGTCTCTTTCTCTGGTTTTCCACCTTCAGTAGAGGCACCAGAAGAACAGTCTCAAGGCTGAAGGGAAAGTTAGAGCTAAAGAGCCACACCAGAGGCAGAGTGCCTAAGGTGGAAGAGGGGTGGGAAGTGGTAGGTGAAAACACTAGGCAGGAAACTGATGAACTCTGAGGGTTTATGTAGCTGGGAAGGGGGTAGGAGCGGAACTATGTCAAGACCACATGGTCAAAACCAGCGTGGTCAATAACTGCACTGTGTGGTCAGTACAAAACCACACTAGATTAGATATACTAACTCCGAAACTGCACGACGCTATTATGACCGTGTGGTTTTTGACTGCATGTATTTTCTGTCGCAGTTTTGATCAGACAGCGGTAGGAGTAGTGCGGCCCCCACTGAACTGCAAAGTAAACCTCTGAATTCAGTGGAAGGCCACCAGTGTGTGTGCTGTGCTTGTGCAACTGTTTGTGATACTTTGGCTTGTCTCCTCTGGTTTTCCACCCTCAGTAGAGGTACTAGGAGAACAGTCTTGAGGTTAAAGGAAAAGTTACAGCTAAAGAGCCAAAGGTACAAAGTGAGATGCAGTGGAACACACCTCTTCCAACTTACCGAATGGACCCAATAACATGGACAGAAGGAAAAAAAATAGGTGGAGGAAACATCTAGGGAACAAAGGTTACTTACTAGATAGCCTTCCCTCCAGGCTTATAACTAAAAGGTTAACTGTTAGTAAGCTTGGTGAAGTTCTGAATTTGGATCTCTGATATAAGATTCAAAGCAAGATGATGTCCTGTGACCCATGACATTTGGGACGCTGAGGTGGCTACTCCCATTCTAAATGAATGGCCAGAGAAGGAAAAGGCATAACAACTCAGGCAACTGAGTAGTGTTCTGACATGGAGGATGAAACAGAAAGTAGCTACAATGAAATAGGACTCAGTATATGGGACAGAATGAACACAGTCAGGGAATTTGTCTGAGGACTGCAGCAAATTGATAACTTGAATACGGCACTAGGTTGAGTTTGTTGCAAAATAAGAGACATGGACTCCTTTGTTGCTTCTGTCCATTTTTGATCTTGGCAAGGTGAGAATAAAATAGTCCACAGAAACTTTCTGTAAACAGTTACAGGTATTCGTGAAATGAATGGATGGATCAAAAACTGAGGAAGATGATGTAAATTCACCAAGTTACAAAAATCCAAAGAGGCCAAAGTCACAGCAACTTATAAATTAAGGTCAGAAATAGGTCCAAAAATGCTGTTCTTTAGGAGAAACATCATTTGAGAATACGTTGTAAATTCTATGGGTTTCTTTGATGGAGTTTCCAGAGAAGTCTCTTTTCATACACCATGAAGGAAGGCTTTGACTGCTGGATTTGGCAAATAAAAGATTTATACGTCAGGATGAGAAGACATCAATATGAACTGAATACCAGAAATATACTATTTGATTGTTGTTGCTGACAAGTGAAAGGTTCGAGAACAATATGATGCAAATGCCAAAATGAGAGAGATGGAGCTTTGGAAATGGTCCATATTTTGTATGATGCAGAAGGTGGTAAATTTCTTCCAGGCTACTTTGTATGCAGCTTGGGTTGTTGAAACTAAGGAGTTATAGACAGAAAGTGAGGCATAACTGAAAAGCCAAGTCATGTAATTTGCAGCTCCCAGAATGAAGGTAGGTAAGTTATCTCCTGATTGGCTTGTGGGAAGGCAGTTATGAACTGCTGAAAAATGGAATTGGGAAAGATGATCAGCTAAGAAATTAGAAGAACCAGGAATATATACACAATGGATTGAACAGTGGAAAAGTAAAGAGGTCCGTGGTAATTGTCTCAGGAAGTTCATTATGGAATGAGAAGAAGAACACCCTTTGTTTGTGATAGCTACGGCTGCTTGGGTGTATCCCCAAGTGGCTGCAACAATAGGACAGATTTCAAACAAAGATAATCTCCAATGGAAATGGGGAAGGTGGTTGACTTTAGGGGACCAGACTCAGGCAACCCAGGAGGTACCACAAATGGCGACAAAAAACAAATGAAAGAGTAACATCCATACAGACTGGAGGATGAACAGAAGGTGATAGATCCTTATAAAACACAGATTTTCCACTCCATTCTGATAAAATGAGGGACCACATTGCAAAGCCTGATCAGGCAGAAGCAGTAATGCTTATATGATGATCCAGAGGTTCGACCAAGTGCACTAAATTGTGTAAATAGTACGTGAAACTCTGGCCCTGTGAAATGATTCTCACTGCAAACATGAGATAGCCCAATAAAGAAAGGAGTTCTCATTTGGTACAGAATGGTTTTGCAGAAAAGATTGAAACCAGTTTCAAAATTCTTGGTAAATTCTCCTCAGGAAAGTGGGTTTCCATTTTTAGGGTATCTAGTTTGATACCTAAGAACTTTAGTGTAGTTACTGGTCCTTCTGTTTTGTTGTCTGCCAGAGGTATGTTAAGTGAAGAGAACAAGTGCCAAAGGCAAGTGATACTAATGGCTAGAGGAGATGCTGGCATATCGATGAGAAGATCACCCAAAGGATGCAAGACAAATGGACGCCTATAGACATTTAAAAGAATCCAACACAAAGAATTAGAAAAGGTGTCAAAAAGGCTTGGACTATTTTTACATCCAAATCTTAGGAGTACAGCAAAGTAGTACTGGTTTCCCCAAGAAATTCCGTACATGTACGATAGAGACAATGAATATGTATCAGTTTGAAAGCATCTGTAATATCTGCTTTTGTCAACCAGGTACTGAGTCCAGCAAGTCTAATAAAGTTAATAGCATTGTCAGTCTGTGATTAGGAAAGTGAATAATCTACAGATGACATGACAGAATTGATGCTCAGATCTGTTGTTGAATGAGAAGCTGACAGGTCAATGATGAGATTTTTCTTTCCAGTATACTTTTGGGTGGCTATTCCAGTCGAGCTGATTCTGAAAGCTGGAAAATGGGGAGCTGCAAAGGGACCAATGATAAAACCTTTGGACAGTTATTTCACCAGTAAGGTATCAACAATTTCAATTACAGCCATAACAGATTTAAGATTGAGGCAATGAACAGAAGTAATAGGGACTGCATGGAGTCCTGTGTGAAATTTGTTTGACAGGCTCAAAATAAGGAACTGAATGATAAATTGTGACATGCGAGTCGATAAAAGCTGGTGCAGTTGAGAGATGTTAACCGCTGACGAGGGATGAGCCAATTGTCATCTGTGATCTTAAGCAGGTATAGAAGTTGGTTTTCAGTGACAACCCAGTTTAGAAAGAGCTTCTCTCACTACAAGCACACAGAGGAGTACAAGATGGTACAATGCAGACCATTTTGTTAAAATTATTACAGACCCCTCTTCTGACATAAAAGACTATTTGGCATCCTTGTATATCCAAAAGATTTCTTAGCGTATAGAAGATGTGTTGAGAGGTAGATGGGTAATTCAAAGTAGAAGTGGAAAGTGGTCAACTGTTGGTAACAGTCAGAGGACACAAGGCTGCAAGATATGAGAATGAGCTACAGATAGCACACCTTAAAGCTTGTTGACCAGCAAAATGTCTACAGAACAAATCATTGTCAAGTGATGCCGAAGAAATGCACAAATTGAACTTTGATAGGTAAGCAGCTGCCTTTGCCAAGAAGGATTTATGATGATCATAGAAATGGGTACCACCATACTGAATTGCACGGTCAACAATAAGGTAGAGTTAGGAATCTAATTATTCATGCCTCAATAGAAATGCCTTGCACACAATTTCACAGACGACAGAAAGGCAGCAACAAATTCTGCTACAAGGGCTCTTGGTAGGATTTTGTGTTGGGGGGGGGCTGAACTTTCTGAAAAAAATGGGTATCCTCAGCTAAAATGTGGGATTCCCCATGAAATGTTTTGGGGTCCCATTTGAAATGCATATAATGAGTCTGGAGGGTACAGTTTTACCACTGCATGTTTATTTACCATGCTTGTTTTTACTTGTCAGTCAATTCCTGAAATTTGCTTTTCAGGCAAATTTGGTGTCAGGATGACAGCTATGACAAACTTTTTTCTTGTCATACAATTTATATTTTGTTTGTTAATAAAGAAATTCTCAGCAGGGTTGTGTAGTCAAGTGTCATTATTTAAATGGCGCTGTAAGACAGTGGGGAACCATAATAGCATCACAATACCACATTTTTAAACCTGCTTTGTATGTACTTACTTTAGATTCTCTCAAAGTACAGTAAAAACAATGTACTTGCAGTTTTGCAGTCCTTTCTTCCTGTCTAAAATGATAAGTCTATCTTGCAGCCCTCAAGCAGACATATGCCAACCTGGCTACAAAAAAGTCAAGCCATTTAGAAACTGGCATAGTTAACTTGTTAGACATTTGTCCTTCACTTTCACCAAGAAACCCATTAAAAAAATGGTGCTGTTGAGATAGGAGCAGAATAGGGCTATAACTTGTTATGGCCATCCCCCACCCCACCCCTTAAGCTTTATAAATGGCAGTACTTATCTTCTCTCCTGTGGCCAATGCTTTTAGTCAGTTGCTCATCAGCCATCTTTTGTCTCTGGGTCACTGTAGTCTGGGTCTGAAACAAGAAAAAAATATCTCAATTTAATACAATTTTAAAACATCATTTTCTGTGCAATCTAATGGCCTTAAATTTCTTAGGTGCTAGAAGAGGGTTATAGCCTTCAACTTCAGCTCCTTCTTGGGCTAGCCACATGAATTTGCTCATAGTGTCAGCCTTTAGAGAACTTCTACCTTTTTACATTTGCTGTGCCTGCACACCAAACATTTTGGGATGAGTGAAACGGATGTCGGGGGTGTGTCACTGCTGTGCTCATTGCAGTGCAGAATAGCAGGGGCTCAGCAGTCTACACCAATGACCAACAATTGTGGTCCTGACACAACTGCCTGCTAAGTGAGCTGAAACTTTGTGTACTTCAAAGGACCAAAGCAGCTCCAATCAGAAAGTGCTTCAGTCCTTTGATTTGCATGAAGCCAGTCAGCAAACAGCTGATCGGCTTTGCATGCATTTTCCCTGTATGCAAGACATGCACTGCATACCCGAGCAGCGTTTAACTATTTTGTTTTGTTGTTCAACAATTTCAGTATTCCGGACTGTCACTGACTCACTTACAAATCCTGTGGGCAGCCCAGCAAACTACAATGGCATCCCAGTACCATTGGACTCCAGGCTACTGTCCTGTGCCCATCAGCTAGCCCAGTACACGCTCCACTGCAACCCTTGGGCACCACACAAACTCACCAGAACTTTTTCCAAACTGCACACATTGGTTTCTAGCTGTGATTCACAGTGCTGGTGGAATCCAAGATGGGCTGCAACTCTGCCCCACTCAGTACAAGTCTGGCTGGGCTGTTGCTTCTCCCTACCTCCTAGCCATCTCACACTCACTCACTCATACACTAGCTGTAATAACTGGGACTGACATCACACCCAGTCATGCTCCACTGTTCTGAAAGCCTACAGCGACAAACTGCAATGAGCACCCTCACACCAAAACCATTACCATGGTTATGACAGCAACCTTGGTCACAACTGAAGCATAAGGGAAAAAATTAACTAATCAGAGATTTTTAAGTTTAGCAATGTTTTCTTTTTAATTTTATATGTGCTAAAAGCACAGTTATTAATTGAAGTCTTGCATCCTTCCTGAGTCATGGACAACACCGAGAAAAAAATGAAGTGAGCACGAGCTGATCAGAAACAGCAACACTTCTAATGGGGGGGGCCTGTGTTTTCAGATAAAAATGTATTTTTTTGCCCACATCAAACTCATAAATCCTGCACAGTATTATGCACAAATTACACAAATCAGAACTTGCTATACATGAGATTTTCTTAACTGTTAACTGTTCATGTTGCTAGTACTAGTAAATAGAATTTCAGCAGTCTTCTGTGTATTCTGTATTTCCTGCTTTCCTTGCCACACCCTACACCAGTTATTTGGTCTCCTTGCATTAAAAATTATTGTTTCACAGGGATCCCCTGTGCCAGCTGCTATCCCCTCATCCTGTTCCTTTTAGTTATGCAGCACCAGGGAGCTCATCCCCAGTGCTGCTAAATATAACAGTGACACTGGGGGTTCCCAATCCCTCAGTGTTACTACCTGTAACAGATAAAACCATCCCTCATCATTTTTTTTAAACCTGTAAAAAACAAAAACTTCCATCGATGTCTTCTGCGTCGATATTTCCCCACCCAACCCTCCCACTCAGCACCCACTCCCCAAGCCCTTACTTACCCACTGAGCATCCAACATCCTGATCCTCACTGGACCGCAGACACATCTTCACTCTTCAGTGCTGGACCATGAACTGATGAAATCAGGTATACTTATTTATTTACTAAAATGTTTCACCAGGAAGGGCACACTGAACAAGTTGCTCATCTCACGGTGCGTCCTTGGGGGAAAAGGTACCAGGGAAAACTTAGATATAGTCAAAACATTAAATTCAATTATACAATTAAAGCATGTACAGTGTACGCATAGCTGAAGATTACATAAGAATAAAATTGATGTACATAATAAGTGTGATAATACACTAATAATACTTGTGAACAGATAAGTGCAACTGTTAGAGTACATGCTTTATCTGAGTGGGATCAAGCATAAAATCAGCTTGCAGGTGGACAGAGCGAGAGTAAGGGTAGCAAACAGAGAGGGGGTAGAAAGGGGTAAGGTAAGGTGCTAGTCTACTGAGGAGTGGAAGGGAGGCAGCGGGGAGCAGTTGGGTGCAATACTAGGGTTGGATAACTGTAAGTATTGGTTGGAATAGAGTAAGGGAAAGCGAAGCTTGGGATTAGGTGCAGGTACGATTGGAATTCATCACAGATACAATTTACCAAGAGGAAGTTACGTAGGGCTGTAGAGATGGAGTAGGGGGAGGATGAGTTAGCGAATCTGGAGGGGAAAAGCATTCCATAGTTAAGGGAAGCAGTGCGAGAAAGCCATCTGAAATGCAGTGGTCAATCGACAAAGGACTACCATTAAGCAGGCGTCAAAAGATCTAAGGGCATAAGCAGGAGGGAGCAGGGTGAGAAGAGAAGAAGCAAGATAGGAGGGGAAAGTGCCAAACCAAAATTTAGACACAAATGTTTGCACAATAGAGGTGACGTTGATTTTCTAATTAGGGAAGGTATGCGGTTCAATGCATTTTAAACTTAATGGCATAACTTGGACACTTTTGAATATTTTTGCCCCAAATTTTCAACATGCCTTTTTTGGGACCCCCACCTCATGAGCAATGCAGGTGACATTATGCAAATCTGTCCCAAAAGGTGATTTTGTGGTCACTGTGTGAAAAAAGCTTTTGAGCAGGAGTTGAAAAGTTTCTCCACCATTGTTCATGGAGTGGGGGTCATAAGAAGACTATGCTGAAAGTTTGGTGTAAAAATATTAAAAACAACAACGTTATGAGCCTACATTGAAATTTGCGAACACAAGCTTATAACTTTGGTAATTCTCAATATTTTGACCCCAAATTTTCAACATAGCCATTTCTTCACATCACCTCATGAATGTGATAGCTGTCATTTTTTCAACTCCTAACCAAAATGTGCTTTCTTATCAAAAAACAAGATTTCGCAGTCGCTGAGTGAAATCACTTTTCGGGCAGCAGTTGAACATTTTCTCTGCACTTGTTCATGAGGTGGGGTCATAAGAAGGTTGTGTTGAAAATTTTGGGCAAAAATGTTCAAAAAAAAAAACCAGTTAGGAGCCCCTGTTTAAATTTACAAACACAGGCTTGTAACTTTGCTCATTTTCAACATTTTTGACCCCAAACTTTCAACATAGCCATTTCTTCATAGCACCTCATGAATGCCATAGCTGTCATACAAATCCTGGCCAAAATATGTTTTCATACCAGTGGTGCGGAATGATGTTTTGGTGGGGATTTGAAAATCTTCACCCACCAGATTCATCAGGTGGGGGTAATAAGAAGGCTATGCTGAAAATTTGATGTACTAATGTGGTAAATGCCTGAATGTTACACTAGTTCAGCGTTCATTCATAACTTCACTAAGTTTCAATATTTTGACTCCAAACTTTCAACGCAGCCATTTTTCCACACCACCTCATAAATGCGATGTATCATTCTTAAAATCCTGGACGAGATGTGTTTTCGCACCTCTGGTGAGAAATGATATTTTGGCCAGTATACTATAAATGGTACATGTCATGTCAATAAGGCAAAATTCTAAAACAACTCTCTTCAAAAGTTGGGTCAAAAAATTAAAAACCAAAAAATTGTTTAACAAGCATCAAACGTTCAGCATTGACAAATGCTTGTTTTCATTTTATAGTGTATGGTGGAGCGTCGTTCTCCACCGAAATCGATCATTTTCGAAACCTTGTAGTCACACACTAGTGGCGTTAGCAGTACAACAGAATGATGTTTTCTACTGTACTCGCAGGCGTCACACTGTCAGCGCAGCATTTGACAGTTAGGCTCACTGCATAGACAGGACACATGGTGAAAGCAGCAATATCGGGGCAGTATTAATGGTTAGTGTGAAAGCGTTCACAATGTAAATTCTTTTTCCTTCTAATAACTTTTTTTCCCAAAAGCGGCGTTCCACCATACACTATAAAGAAAAGTGCATGGGGAACGTTGACAACAGGGCATCTTTCACCTCGTTGGCACTATGACAGCGGATTACCTCTGAGCTGCGCTCGAGGTAATCCGTCGTCATAGTGCCAACTCGGTGAAAGAATAGCCCTGTTGTCAACCGTTCCCCATGCACTATCCTATATGTTTTACACAGAAAATTCTCTTTCACATGCCACTGATGTAACAGGTGACACAAGTAAAATCTTGGCCATTGTGACAAAATCAGGGACTATATCCGAATAGTTTTCAATTAAGTCTTGGCAGAAACCACTGAGGAAAGTCATTGCTTTTTTAGATTTGAGAACAAGTTTGAAATGTCCATAATCTTTCCCAGCCCTTTCTTTGTCAATAAGTGCTAGTAGTGTTTCATCTTTGAAGGTTATGTCTTGGAAATAAGTGCAAACATCCTTCAGTTCCTGCAGTCCATGGTCCATTATCTTGGAGTCATCAGGGAGACATTTAGGATTTAGAACAATATGCAGCAACTACTTGAAGATATCTCAGATCTTGTGTGGATGTTTTCAATGAGCTGTGTCAGATATTCTTGAGATGCTGTCTGGAACTGCATATGCAGTGCTGGTCATGCACTTTTTGTTCCTGCCACATGCCAGGACATGGTCAAGTTCTTGAAATGTCTTTTGAAACTGTCCCATTCTGTTCTTTGAACTGTTGCAGTCTAGTAACTGCGGCTTCTATCATATTGCTGGCCACTGAAATGTTAACACTGTCCTGCTGCACGGCTAGAGACAGTTTATTCCCCACATCTAAGACATCCATGAAAAAAGAAGTGCATAAGATAAAGCAGACAAGATGTCTGAAGGCCCTTTGCTTCTGGGATACCTTTTGTTGCATTATGCACTAAGGCTTGTAACAGTGCAGGGTAGGATGGGATCTCTAAATTGCTTGAACTGCACTATGCAGCAACAACCACTGGAAATCTGCAGGTTCTTTTAGAGATAGGTATCTAATATTGTCATCATTCAGTGTTTCTTGGATGAAATAAAAGGAAATGTACTATACTGCAAAGCTGCTGTACAACCTGCACACGTTTTTTATGGTTACTTGATAGTCATTGAAAACACTGTTGTCCATACAAGCTTGTTCTGCTGCCAGTGCCATTCTGTGGGCATTGGGCAACACAATGGATCTGAATCAGCCTTGGATTTACTTGCTGTCTTAACTTTGCACTCACCCCATTGTGCATTCCAGTCATTATGCGTGCACCATCACTTGCTAGTGTGATGATCTTTGTGGGGTCAACTGCATTTTCAGAACAAACTTTTAAGATTTCTGATACAATTGTCTCTGCCCTCTCAACAGGTATTGTAATGCAGTCAATGAAATGAATTTTTGACTCTGCACTGAGTATGCACTTTACATATGTTCAGTTTTTTGTGGATGGTTACATCAGGGTTTCATCCACTATTACACCAAGAAACTGAGAACCTCCAAAGTGGGCTTTGATTTCTTCCTGTATGACTTTGTTTTTGGAGTCTAGAATGTCATATCTTGCATCCCAACTAGAGCAGATTGTGCCATTGTCTCACAGCCCCAGACAGCCATTTCATTTCTCTGACAGTAAAATAGCAAAATCACTAGATCCGGTTCCAGTACTAGCTCCTGGCCCCCCTTCAAAAAAATGACTCCCTTCCTAATTCCATTACCTCATCTGTAGAGACATAAGTGTTTCGATTTGGTTCAGTGATTGACCTTGTTTGGTAAGATAATACACTGTTAGTGTCTGACACCTTTACTGTCATCCTTTGGCTCAGGACCTGCAATTTGTTTCTCAAATGCCACTGGAAGAGACACTTTTTCTGCTGTTCTCCTTCCTGTTTGTAGCAGCAAATGTTCTCTGTTTCTTTCATATCTGTGAAAAGCAGACAACTGCAGGTTGGTTGTGCCAGTTGGGGCAAATGGACTGCCTTTCCCAGCTGCTTTACACCAGCTACATTTCCCAACAATGTTTCCCTCTATTTTGTCCTTTACATGTTTCCCTCTATTTCGTCCTTCACAAGCCATGGAAATTGCTATGTCCAGCTGTCTCTCCAAAACTTTTTCTTGTTTTTAGCTGAATCCTGCAGATGCTGCCTGCCCAGACTACTTATCGTTATCAGTCTCAACAATCACAATCTCTTGAGATGTGTTAATTTCACACTCAGAAGATGATGCAGTGTCTTTTTCTTTTGCTGCTGAATCTCCTCCACTAAAATAATCGTCCAGGCTTCGCTGTGACATTTTACCACTGTCTGGCACTGACCACGAGGCATGCAGTCTCCACTTTTCCCTCCCTCTCGTTGACTGCAATAAATGTGCACACTAAGGCTGAAATCCCTACAAAATAAAACTATTATACCTATCCTTAATAACCATCAAAAATAGTCGCACAATGCCCAAACGGCCTACAAAGAATAAAATTCAACATTGGGAAGGCTTTAAGGCTGAGGTTCAATGGGTGGAGCAACTATGTCACTCCCCCATCAGGCCTTAAAAGGCCACTCCTCCTGGACTGTTCCAGGATTCACCTCTTTGTTTTGGTCGGAGGCACCACCTGTCCACCTTCCTCTCCTTGTTATTCCACTTTGGGCTTTTGCCCGTGCATTTGCAGTTCCCTCCAGCCACCGGCTCGCTCATTTGCATTTCTCCCTTTGCAGCATATCCTTTGATCTCCCCTCTGGCTGCCTTCTCTGTTTTTCCCTTCCCTCGTCCTGTTCTCATTTCTTGGCTTCATTGTCTGCTTGTGTATGCTGCTGCTGTGGTGGGGGACCGCTTGCTCTCTCCTTGTCTGCCACTTGCTCCGTCCTCGCTGTCGCCCCCTCCCGCCCCTTCCTCATCGTACCTGCTGGATTTTGTCGCCTCATCCCATGTCCTGCTTCTGTTCCCTGCCCTCACTCTGGTTCTCTCTTGCATCTACCACTGCTCCTGCCCCGTTGCTCCACATTCTCCTCTTCCATCTCCGGGCTTCCTGCCTGCCTGCCCACTACTTGTCTTCACCCCGCCAAAGCTTTGGGTGAGCTTTCATCCTCTGTGCCCTCTGCTTCTGCATTCCCCTTTCTGAACTGCTGCTCTGTTCATCCAGTTTGTCTTTTCTTTTGGACTTTCCTCCCTTTTTGTGTACTCCGCTCCATAACTGCGTGCGCGCTTCTGGGTTGACTTCTTCCCCCAGTGCGCCTTTCCCTCGGCTCCTCAACTCCCCCTTCTAGTCTTCCTCACAGCGTTATTTCCTCCAGTTCTCCCTTTGCAGTCACCTTCAGGTCCGGTCTCATTCGACGTCATGCTGAGCCATAATTCCCCTTTTTCTGCTCTGCTACCACTGTCTTGGACCCTGCTTCATGTCTGCTGGTTTCAGTTCTAACCACACTATGACATGCTCAGTGGTACTCAATGGCTCCCTACTTTTGACTCCCTCCACAGCCCTTGCTCATTTTCCTTCCCACTTGTTCTTCCTTTCCAGTCACAATTCTCCCTCAGGACTCAGTCTCACACCCATCACCCTCTCAGCATTCAATGCCTTAGCACTGGCCTTCCACATTCCTAGCTCGTGGCCAGACTGTGTGACCCTTTCTTATTTGACCACTATTATGTCTACAATTAGTGGACCCTATCTGGTTAATGATATTGCCCGTTTCTATCGACACTTCAGTGATTTCTCACTTTGTGTGTCCAGAACTGGCTCTATCATTATTGGGGCCATCTGTAATCCTCTGCAGAGCCAGGGTACTATCTCTTCATTCCTGCCTGTCTGCATAGCACTTTCTTGGTTTTAGCATTTTTTTAGGATTGATGTGCTCTGCATGTGGTGTCCTCTCGGTAGTGCAGTTTTCTGTTAGCACCCTTCTCCCTGTTAGGCTATTCATGGCCACTTAGCCTGTTCCCTCGTCGGCCTTGGTTGCTTGCCTCAGTCCTTTCTGCTCTGTCTGCTGTTTTGGGAGTGTCTGTTTCTGTATACTCTGCTTATTGCCCTCCTCTTCCCATTCCCTCTGCCCTCCATTCTGCTTCTTCTCTAACCCCGCTCCTTCTGTGACCTTTGCTTTCTTTTGGGATTTTTCCCTATCCTGCCATCATCTTCCCTACTCATATCCTCCTCTTACTTTAGTCTGTATGGTGTCCAGGTGCTTGAGTCCAGTTCTCCTTCTCTCAGTCTAACCTCAGGGTCTACTCATTTACATTGCTTAATCAAGCATACCTCTCATTGGGTCCTATGCCACCTCATCGAATTGCTGTATTCCTGTGGTTATTATCACCATCAGTCTTCTCATGCCCACATCTGGGTATCCCTCGCTCATCCAACCTCTATGTGGGTCTACTCCTTCACACTGACTACTCAAGCACAGCCCTCTCGGGTCCATACTACCTTGACTCGACCTGCTCTCCACTCGAAGACATGCCTTCATGTCTAGTGCCCTTGCTAGGGGCTGGCAGGCTTCTATCCGTCATTGTTCATCGTTCATTTCATGTCTCACCTTCAACCATCCAAGCCTTCAAGGCTTCTTTCCATCATCGTACTTCTTCTCTGGCTTTTGAGCATCTAGTTGCAGACATCACTCTTATCCCTCAACAGCTGTCCATTTAGAAGGACAGCGTGAGAGCTTCCTCTAAAATTAGACTTTTCCTCCTTCCATGAGCTCTACTTTATATTGCTGTAGCAGAGTCATCCATAATCAAAATGGATTTTTCCTCTTTCCCCTATCTCTACTTTAAATTGCCATAGCGGTGCCATAATGCATCCCTAATCAAAACGTCTTTCAGCCTGGAGGGAAGGTGACCTAGGCCTTGGATCCCCAGAGATTTCCTCTTCAAAGGGAGTTTTTCCTCTCCTCCATGCCGATGGTCATAATATTAGCCAGGGTTGGTGCTTTCCTAGGTTCCTTAGTTAGGTTCCACTGTTGGATTGAGGCAGATGGTGGCCCCGGCTGTTCCCTCTCTCCTTCGGAAGCCACCCTTCTGCATCTTATTAATTTCCTTTCCTTCATTGTTCTCGCTTTTTTTTCGTTCTTCTCCTGTCTTTCCTGTCTATGTCCATTACATTTATTTCTGGTCTAGATATCTTCTGATTTCTCACCTCTTCGATGCTCGACACCCTTTTCGGGTATTCTTTCTGGGCTTTTTCCTAAGCTCCCTTTAGCCAAGGGAATCATTCCTGCAGCACCTATAGGGGGAACCCTCCTCTAGGGTTCCTTGCATAGTACAGCTACAGGGTGGTATATCCCACAGATAGAAAGGCGAATAGCCACAATGTATCAAAGTCACACAAGCATACATCTCATCCAGTTGAGTAAGCACAATTGAATGGGAAGGCTTTAAGCCTGAGGGTCAATGGGCAGAGCAAGTATGTCACTCCCCCATCATGTCTTAAAAGGTCACTCCTCCTGGACTGTTCCAGGATTTGTCTCTTCATTATCCAACCATCCACCCCTCCTCCTCCAGCGGCTCATCTCTCTTACCTGTGGGCTTCATCCTAAGCTACCTTTAGCCAAGGGAATCATTCCCACGGCACCTATGGGGGGGAACCCTCCTCTAGGGTTCCTTGCGTCGTACCCCTACAGGGTGATATATCCCACGGATAGAGAGGCAAACAGCCACAGCGTATCAAAGTCACACAAGCATACATATCATCCAGTTGCAGAAACACAACTATAACTTGTTGACTGTTGCTGTGAGTCTGTCGGTTTCCTTTTTTCATTACATTGTTATTTTTTATACTTGTAAGCTGGATGAGCAGAACTGCCCTTTTTCACCAGTGACAAGTTAATACATATACAAATAACAAAACAAATTTTTTTTTTTGCTTTATTTACTGTAAAGTAACATTTTATTTTTATTTATTTTATTTAAACATTGGATAACCGGGAAAATAACAGTTAACCAAGGCTCATTTCCAGGTGCAAACTGGGTTGAGGGGAAGGGAGTTACAAACAGTTTACATGCATAGAACAGATACATGAGAATATAACACACAATCACATAATTTGTACAAAGGGGTTATTTACATTCAGTTGCTGAAGGAATATGCGGGAGGCCCCTGCTGGATAACCAAGTTATCTGTACAGTAGCCTGTGACCTCAAGTAACCTCACAAGTGGTGAAGAAACAGGCAGGGATCTTATGGGCTGTGCTGATATACTTAATTTTTTTTTGTTTGTTTTGTTTTAGGTTATTGCGGTCTGTTGGTTTAGTTTTTTGAGAAGTGGTATTCTGCCTCAAGTGTTGTCAGTTGTAAATGTGGTTGCTAAGGAGTCTGGTGTCATGATGTGCCATGACTAGTTGGTCATATTCACTGATTGGTCCATTTGCCTAGCATTTGGAAGGAGCAATATGGTGGCAGGTTTAGCAAGCAGGATCGAGTATTTTAGTGCTGGCATCAGTGAGCTTGTTTTATAGATTTGTTTTATATACAAATAAAATGTATTTAAAAGAGCATGGAATTATTCTGCTGGTGGATTCAGTGGTGGCGTAAGAGTGGGTGGTCGGAACTGCACAAGAAGGATTGTGAGGCTGCATAGATCAGTTGATGCAGTGATAGGATTTAAAATTGAAAAAATGCAGGTAAATTTCTTTAAAAAGTGAAGCGGACGTACGGAGTTTGGGTCTTATATGTAACAGTGGAGTTGAGAAGCCATTGGGATGTAGGGAGCTTTGGAGATGAGTGCTGGGGTGGGGCATGAGACTGAAGGGTTTAGTGTGAGGTAGAAGTTTCAGTTTAAAAACAAAAATGGTTTATTGTTACTTGTGGGTTCATTTGGAGGCAATCTGGAGATGTGTTGCAGGGAGGAATGCTTGTGTTTCACTCTGGCAGTTTCTAGGTTCTGTGGGTATTTGGTAAATGGTGCAGCTGTATTGGAAATAGTGTCAGCCGACGGGGGTGGGGGTGTGTGACATAGTCACTGTGTGGATAAATGGAGGAAGATGCAATCATTATGGGAATAACTTCATAGCCATTTATCCACACAGCGACTCAAGACAAATGGAGTTATGAGCCGGTTTTTATCCTGATGCCTGTTGCATAAATACAATTATTTATAATCAGTTACATGAATACAATAATATATAGTACAGAGGTTTTGAAGTTTAAACCATGTTCATCTGGCTAAAGCCAGACTAGTTGCAGTTATAGGTAGGGAAGGGGAGTTGACGAGGTTGAGATTTAATGGAGTTCTGCGAAGGTGAGTTTCTGAGGGGCTGGGGAAGCTGGTTCCATAGGTAGAGGAGATGGTAGAAGAAAGCAGATTTGCCAGTTGATGAGGATGGTTGGGAAGGGAGGAGCAGGAGTCTCTAGAGCACAGCAAATAAGGAGAAAAGTCTGCAGGGGTAATTTCTTGGCCAGATAGGGGGGCAGCAAGTCAAACCAAAATTTGGAAATAAAAGAAACAGAGTGGTAAAAATGGTGATGGAAGAGAGGCCCTAACCTGAGGGAGGAAAGGAGCGTGCAGTGGTGTGTTCTGAAAGGGGAATTTGTTGCAAAACAGCAAAAAGTGTGGAATAAGGAGTACAGCCTGGATAGCGAGGTGGAGGGGGCAGTGTTGTACACAATGGCCGCGTAATCAAAGATGGGAATAATCATTTTTGCTAGCAGTGTGCATCTAACAGGTAGTGGGAGGGAGTCACGGTTTCAGTAAAGAAGACCAAGCTTCAGGAGGAGCTTTGAAGTGATGGCATCTATGCGGGTTGAGTAGTTTAGCAGGGGGTCTAGCCATACTCCTAGGTATTTATAGGAAGAGATGGTGCTTAGTGCATTTCCATCTATAGTGGTGATTACAGGGGGGCAGGGTGTTCTTGCCAGTTTTTGGACTGACCAGAAGGTCATGGAAACAGTTGTGCAGTTATTTATTTTAGGACTGTTTGTACAAAACTAAGACTGCATGTTGTTGTAGTCATGTTTATTAGAGAGTGAACGTCACTTAGAACATAGCCGGATACGAAAAGTAGAGTGTCGTCAGCATATATATGTATAAGGGACCTTTGTGCAGACTGCGGGGAGATCATTGATGAAAAGGGAGAATGAAATTGGGCCTAGGATCGGCCCTTGGGGAACACTAGAGAGGATGGGGAGGGGGGATGTTGGAGTTTGTGATCCTGACTGAGTGTTTCCTATTTTTGAGGTAGGATCCAAACCACTGTAATGCGGGGGGCGAGTCCAACTTCCATGAGTTTGTCAAGAAGCAGGGGGTGGGAGACAGAGTCGAAGGCCTTAGCCAAATCGACGAAAATAGCAGCAGTTAGTTGGCCTTGGTCAGAGGCAGACTGGATATGTCCAGTGAAATGGATGTTGTCTGCTAACTTGCAACCCTGCTGTGGTCTCCAGCGCCACTAAAATAGGTGCTCCACTGCCAGACATTGTCTTTGCTCCAGGCTGAACCATTTCCTTCATGGGGTACAATTCACAAGTTTCTTCATTGAGCAATACCTACTGCTCCGTTTGCCCCCCCTTCAGTGCCATGGTTCTCCCTGGCCTCAATGGTGCAGAAAACACCCCAACCCCCACAGCATGCTCACACAGGTGACTAAATATGCTGGGAGGGACCAGATTGGCGCATGTACGTTGAACTGACCTATTAGGACTCCTGGGACCTTAATCAGTGAGCATCTCGGGGGACTTTCTCTAAAGATTCTAGAGCATCCTGATGTCAAAAATGTTCATAAAGGACGTGAGCACCCACGTTCCTGAGAGCCCTGGCTAAAGTTAATTTTTTCAGTAGCCATGGATCTTTAGACTTTAATACTATGGAAACACCTCCGCAGGAAAAAAAATCCTGTTCTCTATTTTTTCATAAGATAAAATAAGATAAGAAGGGCTATGAGATTAATGTCTTTCACTTCAATAACATCCTTCCTGACATGATTTGGAACCAAATGGGTAGGACAAGCAGTAATTGGCAACTGGGTCAGAGAGGAAGGCTAGTACCTGTGAAGGATGTAGTTAGTAGTCTCCCCTGGAAAAGGGACCTTCGGGGCCCAGTGGGCCTACCCGGTTAACAAAATTGAATAAATAAATAGTATGGAGACATTAGGACTCACTACTGGACCCGCCGAGGAAGCTACAGTCAACAATGTATATACTGATGGAGCCATGAGAGCTGGATGACATACTGAAGGAGTTTCAGAAGCACTTAGGAGTGTTCATGCAGACTGCAATTCTTGAGACACAGAAGGTCTGGATTCTAAGGCAGCTACTCTGGAATCTAGGTTCAGTATTGAGGTGTTGATTTGAAGAAGCAGGTCAAGCAGTTTGGAAAATTGAGACATTGCAGGAGTTTGGGCAGGAGTCCAAGACTGTACAGTGTGGTAACAGGCATAGGATTAGCTTAAAAGGCAGCTACAGACAGGTTAAACAGGTCCTGCTTTTTGGCAGTAGCAGAAAAGGGGACTTTTAGATTATGAAGGGCAGTCACACGTTTGAGAATGGTCAATCTTTTTAACGTCTGCCGGGATTTGGCTGTGATCTTCCTATGAATAACCTGAGGAGAGCCAGACTCTTCTTGAACAGAAGGACCAGTGGTCCAATCTTTCGGTAATGACATGGCAGCTAGAAAATAAAGAAAAAGAAAAGAAAAGAAATAGAAAGTTCACAATGGAAGCCTTTCACAAGTAGGTAGCCACTATAAGCAGGTGACCCCCCCGGCATCCAAGTGATGCTTAAAGATGGGACCTGGTTACAGGCAAACGCTTGGCTAGGCACATGTCTGCACACAAGTGTGCACCTTGAAGGCCACTGCACTACTGTTACATCACTTATCCAGGAGCCATGTGACTCAGGAACTGCTAGGAAACCATACTGAATGAAAGAGAAGGGCTCCAAACCGGCACCCACCAGAACGTATTGTAGGCGGTCCAGTGGAGCGCAACACCATGAGACACTGGAGCTGTCTGCTTAATGAAAATGGCTTCAATGACAAGACAACCTGTTAGTGGACAAAGGAAGGAAGAACATGAAAATAAATAAAGCACGCACAGGGGCACGAAGAGCTGAGGAACTGAGGGGCAGGGACCGTGGAAGAGGAGTAGCGTGAAGCACCAATAAGACACCAGTGAAACAGCAGAGCTAATAATTACTGAGGGGAGCAGAAAAGGTACCCAGTGAAATAAGGCACCACAAAACATGTAAGACAAAAAGGCAAAGAGTAAAATCCACAGGAATGGCCGGCCAGAAGCAGGAATGAGAGGCAGGCAGCACAGATGTAGAACAGGAAAAACTCAGGTAGCAGTGTATGGGGGGGGGGGGCACAGAAAGATAACACAGGGAGTGCCAGAATGCAAGCAAGCACAGGCAGACTGTGCAGCCAGGGCAGGGAACGGGAGACCATGGGAGAGCAGCGAATGGCAGATGAGGAAACGCGGGGATGGGAGAGAGAAAACTGGAAAGGACAAGAAACAGTGGTGAAGCCATGAGGAGAATGAGCAACGGAGTGCAGGAGAGCCACAGGAAAGAAAGGAAATGGAGCAGAGGTGGAAACAACAACCAGCGAAACCAACACAAGCAAAAACAGCAGGGGAGACAATCAAAGGGAAGAACAAAGGAGGACAGCAGAAAAGGATAGATACAAGAAAACGACAAGGAAAAAAAAACATGCAGCAGCATACAGCAGAAAGGAGCCAAGCAGCACGACAGTAAGACATGAAGACACTAGGCAGGGAACTGATGAATTGTGGGGGTTTATGTAGCTGGGAAGGGGGGGAGGAGGAGTCTGGCAGTCCCTACTGAACTGCAGAGTAAACGTCTGAATTCCCTTGGTTACTGGTTTACCTTTGCCCTTCTCACCATAGGTAACAAAAAGCTGAGTGTTAAAAGACCTGACATCCTTTGTCCGGTCCAGGTAGATGCCCAGTATTCACTTGGGATCTAGGCTGTGCAATTTCTGCTCACCTCAGCTGGAATGCTCAGGGTAGATCACAGGAAAGGCAACTGACTGGTTCAGGTGGAATTCCAACACCACCTTTAGTTAGGAACCTCCTATTGGTTCTAAGGACTACCATGTCCACGTGAAAGATTATGTAGTTTGATTCTGTGTAGAGGGCTTGCAGATTGCTTACCCTCCTAGCAGATGTCATGGCAATCAGGAGAATGGTTTTCCATGTGACATATTTTAAATCAGCAGTAGCCATAGGCTCCAAAGAAGCTTCCATCAGCTGGGCAAGACAGATATTCTTGTGCCACGCTGGCCTGCTGGCGCAGTGGTTGGATTTCCACTTGCGACGTCGGCGACCCAGGTTCGGGAAAGGACCCCGGGAACTGGAGGGCCGGCCGGGAGAGAAGGATTCAGCATCCTATGGACTGCTCTCCTTCTCTGGGGGAAGGTGGGGTGAGCGACCAATGCACGGGGAGCCCCTGGCGGAGGCCGGAAGTACCTCGGGGATCGGTGCCTACACGTTAAGAGGGGTGGGGCAGATGCGGGATATCATTGCACGTCCCCGCCCCTGGGGATAAATCAAGAAAAAATCCATGCAACAGGCCACCATTAATTAAGCCTCCCTCCGGCTTCAATTAGCCTCCAGGCCGGCTCTTCTGGATTAGTTACCGGAATTGCAGCACTCAGGCCCGGTGCTGAGACCCTATCCCCGGGGGGTAAGCCGGGGGGGGTGCCAGGAGAGTGTAGGCAACACAGAGGTGGAAGTATGGGGGACCGTGACCAGGCTGATGTCTGGCAGCCAGAAGTGGCAAAAAGAGAAAATAAAAAAAAAAATAGATATTCTTGTGCCATTTGGAGACTGGGTCCCTCACTGAGTAGTATAGGTGACTGAGGCCTTTAATTAGCACTAGCTCTGGTGCGTTATTTAAGCTCCCATATGAAACCTTACCTACTCTGGACTGAAACAGTCCACTTTACATAGTTTTTTGTTGCCAAAATAACTTAAGGGAAGGGACTGTAAATTCCCCTTGGCTGTCTGATCCGTTTCCCTTCCTGGTGAAGATCACAGCTAGCTCCACCCCCATGCCACTCCCATGCTACCATGTTTTATGACGTAGGAGTTTGTAGAGTACAGGAGTGCACTATATTGATTAGAATGGTAATGGAGTTAGATCCGACCCAGTAGAGTGGAGGGCAGAGGCATCCGTGCTTTACCTACTGCCACGCTGGCGACCTGTGTTCATGGTACGATCGGGCCACCAGGGGTCGGCTGGGAAGGGAGAGGATCAAGCATCCAGAGGACAGCTCTCCTGTCCCGGGGAGGAAGGACTGGCACTCCCGCCGAATGACTGCCTCCAGGTGGAGGCCTGTGGGTGGTATGGGTCTGAGGGCGCCAGAGGAAGGGAGGATGCTGCGGGACTTCTGCTGATGTGCCGACACCTCTATGCACACATGTCTGACTGTGTGTGCCCCAGCAATGGGGAATGGGAGAAAAATAGAGGAAAAATATTCCGGCTGCAGGATGACACCCAATTGCCTGTTGCTAGCCTTGCTTGTAGAGCAGAAAGCAGCTAATTAAAAGAAGCTACAATTTCTTAATTTAACACATATCTTAGCAGGAGTCAGTGTCTGTTGAGATTAAGCAAAGAGATACTTTATTAGAAGTAGAAGGGGTCTATTTAGGGTTTAAAAAAAAAAGAAAAGAAAGAAAGTCAGTGTGTGTTCTGTGCTGGGAAGGGTTCTGTATCAGTTTACTTTGCTAAACCAGTAGGAGGAGAGAAAGCTTAATTGGGGGTGTGGCTTAGACACTATAAAAAGCAGGTGACTCAAATTACAACTTCCTATTGCTAGCCTTTTTTCTTACTAATTGCCCTCCATCCCACCCACCCTAAGCCAGTTCTACTTTTATAGCCACTGGATTTGACTGTCAACAGGAACTTCCTGTTTGGCAGTAGGAAGGGAAGGATCATAGAGAAACACTGATTTTGTCAACCCTAAAGGAAAAAAAGTAGTTCACTCTCCTCCCCTAGCTGCTGGTGATCTGACACTGAGCAAGGAAGAAGGAGGCTACTGAAGAAAATAGGAAGTTACTGTCCCAGAACAGGAAGGGTGAGAGTTGTAAGGAGAGGAGAGAGCAAGGATACAGAGAAACAGGAGAGGGGACACAAAATAAGACATGATAGGAGTGGTGCAGTGCAATGGCTGTGGGGCGGCAGAGTTCCGGGAGACATTCTGGAGGCTGCGATGCTGCCCTATTTGCAGGCACCTCTCTGGTCTGAGGGAGGTGGTTGCCCATCTCCAGGCTGACCTGGCTAGGATTCTTGAAACCTCCTCCCCCACCCAGGGACCACCAGGGCCAATGCCACTACCTTAGAGGTTGCCAAGAAAGAGGAGAGGCTGGACCAGGGTGGGCTCAGGGAGGGAGAGGGTGGTGGAACAGAGTTGCATCCCTCCAGCTGTACCTCTCCACAATTCATCCACTTTTCTGGTGGATAGTGGTTCCTCTACGGAGGCACCTGCAGTGGAGACCAAGGAGGATGCTGGGAACCTTCACAAAGGAGACCCACAGGAGGGAGGCATGAGACCCCACAGGGGAAGGAAACAACTCCTGGTGGGACTCCAATCATTAGGGGGTAGAAATGGGGAGGAAGGGAGAGGAGGTAAGGTGCCGTCTGGCGCCACGGCTTGAGGGACAGGAAGCTAATCTCAGGATCGTGAGCAGCTGCATGAGGGAGGGAGCTGGATGTCATTGTCCACCTAGGGACAAATGACCTGGCTAAGAATGGGATCAGAGCAGTGCAAGAGGAGTTTGTAGAGTTGGGGAGGGGCCTTAGACAAGTAGCGCATACAGTAACCTTCTCGGAGGTGCTGCCTGTCTATGGCAAGGGTGATGCTAGGTTCCCTCACCAGGGAATTCAATGAATGGTTGAAAAACTGGTGTGGAGCTCAGGGTTTTGGCTTCATTGGGGACTGGGGAGTCACCTGGAGGGATGCAGATCTATACTGGTGCAATGGTCTGCATCTGTCCAGGGGGAACCAGGATCCTAGGTGAGAGGTTTAAATGCTTCATTGGCAAGCATTTAAACTAGCCAAGGGGGGGAGGCACTGAAAAGGAGCAGGGAAATCCCAGCCTCCCCCCACAAACAACAGTGATTGGTGAGGTAAACACCAAGGTAGAGAAGTCATTAGGGAGCAGGACAGAAGTAAATGTAAAAAAAGGCAAAGGCAGTAAGGACAGGAATGAGGCTAAAAGGGGTAAGGCCATCAAAAAGTGGAGGGTGATGAGTACCAATGCCCATAGTCTGTGTAACAAGCTCCCTGAACTAGTGGCCTTGATGGAAGAGGGTTGCCTGGATATTGTGGCAGTCACAGAAACATGGTACACAGAGAACCATGACTGGGATGTCAACATACCAGGATACACAATCTACAGGAGGACAGGGAGGGTAAAGAGGAGGAGGAGTAGCTCTTTGTAGAAAGGAAGGGATCAAAGCAACAGAACTAAGAGTAAACAGGGAGCAGATGAGACACTCTGGGTCACCCTGGAGACAGAAAATGGCACCACAATCCGCATGGGGGTTGTATACAGACCCCCATCTCAGGGGGAGGGAATGGACAAGGAAATGAAAGAAGGCTTCCTTAGAATGGCAGAAAAAGGGGAGATATTGTTGATGGGGGACCTGAATATGCCAGATGTTAACTGGAGCACCTTTGCTGCTGGCACATCCAAGAGCAGGGTCATTCTTGATGCCCTACAGGGGGCATGCCTCAGACAGCTAGTATTGGAACCCACTCGGGATGGAGCAACCTTAGACCTGGTACTCTCAAATGGGGACGGAGAAAGAATCTCAGATTTAGAAGTGGGTAGCTATCTGGGAACAAGCGACCACCAAACAGTGTGGTTCACGATAAACACAGCCATACAATCAAGCCATACAAAAGCAAGAGTATTGGACTTTAGGAGGGCTGACTTTGGGAAAAATGAGAGTGCCTCAGAAAAGCACTAGCAAACAGGCAAGAAGGAGGGGTGGAGGAACAATGGAAGTAATCAAAACAGCCATCACAGAGGCAACAAGCCTTTGTGTAAAGCAAATCAACAAAACACAACAAAGGAAAAAACCGCTATGGTTCTCAAAACAGGTGGCAGGGAAGGTTAAGGAGAAAAGGATAGCATTCAGGAAATATAAGGAAACACAGAAGGAGAAGGACAGAGAACTTTATCAGTTAAAGCAGAAAGAGGCTGGGAAGGTAGTCAGAATAGCAAAGGCACAAACCAAGGAAAGGATAGCCAACTCTGTTAAGAAGGGGGATAAGACCTTTTATAGGTACATTAGGGAGCGAAGAAAGACCAAAGGAGGGATACTGAGGCTTAATAAAGGGAAGGGAATGTGGGTAGAGGGTGACAATGAAAAGCAGGATACTGAACGCGAGTATTTCTGCTCAGTATTCACTAAAGGAAGAGGAGGAAGTACCTAAACCAAACAAGAGAAACACTCTGAAGATGAGGGTCGATACCAGTCCATTTACAGAAGAAAGGGTTCTGAAAGAACTAATAAAATTGAAGGTGGACAAAGCAATGGGCCTGATGGGATTCACCCAAGAATTCTAAAAGAACTAGGTAGAACTAATGACACCGCTGACTACTCTCTTTAACAAATCATGGAAGGATGGGGTGGTACCTGAGGACTGGAGGAGGGCAGATGTGATTCCTCTTCAAAAGTGGAGCAGGACAGAGGAAACTACAGACCGTTAGTTTGACCTCAGTGGTAGGTAAAATGATGGAATCACTTCTGAAGGAAAGAATTGTTGAGTACCTAGAGGCCAGTGGGGCACAGGACCCAAGGCAGCATGGATTCATGATGGGAAGGTCGTGTCAGATGAATCTAATAGATTTCTTTGACTGGGTGACCAAAGTAGTAGACCAGGGAGGGGCTGTGAACATGGCTTACCTAGATTTTAGCAAGGCATTTGATACAGTCCCACACAAAAGATTAATACACAAGTTAGCCAGCCTTGGAGTGGGTCCCAAGGTGGTAGCCTGCATAAAAAATTGGCTAGACAACAGGACGCAAAGGGTAGTAGTAAATGGAATCCACAGTGAAGATAGGAGGGTTACTAGCGGGGTACCGCAGGGTTCAGTACTAGGACAGGTCCTTTTTAATGTCTTTATAAGTGACATTGCAGAGGAACTGGAAGGAAAAGTATGTCTCTTTGCAGATGACACAAAGATCTGCAACAGGGTTGATACACAAGATGGAGTGGAAAGGATGAGAAGGGACCTGGCAAGGTTGGAGGAATGGTCAAATGTATGGCAGCTCAGATTCAATGCAAAGAAGTGCAAGGTAATGCACATGGGAAACAAAAACCCAGGGCAAGAGTACACAATGGGGGGTGAGATACTGACAACAGCAAAATGGAAAGGGACCTGGGGTAATTATGTCAGATGACCTAAAGGTGGGCAAGCAATGTGAGAAGGCAGTAAGGAAGGCTGGGGGGATACTGGGATGCATAGGGAGAGGCATCAATAGTAGAAAACAGGAAGTTGTTATCCCTCTGTACAGACAGTTGGTGAGACCCCATCTGGAGTACTGTGTGCAGTTCTGGAGACCCCATCTCCGCAAAGACATAGACTGAGTGGAGGCTGTCCAGAGGAGGGAAACAAAATGGTGCAGGGTCTGCACCAGAAGACATATGAAGAAAGACTAAATGAGCTTAATATGTATACCCTTGAGGAAAGGAGGGAGAGAGGGGACATGATAGAAACTTTCAAGTACCTCAAGGAATCAACAAAGTCCAAGAGGGTAGCATCTTTCAGAAAAAGAGATGTGCAAGAACAAGGGGCACAATTTGAAGATAGAGGGGGACGGCTCAGAGGTAATGTGAGGAAGTTTTTCACAGAGAGGGTTGTGGATGCATGGAACAGCCTCCCTGAGGAGGTCGTGGAGTCAAGAACAGTGGGGAAATTCAAGAATGCATGGGACAGACATAAGGCAGTCTTAGTGGGGGTAGGAGGAAGTAAGCTGTTGGTTAACTAGGATCTGCAGCTTATCTGTTAGGTAGGAAAATGGGCAGACTAGGTGGGCCAAGCGATCCTTATCTGCCGTCAAATTCTATGTTTCCATGTTTCCTCCGAAGGCTCCACACTCAGACCAGGCAGAAAGGTAAGACTTGGTGATTCTAGGGTGATGGGGCTGGAAATTGGTCGGGAGAGAGGGGGCAACCAGAGTAGGAAGAGCATAAAGTACAAATATAAAAAATGGAGTTTATAATACTTTATTTAACATTTTAGAGGGCCAATGCAGTCAAATCAAAGCCTCAGCTCAACTAACAAGAGCCGCATTAGTTGAGCCGAGGCTTCAATTTGACCCCGGTGACTCTCTAAAACGTTAAATAATATATTGTCAACTCTGCTCCTATTCTATTCAATTCTATGTGCCCCCATGCTCTACAAAGTATTACATCATAAAATGTGGGTGGCATGGGGCGGAGCCGCCTACGATCTGCACCAGGAAGGGTGAGGGATTGGACATCTAAAAAGAATTTACACTCCCTTCCCCTAAATTATTTTGGCATCTAAAAACTCTGCAAAGTGGACTGTTTCCATCCAGTGTAGGTAAAGTTTAATATGGGTGCTTACGGGATTAAGTCATAAGTTAAGTTATATCAGTGTCAGTGGCTCAATAGGTAGCACGCTCGCCTCTGAGGCCGGGAGCTCTGTGGGTTCAGTTCCCACATCTGGCGCTTGAGTTAATATCCCAAAACTGACACTGTAGTGCAGCATGAGAGGGGTGCTGCACTTCTGAGGTGCCGTCTTTCGGATGAGACGTTAAACTGAGGTCCCATCTGCCTGGATTGGTGGTAGTTCAGGTGGATGTTAAAGATCCCATGGCACTTATCGAAAAGAGTAGGGGAATTTCCCCGGTGTCCTGGCCAGATTTCCCTCATTCACTAAAATACCACCAACAGCTTAATCTGGTTCAAATTCAGTTGCTTACCATCTGTACCCCCCCCCCCGGTCGCCCCTGAAAAAGGGACTTCTAGGCCCAGTGGGCTTACCGGGTCAACAAAATAAACAAAACAAGTAGTGAGCACAACTGTTGCTCTTTAAGGAATCTTTTAAAAATAAGTTGAGAGGCCAGTGACTTGCACTTGCCTGCTGGTGTGTAGGCCGACACTGCTGCTATATTTACCTTTAGTGTTGATGACCTCAGGCCTAAGGACTGCAAGTGTACTAGGTAGTCCAGAACTGGAGCAACCCTGCCTGCACTAAGATTATCTTTCTTGTGGCGCACAGTAGGAGACTCTCTTCTAGTTAGAGGAGAATGCTTTCCTGATTGTTTGCTTTCTGGAAACATTAAGCACCCTCAGGCCATCATCTGATAGGTTCAATCCAGAATACTCTAGGTCTTCAAGAACCATGCCCTCAGAGATAATGTCCTAGGGTCTGGAAATGTTATCCTGTCCTGAGATAAGGTCAGCAGGTTGTAACTCAGTGGCAGGCTGACTGGATTTTTGGCGAGCAGGGCAAAAAGCATTGAGTACCAGGCCTACTGGGCCCAGTATGGGGCTACTAGGATGACTGTTGCTGGCTCTTTCCTCAGCTTCAGGAGCACTCTCTGTATGAGTGGGAATGGCAGAAAGGCATACAAAAGCCTCCCTGTCCACTTGAAGGCCAGAGCATATTCTGGGACTGTGCTCTTGGCTGGTGGCCTGCAACAAAACTTTGGGAGTGGATTGTTCCCCCAGGAGGCAAACAGGTCTATTTCTTGAGTGCCCCATCTTCTGAAAACTGTGTCCAGAATCTGCTAATTCATGGTCCATTTGTGGTTTCCTTGGCTGATTCTGCTAAGGAAGTCTGCCAGGACATTCTTTGCCTGGCAAGTGTACTAGAGATATCTTTGCATCCAAGGAGTAACCCAGGTCACCAATGCCTTTACGTAGACTCTTGAGGATCTTCTACCTTCCGGCTTGTTTATGTCATATATTGTTGTGGTGTTGTCTGTTCTGATCTGGACAGACTGATCAGGCAGCTGGGAAAAGAACAATTGCATTTCCAGAAAGACTGTCCTGATTTCCAGGAGACTAATTTGTTCCTGGGTCTACCTGTGTGCTCCAGATGCCACATACTGTGAGGTCCTTCAGGTGGGCACCCCACCCTAGCAGTGAAGCATCTTTTCTGAGGATACTTGTTGGGGACTGCTGCATTGCTGGAGAAAGGGAATGCCCTCTCTGAGGTTGCTTTCATCCTTCCAACACGCTAGTGCCTGTACCAATGCTTTTGTGACTAGCACTAGTTTGGAGAGAGAGTCCCAACTTTGAGGCCCATGGTCTCTTAAATGGTACTGAATGTCCCTCATCTGAAACCTGGCCCATGGTACCACTGCTGCGGATGCAGCCATGTGGCCAATCCGCTATAGAAAATCCCTTGCAAGCTTTGACTGTCCCACTGTGAAGGATTCTGCTGTGACAATCAGATCTGCTACTCTCCCCTGAGGGAGGGAGGCTTTCTCCTACAGGGTATCCAGTTCTGTGCCTATGAAGTCCAGCACATGAACAGGTTCTGTTTAGGACTTGTGTAGATTTATCAGGAACCTCAGGTTTTCCAGGGTACTTTTCACCTTCTGCATAGAGCACCTAGCCTCATGTTCTGTTTTTTTTGAGGCTAGCCAGTCATACAGGTAGGGAAAAACCACCACCCCTTGCCTTCCTAGGTGTGCTGTCCCCATGGATAAGCACCTTGTGAAGACCCTTGGTGCTCAAGTGAGGGTAAACAGCATGGCTACAAACTGGTACCAGCAGTTTTCTAGTCTGAACCTGATGTGTTTTCTGTGGGTAGGTCTGACAACAATGTGAAAACAGATGTCTTTCAGATCCAGTGACATTAGCTAATCCCCTGATTGTAAGGATGGTATCACTGTGTCCATTGTGACCATCTTGAATCTTTCTTTTTTGATATCTTTGTTTTGTGTCTTAGGTATAAAATAAGTCACAATTCCTCATTTTTCTTTTGGGTCAGGAAGTACCTTGAAAAAGGCCCTTGCCCCACTGTGATGGAGGGACCTTTCCCACTGCTTTTGCTTGTAGCAGTTTGTTTACTTGAAGTTCCAGCAGAATTCTTTCTGTGGGAGAGTGAGTGAGAAAACTTTTGTGTTCTGCAATTTGGGGAATTTTTGAACTGCAGAGACAACCCTTGGGTCACTACCTCCAGGGCCCACCTGTCTTTGCTAATGTTTGTCCCAATTCGGGTGCGTAATCTTGGTGTGGAGCTTGACACTGGTTTGACCCTTCACCACCAGGTGTCTGCAGTGGTCAAGACTTCATTTTTTCATCTTAGAAACATCTCCAGGATTAAACACCTGGTTCCACCAGGCGATTTGCCAGTTTTGGTCCACACTTTTGTGACATCTCGTCTTGATTATTGCAACTCCCTTTACTTAGGGCTTGCTGGGGTTGATATCCGCCGCTTGCAGCTTGTGCAGAATGCTGCAGCACATTTGTTGACTGGGGTGTCTAGGAGATCCCATATTACTCCTGTGCTGCGCACTCTGCACTGGCTGCCTATACAGTGGCGGATCACCTTCAAAGTGGGTCTATTGACCTACAAAGCCCCTACATGGGTTGGGTCCCGACTACTTGAAAGAGCTTCTGGTTCCTTACATCCCTCTGAGACAGCTTCGCTCAGCTGACGAGGGGTTGCTAGAGATTCCGAGGGTGAATTTGAAGTCTTCTGGAGCCCGTGCTTTTAGCTTTGTGGCGCCCACCCTTTGGAATTCTCTGCCCCGTCAGCTCCGAGAAAGTACAACGGTGGATAGTTTTAAGAAGTTAAGTTCATCACATTGAAGGAATTTAACACTTTCTGTGACTCTGGTCCTCTTCAGTTCATCATTTCCACTGGATCTATCTTTTATTTCATTTGCTGCTTTCTCCTTGGAGGATCCCCTGAGTGGGCGTTCCATTGCCATACAAGCCTTCCAAGCTCCCTCCTAACTGTGCCTCTGCCAGCAGCCCGAGTGGCACCTCCAAAACCGGAGACCACAAAAGCCTGCAAGCAACCACAGCCCTCCAAGACCTTTTAGCGGGGCAACCAGCACCTTCAAAGCCACCACCCACGCCACCCTCTCCAGCCAGCAACAATGACAGGTACGGTAACTTTTTGACCAGCCGGAAAGCAGCGCTTTCTTACTTCTGCAACCTGATTGGTTGGTCTCCCTGACTGTGTGCTCCTATTGGCCAGTTTCTTTTGAAATGCCGTGGCTCTACAGTACTAACTTCTCTCATTCAAAATTCTACTGCTTAATTCTGGAAAATCTGAATATTAGCAATAAGATTGTTCATAACTGTTTTAAAGCATTAGAGCATTAATTGCCATTTAGTTTTCAGTGTGTGTATATAAGCAGGGCCACCTCAGCACTCTCAAAATGTCATTACTACAGCTTTTGTTAAATAATTTATTCTTTTATTGACTGTTAAGCAGTATCCTGAAACTATTAAATTTGCGCCGACCCCGCCATGCAGAGCACAGGAGGGGCTGGCAGGAACGTTGGAATTAAATATTCGTCAACATCGTAGTTTTAATATTACGTTTTGGAAGTCGACAAATTACACAAATCATGCTGAAGTTTAACTTTTAGGTTAGGTCATTTACGTGATCAGGGTATTCAGATAGCAACATAGTTTCTTCTGTGAAACTAACCACTTCAGATATGGTGCTGCACCCCAGTCTCCCCCTAATGAACCCTCCTCTCACCTCTAAAACTTCACCACTTATACTCCTGTCTCTCCTGTTATGTCTAAACTGGCTAACAACTTGTACATCTCTTGCTACTTATCCCTGCGCTAACAATGATAGTGACTTCAGGTTTTCTAACATCCTGCTGTACTATTACTCGAATTCTACCCCTGCTCACTCTATCCCCATCAAAAAGGGCTGTATCTATCTGTCTATCCACTCCTATCTCTTGAACTATCGTAGACCCAAACGCCAGCTAGGCACTCTCTCTGCCAACCTACTTTCTCACCTTGCCCGGCGGCTCCTTATGCTTGCCGGAGATATTGAACCCAATCCGGCCCTATGGTTTATGCCTCACCCTGCAACGGCTGCAACAAAAAGGGTCTGGTTATAGCTCACATGAATATCCGGAGTCTCACGAGTCACCTGGCTGAGCTCAAGCCTGGGCTAAACTGATTAACCCTGACATTTTATGCCTATCAGAGACTTGGCTGAAGCCTTGGGTGCCTGATGCCACTTGTCTTGTGCCTGGTTATAGCATTCTAAGGAAAGACCGTATTGGGTCAGGGGGTTAGCGATTATGTACAAAATCATCTATCCCTGAACATCCTACCCTGCACTGATTCCCTAACACCTTGTGAAACTCTGCACGCTACCCTGGCACTGGGTTCAAAACTGCTGCACATCATTTGTGTCTACAATCCACCTACAAGCGGGATGAGTGGTCTCCAGAATTTGCTACAATATGTCTCCCAGAATGTAAAATCAAATGAGGCTCTACTCCTTGGGGACCTGAACCTTAACTGGCTGGGTCCACAGCACAGCATCCTTGAATCTCTAATACAGAAGCACAATCTACACCAAACTATCACAGGCTTTACCAGAACTACTACTCAGCACTCAGGGTCCCTACTTGATTGGATCTCACCACCAGACCTGATCATGTACTAGATGCCACAGTGCTTGCTGACTCAATCACTGATCATTCCCCACACTTTGTCGATGGCGATCCTGTCCACCTCCTCCTCCTCCACCACGCCTGATTAGGTTTTCAAACTATGCTGCCCTGGACAAACAAGCCTTCCTATTTGACCTCTTGTGTTGACTGGTCTAACATTTATACCACAACCAATGTTGATACTGCCCTCAATTCATTTCTGACTGAATTTGGCAACATCCAAAGAGGCACCTCCTACAGTCAAAAGGAGGGTAAGGGCCAGCATTTGAGGTGGCTGAGAAAAGACCTGCTTCAAAAGTTAAAAGTTAGAGACAATCAATGGAAAAGTACAAACAAACTGGACTGTAGTCAGATCTCATTCTGTATAAACAATACAGAAATGACTGTAAAAGATGCATCAGGCAGGCCAAAAGTAAATACTGCCAAAACCTGCTGATTAATTCTTCCAATGACCCTCGCAAGTTTTGGGATCACATTAAGTACTTCTTGGGTTCTGCTAAAGATGTCACTCCCTCAGATATGGTCCTACATGGTGTACACTGTAATGATTCTACTACCATTGCAAATGCTTTTAACCAACAATTTTCTGACTTATCTGCCTACACAGCTTCCCTCCCATCACAATCCTCTGCTTCACAGTTTAACCCCACAGCATCTGAAGGACCCCCAAACTTAACCAACCCCTTCTATTTCAGGGAAGTGTCTAGGCATCAGATCTTAAAGCTGCTCAGGTCACTCTCTGAAAACACCAGTACTGGCTCAGATGGCCTAGAACCAAGACTACTAAAAATGGCTTCTTACTACATCTCTGGCCCCCTGGCACACATCTTCACCCTATCTCTCCAATGGCATTGTCCCTGAAGTCTGGAAGGCAGCCAGAGTCACTCCTGTATTTAAGAAAGGCAGTAAAATGACATATCAAATTACCGCCTATTGCTATTTTGTCTGTTCTGAATAAAATCCTGGAAAAGTAGTATCCATGCAAATCACTGAATACCTTGAGAAATTCAATTTACTAAGCTCAGCACAACATGGTTTTAGAAAGCATCACAGCACCATGACAGCACTTGCAAAATTCACTTCAGATATCGTTACCAATATGGATAGAGGAAAGTTAACAGGGGCAGTCTTCATTGATTTAACCAAAGCTTCGATCTGGTTGACCATTCTCTGCTACTATCCGCCCTCAGTACCTTGGGCTTCTCCCCAGTCACTACCTGGTTCAAAAGCTACCTCTCCAACAGAACACAAGCTGTTAAGTTTAATTCATCCATGTCAGACAGTGCTGTTATCAACATTGGGGTCCCTCAGGGTCTACTTGGCCCTCTTCTATTCTCATTATTCGTCAATAAACTTCCTGAGCTGGTCACCACAGGTCACTCACCTTTATGCGGATGACCTGGTAATTTATTATCACCTGATAAGGTCCTGGATCTAAATGCTGCCCTCACTGCAGATTTTTGTGCTGTACAACACTGGTTGAACTCTCAACGCCTGGTTTTAAATACAAATAAAACAAAGTTATGATGTTTGGCTCAATCACAAGCTTAGATCCTGTCCTCTGACCATCTCTGTCTCTGATATCGATGGGGACCCTATAGAAACTGTCACTTCCTTTCATTACCTTGGCATCCACCTGGATCAAACCTTGACCTGAAAGCACATATACAGGAAACCTGCAAGTCAATTAACTGCAAATTGGGGCTGCCTATAGAACCAAATACCTGCTCACCCCTGCTGCTAAATTGGTGATAGCCAGAGGCATTCTATTGCCAACCCTACATATGGGTGTCCCATCCTGTCCTTGGCCACCAAATTCACTGCAACTATGGGATACTACCTTCAATAATGTGTGCAGGTATGCAACCAAAGCACCTTGGCTGCAGCATCATTGTCTCTTATATCAGGACCTTGGTTGGCTCTCTCCTTCCTCTACCAGGCAGTACTACTTGTACAATTTAGTTGATTCCATCCTAAGGACGCCCAAGCCTGCTATCCTGTCTGATCTCCTCAGGCCGGCCATTCCCACAAGGAATCTTAGATCGGCTGATCAGACCTTACTATCCATCCCTTTTGTCGGACTAAAAGGGCATGGGCTCCTTCCATCATGCTGCCCCCACCTATGGAACCTACTACCTCAGGATCTAAGAGATGTCTCCACTCATGTGACTTTTAAGAGCAAACTCAGGACTTTCCTCACTACTATGGACAAATGTGTTTGCTTTGACCCTACCTGATCCGCTGTCATTTGTACTGTTTCCTCATTGCTAGCACTTTGCCTGTCCAAATGGGTGTTCTATACTCTGCCTTGTAATTAATGTTTTATTTTGTGCCCTGTAATTAATGTTGCCTTAACCTGTTTCTTTATAAGCCTAATGTTAGCTGTTGACAATTGTAAGTCGCTATTCTACTCCATGACATTCTTATCTTCACTTCACAGCCTCCTCACTTAACCCCACTGCTGCTGTCTCCCTTCTGTTATATCCTCTTCCCCATTTTTGCCACTCCCCACCAAACTCACCTTTACCTGTTCCTACCTCATCCATGCCCTCCTTAGCCCCACACCTCCTGGCTGTGCTTAGTCACCTCTCTCCACCTACTACCGCCTACTCCCACCGCTCACCGACCCTCCTTCCTGCCCTGCCTCTGGTTCCATTGGCTCGGCTTGACTTTGACACTTTGCCGCTATTGCCAGAACTCCTCCGCCTCTATCCCCTCCTCACCGCATCCTCACTCTCACCCTGCCGCCTCATCGGTTCCACCAGACCGCTGTATTTTCCTACCTCCTACCGCTGTTGCCGCTCACTGCCGCCTCCCACCACCCTCTCTTCGCCGCCGCCTTTTCGCTCCATAGGCCCGGCCGCAGGTTGGTAATTACCCCGCTGTTGCCGTATCTGACGGCACCTCCTTTCCACTTAATCTCTCTCCTCCCATCCTTTTGCCAGTTTCCTTCCTGTGTCTTTTCTACTGATGCCTATCCTCTTATTTTCTGCCTTCTACTATTCACATTTTTGAGTATGTTCCATGATCAAGTGCTAAAGTATATTTTTGTTTACTAATGTATGTTACATTGCCATATGTATTTCTCTCTGCATTTTTGTACTGCTGACTTAATAATCTGGCTGTACTCTTTGTGTATTGTAATTGTACTTCCCGGGTCGTGCCTGAAAACAGTCACTTGCTGACTAGCGCACTTACCCGGTTAACAAAAACTAAATAAATAAATAAAATAAAATTAAAGAAGGCCTTAAAGTCTTTTTTATGGAATCAGGCATTCCCTGCAGTATTTTAAAATGTTTTAATATTTTATTGGTTTCGTTGTTGTGTATGTACTGTAATATGGAATGTCATGATGATGTGTACAGCGCCTTGAAATACTTGAAAGGCGCTTAATTAAATAAATTTTATTATTATTATTATTATTATTATTATTAATTCCTGGAAGTAGTGGGCCAGCCTTCCCCCACTGGCAATGGTTGGGAGACCTGGGCAGAATTGTCAGGGGTTTTGTTTTGGCTAAGGCTTGGAGACTGGTGCTGCTGCAGCATGCTTGGAGCTCCTCCTGTATCTGCTCCTGTGATAATCTCTTGGGGTTTGGTACTTAGAAGGGATGTAGGCCCTGGGAAAGTAGCCCTTACCCCTGCCCCCCATCATAAGGCCTATGGGAAGAGGAGTCCTTTCATTTTTCTGTGTTGTTTTTGTAAGTGGTTTTGTACTCATCCACTTTTTTCATGTATGCCTCTGTTTTGTCACCAAAAAGCGAATGTCCTTCAGACTGGAAATCCAAGGCCTTGCCTGGGAAAGGATGGTTGCCCTCAGCCAGGAGAATCTCCTCAATGGCACTGCATAAACTAAGACCTTTGAAGAAGAGTTATTAGTGTCCACAGCCACATGGAACTGGTATTTGGTAGCATCCAGGGCTGACTCTGCTGTGGCAGCCAAATCTTGCGCCAACTCCAGAGCCTCCTGAGCAAAGACCTGAGAAAACTAGAAGAGTGGTCAAGGGTATGGCAGCTGGGTTTTAATGTGAAAAAGTGCAAAATAATGCACTTAGGGCACAGAAACCCAGGGGTGGAGTACAAAGTGAGTGGAGTGGTACTGATGACTACCAAACAGGAAATAGACCTGGGGTAATCATATCTGATAAACTAAAAATGGCCAGGCAGTGTGACAAGGAAGTCAGGAGGGCTAGTGGGATGCCGAGGTGCAAAGGTATCACCAACAGAAAGAGAAAGGTGGTGTTGGCTCTGTATAGATCACTTGTAAGACTCCACCTAGGGTACTGTGTCCTCTTCTGGAGACCACATCTCAGGAAGGACATAGACATAGTGGAGGCAGGCCAGAGGAAGGCAACTAAAATGGTGCAGGGTCTGCATTAAAAACCCTGCCAGGAGAAACTCAATATGTTCACCCTGGAACAGAGGAGAGAGGTGGGGGGGATAGGAGAGAGACCTCTAAATACCTCACGGAGGAAAATAAGGTACAGGAGGTAAGTAGTTTTCAGGAACAAGAGTGCTCAAGAACAAGGGGACATGATATGAGGATGGAGGGGGGTAGATTCAGGAGAGATGTGAGGAAGTACTTCTTCACAGAAAAAGTGGTGGATTCCTGGAACAGCCTTCCAACGGAGGTGGTGGGGATGAAAACAGTGATGGAGTTCAAGAATGCATGGGACAGGTACAAGGGAATCATAGTGGAAAGGAAGTGGGTAAGGAGAAAGAGCTGTAGATCAACTGTGGTCTATGGCAATAATGTAGATAGGGGAAAACGGGAAAACTGGGTAGGCCAAGTGGTCCTTATCTGTTGTTAAATTTAATGCTTCTATGTTTAAGCTCACCATCAGCTTTATCAGCTGGTGCCACCACTATATTCCACAGTGCTTTCTGGTACTGGGCTGTATGAGCTGAGTAAGCTGCCAGTCTGATGAGCAGGGAAGCTGTTGTATAAACCTTTTTGGCCATAGTGTCCAATTTTCTGGAGCCCTTCTCAGGAAGCTGTGCAAAGAAGGGAACATTAGCCCTCTGACAGGCAACTGCTTGGACTACACCACAATAATCAGGGTCGGCATAGAGGTAATTCACTCCTCATCCACCCATCTGATACTTTTTTCAATTTTTTTTTATCTATGGCTGCAGCTGAGGTAGGTGCAGACATGATTTCTGAAGTGGCTTTTTGTAATAATTTGTGTATGGGGACCAGCAGCCTTCTTCTAGGAGCTAACCCAATCACACCCATAAATTCTGCATCTTCTCATCCTCTGTTTCCTGGGAAGGATAGTGAGGGTGTTCACCATTTACCTAACAAAAAGTGAATATGATGAGTAATCCTCTTGTAGGCTTTGGAGGAGAGCCAAATTTCTGCTCAGTTAAAACATTTAATTCAATAGGTTCGCCTTCCTCCTCTTCTTAGTACATTTTCTACTCCTCATCCTCCTCCACAGGCAGGTAGGCTGTAGCCTAAAAAGGGGATTCAGCACTCCAGGTCACAGATAAAGTTCCAAGACTCCGAATGCAGTCAAAATCCAATCTTTATTAATTCAAAAAGAGCACATATCCAAGGAGGCAAGCTAAAGCCCAGCGCATCGGCCATACACTCTGGCCTTCGTCGGGGGGAGGGGTCCATTCCTTACAACCCAGTCCCATTATAAAGCACCTTCTTAAAATGACATATTTTATTAAATTAATGCAAAAGCAGTTAATTAGTGTTATTCATAAAATCACAAAGTCAGATGACCATTTTTATGTTGCTTGCACGCATGTGCAAGAAACATAGTGCCATCATCCGAGTTTTCGGAGGTATGGCAGCCCTCTACCAGTTCAGTAAGTGTGTTTGCAGGTGCGGCCGCAGTTCTCCAATCACTGCTGGAGCTGTCTATGACAGCAGTCTAAAATGCAGTGGCGTACAGTTGAAGGGGGAGCTACGCTTCAGTGAGCAACGATAAGATATCGCCTGCTCATGCGCGCTCCCCCAACACACACACACGCACGCATACTGCGTGCTCAGCCCCCCCCACACACTGTATAGCTGACGGGGTGCCCAATCTCCCGTCGGCTGTGCTGCGCTCCCCCCCAAAAAAACTGAGTTGCACATGCCACATTGGGTGCCCACCCCAGCATGGCAACACATGGTATAGCTGACGGGGGTGCCCAATCCCCCATCGGCTCCACTGTCCCCCCCCACCAAGTACACAGTGCCATGCTGGGAACCCACCCCCAGCGTAGCAACAGATGCTATCACCGACGGGGGTGCCCAATCCTCCATCGGCTCCACGGCCCCCCCAAACAGCGTCCTTGTGCCATGCTGGAAGCCCATCCCAGCGTGGCAAATGTCCCCGATGTCCTCCTGTTTTTAAAAACAACCTGCAACACAAAAACGGTCCCTCGCTGTCTGGGCCCCCACCCGCCCCACCCACCGCGCACCCGGCCTCCCCACACCCTCACCCCATACTTACCCCCAGACCTCAGCACAATGATTCGTGGACCAGGAACACGCCTGCACTCTTCAAAGCCGACCGAGAACTGAGGAAATGCCGGTAAGCTGTATAATGTAATAAATAGGGTTTTTTCAACTTTGCTGCATATCTCAGGCATTTTTTGGAATTTTTGCCCCAAATTTTCAACATGGGGTTTTTGGGACCCCTTCTCATGAATGCTCTCACTGTCATGGCGTTAATCGGGCTCGAAGGGTGATTTCGCAGTCACTGCGTGAAATCACCTTTCAGCACCGATTAACAAAACGACACTGCCAGTTTTCATAAGGTGGGCTCTCAAAAAGCCTATGTTGAAAATTTGGTGGAAAAATTCCTAAAATGACTGTTTTACGAGCGTGCGTTGCGCAGTTCCTACGCACGCTCGTAAGTTCGCGAATTTTCAATATTTTCACTCCAGATTTTCAACATTGTCATTTTACCACACCTCCTTATGAGCAGTACAGCTGTCCTTTTTCACATCTTGCCCAAAACGTGTTTCTGCCCATGTAGCACACAATGGCGCAGTCGGTATGCAAAATCACTGTATGGGACACGTTAAGAAAGTCACAGTGACACTGTTCATGAGCAGAGGTCTTAAAATGGCTATGTTGAAAATTTGGTGGAAAAATTCCTACAAATAACTGTTTTACGAGCCTGCATTCGCACTTCCTCAGCGCACGATGAAGTTCGCCCAATTTTCAATATTTCCTCCAAATTTCCAACATTACCATTTTACCACACCTCCTTATGAGCAGTACAGCTGTCATTTTTCACATCTCTCCATATGTTTCGCCCATCTAGCGACAATGGCGCAGTCGGTGTGCTAAATCAATGTATGGGACACATTAAGAAAATCACAGTGACACTGTTCATGAGCAGAGGTCTTAAAATGGCTATGTTGAAAATTTGGTCACAAACTTCCTAAAAATGACTGTTTCACGAGCGTGCATTGCACAGTTCCTACGCACGCTCGTAAGTTTGCAAATTTTCAATATTTGCACTCCACTGACTTCCAAATACCTACACAGCACATACAAGCAAGCAACATTCGGCATTGACAAATGCTTGTTTTTATTATATTGTTGACCCAAGGTAGTTTAGGATAGCTTAGAAGGAAAAATAGAGGAGGAAGAAAAAGAAAGTGTTAACACCAAACTCTGTAAATAAATGGGAAAGAGGGCAAATGAAAATAGGCTACACTGACAGATCACAGATCAGTGACAGAGTCCTTCAGAGTATGAAAAACTTCATTTTTACTCTATGTTCATTCACTGTATGAGTGTCCCAAATCTCTCCACAAGTAGCAAAGTGGTGGGATTTGAGCTAAGGACCAGGTCAGAGTCACTGAATAATCCAAAAGAGTAACTGGATCAGGTTAAGGATTGGACATGCCCCCTGTCCCACCCCCCCATATGAAGGACAGAGTGTATGGTCGAAGTGCTGGGGTTTTGTTTGCTGCCTTGGATATGTCCTCTTTTTGAATTAATAAAGATTTAATTTTGCCTGTATTCAGAGTCTTGGAACTTTATCTGTGACCTGGAGTGCTGAATCCCCTTTTCCTGATACAATTTGAGGGTTGGCAGCCCTCTTCAAGCACCCTTGGAACTTCCTGAGTCATACTGTTTCCCTGTGGTTCAGGCTGTAGCCTGAGCCTGGGAAGGGGGGGCAGGTATTTTCAAAAACTTTCCCCTGACCTGGAAGGCCTGAAAACATTGCCATATTTCTGCCATGTCCTCTGTTGAGGACATTTGTCTTGGGTCCAGTGGCCTGCCCCATTCCTTTTTCAGAAGATATAGCAAGTACAACCATTTATTTTTGATTTTTTCTTGGCAAACTTTGTTTCCACTGTCCAATCTGAGGCTCTTCTATTTGTATTTTTTCCTCCACTGAACTCAGGGTACCCCTTTTCAGACTCCCTGGTATCTTTACCATCATTACCACGCTTATCTGATGGCTCAGCAACTTCATATTTTTTCTCTGTCCTCATTGACAGGGACTGCTTTTTGAGACGAAACCTCTGATGCCTGTTCTCCACCATCATTAGGCATGCCCTCTGAGCCTTTATTGTGTTTTGGTGACATAGATGCAGACTGAGAAGCCATAAACTCTGCCCTTTTTCTAGCCCTTTTCTTTTGGGTTTTAGGGCAAAACTTTATACAGAGCTTAGAACTGGCAAAACTGTGATCTGGACCCAGGCACCATAAACTGAGCTCGTGACAGTCTGCCCCTGCCATGATCCGGAAACAATTTTTACAGTTTTTAAAGCCTGTTGGTCCTGTTTTTTTTTTTTTTTCCTGGGTTTGTCAGTCATGCCAAATAGATACTCAGATACATAGAATCTGTCAGCAGATAAGGACCGCCTAGCCCATCCAGTCTGCCCATTTCCTACCTATCTTTTCTTACATTGGAGGCTGTAGTTAATCTACGGAGTTCCCTCCATTCCCTGTTTCCAGTATTCCTGTGTGCCTGTCCCAAACACTGAAAACCTTCAATAAAATTCTTGGTTCCAAAAAAAAAGTACTCTGTCATAACTTGTAAAAAAAGTGGTTCTGAAGAGAAAATTTTACAATTCCTGCTCCTTCTGCCAGGAACCTAATTAAATCAGACAAAAAAAGCAAACATTGAGGAATTAGAACGGTTTTAAAAATGTAATTGGTCTGAAAGAAATACTTTAACAGTCCGGTTCCCTCTAAGCGGAAACCATGACTGGAAAATGAAAACTGCTGTGTTTTTTAATTAAAAAGTGGTTTACAATTCGTTTTTAAGAAAAAAAATTGAATTTTATAAAATAATGGTGCATTTCCCTTTAGACGAGAATCACATTGTGCTGCAGCCTTTTCTGGTTTTTGGGAACTGAAGAAATCACAAAAATGCATCACAAGTTAACAAATTTAGAATAAATATTCCTAATTAAAACAGTGTCATCAAATACTGACTAAGAAACTTTCAATAATAAGAATAACAAATGTCTGGAGACCAGAAATACCAGAGCTGACTTCACAGTGACCGTCCTCTCCAGGCGGAGAAACAAATTTGACATTAGTGGCTGGAGTGGAACGTGATAATAGTGCAGAGTTTGAACCTCAGTTCTAAATTCTGTCATCTGCATAAGGTTCTATCTCCGGGGCATCACTCTCTGCCAGGAAGATGATGTGTACGTCAAGCGTCAGTGAGGGATTCCTGGGGGTTAGAAAGGCACACTGAGTCAAGACCCATATCCAGGTGCAACCTGCGGGGGCGAGGGGAAGAGGTTCAGGAACAAAATATACAGAATTTCAGCAAAGTATACAAGATTTACAAAATTAACATATCCTAAAAAAAGAAACCTTCAACATAATTTATAATATGTTCCTGTCTCTTGTATGATTCTAAGAGTTCCCTCTTAAGTCCTTTGTGTGCTTTTTGGGATATGTAATTTTAATTCGAAAGTAAAATGTTTTACTTTGTAGAAAATTAGAGAAAGCCCTCTGTGGGAAACGGACAAGTGCCAACTGAACGTGGAACTTAAGAATTTTACAACTCTTAGCATGAGACATCCTCTTATGTTATAAGATTACCTGGAGTGTTTAGAAACAATAACAAATCTTGATTGGCTAAGTACTAATGTCATGATTTATAAATGGTCACAATCTGCTGGGAAAGGAATATTGAGATTGTCCAGTGCAGTTATAGGCTTAGGAGGCCCCATCACTCTGTAGCTTGGTAATCTGGGTCACTCTCAGAATTAGAAGGCTACAGTAAATACCAAAGCTTATACCTGCTGCACTCTTGTATATTAGAAAAGCTGTTATTCATAAAATCTAGAAGCCCACATATGCTCTGTGTAGCCCAGAATGAGGACTGGTAGCCACAGTGGGTCTTATACATAGATGTGTGGAGCACATGAAATCTTATAGAATATGGGACTCCTTTTCTTACTTACTTAAGCATTATGCATAGGTAGGCGACACAGGCACTATCTACTAAGTATTTACAGAGAGGTGATAATTTAATTGCCTAAGCTGGTATGTGGACCTTTGTGATCTGTTTTCATGTGTTACGCTTTACTGTTTTCTGTTGTGCAACCAGAATAAAAGCAATAAAGATTGTTAACTAAAGATAGTTTACGCTGGTTCTGAATCACAATATTCCTAAATGGAAACAGGTCCTTCTTCTTTGACATCCCCCTGTTGCATCATGGTAAAGTGATGAAACAGCTTGACTTTCAGATGTTCCACACAACAGTGAACAAATCATTTGCTGGTCACTTGCTGACAAAGTTTGAAGGTCACATTTTGATATTGAAAGAATAAAAACAACCAATCCAAAGTGTTATCTTAAAAGAGTGTTGAAACAAAGTTATCTTGCAGTACTAGTCTGGAATGTCACAGAATGACTTTACAAAACGTCTGGCACCCTCTTTCGCCAAACCTTACTACGCACTTTTTTTACTGCAGTATGACAGGTGACAGAAATTAATCTGCTGCCTTTTGGTTTACTGTTTAACCAGTTTGGCTAGGGGCATGACAATGCCCAACAAACTGTTAAATATACTGGAGGGTTTAACTGGATTTAACGTGCCGAAAATATTTTTTTAATAGATCAGACTCACAAATCAGCTAACAATATGACATGTGAAAGAAAACGCCAATACCTATCATAGAATCATAGAAGCTTGACGGCAGAAAAGCACCATACCGGCCCATCTAGTCTGCCCCATTTTTCCCCCTACACCTCCCCCTCCTTGCCAGCCCCCGCCTCCCCGATACTCAGCACCATATGCCATGCCCTCTTGAATTCTTCCACCGATTTAGCCCCCACCACTCTGTCTTGCAGTCTGTTCCAGGGCTCTACCACCCTCTCCATGAAGAAACGCCTTCTCACATTGCCCCTGTATCTTTTTCCTTGCAGTCTAAGGCTGTGCCCTCTAGCTCTGGCCCCCTCCTTCCTCTCTTAAGTAAACCCCCTTCTCCTACTTTATTGAGCCCCTTTACTTATTTAAAAGTTTCAATCATGTCTCCCCTTTCCCTCCTTGTCTCCAGCATGTACAGATCCAGCTCCTTACACCTCTGCTCATATGTCTTCCCCTGCATACCCTACACCATCTTGGTTGCCCTTCTCCGAACCTTCTCCAATGCATCTATATCCTTCTGGAGATGTGGTCTCCAGAACTGAACCCCGTACTCCAGGTGTGGCCTCACCATGGCTTTATAAAGGGGCATTATCACCACCCTTCTTCTGCTAGTAATGCCCCTGCTTATGCATGCCAACATTCCATTGGCCTTTCCCACCGCCCTGCTGCACTGGATTCCAACCTTAAGGTTTGAGGAGACTATGATCCACAGATCCCTCTCCTGTTCTGTTTCTTTGATTTCCTCCCCACCTAGGGTGTACCCTGCTCATATGTTTCTACTCCCCGAGTGCATCACAGTGCACTTCTTGGCAATAAATTTCAGCTGCCATGTCCCAGACCATTCCTCAAGCTGTCTTTAGGTCCTCCCTCATGTCCTCCACCCCCGGGTGTCTACCCTACTGCAGATTTTTATGTCATCAGCAAATAGGCCCACCCTCCCCCTCAAACCCTCCACAATATCACTGATGAAGATGTTGAAGAGAAGCAGACCAAAAACGGACCCCTGTGGCACTCCACTCTTCACCCTTACCGTCCCGGAGTGCACCCCATTTAGCACCACCCTCTGAGTTCCTCCTGCCAGCCAGGCCTCTACCCAGCTTGTTATTTACCCATCCCAAACCCAGGCTTTCCATCTTGCTCACCAATCTCCTATGGGGGACAGTGTCGAAGTCCTTACTGAAGTCCAGATAGGCCACATCCACCGCCCCCCCAGTCAATCACCTGAGTCACCCAATCAAGGAACCCAATTAGGTTCATCTGGCATGACTTCCCCCTTGTGAAGCCATGCTGTCTGCTGTCCTGCAAGCCACTCTCCTCCAGGTAATCCATCACCCTCTCCTTGATTAATGCCTCCATTACCTTCCCCACGACTGATGTGAGGCTGACAGGTCAGTAGTTCTCCTTCATTTCCTTACTACCTCCCTTGTGTAAAGGCACCACATCCACCCTCTTCCAGTCCTCCAGCACTCTCTCCGTATCCAGGGTCAAGTTGAAGACCCTTGTCAAGGGTGCAGCCACCTCCTCTTTCAATTCCTTGGTCACTCTGGGGTGTAACCCATCTGGCCTCATTGCCTTGTCCACCCTCAATCTGTGTAGCTCTGCCCTAACTCTGTCCACAGTGAACAAGCTCAGATTCACCCATTTGCCCTCCTTTCCCTTTGACTTTAGCTCAGGTCCCCTACCATCTTCCTCCTCTGTGAATACCGAGCTAAAGTACTTATTTAATATATCTGCTTTTTCACAGCCCCTTTCCAATTTTATCCCTCCCTCCACCCTCAGTCTAGCAATACCCTACCTTGCCCTCCTCCTCTCCCTCACATATCTGAAAAAAGTTTTATCCCCCTTTTATCCTTTTTGATTATTTTCTCTTCAGTATCTGCTTTTGCCCTTCTGATCTTCTTCCATGCCAGTCTCCTCTTCTCCCTGTACTCTTCCCTATCTTCCTCACTGAGTGTCCTCCTAAATTTTCTGAAAGCCCTCCTCCTTTCCCTGACTGCCCCTGCAACCTCCTTTGTAAACCAAAGTGGTCTCCTTCCCTTTGGCTCTTCCTAGGCTAACGTTTTTTATGCACATTTCTACGGCTTTCAGTACCCCTCCGCTGATAACTTCCCATAACTCCTCCACTGCCCCCATATTTACTGTACCCTCCATTGTCTCCCTTACTATCCTTCTCATCTTCTCAAAGTCTGTGTATCTGAAGCCCAAGACTCTAGTACTTGTTTGATTTGTCTCCCTCCCTGCCCTAACCCTGAGCCTTACAGTCCTATGATATCTGGTGCCCAAGGCGTCTCCCACCTGCACCTCCTCCGTACTCTCCCCGTTTGTCAGGACCACCTCCAGCAGGTTGTTGCCCCTTGTCAGCTCCCTGACTAGCTGTTGAAGGAATACCCCCCTGCAGTGCAGCTTGTATCTCCTATTGCAAAAAACAAACAAAAAAAACCCTTGAAGTATGTAGGCTGTGAACAGCAAACCTTATGCTATAAAAGTAACATAATGCTGAAGAATGGCAAGTTAAACAGCTGTGGCTGGGTATTGTAAAGTGATAACGCAGGTACAAATCTCAGTTTTGTGCTACAGCTTGCATCATCCAAAATGCAACCACAAATGACTGATTCAATATTTTCAACTATTTCAACTTTTAAGTGGCCTAAGTAAGTGTCTTGTGTGATCTTGAGACTGCAGTGAAAGTAGTGCACCGAGTCCATCTCAATGCGTGTTTCGACAATGATCTGTAGTTACTATAATCCCACATGTCTAAAAGAAGGTTGTTTAGACCTTTTTGACAAGGAAAGTAATCTGTCAATGTGTCAGCTCCTGATAGCCCTAGTACAAGGGAACTGGCTATTGTACAGTGTTTCTTTGCACGAAAACAGTTATGCCTCACCTATTGTATGCTCACAGTCTAAAGATATGAGACAGGCAGGGAAGGGGTGAGATGCAGTTTAGGGCTTTCCCATTTCATAACTGACATGTTCTATCAAAGCATGCCCCTATATCAGATGTTCTTTAGTTAAATGTAGAGTGTGTGTGTTACTATAGTACATGACATCAACTCCACTATGTGTGTAGAGCCCCTTGTGAGCCATAGTAAACACTAAGAGAACAACAGTTGTGTAATGTCACCCTAAATAGAAAGCAATTACATTGGCTGGCCTTTTGCGGGGAGGAGGAGAACTTTTCTCAGGTGCATTTATTTATAAACTGAGTGCTGCAGAGAGAATGCAGAGAGGAAAGCTGCTGAATTCCAAGAAAAGGTAAAACATTTACAATTATTGCTACATTTCTTAGGATAGCTTTTAGAAGAAACTTATTCATGAATATGATGTGCATCCAGAAATATGTTTTTGTTATATTTTATCATGAGTGAGGCTTAACCATCCATAAACTCTACGGCTTGTTTTATACCTAACTGCATAAGACCACACTTCATAAATTGTGATGCCATGACATTTTAAAGAGATTCTTGCAAAATGTTGAAACTGCATGCAGTTTTCAAAGTAGGAAATCAGCCTGGAGTGTAATAGCAAATGTCTCACTGTCAGAATGCACTGTAGTCGACTCAAAGCCAGTGTAGCGCCAGCTGTCTAAGTGCCTGGTATGCTGAGGTGATTTTGTATGCAACTATTCACACGATGTCAGTAGTACGCTGAAGCTAGTAACTGTCCCATGTAAATGAGTTTGTCATCCGGCTATTTAATGGCATGCATAGTTATAAACATTTCTGATTGTCAGTCTACCCTAATCCTCTCACAGAAATGTCAGGTAAACAGCTGCAAGTAACTGATAATTGGTTAATATGTTTACCAGCCCATGTTTGTTTTAATGAAGTCTTGTCAAAGCTAGTCATTGACCGGGGATTATGACTGCACAACGTGAGATATAGATGTTAATATGACAGGCAAATTAAATACAGTACAGTATATCCAGTACTGAAATTACACTTTGTGAGCTAGGGAGGCCCATAAGGACCCTGTCTTTAAACTGAGCCCCCTTTCCCATTATAAGTCAATGGCAGTAATTTGTGAACTATCAGGGGTCACTTCAGAGCTGGGGGTGCCAAGTCCCCCTGTAATTCCAACACTAAATATCTATTCTGATAATTCTACAATAATACATAATAAAGAACATATATATATATATATATATATATATATATATATAATAAAGATTCTATAAATCTACAATAATTCAGTACGGAAAGGCCATTTAAACTTTTAAGGCTTTCTTGAGTTTACACTCTGACTGCGCAGACTGATAACCACAAGCATTAAGATGGCATGTCAGGATAACTGCATTTTTAATTATACTATAGTGCAGGAAACCAGGAGAACACACAGCATGAGCAGATCACAATCTTCTGAAATGGATGAAAATATTGACTGGCTATAAGGAAATCAATTTCCTCTCAGAAGCATATGGGACAATCAGGCCAGGGTAAAGAAGCTGGTCAGAAAGATAAATCCAGAGACAAGCACCAAACAATGTAACCAGATTATTGTGATGCACAGAAAGGCTGGGATAACAGAGAGAATAAAAACTGCAGTATCCTATATGTAATGCTAAAGGGAGTGACCAAAGGAGTATTAACAGTAGCTACAGATGAGATGAATGGCTTAAACCCTTCTCAATATAAGGGAGTACATTTCCCTTCTGTACTGACACTTCCAGGGTGGGATTTGGTACGATGGATGCCAGTCAGATACGTACAATGAAAAGCTGATCTATCACCTTCCAGTACCTTGCAGAATCTTCAAATAAAGAAGTAAACCTTATAACAAAGGTAAGAGCATTCTAGCCATCTGATTAGCTAAAAGACAAGTACAGCCTCACAACAACCCGGGCAAATGGAGGTTATAAATGACAGCAAACCAAGGAGTATGTTATTGCTCTTGTAAAATGCATTCTTAACATATAAATCATGTACAAGAACCCAACGCCTATCATCCTGTATTAAGCAGTATTTGTTTACGGTCAGGTGATGAGTTTCATTTTCAGCTAATCATTGCTCTCCATTTGTTTTTACCCATTTTATAAAACAGAACTGCACCCTCCTAGAGACCTCAAGCAACTGTGCTCTTCATAATTATGTTACACATAAGGAAAAACATCTCAGTTAGGCTGTCTTGGATAAACAAATTGTAAGAACAAAACAGGGAACAATTATGCAGCAGCACTTTCAAGGCAGAGAAAGAGGGCTTATATTTCAAGAGCCAGCTGCCTGAAGTTTTAGGTAAAGCGAGCTTAGTTATCCTGAAACAAAAAACTACATCAGCTCGTAGTAACAGAATCGAGCTAATGGACGTCTTGCAATCCATAAAAGTGACTGCTGTTAACTACTTAGGACATGTCAGCTGCCTGTGGTCATTCACACCTTATAGTGTGAAGAGCTGCTTTTTATAGTGTGAGAAAAAGCATTTTCCCCATTGAAATTAAACTTAAGACTTAGAAACTTAGTAAAACAAATTGCTGTGAAGATCTGATAAGTAACAAAGTGAAATGAAAAAAATATCTTCAATAATAAAAACGGAAGTTCTGGCAATCCTCCAAATTCTGGAATTCTGTGTAACCAATCTGCTAATGCCAACTGAGAAGGTTTTCTTTACATTTGTTACAGTGTGAACATTAGAATCAAGGCCACTGGTGTTCATTTTTTGCCAGAAAATCCAGTAAAATTCCAGAATCTGGACTGCCTGCATAGCTCATAAAACAAAGAATTTCACAGAATTCAGCACTGCATACCAGATCAGTAAATCTACAGAACTTTTATTTTTCATAACTGTGTCCTGTACTATTTTCAATTAGCTTCACTTAATGCTCTGCATATTAAGCCTTCTTTAATTCTGATTGTTTATACAAATACTAAAACAATGATAGTAGAATCTCGGGAAAATCTGGAAATTAGACAAACACCAGTGTAATTCCTAGAATTTAAAGTCTTGAAAATGGAATTTCATTATTTGAATCACCATAAATCAGTGACCTTGGTTAGAAAGAATGCAATACAGTCTGATACCACTCTGAAATGTGACTCAGTAAACATTTTAAAGCAACTGTATTTTCAACAAGTGGAAAATGTCATCATATATATTTTTTTACCAGTAATGCAATTTTTTGCAGCCTTAGATTCATCATCAGCAGATTTTTAATTCCTATAGACATTTTACCATTTAATTAAAGGTACCCGTCTCATAATTTAGTAATCAAATTAAGAGGCAGTGCAATCCAGTGTTTAGAGCTCTGACTTTGGTACCAACAGATTGAAGGTTTAACCCTGCTAGATCAAATTAACTATTCACTCATTTTTATGGGAAGGCAGGCTGTCAGGATTCATCTTGGCTAAACTATGGAGTAGACGGATAACAGAAACATAGACACTGATGGCAGAAAAAGATCAATGATCCTTCAAGTCTGCCCATAGTACCCTATCTAACCCCAGGACCTATTGTCCATCAAGGGACCTGCCCCACCCAACCCCCCATTCCCCTCCCAGTTTCTGTTGTCCCAAGTAACCTCTACGCCCTCACTCTGTCTCAACCATGCTTGAAACCATTAATGCTGTATGCGTCCACCACCTCAGCTGGTAAACTGATATATGGTTCAACCACCCTTTCTATAAAGTAATTCTTCCTTCTGTCCCTCCTGAACCTCTCTCTTTTCGGTTTTGTCTTGTGCCCTCATGACCTCGAGCTGTTACTCAAGCTAAATAATTCCCTGCAATCCACCTTGTTTATTCATTTCAGGAATTTGAAGGTCTCTATCATATCACCCCTCTCCCTTCTGATCTCCAGTGAGTACATGTTCAGTGCCTTGAGGGGCTCATCATGAGACCTGCCCCGTTGTCTCTGAATCATCTCTGTCACCCATCACTGCATTGCCTTGTGCTGAGGACTCCAGAACTGAGCGCAATACTTCAGGTGAGGCTTCACCAAAGATTTGTAAAGTGGTAGTATTGCCTCTTGCCTTCTGCTGTAAATATCCCTCCCAGTACACCTAGCATCCTGTTTGCCTTGCAGTAGATCTTGTTGCACTGGCTTTATTGTTTGAGGGTGTCACTGATGATAACTCTCAGGTCCCGTTCCTCAGCCATAGTTCTAAGTCTTACCCCACCCATCCAGTACTCAGTCCTGCGGTTCCTGTACCCTAAGTGCACCACTTTGCACTCTCTGGCACTGAATTTCAACTGCCAAACCTCAGACCTCCTTTCTAGCCTTTGCAGGTTACTCTACATTTCCCTGATTCCCTAGTCACTATCCACCCTCCCATAGAGTTTAGTGTCATCTGCAAAGAGACACAATCTGTGCAAGATTCTCTCCCCAATATTATTGATGAACATATTGAAGAGGACCAGGTTCAAGACAGATCCCTGTGGTACCCCGCTCATGAACTCCCTATCTACTGACCTGACCCCCATTTACTTCAACCCACTGCTGCCTCCACCTTTGCCAGTTACCTACCCATCTTACTATGTCCCTAGCAGCACCCAGAGCCTCCATCTTCTTTAGCAAGCATCTGTGAGGCACCGAGTTGGAAGCCTTGCTGAAGTCAAAATAGACCAAATCTTTATCACCCAGTCAAAGAAGACTATCGGGTTAGTCTGACAAGACCTCCCAACCACAAACCGTTTACTGTCCTGAAGACCACTGCTCTCCAGGTTACCCATGATGTCCTATTTGACCATTAACTCCATCAGCTTCCCTAAAACTGAGGTAAGACAGACAAGTCTGTAGTTCCCCAGCTGTTCCCTGCCCCCCCATAGAGTGAAACTACATCCGCCACCCTTTAGTCTTTTGGTACTAACCCTGTATGTAGTGAGCTATTGAATAGTCCTACAAGGGGTTCAGCTAGTTCCACTGCCAGTTCTCTGAGCATCCTCACATGCACCTCATCCAGTCCCATTGCATCTACTACTCACCCTGCATATGAAAGAGAGAGTGTGCCTACTACTCACCTTGCAAGCTTGCATTTCCTAACTCTCCCCATATAACTCCAATCACACCCCTGCTTGTGTAATACTCATTGTATCTGTAGAAGGTCAAGTTCTTTATTCAAGCAGAACAGGTTCCACCTGAGATTTGTGCCCCTTAGGCCACCCTGCTAGCATAGCTGATGACCTAGGTTCAGATGTGAGTCCAGGAAGTCGTGTTGAGAGGCACGCCAAGGGTGAGACAGCTGCCACTCAGCAGTGCATCTTGGCCAAGAATGGCTGACAGAGGGTTCTGGCAGCACAGTGACCCCTGTGGCAGGGTGAAGGAGCTTGCTCCTGCCATGGGGCAGGCTGTGGCTGTGTAAGGCTGTCAAAGAGAGGCATTGCCCCCACTAGGGGAGGTAGGAGGGGAAAACCAGAGGGAGAAAAAAAATGGTAGCCATCTAAATAATGGCCAGGTTTGGCCTGCTCAAGGTATATCCCCATGAACGAGGTATATGCCTGAGACATGCTACCGGCAGGGGAAGAAAAAGTTATAAGGGGGGGAAGGAATATATGCCCCTCAGGGAAAACCTGTTAATATTCTTTGATGGTCATGCTATGAAAGGAGAAAATTGGATTAAATCCTGTACAGTCATATTAAATGATGTTATGAACCCGATAGATAGAGTGCTATAAATAGTACCTATTTGGAGCTTAAAAAGTAATATTAGCTCCCACAATGCCTGTTTTGGAAATGTTTAACAGTCATTTCTCTAAAGAACTTGTTGACAAATAATTATTCAGTTTGACAACAAAATAGATAGATCAACTACTGAAGATAAAGATCCCTATTAATCCGGACACCAATTTGCTGGTATAAGGAGATCTATCTAATATCCAATCTGTCCCATTAGGGGGAAAAAAGAAATGGTTATTGTGGGGAATAATCTCTGAGGCACTCCACAGTCATGACATCATTGGTTGTGTACACCTGATAGGTAGCTTGATGCACACGTGGCTTGAAGAAAGTCCATCCCCCACCTGGGGGGGGTCTGCTTGCCTATGGTCAGTTCTTATGTGCAACAAAAACAGGTTGCAGCACACCCTAGAGCTCCAGTGTGTATCTTGTAAAGAATTAATGTTTGTTATAAAGAACAACCTTATTACTAAGGTAAGAAGCCAAATGGCTAAGGCATTTATTAATTTCCTACAACAAAGATCAAACAAGACCACAAGAGTATGTTTTTGCAGATATGCAACTGTTTAAAATTGCAAAACTGGCAGTTATAGAGATGTTAGCACTGCAGCTTCTACTAGCGTCAGTTGTCTAGGAAAATGTTAGCTGAAAAATTGCCAGCACAGTATTCAAATTATGAACATTATCACATTGTGCAAGTATAGAGATTATTAGCTACCTGAACACCCCTGCTAGTGGTGCCAGGAGCTAAAATAATGTCTGACCCCCACATAATTGAACACAGAATCTATCCAATGATTTACAGGAGGTAATACAATAAATAATCAACCTGGTTCCACTGACAGCAGTTCCTGAGTTGTACTAATCACCAACAAGAATCTGGTGACTCTGTTAGCCTCACTAACTTGTAAAAAGGTACTCTCAAACTCACCCAGAAAAGTTTCCTTGCACTGGAAAATGCTTAAAATGCCTGAGCTTGATTCAGACATCACTGGAATTCAGTGGCACTAAATCAAAGCACCACAACCACTTTGTGCTATTTTCTACCCAAAAACAGAAGTCCCACAGAGAAAAGGAAGCTCTATGGACCAAAATGGAGCCAATCAAATGTTATTTTATGGCCCCAGTTTCTCAAACAATCTTAGCAGCATGACCATCCCCCCTACTCCTTCCTAGTTTACAAATCTCCTGCTGCACGAGAGCTGCAAGCTGACTGGCTCTCAGCTCTCACGAGATTTCAGCCACCATCTTAGATGAGGATAAACAAACAAGATTTGACTAAATCCAAAATATCTTGCAGTGGAGGATGGAGCTAGCAATTACTACAGCTTCTTTAGGCAAAGTACCCTAACTTTTAACACTGACTATGAGAGAGAACTAAAGAAACATATTTTACAGAACAAAAAATGCTTCTGCCCCAAATTGTATCTTATTACACAAGCAGCAATGCAGATGATCCCTCACTCAGCTTACCACAGCCTAGGCAAGGATTAGCTAAAGCATCCTGCTCCCCCAAAGGCACATGCCTACATTATCCCAGAGATAACCAAGGCATACAAAAAGGGCCAAAAATGATACGCAGAACTGTACTATATTGGGTCACCATACAAGGAGGTTTGATTAAAATAACTATTTGGGAAATAGTGAACTTTAATAGTCATTTCTTTCACTAATATTCAGTTGTTTTCTCTCGTAAAGGCACAATCACATATTAAGGAGCTGCTACTATGTACTGTGTGTGACAAAAATAATGCATACAAATGTGAATACATGACTTTGCCCTATCAATTTAATAAAAAAGGGCTTGAACAAGATAATTTTTTAGATTTTTGAAATTTAAAGGATGCTAACAGAGTCTTGTATTGTCTAAGATCTGTCACAGATGACCAAACAGATTCCACAGCCACAGTTACTTGGAAACCCCTACCAGAGGTTCTAGGAGCTCAGTACACCAGGGGCTACTGCATAATTAAAGGCTTTCATTCCTTACTTGGGCATATACGCTGAGTTCCCCTACGTGCTGTTCAGAACAAGCATACCACCTTATTAAGGTGCCTGATGACCTGGAGCCCTACCAGCAGCTCCAGAGTCTATACATTGTTAAATGAGCAAGTGATCACCTTAGAACATCCGGAGTACCCTGCCAGCATCCCAGACTTCTAAAATACTATGTAATGTGCCACAGTTCCCCATTGCAAGCATAGCAGCACCTGAAGTGCTCACTCAAGACACCACTACACAACAGTCTCTGAAGCATTTCTCAGTCCCTCTGTGCCTCGCCTCAAAATGACATGTTCTCTAGACTTTTTTTTTTATGGCATGTTATGTCTTTTAAACTCACCACCTTCTTCTTTCAAAAGGTAGAGAAAACTCCTTTATCATCTACCTGGCCAAAACACCATAAACAAGTAGGTCTCATGAGGAGGAGGAGCATTGAGAGACTTACCTAACTTGCCTATCCAAATCGACAGCCGCAAGAAAGAATATCACAAGACTTGCTGCTGTGATCTTGGAAAAGCTCTCCACTCACCCCCTACCCATGCGGATTAAGGGTGTAGGTGGCTGCCAGACAGGAGATTGACTGACAGTCATTGCTGCCATCTTGTGGAGAGTGTCACTATGCTCATAAACGTTCAACCAGCACAGAGGGTGTTTGTTAAAAGCACCAACCGATCTGCAACAGCAGACCACAATGTGAATAATTAAATATAAGGACAACGATTTGAAAATCAATTAACAATGGGGAAATACATTGGGGGCAGCACTATTACCACAGCTGTGGGCAAGGCAGCATAACACTGAGACCCTCACTCACTCTAACCACATTTAAGGGACAGTGCACACTTCAATGCACAGGCACAGCAATAGCCTGTACAGTGCAGAACATTATTGATTCCTGTGCAGGGGAAGAATTAAGGGAAATAATATGGCCAAAACAAAGAGCTGCAGCTGGACCAAGGTTGCAGCACACCCTACACCTCCAGCATATTTAACCAAATCTAGAGGCAAAGGTAAGACTCATAATATTTCAGTATAAGCCATATGTACAAAAATTATAAGATGATTGCCACTAAATACAGGATGCTATCAAAATCCAGCATTCTGGTTATCAGTTTGTGTTTATACCCCTAGAATATACCAGGCAAAAAGTACAGAAAACTAATGCATGATGTATAGCTTCTGAGTATATCACAACATCAGTTTACAAGGCTTTTAAGTAGAACAGTGCAAGTTACAAGTAAGGAGACTGACTACCTGGAAGCCCCTGCTAGCGGTTCCATGTGCAAACGTCCATAAAGTATCCACTGGGCCATATAATGTAAGGAGAGCTGACTACCTGAATACTCCTGCTAGCAGATCCAGGAGCAAACGTCCATAAAGTATCCACTGGGCCTTGTAATGTAAGGAGATTTGACTACCTGGATACCCTTTCTAACGGTTGCAGGAGCAAACGTCCATAAAGTATCCACTGGGCCTTATAATGCAAGGTGAGTTGACTACCTGGATACCCATGCTAGCGGTTCCAGGAGCAAACGTCCATCAAGTATTTACTAGGCCTTATAATGTAAGGAGACTTGACTACCTGGATACCCCTGCTAGTGGTTACAGGAGCAAACACTCCCCCACAAAAAAAAAAAGCTCATCAAATTACCCATACAAGGAGAGCAAGGCAAATTTCAACCTGTCTCCCCTTACAGCGGTGTCTGAGTGCAGGACAGTGGCACTACTTCCATTCAAGGTATCCCAGCCACTGTGGCATGTCACCATTCAAACAGTCTCTAGCTCCATGGTGGAACCCAACTGAAATGTGGCTTTCTGCGACCTCCACGCTACCGTTGTACCCCATACAGGGTATTTAAGGCTGTGGACCAACATGCAGCTGACCAAATGTTTCTTTATGGCCCCCAGGTCCGTAGAAATACTTAAACGTCTCACTCCTCTCCTCCTCGTCTCTTCCAGTCTGAGATCTCGCTCAGCATGGGAGCAGCCCTTTGATTGGCTCCCAATGCTCTCAAGACCTAAGGCGCCATCTTTCTGAGGGGCTAAACAGCGGCATCTCGCTATCGCGGAGATCCCACAATAACTACCGCCTATGCCCCCAGCACGCTGAAATACAGCAACACTTTAACACCAAGTGCAAACAGGAGACAAACAGACTGTTCGGTTAAGGTCTAGAAAGATACCTCAAGGGAAAAGAAGATAAGATACCAAAGACCAGTCAAACAGATCCACTTATCTGCCAGCTAGACAAACATACTGTTCTCATTCCTTTCGAGACAAGACAGGGGCAATTACAACTACAGGCTACACTACTGCATGCAGCCACACCCACAAAAAACACTGCATCAGATATCAAGCTAGAAGGGTTCCCAAGCAAGGTAGAGGAAACTACTCCCCCACAGAACCCAGTTGAAACATCAAATACTATTGCTACAAGCAATACCAAAACATTCCAGTTAGTGACCAACTACTGCTCTTCACACAAGCATAGGAGCAAACCACACAAGACAGGTGGGTCCTACAAGTAATAAGACTAGAATATGTGATACAACTTTCTCGCATACCTACAAAGAACCTTCTAGTCCTATTCCCTGTGCCGAAAAACACATTACCCTGACACAAGTCCAAACAATACTGACAGACTTACTGCACAACAAGACTATAGACAAGGTAACACATTACAAAAAAAGGGAAAGGAGGACACTCCATATTTGACAAGGTACCCAAAAAGGGACCAGAGGGCTATGCCCAGTTCTGGACCTAAACAATTCTGTACAATTCAAACCCTAGAAATAGAAACAATGAGGTCCACCCTCACGGTTAGAAGTTCAGGAGATTACCTAACTTCACATACACCACACTACAAATTCTGTCGATTTCACATATTGGAAAAACGATACCAATACAAGTGTTACCATTCAACCTACCATCAACACCAAGCATGTTCTCGATGGTAATAATAGCATTCACAGAAAAAAAAAAGAGTTAAGGACATACAAGTAATACCCTATTGAACGACCGGCTGATCAACACCAGAACAGTAAAACAGTTCATTCGAGAACAAATGCGGTAGTACACTGCCTACAAAATTGCAGCCATGTAATAATCTATCAAACAGCTACCTATCATCCCTAGCCAGTCTATAGATGGTCTAGACTCACTGAACGACACAAATCCGGGTCTCAGCAACCCAGTAAATGCTCAAGTCCACTCAATTATTGCACAGACTACACAATTACAGAAACACAGAAATCCAGAACTTCAAGCAGTTTCACAAGTACTGGGAGTAATGTCATCATTGATAGATATAGTGCCATGGCCCAAGTGCAACATGAGACCTCTCATACCATTCTTGAGCAAACAGGGCCCAGCACATGACATAGGCTTGGCACAGACATTAACACTTTCACCCTCTCTGATGGCACTAGCATCTGCCAGACATGGAGAACTACAGGCACACTCATACAGACCCCCACTCCTAACATTCTACACTGACAGAATATCCCTTAGACCTAGAATGTCATTCTGACCAATAGTATCATTGACAGTCCACATTAACCAAACTATTGAAATATCTGCAGAACCCCCTCAGGGGGAAATACAAAACAACCCTCAGCTTAAAATGCTGGGTATGAAAAGGGTACTAACACATACCTACCAAGGACAGAGGAAATATACAAAACAGACTGTTCGTAATGCTGCATAGAAAAGGAAAACCAGCTTCAAAATCATTGATTACCATGTACCTTAAAACAGCAGTAACGGAACCATACAGAGTGAATAACTCGACTGCACCAAGAGATCTGAAGGCTCACTCTACCAGAGCAATCGCAACTTCCTGGGCAGAGAAAAATGGGAATACTGCAGAGGAAATCTTTAGTAGCATGTAAGGACTAGGTACAAGACAACATGTTTGACCCACCCTAGCAGAGGATTACTGCTTTTTAATGACCCATGATGTCATGAATGTGGAGTGCCTCAGAGATTATCCCCCACAATGGTAGTTTACTCACCTGGTAAAGGTGACTGTGGGGGAATACATCTCTGAGGCACTCCACATCCCGCCCAACAGATGTGTGAAAGACTCAACAAGTTTTCATACATTGTATGAATGTATGATACTCGCTATTACAAATTGGCAGATTTGGACATTACCAACGTCTATATGTATAGTGCAATAACAAAATAAAGTTACACAACAATTTTCTACCACTAAGTGGTCACTACATATCTACACTCGTTAACAGCAAAAGGTATTAACAGATTATTGTTACAGATACAGCTTTGGAATACATCGAACTGACCATAGGAGAGCAGACCCCCCTCTCAGGTGGGGGATGGACTTTCTTCAAGTCACATGTGCATCAAGCAACCTATCAGGTGTACACAACCCATCGTGTCATGACTGTGGAGTGCCTCAGAGATGTATTCCCTCACAATTACCTTTACCAGGTGAGGAAACTACCATTATCTGCTGCCCTGGGCATGAAAAGAGTAATAACTACATGGTGAAACCTGGTGCCTCCTACAATACAAGAATGTCTCAGTTTCACGGGGAAACTGACACCTAATAAATAAGTTTCCTGATTATGAATAAGTAAGAAAAATGTTATTTTTAAGACTTCCGCTTCATACTGCACCAAAACTACCACAACTTCCCTTCTCCCCCCACCATTTTTCATCCATTCCACCACCCTATACTTAGTATTGCATTGTTGAGCTCTATGTAGGTTCTTCTTCTGCTACTTATTGTGCTCCATATTTACTCCACACCAGCATTCCCTGTGAAACTGCTCATTGTGTTACTCTTACCTACATATTATTGCATTTTCTGCCACTGAATTTGTGCAATTCCTATTTACTCCCCCCCCCAGACGCATCTAGAAATAAGATGTTATCAGCTCAGTATGTCTTTCTTGGAAAAGCCTTTGGAATAAATAAATAAATCCATAAATGACATTTAGTCTGGTCCCCTTTTCTGAATTTTATTGACATTCATGAGCAAAACATGTGAGACACTCTCAGATCAGATTCAGTACTCAGTTGTATGTTGAAAGTAAACTTGGCTTACTAGATCAAAAGAACGAGGTGCTGCGCCAGCGTGTGAGCTTAAAACAAAACAAAAAAGTATATTGCATGCTGAAAATAGAAAACAGAGCTAGTATCAACGTTTTGATCATAGGTCTTCATAAATTATCTAAAAGAGGAAAAGCAAAGTTAGTGGCTTTTTTCTTTTTTAGATAATCTCTGCAGAAGACCTATGGTTGAAATGTCGATTCTAACTCTAGTTTCTATTTTTTCAGCATGCATTTAATATTACCTTTTTGTTTTGTTTCGGCTTGTTAGACACTCCACATCACACTGCTGCTGTCCAGTAAGTATCCTTTTATCTTTGGTTTATACAGTGCCCATCAATTACCTGTCCAGTTTGGTACGACCCAAATGTGGTGTTATAGTGACAGCTGAGTGGTGGTATAACAAGAGTGGTTGTTGCAGTTGGAGAGAGAGAAAAACTGGCGACCACTGTATGCTGTTTGTTGGATTGATTTCCTTCATTGTTTTCCAATGTTTCTCCATAAGTTAGTGTGATGTATAGTTGCTGCTGAAACATTTTTATGTAATCTTTAACCTCTTAATTTTAAAAACAATTTACAAAAGAAAAAAAGCCCACTAGAGCAATTTGCCCACTGTGTGGTCTTATTCATGGCACAATGCTCCAGTCCGCCCAGCCGCAGACTTTGGTAGAAGCAGGACCCCACTGGAAACAAGATATTGCATCTCAGCAGGGCTAGCCTGGCTAAATTAACTGTAAAGTAAAAATTAAAAAAAATCAGTAACCATAGCCACAGCCAGTAGTTTTTTTTTATTCCTTCCACGGAATAACTTTCTGACTGTGTACACTGGGTTGGATTCATACTGCAGATGTCTCGGGATGGTGCCAGTATACATTTATGATGGTAAACAGCAAAGCATTGCACCAAAATGCTTAATTTTATTGTGGTGGGTGTGGCAAGGGAGCAGAAGCTTTTAAAAATGAAAAATCACATCCCTCAGCCCGGTACTGTGGCACTGTTCAACCATGTGGAATACCCAGGATTGATCCTCAGTTTCACCTTCCTCACCCGGTCCGGCGGTGTCTGGAGTAGGATAAGGAGATGTCATGCACTGACCCCAGCAGGAGACTGCAGAGTGTCCCACTCTCTGAGCACCACCTGCAGATGTGAAGTGCGCTGTCTTGATGCTGTGGGTGACAATGAAGCACTGGCAGTAACCTGCCATCAGGTTGGTGCTGCAATTGCTCATGGGCTACATGCCGGGGAGCTGGAAGGGCCTTAAACCTAAAAATCTTCGGAGCAAGCAGCATGACAGCCAGTGCCTCTAGGCTCCACTCTCTACTACTGGCCACTCCAACCCCGCCAAGGGTGTCTCCCATTGTGTAAGCTGGCATGGTGGGGGGTTGATGCCTGGCTGTGCTCATGCCCCACCAAGGGGTGTAAATCATGGGGTCAGGGTGTGAATGTAAGTCCTGAAGACTTGGAGGAACAGTGCTGGACCTGACCGGAGGATAGGGAAGCTGCACCCTGAGGGTAAACTGTAAACTAAATAAATAAAAAAAAAATCTCACACTTCAGGAACAACATAAAATGGAAAGAAAACTCGGAAAGCCGACATTTTATTTTGTGCTAAGTGCTTGCAGTACTATTTAAAAACTATTTTATTGCCATAATGCCATTCTAACACTTTTCTACCCCATCATAAAACCCCTGCCAAAAAGGCAAGAACACCCATGCACCCACTCACACTTTAATTGCACCTGATTTATATGGCTTTAGCGATCTCATAATTATAAACAGGAGAGTTTTGCTCTGAAACCACCCAGCCCATCACCATACTATCTGAAACTTCAGCATATGGTATCAGGGTGAGGTTTATAGGGTTATTAAATGCACTGTGGCAGATGTGACTGCCCTCCTGTGCAGTTTGGGAGAGAGGACCTCAAAACAAAACTGGGCAGTTTTGTCTGGACAAAGTAGGCAAGATGCTTTTTTCTTTTCCAATTCTTTTTACTTCTCCTTACTGGTCCCATAGACCTCTCTCTCTCTAGCGGGGGTATTGGGGTGTTTATGTCCCGCCCAGTCTGAGGTCCACCTAGACCGGTCCACCCCTCCCGGGAGCTTTCCCCCATCCCCACTGACCACCTTGCCCCCGGCTCTGAGCCCCCTGGGGTGAAACCACCATTTCACTCCTCCAGCACTCTATCTACAATCTAGAAGGGCAGCCAGGGAGTGGATGAGAGAGACAGCAACTGGCCGAGTAGGACCCAACTGTGAGTGTGAGGGATGTCCTTAGCCCCACCTTTGCCTGTCTGGGTGCCAGGGCTTTTCCATGCATTTCATGCCCTGGAGGCACGGATGTGCAATAACGACCAGTGCATGACAGGGCGTGCTCCCACACCTGTCTGCAAGCTGTCCACCGCAGCTCCCAACCCGCTTACGTGTCTTCTGTCTATCACCCTGCCCCCAGTCTCCAATGGGAGCCGCTGTCACAGCGAGCGCTGTAACAACCCACCCCCAGGAGAGGAGAGCAGTCCTCTGGATGCTTAATCCTCTCCTACCCCTGCCGGCCCCTGATGACCCAAGCTCATTCCCAAACCTGGGTCAGCAGCGTCCAGCACCGCAACCCCCAGCACCACTGGGCCGGCTGGCAAGATGCTCTTTATGCTTACAAAATACAATCAGAGACATCTTCCACAACACATATTTATTTATTTTACTTTATTTAGCTTTTGTTGACTGAGAAAGGAGGGCTAGGCAGCTCTGCCTATTTTCAGTCTTGTCTGTGAAGGGGTTGGTGGGGGGCATATAGATGGAAACTAACTGAAATTGAACCACATTAAAGTTACTGGTGTTTTTTTTAGTAAATGGAGGAATTTGGCCAGGACACCAAGGATCTTTAATGTCCACCTGAACAACTAACAGAATAGGCAGGTGGAATCTTCGTTTAATGTCTTGTCTGAAAGATGGCACCTCAGGAGTGCAGCAACCCCCTCATGCTGCACTACAGTGTCAGTATTGGTTTTACCCCAAGTTTCTGGTGTGGGGTTTGAATTTGCTAAAGTGACTTATAAGCTTTTTGTTCAGTTTGGAGTTTAATTTAACCTTTTTGATGCCAGGGCTGTTTGCCATTTCAGTGCCGGTCATTTTTTTTAAGCACACTGTGTTATTTAGAATGTTTAAATCTAGCCCCCATTGAGGCATTATATCTCAATATTTTACAAGATTTTGTTTTGGCCAGGAAAGACACACTCAGCCTATGCTGAGGCTTATTTCTAGGTGCATCCTGGGAGCTCATGGTCACACTGTATGCAAGTGGTGCCTGTGGGATTCAAACCTTGTTCTCCAGCTTTGCAGCTCCGTGCCCTTAACCAATATACAATGCTGCCTCCCAATATCCATGGTTACTGACAGCAGAGCCTTACCTTTTGGGAGAACAAATATCTTGCTGGTCCATTTCATGTAATGCACAATCTGGTTGGAAACTAACACAGATCCTGCAGTCAGAGGGTTAAAATACCTTGACAGCAATGCAACACTGTTGCTCCTGCAATGTCCTGATGGAAATGCACAGCAGCCCCCAACTGTAACTTTTTAGCTAGTGCAGCTCCATGCACCCTGGCATCTAGTGCATGTGGACCATCTTGTGTAACACAGCAGGAAAAGCTTGCAAAATCTCAGGCAACATGTGGCGTTACAGGAAAATTAGCAAGTTAAGTGACATGCTCATGGTCACAATGTATGTAAGTGGAGACTGTAGAGTCAAACTCAGTTCTCCAGGTTTTGTATCTCAGTGCTCTTAACCACTATGCCATACTGCCTCCCAATAGCCATGGTTATTGACAACAGATTCTCACCTTTTTGGGACATTTTTGGGACATAAATATCTTGCAGGTACATTTCATGAAATACACCGGGTGGACACTGACAAAATATCTTTTTTTTGTTAATCAAAAATCCTGCTGTGAAAGGTTAAAATATGATGAAAACAATGCAACACTGCTGCTGCTTCTCTTCTGCAAATATCCTAGTGGAAATGCACGACAGCCCCCACACCCCCCACCCCACCCCACATTGTAGCTTTTTAGGCAATGCAGCTCCATGCACTCTGGCATCTACATAATACTGGATGCTTAAGGTGAGACTTATGTCAGGTATCCCCGACCACCTGACCCTAGAGTGGCAAAATGGAGGGGGCAGACCGGCCATGCCCCTCCACCTCCATATTGTGAAATATGGGTGGGCCATATTACCTTATTTGATCTTTTTATTATTATTATCATTACTACAGTGAACGGGCTTATATGTTGTCAGCAAGTACATACAATTGGGGATGGGTTGTTGTTTTGTTTCATCTCCCCTCAATTGTCCCACTCAGTTGCCTGCGATTTTGCAGGCTTCACATGCTGTTTTGCACAACACAAACCACAAACTGCATGGGGATGCAACTAAAAAAAGGGTCTCCTCGTTTACATATGCATCCATTGGTTCCAACGACTAATGCCGTATGGTAGTGAACGGTCAATTACAGTGGGGCTGTTTTCTGCAATAGACAACTGAACTCCATTACAGAGCCAGGCAGCACTTTTAGCAACTCGGAGACCTCCTTTTCCCTGCACCTGAAACACTTGTTCTGTACAGAATGCTGTGGATTTGTTATACATTGCTAAGCCTTCAATTCGTGGTTCTCGAACCTCAAGTCATACCCTAAGAATGTGCATTTATTAGCATAGATAGGAGGAAATGGGGTTCTGATCGCAATTAAGGAAAGCAATTTATATCTTCTAGAATTAGACAGGTCATAAACAAGGTATACATGTACATCTAGAGTATCACTTTAGGTCATGCCAGCAGATTACATGAGTGGGTCAAAACTAGACCCCGTCCCTCCCCCATTACTACTTGCAATATGCTGTAAGAGAGACTTGCACAGTTTCATCTGTGTTGTACATGAAAGAGCTCAACCCTGGAGAGCTGTATAAAAAGCAACGCAAACAGCAGAAAAGCCGGGAAGGGCATGTTGTCCACGGAGATTTCGAAAACCTCAAAATTGTGCATGGATTCCGGAAACAAGCAAGGGGTTTTTGACACTAGAAACTAGCACTGCTTGGCTGTAAAATGTTGATTTATATTTATTAATATTACATTTTACCTTTTTTTCTTAGACTTGATGCCATGGACGCCTCACCTGCAGCTATCACACTACCAGGCTGCTGCAGTGATGCCGAGGACAGCGACGACGACAGCAGTCAAAGTTCCGAACAAGTGCTAGAATGTGAGGAACACCTTAGCAATAAGGAGGGTATGTGTGCCCTTCTGCATGAGCAAACATGCAGCAGTGACTTTTAGTGGCTTTTTTCGCAGTTTTTGCTGCAAGCAGCAGCAGGCTGAAGGAATGTTGCAGTAGCATTACTTGTTTCCTGCCCCATATATTAATATTGAGGTGACTCCTTGGATTTCTGAACCAACCTGGCTTTGAATCTCTGCCAGGTGAAACCAGTGAATGAGTACTGTTTGGTTTACACTGTGCACTAAATCGAGAGGGTGGGTGTAGGGGTGGGGAACGAAGTCCCAGAAATGACATCTAAACTCTGACTCAGTTCCAGCAGCAAAATGGGAAATACTTTGAAGGTACCAACCCCCATTAAACTGGCAAAATATAAAACTGAAACAGAATGAGATTACTCAGACCACAGTCAGATATGTTTGAGCCTCCTAAGTCAAAGGTGGTGGGTTCCCTCAGTGTTTGCCAACTTCCCAACACTGACTAAACCATAGTTTCCTCCGTTACATGTACAGTGCTGAAAATGGTGGTGGGAACTCCCAGAGTAAAATTAACAGTCTGACTCAGCTGTAGGAAAAAGTGGGAAGAATTGCTGAGTTAAAAAAAGTGCACCATGAGTGAAATTTGGACCAAAGCAGTAGAAACAAGACTGGCTGGTCTGGCCCGACAGGGTGCAGTTTGCACAGTAAGACCATTCTGGGGCTGTACTAACTGTTTTTTTTTGTGAAGTCCAGTGGTCCGACAGTGCACCCTATTGATAAATCTACAAAAAACAAGCATTTGTCAATGCCGAATGTTTGCTTGCTGGCATTGGCATTGGTAGTGTAGGAGTTAGAGAGCTGCATAATGGGAATGGCAGTGAAGTACTGAACTGAAGCCAACCCCACCACCACCCTGCAGAGACTGACAGGCAATGGGGTGTGCCTTTGGGTCAGTCAGGCATAATGGCCATGCCATTTCACCACACTCAACCCTGCAGACACCGACAAGTGTCACGGTGTGCCTTGGGGTCTTTGGCCCTTATGCTCACCCCATTCCATCAGGAAATACAGTGAGATGGGTGCTGTATAGGAGAATGGGGTGAACTTTGGGGCCAAAGAGTCCAAGGCACACCTCTATGCCTCTCATTGGCTGCAGGGTGTGGAATGGCATGAGCATTACAGGCAAGAATCCCAAGGCACACCCCTAATGCCTGTCAGTCTCTACAGGGTGGGGCGTTATGGTCGGAAACCCTAATGACTCAGACATTCGTCGCCATTTTCACTCCAAATTTTCAACATGCTTTTTTTTGTGACCCCCACCTTATGAACAGTGGCAATATCAGTTTGTTGGCCGAAAGCTGATTTTGCACAGTGACTTCACCATTGCTTCCCAGGATTAATGAAACACATTCAGACAGAATTTGAAAAATGACAGCTGTACTGTTCACGGGAGGTGCAAAACTGGCAATGTTGCAAATCTGCAATGAAAATATAAAAAAAACTGGTAAAGTCACAAGCATGCGAAGAAACTGTGCAACTCACACCCGTAATGCAATTAATTTGGAGATTTTTTACAGCAGATTGTCAACACAGGTATTCTGGAACCTCCACTCATGAACAGTGTCACTGTGATTTTCTTAATCTGTCCCAAACAGTGATTTCCCAGAGCAACCACGCATTTCTGCGCTGGAAGTGCGTAAACACATTTCAGCCATGGTGTGAAAAATGACAGCTGTACTGTTCATAAGGAAGTGTGGAAAAATGCCAGTGGTGAAAATCTGGACTGAAAATATTAGAAATGCACTAACTTACGAGGGTGCGTGGAAACTGCGCAATGGTCGCTCGTAACACAGTCATTTTATAGACTTTTTTCACCAAATTTTTAACATAGCCATTTTAACACCTCTGCTCATGAACAGTGTCACTGTAATAATTTTCTTAATCTGTCCCGAACATTGATGTTGCACACCGACTGTGCCATTGTGCGCTACATGCGCGGAAACACATTTTGGATGAGATGTGAAAAATGACAGCTGTACTGCTCATAAGGAGGTGTGGTAAAATGGCAATGTTGAAAATCTGGAGTGAAAATATTGAAAATTCGCGAACTTCACAGTATCACGTAGGGAACAGTTCTAGCGCATGCTCGTAAAACAGTAATTTTAGGAATTTTTCCAAATTCCAACGAGGTTTTTGGGGCCTACCTCATGAACTATGACACTGTCATTTCATAAATCATTCCCAAAAGGTGGTTCCGCACAGTGATCACGAAATCACCTTTCGGGGCCGATTAACACCATGACAGTGACAGAATTCATTAGGTGGGGGCCCAAAAACCCCATGTTGAAAATATGGTGAAGAAATTCCCAAAAATGCCTGCGATATGCAACAAAGTTGAAAAAATCCTATTTATTACATTATACAGCTTACCGGCATTTCCTCAGTTCACGGTCGGCTTTGAAGAGTACAGACGTGTCCCTGGTCCACCGAAGATCATCGCGCCAGACTCCAGAGGTAAGTATGGGGTGAGGGGGGGTGTGGGGAGGCAGGGTGCGCACAGGGTGGGCGTAGGTGGGGGGAGCAGGGGTCAGGACAGTCAGCGAGGGAAGGTTTTCTCTTACAGGTTTCTTTTATTTTTGCTTTGACAACGCGGGACTTGTGCCATGCTGGGATGGGCTCCCAGTGTGGCAGCTGGAAGGCTGTTTGGTGCAGGGTGGGCAGTGGAGCCGACGGGGGATTGGGCACCACCGTCGGCCATACGGACTGTTGCCACACTGGGGTGGGCTCCCAGCGTGGCACCCGGTTATCTGGTCGGGGGGGAACATTGGATGATAGGGGATTGGGGTACCTCTGTCGGCCATATACAGTGTGTGGGGTGCATTAGCATGCAATATGTATGCAGTGTGTGTGGGGGTGCATGTGCACAGTAGCTTCTCGCTGCTCACTGAAGCGGAGCTCTGCCTTTCAACTGTACAGCACTGAATTTTGGATCATCACACTATGTTTCTTGCACATGCATGCAAGCAAACATAAAAATAACCAGTTGTCCAGTCAGGGTCCGGTGGTGCACCAGACCTGGACCGGACAACTGGTTTCCATTTTTGCATATGAACCAGCAGAGAGCACCACCTGACCAGACAACTGGCTCTTTTTTCTAGATTTACCATTACAGAGCACAGCTGGACCCTGACCTGACAAAAATAGTAAAAAACGGATCAGTTGGTTCTGCCGGAATGGTCAGAACACAGAAGTTGTGCCTGGTCTAGCCACCAGTGGGTCCATTTTTATCATTTTGGTCTGGTCTAGATCCAGTGGTCTAGATTTTATGAAGTCCCTTAAAGTTAATAGTGCACCAAACTGCATGCAAATTGTATGTAACAACAGAAAACATCATGAGACCACCAGACATTTTCTTTCTTATAGCAACTGGGTTGGGTTTTCCTAGTGAATTGCTTTCCATTTCTGAAATTGAACAGGCATGTATATACCTCTCCCTCTGTGTCCCTCATTGGGCCATTTGGAAACCCTCTATCACCACAAGAAAAAGGTGGATAGCATGTTTTTCATGTGGGAAAGGATACTGAGTTTCCAAGTGACAAATAATCAGTGAAGCTCAATATCAATGATGCTCTGGCAATGAAAACCCGAAAACCTTTCTGAGCTTGAATTGACATGTTTGATGACGGGTCTCACATGTGAGTGGAAAAAGGTTGAGAGATATGTATACATGCTTAATGAAACATTGAGCAGTCATGTCATGAATCAGTATTATACTCTGTATGCTCACCTACGCTGTAGTGTCTCTTTCACACAGGTCCAGCAGCTGGTGTACTCTGTGAAGATACCCATCTGAGCTCTCTACAATACTGGGTCTGTAAATTTAAATCAAACAAAAAGGGCCCCTGAGGCAGGAGTGACCACTGAATGCTGGCAGTATAGCCTAGAAGTTAGAGTAATGAGCTGTGAATGAGCTTGGTTCACCCAGTAGGCCTGGGTTTGATTCCAGCAACCTCCACTTGCATACTGTGTGACCCTGAGCAAGTCACTTAACCTTCTTAGTGCTCCCTGGTCACCCCTGAAAACAGGCCTTGTGCCTCGTGGGCCTTCACTGGTTACCAAAGAATAAAAAAAAGAATAGAGAACTGGAGCACACCATAGGATTTTGGATGTTCCTGTGAAATTAGTCCTGGAGTGCCCTAAGTAGCCTATCTCTGCCATCAGTATCTCTTATATAAATCATTTTATTTGCCAAACATCCAACAGCATTATGCTTTTTTAGGAGGCGACAGTAATGTTCATGTTTGCGTCCCCTGTACAACCCCATCTATTTCTGTGCTTTTGCTGCTGATTGACCGAACCATACTTCAGCAAGTAATTTCATGATGGTCACATCAGAAGTCTCTGTCCAGCCCAGTGATGTCCTCCACGGTTCTTTTAACAAGACAATAGTTTTTGTAACAGAAAGAGAGATAAAAAAGAACAATAATTTGGAAAAATAATCGAGGTCCACTCGCTACCACCTACCTCCATGAGCAGAGGCCCCCAGTAGCCACAGTAATTGCTGCTGGTGCCTAAAATTAACCCTGCATATAACATCAGGGTTCCCAGATTATACAGGGATCAATGGTGTGCGGTGACTTTCTTAACAAGTCATGCAATGGGCGTTCAAGGCAATTAATAAAGGCTGGGGGTCTAGGGGCCATCTAGGCCCCCATAAGCTATAGGATTTTTCATACTTTGTGGTGCATTTTGGGGGTATTTTGATACCTTTTAGAATGTGTATGCCACCACTACCATTACTCCACTTCAGAGAATGCAAGGGTGCCCTTGGGGGCTCTTTGATGCCTGGCCATGTACTAAGACCCATAGGAGAGTGCTCTGGAGGGATCTTTGATTTCCCCAGATTCCTGATGGGTATAACATAGGTAATACAAATGAGCTATGCCTAAGTGAGCAGTCAGTGCTGTGATGGACTAATAGTATCTCCACAGCTTTGCATAATTAATAAGGAACAGAAATAATATATACAGCCAAGAGAAAAAAAAAGTTGCTGATCTCTTCACTACTATGATAATTTGGCCAAGCAACATAACACTAACCCTTTCCTTAACCATAAGTACCGATTTGAATGGTTTTGCTCCACATGAGCAAGCCAATATAAAAGGCGGGATCACATCTTTTAAAAACCAGAAAAACACTGCCTCCCTCCTTCTACACTGCAAATATCAAAATGTGGCATTCTTGCTCTCCTTTTATCAAATGTACACCCTAAACAGGCTTCGGAATTAAGGAATGTGTTTGCTTCCTGAAAATGAAACTTAGTCCAATGGAAGGTTTATGCAGCTACAAGATTAAAGTAATTTTTTGTTAAAGAGCCATTTTTTTTGGGGGGGGGGTGTTAACAATTAATACTTTTCCCCTTTCCCTTGGTTAAGGAAAGTAATCAGTGTGCATGTGATATTATTTTCTAAAGCTCAGTACTTCCTTGTCATACTGTTAGCAGTGTACCCTTTCAGATGAGGTCTGGAATTTTTATTTTTATTTAGTTTTTTTGTTGACCGGGTAAGTGCACTAGACAAATCCTGCCTATTTTCAGGCACGACCCAGGGAGGGGGATACAGATGAATGCCAACTGACCTTAGACCAGGTTAAGCTGTTGGTGGTATTTTATTTTAGTGAATGAGGGAAATTTGGCCAGGACACCGGGGAATGAAGACACTAGACCAAAGAGTCAAAATTGTATTTAAAAAAAAAAAAAACCTCCAAAACCAAATGCTTCCCTTCTTCAACAGCCTTTCTATTATCAGAGAAAGAGCAAGACAGTGTTATTCCAAACAGCACAATGAATTTCTTTTAGTTATTTGTTGCAACCAAGTAGATAAGGATTTAATGTTCTGTTTTAGTAATTCATTCACTCTGTGAAGTTGTGGAATTGCCTATACAAGATGCCATCCAAGAGGGTATCAAATAATTTAGAACAGTTTTTCTGCAGTCAATTCGTTATTATAAAATTGGTCAAAAAAATCCTGTAATCTGATTGGCTGGCTGGCATGATTTACCCGTTGTAAATCATAGCATCACCCTAAAGGAAAAAGTGCCAGCCAGCCACATAATTTTAAAATCCCTGTGACCCCCACAAAACACACAGCAAAGCTGCCATATTGCACTCCCGGTAAAGTGGATTCGGACCCCACCCCCGTATCTAACATAAAAACCGACATATTCGGTCACGGCAAAACCACAATGGCAACGCAGGAAATTGACAAATCCTTCCCAAAAGTCTGAGAAAAAAACAAAAACACACTCTGAAAACCCCACTCATGAAAACTGGGTATTCCACATTTTGCCCCAAATGGTAGCAGCAGTCCGTTCATGCCTTACACCATGTCTGTTCAAATAAAGGTATATTTTAACCAATGGAGCAATTCTAACATACAGAAAGTGTTTTTTTAATTAACAATGAGGGCTACAAGTTGTAAAACTCACGACCAAAAAGCCCCACCGTGATACTGGGCATACGCTATTGCATATGCCAGAGGACAGCCACATGCGCAGTGTCATGGCTCCACTTTTCAGCCATGGGTTTTACAACTTGTAGCCCTCTTTTTCAAGTGTGAACAACTTTCAGTACTTCAGAATTGCTCCATCTCTTAAAATATATCTTTATCTGAACGGACATGGTGGGAGGCATACATGAGCCTCCTCTACCTTCAGCGCCACATGGAACCTCCACTAGTAGGGAGTTTTCCAGGTATGTGTTTGGCACGGATGAGGGCCGGGAGAACAACTGTTGCAAACTGCGGATCTGTCCTCCATGACAGTTCAAAACGTTCAGCCGGCTCACCTCTTGCCACAAGCTTCCTGCTATGGGCTGCCTTTCCATTCCCACTTGACACAAGCGAGAAAGAGAGAGAGAGAGAGAGAGAGAGAGAGACAAGACTACTTTCCACAGTACACTCTACAATATCAAGATTGAGCTCCATTAGAAGCTGGGCAGCAGGTAGAAACATGGGACTATTTTTCCTCGTGTAGCAATCAATTAAATAAAAATAATTAAAAATGAAAAAAAAACTCAATCATTTTTTTTTCTCACAGCAGTAAAGAGGCTCATTGTGTAATTACAATATCCCATGCGAGGGTGTGGGTGATGCCAGGATTTACCCATGCCGGGCGTGTTTTGATCACTCGGCCTGCAGCCTCATGACCAAACAACACAGCAGGCATTAGTAAATCCTGGCATTACCCACACCCTCTTGTAGTATATTGCTTAATTATACAATGGGCACTGAAAATGCTGCATTCCGATTGGCTGACTGGCACATTTTACCTGTGGTAAATCCTGCGATATACCAACAAGAAAAGGTGCCAGCCACCAGTCAGCCGCATCAAGACCTCCCTGTGAAATTACTTCAACCATGAAGGACTGCCAAAGATGGCGAGATGCTCACTCATACACAGTTCTGACCATTCCCGCTCTGGACGTTGTCACCTCACATCTCGTTCTCTCTCCAATCAACTCCCACTTGCTTTCCACTCCGTTCACAATCTGTGTCTTCACTGAAGCCCCACACTCTCTCCCTCTCAGTTCCTCATAACTTATAATTCAGAAAAAAAAGAAACAAATGGCAATTAAAAAGGAAAACTCCCTCGAGCGGAACAGTCAAGCATCCTAACGGGAAAGTTAAACCTGAAAGCTATTCCCCATAAGTTGCAATTCACAGTACAAATCCAGTGAGAAATCCCTGATTAACTCTAGGAAAAAATCCTCCCAACTGCAAAAATCAACATAAAACTGGAACCACAGCTAAAGTTAGTGCAAACCCGGAAGTAGAAAGTGACAACCTCAGCAGCTGCAGCACTCTCTCTAAAGAGCTACAAAGAACTGTGAGACTGTCACACTCTGTAAAAGAGAAAAAAAATAAAGTCACGCAGCCTCTCTCTCTCTCTTGCTCTAGGTAAACTTAAGACCAGAAACAATCCTTGTTATTTTGAGCAGACCTGATAGACCGAGAGGTCTCCTTCTGCTGGCAATTTTCTTATGTTCTAAACGTAAGATTGACTTGGGGGGGGCGGGTGGATCGTTGCCTCACATTACTGTCGATCTAACCATGGGGTGAGGGGATTATTCTACCTAGCAACAGAGAACTATTTTTCAGTAGCGCAACAATAAATTCAACAAAAATTATTTAAATAAGCAAAATAAAACCTATTTTTCTTTTATTTTTTTGTAACACACAGTAAGGGAAGGCATTGTATAATTGCAATATACCACTCCAGGGTGTGGGTAATGCTAGCATTTACCAACGCCTGGTGTGTTTTGCTCACTCAGCCTATGGCCTTATGACCAAACAACACACCAGGCATGGTAAATCCTAGCATAACCCACACCCTGTCGTGGTATATTGCTTAAATGCTGAATGCCTTCACAAAACAAAAAAGTCCATGTTATTCCAGGAATTCCTTCTTGGTCAGTCATCACTGTCTCATCATTTTAAAGCGGCACTGAAAACCTATTGGTCACTGTTTTAATATGCTTTTACTAGAAATAAGTTTAAAGAAGAAAACCATTGATAACAGTGTTCTATCATTTTTGTATGCGCATTTAAGAATAGCAGGAACTTGTACTCTTTTGTTTTAAAGGGACACTGTCAACCCCCTTAGGCCTCAAGGTGTCCATAGCTTAAAAACACGTTATGATTGTTCACATTCTGTAGAGACTGTTAATATTGCTGGTACTTTGATTCTGATTCCTTTTTTCTTTATAGAATTGAAAAACAGACTGCCCGCCATACTGATGTCACCACACAAAAACATGTTTGTTTACATTCCTCCAACTGCATCTTTCCTGGATTTTGGAACACCCCAGCACACTCTACCCACTCATTATGCAGTGGGAATAGAGACACCATTGCATCATCAGTGGCTGAACAGTTTGGGTGTGTGTTTAATATTCAGGAAGTATGCAATAAGGGTAGATCAATGATTTTAATCAAAACAAGGTTGGGTATAACTTATATGTTAGCATGCATCTCAGTTCTACTAAACAAAGAGGCAGACAAAACAACCAGTAACATCAGTGAATTCCAGAGATGGAAAAGCAATCATAAACTGTATTTTTTACTAAAAATAATCTGTTGCAGAAAAGGTTGCTAGTGTAATGTCTTGATATAAAAATAACTTTTGGGGAATGAAGGGTATTCTGGCCACCATTCTTTTTTAACTCATTGACTTATTTTTCCTTGCAGTGATTCCCTTTCTGATTTAAGAAAAGAACATCAGCATACAAAGTTTTAACTATGTTGCTGCACCATGCACAATAGCAGATACTGTCAATTACAATAAAAAGCACCAGGACAACTGCTAATTTGACTATACATAAATTTATGTACTACAGTAAATATAGGATGGCTAAAACAATCATATACTGTAGTGGTGTTCGTATAAAAGTTTGGATGTGCTGAAGTATACCTCGAGGTACCTCGAGGTACCACTGAGGCACTCAAGTTCACATGTTGATTGTATAAAAGTTTGGCATTGCTGAGGAGGTACCTGGTACCTCGAGGTATACCTGAGCACTGCCAAACTTTTATACAACCACCACGTGAACTTGAGTGCCTCAGCGGTACCTTGAGGTACCTTGAGTACACCTCAGCACTTCCAAACTTTTATACAATCACCACTTATGTACTGTATATTCAGAAATTACTTTGAGTCCTGGAAAAGAAAAAAAGATACTGTGTCAAAGTTTGACACTGTTTTTTTTTATAATTAAGTGAACCGCGTTAATTGGTTAAACAGTAACTTTGGGGTCAGAATCCTCTGGCTGGAAAAAAAATCATTTAATCCTTTCTTAGGATTTAATCAGTCATAGGTGGGAAAAGGTTAGCAAAAAACAGAGTAGTGGCATCACTAGTACAGAATCAGATGTGCCAGACTACTGGAATTAGATGTAGGATAAGCTGGAAAGTGGAGATACTTTAATTTTTATATGTTACAATGCCTTCACTAAATTCAGATCATACACTTAGTACTGTGGCCCCACTTCACAAGGCTTGCTTCTCTCAGACTACCATTGATATATAAAGCTGTTATAACATCTCCCACTAACATTATTGCAATCACCCATGCTATAACAGACCCTTCAACAGAACACATCACTTCTTTGGTTTCAAAGAACAGCTTTGTAGAAATGGACAACTTTGGTTACTTTAACCGTGGCGAGGTGGGAGTTGGGGGGCGGGGATAGTTTCTCTAAAATCCATACAACTTTACCTGCTTGGAGCAGATCCATTGATTTACATGAAGTGCTGCTTTAAAGTCTTACTAGGCAATGTGGAAAAGTGTCTTTTCCATGTGTCACAGAGGGTTTCTGAGAAATAAAATGAGTGGCCTACTCCATAATGTGTGATGGTTGAAAGATAGCCTCTGTGAGTCTACCTTATGGGTAATGTGCATGTAACCTGGGCACCCACATCCACTGCTACACAGCTCCTCCTGGAGATAGTGGGCAGTATCAGGGTGTCCATACCTGGAATCTGGAAGCCTCTGGTACTGCAGAAAGACAAATTCTTTCTCAGGAAGTAGCAAGTTCCTGTGACAGTCGCAAAGTGTTCCTAGAGAGCAAAAGTTGAATAATACCGCTCACCTATTATAAATGATACTAAGATATCTTTATTTTTCAAAGCTCAGATAAAAAAAAACCCACATATGATCCCACCAACATTTCGGGAGAGAAAGGCCCTTCAACAGGGTGGATGGTTACTGAGATAGGGTACAGTTCTCAAGCCTCCTGTGTTCCCATTACAGTGGAGTGCCTGGAAAGTTATGTCAAGCACCAAGACTCCCTGTGTCTCAGTGCCTGAGTGAGCTTGCCCAGCCATTGAGCTGCAGGGACCCTTGCTCCTGGACATAACCTTCTAGGCAGTACACTGTGAAGGGAAAGCAGCAGGAGACTTGAGAACTGCACCCTACCTAAATAAACTGCCCACCCGGATGAATAGGATTTCTCCCCCCAAAACGTTGGCATGGTCATACATTTTTTTATCTGAGCTTTGAAAAATAAAGATATTTTAATACCATGTACACGAAGTGAGTGGTGTTATTCAACCAGTGCTCTCTGGGGACATTAATGACGTGCATCTGGGCTGGGCACTAAACTTCCGAACAGAAGCCTGAACCAGCCTTCCAGTGGATCCCCCTGTTCCTTGTGAACAGGGGATTTGGGGAAATTATACTCTGCCTCAAATGCTGTATCCCCTTAAGAGGACAGTACCTTTATTTCTCAAATTTGAAAAGTTATATGATGTCCTTGCTAGCCCCCCTTGACTTAGGTGTTCAGGTCCAAGAACAGCAAGCACCCTTCAGTAGACAAGGGTGAGGTGGGGTAACACCAGGGGTTTTATCCATCTAACTGCTGTTCCCTCCTTGACCACAAACCTAGGTGTACCCTTTCTTGGGGATGACATAGACTGTTGTGCAGCTTTGCCCCTTGAATGCCTGCTGACACACTCCGATGTAAGTCAGATGGTGGTGTAAACCAGGTTGTGAGGCCTCAGAGCAGGGGGGGCATGGGGGCTTTGAGGATGCTATGGGGTGCTCTGTATATGCAGAGAGGCACTCTGTGGCAGTCGGAAGCATTTCCTATCCCTACCTATGGATTGTTCTGAGGGGTGGGCAAACCTCTCAGCTGACCCCATTATAAAATCATAGAAGGTGACGGCAGAAAAGGACCTCGTGACCCATCTAGTCTGCCTCTTACCCCACTAGCCCAATCTTCTCCACAAAGTTAATTTTGTTCCCATATAAGAGTCCCAATCTCCTGTCTACTGTCTTGAGAAGGGAGCTGACATGCTCAGTGTGAGGCAGTGTACTGTCCAATGTGAGTTTGAGATATTGTTACAGAATGTTTAAGACGAACATAACTTTGTATTGCTACCAAAGACCAAAACCAAAGGTTTTAGTTTTCTTTACATTCAGTACTGATGTATTTTCCATTGGCCAGCTCTGTAACACACACAAGTCAGCATCCTGTAAGCAGTCAGCCAGCTAGTTATGACCCTTCCCTAGTGAATAATACAGTGTCATCTGCATACAAGAGCTCCTTTGAGTTAGTGCAAGCAGTGGTTAGATTATTTATGTAAAGTCTGAATAACTGTGGTCCCAAAATTGACCCTGGGGGACCCCAATGTTGAGTTTCCTGGAGGAAGAAAGAGCATCTTTAAATTTTACTCTTAGGTCCCTTTATTCAAGATAACTGGTGAAGCAGTTCAGTACTTCTCTTGAGAAATCAAGGTCAGACAGTGTTGCAAGCAATGATCCATGCACAACACAATCAAAATTCTTTAAGTCAATAAATATAGCTCTGGTGTAATCACTCTCATCAGTCACCCTGTGCAGGCAGCCTGTTAGTCCCATCAGTGCTGTTACAGTGCAATGATTCTTCCTGAAGCCATGCTGCACCTGTTAGAATATTGTGTTTCACTAGATAAGTAGTTATTTTGGCCAGCCTGGTGGTGCTGAGGATTGAGACACTAGCCTTACCTTGTGCCACGCCGGTGACCTGTGTTTGGGAGTGGACCAGGGTCAGCCAGGGGTCAACTGGGGAGGAGATGATCAAGCGTCCGATGGCTTGCTCTCCTCTCCTGGAGAGGGAGGGTAATGCATCCCACAGTTCCAGCAGCTCCCAGTGGAGACTGGGAGCATTACAACTAGCGGGGCACACACGCGGGGTATGAGGGTGTCGGCGGACATCCTGCGCACAGGTGCGGAAGCACGCCCGTCACGTGTCGGATGTCAGTGTATGTTCATGCCCCTGGGAACATGGAAAATGGAAAATATCCTGGCACCAGGGAAGGTAAGATCCGCGGACGGCACCCATGCTCATTGCCGGAGCCATCCGATCACCTCCAGCTCTCATCCTTACTCCGAGTTGGGGGTCTCACCTTGGGGGATTCAGAGCCGGGGAGTTGGTTAGGTCAGGGTGGGGTACAAGAGCACCCCGGGATGGAGGTTCGGTTGGAGGATCTTGGGCAGAGTGGGAGAAAGAAAGCCCCAGTGTCCACATTGGAGAGAGAGAGGTCCTATGGGGCCAGTGAGAAGGGGGCATAAAAAAAAGTTATTTTGATCTAGGACAATTCCCTTCAGCATTTCATATAGAGGTAAGATGGATATGGGCTGCCCACTTTGTGTATGGGGACAGTGGTAGCCTGCTTCCACACCTTAGGTTTGGTCTGTGTATATAGAGATGCACTATGTCCTAATGGGTTCCACAAAGGCTGGTTTGATTAGTCCAAGTTCAAGACCATCTGCATCTACTTTGGTTTTGGTATGTAGTTTTTGTTGGTATTCCAAAGTTTTAGATCTTGTGAGACCTTTAAAGTAGTACTACATACCTTCATCCAGTCTGCAGCTATGTTATCAGCATCAGTGGAATGCCCTAGGCTGCTGAAATAAGAATTAAAAGTTAAAGCCAGGTGGCCGGCCCAGTGGCAAAGAGGGCTGAGGTGCTGGTGCCTTACCTCTTCCCATGCCAGCAACCAGTGTTCGAGAACGAGCATGGGTCACCAGGGGTTGGCTGGGAGGAGGGTGAGGAGTTGGATCAATCTGCCGCTAGGCAGCTCTCCTCTCCCAGGGAGAGACGTGGGGTTTCCCCAGCTCTTGGCTGCCACCAGGTGGAGGCTCAGTTGCAGCACCAAGCCAAGAGGGGGAACCTGGCGCTAGGCTGGGTGGGAGGAAGAGGCCATCACCGGAGCCTCAGAGCGCGTGTACACCTCCACGCTTATGCGTGTCCATATACTAGGGTCTCAGGATAATGGGGAGAAAATGAAAATGGGGAGCACTGGGGCAGGCAGGATGATGCCTCTGAGCTGGAGGTGGAATGAGTCCTCTCAAGAAGAGGACCTGAGCGGCCGCTGCCCAGTGCCCCCGAAGGGAGAAAAATCTATATGGAAAGAAAAAAAAAGGTCTAAGCCAGCACCACGGACTCAGTAATGACTGGATCATTTAGTTCTAGAGCTGTGAGAATTGACTTATTAGATGTACCCAGAAGGGTACTTATGTCATTCCAGGCTCTTACAGAATTCAAACCAAGGGCCTTTTGCTTCTCTTTATAGAAATCTTTTTGGTTTATCTAACTATGTATTTACATTTGGTTTACAGTTCCCTGTACTTTTGTACAAGTTGATTCCCTGTCACATTTATACTTGTAAAGCAATGCATGAGTTGTACAAGGAACAAAAACATGTAGAACTGATGTGACAAAGCCAGTGAACAAATCATGGGTGGAAGACAAAGAAAACATATTTTGAAATTCTGAGCTGGACAGGGGGTATTTCTCTCAACCTAAAGAAGGAAAATGATAAATAGGAACATACAGAGGTGTACACGTATATATATACAGACACACACACACACACACACACTATACTGGTGCAGTAGCACCAGTATATTAAGGTCGAGTGTAAACTTCTATATTAAACCCAAGATTGTGAACCTTAATAACTCTGGAACCACTTAACAAATTTGCACACAATTTGGCATGCATAATCTCCAGGGGTAGGTCCCTTGACGTAGAATTTCATGTAAATCCGTTGTGTGGTTTGTGAGATGGAAACCATCAAACAATCCTAAATTTACAGTTTTTTACATGTCTTTGTCTACCTGTATCTCAGAAATCCCTTTATGTTGTACTCTGAAAATTTCAGGGTAGAAAGCCTTTGGTTTGCAGGTATACCTTTTGAAGGTTTGGTGAAAAAATATTAATCCGTTCTGAAGTTACTAAATTTGTAATTTTCCATTATTTCCTATGGGATAATTTATATGTATAATGAAAGTGAAAATACTTTTCACACGCCCTTCAATGGATCTGCATGACATTTGGCATAATCTCTAAGGGTAGGCCTCCTGATGTGCCACATTTCTTGTGAATCGGATTTGTTGTTTTTGAGATACAGAGCATCAAAAAATCCTACATTTATTTTTCAAATTTCTTGTCCACCTGTATCTCAGAAATGGCTTTAGGTAGTGATATGACCTTTTCAGGGTAGAAAGCCTTTGCTTCTCAGATGTGCCTTTTGAAGGTTTGGTGCAAAAATATTAATCCATTCAAAATGTATAAATCTTTTAATTTCCCATTATTTCCTATGGGAAAATGTATACATCAGGCATGAAAGTTGTAATTTGCGCAAGTTACATAACTTGTGCAAGATAGTGTCAAGCACGAAAGTTGTAATTTGCACAAGTTACATAACTTGCATAAGATACTGTTGTATTTTGTGCAAATGGCATAATTTGCACAAAATACCACAGTATCTTACGCAAATTATGTAATTTAAGCAAAATACGACATGTTAAACCTGAATGTTTGAACTGTAATAACTTTGGAAATGTTTCACGGAATTGCACGAAATTTAGCTTGAATAATCTCTAGGGAAAGGTCTCCTGGCACACCAAATTTTGTGCAAATCAGTTTTGTGGTTTTTGAGATAAAAATCAAAAAAGGCATGAAAGTTGTAATTTGTACAAGTTACATAACTTTCACAAGATACTGTTGTATTTTGTGCAAACTATATAATTTGGGCAAAAATACAACAATATCCTCTTGTAAGTTATCTGATTGCACTAATGGGAGTGCAGGGTCCGAATGGCCCTGCGCTCCCACCGTAACATAAGGATGCTGTTATACTGTCTCAGTGGAGAGAGGGTAGTGCAGGGTCCAAACTGTAAAATAAGGATACTGTTATAGTGTCTCAAGGATACTGATGTACTATCTCAATGGAGGGATGGACCCTGCGCTCACACCGTAAAATAAGGATACTATTATACTATCTGAAAAAGTAAGGAAATTCATTGCAAAAAACTTTATTAATGCACCATTAGGGATGAAGCATAAAAAGTAGGGAAATGTGATCTTAGGGTTCCCAAGCATAAGACCATGCCCCCACCTTCAGCTTCCAACCTGAACACCCCACCCTCACCCTTGGCTTCCAACGCTAAGATTGCATTTCCCTACTTTTTACGCTTCAACCCTAATGGTGCATTAACAAAACTTTTGCAAGGAAGATATATATATATATAATCACTATGAGTGGCTAGTGGCCTCAGGATACTCACAGTGGCAGAGTGTGGCAGAGCCACGGTGGAAGTATCCTGAAGTCACCAGGGGTCAATGGTGATGTTTCCACATCACATTACTGCCCATCACGCGTCTCGATTTATACAATAGGGCAGGAGGTGTTCCATTTATCATATTTACCATTCTAGTTCTGTGTTGAGATGTATTTTTGCATGAGCAGCGTTCGATTCTGCTGTTGCTCGGGTGTTTCTGCGTTTGTGCGTCGTAAGGAAACTGGTGCTGTTGATGAACAGCAGCTGTAGTATCAGATGAGTTTTATTAGTGCTGCTGTTGTTTCAGGAAGTAGTTTCAACCCTGTTTGTAGCTCACAGCTTGAAGGGATGAGGGTGAGTTGCAAGTGATGTAAGCAGAGTTGATAAGTGTGGTCGTTACGTATGCATAGTACAGATAAATGTTAGAGAAAGGGTATGTGCATACGTCACAACATGTTTATACAATGGGGGTGACAATACATACTTTTTATATAATGACATAGATTCTCACCCTATTGCATAAATATATATATATATATATAGGATTGAGTGCAAAGTTCAATGTTAAATCCGAATCTTTAAACTTTAATAACTTTGGAACCCTTCAACAGATTTGCACGAAATTTGGCATGCAAGATCTCTAGGGGTAGGTCTTTCAACATGCCAAATTCTTGTGAGTCCGTTTTGTCATTTTATGATATGGAGCATCAAAGAAAACTAAATTTACCATTTTTTTGCTGTTTTTTTCATCAGGCATGTCTCAAAAACAGCGTTATGTAGTAGTCTGATATTTTTAGGGTAGAAAGCCTTTGGGTCACAGATGTGCCTTTTGAAGATTTGGTGAAAAAATATTGATCCATTCAAATCTTATAAAAAACTTGTTCCCATTATTTCCTAAGGGAAATGTTAAGTGTCCCACACAAAAACAGGCTTGTTTTCGCACACAGGCATCTTGTTTTTGCAGGCGGTGTCACATACTCTTGCAGGGAGCCTGCTATATTTTCCAACAGCAGTGTTTTCCTCCCCATTACCGTGGGACACTTTGAAGTCTACTCCCAGTGTCCCCAGTCATGTACTCCCTCCTGCTGGCACTATGGGACACTGGAGAGCCCACTCCCAGTGTCCTCACACAAGTGTAACCCCCCCACCAAAACCGTGGGACACTGGGGAGCCTACTCCTAGTGTCTCAGCTCATATATTGTCTCCTCCCCAGTAGTGTGGGACACTGGGGAGCCCACTCCCAGTGTCCCGAGACAACCACTAGCGCCCCTCTCCCTTGCAGTGTGGGACACTGGGGGGCCCACTCTGAGTGTGCCGCAGTGTGTCTGTTAATAAAACCTGTAAAAAAGAAAACAGTCCCCCAACATCTTTTTTTGTCCTGAAAAAAAGAAAACGGCCCCTCATCATCCCTGCAGTTGTACCCCCCATCCCGACCCTCCCACTGAGCACCCAGCACCCCACCCCCTTTACTCCTATACTTACTAATCGGAGGTCAAGGGCTGTTATCTTCTATGGACCAGGACATGTTTGCACTCTTCAAAGCCAAACCACAACCTGAAGAATCAAGGTAAATGCCGTGATAATGGATGTCAATGACGCTTTCAACTTTATGTTGATATCTCAGCCATTTTTCTGAGTATGCCACCAGATTTCACATGGTGCTTGGAGACCTCATTTGACTAACACTGTTATTGTTGTTTCATTAATCAGACCTGTAAGGTGATTTTGTGGTCACTGTGCAAAATCACCTTTCTGGACTGCTTAATGAAATGACAGTACCAGTGTTCATGAGGTGGGGTCCCAAAAGCCCATGTTGAAAATCTGGTGCAAAATTATCAAAAATGCCCGACTTCATATGTGGTCATTGGAAATTTTCTACGCATTACTTGTAACTGCAATTTTAATATTTTCAGTATTGCCATTTTCACACCACCTAATGAACACTACAGCTGTCATTCTTTACATCCTGCCTGAAATGAGTTTTCACACCTTTGGTGCAAAATTGCGCAGTCGCTGAGCAAAATCACCTTTAAGGACTAATGAATGAAATGACAGTGGCAGTGTTCATGAGGTGGGGTCCCAAAAAGGCTTTGCTGAAAATCTGGTGAAAACAAATCCTAAAAATGGCCGAGTTATGTGCGGTCATTGAATATTTTCTATGCACGCACGTAACTTTGGTAATTTTCAATATTTTCACTCCAAATTTTTAATATAGCCATCTTATCACACCACCTCATGAACAGTACAGTTGTCATTTTTCACATCCTGCCCGAAACATGTTTTCGTGCCTGTGGCACAGAATGGCGTTTTCCCACAGATTTGAAAATTTTCACCTACAGTGTTCGTGAGGTGGGGTGATAAGAAGACTATATTCAACATTTGGGGTCAAAATATGAAAATGCCAAAGGTATGCCCAATCATTGCAATTTCGATATAACGCTCATAACCGCGGAAATCTTAAATATTTTGACCCAGATTTTCAACATAGCCTTCTTATTACCCAAACCTATGTATGTCACAGCTGTCATTTTTCAAATCCTGTCCAAAATGTATGTTTGCACCTGTGGCATGGAATGGTGTTCTAGTTGTGTAGAATTATGTTTTGGCGCGGGATTTGAAAATTTTGTCTACTGGCTACATGTACTGGGGTAATAAGATGGCTATGCTAATAATTTGGTCACGCATCTACGGAGGGATGGGTGCACTGCCTCACTAAAGTAAGGAACTTGATGGAGCATGGGAAGCTGTGACCTAAGTACAGTGATGGAGGGAGGGATAAGGATACAAATAAACTATCTGCAAAAATGTACGGAAAGTCACTGCAGAAAACTTAGTTAATGCACCATTAGGGTTGAAGTGTCAAAAGTAGGGAAATATGACCTTAGGGTTCCCAAGCCTAAGACTCCACTCCCAATGTGTATATACAGGAACAGGCATGAGGGGAAGTAAGGTTCCCAACCCTGACACCCTACCCCCTTCCTCGGTTTCTAACCCTAATACCTTACCCCCACCTTGCATGCAGGAACGGGTGTGACTGGTGTGTCTTGGTGTTTTGAACCTTAATGCTCACTCCATTCTCTTATTCTGTACCCCTCTTATCTTACTCACTCTTGGAATGGGGTGAGCATTAGAGTTCATAACGCCAATGCCCTGTGCTGCCACAGCATGTCAGGCATCAGCATTAGAGTTCATAACGCCAAGGTCCTGTGCTGCCACAGCATGTCAGGCATCAGCACAATGCCCCACAGACCCTGTGATACAGCGTCTTTAGGGATGGACCCTGCACTCCCACAGTATCTCAGGCACCAGCACAGTGGCCCAGAAATCCTGCCTACAGTGTCTTTATAGGTTAGGGAGTGCAGGGTCCCTGACCCTGCTCTCCACAGCATTGCATACCAGCACAGTACCCCACAGACCATACACTACAACATGTGCTACAACATCTTTAAGGGTGAGAGCGCAGGGTTTAAAGTATCTCAGGCACCAGCACAGTGCCCCATGGACCCTGCGCTACAGCATCTTTAGGGGTTGGAGTGCAGGACTCTTCAGACCCTGTGCTCCCACAAAGGGTGGTGCACTCCCACAGTATCTCAGGAACCACCACAGTGCCCCCCAGACCCTGTGCTAAAACATCTGTAGGCCTGGGAGCACATATTATTTCACACAAATCATCTTTCTTTCGTGAGCTGTCAAAATCCTGTTTCACGTGCCAATTCCTTTTTTGTAAGGTGACAAAATCCTTTGTCATCATGGTGAAACAGGATTAGGGACAGGGCCATCTGGTCGGAGAACCCTAATCCTGTTTTGCCATGATGACCAAGGATTTTTTCGCCTCTCGAAACAGGATTCAGCTCATGAAACAGGATTTTGACAGATCCACAAAACAGGATTGTGGTTCTCGATCAGATGGCCTGTCCTAATCCTGTTTGCCATGACAATGCAAGTTTTATAGCCTCATGAAATGGGAATCAGCTCCGAAACAGGATTCTGACACCTCACAAAAAGTTATTTTCTAAATCCTCTTTCGCAATCTGTTAAAACCTGTTTTGCAAGCCGTTCCTGCTTCACGAGGCTACAAAATCCTGTGTTGTCATGTGAAACAGAATTAGGGTTCTCGACTCAGATGTCCCAGTGCCTAAATCCTGTTTCACCATCTGACCAAGGATTTTGCCTCGCGAAATAGGTATCGGCTGCAAAACAGAGTTTTGATACCTCTGAAAGAGATTATTTTCTAAATCCTCTTTCACAAGCTGCAAAATCCTGTTTTGTGAGCCAATTCCTATTTCTCAAGGTGACAAAATCCTTGAGTCGTCATGGCAAAACAGGATTAGGGTTCTCTGACCAGATGGCCCTGCCCTTAATTCTGTTTTGCCAGATGAATTCCTGTTTCGCAAACTGTCAAAATCCTTTTTCACCAGGGCGAAACAGGATCACAAGCAAGTCGCAAAATAGGATTTTTAAAAATAAAAAATAAGCATTCTGAGGCCACCCCCACCCTCCACATATCAGCAGGCATTGGGGTGTGCCTTGGGGTCATCGAACCTAGCTCTCACCTCATTCTCCTATACTGTACCCTCTCAGCTTCCTTACAAATGGAATGGGGTGAGAGTTAGGCCTGATGGCCCCCAAGGCACACTACGATGCCTGTTGGTGTATGAATGGTGGGGGTTGGGGGTGGTAGGGTTGGTAACCCTAACATTGAATTTCCAAACTTTTGTCACTGTAATGACAATCCTAACTGATGCATTAACAGAGTGTTTGCAATGAATACAGTATATATTATACTTAGGGTGAATGCACAGTTTAATGTTAAAACCAAATATTTGAACTTTAATAACTTTTGAACCATTCAATGGATTTGCACAAACATTTGGCAGACATAATGTCTTGAAGTAGGTCTCTTGATGTGTCAAATGTCATGTGAATCCGTTGAATGGTTCAAAAGTTATTAAAGTTTAAAATCACTAACTTTACCAAGTTTTTGCCATTTCTTTGTCCACTTGTTTCAGGATAGAATGCATTTGCCCCACAGATGTGCCCTTTGAAGGTTTGGTGAAAAAAAGTGTATCCATTCAGAAGTTATTCAATTTTGAAATTTCCCATTATTTCCTATGGGAAAAGTTAGATGTCCCGTACGAAAGTATTACCTGATATCTTCGGACACATACAGCCTGCTGCACTTTCTTTGTTTTTTTTTTGAGAATGTTTCTTCTCCCCCAGCAGCCCTTGTTCATGTAGCACTCCAGCTCCATCCCCCGACATCCAGTGGCACGAGCTATGACCCCCAGAGTTTAACCTCCCCCAGTGGGGTCAGCGAGGGAAGCGCTCACCCCTGCCTCAGGCACAGATCTGGTCCACTGGTCCGACTAGCCAGGGGTGGGACCTGTGAGTTCCGCCATCATCCAACCACTGGCAGTTTTCCTTTTTCTCCCCTGCAGAGCGGGGGCATGCAAGGACTCCAATGGCAGTGCCGTGCACGCTCCTGTATGCTGCATGCCTGGAGTCTGCCCCGCCTCTGCCCCTCTTCTATCAGCGTCAGTGTGCCAGCCCCTAGCCTCTGCTCGGGGCCAGCCTAACACCGACTGCTGCAACCCCTCCTCCCTGGAGGAGGAGAGCTGTCTTGGGAATGCTCAATCCTCCTCCTCCTCCTCCTCCCCGGCAACCCACCTCACACTGCGAACACGGGTCACCGGTGTGGCATGAGGAGTGGCATCCAGTGCCTCAACTCTCAGCACCACTGGGCGGCCCAACCTGCTTACTTCACAGAGCTATATTGTGTCTGCCATCTTATTTTCAGATTAGTGGTAGGCAGAAATATTACAAAATATGTAGAAATAAATATTATATAAAAAGAAACCTCAGAACTTTGCTGAATTTTTTTTTTTTTTTTTTAGTCTTTGGTAACCAGGTACGGCCCACTAGGCACAAGTGCCTGTTTTCAAGGGTGACCTGGGAGCACTGGGCAGTTAAGTGACTTGCACAGAGTCACACAATAGTCAAGTGGAGGTTGTGAGAATCAAACTTAGGTCTGGTCTGCTGGACCTCATTCCTCTAACCTCTAGACTATACTGCCAGCCCAAATGGGACCTGTTTAGCTACATTCTGATGTTTCTTTTTTAAAATACTGGCCACAATGACGTTTTGTTGGCACTCAAAATCCGGGTGCCAAGGTTAGGCAGAGGACCACATCTGCCACTTTCTCTGTATGAAAACAGTGGTATTTATTTGACTTGTGTAACCACCACTTCAATTCTTGTTGCCTGCTGCACTCTGCTGTGTCTCCAGCTGTTTCCCTGGTGTCTAGTGGATCCCCCATCCTCTGATCAGGTCCACTGTCCCCCTCTCCCTGGTGTCTAGTGACACCCCTCCTCCTCCTTATTTATTTACTTATTTGTTTATTTAATCTGACACTGGAATGCCCATCCCCAGTGTCAGATACACCCCTGCAGTCCCCCAGTTTTAGCAATTACCAACATCGGGGCCCAATCCCCTGTCAGCACTGTAAGACCCCTCCCAGAATTGAGGGACACTGGGGAGCCCACTCCCAGTGTTCCCAAACAATATTTATTTATTTATTAATATAATCTGACACCGGAATGCCCACTCCTGGTGTCAGATGCCACCCCCCTTCCCTTCAGTTATTATGTTTGCCGACATCTGGGGGGCCCAATCCCCATGTCGGCAGTGGAAGACCCCCCCAACAGCATGGGACACTGGGGAGCCTACTTCCAGTGTCGCCAAAGTGTTATTTAATCATTCCCTGCAAATAAGAAAACAGTCCCCCGACATCTCTTTTTTTCTCCCTTAAAAAAAAAAGAAAATGGTCCCTCGCCATCCTGATTGTCTCCCCCTTCCCTCACTGAGCACCCACCTCTGAACACACACCCTCATCCTATATTTTCCTCCAGAGGTCATCCACTGTCATTTTCTGTGGACTGGGACACATCTGCACTCTTTAAAGCTGAACCACAAGCTGAGGGATCAAGGTAAGTGCCGTATAATGTATTTCAATGGTGTTTTGAACTTATTTTGATATCTTTGCCATTTGTGGAATTTTTGCACCAAACTTTCAACATGGGCATTTTAGGACCCCACCTCATGAACACTGTCACTGTTGTTTCATTAACTGGGCCTGCAAGGTGATTTTGTGGTCACTGTGTGAAATCACCTTTCAGAACCAAGTTATAAAGCGACAGTGCCAGAGGAAATTCATGGTGGGAATCAAAAACTCATGTTGAAAATTTAATGAAAAAATTCCTAAAAGTAAAAAGTTAAGCACGTCATTGAAATTTTCCTACGCATGCCTATAACTTTGGTAATTTTAATATTTTGACTCCAGATTTTCAACACAGACATTTTTCACACCACCTCATGAACAGTATAGCTGTCATTTTCACATACTGGCTGAAACATGTTTTCACACCTGTGGCACGGAATGGCATTTTGAACAGATTTGAAAATTTTCACCTATAGCATTTATGAAGTGGGGTCATAAGAAGACTATGTTCAAAATTTGAGGTCAAAATATGAAAATATGTCTAAGTTATGACCATTCACTGCAATTTGGTATGACTGCTGGTAACTTCAGAAATGTTAAATATTTTGACCCACATTTTCAACATAGCCTTCCTATTACCGACCTCATTTATGTCATAGGTGTTATTTTCAAATCCTGGCCACAATGTGTTTTCGCACCTGTGGTGTGGAATGGTGTTGCAGTTACGCAGAATTATGTTTTGGCGGGGATTTGGAAAATTTCTGTTCATGTGCTGGGGTAATAAGATGGCTATGCTTATAACTTGGTCATGCATCCATGGAGGGATGATGCCCTGTGCTGTGACAGTAACATAAGGAAAATCACAGCGCATGAGAGCGCAGAGTCTGAAGGGCCCTGCACTCCCACTGTGCCTTAAGGACAGTTATGGAGGGTGGGAGCACAATACAAGTAAGCTATCTGAAAAAGTAAGGAAATTAATTGCAAAAAACGGTGTTAATACATCAGTTAGAGTGGTTACTAAAGCAACAAAGGCAGGGAAATGGGGTGTGGGGTTTCCAGCCTAACACCCCACCCTGAATACTGACAGGCATTGGGGGTGTGCCTTGGGGTAGCCGTGCAATATTCATCATTTACCTATCTCCCACCCCACCCTGCAGATACTGCATCGGGGTGTGCCTTGGAGTCGCCGGCCTTCACGCTCACCCCATTCTCCTATACTGTACCCATCTCAGCTTATTAACTTATAGAATGGGGTCAGCATTAGGGCCAACAACCCCAAGGCACACCTCAACACCTGTCAGTGTCTGTAGCGTGGGGGTGGAATGGCAAGAGTGTTATGGCTGATGACTCCAAGGCCCCCCCAATGCCTGTCAGTGTCTGCAGGGTGGGGGTGGGGGTGGGGTGTTAGGGTTGGAAACCCTAGCACCCCATTTCCCTGCTTTTGTCACTAGTAACCACCCTAACTGATGCATTAACAATGTTTTTGCAATAAATATATATATATATAGGGGCACAGTCGCTCTCTATAGTTAGGTTAAGTAGCATGTTTAATGTTAAACCTCAGATTTTGCACTTTAATAACTTTGCAACTGATCAATAGATTTGCACAAAATCTGGCATGTGCTGTACCATGGGGTAGACCACTTGATGTGGAAAGTTTTGTTCGGTTGGACGTGTGAATTCTGAGATCCAGACAGTGCAAAAACCTCAAAAGTCACCACTTTTGCAGTTTTTCCTCATCGCCTTGTGCCCAGAAGTGTGGAATTTCGTGTGAAGTTTTTATGGTAGAAACAGCTTGGGTAACAGAACTGCCCGTGTTTGGTGAAAAATATTAATCTGTTGCAAAGTTATTATATTTTTAAGTTTGCATTATTTTCAATGGGAAGATCACTCACCAAGATAGAGGGAGAAAGGAAAAGTACTTGGCCTCTTTTTCGTGAGGGGACAATCCTTTTGCTTGAAGAAATGCCTTTTCATGAGCCGCCATCTTGTTTTCTGTTTCTTCACAAACAAACTGCCATACCTCTGACCAGGGATGTCTTCTACAGACATCAAACATGTATCTTGCTCATTGGGAGCGGATGAGTTTCACTGTGTATTTTCTGTAGCTCCATGGCCTCTGAACATTTTTACAACTATTTAAATGCTTTTTCGCCACTTGCTAAGTTCCTTTTTGGGAGTCCTTTAGTCATTTAAAAAGGAAATCAGCTGGTAAAAGGATTTAAAGAAATCTATATCCCTGGTGTCCAGTGGCACCCCATGTCACAGATCCACTCAGCAGGTCAGGCCCTCTATTCCCAAAGTGCCAACCTCTGAGCACAGTCTTGTGAACAGTGTAACAGACAAGGTAACCCTCTTGTCTGTTTTTGTGAGTTCGGATCAACCTTTGGTCTCAGTTCTGGAGGGATTCAAACTGTAACCTCTTGTTAGCATACCCAATGCACAGGTTCAGATAAATCTGTCTTCGGGGGGCCAGATATCTTTGCCTACAGGCACCTACCCAGGTATTCAGAGATGAACCCTTAAAACTTAATAAAGACCTCAGATTTAAAATGCTTCTGTTTCCAGTTTGGTACCACCATACAAGCTATATGTCTGCCGAACCATAAATATTTCTTAGCAAAAGAAAGCAATTCAAAGACAGACCAGGTTTGCTCTAAAATTAGAGTTTTTACTAAAATATATAATAATATGTCAAACATACAATACAGAACTCTTATAACACAAGACATACATATCTTTAAACAAAACAAGGTTTAAAACAGTGCAATTCCTACAACTATATTTAGATTTTGTCTAGCTTTCTAAATACCTGTTTTCAGTGCTCAGATGTTTCCTTAGTCAGTGTCAGATACAAATGCCTCTCTATAGTGAAAGAGAATAATCTTTTCAAGCAGTATTGGCCAACTCCTTTTGGATGAAGTCATCCAGCCCCTCCTCTGGTCAAATATCTAACAAAAATATATTTTTATACAACCACAGGATGTAATTTTAGTAATCTATACTATACAGCTATACAGGATGTATTAATTCTGCAACCTTAGCATAACTCAAGTTTCAATGACACCTCTTTTGATCTCATGCTGTTCCCTCTTCACACATGCTTCATAGGGTCATTTACAACCTTACACCTCTATGTAACATCCTAGCTTCCCTTATTTTAACATCATAAACCTAGTTTATGATTTCTCTCTTAACAAAATTAACTTAACAACTCAGTAATTAGCTCAGAGAAACAGGATCCTTAATAAAAGTCTTCCAGTAACACATTGTCTCTAAAAAGACTGAGTGTGTGATACTTATGCTGTCAGCAGTTCTCTTGGCCTGCATCTGTCAGCTAAAATCTGGGGGGATGAGAGAGATCATTCCTAGAGCATTTGAATTTTCAGCAGAGACATTAACACATTTTTATTAAACAATATTATACAGCACTCAGAACTGGCTGTCTATGTCACACCCTCTGATCGCCATTACCTAATATTTATTTTATTCCCTGGTGTCTAGTGGCACCCCCACCCTCTGATCGCTGTCCCTGTTATTTTTATGTTACTCCCTGGTATCTAGTGGCACCCCTTCCTCTTCTATCTTTTCCCATTGCAAACTGTGAGGCCATGGACAGACAGATGAGCTGCCATTGTTAGCCCCAGACAGCTTCTCCTCACAACGCATGAACCCAGTCAATCAGCTTCTGTTCTCCTTCTGCCTTGAACCCCAGGTCACATTTACTAAAGTGTCAACCTCTGTTCCTGGGACCCTTTTTCTTAATGCTGGCCATATCATGCCCTCCTGACTCCCCAAAACTGCAGGAACTGACGGCTGTGTGGGGAGGAGTGGTGACTATCCCTGACCACCCAGGACAACTCTGAAGTGATACTGAAGGGCCAGCATTGGCTAGGAGCCACACAATGATGTCTGTTGTTGGGTCCTCCTCCTGACAGGATCAGCTGTTGTGACTTGGAGGTAGGGGATGTATGGTGCCATGATGCCCTCCATGTCAAAAGCTCAGCTGCTGTAGCACAGATGTAGGGGACATGCATGAGTGTTCTCCTGTCCACCATGTGACAAGAGCTCAGTTCAATGGATTTATTTTGACTCAGAGAAAAGTGCTGATGCATAGTGCCTGAAAAGGTAGGTACCAAGTATGGCTCCATTATGTGCTGGTGACATGTTCAGCTGCTGTGATTCAGAGTCTCTGGTGTCTAGTGGCACCCCCACCCTCTGATCACCATCCCGTTAGTCTAATTTTGTTCTCTGGTGTCTATGGCATCCCCATCCTCAGATCGCAGTCCCGTTATTTTATGTTATTCCCTGGTGTCTAGTGGCAACCCCACCCTCTGATCACCATCCCGTTATCTTTTTATCTCTCTGGTTTCTAGTGGCACCCATCTCCCTCCGATCACCGTTCTTCAATTCCCTGGTGTCTAGTGGCATCCCCCACCCACCAATCGTCATCCTCGTTGACCACTTTGATATTCCCTGGTGTCTAGTGGCACCCCCACCATCCATTGAAGAAAAACTGGAAATAAAGAAAAGGTCCTCAATGTTTTTTTAAACCTGTAAAAACAAAAGGTCCTTGCCGATCAACGACCCACCTCCACCTCCCACTCAGCACCCACCACCCCAAACCCCCAGTACACCCCACACACCATCACTCACCTGAACAGGTCCCAGGTTCAAGACACACTCTCCAATCTAAGACATGTCACGCTGCTGGAACCAGCGACTACAATATGAGAAACTAAGGTAAATGAGGTTCAATGTATTTCAATGAGGTTTCAACTTTTATGCATAGCTTAGCTATTTTTGAGAATTCACCCCAAATTTTCAACATGGCCTTTGGGGACCCACCTAAGAACAATAGGACTGTCAATACAAAACTCCTGTCCAAAAGGTGATTTGCGATCATGGCAATTCACTTTTCAGGCATTTTTCTGCCCTTGTTCATGAGGTGGGGTCCTAGAAACTATGTTGATAATTTGGGGGTCAAAATATTAGGGTCGCCAGTTAGACCGCTCGCTGCAATTTCACTATGCACGCTCCCTAACTTTGAAATGTTAAATATTTTCACCTCAGATTAACAAGCCTTTGATTACCCCACCTCATGTATGTCACAGCTGTGATTTTTCAAATCATAGTCAAAATGTGTTTCCACATCTGTGGTGTGGAATGACATTTACAGTTGCGTGGAATTACATTTTTGAAGGGATTTGAAATTTTCCTGCACTGGGTACATGAGGTGGGGTAATAAGATGGCTATGCTGACAATTTGTTTGCTGCTGTCCTATAAATGGAAGCACAGGGCCCTTCCACAGCAACATATATATAATATATATATATATATATATATATATATATATATATATATACACATATATATATATATATATGCATCTATGGAGAGATGGCAGCACAGGGCCCAAAGGGCACTGCGCTCCCACAGGCAAATAAGGATACGATTACTCTATCTCAAAAACTATAGATAGGTGGGGGCCCTGCGCTTCCACAAGCAAATAAGGATACAATTATACTATCTCAAAAAGTAAGGAAATAAATTGCAAAAAAACTTCATTAATACTCCAGTTAGGGTTAAAGCCTCAAAAGTAGGGAAATGTGGCATTAGGGATTCCAACCCTAACACTCCACCCCCCACCCTACACACATCAACAGGCATTGGGGATGTGCCTTGGGGTTGTCAGTTCTAACACTCACTCCCATTCTCTATACTATATCCATCTCAGCTTATTTACATATGGAATGGGGTGAGTGTTAGGCTGATGACCCAAAGCACCTCCCAATGCCAGTTGGTGTGTGAGGAGGGGTAGGGTTGAAACCCCAATGCCACATTTCCTTACTTTTGTGGCTTTAACTCTAACTAGAGCATTAACAAAGTTTTTGCAAATTATATATATATATATACACACACACACACACACACACACACACATATACATACACACACACACACACACACACAGTATCTATATATTTATAAAATGGGTAGAAACAGTTCCCTAATCTGATTATGTGACAGCCCTTGCCAGCTATGCTTATTTTTGAGTTTATAGCACATGAGATAACAGGTGCCCATACCCATATCTGCAGTATAGTACAGAGCCATCTGATGCCCCTGTAAACATGATTTTGCCACCATTTTTTCACAGCTAGCAAGCAAAATCGGAAGCTGTAAAAGTAAAAAAAAAAAAAAGAAAACCAGCTACATCACTTAAAAAGTGTCATCTCAAGTTATGAAATGCTAGGAGGCACGGCTGGCAGCCATCGTGAAAGGGTGTGATCCTTCCCAGCTCCACAAACAAGATAATAATCTACATCTGTCTAGCTGCCAGAACTCCAATAAACACTACATACAGGATATACAGTGGCCTTTGTCTAATATGCCATTTATTTCCACAAGTGAGGGTGTGGGACTATAACTCATGAGTGGCGAAACCACGAGTGAGTTATGAAAGTCCCGCCACCTCACAATTGGAAATAAATGGCATATTAGAACACAGGCTATTGTATGTTATATGTATACGGTGCTGGTGTTCTGTGTGACAATTGAGGAGAGATTCATTGTGGGACTGGTAGAATGGGCTGTCCACAGGGGTTCAGTTAATTTATTTTTTGTGGAAGTCAAATACTTCCATGGGTCAAAATCTGGAAGTCATTCCAGTTTTTTTGGAAGTCAAAATACTTCCCAGATCCCACAGTTTGAAAGCCAGTATTCTAAGAAGGATCAATTTATGGATATTAATACAAATACTAGTGGTAGAATATAGTTTCTTTTAGAAAACTCCATAATTTCTTCGCTTCTGTGCCTTCAGTTTTGAAAGTCATCCAGTTTTGTTTTTTGATTTGGAAGTCAATGACTTACTTTCCATTTATTTTGGAAGTTTTTGCCTTATTTTTGGGAGTCAAATACTCCCAAAATTGAGTTAACTGAAGCCCTGGCTGTCCATCAAATTGATTGTGATGTAGGCAAGTGAAAAATAAGTAAGCAATAATACCCAACAGGGTGGGGCGGTATTGGGCAATACGGACCAGCCAGAGGCGTAATAGGGCCAACGGCAGGCGGAGGGCCTTATAGCTCTGGAAGGTCCGTATTGCCCTACTGCCCACCCTGCAGGTATTATTGCACTTAGAAATGGCTATCTGTAAATTTTTTGTAGTATTTAAGAATTAAAACAAAATAGTAAAAAAAGACTAAAATGAACTTATAGTTGGTTTGTTACTAAAATAGTCCCTCTACTGGTATCCTTACCAATACTTACCAGTAGAGGGCGGAATAGCATTTACAGCTGTCTTAGTGGGTGCTTAATGCTGTAGTATGTGTCCCTCTTTGGTACATGAACCTGACCCCCGTCTTCGTTCCGTTTCCTTTACCCCAATTTTGAATGTGACATCTGGATATAACTGCCATCAATTAGAAGAGGAAACAAACTGCATTTTTACTGGCCTCTTTTGTAGCTCACCACTGATCCTAAGTGATCACGGTAGTTGGGGAATGGGAGTCCTGTCATCGGAGCAGACTGTAATGGGTATGGCAACCCAGAGATGGAGGGGGAACGAAGGTAACTGGTTTTGTTAAAAATAATAATTTAGTTTAGGGCAGTTTTCTGTTTTGGGAGTGGGAGCTCAGTCAACATGAGCAGGTCAGAGTAGCGCTAAGTATCGCCCTGCCAGCCTAGCACTACTGCTTTCAGTTGTAACAGACGTTTTTTTTAAGGGGGAAAAATTTAAACACATCAAATATGTTGGGAAAAAAAATGAACTGCAGCGAGGTTGTTGGGATAGATTTGTTTAGCGTCAATTCGACAATGCCAGTTGCTTAGTCAGTGAGCAGAAGAGGAGAGCAAGCGATACTGGAAGTGGCGCATGCAATTAGCTGGCAAAGCTGATTACCTTATTTTCTGTCAACGCTACAACTTTATCGATAACAAAAAAGATTCCTTTTATTACTTGCCTACTTGCCTCTCTTGTAGCTCACCACTGATTCTTGTAAGTGGGGTTGGGGAATCGTGTCATTCGTGTCATCGGAGCAGACTGGGATTTTTAATTTGTGGGGCTGATTTTGTGTTCACTGACAGGCAAGACTGAGCGAGCGATGGCAGACAAAACAAATAAAGAGAAAGAGAGATTGTTTTAAAATGGGGAAATGGGTACAATTGTAATGTGTTACTGGCTGTTGTCTAAGGAGTGAGAGTGAGTGTGTGTGGGGGGCATTCACAATCTCTCACTAAACGATAGAAAAAAATGGCGACATTTGAAATTTGTGCCCAATGCTTCAGCCAATGATGAAGCAGGCTGGGTACAAGGATACTTGGCTGGGCATGAGGCAGGTTTGGGCTGGGGCTTTTTATTTGGTGGGCATCTATTGAAAGTTAATGTACCCCTCTGGAAGGTACCAGCCAATCAGATGCCTCCAAATAAAAGGCCATTTTCTAAACTGTGTTGATTACCCATTTAGTGAATGACATTGTTTATCTTTCACTTGGATCAGAGTCTTGGGAAAATAATGCATTTATTTAAGTAGTAGAATCTCTACATACATTGTATACACAAATATATGTATTGTGTTCCTGATAATCTGCTGTACTACCCTACAAAGTCTGGAGCAGTTTATTGATATGGGGAATCCCTGAAAAGTTAGAGAAGCCATTGGCAAGAAGGGATAGGCAGTGGAGCCTAGCTTGGGCCAAGTGACAGCCAGGACCTCGGGAGGGGGCCCCAGAGAACCATCCTTGTCAGACCTACTGAGAGCTATTCAGGCACTGGACAAGAGAATGGAGGCAATCAACCAAAGAATGCAGTATTTTAACTTGAGACTTATAGCATGTGAGGCCCAATCCACCACTGCAGCAGCCGATGCACAATGTTGGCAGCCTTGGAAGCTGCCACGAGCTCAGCTGGGCTCATCAAGGACAAATAATTCTTAAAGTTTCAGATAGAGGCACTTGAAAACCAAATGAGGGCCTCAAACCTCTGTCTCTTGGAGCTGCCTGAGACCACCAAGGGGCATGATCCTCCAAGGTAGCAAAATCGTGGCTGGGGTGAATCTGGACTTGGAACCCATCCCTTGGTGGCAAGAGCATTTCGGATCACTCTACAGAAGCGGCTTCCAGAGAACACCCCACACATTCTTGATCAATTATCTGGCTCACATGAGAGAGACTGGGTTATAGCAACAGCAAGAAGGAAAGAGCCCTGAAGACTCCAGAAGGAGAAGAGACTTCTTTGTTCCTGGATCTCAATTTTGCCAAGGGACTGCAGAAAATCCTCTGATGCCATGCAAACTGATCTGCAGTCCCTGGGGGTATCCCATACCCTGCAGTACCCCACAAAGTTAAAGGTGATCTATTCCAGTAAGCAATATTTGTACTCTGCTCCTAAGGTTGTGGGGGTGTTGCTCAAAAAGATCAAACTGGACTTTAACCCACAGACTACAGCAGCAGTACAGGATGATGGCAAGTGACTTTCTTCTTACTGATATAACCAGTGCTGTGGCTCTTAGAGAGCAGGTAAGCCACAAGGACTGGAACTTGAACAGGCAGCCATGAAAAACTGTGTGTTATTGCCCCAATGTGGATATATTTTAAATTTGGGACTTGCTTTATGTGGTTTAGCGAGGGGCATTAGCTTTCGGTGATGATATCATAGCAGCAGTCACGTGATGCCTACACAGTTTACTAAACCTCCTCGACACCAGGGCTGAATCAGACTCGAACAAAACTGTTGTGTACATTGACTTATCCTTCTAATGTTGTCGCCTTTTAGTAAGCTCCTTAGCGTGGTAACAATTTAAAGTAAAACTGTGTTTAGACAAGCACCTTGCATTGGCTATTAACAATATTAGTTTTCAGTAATAGTTTCTATATCAAATGTTAGCGTTTAAATGTTACCTAATTATCTACACCGGATATACTGTACTATGTTGTAAAAGCAGCTCTGTAGCAGGTAGTCTCTATATATGCTGTTTTTGTCTTCAGATTATAGCTTATCACTTATATAACTCTGAAACGGAGTACTTCCAGCATCCTTGAAATGCTTGATTGCAGGTGGGGGGGGGGGTCGTAGTTTAACCTCACCATCAAGTATATGGGACCGCACGGCTGTATTAAAAGCCTGCAAACTCTGTGTTTGTTTGTTTTCCTGATCTGTTTAAGGTCCATCACTGCTGTGGCAATGCTGCCTTTTTCTTTACTCATGTTGAGGTGGTGCTGGTGTGATCCATGGGTACAATATATTATCCCTCAAAATGAGATAACACTCTGAGCATAACCTTTTATGCATCCTAAGATGACATTGTGATCAGTTGTATGTGTGGTGTGGTACATTGTTTACGCATCAGAGAAATGTTTTGTAAGATTATCTCATAAATAACATTTACAAAAAAAATTATAAAATGCTTTTGATGTCCCTCGGACGCTCCCATTTCCTTCTGAGCCATGGGTATCACAGACTCCATTAACTCCTCCTGACATGCAAGCAGAGTGTGACCACCAAGACTTTTGTGAAATGAGCTACACGCAGATGGTACTGCCAGCAAAATCTTAGGAAACTGCAGTCTTGCTGGTGGCCAAAGGAGTAACCTGCATCACAGCACAGTGCCCTAGTGAGAACAGCAAATAGAATGCCATAACTGCTCCTGCATGAGAGGGTGTGTGCTTTCTCTGCAATTACTGAGCCTGGGACAGAATGAAGTGTTTTAAACAGCACTTATTGCTTTTATTATTAGAGCACATAGGAAGAACTGACTGCTGGGTTTGTGGGTAATGTAGTTCATGCTCACTCAAGGGACTACATTGCCACAATGAACCCAACTTTAACAGATAGTATTTTTTAACTGCTGGGCACTTTTCTTGGGTTTGTTTACTTGTTTAGGGGGACCAACAATATATAAGTGCATAAACCAGTGGATTAAGTGTTTCTGTGGACCAAGTGATTGCGGGTCATGTGACCACTGCACCTCCTGGTACAGGGCAATTTAAACCCTCACCCCTGAGCAGTGAAAATGCCATAATTGTTCCTGCATGAGAGGAATGTGTGCTTTCTCTGCAATTACTAAGCCTGGGACAGAATGAAGTGTTTTAAACAGCACTTAGTGCTTTTACTATTAGAGCACATAGAAGAGAACTGACTGCTGGGTTTGTGGGTAATGTAGTTCATGCTCACTCAAGTGACTACATTGCCACAATGAACCCAACTTTAACAGACAGTATTTTTTAACTGTTGGGCACTTTTCTTGGGTCTGTATACTTGTTTAGGGGACCAACAATATATAAGTGCATAAACAAGTGGATTAAGCGTTTCTGTAGACCAAGAGAGTGTGGGTCATGTGATCACTGCACTTTCTGGTCCAGGGTGATTTAGACCCTTGCCCCGAGTGAGCAGAGTGAGTTCGAGTGGGGTGAGCGCGCATTGCCATGCGCGTGTCGGGCATGTCCGGTGTGTAAGGTGGAAAGGTGGAATCAAAAAATCCTGAAAGTAGCCAGACGTGTTAACGATACTCATAAAACAACAATAAAATGGAGTCCATTGGTAGTTATTTAGAAGGTTTGTGTGCTGAAGGAAAACTATGTGTCCAAAATGTAACATGTATACTGAAACTATCTCCCAAGTAAATGGGGACCCTAAGTGTGACAGATGCCTGCAATATGATGTAATTCAATACAGGCTTATTAATTTACAGACAGAATTAAAAAACCTTAAGGATATTATGACAATAGTGCAAAGTAGAGAACTTGAAAATAATAGTCTTGAGGGACAAAGGACATGCAACCCAAACACTGGTCTAAAAAAATGTGGAAGGGATGAAACACAAATAGATAACGAACAAGCAGAAACATCTTCAAACTACTATAAAAGAACAAAACAGATGAGTAATGAGAACAACGATAATTGGTACCTTGTTAATAAAGGTCAAGGTATAAAGAAAGGACACAGAGCCCTCTCAGCACAATCTATCCATTTACATTTAGCCCCCGGCAGAAAATAATGCAAATGAAATAAACTTTAATCCTCAGAACAACCAGCAGGAAGAAATAATAGTGCTGGGAGACTCTGTCATAAAAAGGTGTGACTCAATCATATGTAACCCCAACAAAGAAAAAAATATGGTTCTCTGTTATCCTGGGGCAAAAACAAAGGACATTCACGAGATTGTTAATAAAGTGGTAAAGAGATCAGAGAACAATCAAATAGTGTCAATCCAGGCAGGCACCAACGATGCTGGATACCTACATGAAAAAGACATCTGTCAGAACCTAATAGATATTGCATTGGGAATAAAGAAAATAGGAGCCAAACCCCTAATCTCAAACCTCCTACCTGTCCCTAGAGCCAGACCAGAAAAAAATAAAACAATTGCAAGAATCAATATAAGACTCAAGAATTGGTGTGAGAATAGAGGATTGCTTATATAGATGGTTGGGGCATATTTAAACAGGATTTTGAACTGTTTAGTAAAGACGATTATATCTGAACTATAAGGGCACACAAAAATGCTAGGAAACTTGCTCAAGGAAGAAATTAAAAAGGTCCATTTAAACTAGTTAAGGGGGTGGGGGAAATAAAAACAAAAACTAGAACCGCAGTCACTTCATCCTGAACAAAAAACAAACACATCAAAGCAATGTACGTAGCCTTAATAATAAATTCTCTGAATTCAGCAACCTGATACACACTGATGATATTGATGTAGCCTTAGTGACTGAGACTTGGTGGGAGGAGGGTGACAAATGGGCCAAGTATATTCCAGGATATAATCTATTTAGACAGGATCGACTTAACAGAAAAGGGGGAGGAATAGCTATATGCACATCTGACTGTCTAAAGTAATAAATATATCTCCCAAAATAAAAAGCACCCACTCTATTACTGAGACCTTATGGCTACAGTTACTAAATAGCAACAGTAGCTCATTTATTCTTGGCCTATGCTACAGAGCACCTGATACATCACCAGAGGTAAACCTTGATATGATAGTTGAAATACAGGAAGCACTTGACATGGGTAAAGTGTTAATTACTGGGGACTTTTAATTATTCAGACATTAATTGGATCACTAAACAAGCAACTAGTACAGAAAGTAAAAACTTTCTACAGATGTGACTAGAAAACAACTTAAACCAGCATGTTGTTGAACCCACTAGACTAAACAATATCCTTGATTTGGTACTAACATCAGATGATTTGAATATAACAAACTGTACAGTTACTACACCTATAAGCAATAGTGATCACGCCTCTGTCACCTTCAATTGTGAAAATAATTATCATACCATTAAAGGATGTACAAAAATGTATTTATATAACTCTTGCAAATATAAATGCTATTTCTGCAGATCTATTAGAAATAGATTGGACTGCTAGGTTAGATACCAAAACCATAGATGACGCATTGGAATGATAAAAGGTACTATACTAACAATAACAGAGAAACATGTCAAAAGTATCAATAAATATAATGGTAAAGGATTAAAACCAAAGTGGCTCACAAGTGGTATCGCACAACTGCTAAAAAAGAAAAATAAGGTATATGCAATATTTAAAAATAATAACTCTGATAAAAACTTAAATATTTTTAAATAATTACAAAAGAGTGTAAAAACAAAATACACAGGGCCAAAAGAAATTACAAACAGAAACTAGCAAGTAAAGCAAATAAATCAAATGGCAAATAATTCTACGCACATATTAACACACTAAAAAAAAACCAAGATGAATTAACATCAATAAAAAATGCGGATGAGATTATAACAGAGGCAATCAAAATGTCAAACATATTCAATTCATATTTTTGCTCTATGTTTAACAAACAGTTCAGTACCAATGGAATACTTAATGACAGAGGTATGGGTAATTATTCAATAAATATTGATGAAATTATTTGACAAATTAATAAGTTAAAATCACATAGTGCACCAGGACTCAATGACATAACGCCATCTATGCTGAAACTGATGAAAAACCATTTAGCACTACCATTAAACATTTTGTATGAAAAATCATTAAACTCTGGGATAGTACCATCAGATTGGAAGAAATCCAAAGTTACTCTGATATATAAAACTGGTAGTAAAACTAATGTCAAAAATTACAGACCAATAAGTCTAACAACTATCCCTTGTAAAATCTTAGAAACATTAATTAAGGAAAAAATTCAAAAGCAACTTAAAAACATTCCATATTTTGATATGAGTCAACATGGTTTCACAAGAGGACGCTCCTGTGTTACAAACTTAATTTGTTTTTATGAACAAGTAAATACCTGGATGACTCAATCCCAGTGGATGTCCTTTTAACAGACTTTAGGAGAGCATTCGATACTGTACCCCATTGAGCAATACATAAAAAACTTATGAAATTCGGTATTGACAAAGTTATTATAAGATGGATAGACTCTTGGCTAATAGACAGAACCCAAAGAACTGCAATAAGAGGGGATTTGTCCACTGTAGGGGATGTCACCAGTGGAGTTCCCAGGGTTCAGTGCTGGGGCCAATACTGTTTCAGATATTCATCACTGACATAGATGAAAATATCAAAAACTATATAACAAAGTTAGCTGACGATGCAAAATTAGGAGGGCCATGTAATACTAGTGAACAAACTGACTCAGTTCAGGAAGATCTCGATGCCTTAGTCTTGTGGACGGAAAGATGGGGTATGAAGTTGAATACAGAAAAATGCTGTATATTACATTATGGGAAAAAAAATCCACATCGTAATTAAATAGTGTGTGACCAAATATTGCAACAAAAAACTATTGGCAAAGACCTCGGTGTTATGATAGACACCAACTTAGACTTCAAGGACCACCGCACTAATATAGTAGCTAAGGCCAACAGGACATTGAGGATGATAAAAAGAAACTTCAAGAGTACTGTAAATCACAAGAGGATCTTATGCCCTTATACCTCTCATACGTCAGACCACAATTAGACTACGGCAGTCAATTACGGAGCCCATACAATAAAAACGACCTATTAAAATAGAATCTGTACAACACAGATTCACAGAAAGTATCAAAAGTATACAAGATAGACCATACGAGGAAAGATTATCAAACTTAGGACTGTATAGTCTTGAACTAAGAAGACAGCGAGGTGACACACTTCTCTATCACACAATTATGAACGATGATATCCTGATGTCACAGCTGAATATAGAATACAAGTCTGATAAATTAACTGTAAGGGGACATCAACTATGAGTAAAATGGGGGCATTTTAAGACAAAAAAAGAAAACGCTACTTTATACAAAGAACAGCTAACATTTAGAATAGACTACCAGAAAAAAATCATAGTAAACAGTAATAAAGATAAATTTAAAAAATCTCTAGACAAATATATTATGGAAGGGGGAAATATGAATTATTATCTGCTGCCCTAAAAGGAGCTTCCTTGGGCTTTTGGCCCTTTTGCTCCTCGATTCCAAGTGATTCCAAGGGAAAACAGAGGGACTATTTCAAATGAAAGAACATATTTTTTTTCATTTTTTTTAAATCTTGCAGTTTTTTTTTAAATACCGCAGTTTCTCAACATATACCCATTTTATAAGTACAGTAACACACTCCGGGGTGTGGGTTATGCTCTGATAAATGCACTTCTATGGGCAATAAGGCACTCAGCTTGTGGCCTTTTACCTCACAATGCCCCTAGGATGCATTTGTCAGAGCAAAACCTACATCCCGTCATGTGTTATTGCTTATAGTGCGCTGTGGTGTGTGTGTGTGTGTGTGTGTGTGTGTGTGTCTGTTTTATGGCTACTAGTATTTACATTGTTCTGTACCACAGAACTGACAGTAGAGCTTGCATCCCACTGCAGAATTCCAGTGTTTCCACAGAAGGCAACATATGATGTGATTTAAAAAAAATGCTGTTTTTTTCCACAATGCCTGATGTCCACTTTGTTTTTCTTGAAGCATCTCCCCACACTCTGTCTGATGCAGTCAATGACAACACTTAGTATCTTAGCCAATGACTTAACAGCAACTTGCTACATAAAATAATAATTCTTGCTGCAGGACATATGACAAAATGCTGCTAAGTATTAAGGGTCAGCTACTGTTTTCCTTTGATTTCAAAAGATGCAAGAAAGGCAAGATATGGAAATGATGAAACGTGTGATAATGTACAGCATGGCTTGTGAAATCTCAGGAGATTTACTTATTTGGAAATTGATGCCTGTGAAAGTCACACTGAGCTGAGGTTTATTTCCAGGGCGAACCCGGGAGAAACAGGTTTCATAAGGGGTATGAGTACAAGCAAGAGTTAATATTAATTATAAAGTGGGGAAGGGATTGCGGCTATTCTGACTGATCATTAGCCATGCATTGGAAGTGTCTAATGCATGCCTAAAACTAGAAACCACATGTACAATACACAGTCCCATTTTATAAGCACAATAAGCCACTCTGGGGTGTGCATTAGACAGTTCTGACATATGACTAGAGAGCTGGATGCACTCGAGGCCTCATGCCTCACTACACCCCCCAGGCTGTGCATTAGAACTGTCTAACACACACCCTGTTGTGTCTTATTCCTTACATAAATGCTAGTGCTGTGTGGAGTTTCCAAATTCTGATGGAACAGAATTCTGTGGAATTTCGAAAATTCTGCCTGATTCCAAGTGGAGCGTGTCCATGGATTGTAATCTACAGAAAATTGTTCAGTGGTTTACATAAGCTGCAGAAATGTATTCTGTGGCTGGCACAGAAATGCTTTTGGAATTCTGCAGAATTCAAAAAGAAATTCAGAAAAGAATCAGGAACAGAATTGTCATTCTGCATGAATTCTGTCAAGGGAATCCTGCACTCTGCACTGTTGTAATAAATACAATACAAGCAAAAAAAAAAAAAAACAGCAATATAGAGGATTGTGTACTGTCACCCATACACAACAAGCCTGTCTGATTCAAGAGGTTGCTGTGGCAACCTGAGACCTCAAGAGCATGGCTAGCAAGGTCCACTGGTTACCAAGTCAACCTCAAGAGCTGGCACAGGCTTCTGGGTGACCATACACAATATTTTATAGTGCATGGGGACCAAGCACAGCTTTCATGATCACCAATGCTGTTTTGCATCAGCAATCAGAACCACGGTTTGAACGAGGTGGCTGTGCAACAATGTTTGATGATGTGCTGCAGTAGTGACATCCTCAGTGCAGCACAGCAATATCCTGACATTGCTACTGCTGAACAACAAGGCTGTTCCCTGCATGGATTTCCATGTGGAACAGCATTCAGCTATACACTAAAACATAAATACAGTGGGAGATGCATGGTCAGTTGATGTACGTTGCAGGCATATATAGGCATAAATAAAAAGTATGTAATGGGAGGTTTATGGGCAAAAAGCAGGTATCTATGAAAACTAGGAGTGGGGGAGGAAGGGGTAATGTAAGACCTAAGAAGCTGTTTGAGAGAGGTAAAAGGAGGTAAAGCAGAGGAGAGGAGAGGAGAGGAGAAGAGAGGATAGAGACTGCTCTAAGAGGGAGCTGCCCTCAGCAGGAATGCCAGATTTAGGAGGGTGGGGAGAGGAGCAGCTATAGCCGGAGGGGAGCAGAGGTGGAAAAGTTAGTGTCTAGGTCATCAGGGCTGTGACCCTTAGATCAGTCAAGAGCAAACAGAGTATTAGCTGAGGAAAGCTAGGAGAACAATAGAAGGAGTCACAGAGCAGCAACAAAGGTGACAGCACAGGTGGCAAAGTAGTGATTGAAAGCAGCTACAACTTCAGAGGCGGGGATGGAGAGGTACAAAGCAGTCTCCAAGCTTGTGATCAGGGAAGTTGAATGGGTGGGAGGTACTGAAAACGAAGTAAATGCCCTACCAGATTTTTTTCATTTAATGTTATTGTGGAGACTGGTGATAAAGTCATTGACCTTTGCCTCCCTAATGGCCTTGGTGCTGGCATTATGGAGTTCTCTGTACCTCAGCAAGTCACCAGAGGAGCCTGAGGCCTTGTGGAGTCATGAGACCTGAAGAGGGAGGTGAGCTCAGTAGTAACCCAGGGGAGGTGGGTACCTTGCACATGAATCCTCTTGGAGTGGGGGTGTTTGTCCCAGACAGATGAGAAATTTGACTGGAAAAGAGTGATAGGGCATTTTTAACATCAGTAGATGTTGCAAAAGGAGCCCAGTCAGTATCAAGATCATTCAAAAGGGAGGACAGGTTTAGGGACTTGTAAGACCTAACCTAGATGTCCTTTGGTGGGGTTTTAGGGCAATGGATTTTCCAGATGTAGTAAGCCATATGATGGTCACTAAAGAAGTCCAATAGAATAGGAGAGGATACAGTCAATTAGGGAATGATTGGAGGAATGTGTGTCAAGCCGGGCTCGAGATAAGTTGTGTAAGGTTGAGAGACCCAGCTATCTGAGAGTCAGATTTAAGGGAGGGGAGACCAAATTTACATTAAGATCATCCAAGACTGGGATTTCACCAGAAGAGGAGAAAGCAAGGAGGGAGGAGAGAAGGTCAGGGACTGCATCAGATTTACTCCTAGGACAAAGGCCACCAATTAAATGGGGAGAAAGGAGGGGAACATGAGTTTACACAGTAGTAATTTATGGGAGGAAGGATGGCCTCCTGAGCACCACTTCACAGGAAGCACTAAAAAATATGTACATTAGCGTGCCACCCCCTGTTCCCACAATCCTGTCTATAGGTTATGTGTCCCGGGATCCCAATTCTTTCATCACAGATTCCAGTGGTAAGCCAGGATTCTGTGATAACCAGGACATCAGGGAGAATTACAACACTCATAGACTAATTCTGCCTAAACTTAGGGATTAGATTCCTGGTGTTCAGGTGAATCATGATAAGTCCCTAGGGGAGTGGGAAAGGGGGGAAGGGGGGCAGGATTCAGCTCAACATTGCCAGACAGCAGGAACTGTGGGTGATGATATGCATAAGGGAGAAGGCTATGAGATGGTGTGGAGGCATGGGAAGAGGTTGAGATAAGGAGGTAAGGCAGAGAGAGAGAGAGAGTACCAGAGAGCTTCTAGGTATAGACAGTGAGGGTGGTGTAGGCAGTAGTGGTCATGGGGGGTGGGATACAGGGGTGGTAATGGGTTTGAGAGAAGAAGGGAGGACTGGGTTGCAGGAGTGTGGAGAGGCAAGGTTGGAGTAGAAAGGAGAGGGAGAAGTAACAGCAGGAAAAAGGTGGGCAACGGCTGAGGGGAGCACGGTTAGGGCAAGAGTAGAATGGGAAATAATGCCGGACAAACAGCTAGCAGCTCAAGAGATTGCAAGACTTACCAGTGGCTGAGGTAATGTTAACAACCACTTTAACGACAAATTTATACACAAGGCAGCAGTATTACAAATAAGACAGACATTGATAAATTACAATACCTGCAAAAAGAAGGATGAGTCCGGGGGAATAGGAATTGAGGACTGACAGGTGAAGGTGCGTGTACAGCCAGGGCTTGTCCACGAACCGAAACTGAATGCGAACTTTTAGATTTTCGCCCGATCTGAACCAAACTTGAACCCGAAAAACAACAAACAAATAAAGAAAAATAGATGAACTCGAATCAAATGCAAACCCAGACCATGTGAGATGAGGAGAACCCACATGGAGGCAGTAGGGTGAATTCATTAGAACGCAAACTGATAAATTACACACAAAAAACCTCGAACTGAACTGAACTTGAACCCAAACTTTTACTTATCAAATTGAACTGAACTGAACTCGAACTATACCCTGCCAAACCCAAACTGAACTAGAACCCTAAAAACACGGTGAACCCTCCCTCGAGGTGTGTGCACTGTAAAGCTGATTTAAAATATCTATTCTGTGACTACTATGCTCGACGTGCATGATGAGCAAAACCTAAGTATGGGACCAAAATCCAAAGAAAAATGGTTCTGTCTGCATTTTTTTGGAGGTGTGTAACTCTCTGCACCGTCTGACATGTGATGTTATATACCCTCCTAGAGGATCCCTGTGGCTCTTACTGCTTTTGACAATCTGCACACAGGTGCCAGTGCCTCCTGTTACGTGCTTCTGTATTCCTCAAACAGCTCATGCATTAAGTACCACACCTTTTGATAGGCTTAGAATAGGGAGCTTTGAAACTCTCAGAAGCATACATTTTGCAATATGCTTCAGCTTCAGTTACTTTACCCTGCACATGCCTTACAATCAGTTCTACAGCACAGCCACTGACTGGATTGACATGAGCATGTGATTAGTATCTTACCTTCAGGTTACAAAAAATGATATGTAACTGGTAGGACTTTGCCAGTTAACAGCCAATCCCAGCCACACATATCTGTCTGAATGGGTCTGTATTCACTTTAAAAAAGCTACCTTCTTTTCTATTGATCAATTTAGGCATGGGTTGCTTAATGAAACTTGTATTATCACTTGCAGAAACTGGAAACGAAACAGAACCACCTGTCAAAAGAATGTGGTTCCCAAATATGTCATTCATTATGGAAAAGAGAAGTACTGATGCACGGGATATGAGATCACGATTCAAGAATCCATTGGTAGCTATGGTGCTGTGCTGTGGCCTGGAGTAAGTTCTTCTGTTCCAAAATCTGTGTCTTCATTTATTGCCGTTAATCCATTGCTGTGTTTTGATGGGCAAACACAGCTAAACTGTGTGTGTGTGGGGGGTTGAGCTTTCAAAAGAACCTTGTTTCACTTATTGCTCTTCTGTTATCATGCAGAAGTGCAGAGAAATGGCAGCTAACAAAACTCTCCTGTCAAAAATGTAGTATGTACGCCTGTATGCTGTTTCTCTGAGTAATACAAATAACCAAAACAAAACTTTTAACTATTTAAAACATAGACATTTGATCCCAAACATCTCAAAGATCAGTTTTGTTTTGCAATGCAACACGCACACACACACACACACACGTGCCATGCCTCAACTGCCATGTATTCTGCATAGTGCTTTGTTGTGTCCTAGATTTCCCTGCTCTGCAAGATCTACTGATGTTCCTTACAATATTAAGGAAGTTTCTGAGCATGCAAGCTATTAAAAATTCAAACAAACCTAATAAAACAGTCCTTAAAACTTTTAGTGCCCACTGTTCTTGAACTTACTATTCTTTTAACCAAAATGTATGCATTATGGCCATTTGCTCTACATTTCAAAGACCAAAATGCTACACACAGAAACAGAAATACAGAACATAGGAACGCTGAATGTGACAGCAGATAAGGGCCGCTGGGCCCACCTAGTCTGCCCATTTTGTTTTTGTTTAGAGCTTTGTTTTTTGCTGCAGACCCAACTTGATCTACGGCACTCTCTCTTCCCCTCCCTTCCTTATCCCCATGATTCCCTTGTGCCTGTCTCAGGCATTTGTGAACCTCACCACTGTTTTCACTTCCACTACCTCTGCTAGAAGGCTGTTCCAGGCATCCACCACCCTTTCTGTGAAGAAGTACTGTCTCACATCCTTCCTAAATTTACCCCCTTCAATTTCATAGCCTGCCCCCTTGTTCTAGAGCACATTCTTTTCTGAAAAATGCCTCCTTCCTGTATCTTATTTACCCCGTGAGGTATTTAAAGGTCTCTCTCATATTCCCCACCCCTCCTTTCCTCCAGGACGTACATATTTGGCTCCTTAAGCCTCTCCTCATAGGGTTTGTGATGCAGATCTTGCACCATTTTGGTAGCCCTCCTCTGGACCACATCCACTCTGCCTATATCCTTCTTGAGATGTGATCTCCAGAACTGCACACAGAACTCAAGATGAGGTCTCACCAGCAAGCTATACAGGGACAATACCACTTCCCTTTCCTGCTGACAATACACCTTCTTATGCACCCTGGAATCCCACTAGCCCTTCCAACTGCCTTGTCACACTGCCTGGCCACTTTTAGGTTGTCTGAAATGAATAACCCTCAGTCTCTTTCCTGCTTGGTCTTTGTCAGTATTACTCCACCCATTTTGTACTCCAATCCCGTGTTTCTAAGACCCAAGTGCATAATTTATTTTGCACATTTTACATATAAACCCAGCTGCCATACCCTTGACCACTCTTCCAGTCTTTTCAGATCCCTACCCATCCTTTCCACCCCCGAGTGTCCACTCTGTTGCAGATCTTGTGTCATCTGCAAAGAGGCAAACCTTTCCTTCCAGACCTCCACAATGTCACTTACAAAGACACTGAAGAGGAACAGACCCAGCACTGATCCCTGAGGTACCCGCTTGTCACCCTTCCTTCTTGTCAGTCTGTGTCCTATCCGCTAACCAGTTTCTTACCCAGGTTACCACCTTATTTCCCACCCCCCAAGTTCCCCTACTTGCTTACCAGTCTCCTATGTGGAACAGTGTCGAACACCTTGCTGAACTCAAGGTAGGCCACGTCCACTGCTCCTCCCTGATCCAACTCCTTCATCACCCAATCAAAGAAATCTATCAAATTTGTTTTACATGACCTTCCTCCTGTGAAACCATGCTGCCTTGGATCCTGTAATCTACTGAATACAATATAATCCACAGTCCTTTCTTTAGTGGTGATTCCATTAATTTACCCACCACCGATGTCAGGCTAACAGGCCTGTAATTGCCCGCCTCTTCCCTGCTACCACGTTTGTACAGTGGGACTACCTCTGGCTTCTTCCTGTCCCCTGGGACCATGCCAGTCTCCAGTGATCTGTTAAATAGGTCTGCCAGAGGAGCAACCAGTACCTCCCTGGGCCCCCTCAGCACCCTTGGATGTACCCCATCTGTTCCCGTAACTTTGACTACCTTCAGGTTACTGAGTGCTTTCCAGACTTCCTCCTGAGAAAGCAGACTAGTGTCCATTTCCCTTCCCTCAAAGCTCCTGATGCCTTTTTGTGGTCCATCTCCTTCTCCTTCTCCTGTGAATACTGAGTAGGAGTATTTGTCAAGATGTTTGCCTTTTCTTGATCCCCCTCCGTACAGTCCCCACCCTCCTTCTTTAACCTTACAATCCCTCCCTTTGTCTTCCTTTTCTCGCTAACATACCTAAAGAAAAGTCTTGTGCTCTTTTGAACTCCCTGAGCTATTCTTTCCTCAGTTTGTGCCTTTGTGCTCCTTACTGCTTTCCCTGAAAATCTGGAATGAATTAAATGTTCAAAAGAGAAGTGTAAAAATAAGCGTAAGAGAACTAAGCACTGCTTTGAAACACGAATTGGCTGTAAGATGCACATGGTTCGATTGATGATTGATTGCTTAAGGTGTAGCTGCATTAAATTAATGTTTGACTGTTTATGTATTTTATATTATGCAACTGTATGGTCAGACACTTGTAAAGATTTAACACAGGAACACCTTGTTAAATAGGACTTGTCCTAATGGTGATAAATGAGTTGTCATTTTATATCCATCTAAAAATAAAGGTTTTACTACTACTACTACTACTACTACTGCCTTCCTCTGTTTCCCAGATACACTTCCCTATCCTCCTCTCTGTGGGTCTTCTGAATGCTGCTTTTTTACCTTTACTTTTTCTGCTACCTCTTTTGAGAACCATAGTGGTCTACTCTTTCTTTTACTTTTGCTTACCTGCTTGACACAGAGGTTTGTTGCCTTTATTATGCCCTCTTTTAGTTTGGCCCACTTTTCCTCCACCCCCCAGGTCCTCTTCCAATGCCAAGTCACTCCTGAGGCATTCACAAATCTTAGTAAAATCAGCACTTCTTAGTCCAGGACCCACACGATTGTGGTTAGATTCTGCAGCTGTTCTTATGTTGAACTACACTATGCGATGATCACCTAGATCCCAGATAGCTTCCCACTTTGGCGTCTGCAACGTTGTCCTGTTAGTAAGCACCAGATCCAGTATTGCTCCATCACGAGTGGGTTCACTGACTAACTGCTTGAGGAATGCCCCTGCAGAGAGTCCAAGATGTCCCTGCTTCTAGCTAAGCTGCCACGGGAGGCTCCAATCCACATCCGGTGAGACTGAAGTCCCCACGAGCAACACCTCCCTCTTCAGCCATCCTGCCAATTGCTTCTAACATTTTCTTATCTAAGTCCTCTACCTGTACTGAGCCTAGATCACTATCAAATAGTGATTCCATTTGCTGACTCGAGTGTGACCCAGCACCCCCCCCCGAGTTACCAGTATTTCTGTTGCATTTCTGCTTTCCATCACATAAAGTACCACTCCTCCTCCTTTCCTTCCCACCCTGTCTCTCTCTCTCTCTCTCACACACACACACGCATGCACGCGTGCACACACACGCGTGCACATACACACACACGTACACATGCACGCACACACACACACATATACGCACGCCAGAAATGACACACATTTAAAAACACTATTGTTAACACTATATTGTACTTTCCCTCTGATTAACCATTCCAAAGTGTCAAAGACTTTTATGAAACAGCAGTCTATAAAGTGAACTTTCTGGGCTTTTAAAGTGGTCTTCTTATCAAAATAACCACCTCCTTGATCTGTGTGTGCTTTTGAAGTAGACTTTTCAGGACACTGTACATATATTTATATTATAGTTTAGATATGCAGAAGTACTGTAGTAACTTGTGCTCCACTACAAGCTTGGGAATGCTACATACAGAACAGAAAATGAGCTACACTAAACTAACCATGTATCCATTTAAAAGTTTTTATTTTTTAATTTACTGAAACAAACAAAACATGCAAGGTACACAAACTTTTTTTGAATTGTCTCACAGGCTGTGGCTTTGTGTGATTACATGGAAAATAACCAACAGGAGCTCAACCTGAGAGACAAAAGAGTGTTGGAACTTGGAGCCGGAACCGGCTTAGCATCCATCGTGGCCAACCTACTTGGTTAGTATAATATGAATCATATTTCTTAACTTCCTATTGAACATCTGTTTTGCAAATCATTTAATTCCTGTTTTAGCTGCTTATGGCCCTAATTATCAGGGTACATTGCAGGGGCTTGAGGAGAAGGTATGCCTCTTTACAGATGACACCAAGATTTACAACAGGATCGACACTCCTGGGGTGTGGAAAAAAATGAAAAGGACCTAAACATGCTTGAGGAGCGGTCAAGAGTTTGGCAGCTAAGATTCAATGCAAAGAAGTGCAAAATCATGCACTTGGGGCACAGAAATCCAAGGGAGGAGTACAAGATGGGGGGGGAGGTACTGATGGCCACTAGTCAAGAAAGGGACCAAGGGGTACTCATATCTGATGACCTAAAGGTAACCAAACAATGTGAAAAGGCTGTACTGAGAGCCAGTGGGATGCTAGGGTGCATAGAGAGAGAGAGATATCACCAGCAGACAAACGGAGGTGGTTATGCCACTGTACAGATTATTAGTGAGACCATCTGGAGTGCTGTGTCCAGTTCTGGAGGCCACATCTCTGGAAGGACACAGACAAAATAGAGGCAGCCCAGAAGGACAACAAAAATGGAACAAGGACTGCACCAAAAGTCATATGAGGAAAGACTAGAGGACCTCAATATGTATTCCCTGGAGGAGAGGGGGGAGGAGACGATAGAGACATTCAAGTAGGTCAGGGGGATAAACAAGGTACAGGAGGGTAGTATCTTTCAGAAAAGAAGGTGCACAAGAACAAGGGAGCATGATATGAGGCTAGGGGGGGTAGGCTCAGGGGCAACGTGAGGAAGTACTTTTTCACAGTAAGAGTAGTGGATGCTTGGAAGAGCCTCCCTAAGGAGGTGGGGGTGGCAAAAACAGTAGGGGGATTCAAGAATGCATGGGATAGACATAAGAGTACTCTAGCAATAGGGAAGAGAGTGTAAGCTGCAGATCAGCTAGGGTCTGTGGTAATGCATTAGGTAGGGAAAAGGGGCAGACTAGATGGGCCATACGATCCTTATCTGCCGTCACTTTCTGTGTATCTGTGTATGGCCCTAAATATCTAAGGTAGTAGCATATGCACACTTTGTAAGTTGTTGGCTTTTGGAGCCGCTCCGCACATTTTGTAAACTGGTTGCATTCACAGGACCTGCCCGGCCCCTATGTCCATTTGGAGCACCATAAGGAAGGTGGCAGGTGGGATAGAGTGGTGCTAGGCATTGGGTTTCCAACTTGGAAGTTCAGTCAGTCAACAAAGTGAATTCTTTGATTGCAGAAGAACAGGAGTATGAGACATGGCAGCCTATATCCAGGACTGCCACATTCCCTTAGAAAAGGGATCAGTTTAATTATTTTTATTATTTACATCCCTGCATTTCTGGCATGCCACCCTTCCCCCAGTCCCATCACTTACCTTCTCCTTGACTTACCGCTGTCTTGGCTCCTTATGGTTTACCCGCCCCTCCATGACAGGGCTGAGTTGGTACTCAAGCCCCTCAGATGTCACAGTCTGATTCAGAAGGTTGCCAAGATCAGCGGTGTGAGGCTGGCAGAGTTCCAGACTCATTCTGCTCTTCTGGTATTTCTGGCTTTTGTTCTGTGCCTTTACCCTGAGACACCAGCAATGAGGTGTGCATGCGCTCGCATGCACACATGTGACATGAAGCTGTATCTGGCATCCCCCTTCCCAGGTGTAAGACTGCAGCTTCATCTCTGCCGTCCAGGTGGCACTCACCCAGTGGTGTCAGACAGCCCCTCCTGGAGAAGAGCATCCTTTGGGATGCTCCATCCTTTCCTCTGGCCAGCCCCCAATGACCCTGGCTCCTTCCTGAAGCTGGGCTCGACCCACAGGTGGTAGCACTGCTGCTGCAGTGATGACCATGTGATCTCAGTTTACTTTAAAAAAATAATAATTAGGATCAGCCCTTGTCCTGTGCCCCTGCACATCACTGGAAAGTGGAGAGCTAGGCATGGGCTACATTATACATATCAGGTTCCCCCCTCATTGCCAGCAGCCATGTATCGGTGGCATCCACAATGGTACAGGTTGTGGCTGCATCACAGGAAATGTACAATCTGACTGCCCATGGAGCTCTACAAAATGACCATGATCAGTTCAGGCATGCAAGGCCAGCTGGGGGAGGCATATGACTGGCATGGAGGCCTCCCTGGGCCCACAGTGTGGTACACCATTATAAAAACACATACGCGTTGCTCTTAAGTGGTGTGCAGATGCTGGTAATAATGTCCATTCTTTTGCATCTGGATCAGGTTTAGGTTCAGTCAAGTTCCAGTACAGTAACTAGCCCCATTGATGAGCACTTGCACTTACTTATCTATTATTATCACTGCTGGATCTTCCGCACCATTTAGACATGGCTACTCCATACTGAAACTGAATCAGTCATTTACAGTATCTGGCCCATTCTGACCGCATTTTATTCACAGTAAAGATGGATGTTGGCACTTGAGATCGGCTGGCAGTGTCCAGCAATGGCAAAACAGATCATTTAGGTAATCAAGTTGAGGTCATCTCCCTTCAAGTAATGTAAAGGGCTTATCTGTCTGTGACATTGTGTAAAAAAAAAAAAAAGCCATATTTAGGCTGTGGGGTTATAGAATATAGCATATATTCATATATGGATGTAATTCAACTTTTTCTTTAGGTGCTCATGTCATTGTTACAGACCTATCTGATATATTGGGGAATCTGAGATACAACGTTGTGAGAAACACAAGGGGAAGAAGCAGGCATCCACCTGATGTTAGAGAGCTGGTGTGGGGCCAAAACCTGAAACAGAACTTTCCAAAATCTGAATACCAATTTGATTACATTTTAGCAGCTGATGTAGTTTACGCACATGACTTTTTGGATGACTTACTGATGACGCTGGAATATTTCTGTCAACCTGGAACAGTGTTGTTGTGGGCAAATAAATTCCGATTACAGTCAGATTATAAATTTTTGGAAAAAATTTGCAGCACATTTGACACAAAATGTATTGCAGAGTTTCCGAGCTCAGAGGTCAAGTTGTTCAGAGCAACAACAAAAAAGAAAGAAATATTGTGAAAGCTAAACGCTAGCAGCCATACAGTAACAACGATGGATAAGTTCCCACCTGTGGCATGTTGCATGACACTGCATTGAAATAAACTCCGCTGAGTTCCGTTGAGATACTGTAAGGCTGTATGTCACTGACATGTCATAACATGGCATGACAGGGGACCTTACACATCATTTCTGTATTGTATATAGAATTTATTACCAGGCAAACACATTGGTAGCCTAACATTGTGCGGCAGGCATTTTTTGAGGGTCAGATACTTGTTCTATTTCAGCATACAACATGCCCACTGGAGAAACAGAGGTTTCACAATTTATTTTTGTTTGTATAATGTATTTTCAAGACTTTTCTATGCTTCTGTCCCATTATGTCAAGCTAGCAAGATGCAAGCAACAACTCATTAAACACCCCATTTATAGAATGATTTGCTTATCTCTTATCAATTGCGTGAACATAGGAAGTTCTGTTCCCTAAATATCCTTATCTCATCCATGCACCCGAATGCCCCTCTGAAATGTAAATCCACCAGTGATGATTTTTGAGGTATTTTAGTTTCAAACTGTTTAAAACTAGAATTTGCCTCTCCACAAAACATACCATTCTGTTATTTTCTAATATTTAAATTTTCCTTTTAAATATACACCTTGCTGCCTTTGTTTAAGGGACACAAAAATTGAGCTCAGTCAGCTGTTTGACTGCATCCACACTATTACCAGGTCAAGAATTCCTGAAGAAGGGCTGGTCTGGTGGTGCAGAGGGTTCAGGTGCTGCATTGCACCTTAACTCTCCCACACTAGTGATCCACGTTCATGAATGAGTCCTGGTCATTGGGGGTCAGATGGGGGGTTGGGTTGGGAGAGGAGTGAGTGGCTGTCAGGCTGCTGTCCTTTCCTGGATTGGGCAGGTAAGCCTTCTCAACTCTTGACTGCCACTGGATGGAGGCCTGGTGGTAGCGCTGATGCTCAGGGAGCTGGTGTCATGCCAGGTGGGTGGAACGAGGCTGGCAGTGTGTACTCCATGTGCATATGCAAACCCTGTTTGTCATAAGTGTCAGAGTGTGGGAGGAAAATGGAAAATTGCCTGGTGCAGGATTCATGAAGCTCTGCCCACGTGCCTCTATCCCGCGCCACCACCTGACCACCAGCTTCAGTCTGAGTGAGTCAGCGGGTGGGGGGAGGACTGCCTTCCCATTCCCCACTGCCACGGGGGGTTGGGTAATCCATGGGGTATCTCAGGCTCTGTGTTCAGGAGAGATGGGCACCAGATAGGGGGAGGTGGGGACAGAGCTGAAGCACTCACCTGCAGCCAAGCTAAGACTGGAAGAAAAAGCTTTGTGGGGAAAAAAAAAAAAACAATTCCAGAAGAAAAGATTTTAAAAAGTTGATTTTAAATAATTTTTTATGTGCTTTTTTTTTTTTTTGCCTTTTCCCTTAGCCAGGATAAGCTGCTCCTTACACAGACTGACATATGCCATGTGCCCCCACCTTAACATGGATCTGACTGTGGATGTTAGGCCTGGTCAAGGAGGGGTTCCATTTTCCTGACACTTCTTGCTCTGTGGTATTTTTTCCCCCATTGTATCTTTGCATATGCCGGGGTCCCACCAAAATTCTAGCTGGAATGGCCAAACATCTGTCTTGTCAGTCAACTGGATGCTGCTCTGTAGTTAGGCAACAGGAAATGTTCTAGTTCCAGTGGGGTCAACACTCTCATTTCTTGGAAACTGAACATACAGCCAAAATCTGTTCTAGAAAAAGGCTAGGGAATTGTCTATAATGACACAAAAGGCCTTTTACATGACATGCTGTGCACCATTGTCACTGGTGCAGAGCAAGTGTAGCATTCCCTTTTTTTGTATGTACAGGCAACCCGCACCATATCCAAAATGAGCGCTCGCTGATCCGACGTTCCCTGTCTTCCTGGGTTCACCGTTTCTGCGCATCATCGTGGAATGGTTTGGGCGGCCATGTAATCACACAGGAGGGTATACAGTGAAGACAGTGATTATAAATGAGTGACTGTAAAAACAATAACTCATTTATAGCACTATCATTATCAGCTGTCCTGCAAGGGTAGCGATGGCATAGCTAGGAAAGCGACCAGAAGGGGAGGGATAGGGAGGTGTAGGGAAGGGATAGGAGGGAGGGTTTAGGTAGACAGAAGAGTCTGCTGCAGCTGAGCCAGCCCTGTGGTGCGGTGGTGAGGGTTTATGTCTAATATTTCTGCTGGTTCTAATTCTTATTGTACAAGATCAGTTAATGATGGAAAATTGTATCCTCCTGTTTACAAGTCACCTGAAGGTCCAAGGTTTTGGACTTTTCATGTTTGAAATTGTAGAATTTGTCAAAAAGTTGTAATCACCTATTTTGTCTGACTGTTAAGATATCTATCCTTAGGACTCGAGTGTTAAATTTAGGCAAATTCCGTGATTATACCCATTTCTGAATCTCTGTAGTTGCACCAGCTTCTGGTATGTGCTGCTGTTATTGTATCCTACTGAAGATTCCACTGAGCTGATAAGAATGTTATTTTGAGTATTTACTTGCATTTCTACTTGTATTACTTGTTCACATTGTAAACATGTCTGTATGCACTTTACTATTGGCCCAGATTTAACCCGGACCATCTTGTAAATGAGCTTGCTCAACGATGTTCGCCTGGATAAATAAAGATTTGGATTGACTGATTGATTGATTGATTTGCCTAATGATACTTTAAATTGTAACTCTTTGTTTTTAAAAAGTGTTTGAAACAGCTTTGTCTTTCTTGTTCAGCTTGTTCTCGTTATAATTGATTCATTGTTAATTGTACTGTATTATATTCTTGTTGCTGTACCCGGGTCACCCATGAAAAGGGGCATTTGATGCCCTTGGGTTTTCTACATGGTAATCAAATAGTAAATAAAATACAAATAAAAAACTATTTTATACATCACTTAAAGGAACACTGCATTTAATCTTCATGCCAGTATTTTCTGTAGAAGGTGGTTTTCAAATACTGGTTCACATTCCATTCTTGTTTCAGCTTTATTGGCCATTCAGTTAATTCACTGGGTGTCTCCGATTCATACACTACTGGTAAGGGCATTTTAGAACTGTATGATATAATTTATGTCCTTGCTTTGCTCTTCCTTTATCGACACAATGCACCTGTGTTCTACAATAGAACTCTGCTGCTGAAGAGGACATAAACTACATTATACTGTTCTAAAAACTAGTGTATTAACCACTGAGTTAGTAAGAAGCACCCACTGATTCTACTCAAAGGCCAATCAAGTCTGAACAGCACAAAAAATGTGGACCAGTATTTAACACTCAGCCTTCATATGAAAGTGTGACTTGCAGGTTCCATGTAGTTCCCCTTGAAAAAGCAACTGAAACTTCATTGCCAATGTTCGTATCTAGGTACAGTTTAAGAGCAGCTGGTGCCTCTGGCAAAATGTTTAAAATATTCTGTTTACACACAGTTCAGTTTATATATATGTTTAATTTATAATTTGAAGAGAGATTTCTTGTTTGCTGTTATGTACTGTTTGTAATTTAAACTTATTTGCACTGTAAAGCGCTTTGAGCCCTAGAAAGGCATTCCATAAATAAAGTTCCTATCCGCTCCTATATTTCCTAGTTGTTCTGTATTTCACTGTCCTGTTTTCTTTTAAGAATATTTGCATTGAAATGGGAAGTTTTGCTGGTTCTGTGGTGCTGTAGGATTGAGGATCGCTGTCGTACACTGGGCTTGCACGGGAAGCCCAGGACACCAAGAGTGGAAGCCAGCAGGGAGGGTTCAGAGTGGCCAACAGATGCACTTCTCTTTGGGGGGAGGGTGCTCATTTGTACCACTACTACAGCGAATACTGGTGATGGCATAGTAGAGTTGCCTTGACATCATGAGTGACCACGCACCATCTGGCACCCCCAGGACGGCCGCAAGTGTGCGCAAGATCAGGGAAGGGGCATGCGAAAAAGTGACAGGAATGCTGCACTAGTGCTCTGAATGATGGCTTGCCTGATCCCTTCCCCACTAGAAGACCTCTGCAGCACATCACTGGAAGGTCCCTGCAGCCCTCATCCCCAGCTTAGACTGCAGTTCCTCCTCCAGCTGGTAGCAAAGGAGAGTACGAGTGGAAATGTTCTTCCACTAGGCCAAAGGAGGTCCCAGGCAGAGATAAGCTGCCCCAGGGTTTGGTCTGGCTGTCATAACTGGTTACAGCGAAGGGCGAGTCTGGAAGAGGAGATGGGACTGCTGCAGGTCCTCAGGAAGTGGGGCACCATTGGGCAAGTAAGGATGTGCAAAAAACAACTTACCAGTGCAGCTGTAACACTACCCTTGCAACACTAATGACCCAGGTTCGGAAGAGAATTTGAGACATCTGAGGGCCGGCCAGGGGAAGGAGGATTGAGTATCTGCAGGACTGCTCTCCTCCTCCTCTGGGGGAGTTGTGGAGCCTGGCATAACAGTAGCTCCCAGTAGAGGCTTGGAGCATTACACCTGCAAAGGACCACGTCAACAGGGGGCGGAGATGATGGTGGATGTCTGCAGGGCCCATGTGCGAGCACGTGCACGCGTGCTGATGTCACTGCATGTCTGCATCTCCAGGGGAACTTCAGGAAGGAAACACCCCTGTGCTAGCTGCACAATGACGCCCAGGGTACTTGACGGCACCACCTTGAGCTTGCACTGGGAGAAGCTGGGGACTGGATTTGCATCTCGGTCCTCCCCCTCCTTGGGTCCAGGAGAGGAGCTGCACTGTGGTTCTCCAACAGGCTCCTATAGACAGCAAAGAGAGATAAAACTAAACGGAGCGCCAATCAGCCGATATGGAGTATATCCACAAAAAACCTACACAGGAGAATAAAGAAACAAAAAAAAACTTTCCCTTAGACAGCATCTGTTATTGCTCATTCCTCACTAGAAGTCACAATCTTCTGCTTGTGACCTCACAGTCATTTCCATGGGAAGGGATCAGACAGTGATGCCACAGTGAGAGGATTATGACTTCAAATGAGCAGCAGGAGTAGATGAAATCTGAGGGACAAGGACTCAGCTCTCATGTAAATGTCCATAACAATAAAGAACAGAGGAAGAGGTAATATGGACAAGATTTGCAATATACACTATCTTTAGTCTGAATGTTATATTTGTCAAAAGTTTTCTAGAGTGGCCAATTCCTCTTTAGCTTTTATTTGAAATATATATATATTTATATATATATATATCTTCTGCACTTTTATTTTTCATTACTAAGTATGCTTCCTTACTAAGTACACTGCCAGGTTGATTACCAGAATGGTACACCAGAACACATTACAACTGTACAACACATTGTCTGCACTGGCTACTAACTAGGTGGTTTACCACCTTCAAAACTACCTTGCTAACTTACGGGCCTGGCTATCTGAAACTCTTTTGGTCCGTAGTCATGGCTGCCCACTCTGGTCCACCAAGGAGTTCTTACTGGCTGTCACAAGATCTTGCTTGAAACAATCGGATGGCCGTGCTTTCTCAAAAGCGGACCCAATTATTTGGAACTCATTGTCATTCTATCTTAGGAGCCCCCCCTTCCCCTCGGTGGAGGCATTTAAGAAGGGGCTAAAGTACTTTGTTATTTTGGCAAGTTTTCAGCACTGAATGAACGTAAGTAGCTAGTATCTCAGATCATAAACTGTGTTAATGCATTTATTTACTTGACAATGGGATACTTTATAGATGAATGTATTTAAATAAATTTTCATGCTTTAGCTGTGACATGCCCTGTGCATTAGTGAGTGAGTACTCTACAAATAAAATTGCCTTGCTTTATTTAAAAAGTGTATTTGTCCTTCAAGGTTCATCTGTGTTTGCTGTAATCATTTGCTTTTTCAGTACCAGCCCCCACAAACCAGGGGCCTTGTGCAAACCTTTTTACTAGGGGCTCCATTACAAAACTGAAGAGACCATGAAACACCACATCCTACTATTGCCTCCTCATGTCTTGCTGTTCAGATCAATTAACAGATCTTCTTCAGGGATATCTCTTTCATCAGGCCACCCCTATGGAATTTATAGCTGCCAAGTGCTAGAACCACACAGAAATGTTTGCATGCAGTCTGCCAGGGTCCGCACATGACGACATCAGACATCAGCATATGCATAAACATAGGCGGACCCTCCTCTCCTTAGTTCTTTTCCCGTCTATCAGACTTGTTGGACTGTTGAAGGAAACGCTGCTGCAATAGCAATTTTTTTTATTTTTCTCTATATACAAGTAATCACTTTTACAGTTATTTTCGATGACCTGTATGTCGTCAAAGGGACCGTAAAAATTATTTCGGTACTGCGAGTGTGGAGAAAGATTTACACCAACGACTCCACAACATCTGTGTCTACTGCCAAGACTGGACCACAACCTGAAAGCATGTGAAATCTGCTGGGATTTCAATTTTGCAACCAGGCAACACCATAAAGAGGCCCTAGAGATGCACATCTTGAAGCAGAAGGTGGCTAATATGGAGAAGGAGCTCCAGCAGAATGCTGCAGCATTGCCAGTCCAGTTGAACAAATTCTGGTCATCAAGTCCTGGGGCAAGGTGCCAGGAGTCACAAACACAAGTACTGGGATGAGGGCAAGGACAGAGCCTCCCCAGTGCATTCCAGGTCACCACTTCACTCTGTGGGTACGACCTCATCAGCACCGTCGTCTGCTCCAGCAGCGATGCTGCTCACTCTCCCAACTGTCAACATGACACCAAGGTCGGGGCTTGGTGCAGAAACTATAAGGTCTAGTTTGACTGGTACAGTACATCGCCATTGACATCAGGGACATAGCCTCCCCACTGACTCCTCCACTTGCACCCATCAACCATAAAGGTGCTGACGCTCAGGCAATTATATCATCCTTTTCTAACATGATTAGACAACTGTTACCTTGCCTCCTGCTTCCAGTGGGCCCATCAATGAGACCTATTACTAACCCCCTATAGATGCAGCAAGGTACACCCTTACCACAGCCACCTCCTAAGGCACCGCCGACATCACCAGCATGTTCTTTTCTCCCCGTTGACCCATTCAACAATGAGTATAAATATAATCCTGACTTAATAATGCAGGATCAGGAGGATGAGGCTGAGGACTATGCTGAAAGCCACTATGATGATGGCACCAGCTCCACTGTGTACACCTGCAGTGAGGACTCAGTGAGAAACACACACACAGTCTCCTCCAGAGGATCCCACTTTACTCACCATGATGCAGCAGTTGCAGGCTGCCATGGGTTTTGATCTGGAAGAACCAGACACTACTGAAAAGATCCGGACATGGCACCGAAACCACCCTGGTCAGGTTTACCAGTGATATTCACAAGGCAAGCGATAAGGGCCAGTACACACGCTCTGTCTTCATGGACTTGACCAAGGCATTCGACCTGGTCAACCATGACCTTCTCCTGGACACCCTCAAGTGCTTGCACATATCTGAAAACATCGTCAAATGGGTTAGAAACTACCTCTCCGGCAGATTGCAGAAAACTAATGTCAGTGGTCATTTTTCTGCTGAATGTCTGATTAAATATGGGGTACCCCAGGGTTCCATCCTGGGCCCACTCCTGTTCTTGCTGTTCATCAATAACCTCCCTTCCATCTGCCAAACCACCCAACTAGTCCTTTACGCTGACGATGCAGTCCTCTACTGCAGCGACACTAACCTGGACACAATGTTCAGTAATTTGCAGGCTGATTTCAGCAAGCTACACACTTGGTTCTCTGCCAAAGGCATGGTTCTCATCTCCAAGAAGACCAAGTTTATGATCTTCTCTGGCCCAAGAAAAACCCCAGTCATGGGCTGATCCCTCTCAGACAATCTTGGTAACATCATAGAACAAGTCTACAAATTCAAATACCTTGGACTGTACTTACACCCTCACCTGACCTACAATATCCATATTACCCACCTCATCAAGAAAATCCATATGAGGCTAGGTCTCTTATACGGAATCAGAAAGTTCCTTATCCCCATCTCCAGACTATGCATCTCCAGCTCCCTTCTCCTGCCCCTTCTTGATTATGGTTCTATTGTCTACTCCCCCCCAACACATCCCCCTTTTCTCCAAACTCAGGACTACATACAACAATATTGCATGCTTCGTGACCAGCCTCCCCTGGATGACCAATCACTGTACCCTCTATGCCTCCCCCAACTGGTTCCCCCATGACGGCAGGTTCCAACTTAAAATGCTCTCTCTTTCCTACACATTGTTCACCGTAACCTGCTGCCAAGCAGCGTTAACTCCCTTTTCCCCTTATCAGTTCCCAAGCGCAGTATAAGAGGGGCCACCTGTCATACCTTCAACACTCCTTTTTACCGCACCAAGCATGTGCAGAACTCTATCACGTACAAGGGCCCTAAGTTTTACAATATACTGCCACCTGAACTTCAGGCCTGTAGTTCAATTGGCTCATTCGCCTCCTCCCTCAAGGACCACCTCCTCCAATCCACCACCTGTGTCTGCCCTGGTAGGCAACCCCCCTGAATGTCTGCCAACCCTTGAGTTACCTTTAGAGTTTATTTGTATCTGTATTTTGCCTCTATTGTGCACTCTATATATATTTTTCTAATCTAGATGATCTTGTCATATGCACTGTTCCTACTGTAAATACCATAAAATTTTGCAAATATTGTTATAACCTTTTCTCTGTATCATCAATTTCTGTACCACTGGATGTTTGTGAAAATGGGCATTTTGCTCACATACTTTCCAGTATAAATAAAAATTGAATTGAAATTGAAATTTGAGTTACTGAAACTGCCAGTATCTCCTGCAACTGTCATGTCACCTCTGCTTCCTGCTTTAGAGGATGCCACCTTTGCTGCCTAGTACAGGCCAAACAACATCCCAGCTGTACCCAGGAGGGCAGACAAAATGTACGTGGCCATAGAACCTGTACTCTTAGAACAAAGGAACACAGGTTTTTACTCCCGGTACTTCCATGTCTCAAAGTGGACAGGGGACCTAAGGCCTATTCTGGATCTCAGGGAGCTCAGCTTCTTCAGAGTACAAGAAGATCAGAATGGTCACCCTACAAGGCTGTCTCCCACTGCTGCACGAGGATTGGATTTGTTCCTCGATGTGAAGGATGCGATCTCCATATCATATAATCCAGAAGCCTCACAGAAAATACGCCAGGTTCCTGTTTCAAGGGAATATTACCAATTCAGAGTGTTGCCCTTTGACTTGTCATCTGCACCATGGGTCTTTACCAAAAAGCCTGGCAGTGGTGGCAACCCTTCACAGGAAAGCCTCTCGTTTTCCTTACTTGGACTATTGGTTATTGAAAGCCCCTCAGGGATCGGCTCCTGCAGACTTCAGCCCAAACCAGACAGTTGTTCGATGTTCTGGGGGTGACAGTCAACATATCAAAATCAGTGCTGACACCCTGCCAGCCAATGCAGTACATAGGAGCAATCCTGGACACAGCCCAGGGTTCAGCTTTTCTGCCCTTGGACAGAGCTGATCATCTGGCTGCCCAAGTCTCCCCCAGAGGAGGAGGAATCAACTCCTAGTGGGGGACTCAATTGTTAGGGGGCAGATTTGGGGCGAGGAAGGGGTGGAGGGGGAGAGGGAGGTTAGGTGACTACCCGGCGGCACTGCTCAGAGGGAGATCCTGGGGATCGCTAGGGAGGCAGGACGGGATGGAGAGCTGTATGTCATTATCCACCTAAGGACCAATGACCTGGTTAGGGATGAGGCTAGGATAGTGCAGGACAAGTTCAGGGAGTTGGGGAAGGGTCTTAGGCAGGTAGCACATTCAGTGGCCTTTTCTGAGGTGTTACCTGTCTACAAAAGTGGGAAGGATAGGGTACTCTGCACCAGGAGCTTCAACACATGGTTGAAGGAATGGTGCAGAGTGGAGGGGTTTGGCTACGTTGGGAACTGGGGTCCCACCTGGAGGGATAGGGGCCTATACAAGGGAGATGGCCCACATCCATTCTGAAAGGGAACCACAGTCTTCAGTGAATGGTTTAAATGTTACACTGGTGAGCATTTAAACTAGCCAAGGGTGGTGGAAGGAAATAAGGAGACACAAACTGCTCCTCCCAAACTGAAGCAGGTAGTAGGGAGAATCCTAAGGAGAGAAATCTCCAAGGGTACCTAGCAACAAAAGAAACAATATCGGAGAAGTGAAGAGATGGGAAGAGAACAGGGAGTGCAGAGAGAGGCAAAGGAGATAGAGGATGTTGACGCTAAGTTTCTTTGCTCTAGCCTTCTTGCTCTCGGCCTTGCTGCAGGTTCTGGTTGCCTGCACTATGCCCAGCTTTATGAGCTTCCACCTCTGTGTAGTGCCCATTCTAGGCTGAATTCTGGCCAGGTACCCTTTTACCAATTCCCCCATCCTCCCAAAGTCTGTCCTCCTGAAGTCCAGCACCCTTGTGCCGGATTACACTCCTTCCTTAGCCATATCCAACGTGAACCATACTGAGTGGTGGTCATTCCCTGCTAGCGGTTCTTCCACCCTCAGTTCCCCACACAAACTCCCCCCATTTGCCTGTAGCACTTAGGTCAAAGGTGTTCCCTAACCTGGTTGGTTCACTGACCACTTGCATCAGGAAGCTGTTCGAGAAGGCATCCAGCAGGACCTGCTCCCCTCTATTCCTGGTTGTTGGGGTACTCCAGTCCACTCCTGGCATGTTGAAGTCCCCCACAATCACCACACTACCCTTCTTGCATGTCCTCTTGTTCTGTCCTACTAGTTCCCTGTCTAACTCCTCTTTCTGAGGAGGCAGCCTGTACTCCACTCTCATCCTGAGAGTCCTATTCTTGGAATCCTGGATTTGCATACATAGTGACTCCGTACTACCCTCCTCCCGTACACAGTTCAGTCCTTCCCTCACATATAGTGCCCCCCCTTTCCCAAGCGCTCTATCCCTAAGAAATATCCTGTACCCTGGTATCGACAGGTCCCAGTCATTGTATTGGATGGCCCATGTTTAGGTGATGGCCACCAGGTCCACCTCCCCCTCTGCCATGAGAATCTCTAGCTCTACAGTTTTCTTCCCAAGGCTCCTAGCATTCAGGGTGACCACTCTACCACCCTCCCCACCCTCCTTTACTAGCATCGCCATTAGTACTTGCTCCTTTTGTCACTGTTATTAAAAGAAAGTCAATGGCTTCCCGATCTGGGTCTCTGCATGTCCCTTGGACCACTTGCCACCCCACTTCTAGTTTAAATTCCCTACTACCTCTTTATACTCCTCCATCCCACCCCACTTCTAGTTTAAATTCCCTACTACCTCTTTATGCTCCTCCATCCTCTGCTTCAACACTTTCTTTCCCTCCTCGCTCAAGTGTAGTCTATCCTTGGCAAAGAGACTACTGTCCTTCCAGGTCTCCCCCCCCCCCCCCACTAGGCCATACCCTTTAGCATGACACCATGTTCTTAGCCATTCGAACACGAGGCCTAGATCCAGGCAGTCTACCTGCTGGGAATCCAAGACTATCTGGCAGACTGCCTCCAGCAGAACGGAGGCAGATCCACATGAGTGTTCACTTGACTCAGTCTGTTCTGCTCCAGAAATCCAGAACCTGGCGCTTTCTGTCGAGATGCATTCAGACTGCAGTGGACAAGACGTTTTCTGTACGCGTTTCCTCCTGTTCCTTTAATTCAGAGTGGTGCTGCTCAAATGAGTAGTGAGGGGGCACATATGATTCTCTATCCCCTATACTGGCCTCGCCAGATATGGTTTCAGCGACCAACGCATTGTCTGAAGTCCCTCCGAGACAGCTTCCCTTACAGTGTAACACAAGGTCTGGTGGTCCATCCCAACCTGCAGTCCCTTCATCCCCATGCCTGGCTTCTGAGGAGATAGAAATGGGTAGGTTTAACATCTCGGAGAATCTCAGAAATCCTCTTGGCCTCACGCAAGCCGTCCACTAGGAAGACTTGCATGGCAAAGTGAAAACAGTTTTCCATTTGGTGCGCAAAGTCTGCCATGGACCCCTTTGTTTGCCCACTAAGTAAGGTGTTAGAGTACCTCCTAGACCTGTCAAATGCAGGACTGCAATGTTTGACAGTAAAGGTGCACCTCTGTGCAATTTGTTTTAGTTATTTATTTATTTTTTGAAATGTTTCACCAGGAAGGCACACTGAACAACAGGTTGCTCGTCCCCTGGGCGACCCGGGGAGAAAGATACAGGGACAACTGCATACAGAAATATAAGATAAAATGATTACAAGGAACAGAGTAGAGCAGTAATACAATTTTCCAAACTAATAGACAATACAGCTGTTGCAATAATGCAGTTATACACAAAAGCACATAAATGGTGATTGGTCAGCTTATAGGTACATTATGTACAGACATAAGTGCAGTAGTAGATTACATAGTCCTAGATGGAGTGGGGGACAAAAGAGAGGTGTGGGGCAGCTTTAGGATTGTGGGACACAGGTGCAGTTAGAGGAGAGGAAGTTTTGAATGGTAATGGAGAGGGAGTGCAGGGACGATGAGTGCCGGATTTGTAGAGGGAAGGCATTCAAAAGTTTGGGGAAAGTGGTGATTGAAGGCCATCTGACCTGCCAGTGTGGAGCAGCAAGGGACCTAGAATCTGAAGACCTTAAAGAATGAGTTGTTGGAGGAGGGGTAGAGAGGGAGGACAGATAAAGGAGGTAGAGATCCTAGCCAGTATTTAGAGATGAGTTTGACGCAGTGGGAGAGGTGCCGGTTTGTAAGTGAGGGGAAGGAAAGAGTGTGGTAGAGGTCACAATGTTGAATATGCGAAGGGGAGTCTAGGGTGAAGCGGCAGAAAGAATTGAAAAGGGGGTCCAATCTGGATAAGGTGGATTTGGGAGTAGCACTGTTGACTACATCACAGTAGTCAAAAATAGGGAATATTATCTTTTGGACAATCGCATGCCTGACCGTAAGCGGGATGCAATTACGGTTCCCGTAAAGGGCCCCAAGCTTGGGGCGTAGTTTTTTCAGGATGGCGTCAATGTGACCAGAGACAGATATTTCTGCCTATCATGAGCCAGTACAGAATGTCAGTGGCTGTTACCTCTAGTCAAGAGATTCCTTAAAGGTATTCTGTACACTGGGCCATTAGTCAGGTGGCTGCGTGGGACATCAGTCTTGTGCTAGACATGCTCATCCATAAGCCTTTTGAGCCTCTAGCAACCTTTGACTTGAATTTCTGACCTGGAAGGTAGCCTTCCTAGTGGCCATTACCTCCGCTCACAGGGTATCTGAAATACATGACCTGGTACACAGTATTTCACAAGGACGAGGTGGTTCTCAGAACTCACCCTAAATTCTTACCCAAAGTGGTCTCAGAATTTCACCTTAACCAGCCCTTGTCCCTTCTGACCTACTTTGCAAATTTCCAAAATGAAGGGGAACGCACACTTCACTCTCTGGATGTCAAAAGGGTTTTGCGATTCTGCATCAACAGAATGAAGGAGATTCACAAATCTCAACAACTCTTTGTATCGTTTGCATGGCCCGGCTGGATCAGCCTGTTGCCATCAGATACATTTCAGCATGGTTGGTAGCGTGTCTTCGCCGTTGCTACTTGATGGCGCAGGTCAAGCTAGAAGGCAGGGTGTATGCACAGTCTACCAGAGCAGTCACGTCATCCCTGGCGGAGATTCGGAGCGCGCCCATTGCAGACATCTGTAACATGGTCACTTGGAGCTCTGTGCACACTTTCGTGAAGCACTACACCCTAGTTATCCATGCCAGACAGCATCCTTCTTTTGTCAGGTCAATCCTTAATGGACGTCTCTCCTAAGTGAACTTCTTTTTCCTGCCGCCTCGTTCTGAGGATTGTTTTCAGCTCGGTACTCTCCCACTAGTGTGAATGAGTGGTGGAGACTTTTAGTCCAGGAAGATATGAAAATTATGTACCTACCGTAATTCTTGATCTTCTTGGATCAAGTCTTCACCACTCTTTCACACGCCCACCCACAGTCCCCAGAGCTCGCTCATTCTGTTTCTGGTCTTCACTCCCTCGTTGGCTGGGCTGTGAAGACGCTGTTGAGTTGACCCTTCTTATACGGGTCATACGGACTGTCTTATGTCCAGGTTAGGTTAGTTTCCTAGATTAGTTTATGCTGCACCTCCTTGGTAAAAGGTATTGAGGTGTTGAGGGTCAATGCCAACATAGCCTGTACGGCGCAAGCTGTGTCTTGTGGACGCTGGGCATGCGTGGTCCTACCTTGGCACTGGCCCTCCTGAAGATTTTTGGCCACACTAGGTTCTAGCACCTCTGGCATGGTCCCACTAGTGTGAATGAGCGGTGGAGACTTCATCCAAGAAGATCAAGAATTACGGTAGGTGTGTAATTTTCATTTCCTGCCCCAGAACAAGAAAGACAGGAGCCATAAGGGCCCAAAGATTGTAGAAAAGTGTGGGGGGGGGGGGAGTAGACGTACAAAGCAACAGGAGAGGAGCCACAAATAAGACATGATGAGAGTGGTGCAGTGGCTGTGGGGCAGCAGTCTTCTGGTAGACGTTCTGAAGGATGCGGTGCTGTGCCATCTGCAGACACCTCTCTGGGCTGAGGGAGGAGGTTGCTCGTCTCCAGGCCAAGATGCCCCTCCTCCTTCATCCAGGGACCACTGAGTCCACCTCTGCTGCCTCAGAGGTTGTCTAGGCAGAGGAGAGGATGGACTATGGTGGGCTCGGGAAGGTTGAGGGCTGTGGGGCAGAAGCACATTCCTCGAGTTCCACTCCACAACTCCTCTGCTGTGCTAGCAGGGTTGGACTGTCCCAAGGAGGCACCCACAGTGGAGACCAAGGAAGATGTAGGGGTCCTCCATGATGGAGACCCCGGGGGGTGGAGACAGAGGACCCCAGATGAGGAGGAAGCAACTCTTGGTGAAGGATTCTTTTGTTAGGGGGGTAGACTTGGGGGCAGATAGAGTGGGAAGGGGGAGGTGTTAAGTGCCTACCAGGCGCCATGGCTTCAAGGGATGGAAAGTGCATCCAGAGGATTGCTGGGGCAGCAGGATGGGAGGGCGAGCCAGATGTCCTTGTCCATTTGGGGACGAGTGAGCTGGCTGGTGTTGAAGTTAGGGTAGTGCAGGAGTTTTCAGAGAGCTGGGGAGGGGTCTTAGACATGTGATATGCACTGTAACCTTTTCGGAGGTGCTACCGGTCAACGACAAGGGCACTCCACACCACGAGATTCAACACATGGTTGAAGGACTGGTGCAGAGCAGAGGGCTTTGGCTTTTTTGGGGACTGGGGTCCCACCTGGAGGGATACAGGCCTATACAAGTGGGATGGATTTCATCTCTCCGGGTGGTGGTGGGGGGCAAGATCCTCAGTGAGAGGTTTAAATGCTTCTGGTAAGCATTTAAACTAGCTGGGGGAAGGTGAAAGTAGGCAGGAAGAAGCTAACCCCCCCCTCCCAAAAAAGAGGAAGCAGTCCATAGGGAGGACCCTAGGTTTGGGAAATCAACACTCTGGGCGGTTCTATGGCGCCATCCTTGACTGTTTATCTCCTGCCATTTTTTCCTCTTTTACCTCAAATCGCAGTTTTCTGACCTCTGAGACACTCTCAGCATTGTCCGCGGCACCGCGGGATCGTTCAGTACCGAGCATGGCACTGCGGGCTCTGTCGGTGCCATGGGCTCTGTCGATACCATGCACGTCATCGTGCTGGGGGCTCTGTCGGCACCTGTGCACACTGTTGGCAATCGCTTCACGGCAGTATCGCAATTTCAGTGCCGTGGTGTTCTGTCGGTGCTATGTGTTCGCGCCACTTCGGCAGGTGCCTCCCTCCTTGTTCTTGGTGCTGTTTTCTTTTCTGGTGCCGTGAGCTGGTACGGCGATGACTGGTCTTTGGGAGTTTTCGACTCCAATTCTTTCTTTCTTCTGTTCTTTCTCCTGATTTTCACTCCTTTACTGTCTATGCAGTCCCCCCTGGACTGTCGGGAGATGATTTTGAGCCTGAACCAGATCTTCACCTGGGTGATGATGTTGATGATACTGCCCTCAGAGCGGGGATCAGTCCTTCTGCAGAGCCTGTGGTGGAAGACCTCTCCTTTAAGCCTCTGCTCAAAAATGTAAACACTACTCTTTCTCTCCAAGCTTCAGAAATGGATCCTAGGAAGCTTTTGCGACTCCAATATCTTCATGTCCCGGAGATCCCTATGGATCTAACCCCTCCGGTACAGCCCTCTTTTGAGACCCTCTCACAGATGGTATGGAAGAATCCGGCTCTCATTCCTTCCATGGCTAAGTCCATCGATAGGAAGTATGCTTCTCCAAGGATCATCCTATTTTGGCCTCACAAGCCTTTGCTGATGCCATTGTGATCTTGGCAGAGAATGATAAGGCCATCCTTACTCAAGGATCTACAGCCCGCCCATTAAACAAAGAATCTTGTAAGATAGACACCTTAGGTAAGAGAGTCTTTGCTACCTCAACCCTGGGGATGCGCATTGCCAGCTACCAGGGCAATTTTTCTCAATATGAGTATGTACTTTGGCATTCCCTCAAAGAAATGGTGGAAGCTCTGCCCGAATTGGAAGCTAGCTCGGAGTTGCTTCACACCATAACTAGGGGTATCGAATCCAGTAACGCAGCAAATTAAAGCTGCAATGGATGCTTTCGATGCCGCCCCCGGGCCGCATCTGGCATCTGCACATGCCACCACTCTTGGCTACGTACTTCGGGCTTTACGAACGATGCCCAGCAGCAAGTTATAGCCTTACCCTTTGATGGTATGTATCTGTTCGGGCCTCAGGTGGAGCAAGATCTGGAGGCCACGCAGAAGACTAGGTCTGCCATTAAGACAGCCAGACCTACACCCACTCCATCCAGAGGAGGTGTGAACAAGCGTCAGTTTCACAACCTTCAGTCCTTTCAGGGCAGAGGCAGGTTTTAACAAATACCACAACCCTCAGCCACAAAAGAAAGTGCAGCAGAAGGCACAAGGCCCCAAAGCGCCCAGTACCACCTTCTGAGTTTCTTGCCCAGGTTCCACCTCAGCTGTCCGAGGGGGCCTCTAAGCGGTGGGAGGACGCTCTGACTAGTTCTACAATCAGTGAAAATCCATAACATCAGACAAATGGGTACTCTCTCAATCTTTCAGAACCCCTCCGGATCATCCTCCCAACAGCCCAGGCTGTCAGCAGTACAATCAGACCTTCTTGCTTCCCAGGTACAAGGCCTTCTGAAAAACAGGGCAGTAGAAATAGTTCCGCTGGATCAACGAACACAGGTTTCTACTCCTACTTTCTGGTCCAAAGAAAACTGGCAGCATGCACCCTATTTTGTATCTCAGAAAATCTAAACAAATTCCTTCCACAAAGAAAAGTTCAGGATGGTATCACTAGGAACCCTGTTACCTTTGCTTCATCGAACACGATTAACAGCCTCCCTGGACATGCGGATGCGTACCAACATATTCTCATACTCCCAAAGCACTACAAATACCTAAGGTTCATGGCATTGGGTCACTAATATCAGTTCAGAGTCCTGCCCTTTGTGCTGTCCTCGACGACCAAGTTTTTACAAAATGTTGTGTAATTCTCACGCCGCACTCTCAGGAAAATCGAAATACAAGTGTTTCCATATCTGGACGGCTGGCTCCTAGCAAGTTCCTCAAGGCAAAAGACTTGAGGCAGTGGCCATGGCCTCAGACTTCCTTACATCCATGGGAGTCCTGCTGAATATCAACAAGTCACAGCTACAGCCCTCCAGAAGCTCCTCTCATAGGAACTCTTCTGGACACCCCCTGTGTGAAGGCTTGTCTTCCAGAGGACAGAAGGAGCGATATCCTACAGATGGCCCGAGCATATCAGAGAACACAGCTCGGCTCGAGCTATCTCAATGCAACAGATGTGGGGCCTCATGGCATCCTTGGTGTTCACTGTACCCTTAACTCTTTTCTCCACATGAGAACCTCCCAGTGGATGCTCAGTACTCTAGTGGTCCCCAAGCACTGTTCCTCAGTCCTTTCTAATTAAGGTGATGGAACCTCTGAAGAGGTCGGCGCCTGATGGTCTCAGGAGAACAGTCTTCTGGAAGGATATCCCTTGCCCTCGATCATCAGATCTCACTTAACCACGGATGCATCCCTGATGGGTTGGGGAGCCCACTGCCAGGATCTCACACCGAGGTTACATGGACTCAGGGACAGTCCCAACCCCACATAAACGTCTTGTAAATGAGAGCTATCCTCAGTGCAGTCCAATCCTTGAAGGATATATTGTCACCAAGAACATTCTCTCCTTCAAACAGACAACGAAGCAGTGATATACTACATCAACAACAGGCGGGCGCACACTACCTACCCATTATGCAGGGAAGCAATGAGAGTGTGGGAGTGGTGCCTGGAACACAAGGTTTTGATTCAGGCGGTTTACCTGCCAGGAGTGCAAAAGCAGGCTGGCAGACCTCTCAACAGAACAGAGACTGATCCTCACGAGTGGTCCTTCACCCACTGTCGCTCAGTCACCTTCAAAGAGTGGAAACTCCAGACCTGGATTCTTTTGCATCCCCATTCAATGCAAACTGCCTCTCTCCTGCTCCAGAAATTCAGGACCTGGCATTTTTGTCAGGATGCATTCAGGCAGCGGTGGACAAGATGCTTTATACCCTCTGCCCTTCCCGAATTCAGAGGGTACTTCTCAAATGGAGTCTCAAGGAGGCAGAATGATTCCCATTGCCTCCTTCTGACCTCCTGCAAATATGGTTTCCACTGCTCAACAGTGTATCGGAACTGCCGACCCCTGAAAACAGTTCACCTTCAGGCGAACCTTCTGACCCAGAGTCCTGTGGTCCATCCCAACCTGAGGTCACTTCACCTTTGACTCATGAAGAGATCAGGGTGAATAGGTTCAATGTTTCTTGTAGAGTTTCACATATTCTTTTGGCTGCACATAAGCCGGCCACTAGAAAAACCTGCACAGCCAAATGGAAGCGTTTCTCTGTCTGGTGTGCAGAATCCTCTTGGAACCCTTTTTCCTGTCCACTGAATAAGGTCTTAGAATATCTTTTAGACCTCTCAAATTCAGGTCTGCAGTATCCACAGTCAAAGCTCATCTTTTGTGCCATTTTGGCATATCATGAGCCATTACTTTCCATGTCACTGGCTCAGTTGCTGTTCTTGGTGCTGTTTTCTTTCTGTGCCGTGAGCTGGTAATGGTTATGTATTGCTGTCTTTGGGAGTTTTGACTCCAATTCTTTCTTTCTTCTGTTCTTTCTCCTGATTTTCACTCCTTTACTGTCTATGCAGTCCCCCCTGGACTGTCGGGAGATGATTTTGAGCCTGAACCAGATCTTCACCTGGGTGATGATGTTGATGATACTGCCCTCAGAGCGGGGATCAGTCCTTCTGCAGAGCCTGTGGTGGAAGACCTCTCCTTTAAGCCTCTGCTCAAAAATGTAAACACTACTCTTTCTCTCCAAGCTTCAGAAATGGATCCTAGGAAGCTTTTGCGACTCCAATATCTTCATGTCCCGGAGATCCCTATGGATCTAACCCCTCCGGTACAGCCCTCTTTTGAGACCCTCTCACAGATGGTATGGAAGAATCCGGCTCTCATTCCTTCCATGGCTAAGTCCATCGATAGGAAGTATGCTTCTCCAAGGATCATCCTATTTTGGCCTCACAAGCCTTTGCTGATGCCATTGTGATCTTGGCAGAGAATGATAAGGCCATCCTTACTCAAGGATCTACAGCCCGCCCATTAAACAAAGAATCTTGTAAGATAGACACCTTAGGTAAGAGAGTCTTTCTACCTCAACCCTGGGGATGCATTGCCAGCTACCAGGGCAATTTTTCTCAATATGAGTATGTACTTTGGCATTCCCTCAAAGAAATGGTGGAAGCTCTGCCCGAATTGGAAGCTAGCTCGAGTTGCTTCACACCATAACTAGGTATCGGATCCAGTAACGCAGCAAATTAAAGCTGCATGGATGCTTTGATGTCAGCCTGGCCGCATCTGGCATCTGCACATGCCACCACTCTTGGCTACGTACTGGCTTTACGAACGATGCCCAGCAGCAAGTTATAGCCTTACCTTTGATGGTATGTATCTGTTCGGGCCTCAGGTGGAGCAAGATCTGGAGGCCACGCAGAAGACTAGGTCTGCCATTAAGACAGCCAGACCTACACCCACTCCATCCAGAGGAGGTGTGAACAAGCATCAGTTTCACAACCTTCAGTCCTTTCAGGGCAGAGGCAGGTTTTAACAAATACCACAACCCTCAGCCACAAAAGAAAGTGCAGCAGAAGGCACAAGGCCCCAAAGCGCCCAGTACCACCTTCTGAGTTTCTTGCCCAGGTTCCACCTCAGCTGTCCGAGGGGGACGCCTCCTAAGCGGTGGGAGGACGTCTGACTCAGTTCTACAATCAGTGAAAATCCATAACATCAGACAAATGGGTACTCTCTCAATCTTTCAGAACCCCCTCCGGATCATCCTCCCGAACAGCCCAGGCTGTCAGCAGTACAGTCAGACCTTCTTGCTTCCCAGGTACAAGGCCTTCTGAAAAACAGGGCAGTAGAAATAGTTCCGCTGGATCAACGAAACACAGGTTTCTACTCCCGTTACTTTCTGGTTCCAAAGAAAACTGGCAGCATGCACCCTATTTTGTATCTCAGAAAACTAAACAAATTCCTTCACAAAGAAAAGTTCAGGATGGTATCACTAGGAACCCTGTTACCTTTGCTTCATCGACACGATTGGCCTGCCTCCCTGGACATGCAGGATGCGTACCAACATATTCTCATACTCCCAAAGCACTACAAATACCTAAGGTTCATGGCATTGGGTCAATAATATCAGTTCAGAGTCCTGCCCTTTGTGCTGTCCTCGACGCCTCAAGTTTTTTACAAAATGTTGTGTAATTCTCACGCCGCACCTCAGGAAAATCGGAATACAAGTGTTTCCATATCTGGACGGCTGGCTCCTAGCAAGTTCCTCAAGGCAAAAGACTCTGGAGGCCGTGGCCATGGCCTCAGACTTCCTCACATCCATGGGAGTCCTGCTGAATATCAACAAGTCACAGCTACAGCCCTCCCAGAAGCTCCTCTTCATAGGAACTCTTCTGGACACCTCCTGTGTGAAGGCTTGTCTTCCAGAGGACAGAAGGAGCGATATCCTACAGATGGCCCGATATATCAGAGAACACAGCTCGGTTCGAGCTATCTCAATGCAACAGATGTTGGGCCTCATGGCATCCTTGGTGTTCACTGTACCCTTAACTCTTCTCCACATGAGAACCTCCCAGTGGATGCTCAGTACTCAGTGGTCCCCAAGCACTGTTCCTCAGTCCTTTCTAATTAAGGTGATGGAACCTCTGAAGAGGTCGCGCGCCTGATGGTCTCAGGAGAACAGTCTTCTGGAAGGATATCCCTTTGCCCCTCGATCATCAGATCTCACTTAACCACGGATGCATCCCTGATGGGTTGGGGAGCCCACTGCCAGGATCTCCACACCGAGGTTACATGGACTCAGGACGAGTCCCAACCCCACATAAACGTCTTGTAAATGAGAGCTATCCTCAGTGCAGTCCAATCCTTGAAGGGATATATTGTCACAAGAACATTCTCCTTCAAACAGACAACGGAGCAGTGATATACTACATCAACAAACAGGGCGGCGCACACTCTTACCCATTATGCAGGGAAGCAATGAGAGTGTGGGAGTGGTGCCTGGAACACAAGGTTTTGATTCAGGCGGTTTACCTGCCAGGAGTGCAAAACGAGCTGGCAGACCGTCTCAGCAGAACAGAGACTGATCCTCACGAGTGGTCTCTTGACTCCACTGTCGTTCAGTCACACTTCAAAGAGTGGGAAACTCCAGACCTGGATTCTTTTGCATCCCCATTCAATGCAAAACTGCCTCTCTCCTGCTCCAGAAATTCAGGACCTGGCATTTTTTGTCAGGATGCATTCAGGCAGCGGTGGACAAGATGCTTTCTATACGCCTTTCCGCCCCTCCCCCGAATTCAGAGGGTACTTCTCAAATTGGAGTCTCAAGGAGGCAGAATGATTCCCATTGCCTCCTTCTGACCTCTGCAAATATGGTTTCCACTGCTCAACAGTGTATCGGAACTGCCGACCCCTGAAAACAGTTCACCTTCAGGCGAACCTTCTGACCCAGAGTCCTGTGGTCCATCCCAACCTGAGGTCACTTCACCTTTGACTCATGAAGAGATCAGGGTGAATAGGTTCAATGTTTCTTGTAGAGTTTCACATATTCTTTTGGCTCATAAGCCGGCCACTAGAAAAACCTGCACAGCCAAATGGAAGCGTTTCTCTGTCTGGTGTGCAGAATCCTCTTGGAACCCTTTTTCCTGTCCACTGAATAAGGTCTTAGAATATCTTTTAGACCTCTCAAATTCAGGTCTGCAGTACTCCACAGTCAAAGCTCATCTTTGTGCCATTTTGGCATATCATGAGCCATTACTTTCCATGTCACTGGCTCAGTTGCCTGTGGTTAAGAGGTTTCTTAGTGGTATTTTGCATACTAGACCTATCAGATGTCCAGTCGCAGCCTAGGACATTAACCTTGTGCTAAACATGCTCACCCATTAACCTTTCGAGCCTTTAGCTACTTGTGACTTGAAGTTCCTCACTTGGAAAACGGCCTTGCTGGTGGCCATTACTTCGCCTCGTAGAGTTTCCAAAATACATGCACTGGTCACAGACCCCCCACACTATTTCACAAGGACAAAGTAGTTCTTAGGACTCATCCTAAGTTTCACCCTAAGGTTGTCTCAGAATTCCATCTAAACAAACCTTTGGTCCTTCCTACCTACTTCGTGAACTTCCAGAATGAAGGGGAGCATGCCCTTCATTCTCTGGATGTTAAGAGAGCATTGCGGTTCTATCTAGATAGAACAAAAGAAATTCACAAAGCTCAACAACTATTTGTTTCCTTCAGCAAGATCCGGCTGGGTCAACCTGTCGCTATCAGATTTATTTCAGCATGGCTGGTGGCTTGCCTTTGCCGCTGCTATTCTGTGGCACAGGTCAAGCTGGAAGGCAGAGTATACGCTCACTCTACCAGAGCAGTCACGGCATCTCTGGTGGAAATCTGCAACGTGCCCATCGCAGATATTTGCAATGCAGCCACTTGGAGCTCCATGCATACTTTCATTAAGCACTACGCCTTGGATGTCCATGCCAGACGATATCTGTCATTTGGCAGGACCATTCTTAACGGACTTCTGTCCTAAGTATGTGAGATCCTTATCTCCTGCCGCCCATCTTGGGGGTTTATTTAGCTCGGTGCTTTCCCATTAGTGTGAATGAGTGGTGGAGACTATGTCCAGGAAGATATGGAAATTACGTACCTTCCGTAATTCTTGATCTTCTTGGACAGAGTCTCCACCACTCATTCACACGCCCACCCACCATCCCCCGAGCTCACGCTCTGTTTTTGGTCTTCACTCCCTCAATGGCTGAGCTGTGAAGACTTTATTGTTGACTCTTCTTACACGGGTCATTCAGACTATCTTATGTCTGATTTTTAGTTTAGTCCTTCTAGGTTAGTTACGCTGCACCTCCTCGGGACAAAAGAGGTACTGAGGCAGTTGGAAGGTCAAAGCCGAGATAGTCCTTACTGCACAAGCCGAGGCTCACTGTGCCGCTCCTCATGGCTCCATCTCGGGCACCGGTCCTCTCGAAAGAGTTTGCTCCTGCTGGGTCCTAGCGCCTCAGGCAAATTCCCCGTTAGTGTGAATGAGTGGTGGTGACTCCGTCCAAGAAGATCAAGAATTACGGTAGGTACATAATTTCCATTTTTCAGAAGGTACAAGGAAATATGAGGAGACAGGGAACTGTATCTAGAAAAGCATAGCGAGGTGGGGAAAGCAGTCAGGAGTGCAAAGGTGCACATTGAGGAAAAAACAGCTGAGGCAATTAAGAAAGGAGACGAGACCTTTTTCAAGTACATTAGTGAAAGAAAAAAGACCAGGGTCGGGACTGTGAAGTTAAAAAGGGAGGGAGGGGTGTGTGCAGAGGGGGACCTAGAAAAAGCAACAGTCCTGAACAAATATTTTTAAGTGTTCACAGAAGAAGGGGGAAGGAGAAGGACCACTACTGGGCAGTTGGAGCACAGATGGGAGAGAGGTGGACACCAGCCCATTTATGGAGAAAAGGGTCCTAAAGGAACTCGAGAATCTGAAAGGGGACAAGGCTGTGGGGCCGGATGCAATCCTTCCCAGAATATTAAAAAAAACTTAGAGAAGTGTTGGCAACACCTATTCAACAGATTGATAGAGACGGGTGGTTTCAGGGGACTGGAGGAGGGCAAATGTAATCCCTCTGCACAAAAGTGGGAACAGGGAGGAGGCTTACAACTACAGGCCAGTCAGCCTGACCTCGGTGGTAGGGAAATTAATGATGTCACTGCTAAAGGAAAAAGTTGCAATATTTCTTGAATCCAGCAGAGCACCGGATCCGAGGTAGCATGAATTCAGAGCAAGAAGATCTTGTCAAACAAATCTGATAGATTTCTTTGACTGGGTGACCAGGGAGGTAGATCAGGGAGGGCCGGTGGATGTGGCCTACCTAAATTTCAGCAAAGCCTTCAACACCATCGCACATAGGAGGTTGGTAAATGAGTTGGGCAGCCTGGGAGTGGGCCGCAAGGTGGCAGACTGGGTCAGAAATTGTTTGAGTGACAGGACAGAGAGGGTGGTGCTAAATGGCATTCAATCTGAGGAGAGGGGGTTGACTAGTGGGATGCCACAGGAATCTGTGCTGGGGCCAGTCCTCTTTAATATCTTCATAAGCGACATTGCAGAGGGGCTGGAGGAGAAGATATGACTCTTTGCAGACAACACGAAGATGTGCAGCAGGGTTGACGGGGGGGGTGAGAAAGGACTTAAACATGCTTGAGTGTGACAGGGTTGAATAAGGCCCTGTCCCATTTGTTATGCAGAAAGAATTTAATGCAAGGATCTGTTCTATCCTCTCCGTTTCTGTCTCTTGTCAATCTGGTTGCACAACCAAATGTTCTTGTGAGACATAGGAACTGATCACTCTGACAATCTTGCGATTCTCCGCCTCTCCCTCTCTCTCTGCCTTCACTTAATGTTTCTGTGTTTTCTTCCCCCCTGCGTATCTGCAGTTATAAAAATATATGTGAATCTCTGTGTGAAACTGGGATCCCTTAGTATGAAACTGTATATAGTTGTATGACAAAGTCTGTATCCTGACTGCTTGCATTACGACATGTACAAGACCCTTAGCCGGACCTGTATGGCAACTAAATGCTCAGACCTCCCTCCTTATCTCCTTGTACTATCTGCTGTCATATACAAATTTCTTAGATAGACTTTTACAGCTAGCCGGTTGTACAGGCCTCACCCCCTTCTTTGTATGTGCTGGTCATGTACTGTGTTTCTTTTGACCACTTTTGTATTATTGTATACTGCATGCATACTGATGTGTTGTACTCTGACGAGAAGCCTTTGTAAATGAGTCTTTGACTTAAAGGTTATAAATCCGATTGACTCAATAAATAAATAAAATACTGTTTAAATGATAGCATAAAACTTTGTGGAATTTAGGTGGTTAACCTGAGATGCAGTTTGAGCTCCTCTTAGGCTTGTTTACAAACTCTTTTGCAGAGCTGTCAGCAGGAGGCCAGCTTGGAACTCTGTTCTGTTTGCGAGCCTGCTCTGCAAAGAAACTGACAAGAACTCTTGATACATTTTGTAAGAAACAGGATGTCTCAATGAGCTCAGGATGAAGAAGTTAATTGTCAGGCAAAGAAAGACTTGTTATAAAGAGAGCAGCAATATTTTTGCTAGAGAGACTGAAACTTGAAAGTAGAAATACCCTCAGACGAAGGATTTTCGTCTGTTTGTACTGTTTTTATAAATAGTTATACTGAACAAGTTTTAATTTTACTGTTATTGATAATAAAATGCTACTTGTGAATTTTACAACTGCTCCTGGTCTTCCTGTCCTGTGCCTCAATGATAGATGGTGTCAGACTAAGTGGGATTTACGCCGTGCATACTCTAAGCCAGGAGTTTTTTTGTGCGGGTACTAGACCTGGCACCAGGGAAGAATAGAATAATGGTATGTATTCTGCAGCAGCAAGCCCAGGAGTGATTACCAGAAGAATGGCAGCTAAACTGGCAGAGGTCCAAGTGAGATTGTGCAGTCATCACCAGTAATAGAAAAAGAAGTACAGGCAGTGACAGAATCTGAAAGCCTGTCTGCCTTTTTCAAAGGGTGGGCTATACAACAAAAAGAGATGGAGATGCAGAGAGAAAGAGATTCAGCATTTAAAGGCACAGAGAAAAGAGGAGATGCAGTAACTTGAGAAACGGAGAAGAGAAGAGATACAGTGATAGGAGCAGCAGAGCAAAGAGATGCAACGACAGGAGTAGCGATGGCTGGATTCCTTGCAAGCTATCAAAGCTGGAGGGTCTGACACCGGTCCAGCACAGCAACAAGACACAAACTTAAAAGACATTAAACTTACAAAGTTGTGTCCCTCAAATGATATTGAAGCATACCTGGCAACTTTTGAAAGGGTAGCCACAGCCTGCCAGTGGCCAAAGCAGCAATGGGCAGTCAGGCTGGTACCCTACCTGACAGGGAAAGCCTAAATTGACTACAGCAGTATGGACACTGCACAGTCGGAAAACTACGACCTGGTGGAAAGAGAAATCCTCAAAAGATGAGACATCTCAGGCGAGATATACAGGCAAAGATTCCAGTCTTTGAAGTACAGCTCAGTCGTCGATCCTTGAGAAGTCTTCACCCAACTCGGAGAACTCCTTTTTAAATGGCTTCAGCCAGAGGGCAAAATAGTCCCACAAATCGACACACTTGCAATGGAGCAGTTCATCAACATCCTGCCTACAGATGTGCAGCTTTGAGTAAAAGAACACCAACCAGAAAGTGGGGAAAAGGCAGTTTCTTTGGCTGAAGACTACCAGATGGCCAGACAGAAGCCACAGCAGCGGGGTAACAGCCAAGCACCAGTAAGACCCTATTTTTCCCAATTTAATTCCAAGTCTGATAAGAATTATGGTGGGGGTAACAAATCTGTATCCAAAAACTTTACTTGCTATAACGGTAATAAGCTAGGCCATATTGCAAGAAACTGCTGTAGTAAGGAAAACAGTGGAGCAGATTTGTCCTTAGCAAACTGGGGCAAGTACTTAACAGATGTCAAGGTGGGAGATAAGACTGAAGGGACTTGCTGATTCAGAAAGCAGATAGACCCTAGTGCATGTTGAGGTGCTGGGAAAACATTGTGCTAAAGGACCAGGTACTGGTGTCATCTGTATCCACAGGGACACCTGATGCTATCCCTTCACCCAAATGACAGAATATTAATGGGGTATTGCACAAAATGAAAGTGGGGGTAGTACCTACTGCAAGTTACTTGCACCTGTAATAATTGGAAATTACTTTCCAGGATTTACTGAGTTAATCATAGAGGGAGCAAAAAAAAACAGGTTACTCACCTGTAACAGTAGATCTTCCACGGGATGGTCTCTTGCTACAGGTAATATTTTTGTGTAGTCACCAGAGTCGCTGTGGCATATGGCAGCTCTTCTAGCAGTCTTTTACCAGGGGCCACCCACCGATGACATCATCATCATACTTCCTGCATGAGTGGGCGGTCCCTGGTATCCTCAGTTCATTTTTCCGCCGTCTTCAGCTTGCACGCAGCAGCTTGTACAAAGTGTAGGCAGTCATCGACGAGAAACTGAGCAAATAGGAACTTTTTTTCCCATTCCTTCTCCTTCATCAATGGATAGCAGAAGGATCTTCAAACAAATCACCTTTATTTCGCTCTTGTCGTTGCGGTAAAAAAATCTACCATTTCAACAATCATTCAGTCTGTACCTGCTATTTGGGACCCACACATGACTCATCTCCCTGTGAACTTTGTCAGGAATTCAGTCAAGCAACTCGTCAACAATAATTGCTTGACATCCAGGCTTACCTTATGGAACAAAACGCCACTCTCTTAGAGAAGCCAGGGGCCCGTCCTAAGAACCCCCCAACTGGTGCTTCACACAAGAGGCACAGACATGAAAAGGATGCTTCCACTATTTCCTTTTCTAACCACTCGATGACCACTTCTCTCCTCATCGATGGCGCCTTCTAAAATTGCCTTCTCGTCGACGGGAGTTTATTCTCTCTTGTCGATGGTGCTTTCTAGCACCTTATTGGCAGTTTCAACAGAACCTTATACTAATACCATCTGTGCCCCATTGATGGTGTCTGATTGACATTGATGGCTGTTAAACATGTCAGATCTTCCTCTGTTTCGGCCCTGTTGACGACAGTCCCTGGGACTCTAGAGAATACCATGGATTTCACTTTTTTGGCTGCCTCCACCCCGCTACAAGGGCTTTTGTTCATAGGGGCCAGCTTGACTGGGACCGGGACCCTGGATTGTTTCATCTGGGCTCCGGGCCTGCTTTTGCACCACATCCACTCTCTTCTATTATTCTTTTGGTTTCACAAACTCTCCTCCCATTTCTGTGGACATGGATACTATAATACACCAGGTTCTGAAGGTAATAAGGCATTCACAGCTTCCGGCTCCTGATGCTGGAGGTCACCCATCCCGGTCACCCACACCTCCACCAAAATGTTTTCTTAAACAGCCCAGCTCCCCACTTGGTTTCCCTTTGGATTATGAGAAAGAATACTGCTCCGAGGATTTAGAATTCCCAGATGACATACCAGAGGATCTGGAGAATATTGACATTCAAGAATGGGACTCTCGTCCTCCGTCCTCTCTTTCCACTATATCATCTCTGCACGAAGAATCCACCCACTATGCAGCAGCTTCTCCCCCAATGACCCTGTCATTTCATGATATCATGGTCCAGATACAAAAAATTATGGGTTTCTCTACTACTGAACATGATGAGCAGAGAAAGGACATAGCAGACTGTGTTGAACTGCCAGAAGACCTGGTTGTTGTGGTACCCCCACTCATCCAAACATACTGAACTGCGGTACTTGCAGCTTGGGATCAGCCTTCCGCTGTCCCGGCCCTTCTTTGGAAGGTGGATCATTTATACCAAGCTCCCCCTGATCACCTATTCTCCTCTAACCCTGAGGCTGATTCAGTGGTTATTACCGTCACTCATGATCGTACTAAACATCCCTGGCACATGAGCTCCTTGCCTCCAGATAAGGAATCCAGTCGCATAGACTACCTAGGAAAGAAAGTCTTCCAGACAGGCACACTGAATCCAAGAATTTTGAACTATATGGGACATATGGTGACATACTAACCAACCCTCTGGTCCTCTGCTCTTGAAGTAGTCAATAAACTCCCTCCTTCACAGGGGAAAGATCAGTTACTGGCTACGATATCCACTGGAAATTCCATTTCCTGCATCTCCTCTGCTCAGGATATGATGTAGTAGATACCTCGGCCCGGGGCAACAGCTACCGGCGTCACCTTCCGCCGTCACGCCTGGCTCCGTGTCTCAGGTCTACAACCAGACATTCAACACAAACTGGTTAATGCCCCATTTAATGGTGCTAAACATTTTGGCCCAGGCACCCAAACGCTCTTGGATGATCTCCAGGTATGAGGCCACACTCTCCGTATGGTGCGTGGTATGCACCATACCCCACAGACCTCATACCAATCCCGTTCACAACATTTTTAAAAATGGAGAGGCAAGACTGGAGGGGCGTATCACGGTGGCTTCTGCAAACATTCTAACACCTCCTCCAGGACCACCACGCCTTCCTCGAAGGGACCCCGCTCCCACCCTCCAGGTGGTGCGGATCAGCCCCTTCCCAGTGACCCATTAGGGCTTGCCCCCTGCTTCCTTCTTCAAGCCTTGGCAGCTGTGGGGGGCCATTTCATCTGGAGGCCTGGACAGCCATTACTTCAGACGAGTGGGTACTTCAGATCATATGTACGGGGCATACACTGGAACTTAAATCTCCACCTCCCCAGCACTCGTCCCACTCAGTCTGTTATCCACCTGCCATGTTCCTATTCTCCAAGAGGAACGTCAGGCTCTTTTACACAGAAAAGCTGTGGATCCTGTTCTTCCTTCGGAGTTGCATCAGGGATTGCACTCCCATTTTTTCCTAGTCCCCAAACGTGAGACCTCAGTCCAGTATTAGGCCTAAGACAACTGAATTTACACATTTAGTACAAAAGGTTCTGGATGGTCACATTAACATCCATACTACCGATGTTAAATAAGGGGGATTGGTTATGCACCCTGGACATGAAAGATGCGTACCTGCACATCCACGTCCACCCCGCCCACCACCGGTTTCTCCGCTGTCAATTGCTAGGACACCACTACCAATTTCGAGCACTTCCTTTCGGACTCTCGTCTGCCCCGAGAGTCTTTACCAAGTGTCTTGCCACAGTGGCAGCGGCCCTCAGAAGAGACGGACATTTCATCTTCCCATACCTAGACGATTGTCTGATAAAAGCACATTCCGAACAGGATCTGCTTCTCTTCCCTCCGGGACACCCTTGCCCTATTCCAAAATCTGGACATTACCATCAACTGGCCCAGGTCCAACCCGAAGCCTTCCCAGTCACTCCAGTATAGGAGCACTTCTCGACATGGTTTCAGCCAGGGTTTCACCTCCCTGTTGACAGACAAGACAAACTCCTCTCTCTGGCTTAGCATGCTCAAACCCAACAATCCATAACAGCCAAAAGTTTCTTGCATCTTCTGGGGCACCTGGCAGATGCTATCCCCACAGTGGCATACGCCCGTCTTCATATGAGACCAGTGCAGTGGGTGCTTCAGAATCAGTGGCACCGACGGTTGGGCAACTTCAGTGACATTCTCAAAGTCACTCTATCCCTCTGCTTCACCCTAGCTTGGTGGACACACCGGCACCACCTATCTCAGGGCATGCCCTTTCAGGCTCCTACTCCCCAGCAAATGTTGACCACAGATGCTTTCCTGAATGGCTGGGGGGGCTCACGTAGGGCTTTATGGGTCTCAAGACAAATAGCCGAATTTGCCATTTTACCACACACAGATCTGTTGGAAATGAGGGCGGTTCGCCTGGCCTTTCAGGTTTTTCACCCCGACCTTCATCCTGGACCCTTACTGATCCAGTCAGACAGCACCTCAGTGGAGTTCTGTCTGAACAAACAGGGGGAACCAGATCTCGTGCCCTCTGCAGGGAGGTGCTGAAGGTCTGGCAGGAAGCCACACTCCAACAACTCGCAGTAACTGCCATCTATCTTCCAAGATGCCACAGTACCCTGGCAGACATTCTCAGTCACCAGTCCCCCATGCACGAGTGGACCCTTCAACACGAAGTTCTTCAGATGATCTTCTGCTTCCAGAGGACCCCACACCTAGACCTTTTTGCTTCCCCAGATAATCACCAACTCCCCAAATACTTTTCCATTATCCCGAACAGATGGGGACTGTCTACTGATGCCCTGTCCCAACCATGGATAGGACACTTCTTATGTTTCCCCCCGTTCCACTCCTGTAACGGACTCTACTGAAACTACAACTCGAACCTGCCACAATGATCCTTATAGCCCCGGCAGGTGTGGTTTCCCCTGCTCCAACAGCTGTCCCTGATGGACCCATTCTGTTGCCAGTCGGACTAGATCTCCTGAATCAGGAGCAGGGCACCCTCCTTCACCCCAACCTGAATACTCTACACCTTCACACTTGGCTCCTGACGACGCTTTCATAGCACGTCTTCAAGTCTCTTGCCTGTGGCCTCATGAAAAATCATCAGCCAGGGAAACCTATAACGCTAAATGGAAATGCTTTTCCATATGGGCTACTTCCCTTTCCATAAATCCATTTTCATGTTCTTTACTCAAAGTACTGGACTACTTGGCTTCACTTACCAATAAGGGCCTTAGCTTTTCCTCTGTCAAGGTTTATCTGGCCTCCATTTCAGCTTTTCACAAACCCTATGAAGGCAAACTACTGTATCAACATCATCTTGCCAAGATGTCCTTAAGAAGTATGCTTCATGTCAAAACTCCTAGCACTTCCGGATTTGAATTTATACTAGAGAAACTCACCTCATGCCTCAGAACCAGCAGCTACCGCTGATCTCTGCTTCTTCTCTTGGAAGACCATGTTTCTAGTGGCTGTCACTTCAACTTGGCGTATCCCCGAGCTTCAGGCTCTGATGTGTAGAGAGCCTTACCTAATCTTCCACAAGGATAGGGTGGTTCTCAGTACCAACCCTTCCTTTTAGCCGAAAGTACTTTCAGAACATACATTAAACCAGCCTATGGACTTGCCCATCTATTACCCGATACATTCCAGTCAAGGTGAACATCTCCTACACACCTTAGATGTTCATCGTATTCTGAGGTAGTATATAAACCGTGCCAAATCCTTGAGAAAAAACTCTCAATTGTTTGTCACATTCACCTCTATGAGAGAAGGTTGCCCAGTTGCCAAGAAAACAGTTTCCAGTTTAATAGAGGCTATACAGAAGGGAGTAACAGTCACCAATCAGAAAGGAATGATCTCCCAACTCTACAAAGTCCTATCAACATTAAAGGAGGACACGTTAACTAAAATCAAGAGTAAGTGGACACAAGACACCGCACAGAGGCTGGGTGAGTCGGATTGGGAGAGAATTTTCTCCCTGACTAACTGGACAACTCAATCTCCATACTGGCAAGAATTCGCATGGAGAGTGAAGGTCAGATATTTCCTTACTCCTCAAATAATAAGTAAAAGAAATCCCGAGGTACCAGACCGGTGTTGGAGGGGTTGTGCTCAGTCATGTAGTAGACCATTTACATATTTTCTGGACCTGTGAGGTACTACTGAATTATTGGGGAGATATTATGAGGCACCCAGAGCTATTTTCAGTGCAGAGTAGGTTAGAGTGGCTAGAATTGATCCTGGGCCTGCCGCCTAGAGAGATACGAGGCCCTGACTCACAGTACTTGTGGTCCATTCTGACTACGCAGCACACAAGGCCATCACGAAGAAATGGCTCTCCACCCCTCCCACCATAGGGGATTGGATATCAATAGTGAACACCATAGCAGACTTGGAGGAACTCACATATAAAATTAATAACAGAACCCCAATACACTTGAGGAGGTGGACTAGATGGGAGTTGTGCTGAACCGCAAAACAAGGAAGTAATAGCTAATCATACCATATTGTAGGGTCAAAAGAGCCATCTAGAGAAGGAGCCGGAGGGTGGTCGGAGAACCTGCTTGGAAGGGGAAAGAGGGAATAGAGGCCTAGTTCGCTGCTTGAAGGAGATTCATAGGAAAACAGGAGCAGCTTGAGAGGGTCTGAAGCCCTTCCTGTCTAGGACTATATTAGCTCATAGAACTTGCATACTAAGCGTGTACTGAGACTTACTGTATAAGTGATAACAAATGTATTGAAAGAAGTACTATCGATGGAATGCTAATTAAATTGAATGAGAGAATGTACCTAAATATTGTCAATAAACTTGAATTAAAAAAAAAAAAAACAGTTTCCAGTTGGTTGGCTAATTGCATCACATTTTGTTACAAAAAATACAACAAGCCCCTATCGGGAACTAAACAAGCCCATTCCACTAGAGCCCAGGCCTCCATGGCGGCGTGCTTCAAAGGGGCGTCCATCACTGATATCTGCAATGCAGCCACGTGGTCTACCACTCATACTTTCACGAAGCATTACAATTTAGATATTGCTTCCCGCCATAGGACAGCCTTTGGCCACGCAGTTCTACAGGGCCTCCTATCATAATTCCACCATCTTTGAGTACACTGCTTGGGAATCATCTCAAAAGTATTACCTCTTTCGAGAGACCATCCCGTGGAAGATAGTACAGTTATGTAAAAACTTACCGTAACAGTAGATCTTTGAGGGATGTCTCTTCTAGCAGGTGTGTTCCCTCCCTCTCCTTCTCTAAGAGAATGACTTTGTTCCACTTAGCACATGGGAAGGGACACCTTTAGTACCTTGGATCCTCTCGGTGCTCGCTTAGCGAGCTGAATCCGGTGGGGAACTGAGGATACCAGGGAGCAACCACTCTGATATAGGAAGCAGGATGATGTCAACAGTGGGTGGCCACTGGTAAAAGACAGCTAGAAGAGCTGCCTTGCAGCACAGCGACTTCTGGCAACTACCCAAAAGTATTACCTGCTGCAAGAGACATCCCTCAAAGATCTACTGTTACAGTAAGTTTTTACATAACTGTACTTTCTAGGAGTGGTATATGGTGATCTGACTTCGAAGGGGAGTTCTGGCAGCAGGTAATACCATTAGGACTAATGCTGTCAGGCAATAGGACCCCACGGAAAACTTGTAGCTAGTAGTCTGTAGCGGGGTACTGCCCCTGACGTCGGCTCCGCCTGACGTCAGACGTGGGATAAAGAGGGCGGTCCCCTGGTGCTATTTTAGTTCTTTTCCCGCTGTTGACCCATGTAGTTCAGCTCCACGGACGCCTTCTCTGACAGTCGACCGCTCTTGAGGAAAGTTGGTCTTAGATAGTAGTTTGTTTCTTAGCCTTCATATTAATCTCCAACCTTGTGTATGTTGTCGCCCTCTCTACTGCGATGAAAATCAAAGTATGCGTGTGGGAAGCAGATTCCTGCTAAGGATGGCCACGCGGCCTGCCTTATCTGCCTAGGCCCTTACCATCAGCCCAACACCTGCCCGCACTGCCAGAAATTTAATCAGAAAACAAGAACAAGAAGAGCCAACACACTCAAAGTCTACCTTTTGGAGAGAAAAGTGGCGGCTATGCAGCGAGGTTCAGGGGCCAGCTCTTCTTCTCCTGCCAGGGACTCCCCACCCAGGGAAAAATCGTTGGGTGGGAAGCATCACCACCTGGATAAAGATAGGGCCAGGTTTGAGTCCCACCCAAAGTCACCCTCCAAAAAGGTACCTTATACTTCTTCGACCTCCGGCCAGAGGTCCGGCTCGGTTCTGGCCCTCCCACGAGGATAAGTCTACTCGCGCCTCTTCTTAGGGCAAGCACCGGGAGTCAGCCTCTTCTGGGCACTCTTCTTCCATGGCCCACTGACCCCACAAGCCTGCCTCAGGGTCGACTTGGAACGCCAGTCCTTGGGGATTCCAAAAGACAGGCCTAGTTCATCTGAACAACGGAAGCATTCCGACGAACAGGAAGGTAGGCAGGAGGTTGTCAAGCATCGGACGCTTCCTCCACCCCTGCCAGCCAAGGTTTGCCCTCCAACTGACAATCGTAAACCTAGCCAGTCATCTTCACCGATGTCCCGCACCCCGATGCCTGATAAGGGGCATTCGCTGATGGAGGATCTGACACCCACCCCTCCTTCGGAGGGTCGGTCGCCTGCAGGGCTACCGCCCACTCCGGACGTCAGCTCCCCAGGTGAAGGCGACACCAAAATCTGGGCACAGGTACAGGCCTCCAGGACCCGGCGCCGGTCATCCCCTGACTCTGACACCCCGTCCTGCTAACCCGACACCCGGCCCAGCAGTCGTCCCAGTGGCGGACATCGGGTCCTTATTCATTTCATGGTGGAATACCGTGAAAGGGATCTTCTTTATTAACCCCCAGACCCCACCCCAGTTCCACCACCCATGGGACCCCCCCACTCCATCTACCCCAGCTGGGGATGAAGGCTGCCATCTAGACCCGAAGGGTAAAAGAACGAAGAAGCATTCCCCACCTATCCCTTCATCCATTGGTCACACCTCCTCGTCAGATGAAGGGGACGCTGACCCATCATCTCCTGACTCCCTAGGGGATGAGTTCTTACCCCCTTTCCCGGGTCCTAAGAACTCTCCTAGATCCCCTCCTGATGATCCCTCATTTTTAGACATTGAGGCACATCCAAGCAATCTAGGAATGGGACACTGAGGATTTGGACCCAGAGCGCCGGCGTCTGGCCAGATTCATGGGAGAGAAAGATCCAAAGCCCTTGGTTATCCCGCCCCTAGTCGAGTCCTTCCGAGAGTAACTCGACTTTCTTGGTCCATGCCTTCTTCTATACTAGCAGTACCCAAGAAGGCTGATAGGCTCTACAAGTCCCCCAGGGCAGAGCCTTTTTTGGCGGAGCAACCAAAGGCCAATTCCTTGGTAATTACTGCTGCGGCACACAGTCTGAGTATTTGAGTTGTCAGCCTCTGGACTCAGTCTCCAAGAAGCTGGACAGCTGGGGCTGAAAAGTATATTTCTAGGATCGTAGATATGTTGTTCATCTACACTGTCTGGCATTGTCCCTTTACCCTTTAAGTCTTGTCGGAAGTCTTCAAGCTGGCTCCTCCCACTCACCCGGGTGGTAAATACCTCAGCTCCGCCCCATGACACCAGATCTTCCTTTCTGCTGGAAGATACAGGTTTCCTCATGCTACTTTGCAGTAGCAGAGGCCCTGGAGTCAAATCGACGGTTTTCACTGCACTTACTCGCCTTAAAACTCATAAGAGTGTACGACTCAGATCCGAATGCTTCGGATATGGAGGACAAGTCGTCCCCTGGGTTTCGCCAGTGTCCTTGTGGACAAAAAATGTCTTGCACCGATCCCCACCTCTCGTGCTTATACTGCCTTGGCGCCGTGCATGATACTTCGGCTTGCACCATCTGTTGCGCCTTCCATCCCACCGTTCTGGAGGACCGCAAGGCATGCCTTAAGTTGGGGAGACCAGAGCTTCGCAATCCACTGGTGAAATCGAAGGAGGCCAGGTGGGCGGTTTCCGCGGCTGCAGGATCAGCCGAGCAGCTCGAGCAGATGGCGGCCTTCGAAGAAGAAGCTGCCCAAGCTTCGGCCAACCGAAGCTTCTTCGTGCCGCTCAACTCTGGCCCACCTTCATCACGGATCCTTCCAGGAGTTGTGCCAGTCTCTCCCTACTAGGGTGAGGCGCTCGGCTCGCACTCCTCCCAATCCAAGAAGAAGGATATGATCTCAAACCATCTTCTTCTACTCAAGAAGACGCCCCGAGCGAGTGGTCCGACTCTCAGGAGCAAGGGTCTCAACCATGGTCGAGATCGCCTCCTCGGCTGCCGGCTTTTCAGACCTCCCGTCAGGCCAGGGCACTGAAGCCGAGGATACGGCAGAACTGGCCGAGATTTCTCTCGACCCGATCGAGCCATTGTCGCCGACGCCTGTCGATGACTCCCTGGAGAGGACTCCTATTCTCCTTCCCCGATGAGGAAACCCGTCCTTCGGGCATCCCGATCAAGGAACAAGAGCCGGAACCCCGGTTCTCTCCGAATCCGGCTTCTCCTGACCGACAGAGCCGACGCCGTCGGTCTCGATTGAGGAGTAGGACTCCGTCAGTCGGAAAACCGAGAAAGGGTCACAAACACTCCCGGTAGAGGTGCTGCCACAGTTCTTCATCCTCCTCGGACGAGGAGAGACTTAGACGGAATTCTGTCGACGTTATGAGGACCTCATGTGGCAGCAACTTCTTTTAACAGGTCAAAAGCCGGCTGCCCCGGCAACACCGGCCATTACCTGGCCTCAGCCTCTTTGACCAACACCGACTCCCTCGGTTCCGAGGACTCCGGTTCTCCCTCTGGTGGATCCGGTGCGCATTTCAGCTCGGCCCATTATGGGCTCCCCACCTATTTTGGTGGAACCACCACCTAAACAGCCTCAGGGAGGGGTTCTCTCTAAGGAGGACTGACCGACTTGGGGCCTGCCCCATAGGTTGTCCATTACGGTCACTCCTAATCACCCTAGGCGCATTGAGGGGGACTTAGGTGGGAGACCCTTGTACCTGGACTCCTCGGATTCGGATACTACCGGCCTTCACTCACATGCTGAGCTGTCAGTGTCAGGCATGGAGGAAGGGCCTTCTTCCTTCCAGGGCATCCTTCAACTCATTTCGGAGTCCACAGGTATGCTTCTGCAGCCCATTCAGAAGAAGGTGGAATATCCTCTCACGGATATTCTCAAGGGGGGGATACCTCGACGGAGGCCTTCCCAGTGCCCGAAGCCATATTTGGCCCAGCTCTGGAACTTTGGCAGCATCCAGCCTCTTGCCCTGCTCCCTCTGCCCGCATGGCCCGCAAGTTCGCGGTGCCCACGGGGTCTTTGGCGGGCTTCACTGAGCATCCCTCGGCAGAAAGCCTTGTGACTACCTCAGTGTTTAGGCGAACGGGCAGCTCTACGGATACTGACCGCCCTCCGGAAAAGGAGTCCAAACTTATGGACCACTCGGCCCAGAAGGTTTACGCGGCATCATCCTTAGGCCTTCGTCAGGCTAGCTCAGCAGTGATCATGGCACACTTCTCTCACGCCCTTTTGGGGTCACTTGATGAAGTCCTCCCTCATGTCCCAGCAGACATGCAGACCATGGTCAAGCAGGTCCGGGACCAGGGCCGTGCTGTTGCTAAACAGCAGCTCCAGACGGCTCGGGACATTGGTGATTCCTGTGCCTGTTCACTATCTGCCGCGGTAGCCTCTCGCTGCAGAGCTTGGCTGAGGTTATCCTCCTTTCCCGCGGATACTCAGCACAAGCTAGCTGATGCGCCCTTCCTTGGCACCGACCTCTTCGGTCCGGGAGTGGCGGGTCATCTACAGCGCATTGAGCAGTCTAATGCCACCTATGCTAAAGGTTCTTCGGGCATGAACCAGCAGAAGTGCAAGAAGAAGTCCTTTCGGCATTCTTCCCCTGCGGTCAGACAGCCCTCCTTCCAGGGAAGTCAGCAACAGCAGCAGGCTCAAGCTTGGCACCCTAGGCCCAAGCAAGGTCCCCCAACAGCCCCGCAAAGGAGGTCGAGGTGCTGGTCCAGGTGCCTCCTCCTCCTCCTCCAAGTCTTCACAGTAATAGGTCAAGGGTAGCCTCCCCTGCACCCATCACGCCAGTTCTGGGTCCTCCCGTGGTGGGCTGGCTCCACCACTTTCTTTCCGCCTGGTCCAGTATCACTTTGGACAGGTGGATTTTGGAAGTGGTCGGGTAGGGACTACCTCTAGAGTTCAAGCAGTACCCCCCCAGCCGAGCCCATGCCCCACAGGAGGAAAGGATCTCAGTTGGCGCTCAGTCGGCCCTTCGAGACGACATTGCTCAGCTTCTCCTCAAAGATGTGGTAGCACCAGTGCCGGATCCTCCTTCAGACCCAGGCTTCGTCTCCAGATACTTCCTGGTGCCCAAGCGGACGGGGGGTTGGCACCCCATTCTAGATCTCCATGACCTGAATCGGTATCTCAGGTCTCGCACCTTCCGGATGGTAACTCGGAACCAGATCATACCATCCCTGGAGCAAAACATGTGGTTCTGTACACTGGATCTTCAGGACGATTCTACCACGCCCCAATCCGTCTGGCCCCATCAGTGGTTCTCCGCTTCAGGGTCGAAGGGACCTTGTACGAGTTCAAGGTTACGCTGCTTGCTCTGTCATCGGGTCAGAAGGGTCTTCACCAAATGCATCGCAGTGGTGGCAGCCCATCTACGGCATCAAGGGGTTCGTGATTTACCCCTATCTAGATGACTGGCTCCTGGCGGGTTCCTCCTTCAGGAGGGAAAGGTCCAGGACCTGACCTCCCAACCTGTTCCCACCTGGGCCTCCCAATGAACGAGGCCAAATCAGAACTCGTGCCTTCTCAGGTGATGGGCTTCATCGGGCAGAGCTCACTCTGTCAAGCCAGAGCTCGGCTCCCGGCGGACAGGGCGGAGGTTCTTTCCTCCTTGGCCCAATCATTTCTGGTTGGGCACTTGCGCCCTGCCCTGGACTTCCGGCGCCTCCTGGGTTACATGGCGGTGTGCACCTCAGTGGTCCGCTGGGCCAGACTGCACATGCGCCCACTTCAATGGGAGCTGGCCGCCCAGTGGTCTCAGTGTCAGGGTCTCTTCGACCAGCTGGTCACGGTCACCCAGAGGATGTGGGACGCTCTCCAGTGGTGGACCATCCCGAGTCACTTGCAGGAAGGAATCCCATTTGTCCGCCCCGAGCCAACGGTCGTCCGTACGACCAACGCCTCTCTTATGGGCTGGGGAGCCCACCTGGGGGACAACAGAGCTCACGGGTTCTGGACCCCCGAGGAGTCCCGATGCCACATCAACCTGTTGGAGCTCAGAGCAGTCCCTGTCAGCTTTTGCTCCTCAGCTCCGGGGTCAAGTGGTTCAAGTCCAGACGAACAATACCACGACCATGTACTACCTCAACAAACAGGGCGGCACGCACTCCCATCTGCTATGCAGGGAGGCGCTCTGGATCTGGACCTTCGTCAGCCGGCTGGAGGCGGATCTCTTAGCCATCCATGTGGCAGGAGTCTCGAACCAACTGGCGGATGCTCGGTCACGATAGGCCAGACATCCCACGAGTGGTCTCTCCATCCAGAGGTAGCTTGACATCTGTTCTCCTGTTGGGGCAAACCACAGGACCTGTTTGCCTACAGGAAAAACACCAAGCTGAGGTTGTACGATGCCCGCCCCCCTCAGCAGGGCTCGCTGCAGGGGGATGTCTTCTCGAGGTCATGGACCCCAGGACTCCTCTACGCCTTCCCTCCATTTATCTTGATCCACAAGCCGTTACTCAAGGTGAGGAGGGACAAGGCGAAGGTGATCCTGGTAGCCCCAGATTGGCCACGCCAGTTCTAGTATCCAGATCTCCTCAGCCTCAACTGTAGGGCCCTGGAGTGGCTTTTTACACGCCCGAACCTGATATCGTTGAACCAGGGGAAGGTCTTCCACTTGGACCTTCAATCCCTGCACCTCACAGCCTGGTTCCTGAGTGGCTAGAGTTCCAGGCTTTGGGTCTTTCTGAGGATGTCTACACCGTGGTGGAAGCATCTTGAAAAGAATCGACCAGGAAATGTTATGCCTTCAAATGGAAAAGATTTTCCATTTGGTGTCAGGGAAAGAGCCTGGACCCCTTATCCTGCTCTGTGGCTAACATTATAGACTACCTTTGGTCCCTCTCCAAAGGGGGTATTCGGTCATCGACCCTTAGGGTGCCCCTGGCAGCCATCTCTGCTTACCGGGCACAGGCCAGTCAGCCGACATTGGCACAGGAGACAATGGTCGGGTGCTTTTTCAAAGGTCTGGATCATATATCCCCTCCGGTGCGTGAACCTCCACCTCCGTGGGATCTCTTGCTGGTTTTGGCAAAGCTCATGGGCAAGCCATTCAACCCATGCACAAGTGTGAGCTCTCGACTTGTCGTGGAAGACTGCCTTCCTGGTGGCTATCATGTCAGCCAGAAGGACAGGGAGCTCCAGGTGCTTGTGGACTCCCTTATCTGGTCTTTCATAGGGACAAAGTTGTCCTGTGCCCCGCCTGAAATTCCTTCCGAAGGTAGTGTCAGAGTTTCACCTTAACCAGGTGATGACTCTGCCGGTATATTACCCTAACTACACCTCGGATGCCGAGTACAGGCTCCATACTCTGGACCTCAGACGTGCTGTCTCCTACTATAAGGAGAGGACAGCGGAAATTCGGGGAGAGGTTCGCCAGCTGTTTGTCACATACGCTGCAGCCAAGCGGACTATTGCAAGATGGATCACATCATGCATAAGTCTGTGTTATGAATTGGCGGGCAAGGAGCCTCCCAGAGGGATATGAGCTCATTCTACCCGCCATACTGCTGCTTCGGTGGCTGCTTCCAGGAAATCTGTCCGGCTGTTACCTGGAAGTCAGCGAACACCTTCATTACCCATTACCACATCGACCTTTGAGTCACGTATGTGATGCTGGTTTTGGGGCCTCGGCCTCCAATCTCTCGTTTCCTAACTAGGGGTGTGCGCTGCCTCCCTCCTCCCGGAGAACTGCTAGGAGTCTGCCAGACAGTGTGGATGAACAACATATCCACGCTCCTAGAAAAACAGGTTACTCACCTGTAACAGTAGTTCTAGGAGTGGTATATGTTGTTCATCCACACACATCCACCCGACCTCCCCGGCTTAAGGCACACAACCTGGCTTCCAGCAAGCTAGATCTGGCGTCATGGGGCAGAGCCAAGGTACTTACCACCCAGGTGGGTGGGAGGAGCCAGCTTGAAGACTTCTGGCAAGATTTAAAGGGGAAAGGGACAATGCCAGACAGTGTGGATGAACAACATATACCACTCCTAGAACTACTGTTACAGGTGAGTAACCTGTTTTTTTGGTTGCCATTACTTCCGCTCGAAGGGTTTCCAAACTTCAGGCTTTGATGTGAGGAGCCTTACGTTGTTTTTCGCAGGGACAGGGTGACCCTGCGTTCAAACCCTAAATTTCTACCAAAGGTGGTGTCAGTACTGACTTTGAACCAGGACATCAGCCCTTGCAGTTTATTATCCTGAGTTTACAAACCAAAGTGAAACACTGTTGCACACCTTTGATGTCCACAGAATCCTACGGTATTACCACCACAGGACTCAACCTTCCAGAAAGACAGACCAGTTGTTTGTCTCCTTTGCAAAAAGGATGACAGGGGCTCCTGTCTCCAGTCACTAGCCCGTTGGCTTGTGCACTGTATTTCTGTTTACCAGCATCATAACAAACCCTTTCCGGGACCTGTTAAGGGTCACTTCACGAAGGCTTTGACTACCTCTTTTGCCTTTTTAAAAAATGTTTCATCAGCAGACATTTGTGCTGCAGCGACATGGAGCATGGTCCACACCTTCATCAGGTATTACAGCATAGACATTGCTTCTATGAGGAGAGTGGGTTTTGGACTAGCCGTCCTACAAGGCCTGCTCTCTTGAGGTTACTCAGTCTTTAGCCAGTTTTGGCTACTCTTCACCTCCCGATCAGACCTGGGCCTATCTTTGGGCACTGCTTGGGACTCAGTCCTAATGGTATTACCTGCTGCAAGAGTATCCCCTCGAAGTTAGATAGTACAATTACATAAGAACTTATCGTAACGGTAGATCTTCGAGAGGAGCTTTCTGTCTGGTTCTGCAATATTTTTCAGCCGGGTCTCTGGCGGGAGAACTGAGATGGCACCAGGAGACTGCCCCCTTTATACCACGTCTGACGTCCAGCAGAGCTGACGTCGGGGGGCAGCCCCCCGCTACAGACTGCTAGCTACAAGTTTTCTGTGGGGTCCTGATGCCTGACGGCATTGGTCCTAATGGTATTACCTGCTGCAAGAGTTCCTCTCAAAGATCCTGTTACGTAAGTTCTTGCATAACTGTACTTTACAGGTGAGTAACCTGTTTTTTTTTTTTTCTCTTATAGAGTGGGTGAGTGGCCATCTTCCTTCCATTTTTCCCTCCCTTTTTTCACTTCCTGGGGTATATATCCCCTGTAGTTTATATCCATGATAGTTGCTATATGCAACATATGTCCTGGGCACCTTTCATTCTTATACCACTGAACAGATGCTTTTCCTGTGTAAGGGTGCAGTGCACTTCTTTTGGATCAATGTAGTAGCTTCACATAGGGTACATTCCCGTGGTTGCAGAGAGAAGCAGGGCATGTTCTTCCTGTCATGCTGGAATTTTGTGGGATAATATCCTTTGTCCTTTTCTCTGTGCATCAGGCTTTGCTCTCACCGCCTGGAGCATGCCAGGGGAGATGACCACATCTCGACTCCGTAGGACTGCTAGTCGTACAACCCCTATGTTCCTTAGCCCTGCTTTTCTTCCCTCTGTCATAGAGAAAAAAGGGTTGCGAGTCTATTTTCCAGTTTACTCAAGCTTTATCTAGTAACGTGGAGCTTCTCTTGGGGAGTCTAGATGTCATTTTTCTAATTTTTGGCATTTTTTCCATCTCTTTTGTAAGGGGGTCTCAAATTGGACTTCTCTTTTTGCTACTTTTGCCAGTGTCATTTACTCAGGGATGCTGCCCTATCCTTTTCCTTCCTATAACCTGTCTGGCTGATGTAAGAGGATCTGACAGCATTTTAGACCCACAACCCTTGTGCCACCTAGTAGGTCCGATCCTTAGTCTCTAAGTTGGTAGGCAGGTTCTGATTGATTGTTTATTTTGTGTCCTGTATCCTTTTACCATCCCTTTGGGCTAGAAGAACTAATCCTGTTTTGTCTCCACTTTGTTTCTGTTTTTGTAAACAGAACTGAGGTGCATGAGGGAGTCCAAGCGAGCTGCATCAGTATCTATTGGCTCCTCCCTGTAGGGAAAAAAGCTCTGAGTCCTAGTGCCTCCGACCCTAGACACATATGTATGAATCAATAGTGAAGATATACAGAAAGATTAACAATTACAGTGTCTGTTTTATTTATTGAGTACTAGGATTACAATTACCTTTGAACCAGAGGTTCATTTACAAAGGTTCCACGTCAGTCAAGTAAGCAGGCGTGAACAACAGCAGAGACAGCAGTGTTATTAAAAAAACATCAACTGGTAACAAGTGTCATAATACAAGGATACATTACATACCACATGAGATACATGCATTTTGTGAGAGCAAGACATACAGTAGGTGTAATCAAGACAGATAAAATAAGTGGAATGCTAGGTAGGGTGGATGGGGGGGTGGATTCTAAGTAAGTGGAAGGGATGGGTAGGAGCCAATAGCAGTCACAGGTAACGTGGTCCGTTAAGTTCAAAAAATGGTAGGTGAAGTGCTAGAGTTTGTCGGTGAAAATTGGGGGTGTAGGCAATCAAGGTAAGGGGGGAAGGAGGATGCAATGAACTGGGGTAGACGGGTTGACAGTACAATGGATTAGAAATGATCACGGGGCAAGAAGAGGAATGAAAGGATGGGGAGGTAAGGGGGAAGAAAGCTGAACGAGAGGGAAGAGGAAAAGGTGACACAAGGAGGGGATGAGGGGCAAGTAAAATGGAGCAAGGTGAGAGAGGAGAGGGGAAGGAGAAAAGTAGCTGAGATGGGGCAGGGTTTGGGGTTGGGTGGGGACAAGGTAGGTGGCAGTTGGGCACCAGAGCAGCTTAGGTGGAACAGTCGCAGCTGCTAAGGGATGCAAAGCACTGTCATAGTTTTTGCTTGTATGGGCCTAGCTTAAGCTCAGAGGAAATCTCGAGGGGAGACCATTTAGCCAGGTGGGAGCTCACAGTTTTCATTTTTACTGTTGATATTTCTTCTAAAGTCACACAAACCAGCCGTAGTGAGCCATGTATGTTAAGCTGTATGTCCTTAAAAACAAGATTCAAAAAGGCCCTTGATGTTGAAATGCATCTTGTATGCTAAGTATAAACTGTATGTCAGCTGCCACAGTGCACCAAATGTTACTTCCTTTGTAAAACAGAGCAAATTTGTAAACAGTGCTGAAAAGTCCTAATAGTTTCATCCTGTCAAAAAATATTCTCTCTATCATTGTACCTGTCCTGGCCGCTAGCGTCATTGGTTACCTGTTGGCATGGCCTCTGTTCCCTGCAGTTCCTTTATAAAGGTCTGAGGCATGGAAGGGTGAGGATGTGACACAGAAGAGGAGCTCAAACTGTAACCAGTGCGCTTTCTGAGGACTTTTTGCATGCTCAGTATGCTGCACAAGTGTGACTGTAGAAGGAATACCAGTAGTAAAACAATACCTAACAAAGTATCTTTATTCTCCTTTTTACAGAAAAGATAGGTTCTAGGGGCATGGATATGGTTCACTTATCCACCTTCTGGCAGTCTCCCTTTAAGAGCTGATTTTGTGGGTCTGTCTTTAAGAGGAGCTCTTCCCACCACCCAGGTGGTATATCCCTCGTCTCAGCCCCATGATATCAGATCTTCCTTTCAGCTGGAAGAGTCAGGTTGCCTCCACAGTTCTGCACACAGTGTAGGCCCAAACTTTGTGAAGTGTGCGCCATTTGTCTGACTTTGTTTCTGCTTCTTTCCAAATTACATTTGGATATATTCATTGGTTCTGTTTCTGTCTCCACTTATGATGGACCATGGGAATTCTAACTTGGCTTCAAGTGCTGCACCCAGTGCAGTCAGAAAATGTCATGGACAGATCCACATATGTGTATTTATTGCTTAGGTGAACAACACAACGTTGCCTGCAGCTTGTGCCAGGCTATGCTTCCCACTTCACTGGAAGACAACTATGCTGAACTTCTCCTCAGCCACCTGGGACCCTAAATTGAAATTCAGGCAAGCACATAGGCCGTCCTTATGGCTGCCGGAACCACAGCCCACCTGGCAGCTATGGAAGGGGTGGCAGCCAAGGCTGCGGCACGCACCCTGTCAGTTTCAGCGCTGCTTCTGTTAAGGTCCAGCATCAGCATAGTTTTCACGGGTAATTTCTGTGAGATGTGCAAGAGCCTTCAGACCTTCAGGGAGAGCCCTGCCCAACACAGTAGGGTGAAAAGGTCAAAAAAATTCTGCCGTCAGTCAAGGGAATGGGAAAAGGCATGCTGTTTCTGCTCACTCAACTCCCCCGACCGCTCAGCAGCTGTTGAGCATTCGGATTCATCTGAACCTACATTGGTCAAGGGACAGGCTGTTAGCTCCATGGTGCCCCAGTTGAGCTTGTCAGCCTCAACACAGTTTGAGCAGATGGTCGCAGTTTTTTTCTACTCTGCCGACCTGCTGTTTGAGGGCATCGAAGAAGCTTAGGTCTCCAAGACTCCAGTCCTGTCCGACCTTACTCGAGGGCCAGGAGCAGTCAGCAAAACCGTCTGTCTCCTCTCAGGAGCGGTTTCCCTTTGGGGTTGACCAGTCTAATCCTGAGCCGGTAGTCTGTACTGCCCCTCCGGCCATATCTCCTCTTCATCATTGACCCTGTCGAAGCTTGAGGTCAAAGTCGAGGTTCAGGTCAAGGGATTCCTTGAACACTCGGTCTAGCTTGACTGGGAGGCATCACTCTCAGCACTCTTCTTCCTCGGACAGTGAGAGGTTCCATTGTTGTATGTGGCAACACTACAGATAGATCATTTGGCAGCAGAGGACCTTGATTTTGCAGGGTTGGGCTGTACCCTTGACCCCTTCAGTCACCTGGTCGTTATCAGTTGAGCCTGTAACGGTCTGCCGAGACAGTTGTCCCTGGCATGAGTCTTGCCACTGATTCAGGTGGAGCTGCCCTCATAAAAGCCCTTGCAGGAACCCCTCTAAGGACTTCTGTCTGGCTACCGACTTTCCAGTCCAGTTGTCCATGGAGATCATGCACACGGAAGAGTACCAAGTGGTGGCAAATGGCAGAGGGCTGCATTTGAAGGTTCTTTGGACAACTCTGATGGGTCCTCGATGCAGTTCTTGAGGGCTTATGCTTTCAGCTGTGATTGGCCAAAAAGTTGACTGCTGACCATGGGCCGGTGTCCTTCAGGGCTTTCCTCTGGCTCGTGTCTGAGTCCTTGGAGATTCCCTTGAGTCCGTCAAAAAAAAAAGGGCCAAATAACCCTTTACTGAGATTCTGGATAGGGATGAATCCCCTGGGGTTGCCTTCCCTATGGCGACGGCCATCTTGGGACCAGCACTGGAGCTTTGGCAGCACCCAGCTTCCTGTCCAACACCCTCTGCCTGTGTGCAAGTCTGAAGTCCCTGCTGGCACCTTGTATGGATTTTTTGACCACCCTGCGTCTGAGGGTCTGGTCACAGACTCTGTCTTCCTTAAGTCCAGAAAATACTGGTGATATGGACAAGCATCCCAAAAAGCTTTATCACAAGTGAAGAAGGTCTGTGCTGCATCCTCCCTGTGTCTCCATCACGCGAGCTGTGCCCTGATGATGGCCCATTTTGGTCACTCCCTGATGGGAGTATTGGATTATGTCCTCCATACCTCCCTGCTGACAAGCTGCTGATGGTAAATGTGGCCCTAGACCAGGGTCAAGCACTGGCTAAACATCAGATTCAGATGGCCTTTGATGTGGACAATTACTATGCTTGTGCCATTGCAGCAGCCGTCATGATGTGTCACAGGGCCTGGCTGAGGATTTCCATCTTTACAGCAGATACCCAGCTCAAATTGGCCGACATCACCTTCCTGTGCACTGACCTCTTTGACCCTGGGGTGGAAGGCCACATCACCAGGACTGAAAAGTCCAGTGCCACCTTGGATTCTGTGGCCTCCTTTCAAATGGATGCGAAAGGGCAGAAGCGGAAGAAAAAGTATTTTCGGTTTCGTTCCTTTCGTCGCAGCAGCCCCAGCAGTGTGCCATGAGGTTTGTGCCCCAAGACCAAGTTCCTGGTCAGGACCCCAAATAATGTGGGTAAGGGTAATGGTGCCTGTGACAGCAGCAGGCACCAGTGCCCCCTCTAAAGCTGCCCACTGATGGGTCGGGGGTGTCTTTACCTTCCACCTGTCCCTGCCCAGGCTTCCTGTGGGTTTTTGGGGGTTGGTTATGCTACTTCTAACACAGTCCATAATTACCTCAGACAAGTGGGTCCTAGAGGAGGTAGCGGGCAGAGGGGCTACCTCTCTACTTTGAGGCTCTCTTGCCTTACCAACCTCACATGCCGAGGGAGTCCATGGTGTCACAGGACACGCTGTCCACCCTCAGACGGGGACATTGCTCAACTCCTAGAAAAAGAAACCATAACCTGTGTCCAAAATTCCATGGCAGGTTAGAGCTTTGTGTCTAGGTACTTCCTAGTCCCAAAACAGATGGGAGGGTTGGCACTCATACTGTATTTCAATGATCTGAATCAGTTTCCCAGGAAGTGCAAGTTCAGGATGGTCACACTTGGACAAGGTGGAATAGGAGCCTGTACCTGTTGTTATGGAAAGAGTTTGAATGCAGGGATCTGTTCTGTTCTTTCCTTTCCTGTCTCTTCTCTGTCTGGTTGCGCAACCAAATTTTCCCGTGAGACCTAGGATTTGGTCACCCTGACAGTCTTGCAATTATGTTGAAATGTAACTGATATTGGGATCCCTTTGTTTAGAAATTATATAGTGTTAATTGTTGAAATGTATATAATTGTGGTCTGAGATGATTGCAGAAAGCTATTGGAAACTCAAGAGGTTACTGGATTGCAAGTTTTAAGCCTTTTGCAGAAGAGCAGTGAAAAAGGGGCCTCAGCTCAGAGACACTGTGTTCCTGCCAGCACCTGCCTAAAACATACAAGAACACTTTGGAAGAAACAAGATGCTTATTAAGAATGGAGGTTGGAAGGACTTATAAGAGAGCTGAGTTGAAGTTGCATGTTAGATAGATCCAGAGATTGAAGAAAAGCTCAGATGGACTTTTTCTGTTTATTTGGCCTTTGTAAATAGTTATACTGAACAATATTATTTTTTTTTATGTAACTGCTAGTACAAATAAAACTCTTGTTGCGAATTTTACAACTGCTCCTGGTTTTTCCTGTGCTTCCTGACCAGTGCCTCGACGATACACACTGATCCAGGTAATATACCTTCTCTGGTGCCAGGGCATTTGGTTCTTCTCCTTCGACCTCCAGCACATGTTCTTCCACATTTCTCTCCATCCCACTAGTGGTACCTTTGGTTCTGCCCAGGGGTCCTTTACCAGTTCCAGGTCATGCCATTCAGTGTCTCCTCAGCTCCAAGGGTCTTTATCAGGTGCATAGCAATGTTGGCAGCATTTCTGCTGTGCCAGGGGGTCAGGGTATACCCCTACCTAGACAACTGGCTGATCGCCGGACTGTCCAGTGAAGCAGTGGAACGGTCCAGGGACCTGACCTTCCAGACCTGCAGAGACTTGGGCCTTCTGGTCTGTTCGGCCAAATCCAAACTGAACCCCTAGCAGGTGATTCATTTTATCAGGGCAAAACTAGACTTCCTTCGGGCCAAGGCCCGACTCCCTGCAGACCAGGCACTGTATCTGACCTCCTTTTCCTTATCATTTCAGGTTGGGTGCTCATGCCCTGCTCAGGACTTCTGTGGCTTCTGAGGTACCTGCCATCCTTCACCAGCATGGTCCAGTGGTCCCCCCGTTTGAGGATGTGGCACCTGCAGTGGGAGCTGGGCCGTCAGTGGTCCCAGTGCCTTGGTCAGCTGGACCAGTCAGTCATAGTTACTCAGTTGACGTGGGATGCCGTCGAGTGGTGGCTCATTCCAGGACATCTGGAGGAAGGAGTCCCATTTGTCCACCCAGAGCCAAAAGTCACTCTTACAACAGATGTGTCCCAGGTGGGGTGGGGAGCACACCTGGGGGACTCCAGAGCCCACGAGTTCTGGACCCCTAGGGAGTCCCATCGCCCTTCTGGAGCTCTGAGCAGTGCATTTAGCTCTGGCAAAATTCACTCCTTTTTTCTGAGGTCAGGTCATGCAAATCTAGATGATCAACACTACGACTATGTTCTACCTAAACAAGCAGGGGGGCTTCATGCACTCCTTTACCTTGTGTCGGGAGACCTTCCGCACCTGGATCTTCCTGTGCAGCTTGGGTGCAGATCTACAGGCGATCCATGTCGCAGAAGCCAACAACCAGCTGGCAGACACCCTCAGCCAGGTGGGCTAGACATCACATGAGTGGTTACTGCATCAGAGGTTGGTGAACCACCTGATCTTCCTGAAATCAGTCTTCTCCATTCATTACTGGTGGGTCTTTTTTTTTTTTTTTTTTTATATTCGATATACTTTATTAGTATAGCAGCTTGTGTAGCAGGGTAACATAATATTAATAGTACAGCTGCAACAGGACATAAAACATGGCAAACATACAGACGCAAAACATAATATCAGAAACAAAAGAAAAAGGGGGGGGTTGAGGGAGATCCCCCAACCCCCCCCCCGAGCCTGCATGTCAGGGCAAATAGGAAGCAATTTGGGCTAAAACGGGCATTCAGGGTTTCCAGAGGGCTAGCAGAGTCAGAAGAGGTTCCCATATTGATCTGTAAACATCTAGTCTATGCTGAATGTTAGCAACGTGCTTCTCCAGTTGGATGGCAATTAAAATCTCATGATATTCCATGGCTGAGTGAAGGGATACATCTTTCCAGTACTTAAGTATGACTAGTTTAATGGTAGATGCTATTAAAGTTAAGTGGGCTTTCCGAACTTTAAGTGTGCCCTGTGGAAGAGAAGTAATAGGCAAGATTCTGGAATAAACAAGGAGTGTAACCCCAAAAGGCGAGTCTAAGATGTTTTGGATGGTATTCCAGAATGTTTGAACTTTTGGGCACTCCCATAGCATGTGAAAGAGAGATCCCAACCCTTCTCCACATCTGTGGCAAAGAGGGGGTACTCACCTCACCATAGCATGCAGCCTAACAGGAGTATAATATAGGTTATGCATGATGTTAAATTGGGTAAGTCTCAACCTGTCTTGTTTAACGAATCTGTAGAGGGTTTTCCATAACTTACACCAGTAGACTGGATCATCACGGAGAGCAAACAATTGCTTCCAGTAGTAACAAATCCCTTTAGGGAGTTCAGAATCAAGGTCTTGCAGGAGCTTATATATACCCTGGATACCGCATGTGGCTGCTTCGCTACTAGAAGCACTGTGGGCAAATCCAGTCTGCGTGGCAAGGACCATGGTTTAGGGCTAGGTAAGCTAGAACAGCCTTCCTGATTTGCCAGTATTTAAAGATGTCAGCATTGGATAATTGGAATTTCTCTTGCAGTGAGGCAAATGGAGTAATAGTCTTCGTTGCAGAGATCTTCCAATGTAATATGCTGTATTTTAGGGAAGAAAGATGGTGAAATAACCCAGTTCCCAATCAAAAAATGGGGATTTTTAAAGAGGGGTTGACTCAGTGAATTACTCCAATTAAGGGATATGTTTCTGTACTTGGTATAGGTCATAGAGGGACCAACCAAGGGGTGAATTTTTAAGGTGACGTGGAAGACTGTGAGGAGACTGGTACAAAAGAGCCGAGAGGGAGCAACAAGTTCTTTGCATTAATGCCCTTTCAGGTTCCACCCAGGCAGGAACGTAAGAGCAAGCTTGATCTGTGACCAGATCGTCCTTCCATCTAGCCAGTTTATGCTGGGCCCCATAATAAGTAAAGAAGGAGGGGAAGGCAAGCCCCCCAAAGTTTAGGCAGTAAGCACCTTTATTCCTCCATAGAAATTTATTGAACATACTTTATTACATAATTGTCTAAACCAGGGGGAGAAGGAGGCCCAACATACTCATTGGATACAGGATCCATGGGAGGACATTCATTTTGAGAATACTTAGATGTCCCCAAAGGGACATGGGCAGGGCACTCCACCTATCCATTTCCGCTTTGAGAGTGGAGATTAGTGTAGAGATTCTCCTTCATTAGTGAAGGCACGTCCCTGCTAACCTTAATCCCCAAGTAGGTCAGGACCTGAAGCACCCATGTTAGACCCAGGCCCGAGAGCTCCACCCGTGTAAGATGGTGGTTAAGAAGGAAAAATCTGAGATTTAGAGAGGTTAAGTTTATAAGATGAAACTTTGGAGAATAAACTTAGTTCATCTAGCAGGACAGGTATGGTAGAGACAGGATTTTCAGCATGTAATAGTAGATTATCCGCATGAGCAGAAAGCAGGTATTGTTTACCTTCAGTTTGAATACCAGTCAGGCCAGAGGAACTATTAAGTTTAAGAATAAGGGTCTGTAAGTAAAAATTAAGAGGGGAAAGCGGGCAACCCTGATCGGTCCCACGCTGAAGAGGGTGAGAGGAGACCATTACACAGTACCCTGGCTGTTGGGCCTGAGTATAGTATCCGGACCCATTTGATAAAATCATCAGGGAATCCAAAGCTGGCAAGAGAAGAAAATAGAAAGTTCCAGGATTCTCTATCAAAGGCTTTCTCAACATTGAGGAAAAACAGTGACGATGGGACCTTGGAGTTCCTCAACACCAAGAGGAGGTGCAGGAGTTTCCTCATATGGTCACCAGAGGAACAGTCGGACATGAAGCCCACCTGGTCATGCCAGATGACATCCCCCATGAGCAGAGCCAAGTGGATAGCTAGAATTTTAGCCAATATTTTAAGGTCCAAGTTGAACAGGGAGATTGGACGGTAATTGCCAGGAAGCAGGGGATCGTTACCAGGCTTGGGAATCAGAGTTATTAGCACTTCTGAAAAAGACTGATCGCTCATTCCACTATCAAACCAATAATTGTATACCTCAGCCAGAAATGGTGCGATTTGGGTACAACATTGTTTATAAAGATTAGACTGTAGACCGTCTGGGCCTGGAGCCTTGTCAGAGGGTAAAAGCTTAATAGCTTGTTCCACCTCAGAGACAGAAATTAAGGATCCAAGACCCTCAACCCGTTGGGGTGAGAGACTAGGTATTTTAATTGAGTTCAGGTATTGGGAGATACCAGGAGCTCCAGGATCAACTGAGTCTTCAGATGCATAAAGGGATTTATAGTCGGTGCCAAAGATCGCCACAATATTTTCAGGGTCCGAGACAGTATCCTCATCTAGGAATAAATCTGACAGCCTCGGCTTGACAGAGCCTAAGGGCCAGAACCCTTCCTGCTCACTCACCCGATTCTAAGTATCTCATTTTAGTGTGATGAAGAGAAAGTTCAGCTTTCTGGGCCATTATATCTGCATATTGGGACTGAAGCCTATATAAATTGGCCCAGTCAAGGAAGCGCGGTGCATGGAGTGTTCCAGGTGTTTGATATTTCTAAGAAGGGAGTTCACTTGGGCCTTACCCTGTTTAGTATGGATACTTGCCAGATGGATAAAATCTCTTCGAAGCTCGCATTTAAGCGCTGCCCAGTTGAGATTAGTCTTGGTTATAGAGTCTATATCAGACTTGTGGAAAGCGGTAATGAAATTTGGAACATGTTCAATCAGGGAGGGCTTTTGTAACAGTTGTGTGTTTAGACATCAAAGGGAGTCCTGTTTAAGTCCCGGTCCAAGAAGAAAGGCAATACTAACTGGGGAATGGTCAGATAAGACTCTGGGGTGAATGTCTGTCTCCAAAACCCCGGAGGGAGAGAGACAGCACTTAGTAAAATATAGTCAATACAGGAGAAGGAATTATGCGGTGGGGAAAAGAACGTATATTGTCTGCATGAGTGGTTTAAGGTGCGCCATACATCCAGGGTTCCAGTGCCTGCCATAAGGTCCCTCAGCGCTCTTTGGACTGGGGATAAACCCACTCTCTTACTGTCGGAGCGGTCGTCTCAGATTGGAGTACCGCATTCCAGTCCCCACCAAGTATAGTGAGCTTGGTGGGGGGGGTTCACTGGTAATCAATGACAACAGTTTTGTAAAGAACTGTGGTGCCTCTATATTTGGTCCGTAAATAGCCTATAATTATAGGAAATTACTCTAAAGTGCCCAGGAGGATAATGTAACGTGCTAGTGGATCCCACCATTCCTGTGTCAAAATAAATGGTACTGATTTAGCTACTAAAATGGCCATTCCCCCTCGCCTGGAAGAGGCCCAGTCCCAAAAACCTGACCTGCCCAAAGCCTCTGTAAGAGTAAAACATCTTCTCATTTGAGATGGGTCTCCTGAAGGCAAACCAGATGAACCCTCAGTTGGTGAAGATGTTTAAGTATCATGATTCGTTTACGGCAATTCTGGGCCCCTTTAGGATTCCAACTAATGAAGTTGTACTGACTACCCATAGAGTGCTTTCAACCAAAGAGTATAATAGGCAGAAACTTTGGTACCACTGGGAAGTTGACAGGTGAATAAGAGCATCCTATCATAGTCCACTGACACGCCAGGCATATCCCACCCTCCCAGCCTCATCCCAAAAGAAATGAAAAGTAACACACAAACCAACAGTTTCCCCCATCCTCCCAGTCACAACAAGAATGAACAGTACTATACTCCCCCCTCCCCTTCCCAGTACATAGTCCTCCCTCAACAATAAACAAACAGTAACACAGTATAAGCAAAGAAATGCCTAATATTCTAATGAAAACTTCCCAATCCCCCATCAACCACCCAGTCCTAATGACTGATTCTCCATACATCCTGGGACGTGATTCGAAATAAATGCCCAAAGCGTGTGCTCCTCCCCACCCCCTGCCCAGAACAGCAAATATTAATAAAGGTTCTTATTTTTAGTGAATGTACAAAAGAGACATCAACAAGAACATTACATTGGCACATGGCTATTGGGGCAATAGATTCCCAGAAATGAGGGGGCATGGGTAGTCTGCGAGATGGGGTTTGGTGTTTCGCAGTACCCCAAGTTCCTGAAGAACAAGCCCCTTATTACTGGGGGCACCTCTGTCTAAAACAGTTAAGCCCCATCCATGTGCGGAGAATATTAACTATATTCCACTTTGTGGTGAATCAAACAAATAAGAAAATCTGCGGTTTCTTTTCCTAAAAAAGAAAAAGTCTGCCACATCAAACAAACCATACAGTTGCGAAGTAATAGCACAGTAGGCTATATTGGCTAGGCTTCCAAAATACTTATCCGGGGGTGGGGGCCAGTAATTCAAAGGGAGTAATGTGAGCTCAGGTACCAGCTAAACTGAGTTCATGGGGCGAAAAAGAGAAGAGAATCAAGTGGGAAAAGTGAGCAGTCCAGTTAATATGCCAAGAATTCAGTCTGCTGACAGGATCTTCAAATGTCCAATAAGTGGAACCCGAGCTCTTCACAAGTAATGGAAAAGGCAGCTTAAACAGTCCAGTCCTTCTGGATCTTTGATAACTCCCGTGGAAAAAACAGAAGTTAGCCTTATCATTCAGGCTGGTGTTAACTCCCACATAAAGATCTAAATTAAGTGCAAGCCAGTGAGGAAGTAAAAGAACCCTGTCAATGCCCAGGGCGTTCTAGACGATAAGAGATGACGTGTCTAGCTCCCGATATTAACGGTGAACCATACCACAGGGAAAACAAATTAGTGCACAGATACTTAGGCCAGGGCCTTATAAGTAAAAATTCAAAAGCACATGATAGATAAATCGTAGCCTCAGAAAGATATAACGGATATAGAACCACCGGAAGGGCTTCCCACACTGGCTGGGTCCTCATTTAAACCGGTCTAGGAGCAGATTTTTCAGAGCCACTCTCGCCTGTTCCACCGTATCATAAGAATGCCACTGATCTTATCTGTGTCAGTCTTCACCACTCATCATCTTTGGGTATTGGCCGGAGGTCACGACCCCATGGGAGCCTTTTGAGGGGGGGGATGGGCGGAGTCGATGCACCATCGTCTCTGCCCTCGAGGCCAACGCACTGCGTGCTGCTCGCGGGTTGGCCATTAGGTGTTGTCGACTCCACCCTACCGCCAATTCTTCGTCTCCCACCGTTGAGGTCACACCTCGTGGGTAGCTCTGCTGCGTAAGAGGCATGCTGTTGATCTTGAAGCCTTTGGCTCCGTTTACGTAGTCCATCGACTCTGTCCATTGAATTCTTTCCTGTCAGTTCAGTTTCGCTCCACTCGACATCGCCTGAGATTAAAGTAAGACTGATCCTTTCTTTATTTTGTGATGTCGGGTCTTGTTTGGTGTTGTTTTTTCCGTAAGTCATGTCTCGGTCAGGGGGGGCAAGAAAACTGTGAAGACGGGACGGCCCCCTGTGCATCGGTGCCCGTGTGGCCATAAGTACTCCATCACCAACCAACATGATCGTTGCCTCGCGTGTCTTGGCCCACTCCACGACATGGATTCGTGGGACTCCTGCTTCTCCATGGACCGTCGTGTCATCGAACAACACGCGTGGAAAGTTAGACAAGCTCTGCTGACTTTCGGGGGACGGTCGTGCACTCGTCGGGCCATGCCACGTTCTCCCGGCCTTTCCTCTGGGTCTCCTCCCGGTTCTGTATGGACCAAGGAGGAGGGGGGCTTCTGCTTCTTGTAGCCTTGCCGTTACAGAAGCCCCTTCCGCAGTGCAGGAGGCCCAGTCCGTTCCCATCTGGGGACGGACGGGAGGCACGGCCTTGCTAATCACCCGTTCGGGGGTGAAGGCTCCCTCAGTGTTGTACTCTCAGCTCGGAAGGCCTGGGTTGGCGCCATCCTCTACGCCGTCTGTCGGTGCCGTCTTGGGCCTCGGCTCCATGGGACCTGATGGCACCGTCGGTGCCAGTCTGTCGCTCGGCACCCTTGCTGCCGTTGGCACTGTTCATGGCGCCAATGGTGCTCACGGCACCGTAGGAGGCTCTACAGCACCATCCTTGACTGTTTCTCACCCCGGCACCGTGGTTGAACACAGCGCCATGTCCAGCTCTGGAGCCGCTTGCGGCGCCTTGCAGGGTTATGGCGCTGTTGGAGTTTGCAACCTCTGTGCTGTTCACAGCACGGAGAGCGCGGTTGGAACAGTCATCGGCACCGTCTCTGGCGGCACCATGACAGGCTCCGCCTCCGATGCTGCTGCTGTCGTTAGAGCCGTGTCTTCTTCCCGTGCCATTCGTGGTGCGGCTGAGGACGTCGCCGACTCTGGTGCTGTCTCTGGGTCTGTGCCCTTTTCAGTCGGGATGACAGCAGGCGTCCACGTACCGTTTGGCACAGAATTTCGATCTCCACCTCCTTGGAAGGAGAATCGGACTCTAAGTCAGACAGGCAATATGACTTTTTGGAGTTGGCTGCTCACGTGGACACCTTGGTAGTGTCCTCGACAGGCCAGAACCAACCCACCTCTGAGGAGAGGACAGTGGCTTCCGGGACAAGGGTCAGGGGTGCTGACCAGCAGGTGGTGGTGCAGGCCACCATTGCTCTGCAGCCTAGACTTGGAGGGTTTTCTGACCCCTCAGTGGTGGTACCCCCTCAGGTGGTGTGCCTGGATCGCCCAGATTTGGTGCCGATTTGGAGCACCTCCAGGAGGGAAGGGTACTGCTCCCTGGATAGCCCCTTTGGGGGCTGACCAGGGTTGCCAGCTGCCTAGGATGGCACTTTCAGATTCTGAGGGGTCGAGGGGTATTGGTTCGATGTGGCTACCTTTTTCTGGAGCCCACCCAGGCTCTGGAGAAGTCGTAGCATGGACCCTCACCCTTCCCTTTCGGTTTCCTCGAGAGGGCTCCATTTTGTGGAGGTAGGGGATCGTCCTTCTGGACTTTCACGGCCCCGGTCACCTCACGGGGGATTCTTCAGGGCGCAACCTAGGCAGTTCCAGTATGGTTGACCAGCTGTCGGCTGTGGAGTTTTCCAGAGCTACCTCTTCTTTTGGTGCTCCAGGTGCGCTTTCTAGCCCAGGTGGAGGACAGCCGATTCCTGTTGTCATCTCTGCGCTCTCTCCTCTGCCACATTCTCCTGCTCTCCCAGGTATCCCTGGTCCTAGTGGTCCTCTCTTCTGGGAGCAGTTCAGAGCTGTGGCTGCTCAATTTCCCTCATACGTTAGGGCCATGGACAGAAAGGTTTTTTCAACCTCTCCTTGAGCAGCCAACCTCTGAGGTCCTCTGACTCCTCATCCTCCTCTTCAGGAGGTGAGGAACCGTCTGTCCACATCTCCCCAGCTGCTGATCTAGCTGAGTATCAGCATTTTCTCGTGAGGATGTTGGAGGACCTGCATGTCACCCCACCCACTTAACACAATCCTGAGCATTTGACATGCGCCTTTTTGGACAATTTCAGTGCAGACACCCTTGTGGTGCCCCCATGGCCTGCTCCCTTTAGGGAGGCGTCAGTGCACTTCTGGCAGATACCTTTTTCGGAGTCCCAGCCTCTAGGGATCTCCACCAGAGTGTGTGCCCCGCCCGAGTCTCCAGGTAGCCTGCCTCATCCCTAGCTCAGGATTGACACAACTGGATACCTCGGATAGGCTTCGCGCCCTTCACCGTGACCGGCCCCCAGATGCAGACTCCATGGATTTTGACTCCTGGGGTAGGAGGACGTTTTACTCAGCACGGTTACTGCTTTCTGTATCTGCTCATCAGGCCCACTATGCTACCTATGATAGGTTCCTGTGGTCCAGGCTAGGTCAACCCCTAGCCTCGATGCCTGACATGGAGGAAACCAAACAAGCCATTGCTCTCTTTGCACGTGGCCTGGAGCTAACAAGGCACCAAGCAAGGGCATCGTATGACGCCAGTGAGGTAGCTACCAGGGTCATAGGGACAGCGATCTGCACTAGGCGGATGGCATGGCTGCGTCTCTCTCGGTTGTCACCCTTGGCCCAGCGTAGGGTGATTAACTCCGCTCACCAAAGAGCCTACCTTTTCTCCCAAAGAGTAAGACAGTGTCTGTCGGGGCAACTTCCTACCCCCTCCAGGGGTCCCCATCTCATTCTCCCCACTCTCTGGCCTCTCCAGACCCATGAAGGTTCTCTCTCTTGGTGTGCCACCCACTGAGAGTAAAGGGACTTAGTCCCTTAGGGTTAAAGCCCCCTTCGGGGGGCTCGGCCCTTACCCAAAGGTGATGAATGGTGAAGATTGACACAGATAAGATATGAAAATTACGTACCTACCATAATTCTGATCTTTCTGTGTATCTTCACCATTCATCACAATCCCACCCTCCATACCCCTGGGGCCTCAGTCTCTGGGTGCCCCCTCCACCTCCCTCTCTGTGCCCTCTTTCGCCCCCTCTTCTGTTAGTCAGGAATGGGGTGATCTCGGGCACATAGGGGGATGTTTTTCTGTAAGAGGAGAGTAGTCTGGATGAGGGGGTGTTCCTTCCTCAGTGCCTTGGCTCCACCCCTGTGGGGTGGAGGTTGGTAGTTGCCCTCTTTCTGTTCTTTCTCCCCATTAGCTTTACTTTGATTTCCTTGTCCTTTGGACACAACCTCAATTTAATTTAAGAAACTAGGTTTCTTACACCAGAAATTTAATTTTTTGGGGGGAGGAGGGTATTCCCTGTATCCTGTCTTTTCTTCCAGAATAGCTGATTCTGCTTATGTTGGAGTTATTGCCAGTGATTCTGTGCCTTGAATTCTGGCAGTTTAGCCTTCTGACTACTCTTTCGCAGTTCTTGTACAATCTGGAGACAGGTCAAGGTTCCAGGGCGTGTTCCCTTCTCCTCCCCCCCCCACACACATTTCTCTCCCTAATTTCCTTAACCTCCCTCCCTCCTTTTCTACTCCCAGAGATTGGGGCCCCTCCCAATCCCTTAGTTTTTTCAACTTCTTCTGTGCTCTCAGTCGTTTATTTCTCCTGTCTGGACACAACCTCAATTTAATTTAAGAAACTAGGTTTCTTACACCAGAAATGTAATTTTTTTGGGGGGGTCGGGGGGTATTCCATGTGTCCTGTCTTTTCTTCCAGAATAGCTGATTCTGCTTATGTTGGAGTTATTGCCAGTGATTCTGTGCCTTGAATTCTGGCAGTTTAGCCTTCTGGCTACTCCTTTGCAGTTCCTGTACAATCTGGAGACAGGTCAAGGTTCCAGGATGTGTTCCCTTCTTCCCCCCCCCCCCACATTTCTCTCCCTAATTTCCTTAACCTCCCTCCCTCCTCCTTTTCTACTGTCAGAGATTGGGGCCCCTCCCAATCCCTTAGTTTTTTCAACTTCTTCTGTCCTCTGAGTCGTTTATTTCTCCTTTTATTTATATATATTTTCCTTTCTCTGTCCCTTTGGACTTTCTTGTCCCTCCCTCCCAACTCTTCTTACTCTGTGGTGACTCAAAACTGGCGGGATAGCGGAGTCGACAACACCTAACAGCCAACCCGTGAGCACCACGCTGTGTGTCGGCCTCGAGAGCGGCACCGATGGTGCTTCAACTCTGCCCATCCAAAAAAAAAAAAAGAGAGCTCCCACGGGGTCGTGAACGCCAGCCAATACCCAAAGGTGATGAATGGTGAAGATACACAGAAAGATCAGAATTACGGTACGTACGGAATTTTCATATCTTTCAAGTAGATCTGGTGAAGGGCCGGATAGTACACCCTAAATTCTATACCCGGAGCAATGATTTTTGTTATAATGAGCTGCAATGCCGCTCTCTTCTGTCGGACCGAATACGGCAGATCACGAGCAATTCTGAGTTTAGCGCCTTCCCACTGGACCTCTTTAATGTCCTTAATCACTCCCAAAATGTGCTGCTTGTCTCAAAAATTCAGTAGCGGGAAAATGAGCGGTCTGGGAGGGGTACCTTGTAGAGGAATTGCTCGGAGGGCTCGTTCAATAATATAGGCAGGCCCATTGGGAGAGGGGCCTGCTATCCTCTCACACAGCTTTTGGATGAACAGTATCACATCCCAACCCTCCTCTTTTTCCCGGTAGACCCAGGATAACTAAGTTATTTTGTCTGGACCTGCCTTCCAGGTCCTCCAGCTTTTCTTCAAATTTTTTAACCCTGTGGCATAGGGCCATCAGCTCTGGGTCAGTATGAGAGTGCCAGTCATCTATAGATGAAATTCGGGCCTCATTGTCTCCCATTCGGGTAACTAATTGTTCAGCTGTGGCCTTCATTGTGTGGAGATCTGCCGACAGGCCAGATAGTATGTCTTTCAGTGAATTAAGGCCTTCCTGAAATTTACTTTCGGTTAATACAGTTTGGGCTACTGGTGTTGGTGTAACGGGAGTTGCCTTTGCTTTCACCCGCTTGGTCCTTGTCGGAGTAGTCGGCGGAGTATGTCGCAGTGGAGCGTCTCTCATTTCGGCCTCCACGCAGGTAAGATTTCACTAATTCACTGAAGTTCCGACTAAATAAGGCTAGCAAGATGATGACAGGTGAATTATGTAGTTTTATTAGTAGAAAGTGAATATTTTAGGCAGGGGTGCAAGAGCTCGCTCAGCACACGTCCTATCTCTTATGCAGCCATCACATGACCATTACTGGTGGGTGTTGCCGGATGTGCCAGACTCCTGCAGGAAACTTACAGCTTTAAGTTTCTCAGCTTTTTCTCTGGAGGAGGGGCCAATGTTAGGGATGGCACTGCCTTGAGACAGACCTATTATGTGGCGCTTGCGGGTTGGTCGGGAACGGACGCCAGTCCCTCCACCACCTCAGTTCTTATTTTCCTGCCATTGAGGTGCATCACCTGTGCGGAGCTGTAGCTGATAACAATTTTTCTACTGCGTAGTTCTACTACCGCCATTCACTTGATGCAATAGACCTCCAGTGACACAGGAAATCTGGTTAAAATGTTCCTTCTATTCTTTTCTGGCTAGTTCTATGGCACCGAGTCTGTAACTGTGTTTTATTTTGTTTTTCTGCACGCAGTTCTGTCTGGTTCTGGGCCTTCTTCTAAATCAAAGGCAGGACATGCCACTATGCTTCGGTGCCGCTGTGGCAGGCCGATGACTGTTAATGGACCACCATAATCGTTGCTTAACCTGCCCGGGTATGCCACACAACATGGACAACTGCGATACCTGCTTCTTCATGGACCGCCCGGTCCTAGAGTTGTGCGCGCTGAAGGTGGGTCGGGATCCTCCCACCTTAGGAGGCTGGCGTCAGTCCCAGGATGCCAGGGCCCGGACTTTAGTCCCTTCCCCTGGGTTTCCCTGCGGTACTGTACGTACCAATGGGGAGCAGACCTCCACCAATTATAGCCTTGCTGAGACGGGAGGCCTGTGTGAGGAGTCAGGTGGACAATCTGCCTTCTCCGGGGTCAGCTGAGCACCCTTCATGGTTCGTTGCCTCCTCGGCGGCACGGGCACCCCTGGTGTCTCAATCCCAGCTTTGCACTCGACCTGAGCAGCCGGAGCCCTCAGCGCCGCCTGCCGGTGCCGCTGTTGGTGCTGGATCCCCATTCGGTTCTGTCCACAGTACCAGCAGAGGGAATGTTTCAGTGATGGGCTCTTTAGCCGTCTCCTTGAGCCCCTCCTCTTCGGAGGAGGAGGATCGGGATGACCCCGATTGGCTACCCGACTCACAGGAGTCCTGTCTCTCTCCTATACCCAGCTGTTCAGTCTCTGGTGATATGGGGTCAGCCACTGCTGTTTCTAGGTATGTCCTTGGGGCTGTCTCCTCTGTGGCCTCCGGTGCCGCTTGTGGCACCGGGGATGCTGCCAGTGCTGATTCCGGTGCTGGGTTAGGGTCCAGCGCCGACCCTGGTGCCAAGTCTGGTTCTGGCACCAGGGTGGGCTCCAAAATGGATTCTGACACTGTTTCTGGCACTGGAATTGTCTCAGAGCCCCTTTTCTGTGGTACTAGGGGCCAACCGCGAGGAGCAGGTCCCTATCTAGTGAGGTGGGGATGGGAAGGGAAGGTCAAGGTTGGCATGCAGTCACTCTTCCAGGGCAACTGGTGGCTCTGGGAGGAGCCTCAGTGCCGACCTTTCTCTCCTCTCTGGAACCGGGTAAGTCCTAACAGGTGGAGCAGGGGCCATCCACAAGGGACAGACCAGCTCCATTTGCACCATTGTGGGGTCCTCTCCCATGGGCACCACTTTAGCCACCCCTGTCTGGTTGAGCGTCCTGCAGTGGGTGAGTTGTGCAGCCCTCTTCTCAAGAGGGGTCCCCCATACGGTCTTGTAGCCCCAGCAGAGGTCCTGCTCTGGCTTGTCAGACTTGTCCTCCATCGTCTGTTCCTCTGCCTCTTCCTTCTACACTTCCAGGTCTCTGTGGCCCTTCGGGGTCAATAACCTGAGAACACGTCAGGCATCGGCGGCTGCCTTCCCTCGCTATCTGAGAGCCCTGGACAAGGTCTTTTTTGTGTGTGTGTGTGTGTGTGTATTTTCTTTATCTCCCCCGAGACTGGCCCCCTTCCACTGGCCCTCCCAGCCCCGTCACTCCGGCATCCACTAGTACTCACTCCTTGCTTGAGGTGCCAGCTTGCCAGGTGTGGCACCTGCGAAGGGTCGGAATTATCCTGCCAGTCCACAGGATTTTCATCCTCCACTTTCTTCCCTGCAGGACAAGTGTGCAGTGACGCCAGTGGCCGAGTCACGAGCGCTTCCGCATGCGGCATGCCAGACGTCTGCTGCATCTTCCCCTCCTCCAATCTGTGGAATCGATATGCCAGCCTTCAGCTGCTGCTAGGGGCCAGGCATGCACCAATATCCAGTCCCACCCCTCCCCAGGAGAGGAGAGCTGTCCTCTGGATCCTCTCCCTCCCTGGCCGACCCCCAGCGACCCACTCGCACCTCGAACACAGGTCGCCGGCATGGCAGGAGGTAAGGCATAGCTGCCTCAGCCCTCCACGCCAGCTCTGACGAGGTCATTTTTAGACCTGAGCCTCCAGATGCCCCTGACTCTGAATTGCCACCTTCATGAATTTGTATCTGTGACTACAGAAGCACAGAGGCCTGTGCTGCTTCAGCCACAGAAGTGTGTGTACATCTTACAGTGTGCATGAGTACCTGTGTGGGGCCTGTGCCTCTGTAGACAGACGTTCTGCTGAAGTTGAGTATCATGGATGTGTCTATGTAGCTGTGGAAATGCAGTGCCCACCTGGACCTGCTCTTCTGTAGCCAGAAATCATTGTGTATGTGTTACACCTGCTGCTGCAGAGATGCAGGTCCCTCTGGGGCCTGTGCTTCTGCTGACAGAAGTACTGTTGCAGTTTTTGTATCATGTTTTTGTGGGGCCTGCACTTCTGCAGTCAGAGGTCGATGTGTATGTCTTAAATCTGTAGCTGCAGAAGCACATGCCCCATGTAGTACTGCAGCCAGTATGTCTTACGGTAGGCATGAGCACCTATGGGGGACTGTGCTTCTGAAGATACAAATCCATGAAAGTAGCATATTAGTGCTACTGCATTTGTGTCATCTGGAAACAGTTGTATATTGTTTGCCTTACTTGATAATGGAGTGTGTGTGGTCTTGTTCCTTTGCTGCTTGGGGGGGGGGGTTAGGAAACCCTAACATCATATTTCCCTACTTTTGGGGCAATAAGTTGAACCTTAACTGGTGCATCAATGCAGCTTTTCAATAAATATCTATATATGTAGATAACCCACTCTAGGGTGTGCTTTGTTTCGCATGAGGCCACAGGCCAAGTGCATCAGCCACCCAAGGCATGCGTATATCAGAGCGCAACTGCACACCCTAGAGTGAGGTATCTATCTTATAAAATGGCAAAATTGTTTTGGAGGGGGCTAAAAGTGCAGGTGTACGGTCACCTGATGGTGTTTGTCCAGTGCCATTGATTCTTTTTTCTAGCCCATTTTATAAATATATATATATATATATGCAGTATTCATATGCATATATATGTGTGTGTGTGTGTGTATATAGATATGTATATTGCAAAAAACTCTGTTAATACATCAGTTAGGGTTGATAGTATAGTGACAAAAGTCTGGAAATTCAGTGTTAGGGTTACCAACCCTACCACCCCAGCCCCCACCCTCCACTCACCAACAGGCGTCAGGGTGTGCCTAGGGGTCGTCAGCCCTAGCTCTCAGAGTTTTTTGCAATGAATTTCCCTTCTTTTTGAAATAGTATCCTTATTTTACTGTGGGAGCACAGGGTCCTTCAGACCCTGCTCCAGTCCCTCCCTAGATGTGCATATGTATGTAGGTACACTCTTCGCTTCCATGTGTCAAACAATTACCAGATGTTTAGTATAGCCATCTTATTACCCCACCTCATGTACCCTAGTACAGAGAAATTATGAAATGCAAGGCAAAACGTAATTATGTGCAGCTGCAACGCCATTCTGCGCCACAGGTGATAAAACACATTTCGGGTAGGATGTTGAAAATGTCAGTTGTACTGTTCTTGAGGTGGTGGGAAAAAATGGCTATGTTGAGAATTTTGCAGCAAAATATTAAAAAGCACCAAAGTTATGCACGTACGTAGAATAAATTCAATGGATGCATATAACCCTGCCATTTTTAGGAATTTTTGCACCAGATTTTCAACATGGACTTTTTGGAACCCCACCTCATGAATAGTGGCACTGTAATTTCACTCGCTCCATTCTGCGCAATAGGCGTGAAAACACATTTCGGTCAGGATGTGAAAAATGACAGCTGTACTGTTCATGAGGTGGTGTTAAAAAAAAAAAAAAATGGCAATGTTGAAAATTTGGATTGAATAAATTAAAAATCAACTAAGTTATGAGAGTGTGTGTAGAAAAATTTCAATGACCGCACGTAACTTGGGCGTTTTTCAGATTTTTTATACGAAATTTTCAACATGGTTTTTATGGGGATCCCACTTAAAGAACACTTTACTGTCATTTCGTTACTCAGTCTTGAAAGGTGATTTCACACAGTGACTGTGAAATCACCTTACGGATCCATTTAATGAGACGACAATGACAGTGTTTGTGAGGTGGGGTCCCAGAAAGCCTATGTTGAAAATTTGGTGTTAAAATTCGGAAAAATGGCTGAGATATCAACATAAATTAAAAACGCCATAGACTGCCATTATATGAAGCTTACCTTGATTCTTCAGTTTACTGCTCAGCTTTGAAGAGTGCAGACGTGTCCCGGTCCACAGAAGATTGCAGCCGACTGTCTCCGGTGGTTTTTTTACAGATTTAACAAAACAAAAGTCGGGACAGTTTTCTTTTTTAACAGGTTTTATAGTAAGCTTCATTTCAGGACACTGGGAGTGGGCTCCTCAGTGTGTCTGAGTACTGGGGGGAGGGGAGTTAGTTACGAATGTCGACATGGAGATTGGGCACCCCGATGTCGGCAAAGTAAATATTTATTAATTATAACAATGGGCTTGCCGGGGAGGGGTAGGCATCTGACACCAGGGGTGGGCATCCCGGTGTTGGAATACACAATTAAGGACACTGGGGGGCTGGTCAGAATGCTGACACGGGGATTGGGCACCCCGATGTCAGCAGGAAATGTAAAACAAAGGGCCTTTTCTTTGGGGACAGGCATTAGACACCGGGGGTGGGCATCCTGATGTCGGAATTAAGAATTAAGAATTAAATATTTGGGGACACTGGGTGTGGGCTCCCCGGTGTCCCACACTACTGGGGGAGGTTACATGCCGACATGGGGATTGGGCATCCCGGCGGCAAAAACATTTTTATTAAATAAAACATGCCTTGGCCCCCTTACAGGCAGTAAAGGAAAAAGAAAAATATCCTTTTATTAGGTAAACACCAACAGGTGTTTACCTAAACTGAGGCAGAGGAAGACGATTCTGACATTATTTAGCCAGAAAAGGTTTTGGGCTGTTGTACTGTGGGTAGTGGGTTTTTCCCATCGAAGTAGTGCTGTAAAATGCAGCAGTTTTCATGGAACAGTACAGCAGTTTGCGGCAGTTTTCGTGCTACTGTGCCATTAGTTGCATGAAAATTGCTGCAATTTGCAGAACTTTCACAAAACAAGTGCCACAAATTGCTGAACATCGGAAACTCAGAAAACCTATTTCTGGCCACTATTTTTAAAAAGTAATGGTAGGATCGTGTTCTTCGGGCCCCGATTAGGTAAACACAACTGTTGGTGTTTACAAAGGGGCAGTATTTTTTGAATTTCACCTTTTTTTAGTCGTCGCTAACTGAAAGCAAGATGGCAGCAGCATGAACGTGCACAACCCATTTACGGCAGTCAAAAAGTGCTTTTGAGGCAGACATATATTTTTTCCCCATAGGTTATAATGGGAAACCTAACTCTCTAATAACTTTTGAACAGATTAATATTTTTTCACCAAACCTTCAAAAGGCACATTAGTGACCCCTTACGCCCTGACAATTTCAGACCAGACCCCCAAACCATTTGGGCCATAGCCCCGGGCAAAGAATTTGACAAAAAAGTGGTATTTTTTCACTTTTTTTTTTTTTACACTCCTCAGCCGCACATCCAACCAGAACAAAACTTAACAGATCCAAAGATCTATGGTACCAGACGGCACTTGCAAAATTTCAGGCAAATTGGACAAATGGTTGCAAAAGTATTAAAGTGTAAAAGTTTGGGTTTAACGTAGAAGTGGCTGTGCAACCCTAAATATAGTGGCACAGATAATATATATTCATTGCAAAACACTCCGTTAATGCATCAGTTAGGGTTTCTATTATAGCGACAGAAGTCTGGAAATTCAATGTTAGGGTTACCCACCCCACCCTCCAAACACAAACAGGCATCGGTGTGCCTTGGGGTCGTCGGACCCAACTCTGACCCCACTCCATGTGTCAGGAAGATCAGATGGTACAGTATAGGAGAATGGGGTGAGAGTTAGGCCCAAGGCACACCCCAACGCTTGTTTGTGTGTGAAGGGTGGGGTGGGGTGGTAGGGTTAGTAACCCTAACATCAAATTTCCAGACTTTTGTCACTGTAATAGAAACCCTAACTGATGCTGTAATGGAGTTTTTTGCAATTAATTTCATTTCTTTTTGAAAAAGTGTAATCTTTCCCATACTCCCATCACGCTGCCATCACTTCATAATGGTATCCATTTGTGGGAGTACTGGGCCCTATGGGCCCTGAACTCCCATCTATCTATAAGTGTAGAGACATTGTAATGAACCCTCATCTCCCTATGGGAGCACTGCATAATGGAGGGCCCTGCTCTCCCATTATTGTATAATGGTATCCATATGTTAGAGTGCAGCAGTCCCTTATACTCATAAGTATAGAGACATAGTGCAGGCCTATAGACATTCCAAGTAACCATTGTGCTTCAAAAGTGACAATATCTCAGTAACCATAGGAACTTTAGAAAAAATTCCACCGCAGTTGTAATCATGACCAGGCAACCTGCATTCATGCTTAGTACACCTGAAAGTGTACTAAGCTGCATTTAGCGAAAAAATCCACATCTCAAACTTGTTTCCGAGATATAGGAGCCAAAAGATACCACAGCCACCACAGTGTTAGTCTGTGGGAAACTTTGGAATGCTGTAACTATGGAACCGATGTAAATGTTTTCACCAAACCAGCAAAAGGCATATCTGTGGGGCAAGCCCTTTCTACTCGGCAAATTTCAGCCCGAAACTCCAAACTGTTTAGTTGCAGTGAAGTGGCTATTTTTTCCAAGTACTTTCGTTAATTTGAAACATTTTTGCAAATTTTGTGAAAGCTTTCACAAAAGGCTGTCGCAATTTACAAAAGAATGGTGGGACACTTTTGCAAATTTGCAAAAGTATTGCACAGGTACTTTCGCAAATTGTGACACTACCAACAGGAAAAAGGGAAAAAATATATTTTCCAGCATTATTTTATAAATCTGAAGCCAGGATCGTGTTCCTAGGGTCCCTATTAGGTAAACACAACTGTTGGTGTTTACCAAGGGGCATAATTTTTTTAATTACGTTTTTCTCCATCGCTAACTGAAAACAAGATGGGGGGGGCGCATGACAGTACTGAGCCCATTTGCGACAGAAAAGGTTGCTTTCGTGAAAGTAAAGACGTGCTTTTGCATGGCACATATATTTTTTCCCATAGGCTGTAATGGGAAACTCAAATCTTTAATAACTTTTAAACGGATCAATATTTTTCAAGAAACCTTCAAAAGGCACATCAGTGACAAAGATCCCACATACCCTGACAATTTCAGACCAGACCCCCAAACCATTTGGGCTGTAGTCCCAAGCAAAGAATTTGCCAAAAAGTGATATTTTTCACATTTTTTGGCACTCTGCAGCCGCACATACGACTGGAATAAAACCTACCAGATCCAGGGATCTGTGTTACCAGACAGCGCATGCAAAATTTCAGACAGATCTATTGAATGGTTGCAAAGTTATTAAAGTGCAAAATGTTGGGTTTAACATAGAAGTGGCCGGGCAACCCTAACTGTACTGGCACTATAAGACATTTATCTATAGATATGTAACTATATATATTTATCTATGTATATGTATATATACATATCTTAGATGTATACAGAAAAAAGTGTGTAAATTTATATCTCTGCAGCTGTGTCTAGTGGTTATATGTGTGTATTCATTGTTCACTTGTTTAGCTTTGTTCATTGTATTACATGTGTTTTAACTTCCCGCTCTTGGGTGAAATTTCTTTCCAACCACTGTAAAAAGGTACTGAGATGTTCGGGTATGGCTACAGCTGTATACAGGAACACACATGGTGCCATACCAGGGTGTTGCTGCCCTCTAAATATTATGATCTTACTTCAGGGGTATCTCTTGCAGTAAGCCACACCTGTGGATCTACAGCTGCCAGATGCCAGAACCACATGGAAACTTTTCTAGCTGGCAGTCTACCTGGGGGCCACCTATTCCAGCATCACATGTTGATGTCGCCCTATCCTATAAGAGTGGGCAGCCCCCCGCACCCTCCTCGGTTCTTTTCCCGCCGTCAACCATTACATGTCGGACTTCAGGGAGGTACCGCCAGATTTGGTTGACCACCATTTCTTACCGTTTTTATTTTCTGTTTCTCTCCCTAGTGTAGCAGCATTTTGCTTCTAAAGTGATTTCCTTCATTTTGTATGCTGAACTCTGTCTCCAGTAAGCCCTTCAGGACTTGCGCTTCTGGGAAGAAGATCCCCAAGAAGGATGATCACGAAGCTTGTGTCTTCTGCCTAAGCCCAGGCCATGACACCCAGGCCTGTGAGATCATCTGCGGCTTCAACCAGACTACCAAGCAGTGCCACCAGAAGACCTTGGAAACATTCTTGCTTTAGCAGAAGGTTGCCTGCATGGCAAAGGAGCTGCAAGCTAGGGCCTCCACTTCTCTGGCCCAGCCTCGGGTTTGCAGTCCTCCAAGCCTGGAGCAAATTGTGCAGGAAACAGAAACACTGGGGACAAGGACTTTGTCAAGGTCGGTTCTCCCTGACGCACTTGCAGTCGGCGCTTTGTGCTTTAGCCACGGTGGGACCTTCTTTCTCTTCAGTGGTGGCCCCGTCTGCCTCGCAGACGCCCTCTCCCCCACAGGCTACATATTGGCAGCTCCCCCCCCCCCCACCAGTCTCATCTTGGCAGGTGTCAGTTACTTTGTGCTTGGGGGCCCCCACTGACAACTCAACCTCTGCTGTTCTAGGGACATGGATATGTTGTTCATCCACACTTATTGGCAGGTTCCTTGCCGCTTTAAATCTTGCCGAAAGGTCTTCAAGCTGGCTCCTCCCACCCACCCAGGTGGTAAAACTCGGCTCCGCCCCATGACGCCAGATCTTCCTTACCGCTTGGAAGCTCAGGTTCTCTCCTTAGCGCTCTGCGTTTTCGACTGGTTTCTGGAAATTTCGGTCTTCGAAATCAATTTGAAGTTTTCTGAAACTTCGATCTTTTCTTCTTTGCTGCGGCGATGGCTCATTCGTTTTCCGGCTCCGGGAGGCGCCCGGTTAATTCCTCCAGGAGAGACCCGCACTCCACGTGTGCTTACTGCCTTGACTTGGATCATGATCCTCAACTTTGCGAATTTTGTTGTGCCCTTTCGGCCAGCTCTCTGGAGGATCGCGCGGCCCGTTCGGGGCTCGGGCGAACGGTAATTTTCCCGCTCCGGAAAATTCCTCTGAGACTCGTCGGGCAGTGTCCGCATCGGCTGTCTTGGCTGAGCAGCTCGATCTTCTTTCCTCCGGGGAGGGGGCGGCTGCCCCTCCCTCTTCCTCGGTCGTGGCGCTCATTCCGCTCTCCTTGAGTTCTCCTCATACAGCTTTGCTCAAGGAGCTTCGCCAGTCCCTTTCCTCGAAGGAAGAGGGACCTTTGGGACCTGCCTCTCGGCCCAAGTCAAAGGCTAAGTCCCTTCGTCGGCTCCGGAGGGTGCGGGAGAGTTCCCCCTCCCCTGCCGGCCGACGTTCGACTTCGGTCGAGGATGCGGCTTTGGCCGCTGGCCTCACGGTATCCCCGTCAGGTCAGCCGGCCAGGACTCCCATCGACGTTGTCGAGTCTCTCGACTAGTCATCTGGGCTGTGTTCTGCTGGTGCCGCCATCCCTTCGCCGGTTCCCCCGGCGGAGGCTGAGGTTCTACCTGTACCTTCGGGTCAACAGTCCTCGGCCCTTTCTTCCAAGCCGAAGGAGGAGCAGGCACGCCCAGCTCCTGCCCAGGCCCGCCCTCGGTTCCCCCGAAGATTCGGGTCTTGGTCCTCCTCTCGGTCTAGCCGCTCACGCCGACCTCGGCGTTCTCGGTCGGGGCACCGAGTCAAGTGGCATTGCCGTTCTTCCTCGTCCCCCCCCCTCAGATGAGGAGTGGCTTCGATGCCGTTGGCGTCGACATTATGAGGAGTTTATGTGGCAGCAGCTGTTGTTGTCCAGGAATCAATCGACCCCGATTCATTCTCCGGCTAGTAAGCAGCTGCCGCCCGGTCGGCCGACGCAGCCGCTCGAGGGCAGTGGTGCTCTCTCCCGGGGCGGTTTGCTCATCCGATCCCTGCTGCCCCACCGTCCTCGGTGGAACCCAGGCAGACCATGACCTGTCCCGCAGGTTATCTGTTCCCCTCACTCCTTCCCGCCCTCGGCAGACGAAGAGTGACTCAGGCCTGCGGCAGCTTTTTGCAGACCCCTCGGAGTCCGAAATCGACTCCTCTATGTTTCCTAGCAGGGAGGACCCATGGTCTTTTCCGGAACATTCCGTGGACGACAGCCCATCATCCTTTATGGGTCTGCTCCAGCTCATCTTGGAATTCACCGGGATGCAGCTCAAGCCCGTTTCCAAACGGGCCCCTTACGGAGATCCTAAACCAAGGGGGTTCACCCTCGGAGGCCTTCCCGGTGGCTGAGACAATCGTGGGCCCAGCCTTGGAGCTCTGGCGGCGGCCTACTTCCTGCCCTGCGCCTTCGGCCAGGGTGGCCAGGAAGTACTCTGTCCCTGTCGGTTCTCTGCCCGGTTTCTCGGAACACCCTTCGGCTGAGGGGGTAGTCACCGACAATGTTTTCCAATGTTCTGGAAACACTAGGGGTGTGGATAGGCCCCCTGACAAGGAGTCCAAAAGGATGGACTATGTCAGGCACAAGGTTTACGCTGCGTCCTCCCTAGGCCTCCGTCAGGCCAGCTCGGCGGCACTGATGGCACATTTCTCCCACGCCCTCTTGGGCTCCCTGGATGAGGTCCTCCCTCATCTCCCGACAGACCTGCGGACCACGGTCCGGCGGGTGCGGGACCAGGGTAGGGCGGTGGTGAAACAGCAGCTCCAGACAGCTCTGGATCTGGGCGACTCCTGTGCCAGATCGGCGGCGGCCGCGGTGGCCATGCGCCACAGGGCGTGGCTGAGGTTATCCTGCTTCTCTTTGGAAACCCAGCACAAGTTGGCGGACATTGCCTTCTTGGGGACTGACCTTTTCGGCCCTGGAGTGGGGGGACACCTCCAGGGGTCCGAGAAGTCCGATGTCACTCCGGACTTGGTCACTCCTGCCCAGAGGGACAAGGGCAGCCAGCAGTCTTTGCTTAAGCCCCTTTGCCCCCCAGCCCCTGTGGCTCGACCGGCCCAGCACGAGGGCCAGCAGGCATGCGCTAGGCAGCCTGACGCCAAACCAGCGTCTTCCTCCAAAAGGAAGCAGGGAGGTAAAGGTCCGAGAGCTCCCTCGGCCTCTTCCTCCCCCAAGCCTGCTCAGTGACGGGCTAAGGAGCGCTGTCCCCGGCCCCGTCGTCCCTTCCCGGGTTTCCCCGTGGGGGGACGGCTCCGTACCTCTTCCTCTTGGTCTGCTTCCCGGACCTCTAGGGGTCGGAGGTGCTGAGGGTAGGTCCTGTCGCAGGTTGCGAGCAGGTTCCACCTTTTGTAAGCCGTTCCCCACGGGGATCTTGGGGTCCTCAGCCTCTTCGTCGGCCCGCTGAGCCGACTCGCCTGGCCCTCTAATTAAAGGTGATCAGGAAGGTTGCGGACCCTCCTTCTGACCCTGGGTTCGTGTCCAGGTATTCCTGGTCTCAAATGGACGGGGGGCTTGCGCCCCATTCTTCTGCACGCCTGGATGGTCTCTTTGCCTCAGATATCCCATCCTTAGAACGAGGCGTGTGGCTTCTTTCCTGGGCCTCCAGGACGTACCTACTCCTCATTCCATCTGTTTCTTGGGAGACTCCTCCCTTTCCTAAGCGGGGGTTCTCCTTACGAGTTCCTGGCCAGGCCCCTCGTTCTCTGCTCAGCAGCTTTCTGCGGCATTGAGGGGTCCGGGCGTAACCCCACCTGGATGGCGGCCTGACTGCAGCCCTTCCAGGCGGAAGGGGACGGTCCGGTGTTCTGGCTCTCAGACTGGTCTCCCTTTATCGAAGCCATGTTGGAACTCATGTCTTAGCGGGTGATCCTTCTTCGGGACGAGGCTCCACTCTTGAGTCTGAGCTCGGCTTCTGGCGGACAGGGCTGAGGTTCTTCCTCCCTTACCTAGTCAGGTCTGACTGGGCAATTGCGCCCTGCCGGGACCTCCTGGGCCTTGCAGCAGCCGGCTCCAGCGTGGTCTGTTGGACCCACTGGTTCATGTGTCCCCTAGTGGGGACTGGCCAGCCAGCGGTCACAGTGCTGCGTTCCTCGGACCAGTTCGTGACTACAGCCCAGGAGTTAGGGGGACGCTCCCCCTCAGACCGTTCCAGCTGTTGCAGGAGAACATCCTGTTCGTCCGCCCTGAGTTGACCTATGCTTCTCGGATGGGTGGGGGTGCCCATCTAGGGGAATACAGAGTACTTCGCCTCTGGTCCTCTCAGGAGTCCCAATGTCTTTCCTACCCGCTGGAGCTCCAGGCGGTCCGCTTAGCTTGCACCGCTCGCTCCATTTGTGCAGGGTCTAGTGGTTTAAGTCCAAGCGGACAATACCACAACCATGTGCTACCTACCCCGCCAGGTTCGGTCGAGCCCCTTACCTCGGCGTAAGGAGGTTCTCCGCATTGGGTCTTTCGCGCAGCCGGAGGCAGTTTCCCAGCCATTTGATGGCAGGAGCCTCCAGCACCCTGGCTGATGCCCTAAGCCGGACATAGGCTGCGCCTCACGAGTGGTCTCCCCTGCTGGAGGTAGCACAGGATCTTCTCCCTCCTTCCCTCCAGGGAGAATATGAGGCCGAGACTGTCTCATGCCCGCCCCCTCAGCAAGGTTCACTGTAGGGGATGCCGTCGAGGCTGCGGACCCCGGGCCTCTTCTACGCCTCTCCCTCATTTCCCTTGACCCACGGGCAAGGCGAGGAGGGACTAGGCGCAGGCGATGTTGGTAGCCCCAGACTGGTTTGCCAGCTCTGGTATCCAGCTCTCCTCAGTCTCAGCCAGAGGCGGCCTCCAGCCCACCCGGTCCTGATCTCTGTTTTTAGGGGAAGGTTTTCCATCTGGACCTTCAATCCCTGCACCTGAAGGCCTGGTCCCTGTGTGGCTAGGGGCCAGGCCTTGGAATCACCCAGCAGGTCCTCGGCGTTTCGAGCGTCCTGCCAGGAGTCGGCCAAACATGCTCGCCTTCAAATGGAAGAGTTCTCCATTTGGTATTGGGATAGGGCCTGGGCCCCCTCTCCCGTCCCTCGTCGAGCATTCCAGACCATCTGCGGTCCGTTCTTTTGAACTAGGGCTTCGGCCGACGACCCTCTAAGTGCTTCTGTTGGTCGCCCCTGTCTTCCGGACGCGGGCGGAAAGGCGGTCAGTGGTGCAGAAAAGGTAGTCTGGCACTTTTCTAGGCCTCGATCACACCTCCCCTTTGGGGAGAGTATCCCCATTTCTGTGGGATCTTCGCTGGTATGGGCTTAGCTCACGGGCAAGCCGTTCAAACCTTTGCACAGGTGCGAGTTTCCCCACCTGTTGTGGAAGAACACCTTCTTGGGGCTACTCTGCCATCCAGAAGGAGAGGAGAGTTCCAGGCGCTCCTTTGAATCTCCCTATCTGGTCTTCCACAGGGACAAGGTTGCCCTGCGCCCCACCCAAAGTTCCTTCCGTAGGCGGTGGTGGAGTCTTTCCCTAACCGGGTATTGTCTCTGCCGGGGTTCATCCCCATTCACGCCTCGGAGGCTGTATATAGGATCCATTGGGACCCTATTTGCCTTCGCCTCCAGGGAGGCGTGGGGCTGAAGTTGGAGAGGTTAGCCAGCTGTTTGTCATCTCGCTGAAGCCGCACCTGGCAGACCTGCAGCCAAGCGGACGACGAGCGGGTGGGTCACCTCCTGCATAGATCTCCGCTATAGGTGGGCGGGCATGGAGCCTCCCAGAGGGATAAGTGCTCATTTAACCCGCCCTTCCGCTGCAAAGGTGGCTGCTTCCGAGGATACTCCTGTCCAGGATATCTGCAGGGCTTCTACCTGGAAGCAGGCATATTCCGATTTCCCCTTCCACATCGACCTTGAGTCACGCCAGGATGTTGGTCAGGGCCTCGGTTCTCCAGTCTTTATACCTAAGTAGGGGGTGTGCGCCTTGCCTCCCTCCTCCCGAAGAACTGCTGGTCTGCCAATAAGTGTGGATGAATAACAGATCCATGTCCCTAGAAATACAGGATCTTACTTCGAGATACAGCTCTTGCAGCAGGTAACACCATTAGAACTGAAGCCGGCAGGCGTCAGGACTCCACGGAAAAATTCTAGCTAGCTATCTTCAGCGGGGACCGCCCAGCACAGTCCGCCTCCGGCGTCAGCGTGGTACATAGAAGCGGTCCCCAGAATCCCCAGTTCTTTCCGCCATCGACTTGCATGCCTGACCCTCCGGTCTTAGTCTAGCGCGTGACAGCGTGGTTGCAGAGCTTTCCTCGCAGGAATTTCCTCCTACTTGAAGAATTTTTCGCTGATGTCCTCTCCGACCTCCGGGCATACATCGAAGTGTGCTTGTGGGAAGCAGATCCCCTTTAAGGACCCCCACACGGCATGCGTCCGGTGCCTGGGCCCAGAGCACGATACCCGGGCCTGTTCCCTCTGCCAGGGGTTTAATAGCCGCACAAGGATCCGGCGCCAGAAGGCTCTTCAGGAGCATCCGATCAGGATCACGAAATCTGTGATCCACGACTGGCAGTGGTGGCTAGCCCCCGGGTCGCTTTCCAAGGGCGTCCCATTTGCAGCGCCGTCCCCAGAGGTAACCCTCACCACGGACACTTCAGGTCTCGGGTGGGGGGCACACTTAGATGGGGTGAAGTCTCAGGGTGCATGGACCCCGTTGGAGGCTCATCTCCATATCAATGTCCTGGAGATGAGGCGGTCCTCTATGCACTACAGGCTTTTCAGTCGATAATTCCACCGTGCACTCTCCTGCTTCAGACAGACAACACGTGATGTATTACCTCAACAAACAGGCGCACCTCTTACCCCTTTGCAGGAGGCCATGAGGGTGTGGGATTGGGTAATCGACACGGCGCAAACCTGATCGCTGTACACGTCCCCGGGTGGACAACATCGCAGGCAGCCTGAGTCGCTCCCAGGCCAGAGTCCACGAGTGGGAACTTCTTCAGGAGGTGGTAGAGGATCTGTTCCTTCGATGGGGAACTCCAGAGCTGGACTTGTTCGCATCCCATCCAGCATAAAACTGCCCAATTTTTGCTCGCTAGATCCAGGGCCTGGTATTTTCTGGCGAGGCAGCGTTGTCCCTCTCCTGGGTGAACAGATTCCTCTATGCTTTCCCTCCTTCCCGTTGATCCAAAGAGTTCTTCTCAAGCTGCGAGGAGCACGCACAAATGATTCTGGTGGCCCGTTCTGGCCCGAACAGATATGGTTCCTTGCTAGCACAGCTATCTCGGGAACCCCGCTCCGTTGCCGCTCAGCTCCCACCTACTGTCTCAGGAGAAAGGTTCATTGCTCCACATCCGGATTTGCGTTCTCTGAACCTGCATGCTTGGCTCCTAGAGACATAGCCATCTGCGTCATGGGGTCTCGCAAGAGGTTGCAGATGTCTCTCTGCAGCCAAGCCGACAACGCATCGGCGTATGCCATGAAGTGGCGCCGTTTTGTTTATAGTCACGGGCTGCGTGATCCTTCCCCTTAGGTTGCCCTGTGGGAGTAATTTTAGACTATCTCCTTTCTCTCTTTCATTCAGGCCTAGCCTACTCCTCTATCAAGGTGCACCTTGCGCTATTTCTGCCTACCACCTTCCAGTGGGCATCGTGCTATTGCATAATTAGGCGCCTCTCAGAATTTCTCAGAGGGTGTTACACCTAGGCCTCCCATCAGGGACCCAGTGCCTCCATGGGATCTGCTCTTTGTCCTGGAACAACTCACGCTCCCCTTTGGAGCCTGCACGGATTGCAGGCCTCGTTTTCTGTCGTGGAAGGCGTTATTTTTGGTTGCTGTTACTTCAGCTAGAAGGATTTCTGAGCTTCACGCTCTCATGTGCAAAGAGCCTTATTTAGTTTTCCACCGGGACAGAGTATCCCTGAGGACGAACCCTAAATTTTTGCCTAAGGTGGTTTCGATACTCACTTTAAACCAGGATATTGACCTTCCGGTCTATTTCCCGAGTTACTCTAATAGAGGAGAGGCTTTGCTCCACACCCTGGATGTTCACCGCAGCCTGAGGTATTACCTCAACAGAACTAAACCCTCTCGGGGTTCTGACCAGCTTTTTGTCTCCTCCTCTCAGAGAATGAAGGGCCAACCAGTATCCAAACAGACCTTGTCCCGCTGGCTTGTCCAGTGTATTTCGTACTGTTACGAGATTAAGCAAAAGCCCTTCCGGGTTCTATCCGGGGTCATTCTCAGGGGTATGGCCACTTCCTTTGCAGCACTAGAGACGTCTCCATTTCGACTATTGCACTGCAACCACTTGGAGTTCTGTGCATGACTTGTATCAGGCATTATAGTCTGGATATCGCCTCTCGGCGAAGAGCCGGTTTCGGCCTAGCGGTGCTGCAGGGTCTCCTGTCCTAAGTCAGGGCTTGGAATGTTATTTCTTGCCTTTTTGCCCCCTCCCGGATCTTATGGCAGCGTTACTGCTGAGGAATCGGTCCTAATGGTGTTACCTGCTACAAGAGCTGTATCTCAGTAAGATAGTACAGTTACGTAAGAACTTACGCAACAGTAGATCTTCGAGAACAGCTCTTGCAGAAATACCTTCCACCCACCTTCCCCTTAGGAGGCAGGGCTCTGCTCCTGCTTGTATCGGGATTTTCCCTTATTGTCTTCTGCGGTGGATCCTCAGTCTCCCCTTCTGATGTCATCCTGCGGCCGGGAGTCTCCGGCGGGAGAACTGGGGATTCTGGCGGGACCGCCCCCTTATGCATCACGCTTGACGTCGGAGGCGGGACCGGCGTCGGGGGCGGTCCCCGCTGAAGATAGCTAGCTAGAATTTTTCCGTGGGGTCCTGACGCCTGCTGGCTTCAGTTCTAATGGTGTTACCTGCTGCAAGAGCTGTTCTCGAAGATCTACTGTTACGGTAAGTTCTTACGTAACTGTACTTTACTCACCTGTAACAGGAGTTCTAGGAATGGTATATGTTGTTCATCCACACGACCCACCCGGCTTCGACGCTCAACCTGGCTTCCAGCGGGCTAGATCTGGCGTCATGGGGCGGAGCCGAGAGTTTTACCTCCCGGATGGGTGGGAGGAGCCAGCTTGAAGACCTTCTGGCAAGATTTAAAGCGGCAGAGAACCTGCCAATAAGTGTGGATGAACAACATATCCATTCCTAGAACTCAATCTTACTGAGACACAGCTCTTGCAGCAGGTTACACCATTAGGACTGAAGTCGACAGCGTCAGGATCCAAAGAATTCTAGCTAACTATCTTCAGCAGTACCCTTGACGTCGGTCCCGCCTCAATCAGGCGTAGTACATAAGGGGGCGGTCCCACCCGATTCCCCAGTTCTTTCCCGCCGTCGACTTGCATGTCTCGACCCTTCGGTTCAGCTCTAGCGCACGACGCGTGGTTAAGTTCTTTCCTACGGGAAATTTGGTTTTCTTCAAGCAAGTTTTTCGCTGATGTCCTCTCCGACCTCCGGTCACTCTTCCAAGTGTGCTTGCGGGAAACAGATCCCCTTCAAAGACCCCCACACAGCCTGCATCCGGTGCCTAGGCCCAGACCACGATACCCGGGCCTGCTCCTTCTGCCAGGGGTTTAATAGCAGAACCCGGATCCGACGCCAGAAGGTCCTTCAGGCTTTTTTACTGGAAGAAAAGCTAAAGACCATGTCTTCCAAGGGGGAATCCGCAAAAAAGTCCCACAAGCACGCTGAAAAACGAAGGGAGAAGGCCCCTTCCAGGTCCCCCTCCAGGGCTTCGGACTCGCGCAGCTCCGGTTCCAGGTCCGACCGCTCCCCCTCCCGGGCCAGCTCTCAGCCTCCCCCAGCTGCGGTTAAGAAGTCTTCCTCTTCTCAGGCCAAGACTGCCAGGCTGTCCTCGTCTTCGTCCCCCAGGGCCTTGGTGAAGTCTGGGGATCGCCACCATGATCATAAGTCGGGTTCCCGCCCTTCGGAACCCGACGTCAGGTTGGCTTCCTTGCCTCCTCGCAAGACATTGGAGCTTACTTCTCTGAAGAGACCTCAGAACCTGGCGGTGCATCCCCGTCGTCATCCTCTGCCATATACATCCTGGAGCCGCCATCGGCCCAGGCGGCCGTCGCCCGGCCTAACACCTCAGCGGACGCCAGTAGAGGGACGTCACCCGCTCCTCTTGAGAAGAGCCTGGCGCCTCCAACCCGGCGTCGGTCGGAGACCTTAACCGAGGAGGAATTGACTCAGCCCGAGGACCAGACGGGCGACCCCGGTCCTGTTGAGACGCCCAGGGAACCCTCGCCTTTACCCGAGACCCCTGTGGAGCCGTCGTCGAGCCTTTCTATAGCAGATGTGAAGGAACTATTCACTTACTGGTGGGACACCATAAAGAAGGACATGGTTCCCACTCCTCCTCCTCCTCCTCTTCCTCCTCCTCTTCCTCCTACACCTCCAGTTCCTGCACCCCCCTCACCATCGGGGTCAGCAGGCCGTTTACCTCCTCCCCGGGAGTACAGAACCCCTCCCACGGGGAGACCAGACAAACGGAGACCTCCGTCCAAATCCTCTTCTAGGTCACCCAGCCCCAAGAGACCCCCGTCCAAATCCTCTTCTAGGTCACCCAGCCCCAAGAGACCCAGAAGACACCGACGATCGCCCTCGATGGAGGACACGGGATCAGAGTTCTCAACATCCAGATCCCCATCTCCCCTCTCCATCCCTTCTCTGGATCCACGTGAGATGCCGAAGTCTCCTCCGGATGACCCTTCGTTCTCGGATATTATGAGACGCATCCAAGAGAACATGGGATGGGATGCGGGAAGAGCTAGACCCCGAAGGATCGCCTTGCCAAATATCTTGACAGAAGGACCCCAAGCCTGTGGTGGTGCCACCCTTGGTTGACACTTCGTGGGCGTCACCAAGGCAGCGTGGGCGTCCACATTCGCTCCGGTGATGCCGAAGAAGCTGATCGCTTGTACAAGGCTCCTAGAAGACCAGTACTTGACTCCAGCAGCCTCAGGCCGACTCTCTGGTCATCACAGCCTCACATGACCGGTCCCAGAGACCGCAACATCTGAGCACCCTGCCACGGACCCAGAGTCCAAGCAGTTGGAGCGCTATGGGTGGCGCCGTATCTTCCGCTACCTGTGCCATCAGATCCTGAATTATTTGACCCACATGGTACAGTTCCAAAATGCCTTGTGGGAACAGGGTCTGGAAGCGGCTGAAAACTGCCGGAAGGTGAGCAGAAGAAGGAGATGCTTCAGCTCCTCCGTGCGGGTTGGACGTGGGAACCCAAGTGCTACGAGACGTATGACTCCAGCGGACTCCTCGGCCCGAGCAGCAGCTTCTGGTGTGATGCCTCGGAGCACTCTTGGTTCAGTGTCTCCGGCTTTACCGGACGTCAGAAGAATATCATGGACGCCCCATTCGAGGAGAAGTCTTGTTTGGTAAACCTTCAGAAGATTATTACCAGACTTCAAGAGGCCGGGAAGGCGGTGAGGTCGGTTCAGGCCATGTACCGACCCAGGCTTAGTTCCTTTCGCAGGAACCAAAGCCGAATTTGTGGACATATGCAGAGGCAGCAGTCCCGCTCCGCTGCACAACAGAGGGGCTCCAGTTTTCGGAGCGCCAAGGGGAAACAACCCGCGGGCCGAAGCCAGCGTACTCCCAAGCCGGCCCAGCCAGTGGGACCCTCAGCCGCCACAGCCTGACTCCTTTCGGGCCCCCGCCCCTCAGGATCAACGGGAAATCATGGTCGGGGGTCGCATTGCAAACTTCCTGCCAGGATGGCAGGCTATAACCACCGACAGGTGGGTTCTCCAGTTGGTCGGAAGAGGCCACTATATAGAATTCGCAGAAAAGCCACCCTCGAGGCCTCCTTTGCTCTCCCGGTATCCGGGTCAGCACAAATCTCTGATCTGGCAAAAGTACTCACGCTCTTGCAAAGGGAGCGATGAAATCGTCCCGGAGAACCAGAGGACAAGGATACTATTCCCACTTCTTCCTGGTTCCAAAGAAATCAGGGACCTCCGTCCGATTCTGGACCTCAGCGACCTCAATGTATGCCGTCACCTACAAGAGATTCCATGGTGACTCTTCCGGGTCTCATTCCCATGCTGAAGCAAGACGCCTTCTTAGCGTCTCTAGACATGCAGGACGCATACCTGCATATCCCTATAGCTCAGGTGCACAAGAGGTTCCTGCGCTTCGAGTTTCTCGACCACCACCTTCAATTCCGAGCCCTTCCATTCAGACTGTCATCCGCAACCAGGGTCTTTACCAAATGAATGGCAGTCGTGGCAGCGTCTCTAAGGAGGCAGGGCCATTATGTGTTACCGTACCTGGACGATTGGCTTCTCATGGCCGCCTCCAGAGAGGCGGCGTTACGGGCAATCCAGAGTACCCAGGACCTGTTTCGATCTCTGGGCATCCTAATCAACCACGAGAAGTCTCTCCTGGTACCGTCGCAGAAGCTGCAATTTATTGGTGCAGTACTGGACACCGTTCAGGGAAGAGCTTTTCTTCCAGACGACAGAGCGGAGCGCATCAGATCCCTCATCAGGGAGTTATCGTCGAACAAGACCGTCCCTGCCAGGTCGGTCCTTCGCTTGCTCAGACACATGGCTGCGGCCATTTCTGCTGTCCCTTTCGCAAGGCTCCACATGCGGGTAACTCAGTGGATGCTCAAGGTGCAATGGGACCAAAGGAAGACCATGCAGCATCCGGTCAGGATCACGAACACCGTGATTCGAGACTGGCAGTGGTGGCTAGACCCAGGGTCGCTCTCCACGGGCGTCCCGTTTGTAGCGCCGTCCCCGGAGGTAATCCTCACCACAGACGCCTCAGGTCTAGGGTGGGGGGTACACCTGGACGGGGTGAAGTCCCAGGGTACGTGGACCCCGATGGAAGCTCATCTCCGTATCAGTGTTCTAGAGATGAGGGCGGTTCTCTATGCCCTGCAGGCCTTTCAGTCAGAAATCCCGCCGAGTACTCTTCTGCTTCAGACAGACAACACGGCGGTGATGTATTACCTCAACAAACAAGGAGGCGCACACTCTTACCCCCTTTGCAGGGAGGCCATGAGGGTGTGGGATTGGGTAATCCGACACGGCGCGAATCTGATCACTGTACATGTTCCCGAGGTGGACAACGATTGTAGGCGCCTGAGTCGCTCCCAGGCCAGAGTCCACAGTGGGAACTTCAAGAGGTAGCAGAGGATCTGTTTCTTGATGGGAACTCCAGAGTTAGACTTGTTCGCATCCCATCAGCATAAAACTGCCCAATTTTTGCTCGCTAGATCCAGGGCCTGGTGTTTTCTGGCGAGACGCGTTGTCCCTCTCCTGGTCGGACAGATTCTTCTACGCTTTACCTCCTTTCCCGTTGATCCAGAGAGTTCTTCTCAAACTGCGCAGGGAGCATGCAACAATGATCCTGGTGGCCCCCTTTTGGCCCAGACAGATGTGGTTCCCCTTGCTAATTCAGCTGTCCCGGGAACCTCCGCTCCCGTTGCCGTTCAGCTCCATCTCCTGTCTCAGGAGGAAGGTTCACCAGTCCTCCCGGACTTACGCTCACTGAACCTGCATGCATGGCTTCTAGAGACATAGCCATCTTGCGTCACGGGGTCTTGCAAGAGGTTGCAGAAGTTCTTTCTGCAGCCAGAAAGCCGGCAACGCATGCGATGTACGCCATGAAATGGCGCCGTTTTTGTTTATGGTCGCGAACACGCGATTTTTCCCCTTTAAGTTGCCCGGTGGGAGTGGTGCTGGACTACCTGCTCTCCCTCTTTCGTTCGGGTCTAGCCTACTCCTCTATCAAGGTGCACCTTTGTGCCATCTCTGCCTACCACCTTCCGGTGGGACAGCCACAGTGGCACAATTAAGCGCTCTTGAGATTTTTGAGAGGGTGTTACACCTTAGGCCACCCATTAAGGACCCAGTGCCTCCATGGGATTTGCTCTTTGTCCTGGAACAACTCACGCTCCCCCTTCGAACCTGCCGCGGATTGCGAGCTACATTTTCTGTCATGGAAAACGCTATTTTTGGTTGCTGTTACTTCAGCGAGAATTTCTGAGCTTCACGCTCTCATGTGCAAAGAGCCTTATTTAGTTTTCCACCGGGAAAGAGTATCCCTGAGGACGAATCCTAAATTTTTGCCTAAGGTGGTCTCTTCACTCACTCTAAATCAGGATATTGACCTGCCGGTCTACTTCCCGAACTACTCGAATAGAGGAGAGGCTCTGCTCCACACCCTGGATGTTCACCGCAGCCTGAGGTATTACCTCAACAGAACTAAACCATTGCATAGTTCTGAGCAACTTTTCGTTTCCTTTTCTGAGAGGATGATGGGCCAACCTGTATCCAAACAGTCCCTGTCTCGCTGGCTTGTCCAGTGTATTTCATTCTGTTATGAGCTCAAACAAAAGCCCCTCCCGGGTTCAGTCCGGGGTCATTCTACTAGGGGTGTGGCCACCTCCTTTGCAGCATTTCGAAACGTCTCCACTTCTGCCATATGTGCTGCAGCCACTTGGAGCTCTGTGCATACATTTATCAGGCATTATAGCCAGGACGCCGCTTTCTCGTGAACATCGATTTCGGCCTGGTGGTGCTACAGGGTCTCCTGTCCTAGATTCAGGACCTGGAATGTGTTTCCTAGTTTCCTCCTCCCAGAATTTTGGCAGCGTTACTGCTTGGGAATCAGTCCTAATGGTGTAACCTGCTGCAAGAGCTGTGTCTCGAAGTAAGATAGTACAGTTACGTAAGAACTTACCGTAACAGTAGATCTTCGAGAACAGGTCTTGCAGCAGGTACCTTCCCGCCCACCTTCCCCCTTGGAGGAGGCATGGCTTTAGCCTTTAATATCAGGGTTTTCCGTTTGTCTTCTGACGGTGGATCCTCGGTCTCCCATTTCGATGTCAGCCTGCAGCGGAAGTCTCCGTGGGAGGACTGGGGAATCGGGGCGGGACCGCCCATATGTATACTCGTCGAGAGGGGACCGACGTCGGGGGCGGTCCCCGCTGAAGATAGCTAGCTAGAATTTTTCCGTGGGGTCCTGACGCCTGCCGGCTTCAGTCCTAATGGTGTAACCTGCTGCAAGAGCTGTTCTCGAAGATCTACTGTTACGGTAAGTTCTTACGTAACTTTACTTTACAGGTGAGTAACCTGTATTTCTGGCCCATGTTCTCCTCAGGCCATCAGTCAAGGTCTGCCAGTTTGACAGGCGCAAGCTTGGCATACTTGGGTTTAGGCCACTCCCCTGATGCCGTCCTCGGCCATTTCTTCGGCCACTATCTCGGCCTCTGGCCCTCTGCCTTCTCCAGCAACACCCCGGGCCATTCCTTGGTTGTCCTCGTCCACTCTGATGACAACCCAGGCCAGGGTGACTACCCAAAGGCCTCAGCTTGCTCGCTCACCCTCCTGCGCTCCACTGCCAACACTTGCCCCTATTCTTATTCAGCTAACACCGATAGATATCCTGACACTGGACATGGTGGATTTTCAGGCCATGCTTCATTCACTCTGGGATTTCATGCAAACTAGGCTTGCTCCTCCACAAGGGCCAATGCCTCAGGGACCTACTGTGCCTGCCTCGTGCCCCCCCTCCCCACGGAGCCGCAGTATGCACCTCTGGATTGGATGCCCTGTACCCCCGCCAGAAAGACTTGAGGGACGAGGATGAGTATCACCCAGACCTCCTCCTCCCTGACGATGAGGACAAAAGGGATGCTGTAGATGAAGGAAGCATCACCCCCTCCACCTCCATGGTGTCGTCCAATGGCAAGACTCCTAAGTGTGGCCCCTCCCCCCCGATGACCCTTCTTTTGTCTTTGTTCTGAGACAATTGCAGGCTGCCATGGGGTTTGACACAGAGGAGTTGGACCCTGTCCAGCACCGTCTATCCTCTTACATAGTCTTGCCAGCTGCCCCACCTCCTATCATTCTCCCTTTGATAGAACCTTTTGAGAATGGCACCATGGTCACCTGGCATTGGCCCAACGTGATCCCTGCCATGCCTAGGAAGGCGGACAAGTTATCTCTGGCTCCCTTGGGGAAACCTTTCTTCACAGAACAACCCCAGGCAGATTCTGTGGTTATTAATGCTGCCCACAACTGTACCAAGAGGCCCAAACATCTCAGATCTTCCTGGACATAGTCTCCACCACTCATTCATACTGATGGGATCTACGCTGGGGGCTCTAGGACCCAGCGGTAGCAAACTTTTTGCAAGAGGGCCAACGCCAGAGATGGAGCCACAAGGAGTGGCGCCGTGAGCCTCGACTTGTGCGGCAGTGACTATCTTGGTGTCTACCCTCCAACCACTTAAGTTCCTTTTTTTTCCCGCCGTCGAGTGCGCTTCATTGACTAGCAGCATAGTTTTCAGTTTGTTTTGTAATTCATCTTCCAAATAAGCACCGATTATATTTAATTTTACTTATTATAAGAAAGAAGTCTTCAGCCCTCCATTGACGGAGTAGACCATAAGCGGGTCAGGTGACGGTAGGGAGACTTTGTATGAAAGCTGTTCAGTCAGCCGGGCTGGGTCCGACCGCTGCCCTCTCCAGAGGGAGGGTCTGACATCGGACAGTCTGATACTCGGGGGATGGACAGTCCCCTGGAAGCATAAAGAAAACAGTCGCACTCTCGGCACCGTTCGGCCTCAAGCTGTTCTTGTACAGGTCAAAAGAAGGCATCACTCAAGGTCACCTCCTGTGGTATGTCTGTCTCGTCGGCCGATTGGTGGTGCGGGTCTGAGTGCCGGTCTCAAACCCGTTCTGCCTCGATGACCGACCTCTTCCGACTGTCGGAGCCCTTTCCGCCTCTTGAAAGGGCTTCTGATTAGTAGTTTCATCAGTGGGCTGCTCTTATGGCGCAGTGGGCTCAGAGGTTGGTCCAGTAAGCCGCGCCCGGTCTCTCTGAGGTCCTCAGGCTTTTCAAGGGAGCGGGTAGGGCGGTTGGACCTTCCTAGTTGCACGGCACCCTCTTCGGTACCATCAACCCCACGCTCAGGTGTTTTCCACCCTCACATAGCTGCGGCGCAGGGGGCCACACCAATGCCTTTATCTCCTGGTATTATTCCTTCTTTTTCTTCAAATCGAAGTCTTCGAGGCCCTGGATTGCTTTCGGCGCCGTCGGTGATGCTCTTGGCGTCGATGGGTCTCTCGGCATCTGCGCGCCTGTCGGCGCCGTGTTCTGGGTTGTTTCCGACTGCGCCATCTCCCTTGCCTTTGGCACCTTGTTCTTCTTTGGCGCCGAGGCTTGGTGCGGTGCTGCCCAGCCTCCAGGGGTTCTCGACTCCGAATCCTTTCTCTTCTTTGTTTCTTACTGATTTTCACTGATTTCCTGTCCATACAATCCCTCCTGGACTGTCAGGAGATGAATATTGAGCCTGACCCAGATCTTCGACTTGGTGATGATGTTGAAAGAGCAGCGATCAATCCTGCCACAGAGCCTATGGTTGAAGACCTGTCATTTAAGTCTCTGCTGAAAAATTTAAATTCTGCTCTTTCTCTCCAGACTACAGATATCAATCCTGGGAAGCTCTTAAGACTCCCAATACCTTCATGTCCCAGAGATCCCTATGGATTTAACTCCCCCGGTACAACCATCTTTTGAGACGCTCTCTCAGATGGTATGGAATAATCCCGCTCTCGTTCCTTCTGTGGCTAAGTCCATAGGCAGGAAGTATGCTGTTCCCAAGGATTGACCTATTTTGGCCTCCCAGGCCTTTGTGGACCCTATTGTAGTCCTGGCAGAGAATGATAAGGCCGTTCTTCCTCAGGCATCTGCAGTCTGGCCTATAAACAAAGAATCTTGCAAGAGCGACACCTTAGGTAAGAGAAACTTTGCTGCCTCGACCCTGGGTATGCATATTGCTAGCTACCAGGGCTATTTTTTTCAACATTAGTATGTTCTTTGGCAGTTGCTCAAACAGATGGTGGAAGCTCTGCCGGAGTCAAGCACTAGTTCAGAGCTGCTTCAGACCATAACTAGGGGTATCGAGTCCAGCAACCAGCAGGTTAAAGCAGCTATGGACGCTTTCAGTACTGCTTCCCGAGTGGCAGCGGTGGGCATTTGTACCCATCGTCACTCCTGGCTACGCACTTTGGGCTTCACGAATAATGCCCAACAGCAGGTCGTGGCGTTACCCTTTGATGGTATGTATCTGTTCGGACCTCAAGTAGAGCAAGCTCTGGAGGCCACACAGAAGACTAGGTCGGCCATTAAAATGGCTCAACCCGCTCCTACCCCTTCTCGCGGGGGGTTAAGAAGCGTCAATTTCACAACAGTCAGTCCTTTCAGGGCAAGGGCAGGGGAGGTTTTAACAAAAACCAAGCCCCCCAGCCTCGGAAGAAAATGCAATAGAAGCCACAAGGGTCCAAAGCTCCCAGTGCCACTTTCTGAGTTTCTGGTCCAGGTCCCACCTCAACTGCCCGAGGGGGACTCTTTCTCAGCAGTGGGAGGACATCTGACTCAGTTCTACAACCAGTGGAAGTCCATAACATCAGACAGATGGGTCCTCTGAATAGTCAGCGAGGGGTACTCCCTCAACCTCTCAAAAACCCCTCCGGATCGTCCCTCCAAACGACAGCCCAGGCTGTCAACAATTCAGTCAGACCTTCTTGCCTTCGAGATACAAGGCCTTCTGAACAACAGGGCAATAGAAATAGTTCTGCTGGATCAATGAAACACAGGTTTCTACTCCCATTACTTCCTGGTCGCGAAAAAGACCGGTGGCAAGCACCCCATCCTGGACCTCGGGAAGTTAAACAAGTTTCTTCCCAAGGAAAAGTTCAAGATGATATCGCTAGAGACCCTGTTAGCTTTGCTTCATCAACACAATTGGCTAGCCTCCCTGGACATGCAGCATGCTTACCAACATATTCCTATACACCCAAAGCACCATAAATACCTATGGTTTGTGGCACTGGGCCAGCATTATTAGTTCAGAGTCCTACCCTTTGGGCTAGCCTTGGCGCCATGAGTTTTTACAAAGTGTTGTGCAATTCTCAGAGCGCACCTCAGAAACATTGGAATACAAGTTTTCCCATATCTAGATGACTGGCTTCTAGCAAGTCCTTCCAGGCAAGGAACTCTCATCGCCGTAGCCATGGCCTCAGACTTTCTCACATCCATGGGAGTCCTGCCAAATCTCAAGAAATCGCAGTTGCAGGCCCCCCCAATAGCTCCTTTTTATAGGAACTCTTCTGGACACCTCCTGTGCGAAAGCTTTTCTTCCAGAGGACAGAAGGAGCGATATCTTACAGATGGCCTGATACATCAGAGAGAACAGCTCAGTTTGAGCTATCTCGATGCAACAGATGCTGGGTCTCTTGGCATCCTCGGTTTTCACTGTACCCCTAGCACGTCTCTACATGAGAACCTCTCAATGGATGCTCAGTACTCCGTGGTCCCCAACCACTCACCCTCAGTCCTTTCTCTTCAAGGTGCCAGAACCTCTGAAGAGGTCACTCACCTGGTGGTTGCAAGAGGACAGCCTTCTGGAAGGGCATCTCTTTGCTCCCCTGGATCATCAGATTCCCATTACCACAGACATGTCCCTGACGGGGTGGGGAGCTCACTGTCAGAATCTCCACACTCAAGGTACGTGAACTCAAGACGAGTCCCAGTTTCACATAAATGTCCTAGAAATGAGAGCCGTCCTTTTTGCAGTCTGGGCTTTGAAGGGCATTCTCTGTCACAAGAACATTCTTCTTCAAACAGACAACAAAGCAGTGATGTATTACATCAACAAGCAGGGCGGTGCACATTCTTACCCTTTATGCGGGAAAGCGATGAGAGAGTGGGAATGGTGCCTAGAGCACAAGGCTCTAATTCAGGCAGTCTGCCTACTGGGAGTGCAGAACAAACTGGCAGACCATCTCAGCAGAACAGAGACAGATCCTCACAAGTGGTCTCTCGACTCAACCGTAGTTCAGTCACTATTCGCAGAGTGGGGGCCCTCAAGTAGAACAGGCTCTAGAAGCTACACAAAAGACTAGGTCAGCCATTAAGTTGGCTCGACCTCCTCCTGTCCCCTCTCGAGGGAGTGTTAATAAACGCCAGTTTCATAACCGTCAGTCCTTTTGAGGCAGAGGAAGTTTTCATAAAAATCAAACTCCCCAGCCTCAAAAGAAAACGCAACAGAAGGCGCAAGGGCCCAAAGCGCCTAGCGCCAACTTATGAGTTGTTGGCCCAAGTCCCATCTCAACTGCCCAAGGTGGACTCTTCCTCAGCGGTGGGAGGTCATCTAATGCACTTCTACAATCAATGGAAGTCCATAACCTCAGACAAATGGGTCCTCCGAATAATCCGCAAGAGGTATTCACTCAATCTTGTGGAGACCCCCTCCGGATCGTCCCCCCAAACGACAGCCCAGGCTGTCAACCCTTCAGTCAGAACTTCTCGCCGCCGAGATTCAGGGCCTTCTGAACAACAGGGCAGCAGAAGTAGTACCGCTGCATCAACAGAACACAGGGTTATACTCCCATTACTTTCTGGTTCCAAAGAAAACTGGGGGCATGCGCCCCATTTTGGACCTCAGAAAACTAAACAAATTTCTGCCCTAGGAGAAATTCAAAATTCCTCTAGGAACCTTGTTACCTTTGCTTCATCAACACAACTGGCTAGCCTCCGTAGACATGCAGGATGCTTACCAGCACATTTCTATTCACCCAAAGCATCACAAATTCCTGAGGTTTGTGGCTCTGGGACAGCATTATCAGTTCAGAGTCCTGCCCTTTGGGCAATCCTCGGCGCTGCAAGTTTTTACAAAGTGTTGTGCAGTTCTCGCAGCGCATCTCAGAAAGATCGGAATACAGGTGTTCCCTTATCTGGACGATTGGCTTCTGGCAAGTCCTTCCAGGCAGGGAACTCTGGACTCCGTAGACATGGCTTCACGCTTTCTCACATCCATGGGAGTCGTGCTAAACCTCAAAAAATCGCAGTTGCAGCCCTCCCAGAGGCTCCTTTTTATAGGAACTCTTCTGAACTCCTCCTGTGCGAAGGCTTTTCTTCCAGAGGACAGGAGGAGCGATATCCTTCAGATGGCCCGTCACATCGGGGAGAGCAACTCTGTTCCAGCTCTCTTGATGCAACGGATGCTAGGTCTTATGGCATCCTCGGTGTTCACTGTACCCCTAGCACGTCTGCACATGAGAACTTCTCAGTGGATGCTCAGTACTCAGTGGTCCCCAATCACTGACCCGCAGTCCTATCCCATCAAGGTGACAGAAACTCTAAAGAGGTCGCTCACCTGGTGGTCGCAAGAGAACAATCTTCTAGAAGGGTATCTCTTTGCTCCTCTGGATCATCAAATTTCCATTACCACAGACGCGTCCCTGATGGGATGGGGAACTCACTGTCAGGCTCTCCACACTCAAGGTACGTGGACTCAGGTGGAGTCCCAGCTTCACATAAATGTCTTAGAAATGAGAGCCGTCCTTTATGCGGTCCAGGCGTTGAAGGACATTCTCTGTCACAAGAACATTCTCCTTCAAACGGACAACAAAGCAGTGATGTATTACATCAACAAGCAGGGCGGTACTCACTCTTACCCCTTATGCAGGGAAGCGATGAGAGTGTGGGAATGGTGCTTGGAGCACAGGCTCTAATTCAAGCGGTCTACCTGCCAGGAGTGCAGAACGAACTGGCAGACCGTCTCAGCAGAACAGAGGCAGATCCTCACAAATGGTCTCTCGACTCAACCATAGTTCAGTCACTATTCGAAGAGTGGGGAACTCCAGACCTGGACCTTTTTGCATCCCCACTCAACACAAAACTGCCTCTCTTCTGCTCCAGAAATCCAGGGCCTGGCATTTTGTGTCAGGATGCGTTCAGGCTGCAGTGGACAAAACGCTTTCTATACGCCTTTCCACCTCTTCCTCTAATTTAGAGGGTACTTCTCAAGTTCGAATCCCAGGGGGACAAAATGATCCTCATTGCTCCCTTCTGGCCTCGACAGATGTGGTTTCCACTACTCAACAATATGTCAGCAGCTCCCTGAAACCACTCCCCTTTCAGATGAACCTCTTGACTCAGGGGCCTGTTGTTCATCCCAACCTGAGAGTAAGCTTCACCTTCACGCTTGGCTCTGAAGAGGTAGAAGTGAACAGGTTCAATGTCTCTCGCAGGGTTTCAGATATTCTTCTGGCTGCGCGGAAGCCAGACACTAGGAAAACTTACACAGCCAAATGGAAGCGTTTTTTGCTGTGGTGTGCAAAATCCTCTCTAAATCCCTTTTCCTGCCCACCAGATAAAATTTTAGAGTACCTCTTAGATCTCTCAAATTCAGGTCTGCAGTACTCTACAGTCAGTGTTCACCTTTGTGCCATTTCAGGTTATCATGTGCTGGTACTTTCCTTGTCACTGGCTCAGTTACCTGTGGTTAAGAGGTTTCTTAAGGGAATTCTGCATACCAGACCTTCTACAAGACGTCCAGTCGCAGCCTGGGACATTAATCTTGTGCTGGACATGCTCACTCAAAAACCTTTCGAACCTCTAGCTACCTGTGAGCTAAAATTTCTCACCTGAAAAACTGCCTCCTGGTAGCCATTACCTCAGCCCACAGGGTCTCTGAGATACATGCCTTGGTCACAGATCCTCCGTATACTGTGTCCCATAAAGACAAAGTAGTCCTTAGAACCCATCCTAAATTTCTTCCTAAGGTTGTTTCGGAATTCCATCTAAACCAACCTTTGGTCCTTCCCTCTTAATTTGCGAACTTCCAAAATGAAGGAGAACGTTCTCTTCATTCCTTGGGCGTTAAGAGAGCTTTACGTTTCTATCTAGATAGAACAAAAGACTTTTGTAAAGCTCAACAACTGTTTGTTTCCTTCAGCGAGACCCGGCTGGGTCAACCTGTCGCTATCAGATGCATCTCAGCATGGCTAGTGGCATGCCTTCGCCACTCTTATTCCATGGCGCAGGTTAAGCTGGAGGACAGAGTTTACGCTCACTCTACTAGGGCGGTCGCAGCATTTCTGGCAGAAATCTGCAACGTGCCCTTTGCAGATATTTGCAACGCGTCTACCTGGAGCTCAGTGCACACTTTCGTTAAACACTATGCCCTGGATGTCCATGCCAGACGACATCTTTCCTTTGGCAGAACCATCCTTAATGGACTTCTGTCCTAAAGCTGTGAGCTCTTGGTCTCTCCTGCCGCCCTCTCGGGGGATTATTAGCTCGGTACTCTCCCATTAGTGTGAATGAGTGGTGGAGACTTATGTCCAGGAAGATATGAAAATTACGTACCTACCGTAATTCTTGATCTTCTTGGACGAGTCTCCACCACTCATCTCCCCTCCATCCCCGAGCTCACCTCTATTGTTGGTCTTCACCCTCAAATCTTTAGGCTGTGAAGACTTCCTTGATAACCCTTCTTATACGGGTCGTCCGGACTATCTTATGTCCGGTTTTTGGTTAGGCTATCCCTCTTGGTTAGTTACGCTGTACCTCCTCGGAAAAAAAGGTACTGAGGCGGTTGGAGGGTCGACGTCGAGATGGTCAATACCGCACGAGCTGAGGGTTGCAGTGCCACTCCTTGCGTCCCCATCTCTGGCGCTGGCCCTCTAGCAAAAAAGTTTGCTCCCGCTGGGTCCTAGTGCCTCCGGCGCAGATCCCATTAGTGTGAATAAGTGGTGGAGACTCGTCCAAGAAGATCAAGAATTGCGGTAGGTACGTAATTTTCATTTCTTTCCCACCATCGAGCAGTGCACTTTGGGCCACTGACACCAACACAGCTACAATCAACTGCCATTTTACTGTGTTTACCGTGCTTCATTATTTTTTCATTTGTCTTCTCAACCATCTTTTTTTTTCTGATCACTCCACTAAGTGTGCCTGCGGTAAACAGATTCCAGACAAGAACGGTCACTCTGCTTGCCTCTTCTACCTAGGTCCAGACCACGACGTACAAGCCTGTAAGGTCTGCGAGAAGTTTAACCTAACCACCAGAAGACCCTGGAAAGTCATCTCCTCCAGCAGAAGGTCGACCTGATGGAACAGGAGCTGTAGGCCCAGAGTTCCTCCATCTCCCCAGCCCAATCCTCGGGCTTCTCTTCTTCCAAGTCTAAGGACAAATCTTCGGGGAAGCATAAACACCAGGACAAGGACCGAGACTGACCCCATTCTGCCTTTCACGCATGTTCTCCACATCCTTGGGGGGGTGTCAGCCTCCTCAGCCCCACATGCCCTTACCCCTTCAGAGCTGCCATGGCCCCATCACCCATCCGAATCTCTGTGACCGGCAGTGGCTGTTTGGTACAGGGTCTTCCATATCCTGCTTCCCAGCTCCTGCTCTTTCAGCCCTTGTTTTCTGCAGGCTCCTTGGAAGGAGCTCCGGCCAGCACGGTTACTGCTACTGCCAGTTCAATCTCTACCACTCTGTCACCCGCGCCCCAGATGCAGCCCCATCCAGGGACCACCTGCTACAGACCTTGGCGAGTATCTGCAGTCTTTTCCAGGCTTTGGAAATTACCATCAATCTTCCCAAACCATTTCTGACACCCCCCCCCCACCGTCAGCACCTCCTTTACATGGGGCAGCGCTGGACAGAGGTCAGGGTAAGGCCTTTTTACCTTCTGATAGAGCGGAGCGCCTGATGGCTCAGGCTCACCTTTTTTCCAACCGCCATGTTCAGGCCAGGGAGTTCCTACAGCTTTTGGGCCTCATGGTCGTAGCTATTGCTACAGTTCCTTTAGCCAGGCTGCACATGAGAATCCCTCAGTGGACACTGCGAGTCCAGTGGGACCAACGCATAGACACCCTGCATCACCCAGTGCTTGTGTCGGATCCGGTCAAGAAGGTGCTGTTTGTGGTGGCTAGAACCCAGCAACCTGCTTTGGGATGTTCCTTTTCCATTTCACCCCCTCAGCAGATCATTATGACAGACACCTCCGGCCTTGATTGGGGAGTTAATGTGGGCACCCACCAAACCGAAGGGACTTGGCCCAAGATCAAGAGGAATCTCCACATCAGTATACTGAAGATGCGGCCAGTCATGTATGCCCTACAGGCCTTCCAGACTCTGCACTCCCCTGATACGCTGTTAGTTCAGACTGAGAACATGTGTGTAGTCTATAACATAAACATGCAGGCTGGGTACTCATTCCTATCTCCTGTGCAGTGAAGCGATGAGAGTCTGGTATTGGGCGAGGGAGCATGATCTGGAGCTCTCAGCTGTCCATTTTCCTGGCAACCAAAACGTCCTGACAACTTAAGTTGCTCGCATTCAAGAGCTCACAAATGGAACTTATGAAGTCAGTGGTAGAAGACCTCTTCGACAGATGGGGCAGGCCCAAGTTGGACCTTTTTGCATCCCCACACAGCGCAGAACTGCCACGTTTCTGCTTGCTAGATCCAAGAATTGGAGTTTTTAAGCGAGGCTCATTGTCCTTTTCCTGGACAGGGAGGTTTCAGTATGCCTTCTAGCTTCTTCAGTGAGTTCTGATCAAACTCCGGATGGAAGGGCTACAATGATCCTCATCACCCCCTTCTGGCCTCATCAGATCTGGTTCCTCTTGCTGCAGCAACTGTCCATGCCCCTGTTCACAGGCTTGCTGTCCCAGGAGCAAGGCACCCTTGTCCATCCGGACCTCAGGTCCCTCCATCTCCATGCATGACTCCTGAGGACATAGTCATAGTCAAATTTGGGAGCTTCCCTAGAGTGGCTGATGTTTTTGGTGGCAGCCAGGAAGTCTTCCACCTGGGCCACCTACTCCGTGAAATGGAAGCGCTTCACTCTATATGGTGCTTCACCCCAATTGGATCCCTTTACCAGTCCAGTAGATCAGGTTTTGGAGTACCTTTTGTCCCTCTCAGACTCTGGTTTATGGTACTCTTCTATTAAGGTTCATCTCTCCGCACCATATACTGTAGAACTAATTGAATTAGCGGTCGCCAGATTTCACTGATGCTACTGCTCAGGCATATTCACTTCTGACTGAATTAGCTTATCAGTAGTACTGGGCAGTTAGTATTAGTCCGATTATAATAGCGGTCCATTTAAATTAGCTGACTTCCTCAAAGAGCGAATATAGCAAAAATAAACTGAGCACAAGTATAATCACTTCTACAGTACCCTTAGACAGGCACACAGTGGCCCAACTGGATGTGTCCCGCACCTTTCTGTGGGACCCTCCCACAATACAAGCTCCTGTCCCACCTTGGGACCGCATTTTTGAGTTGGAAAAGTTTGCTCTGCCTCCCTTTGAACCAGTTGCGTTTTGTGAGCAACACTTTCTGTCGTGGAAAGCGTTATTTTTAGTTGCCATTACTTCTGATCAAAGGATTTTAGAGCTTCAGGCCATCATGATTAAGGAGCCTTATTTGTTTTTTCACAAAGACAGGGTGTCTTTTTCAATAAATCCTAAATTTCTTCCTAAGGCGGTGTTGCAGCTTACTTAGAACCAGTCCATCCACCTGCCTGTTTATTTTCCGGAGCATTCCAATCAAGGGGAGGCGTTGCTCCATACCTTGGATGTGCATAGAATCCTGAGGGCACTGTACACACCGGACGAAGTACTCTCGAAAGTTCAACCAGTTGTTTGTTTTGTTTGCCGCTGGGAAAGAGGGCGCCCCAGTGTCTGAACAGTGTGTGTCTAAGTGGTTAGCAAATTGCATTGCTTGTTACCAGAAGTACAGGAAGGAACTTCCTGGTGGGGTTAAGGGCCACTCAGTTTTACAAAGCACTACAGTCTGGGCATTACCTCTCGGCATAGGGCCAGCTTCAGCATAGCTGTCCTCCAAGGCCTCCTTTCTTAGACTGTCATGTCTTTTGTCTACCACCTAGAAACATAGACTTTGTCGACAGATAAGGACCGCTTGGCCCACCCAGTCTGCCCATTTCCCTACCTATTGGATAAGCTGCAGATCCTAGTTTTACCAACAGCCTACTTCCTCCTGCCTCCCACTAGAATTGCCTTATGTCTGTCCCATGTATTCTTAAATTCCCCCACTGTTTTTGACCCCATGACCGCCTCAGGAAGGCCGTTCCATGCATCCACCACCCTCTCCATGAAAACCTACTTCCTCGTGGTGCCCGAGTCGTCCCCTTTTATCTTCAGATTGTGACCCCTTGTTCTTGCAAATCTCTTTTTCTGAAAGATGCAACCCTCTTGGACTTTGTTGATTCCCTTGAGGTACTTGAAAGTTTCTGTCATGTCCCCCCTCTCCCTCCCTTCCTCGAGGGTATACATATTAAGCTCTTTTAGTCTGTCTTCATATGGCTTCTGAACCAGACCCTGCACCATTTTAGTTGCCCTCCTCTGGAGCCTGTGCTGTCCAGAACAATCAGCTACAGCTCTGACCCACCACCCCAGTGAGTGATTTCCTTCTTTTCAGCAAGACAACCTGCACACAAATGTAAAAGAAAATATACCCTGTAAAAAACAGTTTGTCAGAGAAAAATAAAGCAGTAATGTGTACAACCAGTGAGCAGAAAACCTGTAAAGACAAAACAAAATAGTAACACAGCAGTAACTCTGCTTAGCCAAAAGAAGCCTTAATGTTTCTCCTTGCTCTGTTAATGTTGCTCCTTGTTCTGTCTTTTCAAGCAAACCCTAGAACAAAAGAGCTCAGGTGAAGCTAGGTGCTTTATGCTAGCAAACCTCATCTTCACCACAACACACCAACTAACCTGACCTTTTAAATCTTCCTTCTGTTGGAAGGTACTAAGCCTTTGTCGGCTCCACCCCAAGTTTCACTACCAATCCCCTGGAAGAGCTGTGGAAGAAAAGCAATTAGCTCCTTCACTACGAGAAAGAGACTGCATTACCTATAAGTGCAAAACAAAATAGCAACGAAACAGTAACTGTGCTTAGCCTAAAGATAGATCAAATTGTAAAACCTGTAAGCACAACCTGTAACAATTTAACAGAAAATATACCTTGCAAAAAACATTTGAATCTGAAAAAAATAAAGCAGTAATCTGTAAACACAAAACAGTAACAGCCTTGTAAGCAAACCCTGTGACAACATAGCAGAAAATATACCCTGCAAAAAAAAAATTTAAATCAGAGAAAAATAAAGCAGTAAAGTGTACAACCTGTAAGGATAAAACAAAATAGTAACACAACAGTAACTCAGCTTAGCCAAAAGAAGCCTTAATGTTTCTCCTTGATCTGTTAATGTTGCTCCTTGCTCTGTCCTGTCAAGCGAACCCTAGAAGAAAGGAGCCCGGGTGAAACTAGGTGCTTTGTGCCAGCAAACCTAGTCTTCACCACAACACACCAACTAACCTGACCTTTTAAATCTTACTTCTTTTGGAAGGTACTAAGTCTTTGTCAGCTCCACTCCCCAATTGCACTACTAATCCCCTGGAAGAGCTGTGGAAAAAAGCAATTAGCTGGACTGTCTGTAGTGCCCGAACTGCTTGGGACTTGGTCCAACTGGCAATGGCCTGCTGTAAGAGATACCTTTGAAGTAAGATAGTATAGTTATGTAAGAACTTACCATTAACAGTAGATCTTCAAGAGGCTCTCTTGCAGCAGGCCCTGTTTTCCCTCCCTCCTTCACCCTTCTTTCTTGGCTCACTTGCCCCTTCCATTGGAGTGAGCCTTCTACTTTTACTTTCCTTTACTACTAGGTTACCTCAGAGTCCTCCTCGGTTTCCCCCTTCTGGTACCCTGCTTATGGTTTTCAGTGGGAAAACTGAGGAGATCATGGAGGCTGCCCACCTTATATAGAATAGGCTAATGTCAGCAGCTGACGCCGTAAGTGGTGGCCCCTCTGGTAGACTGCTAGCTAGGAAGGTTTCCATATGATCCTGGCGCCTGACAGCTTAGTCCTACCAGTGATGGCCTGCTGCAAGAGAGCTTCTCGAAGATCTACTGTTATAGTAAGTTCTTGCGTGGCTGTACTTTACGTAAGAACTTACCGTAATAGTAGATCTTCGAGAGGATCTCTTGCAGCAGGCCATGCTGTCCCACCCTCCATCCCCCTAGGCTTGTGGGCCTCTCTGTGTCTGTTTCTCCTTAATGGAGGGCCTTCTGCCTTTGTTATTTATACACTGGCAGGAACCAGTGGCTCTTCCTCAGTTTCCCAGCAGGAGATCAGTTGCTTATGGTCTCCGGTGGGAGAACTGAGGAGGGCGCAGGGGCCACCCACTTTTCTAGCATAAGGCGACCTCAGCGTGTGATGTTGGAGTGGGTAGCCCCCTGGTAGACTGCTAGCTAGAAAAGTTTCTGTGTGGTACTGGTGGCTGTAGTTGCATAGGTGTGGCTGCTGCAAGAGATCCTTTCAAAGATCTACTGTTACAGTAAGTTCTTCCGTAACTGTACTGTTCTGAGGGTCCTAGTGCCTCCAGTCGTAAGACCAGAAAGGGTGGTTCTATGGAGGAGATTATCTAGAAGAAAAAGAATTGCAGGTAAGTAGCTTTCCTCTTCGGATGTCAGAAGAGACTCTAAAGGAATCCATCTACATTTCTGTTTGAGTCTGTACAAGGCTTTGATGAGTATAGTATAGGGTAACAAGAATGATAGATCTGGAGGATGGGAAGGTAGAGGCATTATGGGTTCAGTTACAGTCCAATAGAGGGAGAAAGGTGAGGTTGGGGGCTGTTTACAGACCACCCACCCAGAATGAGGAGAGGGACAGGGAACTGAGCCCATAAATTTTGGAAGCTGTGGGTAACGGAGAGGTGGTAATTGTGGGGGACTTCAGCCTGCCCACGGTGGACTGGAGCGTACCATCCACAACATGTTCTAGGAGTCTGGCAATCCTGGAAAGACTGCAAAGTGGGTTCCTGACTTAGGGCATCACAGAACCAACGAGAGCAGAGGCAGTTCTTAATTTGGTGCTCACAAATTGGGAGCATGTATGGAAAATAACTGTCAGGGAGCCTCTGGGTGGGAGTGACCATTGCACAGTGTGGTTCCAGTTGGATATGGGCAGGGAAAGCATCCCAACTAAGACCAAAATTTTGGATTTTAGAAGGGTGGACTTCAGAAGATGGGCAAAGTGCTTAGGAGCCACCTGGCGAGCATCAGAGCAGATATGGGGGGTGGACGAAAGGTGGTTCATCTTTAAGGAAGGAATACTGGTCACCACAGAGGAGTGTGTTAGGCTCAAGGGGGAAGAACACACCGGCCAAAGCACCTCTCTAGTTCAGTTCAGGGGTCGCCTAGGCAGTAAGGGAAAAGAGGTTAGCCTATAGAAAGTTCAGGAAGACCAAGAGAGAGGTGGATAGGGAAAATTACCCAAGGTTGGCTAGTGAGGCAAGTAAGAAAGTCCGTCGAGCTAATTCACAGAAGGAGCTGCACGTAGCTGAAGGAATTAAGAAGGGGGAGAAGGCCTTCTTTCTCTGTATAAGTGAGGAAAGGGACAAGAAGGATGGGGTTGTTAGGCTTAAGAAAGGGTAGGAGTGGGTGGAGGATAATGGGGGAAAAGCAGAGATACTAAATAAATACTTCTGTCTTCACCAGGGAGAAGGATGGACCAGTGCCTTCGGGGGGAGAGGAGAAACTGGTGGGGGGGGGGCAACACAGATGTAGTGATAGAGAAGGATAGAGTGAGGAAAGGACTGCTAGCATTAAAAGTGGACAAATCACCAGGCCCGGACAGAGTGCATCCAAGGGTACTAAGGGAATTGGCTGAGGAGCTGGCAGACCTATTTAATAGTTCACTGGAGTAAGGCGTGGCACCATAGGACTGGAGAACAGCACATGTGGTGCCCCTCCACAAAAGCTGTCCTAAGGGGATGACCCAGGGAATTACAGACCAATCAGTTTGACCTCAGTCATGTGCAAGCTGATGGATACCATACTAAAGGAAAGGTTGGTAGAATGTCTAAAGGAGCATGGTCTTCAGGTTGTGAGGCAGCACGGGTTCATGAGGGGGATCTTGTCAAATGAATCTGATTGACTTCTTTGACTGGGTCAATAAGACAGTAGACGGGGCCCAAGCGTTAGACATCCTGTGTCTGGATTTCAGCAAGGCCTTTGACTCTTTGCCCCACAAAAGGTTGATCTGGAAGTTGGATGATCTTGGGGTTGGGGGTAAGATGGCCAGATTCGTGGAAAACTGGCTGAGGGGCAGAACCCAGAGGGTGGTTGTGGGGGGGGAGAGCGTTATCTGGCACCAGAGAGGTGACTAGCGGGGTCCCGCTGGGCTCGGTGCTAGGGCTGGTGTTGGTCAATGTCTTCATCATTGACACTGGGGATGACATTAAGGGCAAAATGTGCCTATTCACGGAGGACACCAATCTGTGCAGGACAGTGGACACAGCTGATGGGATACAGGACCTACAGGATGATCTGGAAAAGCTGAGGAGGTGGTCCGGGACCTGGCAGCTTGGCTTCAATGCCAAGAAATGCAAAGTTTTGCACATTATAGCCAAGAATCACAGGACTGAGTACTACCTGGGTGGAGTCCAGGTATCTGCATCAGAGGAAAAGAAGGACCTGGGAGTGATGATCACTAGTGACCTGAAGCACTCCACGCAATGCAAGAAAGCAGCAGCAAGGGCAAACAAGATGCTAGGATGCATAGCTGGGGGGATAGTAGTAGGAGAGAGGAGGTTATACTGCCTTTGTACAGGTTACTGGTGAGGCCATATCTAGAGCATGGAGTTCAACACTGGTGCCCACACCTCAAAAAGAACATTAACCTGCTGAAGAAAGGTCCAGAGGAGGGCTACAAAGATGATGGTTCAGCAGGGTAAGGCATACGAGGAGAGGTTGAGGGCACTGATCACATACTCCCTGGAGGACAGGCGAGGGGGCATGATTGGGACCTTCAAGTACTTGAAAGGGATAAATAAAGTGGATAAGGAGGTTCTGTTTAAGCTGAGTGGCAACTATAACACGAGGGGGCACAGTCTTAAGGTGGAGTGGGGAGGTCAAGAAGCACTTCCTCGTGGAGAGGGTGGTGGACACTTGGAATGCGCTGCTGGAAGAGGTGGTCTCGTTGAAGACAGTGGGCAACTTCAGGAGAGGCTGGGATAGGCATGGCGGGAGGTAAGGATCATGGGTAGGGAGGAGTGGGAGTAGGCAGGGACAGTAGCTCAAGCTGTGGACCCTGCAGTACGAGCAGACTAGATGGATCAAATGGCCTTCCTCTACTGGCTGCTTCATATGTTCTTGTGTCTCCATGATTCACATTATGAAGGCAGGGTGATTTAGGCTTGATCTTGACCTCACTTTTAAATTGAAAAAGTTGACATTTCTAAAATCATTCTTCATGAAAAGCATGCTGAACAAGGGCTTATTTCCATGTGTGACCTGGGGGTGGGGGGAGAGGGGATTATAGGGGAAATAAAATCAGTAGTAAAGATACAACATTACAAAAGTTATGCAACAATCCAAGTAAGGAAACAAAACTTTTATATAAGCAAGTCTGAGTAGAACAATATCATGACCATAGTATTACAAAAAAGCTACAAAGAGAATTGATGTAGTTGCTGCCACAGACACATTTTTTACAAAGAATTCAAAAACAAGAGGGATATAATCTAAAAAGTAAGACGTCTAGAACAAATGTAGGTTTTAGACAACTCTCACTCAGAGGGTATCAGCGTAATAAACACTAAAAAGAAATTAAAGAGAGTCCACTGAAGCAAGGTGTGTTCAAAAAAGAATTTGGCGAGTTTCTAGAGAATGTCTGAAAAAAGGAGTATGAGGAGAGCAGGGAAGCAGACGTGAGAGCAACAGAAAAAGCAGGCTTATTAGGCATTTTCTAGGGGCGTGAATATGGTTCACTTATCCACACACTGGCAGTTCCACTGGAACGATGTTATTGGCCAGTTATATTTAAGCTAAGCTTCTCCCACCATTCAGGTGGTGTATCCCCTGACTCTGCCCCATGACGTCATATCTTTCTTTCTACTAGAAGAACAGGTTGCTTCCTTCTTGGTTCCTGAATAAGCTGTGTGCCAGTAAGCGAATGTTAATAAAGTCAAAGTTTTCAATGTTTCTTGGTGCTTGTTTCGCGGTTACCTTGAGTCCGTCTCTGGACCAGCAGTGGTCATGTGGAAACCAGGCTACAAATTCTGCTTTAGGTGCCAGCAGAAGATGTTAGTCCCCAATCCGTACGACACATGCATGTACTGCCTGGGCAGGCAGAATTATGTGGACAGGTGTGGCCTTTGCAGAAGCATGCTTCCTGAGTCCCTTGAGAACAGGAAACTCCAGCTCTTTCTGGGTTGGCCTTCAGAATGGGATCCAAAGGACTACCCTAACGTCCGCAAGAAGGTCTCAGCTATGGATGGGTCAGCTGAACAGGTTGCTGTGCGGCCTTTGAGGCGGCAGCTGCTGTGGCTGGCACCTCATCGGTCTTGACGCTGTTCCCTGGGGTTAACTTCAGAGGGTCTTTCACCAGAGATTTCCGTGAAATGTTTTTGGCCCTCCAGACCTTGGGGGAGAGTTCTCCCCCCTGTGGTACTAAAAGCAGCCACCAGTCATGGGACCGGGAGCAGTTGAGGTCCTCCCAGTCCCTCAACGGCTGTTGAGTGCCCCTTAGCTGGGGGCCCCCTGTGGGCATCTCGAGGGCTTGTCTGGAGCTTTGTAACCATCCAGCATCCTTCCCTGCACCCTCTGCCCCATGTTCCAAAAGAATGTGGTCTCCACAGACTCCCTTTTTGGGTTTTTGGACCACTGTCTTCAAAGGGGCTGGTGACGGATTCGGTGTTCCGTAAATTCGGACACCAGAAGGCCGTGGACAAACCTTCGGACAAGGAGTCTCATAAGATTGACCACACCACTAAAAAGGTGTACGCTGCAGTGTCTCTGGGTCTCTGTCATGTGACCTATGCTGTGATGATGGCTAACTTCGATTATTCCCTGCTGGGAGTCTTTGATGTTGCCCTCCCTCACCTCTCTGTTGAGCAACAGGTGGTGGTGCAGCTCATCAAATACCAGAATCAATTTTTGACTAAACCAGCAGCTTTAGACATCCTTTGGACATGGACGATTCTTGCGTGCATGCTGTAGCTGCGACTGTCTTGATGCGTTGCAGGGCTTGGCTGTGTTTGTCCACCTTCACAGTGGATACCCAGCTCAAGTTGGTCACTGGCCTGTGTCCCTAACACCTTGGCCAGTCAGGGTTGCATGTCCTGGTACTTCCTGGTCCCAAATCAGATGGGGAGCTAGTGCCCCATACTGGATTTGTAAGATTTTAAACCGGTTTATGTCTAAACGCAAGCTGAGGATGGTCATTCTGAGCCAGATTATACCATTCATGGAGCAGAACATCTGGTTCTGCTCCCTGGACCCCCAGGATGAATTTTTCCACATTCCAGTGTGTTGATTCCCATTGCTGGTACCTCCAGTTCTGTGCAAAAATGGTCCTGTACCAGTTCCAGGTCATGCCCTTCGGCTTGTCCTCCTTGCTTAGCATTTTCACCAAATGCATGGCAGTAGTGGCAGCCTACTTGTGATGCCTTGGGATCAGAGTGTACCCCTACCTGGACTACTAGCTGTTGACTGATCCATCCAGAGAGGCCATGGAGAGGTCCACAGATCTGCGCCTCTAGTCTTGTCAAGACTTTGGCCTACTGGTCAACCCGGACAAGTCCACACTGGTACCAAAACAGGTGAGTAAGTTTATCGGAGCAGAATTAAGACTCCCTAAGGGCCAAGGACTACCTGCCTCCCCGCAGACCGGGCACTGGATTTTCCTCCTTTGCCCAGTCATTTCAGGTTGGGCTCTTGCACATTGTTTGGGATTTCCTGAGGCTATTGGTACATGGTATCCTGCACCAGCGTGGTCCATTGAACCTGCTGATAGATGCGCCGCCTTCAGTGAGAACTGAGCTGTCAGTGGTCCCAGCACCTAGGCCACTTGAACTAGCCCGTCACAGTTACCCAACCAGTGTGGGATGCCATTCAGGGGTGGCTAGTGCCAGATCACCTAGAGAAGGGAATCCTGTTGTCCACCCAAAACCAACCATCACGCTCTCCATGGACACGTCTCTGGTGAGATGGGGAGTGCACTTGGAAGACCATAGAGCCCACAAGTTCTGGTCACCCAGGGAGTCCTTTCACCATATAAACCTGCTAGAACTCTGTACAGTGCACTTGACTGTGACAGAATTCGCTCTGCTAGTCAGGGGTCAGTTCATGCAGGTCCAGATGAAGAACGCAACAACCATGTTATACCTGAATGGGCGGGGCAAAACGCACTCCCTTCCCCTGTGTCAGGAGGCACTCTGCACCTGGTCCCTCATGCACAGATTGGGTGCAGATCTCCTGGTGAGCCATGTCACAGGAGAGAACAATCTGCTGGCGTACGCTGTCAGCCAGGTAGGAGAAACGTCATTCAAGTTATCCCTGAATCAGGAGGTGGCGAACCAGCTGTTCTGCCTGTGGGCACAACCTTGGTGGACCTATTTGCCACCTGGGAGAATGCCAGACCGAGGCTGTTTTGTGCTTGGACCCAAGGCCTCATGTATGCCATTCCTCCCTTTCAGTTGATCTACAAGGTGGTAGTCAAGGCCCAGAGTGTAAAGGCACAGAAGACCCTGATAGCTCCAGACTTACCATAGCAGTTGTGGATCTCCTCAGCCTCCATAGCGACTGCCTCTTTGCTCAGACCTGATGACCAGACTACAGGGGATGGTCTTGCACCTGGATCTTCAGTCCCTGCACCTCAAGGCCTGGTTTCTGAGTGGCTAGAGTTCCAGGGTTTGGGACTCTCGGAGGATGTTCTCCACACTGTGGAGGTGTACTGGAAGAGTCGACTTGCAGATTCTATGCCTTCAAATGGAAGATATTCTCTATTTGATGTCAGGACAAGGAAGTAGATCCCATTGCTTGTCCTGTGGCTAGCATAATGGATATCTTTTGGTTCCTTTCCCATCTGGGACTGCGGGCGACGACCCTTAAGGTGCACCTGCCAGCCATTTCTGCTCATCAGGCTCCGGCTGGTAAGCAGACAGTGGCCAGGAGATGGTAATCTGGCAGTTTCAAGGGCCCAGAACACTTGTCTCCACCATGGATCTTACTAATGGTTTTGGCAGTGCTTATGGGCAAGCCTTTCTAACCAATGCACAGGTGTGAGATATCACACCTGTTGTGGAAGATGGCCTTGCCATCAGATCAGCCAAAAGGATTGGGAGCTCCAGGTGCTATCAGTGGATTCTTTCTACCGGGTCTTCCATAGGGACAGAGACATCCTTTGCCCCATCCCAAAGTTCCTCCAGAAGGTGGTATTGGAGTTTCACTTCAACCATGTGATTAATTTTCTGATGTATTTCACCAGCCCATCTTCAGAGGCTGCTCACAGGCTCTATACCCTGGGTCGGAGGGCGCTGTCTTATATGGAGTGCACGACTGGAGTTCGGAGACAGGCTCACCAGTTGTTTGTCACCTACACTGAAGCTGTTGTTGGCAGCTAAATAAATAGACAGTTGCAAGATGGATTACTTCTTGCATCAACCTCTGCTAATGATTGGCTGCTAGGGAGCCTCCTGTAGCACTTAGGGCTGATTCCACCAGACGTACCACTAACTGGGTGGCTTCTTCCAAGGATGTCTTCATACAGGAGATCTTTAGGCTGCTACCTGGAAGTCATCACATACCTTTTGTTTTACAGTACCACATCAACCTGATGTCATGCCAGGATGCTGGTTTTGAGACCCAGTTCTCCAGTCTCTGTTCGCCAGGTTTGGGTGTGTGCCTTGCCCTGTCCTCCTTGAGAACTGCAAGGAGCCTGCCAATGTGTGGATAAGTGAACCATATCCACACCCTAGAAGAGTAGGTTATTTACCTGTAACCATAATTCTAGAAGTAGTATGGTTCACATGCGCACAACTCATCCAGCCTCCCCTGGCAAGTGGCACACAGATCCTCCTTACAGCAGGTGAGATCTGGCATCATGGGGAGGCGTCGGGATATACTGTGCAGCTGGTGGGAGGGGCTTAGCTTAAAGATGTCCAGCCTATAATATTGTTCCAATAGAAATGTCAGAGTGTGGATGTGAACCATATATGACTCCTAGAACTACCGTTACAGGTGATTAACCTGTTCTTCCTATTCCTCAGATTTCTTATATTCACATTTTAAGTGTGCTTTGGTGCATTGGCTCCTGTAGGCAAGCATTGATGGTATGGGCTGTCCCCACCTGGTAGCTGGGGCAGATCGAAGACGTCTGAGTATTAGGACACACCTCCTCAGGTGTCAGTGCAGTTGTGTTAAACCTTTTTAAATCTTAATAGAAAGCTCTTTGGCATCTTGGGGATCTGAGTAGGACATTCAATTGGAGAAGTAACATTACAAGTGCAGCAAGCAATTTATGTTTTTCAGAGACTGTAGATACTGTAATCTACCAAGGAAGTGTCTCCATCCTGTGCAGTGTCTGCATGTTCTCTTACATTATGTATTATTTGACTCCCAGGGCCAGGCTGCAGCAAAACGACAAGGAAAATTTAAAAAGGTACTGAAACTATTTCAGGAAGCTTTTTCATACAGTACAGCCGGTTGACATTTGGTTGCTTGTGGGATGGTACTAGAACCACCACAGAATAATAATACAGTTCTGTCTATTAAGGATATGAAGTAAGATGCAACACTAATTAAATGTACATTTTTCCTTAAAAGGACACTTTAAATGCCCCTCCTCCCAGGTCAGTTTTGGGCCTCTCCAACTAAATTTGTAGTTGATAGTATCTTTAAACGGAGAATTTAAATCTATGTTTTAGATCTATCAATAAGGGCTAGTGTTTTTTTTTTGTTTGTTTCTTTTAAAGAGAACAATATTAGTGTGGTAATACCAGAACACAGGCACTCCATTCAGTTGCTTTGATAGCGATTTTGGCATGTAGATTAACAATGCCTGTAGCACGCTGTAGCACTAACCTGCTAAAAATATATATGTATTGGTAAAATGAAACAAAAAGGGTAAAGCTGCCTGGCCTTTACGGCAACAGGCAGGAAAAGTCACCCTTTCTGATGTCCTTCGCCCATGTCTTAACATGATGGAGTCGTTCCAGGGACTGCAACATTGGTTTGATCTGCCTGTGACTTAATTCTAGAGTTTCCTGCAGTTGCTGAGTTCCTTGACCCCTATACTAAAGTCCCTGAAGTAGAGAGCACCCAACCTGGGAGACCACCCCCTTCCCCACTGGTTATCCTGAGGCAGAGATCGGACAGGAGCCATCGACTCTACAGTAAGGGAGCAATTCCCCAGTCAGTCATTCTCTCCTAGAAATGCTTCGGCTGCAACTCTGGGGCGCCCCATGTCAGATGAAGAATGGAGCGCATGTTGGAGACTGGCACGTACCCTGCTAACGGACTCTCGTAGTAGACTTCTGCAAAGTAAGATAAACTTCACCGTTGGTACCGCACCCCATGGTGTTACGTGCTGCACATCTTCACCCAAATGATAATAGTTGGAGGGCTGAGCAAGCTTGAGGGGCTATCTTCCATATCTTCTGAGCCTGCCCAAAGATAAAATTATGTTAGGACCAAGACAGGGGTCTGATCAGCAGGGTTTGTAGTCCCCAATTCTGGATTCACCAGCCCTCCTTCATCTTGGCTCCAAGCTAGAGTCCCCCCGCTCTACCCGGACACAATCTGGACTGGCTCATCCAAGCAGGTGTAAAAGCCAAGTGCCTCCCTCTGTGCAGATGGTGCTTCACTGACATACCTTCTCTGAAGGAACTCCGGGCGACCCTGACTCAGAGTGCTCGTTTTGAAAGACTGGTATACCTCTACTGCAGTACTTTGACCTAGTACTGGGACACTTGGGCTCAGTTCCTGTCTTGTCTGAACACTCCAGAAGAGGACATGTCTGTTCCCAAGCATGTTGGGCCCCAGCCCCCCAAGACAAGAGCGGGGTGAGTACTGCATACCCCTCCACACAGACCCATCCTGACCCTCTGCTTCAGCCCCCCCCACAGTAGTCATACTGTGACCCGTATGTTTTGATATTCTGGTACAACAGTATGGTTTCCAACTCTGACACCACTGTAGCTTTGAACTTTGTAAATAGTTTAGTTTTTTTTTCTTGTGTTGCTGGAAGACTTTATTCTCCTCCCCTTTAGCATACATGCCTTAAACGCTATCCTCTACCTGACAGATGTATATGCTACTGGTTTTGTACCCTTATGCTAAGGTAGTCTTTATGTGATCTCTGTGTAATAGCTCTATTTCAGCTTGGCTACTGTCAGTCTTTCTGTGATGCATTGTATGCTTTTTTGTGTGTTGATGAAAGTATCAATAAAATGATGAACAACAAAAAAAAAGGGGTTAAATGCATGCTGAAAACAGAAAATATAGTTAGAATTGATGTTTTTGGTATTTTTTAGGGAATTATCTATAAAAAAGGTAAGGTTAGTAGTCAAGTAGCTATGCTTAATTTTTTCCCTTTATAGATAATTCCTAAAGACGACCCATGATCAAAGTTTTCATCTAACTTTAGTTTCTGTTTTTAGCCAGGATTGAAGTGTTAATATAACCAGGCCCCTTGAGAGGAATTCCGGGCCGGAGGTGATCAGACTCTGGGGCCCTATGCAGCTGCATGCAGTAGCATGCCAACAGCCCGGGCCTCTCTTTATTGCTGGGCTCCAGGAATTATCCCTGGCTCCCCCACCGTCTCAAGGGCCCTGAATATATAACCCCTTTGTTTGTAGCCCACATGCTGATGTAGCACTCTGTTTTTTCTGTTCTTAAAATGTTCCAAAAAAAAAAACTTATTCATATGACTTGAAAACTGCACCAATTCATTTTTTATTGACTTTATTTTAAAAATTGCAAGTGGAAGGAACAGTTAGTCACTGATGATTAGAAAGAACAACCAGTCAAAAGTGTGCATCATCCCCGTGAGGTGCGTGATGCCCAGATCCTAGAATGTTGTTTCAAAGATGCTGCCTTACTGTGCTGGTCTTAAGTCTTCCAGCATTCTAACAGTAGATCTTTTGGCTAGAGACCAGGAGAAGCAAAACCTAATCTGAGAAAATATTCCAGTTAATAGAGTGTAAATTTCAGATTACAAATGTTTTAACACAGAAATGCTTCAAAAGTCATAAAAAGCTCAAGCTTTTTAAACAGTAAATTTATTCAAAAGAATCTAATTGCAGCATCTTAAAAGGGGAGACAGGTACGGGTATTCTGTCTGGCTGTTCTAATCCATTAGAAGAAAAGATGTTATTACTATTAACTGATCTTCCTGGACATAGTCTCCACCACTCATTCACACTAATGGGAGTACGCCAGAGGCGCTAGGACCCAGCGGGAGCAAACTTTTTCAGGAGGGCCGGAGGTGGAACCACGAGGAAGCGGCACCGCGAGCTTGGCACGTGCGATAATGACTATCTCAGCGTCAACACTCCAACCGCCTCAGTTCCTTTTTCCTGCCATCGAGTGCACTTCAGTGACGACACTCATCTTCCGGGAGTTAAACGTCACTAGCAGCTTAGTTTCAGGTTATTGTTTTGTATATTATCTTCGATCAGTACCAATTATATTTATTAGTTCTACTTTTACAAGAGAAGTCTTCAGCCCTCCATTGGCGGAGTCGACCATGAGTGGGTCAGGTGACGGTGGGAGACTTCATATAAGCTGTTCAGTCAGCGGGTCCATTCCGCCGCCCTCTCGGGCGCCTGACAATGGGCGGTCCAGTGCTTCAGGAGATTGGCGGTCTCCCGGCATAGCGGAAACTGTCCATTCACGGCACACTACGGCTTCGAGTTCTTCTTCCACACATAGGTCGAAGAAGAAACGGCATAACTCGAGGTCGCCCTCCGGTACGTCTGCACGTAGACAGTCGGTTATTTGGGCCAGGCGCTGGTCTCCACCTGTGTCAGAGTCGCCGGTTTCTGTCTCTGGTGGCCGATCTCCTCAACACCAGAGCTCTTCGCCACCTATTGGAGGAACCTCCGATGATCAGTTTTACTATTGGGCTGCTCTTATGGAGCAGTGGGCTCGGAGATTGGTCCAATTGCCCGAGGCGGCCAGTCCGACACTGGGGCCTTCAGGTCATTCGGTTTTGGTAGGGTGGCTGGGTCTTCCTAGTCGTGTGGTGTCTTCTTTGGTGCCGTCGACTCCGGGTTCGAGTGTCTATCCCCCTCATATGGCTGCGGCACAGGGGTCTACACTGATGCCTCTATCTCCTGCCATTTTTCCTTCTTTTACTTCCAGTCGCAGTTCTCAGACTCCTGTGATGTTGCCGGCATCCGCGGTGCCGACTTCTCTGGTGCCGGGTTCCCTTGCACCGCCACGGGCTCTGTCTGCGTTATCGGCATCTGGACTTGTGGCAACGTCATGCTTTTTGTCGGTGCCATCTGCGACGCCGTTTCCTATGACTGTTCCTTCCTTGTTCTCAGTGCCGTTTTCCTCGACTGTCCTGGGGATGAGTGCGGCACTGTCTAGTCTTCAGGGGTGTTTTTGACTCTGATTCTTTCTTCTTCTCTTCTTCCTCCTGATTTTCACTCCATTCCTGTTTATACAGTCCCCCCTGGACTGCCAGGAGATGATTTAGAGCCCGATCCAGATCTTCGCCTTGGTGATGATGTTGATGCTGACATTGCCCTGGGGGCAGGGATCAATCCTCCTGCAGAGCCTGTTGTTGAGGACCTTTCCTTTAAGTCTCTGCTCAAGAATTTAAATTCTACTCTTTCTCTCCAGACCACAGAAATCAGTCCTGGGAAGCTTCTGTGTCTCCAATATCTTCATGTCCCGGAAATCCCTGTGGATGTACAGCCCTCTTTCGAGACCCTTTCACAGATGGCATGGAAGAATCTGGCTCTTATTCCTTCCATGGTCAAGTCCATAGATAGGAAGTATGCCCCTCCCAAGGATCATCCCATTTTGGCCTCACAAGCCTTTACTGATGCCATGGTGGTCCTGGCAGAGATTAAGGCTGTCCTTCCTCAGGAATCTACAGCCTGGCCTATAAATAAAGAATCTTGCAAAATCGACAGCTTAGGTAAGAGAGTCTTTGCTGCCTCAACCTTGGGCATGCGCATTGCCAGCTACCAGGGCTATTTTTTTCTGTATGCATATGTTTTTTGGCATTCGATCAAAGCAATGGTAGAAGCTCTGCCCGAATCGGAGGTTAACTCAGAGCTACTTCAAACTATGACTAGGGGTATCGATCCAGTAACCAACAGGTTAAAGCTGCACTGGACTACTTCGATACCACTTCCCTGGTGGTGGTAGCTGGCATCTGCACTCGTCGCCATGCTTCACTGTGTACTTCAGGCTTTTCGAATAACACCCAGTAGCAAGTCATGGTCTTACCTTTCGACGGTATGTATCTGTTCAGACCTCAGGTGGAGCAAGTACTAGAGGCCACATGGAAGACTAGGTCTGCCATTAGGACAGCCAGACCTACGCCTGTCCCCTCCCGAGGGGGTGGAAACAAGCGCCTGTTTCACAACCATCAGTCCTTTCAGGGTAAAGGCAGAGGAGGTTTTAACAGAAACCAGAACCCTCAGCCACAAAAGAAAGTGCAGCAGAAGGCACAAAGCCCAAAAGCGCCAGTGCCACCTTCTGAGTTTCTGGCCTAGGTCCTACCTCAGCTGCCTGAGGGGGACTCCTGCTCAGCAATGGGAGGGTGTCTGACTCAGTTCTACAACCAGTGGAGATCTATAACATCAGACAAAGGGGTCCTCAGGATAATCCGTGTGGGGTATTTTCTCAATCTTTCGGAAGCCCTTCCGGATCATCCTCCCAAACGACAGCACAGGCTGTCGTCGGTACACTCAGATCTTCTTGCTTCCGAAGTAGGCCTTCTGAACAACAGGGCAGTAAAAGTAGTTCCGCTGGATCAATGAAACACAGGTTTCTACGCCCATTACTTTCTGGTCCCAAAGAAAACTGTCGTTATGTGCCCCATTCTGGATCTCAGAAAGTTAAACAAGTTCTTACACAAGGAGAAGTTCAAGATGATATCACTCTGTACCCTGCTACCTTTGATTCATCATTATGATTGGCTAGCCTCCCTGGACATGCTGGATGCCTACCAACACATTCTTATACACCCAAAACACCACATATACCCAAGGTTCATGGCATTGGGTCAACGCTATCAGTTCAGAGTCCTGCCCTTTGGGCTGTCCTCGGCTCCTCGAGTTTTTACAAAGTGTTGTGCAATTCTCGTGGTGCACCTCAGAACAATCATAATACAAGTGTTCCCATATCTGGACGACTGGCTCCTAGCAAGTCCCTCCAGGCAAGAGACTCTGGAGGCCGTGGCCACGGCCTCAGACTTCTTCATATCCATGGGAGTCCTGCTAAATCTCAACAAGTCGCAGTTGCAGCCCTCCCAGAAGCTCCTCTTCATAGGAACTCTTCTGGACACCTCCTGTATGAAGACTTTTCTTCCAGAGGATAGAAGGAGTGACATCTTACAGATGACCCGATACATCAGAGAACGCAGCTCTGTTCGAGCTATCTCGATGCACCGGATGCTGGTCTTATGACATCCTCGGTGTTCACTGTACCCTTAGCTCATCTCCACATGAGGACCTCCCAGTGGATGCCCAGTGGTCCCCAACCACTCACCTCAGTCCTTTCTCATCAAGGTGACAGAACCTCTGAAGAGGTCACTCACCAGGTGGTCACAGGAGGACAGTCTTCTGGAAGGATATCGCTTTGCCTCTCTGGATCATCAGATCTCAATTACCTCGGACACATCCCTGATGGGTTGAGGAACCCACTGCCAGGATCTCCACACTCTGGGTACGTGGACTCAGGACGAGTCTCAACTCCACATAGACGTCCTGGAAATGGAGCCATCCTCTATGTAGTCCGAGCTTTGAAGAACATACTTTGCCAAAAGAACATTCTCCTTCAAGCAGGCAACAAAGCAGTGATGTACTAAATCAACAAACAGGATGGCGCACACTCTTAACCTTTATGCAGGGAAGCGATAAGAGTGTGGGAATGGAGCCTGGAACACAACGCTCTGATTCAGGCAATTTTATCTACAAGGAGTACAAAACGAACTGGCAGATCATCTCAGCAGGACAGAGACAAAGCCTCACGAGTGGTTTCTCGACTTAACCGTCGTTCACTCACTCTTCAAAGAGTGGGGGACTCCGGACCTGGAACTTTTTGCATCCCCACTCAACGCAAAACTGCCTCTCTTCTGCTCCAGAAATCCAGGACCTGGCATTTTTTGTCAGAATGCATTCATGCTGCAGTGGACAAGATGCTTTCTATGTACCTTTCCTCCTCTTACCCTCATCCAGAGGGTGCTTCTCAAATCCGAGTCTTGGGGGCAGAATGATTCTCATTGCCCCTTTTGGCCTCGGCAGATATGGTTTCCACTACTCAACAGTCCATCACAACCCTTCCCCCACCCCGAAGACGCTTTCTCTTCAGACGAACCTTCTGACCCAGGGTCCCGTGATCCATCCCAACCTGAAGTCGCTTCACCTTCGGCTCCTGAAGAGAGAGAGGTGAATAGGTTCGATGTTTCTCGTAGAGTTTAAGATATTCTTTTGGCTGTGCATAAGCCTGCCACTAGAAAAACCTACACAGCCAAATGGAAGCGTTTCTCTATCTGGTGTGCAAAATCCTCTTGGAACCCCTTTTCCTGCCCACTGAATAAAATCTTGGAGTGTCTCTTAGACCTGTCGAATACAGGTCTGCAGTACTCCACAGTCAAAGTTCATCTTTGTGCCATTTCAGCATATCATGAGCCAGTACTTTCCATGTAATTGGCTCAGTTGCCTGGGAATAAGAGGTTTCTTAGGGGTATCCTGCATACTAGACCCCCTATCAGACGTCCAGTCGCAGTCTGGAACATTTTAACCTTGTACTAGACATGCTCACTCGTAAACCTTTTGAGCTTCTAGCTACTTGCAACTGGAAGTTCCTCACTTGGAAATTGGCCTTCCTGGTTGCCATTACTTCGGCCTGTAGAGTTTCAGAAATACGTGCACTGGTCACAGACCCACCTTACACTGTATTTCACAAGGACAAAGTGGTTCTTAGGACTCATCCTAAGTTTCTGCCTAAGGTTGTCTCAGAATTTCATCTAAACCAACCTTTAGTCATTCCTACCTACTTTGCGAACTTTCAGAATGAAGGACAGCGTACTCTTCATTCTCTGGATGTTAAGAGAGCATTGCGGTTCTACCTAGATAGAACAAAAGAAATTCACAAGGCTCAACAACGATTTGTCTCTTTCAGCGAGACCTGTCTGGTCAACCTGTCGCCATCAGATGTATTTCTGCGTGGCTGGTGGCTTGCCTTTGCCACTGCTATTCTATGGCACAAGTCAAGCTAGAAGGCAGAGTGTACGCTCACTTGACCAGAGCAGTCGCGGTATCTCTGGCGGAAATCCGCAACGTGCCCATCGCAGATATTTGCAGTGCGACCACTTGGAGCTCCGTGCATATTTTCGTTAAGCACTGTGCCTTGGATGTCCATACCAGATGACATCTGTCACTCGGCAGGACTATTCTTAACGGACTTTTGTCCTAAGTATGTGAGCTGTTGTCTCCTGCTGCCCATCTCGGGGGATTATTTAGCTCAGTACTCTCCCATCAGTGTGAATGAGTGGTGGAGACTTTATATCCAGGAAAATATGGAAATTACATGCCTACCATAATTCTTGATCTGCTTGGACAAAATCTCCACCACTCATTCACACGCCCACCCTCCATCCCCCGAGCTCACTCTCTGTTTTTGGTCTTCACTCCCTCAATGGATGGGGTGTGAAGACTTTTATTGTTGACCCTTCTTACACAGGTCGTTCAGACTATGATGTCCGATCTTTAGGCTACTCCTTCTAGGTTAAGTTACGCTGCACCTCCTCGGAAAAAAGGTACAGACACAGTTGGAGGGTCGACGCAGAGGTGGTCATTACCACACGTGCTGGGGCTCTTGGTGCTGCTCATCTCAGCGACAGCCCTCTTGAAAAGTTTGCTCCCGTTGGGTCCTAGTGCCTCCAGCACACTCCCATCACTGTGAATGAGTGGTGGAGAGTTCGTCCAAGAAGATCAAGAATTATGTTGGGTACATAATTTCAGTTTCCTGCAGGAAAAAGGCAGGTTGATAACAGAAGTGTGTGAAGAGTCATATAATCCCTCAGATCACACTAACACAGGAAATCAGCCTAAGGGACACGAGTGTGGGATTGTTAAATTCAAAGGGAAATGGCTAGCTACAGATTTTTCAATGACTCACATCCTCAGAGACACTTAAGTCAGAAATTATCTAAGGGAGGTTCTAGCTGACCTCATCAAAAGGGGGTGGGGACAGATAGAGTTAAAAATGAAACATTGTATATGGGATTGACACATATGATTCTAAACTCTGACTGGGAAAGCGCTTAGAAAGGTAATAGAAAGAAATGAAGTCTTTGTGGTAGGAATGTTTTGTCTGTAACTTCCTTTTTGTTTTACAGGATTGTAAGTTGTATGATATATCGTTCTGTGTTTGTTTACCATTTTATTACATTTTAGTAAACAACCATGTATTTGAAATATTGCCTGGGTGTCTTCTCAGTTTCTTTTTGCATGTGATGTATATGGGGTTAAGTCTTACAGCTGTTGAAAGGTTTGATGGTGTTACTAAGCTTGGAAAAGGATAAGAATATACCTGAGGTCTTTTACAGAGTTTTAAGGGTTCATTTTGGAGACCTGGCTGGGTGCCCTTGGCGAAAGATTGTACTGCAGTCCTGAAGAGGATACATATCTGAGCCTATAATTGGGTATGCTAGCATAAGGTTCAGTTTGAATCCCTCCAGAACTTGAGGCTAACAGGTGATTCTGACCCAAAGCAGACAGGAGGGTTACCCTGTCTGTTAACCTGTTCACACTATTGCACTCTGAGGTTGGCACTGTGGGAGCAGAGGGCCTGACCTCCGGAGTGCGTTTGTGACACACTATACTGTCAGCAAGCTGTGGAGTGCTACTTCTCATCCTTCCCAGACTTCCTCCCATTAGTTGTTGCTGTTACCTGTGCCCACCGTCAGTGGTGTCCCTCATGCTGACTTTGTCGTCGACGGTGTTTTTGTCACCATCCTTGCTTGCAATAACTCTCATTTATAATTTACCAGGACAGGATGTCATACTCCTCATCCTCCGGATTGCATTCATCAGTGGCCACTACCACCAGTGTACACCGTCGATATTGCATAATAAGATGTCTTCATCTTTCCGGCATCACCGGGCCATGGAGTACTACTCCTCACCCTTCCGGGAGTTGCTGTCATCAGTGGCCACTGCTGCCAGCGTACGCCATCTCCAGTGCCCCTTTTTAGCAGTTGTCTCAGCTAATTAGTAGACCCATCAAAGGTTCCTCCTTTAAGGACCTTCCTCAGCATCTACATTGCCACCACCGATGGCTTCTGGCTCTGTGCTGAAGGATAAAATTTTACTCTTACGGTCATTTGTCCTCCTTTTCAACCAGCCATCCATAACAACACAGCTGACTGCTACGACCCAGGGATCCTGGTTTATATACCCCAGGCTCTGGTCCTCGGCGTATACATAGACTTGCATCATCTTGATTCCTATGATTTCCTGTAAGATGGGCATCCCCTTTCACCATATCGTCCTCTATGCACATGGCTGCTGTCACTCAGACAGTTGTTTACAGGTCATGATAGATTATCAGATCTCCATTCCCAGCAAATCTTTCTAGCGGTCATACTCACCTACTTCTCCGACGACATGTTTCCATTCAGATCGCGACTGTCCCCCTAATATATCTCCTTATTTTAGGGAGGTAGATTCTTCTTCTAGAGGATAACTCTGAAGAAGTGTTAGGAGAGTATTCTCCTTATGATGCCAGTCCGAGGCCTCCTACTTTACCTTATTACTGAGACGCTGCCCGCCAGTGCAGTCATACCTGCCTGGAACCACCCTTCAAAGGTCATGCCAAACCAAAACAAGCGGATCGTCTATACCAAGCTCCAATTGACCATCCCTACTTTGCAAACACCCCGTATGCGGATTCTATAACTGTTCCTGCTGCTCATGATCATGCTAACAAACCTAGACATATGAGCCCCTTACCAACTAACACAGCCTCCCGCTGTCTGGCCTACCTTCTCAAATGTGGTATACCATGCAGGACCAATGAATCTTCGGATTCTCAAATTATAAGGGACATATGGTGACATACCATCATATACGCTGGTCTTTAGCCACAACTCTTGTCAGCAGACTCCCTTCTTCCCCATGACCCGGGACATTGTTGGCTGCTGTGGCCACTTGTACTTTTATCTCACGGCACCCCATCAGATCAGGGTATGATGCCAGGGATAGAAACATAGAAAACTGTCTGCAGATAAGGACTGCTAGGCCCATCCAGTCTGCCCATGGGCCCTGTACATTGTTTGTGGCGACTGACCCCATGTTATCAATGGCTTTTCATCACTTCCTCCCCTCTCAAGCTTCCCTTGTGCCTGTCCCAGGCATGCTTAAACCCTTCCACTGTGCTCGCCCCCACTCCCTCCTGTGGCAGACTATTCCAAGCGTTGACTACCCTTTCTGTGTAGAAAAATGTCCTCATATAACCCCTTAATCTACCCCCTTCCAATTTCATATTGTGCCCCCTTGTTCTAATACTTTTTCTACATTGGAAAAGATCCCCCACCTGCATCTTGTTTATGCCCTTGGGGTACTTGAAAGTTTCAGTCATGTCTCCCTGCTGTCTCCTCTCCTCCAGACAGTACATACTAGAGGTCCCTTAGTCTCTCCTCATATGATCTTCCTGGACATAAGTCTCCACCACTCATTCACACTATTGGGATCTCTTGGAGACACTAGGACCACTCGGGAGCAAACTTTTTGCTGGGGAGGCACGCCAGAGATGGAGCCACAGTCCCAGCTCGAGCGGCAATGAGTATCTCTGCCGACTCTCAAATCACCAGTCTTTTTTCCTACTGCCGAAAGCGCTTCTTCAGTGACGACGCCGCCTGTCGGGAGTCCAACTCAAACTAGCAGTATAGTTTTCAGTTTTATTATTTTGTAGTATTATCTCAATACAGTTTACTTAAGCTTTCTTATTTTTAAATAAAAGCGATAAAGTCGTCTCAGCCTACACTGATGGAGTCGACCATGAGCAGGTCAGGTGACGGTAGGGAGACTTCGTGTAAGCTGTTCCAGTCAGTCGGGCTGGGTCCAGTCCACGCCTTCTCGGAAGGGGTCTGACAGCGTCAGTCCAGTGCCGGGGGATGGGCGGTCGCCGGAAGCTTATAAAATCAGCGTTTGCATTCTGGCACCGACTTGACCTCGAGCTCTTCTTGACCCGCAAGTCTAAAGAAGACATCACTCGAGTGGCCCTCACAATCGTCTGCGCATAGGCGTTCGGTTATCGGGGCTAGTTGCGGTCTCCTCCTTGAATCGCCAACAGCTTCCTGGTATGCGTCTTCGACATCGAGTCCTACCCGCCGCGAGGTAGGTCTTTAGATGAGCAGTTTCATCAGTGGGCCGCCCTTATGGAGCAGTGGGCTCGGAGGTTGGTTCGGCTACCTGGCTCGATGCTTGTGACGCCGGGCTCTCTGGGCGACCAGGTAGGGCGGTTGGACTTTCCTGGTCGCGGCACCTTCTTGATGCCGTCGACTCCATGCTTGGTGTCCCCCATGGCCAGGCGCGGGGGCCACACCGATGCCCTTATCTCTACTCTTTCCTTCCAAACCTGTTTATCGGTCTCTGGGAGTGCCTTCAGCGCCCGTGTGGCCTCGCTGACACCAGCCGATGGCGCCCGCCTTGGCGTCTGGAGTAGCCTGCCCGGCGCCCGTGCGACTTCTCTGCCCCGTTTTCGGTGCCGCGTGGTTCCTCTGCGTCGTTCTCAGCGCCGTGCGCCTCCTCGGCGCCGGGGGCTCTCGGGGACTCCCCTTTTGTCTCGTTTCCTCCTTCCTCTTCTGGCTTTCATCCCTTTCCTGTCCATACAGTCCCTCCTGGACTGTCAGGAGATGACGTTGAGCCTGACCCAGACCTTCGATTGGGCGATGAGGTGGACGAAGCAGGATCTTTTACTGCTGCAGAGCCTGTGGTCGAGGACCTGTCATTTAAGCCTCTGCTGAAGAATATGATTTCACACTTTCTCTCAGACTACGGACATGATCCTGGGAATAGTTAGACTCCAATACCTTCACGCCTCGGAGATCCCTACAGTTTGACTCCTCCGATTCAGCCTTCCTTGAGGCAGCTGTCTCAAATGAGTATGGAATAATCCTGCTGTCTCTTCTTCATCGGTGGCTAAATCCATTGATGGAAAATATTCAGCCCCAAGGATCGTCCCATTTTGGCATCTCAAGCCTTTGCGGATCCTATTGTAGTCCTGGCAGAGAATGATAAGGTCGTCCTTCCTCAAACCACTACAGCTCGACCTATTAACAAGGAATCTCGTAAGATAGACACCTTAGGTAAGAGAGTCTTTGCTACTTCTACCCTAAGTATGCATATTGCCAGTTACCAAGGCTATTTTTCTCAGTACGAGTATATCCTGTGGCACTCTCTCAAGCAAATGGTTGAAGCTCTTCCGGAGTCGGATTCAAAACCAGAGCTTCTTCAGACCATTACCAGGGGTGTTGAATCTAACAGCCAACAGGTTAAAGCAGCCATGGGCGCTTTCGACTCCGCTTCCGTTCAGCAGCTGCTGGTATTTGCACCCGCCCGCTATTCTGGCTCTGCGCCCAGGCTTCACCAATGATGCAACAACAGGTAATGGCATTGCCCGTTGGTGCATATCTTTTTGGCCTCAGGTCAAGCAAGCTCTAGAAGCTACACAAAAGACTAGGTCAGCCATTAGTTGGCTAGACCCCTCCTGCCCTCTGGGGGCATGCCAGTAAGCGTCAGTTTCATAACCGTCAGTCCTTCGAGGCAGAGGAAGTTTCCATAGAACCAACCTGCCCAACCTCAAAGAAGGCGCAACAGAAGCGCCAGGGGCCCAAGCACCGCTACCTTATGAATTGCTGGCCCAAGTCCCACCTCAACTGCCGGGGTGGACTTTTCCTCTCCAGTGGGAGGTCGGCTGATGCACTTCTACAGCCAGTGGAAGTCCATAACCTCAGACAAATGGGTCCTTCGGATAATCCGTGAGGGGTACTCACTCAATCTTGTGGAAACCCCTCCGGATCGTCCTCCCAAACAGCAGCCCAGGCTGTCTGCCCTTCAGTCAGACCTTCTCACCGCCGAGATTCAGGGCCTTCTAAACAACAGGGCAGTAGAACTTGTGCCGCTGCATCAACGAAACACGGGGTTCTACTCTCATTACTTTCTGGTTCCAAAGAAGTCTGGGGGAATGCGCCTCATTCTAGATCTCAGAAAGCTAAACAAATTTCTCCCCAAGGAGAAATTCAAAATGATTTCTCTAGGAACCCTGTTACCCTTGCTTCATCAGCACGACTGGTTAGCCTCCCTAGACATGCAGGATGCTTACCAGCACATTCCCATTTACCCGAGGCATCACAAATTCCTGAGTTTTGTAGCTCTGGGACAACATTATCAGTTGAGAGTCCTGCCTTTTGGGCTATCCTCGGCGCCCGTGGTTTTACAAAGTGTTGTGCAGTTCTTGGCGCACCTCAGAAAATTCGAATACAGGTGTTCCCTTATCTGGACGATTGGCTTCTGGCAAGTCCTTCCAGGCAAAGGGACTCTGGATGCCGTGAGATAACCTCTCGCCTCCTTCGTCCATGGGGTCCTGCTAAACCTCAGAAATGCAGCTGCAGCCCTCCCAGAGCTTCTTTTCATAGGGACCCTTCTGGACACATCCTGTGCGAAGGCCTTTCTTCCAGAGGACAGAAGGACGATATCCTTCAGATGGCCGTTACACCGGAGAAAACAGGTCAGTTACAGCGCTCTTGATGCAGCGGATGCTGGGCCTCATGGCATCCTCAGTGTTCACTGTACCTCTGGCCCGTCTGCCATGAGAACCACCCAGTGGATGCTCAGTACTCAGTGGTCTCCAACCACTCACCCGCAGTCCTATCTCATCAAGGTGACAGAACCCTTAAAGAGCTCTCTCACCTGGTGGTCTCAAGAGGACAATCTCCTGCAAGGATACCCCTTTGCCCCTCTGGACCATCAGATCTCCATTACCACAGACGCCTCACTAATGGGTGGGGAGTTCACTGTCAGGCTCTCCACACTCAGGGTGTGTGGACTCAACTCGAGTCCCAGCTTCACATAAATGTCCTAGAAATGAGAGCCATCCTTTATGCGGTCCGAGCTTTGAAGGACATTCTCTGTCACAAGAATATTCTCCTCTCTGTCACAAGAATATTCTCCTCCAAACGGACAACAAAGCAGTGATGTATTACATCAACAAGCAGGGCGGTGCTCATTCTTACCCCTTATGCAGAGAAGCGATGAGGGTCTGGGAATGGTGCTTGGAGCACAAGGCTCTAATTCAAGCAATCTACCTGCCAGGTGTACAGAACAACTTGGCAGACCGTCTCAGCAGAACAGAGACAGATCCTCACAAGTGGTCTCTCGACTCAACCATAGTTCAGTCACTATTCGAAGAGTGGGGAACTCCGGACCTGGACCTTTTTGCGTCCCCACTCAACGCAAAACTGCCTCTGTTCTGCTCCAGAAATCCAGGGCCTGGCATTTTTTGTCAGGATGCGTTCAGGCTGCGGTGGACAAAACGCTTTCTTTACGCCTTTCCGCCTCTTCCTCTAATTCAGAGAGTACTCCTCAAGTTCGAGTCTCGGGAGACAAGATGATTCTCATTGCTCCCTTTTGGCCTCGACAACTGTGGTTTCAACTTCTCAACAGTATGTTGGCAGTTCCTCTGAGACCACTTCCCCTGCAGATGAACCTTTTAACTCAGGGACCGGTGGTCCATCCCAATCTGAGATCTCTTCACCTTCACGCTTGGCTCCTGAAGAGGTAGAAGTAAATCGGTTCAATGTCTCTCGAAGAGTTTCTGATATCCTTCTGGCTGCGCGGAAGCCAGCCACTCGGGAAACTTACACGGCTAAGTGGAAGCGTTTTTTCGCTCTGGTGTGCAAAGTCCTCTTTGAATCCCTTTTCCTGCCCCATTTCAGCGTATCATGAGCCGGTTTTTTCCCTTTCACTGGCTCAGTTACCTATGGTTAAGAGATTTCTTAAGGGCATTCTGCACACCATACCTCCTACAAGACGTCCAGTTGCAGCCTGGGACATTAATCTTGTGCTAGACATGCTCACTCGGAAACCTTTTGAGCCTCTAGCTACCTGTGAACTAAAGTTCCTCACCTGGAAGACTGCCTTCTTAGTGGCCATTACCTCAGCCCACAGGGTCTCTGAGATACATGCCCTGGTCACAGATCCTTCATACACTGTGTTTCATAAAGACAAAGTAGTCCTTCGTACTCATCCTAAATTTCTTCCTAAGGTTGTGTCAGAATTTCATCTTAACCAATCTTTGGTCCTTCCCTCTTATTTTGCGGACTTCCAAAATGAAGGGGAACGTTCTCTTCATTCTCTGGATGTTAAGAGGGCCTTGCGTTTCTATTTAGATATAACCAAGGATTTTCATAAAGCCCAGCAACTGTTCGTTTCCTTCAGTGAGACCCGGCTGGGTCAACCTGTCACTATTAGATGTATCTCAGCATGGCTAGTGGCGTGCCTTCATCACTGCTATTCCATGGCGCAGGTTAAGTTGGAGGGTAGAGTTTACGCTCACTCTACCAGAGCGGTAGCGGCATCCCTAGCGGAAATCCGTAACGTGCAATGCAGCCACCTGGAGCTCAGTGCATACTTTCGTTAAGCATTATGCACTCGATGTCCATGCCAGATGACATTCTTCTTTTGGCAGAGCCATCCTTAATGGACTTCTATCTTAGAAAGCGTGAGCTCTTGATTTCTCCTGCCGCCCTCTCGGGGGATTATTAGCTCGGTACTCTCCCAATAGTGTGAATGAGTGGTGGAGACTTATGTCAGGAAGATATGAAAATGACGTACCTACCGTAATTCTTGATCTTCTTGGACGAGTCTCCACCACTCATTTACATGCCCACCCTCCATCCCCCGAGCTCACCTCTCTTGTTGATCTTCACTTCCTCAAATCTTTAGGCCATGAAGACTTCTTTGTTGACCCTTCTTACACGGGTCGTCCGGACTATCTTATGTCCAGTTTTTAGGTTAGGCTACACTGCTAGGTTATTTACGCTGCACCTCCTTGGTAAAAAGGTACTGAGGCGGTTGGGGGAGTCGGCGCCAAGATAGTCATTGCTTCTGTGACTGGGGCTCATGGCGCCATCTGGCGATAAACTCCCCAGCAAAAAAGTTTGCTCTCGATGGGTCCTAGGGCCTCCGGCGCAGATCCCAATAGTGTGAATGAGTGGTGGAGATTCGTCCAAGAAGACCAAGAATTACGGTAGGTACGTAATTTTCATTTTCGTGGTGCAAGCCACAAGGTACTTCACCTCTGACCTCGACCACATGTATTACTATCAGATAACATACGAGGCTCGGCCTCTCCGAGTGTTCCCCAGCTGTGCAACATAAAAAAGTTATGACTGCACCTTTTAATGGCTCAAACATTGTGATCCTGCCACCCAGACGATTCTGGATACCCGTTTGGACGTCTGGTTGACAGCTTAGAACAGTCCACGACTTGTATCACTCTGCACAGCTATCATCTCAACAGTGCTACCACTTTTTTCATTCCAGTGGTAATGGTAGCAAGCGGGGACCTTACAGAGCCACGGGTTGAGGCCATGCTACATCCCAGCAAGCCTCTACTGCCTCTTCCTCATCTTTTATCCTACTGCCTCCTTCGGTTTCAGTTGCTGGTTCAGTGCTACCAGTTCGGAACCCTGCACTTCGGATTTTCATCCACTCCAAGGCTGTTTACCACCTGCCTTGCAGTTGTGCCTGCGCCAATCTGGGGTCATGCCCACTACATCTTCCCATACCGGGACAATTGGCTTTTCGTGGTATTCTAGGTCTCTCCTCCTTTCTCCCTACGAGTCCCTCTGACATGATTTAAAGCCTAGAGGATTACGGTAAATTGGCCTTCTTCCCTCTCTATCCCCACCCACCATCTCCAGTACGTAGGAATAGTCTTGGACACTGCGGCAGGTTGGGGACTACTTACCAGAGGACAGACAAACCTCATTTATGTCCTTGGCCATTCAAACTCAAGTGGCATAATATGCATCAGTAAGACAACTACTTTTTAAGACATGTGACAACAGCCATCTCAAAGACTGGTACCCATGGAACACTATGCACACAGCTTGACCAATGCGCACTACAAAGTCAGTGACATCAAAAATCTAATTCCTTATAGGCTTGAGTTTGGGTCCCTCTGCAACTGTGACCTACCTTTCGTTGGTGAGCCTGCTGACCCCACATCCCTCAGGGTGCCCCTTTCAATCCCTGCCGCCATCACAAACATTAATTACTGAAACTTTCCCGATGACTGAGCGCACATCTCTGTCCCATTCAAAACTCGAGGACAGTGATTCCCAGTCTCCGCCTCACTCCATGTAAATCTATTCAACATGAGAAAAATAGGGCTAGTCCTCCGGGGCCTTTCGTCCATTCTCAAAAAACAGGGACTTTCTCTGGCTGCCTTGTCCCACCCTGGGACTGGACTCTCTTTCTCTGTCATCTCTCCCTGTAGTCTGGGCAGGTTTTGGCTCCCATTACTACAACACTTAACGGCAGTAAACCCACTGCTGTTACCCATCAGACCAGATCTGATACAGGCAGGTTACTCTACCCCACTCTGGATTCCTTCCACCTCCACAAATGGCCCCTGCAAATGCTTTTTATATTTCATCTCCAGGTCTTCTTGCAAATGATGAACATTCTGTTGGCATCTCGCAAACTATATACCAGACGAACCTACAACTTAAAATGGTAATGTTTTTTCTGTATGGGCTGCTTTTCGGCCCATGGACCCTTTTTTCATGTCCAGTGCTACAAATCTTTGAATGTTTATCTTCGCTCACGGCTACGTACCCGAGCTACTCCTCCATTGGGGTTCACCTGACCTCCATCCCAGCCTTTCATGAACCACTTGAAGACCACCTGATTTACCAACATCACTCGGCAACAATGTTTTCCCGGGGGAATATTACATCTTCAGCCCCACTTAGACATCCTACTCTATAGTAGAGCCCTTGCTTGTCCTTCTGGACAATTTACTTTAACCAAGTGCAACCTTCGTTTTTCTTTCACGGAAACATCCATTCAAACAACATGAAGTCTTGCTATATTATGACATATGCAGTGAGTCCCAACCTTCGAACTGCTCCGGAGGTGAAAGAGTTAACTTTCCATGCCAGGCATGGAACTTTGAGCACAAGCTCGATTGAAAACTCTGTCTGTTGTTCTTCAAACTCAAACTGTCAGATTCTTTACTCCGCCTCACTGAACAGTCGCTCCAGAGATTTCTCCTTCTGCTCGGTTCATTTTGTCGGTTAAAGTATTAATTTTCGTTTAACGAATTTAAACGCAACGGTGCAGTTCAAGCTCTGTCTGTGGTATTGTAAGTACTAGATAGGTTTTACATTTACTTTCTGTGTGGAACTTGTAAATGGTATTATCGGTTCGGTTTGAACCGATCGGGTTGTTGAAAATACATTAATCTGCCTTTTAGAGTGCGGTTCCCGGTTCTTATTGGTTCTAAAAAAAAACTGATTTCATTACGTTTTTTTCCACGACCCGTGACACGGTTGGGAACCGATAAGAGAGTCTTGCTTGGCAGATTGCCATAAACGGGCAAGTTTTGGTTAGGCTGGCACTATGTCTGAGAAACCCAAAAGAAAAACCAGGCCCACTGGGTTTCAACACTGCAGTGTTTGTGGGGAAGCCTTTGCCATGGCTGACCCCCACACCACCTGTGTTTATTGTCTGGGGTTTGACCACCTCAATGCAGACTGCCAGATTTGCAAAACATTTTCCTGCAGCTACCCTGGATAAGAGAGTTGGTAGGCTCAGGAAAGGGAGCCAAGAAGTCCATGACCCAGATGGCCAGCCAGTTCGGTTGTAGCCAAACGGAGGTGCCCTCTGACCAGTGAGACTTCCTCGGGCAAAGGAGAGCCGACTCAGAGGACGGTTCCAGCAAAGGACTAGAAAATCAGCAGGTATGGAGCCAAAATTTCTCTCTCAACTGCTGAAGAAATAACAAGCGATTAAAATTGTCCAGTCGCTTTCCCGGTTCCGACTGAACCCGGCACCATCAAATTAAGCGTCACAGTTCGGTTGGTTCCACCGGTTCAAGAATATGATGTAGAAGAATTTTATGAACCGGAGGGAGAGAAGGTATGAGGAGAGTGAATGTGGATTTGAAAGTCTGGATGTGCCCATTGAACCGGACATCTCCCCAGACAGACCTTCAGGAGTGTCTCCCCCTAGGCTTTCTGAGTCCCCCTCTCATTTTATGTTTTATAAAAAAGTGGCTGAAACCCTCCAGCTTCCTATAGAGGAAGCTGTGGATGATCAAGAGGAGCCTGACTATGTAGAAATGATGGATATCCCAGAGTCTAGGAGACTGTCTATTCCTTTGCATAAATCTTTTGGGAAACAGACAGTAAAAATTCTAAAAACTCCTCACACTATACCTCCCTAGGATAAAAGAATGGACAAGAGGTGCACATTGTCAGGCTCTATTACGGAGTTCATTACACAACAATGCGGCCATGTTGGGGTAGTGCAGGCTGCAGCCTGTGACAAGGCTAATATTCCCTTGGCTTCACACCCCCCTGACAAGGACTCCAGGAGGATTGATGCCATGGCAAAGAAACAGTACATGGCATCATCCTTGGGACTCAGACAGGCAAGTTATATGGCTTATGTTGCTAGATACCAGAAATCCAGATGGGATACTGTTATGGCTCTAGCAAAACAGGTCCCTGGCCAGCTTGCCAAGGAGCTGGAGCAGGTGGCTGCTGATGGTATTGAGGCATCTAAGGTGCAATTCCATGCTGCAGTGGACTCTAATGATGTCATCAAGAGTCATGGCTACATCTGTGGCACTCGCAGAATGGCTCACATCACTAGCTGGCCTGTCTGGGATACCCAGACTAAGGCCATGGATTTTCTGTTGTGGGTAATTCTCTGTTTGGGGAGCAAACAGAGAATTACATGAAGAAAATGGATGAGTATAGGACCACCTATAGGAGTGCACAGGCCAAGGAAAGGTAGGCCACTCCTCAAAGGCAGCCTTCCAGGGGCAGGGGCAGACCTTTTCATAGGCCTTTTTACCAAGCCCAGGCCTCCTCTTCAGTTTACGCCCAGAGGGGGTTCTTCAGAGGGAGAGGCAGACGGGGTACAAGCAGGCCTGCTTCCACCCCTCAGCCTAAAGCCCCTGCCAAGCAGGCACCCTGATGGGGTGGCCAGGGCTGATTCTCCATTACCTGTAGGGCAGGCTGGCTTACTTTGTCCAGGACTGGATAGTCTTTAACATCAGACAAGTGGGTCCTGGAAGTAGTAGCTGGGACCATTCTCAGCTCAAAAATTTCCAAAGATGAGAACCAGATCCTTTCCACCTGCAAATCCATCAGAGGCACTTGCCCTAGAGACAGAAGTTTCTACCCTCCTGGCTCTCAGAGCTGTGGAAAGGTTGTACTCAGGTACTTCCTTACCCCAAAAAAAGACAGGAGAATGGCGGCCCATCCTGGATCTCAGATACCTAAACAAGCACCTTTTAAAACCGAAATTCAAAATGGTGACTCAGGGAATTATTTTACCCTCTCTAAGGCCAGGGGACTGGCTAGCGTCCCTGGACCTCAAGGATGCCTACTTCCATGTTCTTATCAGAAGCTCCCATCGAAAGTACCTCAGATTCGAACTGCCCTCAGGCCATTACCAGTTTAGAGCAATGCCCTTCGGCCTCACCTCTGCCCCAAGGGTATTCACAAAATGCCTGGCAGTAGTAGTTGCCCACTTAAGAAGGCAAAAGATTGCCATCTTTCCTTTCCTTACCTGGACAACTGGCTCATAGTAGGCCAGTCTCCAGACCAAGTCAAATTTCATCTTCAGATAACTCAGCAACTGCTCACATCTCTGGGTTTCCTTCTCAATCTTCCAAAGTCAGTTCTAGAGCCTGTCCAGCTTCTCACCTTCATAGGTGCAGAACTGAACACAAAAGAGGCCAGAACTTTCCTTCCTGTGGAAAGGGCAAGGACCCTGGTCTCTCTGGCCTCCTCTTTCACCCTGCAGGTCTCTTGACCAGCAAGGCATTTTCTGCAGCTCCTGGGGCACATGGCTGCTTCTACAGCAGTAGTGCAGGGAGCAAGATTTCAGATGAGGGACATCCAGTTCCATTTGAGAGCCTTTTGGTCTCAAAGGAGAGACCCTCTATCCAAATTGATCCCAGTGACTCGAACCCTGATCCAAGCCCTTCAGTTTTGGCAGGACCAGAGCAATCTGAGACAGGGGGTCTCCTTTGCCCCTCAGTCTCGCTCCTTAATCCTTACTACAGATGCATCCCTCTTGGGGTGGGGAGCTTGCGTGGGCGACCTCACTACCCAGGGATTGTGGTCCCCTCAGGAATCTCTGCTCCACATCAGTCTGTTGGAACTCAGAGCAGTTTTTCTAGCACTTCAAGTTTTTTTTCCAGATCTGTTCAGAATAAAGTTATTCAGTTCAGAACAGACAATACCACCACAATGTGGTACATCAACAAGCAAGGGGGCACTCGGTCTATGGCCTTGTGCACCGAAGCAATGAAGTTGTGGTCTCTGGCTTACTCTCTAAACACCTACCCTATTGCAGTTCACCTCCCAGGCAAGAACAATGTCCTGGCAGATGCTCTCAGCAGGATTTCCCAGGGCCATCACGAATGGTCACTGGATCCACTAGTACTGGAGGTAGTGTTTGCCAGATGGGGCACCCCGCAGATGGATCTTTTTACAGCCCCAGACAATCACCAACTTCCCCTTTTTTGCTGCAGGCCCCCAGTGTTGGGCTCTGTCCCTCTGGATGCCTTCCTTCTCAGTTGGGAAGGGAAGTTTCTCTATGCTTTCCCCCTTCCCTCTTCTGTTCAAGGTGCTAGTCAAAATCAGATCTCAACCCTGCAAGATGATCCTGATTGCTCCAGATTGGGCCAGACAGCCCTGGTACCCACTCCTTATGTCCTTAGCAGTCCACCTTCCCCTGTGTCTTCCCAGGAATCACAACCTGTTAACCTGTGCTCAGGGGAGAGTTTGGTACCCGAACCTCAAATCTCTCAATCTCAAGGCCTGGCTCTTGAAGAGTTAGAGTTTGCTAACCTACACCTCTCCCAAGGTGTATTGGATATCTTGAAGGCTTCTAGGAAACCTTCCACCAGGGCTACTTATAATTCCAAATGGAAGAGATTTTCCAAATGGTGCTCTGACAAGCATATCTCCCCAGAATCCGCTTGACTTACCCACAGCCCTGGATTATATGGTGCATTTGAATACTTTGGCTCTGAGACCAGCTACCCTAAAAGTGCACCTGGCAGCCGTGTCTGCTTTCTTATCAGCAGGTAAACCTTCTTCTCTTTCAGCTCATCCTGTATTCTCCAAGTTTTTCAAGGGGTTGCTTCACACCAACCCCCGATTCAGGGACCTGCCCCTGCCTGGGATCTTAATATTTGCATTGCCCAGCTTATGCAACCCCTTTTGAGCCCTTGTCTTCAGCAGAGCTTAAGTACTTGACTTGGAAAACTGTGGTTTTGGTAGCCATCACTTCTGCCAGGCGCATAGGTGAATTACAAGCATTGTCAGTGGAGCCTGATTTTATCTCCTTTCATAGAGATAAGGTGGTCCTCAGGACTAACAGAAAGTTCTTGCCTAAGGTGGTTTCAGACTTCCACCTTAATCAATCTGTGTCTCTCCCTGTGTACTTCACTGACCATTCCTCCTCTGGCGAGAGGAGACTGCACAGTTTAGATGTCAAAAGGGCCCTTAGTTACTACATAGAACGTACCAAGGGTCACAGGTTTGGCTCCCCAACTGTTCCTCGCTTATGGTGAGGTTGGTAAAGGAAACCTGCCACTAAAAGATCCATTGCAGGTGGATTGTCTCTGTATCCAATTTTGCTATGAAAAACTGGGTAAGGTTCCTCCTCAGGCCTGAGGGCTCACTCACCAGAGGTACAGCTGCCCTGGCTGCTGCCAGGGACATCCCTATCCAGAGATATGTTAAGCAGCTACCTGGAAAACAGTTCACACTTTTACCAAGCATTACTCCCTGGCCATCCAGGCTAGGAGTGATGCTCGGTTTGGCACAGCTGTGCTTCAGAGCCTATTTCCTAAGTAGGTTCTGTCCCTCCTCCATGCAGGTACTGCTGTGTAGTCTGCATATGTCATAATATAGCAAGACTTCATGTTGTTTGAAGAAAAAATTACTCACTTTAGTAAGGTTGTTTCTTCTAATGGAGTCTTGCTATATTATGACCTCTCCCCCTGCCTGCCCCGCTCAGAACCTCTGCTTTTGGGATGTGGGTGGGCAGTGCAGTGTGGCACTAGTAGATGCCACCTTGTTTTTCGTCCCTCCTTTTTGGGGTGATTGGGTGTTGTGTTTTCATTTTTGGATCCCCTGACTTGAGTCTTTGTTTTGGGACCAAAAAATGCGTTCTTATATTTAGTAGCCAGTTGGCTAGTGTAGGTTTACAGCTTCCACACAGAACCTTAGTGAGTTTTGCTCGTAAAGATCTGACAGTTTGAGTTTGAAGAACAACAGACAAAGTTTTCAACCGAGCTCGTGCTCAAAGTTCCATGCCTGGCATGGAAAGTTAACTCTTTCACCTCCAGAGCAGTTCGAAGGTTGGGACTCACTGCATATGTCATCATATAGCAAGACTCCATTAGAAGAAACAACATTACTAAGGTGAGTAATTTTTTCTTTCTTTTGGTGGTGGCTTCTGTCACACACCTTTACAAACTTCAAACTCTGAGGTACAAATAACCTTACCTTATTTTTTTTTACAAAGACAGAATTTCCTTATGCATCAACCCCTTATTTTACCAACGGTGGTTTCAGAACGTACGCTGAGCTGCCTGTTATTACCCTGAACATTTCAGTCCGGGGTATCACTTCTACACACTTTCAGTGCACACAGGGCACTCAGATGCTACTACCCAAAAAACTATGCCACTCAGAATGACAACACAATTCTTTGTCTCCTTCATGCATTATACGGAAAAGGATCCCTGTGGTAAGACTCTCCCTTTCCACGTAGCTGGCTAGTTGCATTACATTCTAACAAGTACAGTAAACAACTACCTGACCCTGTCCATGCGCACTCTGCGAGAGCCATAGCTGCTGGCTTTACGGGAGTGTCCATTACAGATATGTGTAATGTAGCGATATGGTGGTCAATGCATACCTTCACGATAATAGCCTCCTGCCACCACACGGCCTTTACCTGTGCAGTGGGTACTTTTATTGTACTCATTCACCCTTATGATGTTACTGCTTGGGAGTCATCCCAAGTGTATTACCTGCTGCAAGAGATCACCCCTTGGAAGATAGTAAAGTTACGTGGGAACTTAACAGTAAATCTTTGAGGGGTATCTCTTGCAGCAGGTGCGTTCGGTCCCTCCTTCCCCCTTCCTTCTCTTAGACAACAGATTTTTTTACATTTTCACATATGTAAGAGCAAAGTTCCTAGGGCATCTTGGTTCCCTCGGTTCACATATCAGCAAGCTGAAGCCGCCAAAGGAACTGAGGATGCCTGGGGCCACCCACTCTTCTATAGTCACACAGTGATGAGGTAGCTCTGTGGGCGGCCTCTAGATAAAGACTGTTGGGAAAGCCTGCCATGCAGAAGAGTGCCCTCTGGCTATAACCGAAGTGTATTACCTGCTACAAGAGATGCCCCTCAAAGATCTACTGTTATGGTAAGTTCTTACATAACTGTACTTTCTAGGAGTGGTATATAGCGTTTATCCACACTGACCCACCAGACCTACCCTGGCAAGTTGCACACTGGTCTTGCTTCCATCAGTTAAGATCTGACATCACGGGGTAGTGCTGAGGGAGTTACTACCTGGGTGGGTGGGAGGAGCCAGCTTGAAGACATTCCAGCAACCTTAAAGTGGAAAGGAACACTGCCTAAAGTGTGGATGAACACCATACACCACTCCTACAACTACTGTTAAAAGTGAGTAAACTGTGATCTTACTTCGATGGGGCTCTTGCAGTAGGTAATTGCATATAGGACTGAAGCCGGCAGGCATCAGGACTGCACGGAAAAATTTCTAGCTAGCAGTCTCTGGCGGGGGACCACCCCCACGTCAGGTGACCGGCGTCAGATGACATTGGTATAAAGGGGCGGTCCCCAATACCCGCCTTCCAGTTCTTTCTCACCATTAGCTTGTGAAAGCGCCTCGTGGTTAAGTTCAGTGCTTCGTCAGTCAATCGTCGGTATTATTACCGCTCTTTTTTTGATATTCTCGTCAGAATCTCTTCAGCATCTGCCGTGTATGTTGTCCCCTACTCCATCCGAGCATAAAAATAAGTGCAATTCTTGTAGCGCCCAGCTCCCGCACAAGGACAGACACTCCCAGTGCCTCTTCTGTTTAGGCTCGGATCACCCCATGGAGAAGTGCCAGCACTGCCAGCAGTTTAACGCCGCCACCCGGAAATGGAGGCAGCAGTCCCTGGAGTTCCACAGTGTGAAAAAGATGTCCTCCATGGAGAAGGAGCTGAAGAAACTTCGGCAGGCCTCTACTTCCCCTGAGGGTCACTGCAAAAAGGAGGAGAAGCACCGGGACTTCTCTTCCACAGTCACCGTGACTCCAGCCGTAGTCACCGTGCTGAAGGTTACACCGGCCCCCCGTGGGTTGACTGCCATCTTGGAGGCTTCTGAGGCGGACACATCCCTCCTGTCAGGCTCATGCTCGGGCCCATCGGGAGCCTCCAGGTCAAATGAGGCAGCCGCTCCCAGGAAGACACCACCGTGCTGCCTTCTCTGTCAAGCGGCTCCGGTAAGCCGGACATTGGTGCTCCTGATGCCCACTCGGACAAGGCCACTAAGATGCCCAACCCTTTGGGGCAGCGCACGGCCTCCAAAACGCCCGTCAAGGCCGCTCCTCCCTCGCGGCCTTTGTTGGGCATTGGTTCCAATAAGTCGGATGCCAGCTCCCCTGACTGATGCACAGCATTAGAGCCGACGCTGGACCCAACTGATCAGTCTGTTGTCCATGGTTCACTGCAACACTCGCCGTTGCTCACTGAGGCTCGAGTGTCTCCCCTGTTGCACCCCAGGGATTTTAGTCCTCCTTCCCCGGGCGACACCAAGGCGCGATGCGCTCCCGTCAGAGTCTCTTTCGCTGGGCGGACGACCTGACGTTGGATCCTCGGACGCCCGGCTCCCACCACCTTATCCGATGCTGGGCGACGTTCCCTTTCTGGACACAAACCCTACGCCGGGGTTGAGGCCCACCGGGCCTCCTGTACCTGGCCCGCCTGCTGGGCCCCTCCCAGGGCTGTCTGCTCCATCAGAGCCCCTGATGCCTGGGTACCTGATGCCGTCCTACCCAGGTCAGCAGTATCTGATGCCGGCCTACCCAACGCCACAATACCCGGTGCCTCAGTACCCAACTCCGGGCTTCCCGCCGTCGGGCTATGGATACTCACCGTACAGATACCCCCAATATCTGTATCCCCCTCCTCCTCCACCGCCTCAGCCGTCGATGGACCTGAAGGAGACTCTGGCTTCCTGGTTTGCTGAGGCCAAGGCTCAGCTCACCAGGAAGGTGAAGAGCTGTCTGCCGACGCTGGACCCGGTTCCGGAACCCCGTCGTCAGAGACTAGAGACTCCCTACCCCCTTCCCGACACTAGAGGTGAGCCCTCAGGTGCCAGGGCAGTGGAGGACATGCTTTCCTGAGGGTTGCTCAAGGGGTCCTCCCCCCCCCCCCCACACCGGGAGGAGTCATCGTCTTCTTCCTTTTTGGAGACCTCTGACAATTACGACGGGATCTCCGACCCAGATGACGAGCCACGCACTCCAGACCATCCCAGGCCTAGGACTCCTCCAAAGTCACCTCCAGAAGATCCTTCTTTTCTGTAGTTGCTGAGAAAGATACAGGCAGTTCAGCAGTGGCAGTCTTTGGAGCCAGATCCACAGCGGAAGAAACTCGCTGCTCATTTGGATCTGCCCGACACTGCTCCAACTGTGATTCCACCCTGGATCGAGCCTCATGCAGACCTTGTTTCCACTATTTGAAAGCAACCGTCGGCATTAGCCCCCCTTCCGAGGAAGGCAGATAGGCTGTACCAGACTCCGGAGGGTGTGGATGCTCTGAATACACACCCCAAAGCTGACTCAGTCTTGATTAGCGCCACTCATGGCTGTACGGCTAATTCTAAGCATCTCAGCTCATCTCCATCTGACAAGGAATCTCGCCTCCTGGACCAGTATGGGAAGAAGGTGTATGCTGCTTCCAGTCTGGGAATAAGGGCCCTGAATTATGTTGTACATATGGGGGATTACCAGAAGGCGATCCTGAGTGAGGTAGAAGCCAAGTTGGACTCCCTTCCTGAGTCTCAGACAGAGTAGGAAGTGGCAGATCTAGTCCGTTCTGCTCATTCAGCCAGTCAGCACATACTCCATGCCTCGTACGATGCAGTGGACACTGCTAGTCAGAGCTCAGCTTTCGCCATAGGTCTGCAGTGTCATGTCTGGCTCCGGGTGTCACGTTTAGTCCCAGAGGTGCAGTCTGCTATCCAGGATGCACCCTTCAGGGGTTCGGTGCTGTTCGGTGGGGATGTGAAGGACATCATCACTGATCTGCAGGAGAAGGGTGCTGCACTAAAGTCTGTGGACTCTATGTACAGGCCCCCTCAGGATCAGTGTCACACTTTTCACAGACGTTCTTGGCCCAAAGCGAAACCTCAGGGCAAGCGGGCCAACAAACGTCGGGCCCCTCTGGCTGCCAAGCCCCTCCCCAAAACAGTGGCGGGAGCTTCAGCCGTGGCGCTGCCCCACATCTCCTGACTCCTCTCCCCTCCCCTTCCACAGCCTATGGACATTCCAGAGGAAGCAGTAGGAGAGAGGTTCTCCTTCCATCTACCGGGTTGGAAGAGGATCACTTCAGTTGCTTGGGTGCTCCAACTGATAGCAGCAGGACACTCAGTCGAGTTTCTTCGGAAACTACCCTGAAAACCCCCACCCCAGTTGTCTTACTCCCTGGAACATCATCTTCTGGTTCAGGAAGAAATATCCTTCCTTCTGCTGAAGGCGGCGATAGAGCCTGTCCCAACCCACTTTCAGGGGACAGGTTACTATTCCCATTTCTTCCTGGTTCAGAAGAAATCGGGAGACGTGAGGCCTATCCTTGACCTCAGCTCCCTGAACTTGTTCATGGAGTACAAATGGTTCAGAATGCTCTCCCTGCAGAGCCTTCTGCCCTTACTTTGGTTGGGACAGTGGCTGTGCGCATTGGACATGCAGGCTTCCTACCTGCATATCCCTATCTGCCCTTCCCACCACAAATACCCCCAGTTTTCGTTTCAGGGGAACACTACCAGTTCAAGGCCCTCCCATTTGGTCTTTCCTCGGCGCCCCGAGTGTTCACCATATGCCTTTCCTTGGTAGCGGCTCACCTGCGTACCCAGGGAGTGCAGGTTTTCCCATACCTGGACGACTGGCTCCTGATGGCTCCATCCAGGGAGGAGCTCCTGCGCTCCCTTTCACTTACCCTGCAGGTCTTTACCAGCCTGGGTATTACTGTCAGCCAGACCAAGTCCCATTTGATCCCATTCCAGAGGCTCCAGTTCTTTTTTTTTTTTTTTTGATTCTATTTGTAGCTCACCAGCCTAGAACTCTCTCAGGCCACTGCACTCACCAGCTTGCTCTACCACCTACTGTGTTCCCCTGCCATCTTCAAGTTCGGTATGGCTCCCCGGGTCGGGGGAGGACAACCCAGGGAGACCATGGGGGCAGTGACGGGGAACCAGCATTAGGCGTGTGGCAGTAGCGCTGGCGGGGCCGTTGCCTATCCAGCGCTGGAGGGGTGTTTCTTGTGTTTAGCCCAAGATCCCCCCTCCCCTCTGCATAGTACACGTCTGATGCCAAGGCACACAGCAACGCTGCCTGCGTCAGCCACGCTCTTACATGCAGCCTGGCGGCTCGATGGTACCTCCGGTCTCCACCGGGGGTCGCCAGAGCACCGGGCATCCCTAGCCCTCCTGCCTGGAGAGGAGAGCTGCCCGCAGGCGCTCAATCCGTCTCCATCCTCTGCCAACCTGCAACTCCCGAGCTCGCTCCCGAACTCTGGTTGTCGGTGCGGCGCGAGGTGTGGAGTCCAGCGCCTCAACCCTCAGCGCCACCGGGCCGCCCAGAGGCTCCAGTTCATCGGGGTAATCCTGGACATGACCTCCAGCATGGCATTTCTGCCACTGGACGGGGTGGACACCCTCCAAGCTCATGCAAACCTGCTGTCCAGTCACAGGCAGGTCAGTGCCAGGTCAGCCCTTCGCCTCCTTGGGCTCATGGCTGCTGCTATTCCGACATTCCCTCGCACTCGGCTCCACATGAGAATCTCTCAGTGGACGCTTCGGTCTCAGTGAGGTCAGTTGGTGGATGACCTAGACCAAGAAGTCTTGGTCTCCAACCCTATGGTTCAGGACTTACAATGGTGGATGGTTCAGGAGAACCTTTGCTGGGGAGTTCCCTTCTGCCTCAGACCTCCCTCCCAAACACTGACAACTGACTCCTTGGGAGAGGGTTGGGGAGACCATCTGGGGTCTCACAGGACTTAAGGCTCCTGATCCAGGCTCGAGCAGACTCTTCACATAAACGTGCTCGAGCTCAGGGCCGTGCTGTATGCTCTACAAGCTCTGCATCTGTATGTGCTTCCTGGTCATCTGGCTGTCCAGATGGACAATATGTGCGTAGTCTGGTACATCAACAAACAGGGAGGAACTCTTTCCTACCCTCTTTGCAGGGAGGCAATGCGAGTTTGGGATTGGGCAGTGCAGCACAACCTTCACCACACGGCAGTTCATGTTCCGGGTGTCAAAAACACACTGGCAGACCACCTCAGTCAGTCTGCACAAGCTCACAAGTGGGAACTGGATCGGAGGTGGTAGACGATATCTTCCTGCGCTGGGGGACACCTCAGGTAGACCTGTTCGCGTCTCCTCACAATGCAAAACTTCCCATCTTTTGCTCGCTCGCTCCAGGGCGAAACATTTTTTGGAGAGAAGCTCTGTCTCTAGATTGGAAGGACAGATTCGTCTATGCCTTTCCCCCCTCGATTCCCTTAATTCTGAGGGTTTTGCACAAACTCAGCTCAGAAGGAGCTCGCACGATCCTAATCATTCCTTTCTGGCCCAGGCAAGTTTGGTTCTCTGTTCTGCAACAGTATTCAGAGGAACTTCCTCTTTCGCAACTTTTGCTGACCCAGGATCATGGGACCCTGGTTCATCCAGGTCTCAGATCCCCTCAGTTGCAAGTGTGGCTTCGGCAGACGTAGCTCAAGCCCGATTCGGGGTTTCCCTGCTTGTGGCTGAGATTCTGGTGGAGGCCAGAAAGCCTTCCACTAGATCTACCTATGCCATGAAATGGAAAACGTTCTCTATTTGGGCCTCTTCCAAAAATTTTGAGTCATTCTCATGTCCTGTCGGGAGAATTCTAGACTATATGCTCCATCTCTTTGCTCTGGGTCTCAGTCATTCCTCTCTGAAAGTTCACATGGCGGCCATTTCCACTTATCATGTTCCTTTTGGGGAAAGAACTTTCATACAGTTTTCTTAGAGGGGTTCTCCACTTGAGACCCCCTATTCGCATTCCTGCTCCTCCTTGGGATCTGAATTTTATTCTTGAGAAGCTTACCCTGCCTCCTTTTGAGCCGGCAGCCTCAGCAGACCTGAAGTTCCTGTCCTGGAAGACTCTCTTCCTAGTGGCCATTACTTCAGCTCGAAGGATTTCCAAGCTTCAGGCCTTGTTGTGCAAAATCCCGTATTTGATTTTTCACAAGGAACAGGTGGCTCTGTGAACCAGTCCTAAGTTTTTCCCTAAGGTGGTAGCGGAATCTATCTGAATCAATCCATTGAGCTTCCTGCTTTCTTTACGCAACACTGCAATCAAGGGGAGTACCTCTTGCATACTTTGGATGTTCACTGAATTCTGAGATACTACACCACCAGGACGAGGGATCTCAGAAAGTCTGATCAGATGTTTGTCTCTTTTGCTCACAAAAAAGAAGGCAATGCCGTTTCCAAGCAATGCCTATCTAAATGGTTGGCTCATTGTATCACTTTCTGTTATGACAAGTATCACAAGACCCTGCCGGGTCAAGTCAGAGGCAACTCCACCAGGGGTGTCACTGCCTCTGCGGCTTGTTTTAAGAATGTGTCTGTGGCTGACATTTACGCAGCAGCAACTTGGACTTCTGTCCATACCTTTATGAAACACTACAGTTTGGACATTGCCTCTCGCCGTAGAGCAGGCTTCGGGCTGGCTGTTCTGCAAGGTCTCCTTTCATGAGACCCTCACAGCCGGAGGATCTATGGATGAGTAGTTTTCCTCCTCCCGTGTGTTTCTCCTTGTTTCAAACTGCTTGGGACTCAGTCCTGTATGTAATTACCTACTGCAAGTGCCCTCTTGAAGTAAGATAGTACAGTTACATTAGATCTTCGAGAGAGGCTCTTGCAGTAGGTAATGCCTTCCTGCCCTCCATCCCCCTTAGCTTTTTCAGCTCCTTTTCCTTGGGAGAAAGATCCGCTTCTCTCTTGTCTTGCCTTTTTGGCCATTGGCGGAAAAGAACTGGAAAGGGGGCGTGGGGGACTGCCTCTTTATACCGACGTCGTCTGACACCAGTCACCTGACGTGGGGGCAATCCCCTGCCAGAGACTACTAGCTAGAAATGTTTCCATGGGGTCCTGACGCCTGCCGGCTTCAGTCCTATATGTAATTACCTACTGTAAGAGCCTCTCTCGGAGATGTACTGTTATGGTAAGTTCTTACGTAACTGTACTTTTTCTGCCGCACATCGTTTGTACTTGCTTCTTTTAAAACAAATTCTACAGCATGCACACCAGTACTGGCGAACTTTCATAATGAAACAGACCCAAAAAATGTTCCGCATCCTCCCCCAAAAAAATATTTTTCTGTTCTCACCTCCCACCCCTGCACCCCACTTTTTCAAACCATTCAAAGGCTTCCACACCACCGTGTTGAACAGATACCCTCTGGCATCCTCACAACCATGCTGAACCCCCACGGATGTCACCTGGTTTTGCATATTCACAACAGATGACACCAGGCATCATCCAACATTGCTTAAACCATTCCAGAGGAGTAGTGCGAACCACTGTTAACAAGAATTAAAAAAAAAAAAAAAACACTCCATAGATATACTGGGGCAATGTATTGCTATATAACATGTATATGGGTGTAAGGTTGGTCACTTATGATTTCACAAGAGTATGTCATATTGGCCGAACAGAAAGAACCACTTAGCTTCACTTTGTGATGTTCTCACCCAACCAGCAGTAGAGACCCTTATGAAACTAAGAGGCCACCCTTACAACACCCATATAATATACCATTGGGAGGAGCTCATGAGGTAAATACTGCCACTTTTTCCCCTTTGGGCTCTTGGCTGATTACCTCATGATTTCCCCTCAATGGTGTATTTGTACACTACAGTTTTCTTAAGGAATATAACCATTGAGACAAGCTCACTTGCAATGGCACCCCTTCAAGTACAAACATTACAATGTAAATGTTTTGGTTACAAAAGTAAAAGTACATTATATGTACATAGTCACTTAAATACACTTCATGCAGTACATTTAATATACATACATTAACATGTTGTAACTTAACTTCTGTCATATTCAGATCTATATATAATCTCTCTCTTACTCCAGAGCAACAGATAGTTTTTTGGAGTTGTCTACTTGAACCATGCATTCAGGGCCCTAATGGGAGGTACCTTTATCCTGAATAACACATAATTCTTCTAGCAAGGAGTTCTATAACTGGGGGATGAAATAACTGTATGACAAAGTGGATCTTTGGATCTTCCTGGACATAAAGTCTCCACCACTCATTCACACTAATGGGAGTTCGCCGGAGTCACTAGGACCCAGCGGGAGCAGACGTTTTCAAGAGGGCCGGCGCCAGAAATGGAGCAGCGAGGAAGTGGCACCTCGAGCCTCAGCTCATGCAGTAAAGACCATATAGGTGTCGACCCTCCAGCCGCCTCAGTTCTTTTTTTCCCCGCTGTCGAGTGCGCTACCAGTGACGACGCTGCTCGCCTACCGAGAGTTAAACTTCACTAGCAGCAATAGTTTTGTTTATTATTTTGAAATATCAATTATATCCTATATATATTTCAATTATACTTCAAGAAGTCTTCAGCCCTCCATTGACGGAGTCGACCATGAACGGGTCAGGGGACTGTAGGGAGACTTCATATGAAAGCTGTTCAGTCGGCCGGGTATGGTCCGCTGCATTCCCCGGAAGGTGGTCCGACAACAGACGGTCCAGTGCTCAGGGGGATGGGCGGTGCCCCGAAAGCATAAAAGGAAATGGTCCCATTCTCGGCACCGTTCAGCCTTGAGTTCCTCTTCGACGCATCGGTCAAAGAGAAAAGACATCACTTTCCGAGGTGGCCTCTGGTATATGTCTTGCGTAGATGGTCAGTTTTTGGGGCCAGGCACCCGTCTCCATCTCTATCGGAGTCACCGAACTCTGTCTCTGATGGCCGACCTCTTCGACATCGGAGCCCCGCTCTGCCTTTCCGGGAGGCTTCTGATGAGCAGTTTCACCAACAGGCTGCTCTTAAGGAGCAGTGGGCTTGGAGGTTGGTCCAGTTGCCTGAGCTGGGCACTTGACGCCGGGGCCTTCAGCCCATTCAGCTCCGGGGGGATGGGTAGGGCAGTTGGACCTTACTAGTCATGCGGCGCCTCCTTCGGTGCCGTCTACTCTGCACTCCGGTGTTTATCCCCCTCACAAGGCTGCAGCGCACGGGTCCACACTGATGCCTCTATCTCCTGGCATTTTTCCCTCTTTTTTTCATCAGATCGCAGTTTTTTGCCTCTGCGACACTCCCGGCACCATTGGCGGTGCCGCAGGCTCGTTCTTTGCTGTGTGCGGCACCTTGTGCTCTGTCGGCACCGAGCACGGCGTGGGGGCTTTGTCGGCACCATGTGTACTGTCAATGCCGTAGAAGGCTCCATGTGGGCTGTCGGCGCCATGTGGGCTGTGGCGCCGTTCTTGGTGCCATGTGGGCTGTCAGCAGCGTGTGGGGTGCCGCTTCGGCAGGCGCCTCCCTCCTTTTTCTCGGCACCGACTGGCCTTCAGGGGTCTTCAGCTCCGATTCTTTCCTCTTCTGCTCTTCCTCCTAATTTTCACTCCTTTCCTGTCTATGCAGTCCCCCCTGGACTGTCAGGAGATGATTTTGAGCCTGACCCAGATCTTCGTCCCAGATACTGACTGCCCTCAGAGCAGGAATCGATCACTCTGCAGAGCCTGTGGTGGAAGACTTATCCTTTAAGTCTCTGCTCAAAAATTTGAATTCTACCCTTTCTGTCCAAGCTTCAGAGATTGATCCTGGGAAGCTTTTATGACTCCAGTATCTTCATGTCCTGGAGATCCCTGTGGATTTAACCCCTCCAGTACAGCCCTCTTTCGAGATTCTCTCTCAGATGGTGTGACAGAATCCAGCTCTCATTCCTTCCATGGCTAAGTCCATCCGTAGGAAGTATGTTCCTCCCAAGGATCGTCCTATTTTCGCGCTGTAAGCCTTTGCTGATGCCATTGTGATCTTGGTAGAGAATGATAAGGCTATCCTTCCCCAAGGATCTATGGCCCAACCAATAAACAAAGAATCTCGTGAGATAGACACCTTAGGTGAGAGAGTCTTTGCTGCCTCAACTCTGGGGATGCGCATTGCCAGCTACAAGGGCTATTTTTCTCAATATGAGTATGTACTTTGGCATTCCCTCAAAGAAATGGTGGAAGCTTTACCCGAATCGGAAGCTAGCTCAGAGTTGCTTCACACCATAACTAGGGGTATCGAATCCAATAACCATCAGGTTAAAGCTGCAATGGATGCCTTCAGTACCACCTCCCAGGTGGCGTCTGTCATCTACACCCACCACCACTCTTGGCCACGTACTTCGGGCTTCACGAATGACACCCAGCAGCGAGTTACGGCTTTACCCTTTGATGGTATGTATCTGTTAAAGCCTCAGGTGGAGCAAGCCCTGGAGGCCATGCAAAAGACTAAGTATGCCATTAAGATGGCCAGACCTACACCTACCCCCTCCAGAGGAGGTGTGAACAAGCGTCAACTTCACAACCGTCAGTCCTTTCACGGCAAAGGCAGGGGAGGTTTTAATAAAAACCACAACCCTCAACCGCAAAAGAAAGTGCAACAGAAGGCACAAGGCCCCAAAGCGCCCAGTGCCACCTTTTGAGTTTCTAGCCCAAGTCCCACCTCAGCTGTCCGAGGTGGACTCCTCCTCTGCGGTGGGAGGACGTCTGACTCAGTTCTACAATCAGTGGAAATCTATAATATCAGACAAATGGGCCCCTCCGGGTAATCCTCGAGGGGTACTTTGTCGTTCAGAAACCCCTCTGGATCATCTTCCCACACGTGTGCCCAGGCTGTCGGTGATTCATTCAGACCTTCTTGCTTCCGAGGTACAAGGCCTTCTGAAAAACAGGACAGTAGAAATAGTTCCGCTGGATCAATGAAACACAGGTTTCTACTCCCATTACTTTCTGGTTCCAAAGAAAACTGGCGGCATGCACCCCGTTCTGGATTTCAGAAAACTAAACAAGTTCCTTCACAAGGAAAAGTTCAAGAGGATATCACTAGGTACCCTGCTACCTTTGCTTCATCAACACGATTGGCAAGCCTCCCTGGACATGCAGGATGCCCACCAACATATTCTCATACACCCAAAGCACCACAAATACCTAAGGTCCGTGGCATTGGGTCAACGCTATCTGTTCAGAGTCCTGCCCTTTGGGCTATCCTTGGTGCCTCTAGTTTTTACAAAGTGTTGTGCAATTCTCGCAGTGCACCTCAGGAAAATTGGAATTCAAGTGTTTCCATATCTGGACGACTTGTTCCTAGCAAGTCCCTCCAGGCAGCAGACTCTAGAGGCCGTGGCCACGACTTCAGACTTCGTCCATGGGAGTCCTGCTGAATCTCAACAAGTCACAGTTGCAGCCCTCCCAGAAGCTCCTCTTCATAGGAACTCTTCTGTACACCTCCTGTGTGAAGGCTTTTCTTCCAGAGGACAGAAGGAGTGATATCCTACAGATGGCCCGATACATCAGAGAACACAGCTCACTTCGAGTCATTTCAATGCAATGGATGCTGGGCCTCATGTTATCCTCGGTGTTCACTATACCCTTAGCTCATCTCCACATGAGAACCTCCCAGTGGATGCTCAGTACTCAGTGGTCCCCAACCAATGACCCTCACCCTCAGTCCTTTCTCATCACGGTGATGGAGCCTCTGAAGAGGTCGCTCACCTGGTGGTCCCAGGAGGACAGTCTTCTGGAAGGATATCCCTTTGCCCCTCTGGATCATCAGAACTCAATTACCACGGACGCATCCCTGATGAGTTGGGGAGCTCACTGCCAGGATCTCCACACTCTGGGTACGTGGACTCAGGACGAGTCCAACTTCACATAAACGTCCTGGAAATGAGAGCCATCCTCTATGCAGTCCGAGCTTTGAAGGACGTACTCTGTCACAAGAACATTCTCCTTCAAATGGACAACAAAGCAGTGATGTACTACATCAACAAACAGTGCGGCACACACTATTACCCTTTATTTGGGGAAACGATCAGAGTGTGGGAGTAGTGCCTGGAACACAAGGTCATGATCTAAGTAGTTTACCTGCCAGGAGTGCAAAACAAGCTGGAGGACCGTCTCAGCAGAACAGAGACGGATCCTCACGAGTGGTCTCTCGACTCAGCCGTCATTCAGTCACTCTTCAAAGAATGGGGAACTCCAGACCTGGACCTTTTTGCGTCCCCACTCAACACAAAACTGCCTCTCTTCTGCTCCAGAAATCCAGAGCCTGGCATTTTTTGTCAGAATGCCATCAGGCTGCAGTGGGCAACACGCTTTCTGTACGCCTTTCCGCCCCTTCCTCTAATTCAGAGGTACTTCTCAAATTGAGTCTCGAGAGACAAAATGATTCTCATTGCCCTGTTCTGGCATCGACAAATAAAGTTTCCACTACTCAACAATCTTATCAGAACCCCCGAAGATGCTTCCCCTCCAGACAAACCTTCTGACCCAGGGTCCTGTAGTCCATCCCAACCTGAGGTCGCTTCCTTTCACGCTTGGCTCCAAAAGAGATGGACGTGAATAGGTTCAGTGTCTCTCATAGAGTTTCTGATATCCTTTTGGCTGCACATAAGCCAGCCACTAGAAAAACCTACACAGCCAAATGGAAGCGTTTCTGTATCTGGTGTGCAAAATCCTCTTCAAACCCTTTTTCCTGCCCACCGAATAAAGTCTTGGAGTACCACTTAGACCTCTCAAACGCAGGTCTGCAGTACTCTACAGTCAAAGTTAATCTTTGTGCCATTTCGGCGTATCATGAGCTGGTACTTTCCATGTCACTAGCTCAGTTGCCTGTGGTTAAAAGGTTTCTTAGGGGTATTCTGCATACTAGACCTCCTACCAGATGCCCAGTTGCAGCCTGGGACATTAATCTTGTGCTTGACATGCTCACTTGTAAACCTTTCGAGCCTCTAGCTACTTGCTAGTTGAAGTTCCTCACTTGGAAATCAGCCTTCCTGGTAGCCATCACCTTGGCCCATAGAGTTTCTGAAATACATGCATTGGTCACTGACCCCCTGTACACTGTATTTCACAAGGACAAAGTGGTTCTTAGGACTCATCCTAAGTTTCTCCCCAAGGTTGTCTCAGAGTTCCATCTGAACCAACCTTTAGTCCTTCCTACCTAGTTTGCAAATTTCCATAATGAAGAGGAGCGTACCCTGCATTCACTGGATGTTACAAGAGCATTGCGGTTCTATCTAGATAGAAAAAAAGAAATTCACAAAGCTCAACAACTCTTTGTTTACTTCAGCGAGACCCGGCTGGGCCAGCCTGTCGTTATCAGATGTATTTCTGCATGGCTGGTGGCTTGCCTTCGCCACTGCTATTCTATGGTACAGGTCAAGCTCGAAGGCAGAGTGTACGCTCACTCTACCAGAGCAGTTGCGGCATCTCTGGCAGAAATCCACAATGTGCCCGTCACAGATATTTGCATTGCGGCCACTTGGAGCTCCGTGCATACTTTCGTTAGGCACTGTGCCTTGGATATCCATGCCAGACGGCATCTGTCATTTGGCAGGACCATTCTTATCTGACTTCTGTCCTAAGTATGTGAGCTTCTTATTTTCTGCCACCCATCTCGGGGGAATATTTAGCTCGGTACTCTCCCATTAGTGTGAATGAGTGGTGGAGACTTTATGTCCAGGAAGATACGGTAGGTACGTAATTTCCATAATTCTTGATCTTCTTGGACGAAGTCTCCACCACTCATTCACATGCCCACCCACCATCCCCCGAGCTCACCTCTCTGTTTTTGGTCTTCACTCCCTCAATGGCTGGGCTGTGAAGACTTTATTGTTGACCCTTCTTACACGGGTTATTCGGACTATCTTATGTCTGATCTTTATGTTAGTCCTTCTAGGTTAGTTAGGTTGCACCTCCTCGGAAAAAAAGGTACTGAGGCGGTTGGAGGGTCGACGCCGAGATAGTCTTTACTGCACGAGCCGAGGCTCACGGTGCCACTTCCTCATGGCTACATCTTGGGCGCCGGTCCTCTTGAAAAAGTTTGCTCCCACTGGGTCCTAGCACCTCTGGCAAAATCCCATTAGTGTGGGTGCGTGGTGGAGACTTCGTCCAAGAAGATCAAGAATTTCGGTAGGTACGCAATTTCCATTTTCTGGCTTTCAGAGTCCCCATCTGTAAAAGTCACACATTCATCAGTGTTACTTTTTTAGGTCTGATGCTTCAGCATTTTTCTAAATAGTCTCAGATTAACCATAGACAGTTTTAGCAGCAAAAATGTTTTCTGCAGGTTTCTGCGCTTTTGGAGAGACACCCACCACAACTTGTTATACAATTCACAGTGGTCAGTTATTTTAGAACAATCAAAGATGAACCTTGCTAAACGGTTGTATAGCACATCCAGTTTATACAGCCTTATGGGAGAAGAATGATTACAGACTACATCTGCATAGTCAAATAGGGGTATCAGATGAGTTTGTATGATTTTAATTTTTTTTTTTATCTCAGTTCGGTGGATAAGCAGATTTACAAAGCAACTCTAATCTGGTCCCTATTTTTTTTTTTTGGTCAAACAGTTGACATGGGTGTTTTCTGAGCTGTCCATTCAGTGTACCCACAGTGAGCTGCTCAGATTAAATAGGTAGGACGGTGCTGGGATCCCAGGGCTGACCAACGTCCTTTGATAACACACTGAACTCAAAAAAAGGCGTCCACACACTCTAATTAGTAAAGTACATTGAACAAGGAAAATGCTGTTCTCCATCAAAAATACACTCACTGACTGCTAAAAGAGGCTAAAGAATTACTATTTATTGAGACGCGTTGAAATGCAGCTTCATAATTTGTGCAAAATACTGCAGTCTGTAAATGATATGAAACTTTATAGCCTTCGTAAAGTGCAGAAAAAAGTGCAAATAGTGAAGTAGTGCAAATTTAACAACAGCATTTCAGTGTTCCATAAACTAGTGAACAGTACGATCAGAAATCAGCCATCCCAGTGCTTCAGCCAACAAGGGCTTCATTCACACCCCTTGCGAAGACCTCGTTGTTTGAAGTGCTGGCACCTTTTTGCACTTTATAAAGGCTAAAAATACTAGAGGGTTTTACGTTGTTGGCTTAGCTTACCCATAGCTATTTTTTTCTTTTTCTCCTGTAAGTCACAGAGCAGCATAGCCGCAATATATGTTTAAAGATATCAGTGTTTTGCACAAATTATGAACCTGCACTTCAGTGCACCTGAATAAATCTTAAAATCTTCAGCCTCATTTTAGCAGTCAGTGAGTGTATTTTTTTGATGGAGAACAGCACTGTCCTTTTTCAAATTATGTACTTATTCAGTGAGCAGCTACTTCACTAATCAAAGTGTGTGGAGGCATTTTTTGGAGTTCAGTGTTTCCGGAGCAACCTGGCTCCATCCAGAAGCCTAGGTATAAATATTATCATCTCGCATAACTGGCCATCTAGAGCGTGAATTTCAATCAGAGAGTTGCCAATCATTTACTCTGTACGTTTTACTAATTATATCATTCTTGTATAGTAATCTAATGAACAGTTACCGAAAGCTGTTTTTAATTTTTCCTAGGATGTAGTTTCTGTTCACTATCATCTGATACCACCACCAGTCAAACTTAAGAATGGTAACAAAGAGAAAGAAGCTGAAAAAGAAAAGGACGTGAAGGAGGAATTTGCAGAAGCCATGAGAGACTTGAAGATACAGTGGATGACCAAGTATGCCTTTTTGCGCACCACAGTTTAGTATTTTGTTCTGCGAGGTGTTTTGAAATTTGAGTTGCATTTCAGTTTAAGCCAAAGCATTTTTAGTACTAAGGACATTAGCAAGACAGTGTTTCTCTTACAGTTCATCTGGTCCTCACGATTGTTCCCTGGCTGAAGTCAAAGGCCCCCGCCTGTGACATTGCAGTCTGTTGCCAGCTGAGAGTGATCATCAGGACTTAAGGGACATAGTAAATTTTCATGAAAATGCCATTAGTAAGAATGGAACAGCTTAAAAAATGATTGCTCTTCCAAGAATCAATCTTCGCCGTTGATTTCTCACTTATTGGTCTGGCCTGGAGGCACTAGGACCTCGTGGGAACAGAGCTTTAACTGGGGGGCCAGCAGCGACTACTGGGCACGGTGCCTGCTTGCCCTCATGTAGTATGAGACGCTAGCTAATAACCGTTGCCAGCTCCTTCACCATCTTAGGTCTTTCAAGAATCAATCTTTACCATTGATTGCCACTTGTGGGTCTGAGCCAGAAACGCTAGGACCCAGTGGGAGCCAGAACTTTTCAGAGGGCTGGTGACGCGGTAAACACGGCGCCCAACACTTCACATGTCAACGCATGTGCCCGCTGGTCTATAGCGACAGCAGACCCCCTCTGCCTCAGTTCCTTTTTTCCTTCTGTTGAGTGTATATTAGTGACAACACTTTCCTATCGGGAGTCAGAAGTTCACCGTCTATACGACTACGGCATTAATTTCTTCAGTTTTAGTGTTTAAAATTAGAGTTTGATATTTTCGAGTCAGTTTAGTCGTTTACACAAATATTTCGGTTTTCTCTCAGCCTTATTTTGTGTAGCTGGTCGATGACCATTTAGGATGGTAGGGAATCTGAAGAGGCCAGTTGCTCTGGCAGTGGAGTCGAACAAGGCATATATCACGTAGCTAAAGGAGCCACTGTTACAGATAACATAAAGGAACCAAATACAATGAAACTACACTCATTCACTTCGATTTGCATATAAAATATTTATTACTGTTGATACCACACCACAAATTCACTATGCTTCAAGGTGCTATGCCTCTTCATCTGGGAATGAGAACCACCCATAGCTGCTGGGTTTAAATACTGTTAAAAGACGTGCAAATATCAGTATACTAATTAACACATTCCTCATAAAGGCAGTGCAATTGAAGCGGTTTCCCTCCGAGTAATTTAATTACTGATTCATTCATTAAGTGCCAAGAACTGCTTTGAGCTGCCATTGTGAAGGTGATCAAACACTTCAACACCTTAAAGGAATTCAAGCTTCTTTGAAGTGCTACCACAAGTGTAAAGTGCAGTTGGCTAAATTTACTAGAACCCCAACTACAAAAGTAAGAATAACCCTTAAGCAGTAGTGGTCATTCGGATAGATTTAATCCGTAACAATTTTATTGCTTTAACTATTTAACAACAAAGCACTGAGGCTCTACTCCAAACATATAAATGTGAGCAGTAAATATAAAGACCTTCCTCGAGGGTATCTCAGTCATCCAGTGACACCGTAGGAACCTTCACCATCAGTGAAAAGGAATCCACTTGGAAGATTTTCAGCAGTACAACTGGGGCCGCCCAAGCCTATATAGGATTGGTGACATTGCTGAAAGTAGATGGCGTCTGTGCTCCCTCAGTTTTTTCCTGCCATCAACTCGCTTGCATGGGTCTCCGGGGAAGCTCCGTCACAGTATTTGCGCCTTTTTTCAGCCTATGGCTTTTTTTCACTTGCCTTGTAAAAAATCTCTTTTTCAAGTGATTTCTTCTTTTTGTTTGTCGAGAATTAATCCTTCTACTTCTCTCTTCCGTTGCTGCCACTGCGGAAAGAAGATTGCCTCTACAGACGAACATTCCATCTCTGTCTGCTGTCTTGGGCTCGACCACAAAGTTTCTGACTATGAGCTCTGCCAGAAGTTTAATCGGACAACCCTTCGGTAATGCAAGAAGTCTCTTAGAAATTCCTGATGGATCAACAGGAAGCCAGCTCCGGGCAGGGGTACTCCGGGGCCCCGGCCCCCAAGTTACCCGGCCAGTTCCCTGCACTCCCAGGCCGAGACAAATCCTCGGGGATCATAAGACAGACCTAGATCATGACCCCTCCCCTCTTTCGTTGGCTGTGGCCGCTCCGATGAAGAGAGCTGCTGTCCAGGTCCCTGTGCCCACCAGATCCATACCAACAGCACCTCCGCCTGATTCTCAGGGCGCCTGGCAGTCAACCTCTGGTTCGTCGGCCCCCCTGTTGTCAGCGGCTCTCCCGTCGAGGCCTGCCCCTTCTCCCACTAGGGCTACAAACTCATCAGGTTCTCAGGACACAGCAGGGGGGTCATCAGCACCCGTGCCATCGAACCCCCCTACTTCGACTCCCACTGTCGACCTGAATAAGGTCCTGATCAAATTCACCAATATGCTTGTACAGCAACTGGGCACTTTAAACAGACTCCCAACGTCATCGACGACAGCTTCATCATTGATGCCAACTTGTCAGCCTTGATAAGCCCCGTAGGTGCACCGCACGAACCCAGAAATTGAAGAAGTCGACGTCAAGGAGGAGTGTCATCCAGATCTCATTCTTCCTGATGATGTGGAGGGAGAAGAGGAGGAGGAGGTCCTACTCTGACAAGTCTATAGCCTTCTCTGTCACGCATACTCCCAGGTCTCCTCCTGAGGACCCCACATATTTTAATGTGATGAAACAGTCCTCAGCCATGGGCTTCCACACTGAGGAAGAGGATATCACCAAAAAAGATCTGGTGTATTTCCTGGAGATTCCAGAATCACCCCCAAAAATCATTCCTCCAATGCTTCCAGCTTTGAAGAATGCAGCCACGGCAGCCTAGCACAGGCCAGACATGGTGCCAGCTATGACACACAAGGCGGACAAACTTTATCACACCGCCTAGGGTCCTCCTTGTTATGCTGCCCAGCCAAAGACTGACTGAGTGTTCATCAAATCAGATCATGACAGATCTAAGGTACGTAAGCACCTTAGTTCCCTTCCCCCAGACTGAGTCTTGAAGAATTGACCTATGGGGAAAAAATGTTTATGCCTCCTCCACGCTAGGTTTGAGGATTGCAAACTATCTGTGAAACATGGTTAAATTTACCTATTAGATCGGTTTACAGACCTTTGAGTCATAGACTCATTTACAAAAGCACCTCGTCAAGAGAGTAATACATCACAGCAAACTAACAGTACAGTACATAACGCTTAGATTAAAAAAGCAACCAGTGTTACAGGCATTCACTGGTGGTACACGCTTGGTAATAGGTAGATCACAGTAGTCATAATATAGGTACACGAGTACCATATCCGGTAGCAACCAGAGATATTTTATTACATTAGTCAGCAGATGTTGCATGAGACACCAGGTATATACAGGAAAAGTAGACAGGGCAGACCCAGCTTGGGGTGAAGGTAAAGGGCAGGTGTGGGATTATGTGCAGTTGCAGCAGCGAGTGCTTGTCAGATGGCTTCTCAGGGAGACCTTGAAAGGACCAAGCTTAATGGAGTCAGTTATATTGGCTGGGAGGGAACGGAACCAGGAGGGAGCCCAATAGCAAAAGGATCTCTGGGCCATAGAGGTCCTTACCCTGGGGGCAATAAGGGAGGTTTTGATAGTGCTGCGTGGTGGAGACTGAGGAGGAGGCACGGTGCAGGAGGTGGTGACCGGGGGCACTAGCAGGGTCTTTTTACAAGAAGGCAGGTTTGGAAGAAGAGTCTCTCCAAGGCTGAGCAAGTAGGTGGTGGAGTACAGCAGGCATGTATGGGTGCGCCTAGGGGCTCCCAGCATTAGCCTGCAGTCCTTGTTTATAGAGAGCTGGATTCCTGCAAGAGCAGTGTTGTCGGCTGCAGCATAAATGAGCAGCCCATAGTCGATTAGCGACAGGACAGAGGAGGTGATTGCCAATCTAAGGGCCTCTTCTGGTAGGCAGTCCCTATGGCGGTATAACAGTCCAATCCTGACATTGCTGGCAGCAGAAAGGGCATTGATATGGGAATGGAAGGAGAGTGCTGAATCAAAGGTAATACCCAGATACTTGTAGGGGGAAACCTGCTCAATGGGGTTTAGTGTGCTAGGCAGTATCACGAGAGGGGCACCACTAACTTTGCTTTGGCAATGCGAGAAGAGCATAGCTTTGGTCTTTTTTAGGTTCAGGACTAGCCTTCGTGATGTGAACCAGTGCTCAGCTCTATCAAAAGCTTCTTGGAGGGTGGCCTGGAGTGTTTTGGGGTTGGGATCAGCAGCGAAGAGCACAGTGTCATCCGCGTAGAGGAGGATCTTACTTGGGCAGGCCAAGAGGAGGGAGTTGAGGTAGACTGAAGAGGAGAGGAGAGGGCCTAAAATGGAGCCCTGGGGAACCCCAGAGCGGACAGGTCATGTATCAGATAGGGTGCTATTGATTTTTACACACTGAGTTCTGGCAGAGAGGTAGCTGGTGAACCATGCAAGGGGGCTGGGGAGAAAGCAAGGCATCTGAGGGAGTCAAGCAGGAGGGGATGGCAAAATGTGTCAGAGGCCTTGGAGAAGTCAGTGAACACAGCACTGGCAGGACTTCTGGCATCAAGAGCAGAGTGCAGTAAGTTGGAGAATTCATGTAGCGCGGTTGTGGTGCTGTGACCTGCACGAAAGCCATGCTGTTCAGGGCACAGGATATTGTGCATGACCAGCTGGTTGGCAACTACTTTTTCAAGGGCCTTAGAGAGTGGGGAGAGGATGGCGATAGGTCGATAGTTACCCGGGGTCGCTCGATCGCCACTCTTTAGGATAGGAGTGATGATGGCGGTTTTCCATGTGCTGGGGAACTGCCCCAGGCACAGAGAGTGGTTGAGCAGCTTGGTAAGTGGGACCAGGATAGCATCCGTCAGACAAAGTAACCTAGTGTCCAGTAGGTTGGTGCCGGGGTTGTTACTGCTAATGGCTTTTTGCAGAAGGGGTCTAGCCTCCAACGGGTAGATGGTACATAAGTAGAATGCCATTTGGAAGAAGGGGAAGGTTGCAACCCAGGCCCTTCCAGAGGGCACCCAAAAGCAGGAGCTGCTTCAGTGCCTCCAGGCAGCTGAAGATGTTGGCAAACATCTCCCCAGAGCATTGTATGACATGGCTGCCAGGGCAGCTGCCACGGGCATATGCCTCCACAGGCATTCCTGGCTCAGAGTATCAGGGTTTGCAGCTGACGCGCAGCAGAAAGTGCTTAATGCCCCCTTCAGTGGCACCAAACTGTTTGGCCCTGATGTCCAGGACCTAATAAATGATCTGCAAGCCTCAGGCAGGGTCCTCAAATTGGTCCATTCCCTCTATCATACCCAACCAAAGAGTAGAGGATGGTCTCCTTTTTTGTAAACCAAACAGTAGGCCTGGAACAGCTCCCTGTCCCCAGGGAAAAAGCAGAATCCAAGCTGCCTTGCACACCCCCTCCAGTGCTGGAGTGGCGGCCAAGTGCCCCAGAAGTGAGGGACCAGCCTCTGTGGCTGGCTCCACATCTGCTTGACTCCTTGCCGGACCCCCCCCCCCACCTCCAGTTATCCCCCGGCTCACTTGACTGTTCTTCGGGAGGAAGTACAGTCTCTTCTGCACAAGCAGGCCATCGAGACAGTGCCCAGGCACAGAGAAAAGTACAGTTCCATAATAACTTAACATAACAGTAGATCTCACTTCAAGATAGAGCTCTTACAGCAGGTAATAACCATTGGGACTATGCCGCCAGGCACTAGGACCTCTCAGAAAAATTCTAGCTAGCAGTCCCCAACGTTGCCTTCACCACCGTCATCCTCTGTATATAGGAGGTGGTCCCCTGGCACCACCCCAGTTCTTTTCCCGCTGTTGACCCTGCATTTCGGCTCCACGGATGCCTTCTGCTATTGTTGACCGCCATTTTTTATCGACACTCCACACAGTTCAGCTTTTCAGGTTAATTGATCACCTCTTTATGTCTGCTGAGTCTTCCACTTCTACACCGTGGTGTAAGACAGTGTGCGCGTGGCAAACAAATTCCAGCCAAAAATGGCCATTCAGCTTGCCTCCTGTGCCTGGGACTGCAGCACAAGTCAGACAACTGCCGGCACTGCCTCAGCTTTAACAAGCGCACCCAAATTCACCACCTGAAGATGTTCAAGGCTCACCTGCTGAAACAACAAGTGGCCGCGATGCAAAAGTTTCACTCTGGGCACAGCTCTTCTTTGTCCTCTGGCCTCGACGCCTCCTCCCAAGGAGAAGAAGCACTCAAGGAAGCATCACATGACAGATAAGGACAGGTCAGACTCGCAGTCCAGTTCCCCACACAAGGGCTCCAAAGCCTCCGGCTGGAGGTCAGATCCCCCCCCCCGGTTGCTAGTCCTCCCAGGGCTTTCGATTGCTAAACCCTCCAACTCAACCCAGGTGTCAGGCGAGGTTCGGGGCAAGGGCCTTCCCAGGTTCTCTCTTCACTGTCTTTGGCCATCAGACCCCACAAACAGACGCTAGGCTCTAGAGCCCAGGACTTGGCCTGTGTTACTTCTACTTCGAAGGGTGTCCTTTCAGGCCCTGTTGTTATTAAGGCCTCATCTTCCAGTTCATCAGCCAAGGCGGATGACCACGACATGCACCAGGGTCGCGAGCACACCAAGGAAGCACTCTCTGTGCCAAAACTGTCGTCGTCCATCCTGTCAGACCAATGACGGCCTCCGGCATCATCTGTCTCCATCTTTCTGGAGTCAGACCAAACATCAGTCTCCAAGCCGTCATCAGCCTCGCTGCACCATGCTGTCAAACTATTGTATATTCTACTGTTTTTCTGACCTCTGTGCCTAGCCACTTGGACCAAATGTTAGAGAATCCACACTATGTATTTTCATCTGTATATATGCTGTCTTCAACTATTGTCTATGTTCCCCCCTCCCCCAGGACGCATCTGGAATCGAGCATTTAGCATGCTCAGTATGCTTTCCTAGTTAAACGCTTGAATAAATAAATAGAGCGGCATAGGACTACGCCAGAGGACCAGACGACCGCTGATCTGACGTCCGGCCCCACTAAGCCTACGACCACAGGGTTTGACACCCACTCGTCAGCCAAAGCGTGTGATGCTCAGATAAAGGACCAGACGCCAGGTAATTTGCCCGTCAGCGGTCAGGTGCCGGAAGCCCTTCAGATGCGAGGCCCAGCGCCAACCCCTTCGGGATCAACTAACCAGACATCAGACCAGCCATCAGGCTCAGTGGTCCCCTTGGTGGAAGTAGGAGCACTTTTTTCCAGTTGGTGGAACACTGTCAAGGGTGACCTACTACCCAAACCTGAATCTGTGGCGGCCGTGCCACAGCATACGCCTCCCCGCAGGACTCGGTCGCCACCCCTGATGCCAGACTGCCTGACTCCAGTTGGCTCGGATCAGGGCTCTGACAAATGTCGGAGACACAGATGTCACCCATCCTCAAGGTCTTCCTTCCGCAGACGTAGTAGGTCTAGCGACCGTTGCTCCAGAGGGCAGAGCTGGTCAAACGGACGTCACTCCCGACGTCGGAGTAGGTCCACCGACTGTCACTCTGATCCATCGGGTAACTACAGCGGTTCCTTCTCACCTTATGACTCTTCTGAGGACGACCTCCCTCCGCCTTCACCAGATCTGAGGAAGGATTCACCCAGGTCTCCACCTGATGATCCCACCTTCCTTGAGGCTATGCAGCATATCCAATTCCTCAACCAGTAGGAAACAGAGGAATTGGATCTAGAAAGGAGACGCTTTGCTAAAATTTTGTGAGCCTACTGACCCAAAACTACTAGTCATTCCCCCGTTGGTGGAACCATTCCAGGATGGGATAAAGCTGGCATGGAAGCATCCTTCGACTACTTCTGTGGTGCCCAAAAAGGTGGATTGCCTATACAGGGCCCCCAGAACTGAGCCCCACCTCAGTGAACAGCCCAAGGCAGACTCCAGAGTCCTTACAGCGGTTCATGGCAGGTCACAACAGCCTAAGCATACCAACTCCCAGCCACCAGATAAGGAATCAAAAAAGATTGACCAGTTTGGGAGGAAGGTGTACACCTTTTCCACCTGTACTATCAAGTCTCTAAGTTTCTTGGCACACATGGTCATGTACCAGAAGTACTTGTGGATATGGACCTAGCTAAGACTCAGCCAGATTCTGACATTAAGTCAAAGCTTCTGACAGTCCTGCAATCCGGGGCAGATGTGGGCAAGCATGTTCTCAGATGCTCGTATGATGCGGCAGATACAGCAGCCAGAGCTGCAGCCTCAGGAGTATGCCTCAGACGACACTCGTGGCTTCAAGTGTCCGGGTTCCGACAGGACCTCTAGGACACTATCTTGGACCTGCCATTCCAGGGCCCTGTGCTCTTTGACCAAGAGGCTGAGAAGATCATCACTGGCCTACAGGACTCTGGGAAGGCTGTCTCCGAAGTACACAAGATGTACAGGTCAGAACCGTATCCCCCTAGGTGCCAGCCCTTTCGTAGGCACCAAGGACAGCAAGCAAAGAGACAGCAACAGCGAGGAACGTTCAAGAGAAAAGCACCCCCTCAGGCACCAGGAACTCCAGGACTGCGAACAGCTAAACAGTCCAGAGCTCCCCTCAGCCTCCTCCTGACTTCTTACCCACCCCCTCCCCTCCAGAAGAGTCAATAGAGGAGGCTGTGGAAGGGTAGTTCTCCCTTTACCTTGCAGGTTGGGAGAACATCACGACAGATCAATGGGTGCTGCAGCTCATAGACAGGGACTATGCCCTGGAGTTTTCTCAACTACCTCTAAACAACCCACGTATTCAACTCTCCATCCCATGCAAGCCTCATTCGGGTGGAGATACAGGCCCTCCTGTCCAAGCAAGCGATTCAAGTAGTACCAGAATCCCAGAGGGGCAAGGGTTACTACTCCCGCTTCTTCCTAGTTCTGAAGAAGACAGGGGACTATCGTCCCATCTTGGACCTCAGTCAACTGAACGTCTGTATAGAGTACAAAAGGTTCAGGATGGTGACACTCCAGGGGTTGCTTCCCATGCTGCACCCAAGGAGATTGGCTCTGCTCCCTGGACATGCGGGATGCATACATGCAGATAAAGTTCCTGCCATTCCACAGGAAGTATCTCTGGTTTACATTCAAATGAGAGCACTACCAGTTCAAGGCCCTGCCTTTCGGCCTGACCGCGGCACCTCAGGTATTCATCAAGTGGCCTGGTGGTAGTAGCGGCAGCTCTCAGGAGGATGGGTCGTTACATCTATCCTACCTCGACGACACTGGCTACTAGTGGCCCCATCCAGAGAACAGCTGTGTCTGACCCTGGAGTCCACCTTCAAGATGTTTCAGGATCTTGCGATAACCCTAAATCTCCTAAAATCAGCCTCTTGGCCATCCCAGAGACTCCAGTTCTTGGATATGGTTCAGGGGAGAGCCTTTCTCCCGTCGGACCAAGCAGATCGCCTTTAGGCACTGGCTCGGAGATTATTCTTCGTGGACCAGGCTCCAGCCAGAATGGTACTACAACTCTTGGGTCATATGGGCACTGCCATAGTGACCATGCCTCTCGCTCACCTGCACATTGTCATCGAGGCACTGGTTAGGAAGCATAGAGAAAACCCAGGAGCAGTTGTAGAAATCTCCAAAACATTATTTATTGTAGCAGTAACATAAAATAAAATAAACCTGTTCAGAATAACTATGTACAGAAGCAAAAATAAAATATTTCTTGTAAAAAAAAAAAAAATCTCCTTTGCAGTTCAGCTTAGCTATTTTTATGAATCTTTTTCAGTCCCCATCCTTTACAAGCATTCTGTTCTTTCTAGATTTCAGGAGCTGCTAGAACATTGAGAACTTCCTGAGGTCCCCACAGCAATTACCGAAGGCTCAGGCATTTGCACCCAAGTAACCTCTAGCTTTTTACAGTCATCTCAAGTTATAAATATGTACACATTTCAACATTACACCATATTTTCAAAACAAAAGTGATCCCATTATCAGTTTCATTTCCATTTATTGATTTGCACATATTCTTATATTACCAGATCTAGCTATTCAAGGGAGGAAAAACAGAAAACAAGAGAAGACAGTGAGACATTGATAGGCAGAGGATTGCGAGACTGTTCGGGTTGATCAAGTCCGAAGTCTCACAGGAAAATTTGGTTGCGTAACCAGACAGAGGAGAGAGAAAAGGAAAGAATACTGATCCTTGCATTTAAACATGTTCTCCAAAACAAATGGGACAGGGTTCTGTTCTACCCTGTCACACACATGAGGATTCTATACTGGAACCTCAGGGTGCAGTGGGACCAGCGAAGCGACGATCTTGACCAGAGGATCAGAATTTCCCAAGGCAGTACACCAAACCCTGCTGTGGTGACTGAATCCCTCCTGCTTGGTGATAGGGGTCCCCTTCAGGAACCACTCCCCTCGTCATGTTATCCCCACAGATGCGTCAGGCACAGGATGGGGTGCCCACTTCGGAAACAGTCAGACCAGGGGGTCTTGGACTCGGACAGAACGCTTTTTGCATATAAACTTTCTGGAGATGAGGGTTGTGTTGTATGCCTTACAAGCATTCCAGGCTGACCTCCGTCCAGGCCTAGTTCTAGTCCAGACTAGCAACATGCCCGTGGTTTTCTTCCTCAACAAGTGGGGGGGAATGCATTCATATCCCCTATGCAGAGAAACCATGAGGATCTGATACTGGGCAGTAGATCACAGTCTGTAACTGTCTACGGTACATGTCCCAGGTCTTCAAAACACTTTATCAGACAGCCTCAGTCGCTCGCAATCCCAAGCTCACAAATGGGAACTACTTGAAGAGGTGGTAGAAGATCTATTCGAAAGATTGGGGATTCCAGAGCTAACCTTCTTCGTGTCCCCACTCAACGCCAGACTGCCCAGTTTCTACTCGCTAGAGCCAGGGCGTGATGTTTTTTTGGGAACAGGCGTTCTCCCTCTCTTGGACTGGGAGGTTTCTCTGTGCCTTCTCATCCTTTCACCTTCTTCAGCGAGTTATTCTCGAGCTACAGTCGGAACCAGCAACCATGATTCTGGAAGCACCGTTCTAGCCCAGGCAGATTTGGTTCCCGCTTCTACAGCAGCTGGTGGTAGAACTCCCAGTTCCACTTCCTCTGTCCTCTCGGTTGTTATCCCAAGAGCAGGGCTCTCTAATTCACTCCAACCTCAAACTCAAATCTCTGCATCTCCATGCATAGCTCCCACAGACTTAGCCAAGAACAGGTACGGGGTGTCTGAGAGGGCAGCCAAGGTGTTAGTGGCCTCAAGAAAACCGTCTGCTTGGGACACTTACGCCATGAAATGGAAGTGGTTCAGCTTATGGGATGCTGCCCATGACATAGACCTGTTCTCATGCGAAGTGAATGGGGTCCTGGAGTATTTCTTATCCCAGTCTGATTCTGGTCTCAGCTACTCATCCATAAAAGTACATCTCTCGGCTGTCTCAGTCTATCATGTACTGGTGGATGGCAGGACCTTGGCACAGCTGGATCTGTCACGTACCTTCCTGCGAGGTATCCTGCACATCAAGCCTCCCATTCAGGATCCAGTTCCCCCATGGGATTTGTTGTTTATGCTAGAGAAGTTGGTTTTCGCCCCCACCCTTTGAACCAGCTCACGAGTTGTGAGCTTCGCTTTCTCTCTTGGAAGGCATTATTTTTAGTTGCTATTACTTTGACCCGGAGGATTTCCGAGCTCCAGGCTCTCATGTGCAAGGAACCATATTTGGTTTTTCATAGAGACAGGGTGTCCCTTTGCACAAACCCTAAGTTTCTCCTGAAGGTGGTGTCAGAGTTCATTCTCAACAAAGACATTAACCTACCTGTTTACTACCCCGAATACTCTAACAAAGGGGAGGCATTGTTACATTCTTTAAATGTACATAGAATCCTTAGGTATTATGTTGACTGTACACAGTCCATAAGGAAGGCTGACCAATTGTTTGTGTCCTTTGCTCTACGGATGTTAGGGGCACCAGTCACCAAACAGACTATGTCCAAGTGGTTAGTCAACTGCATTGTGTTCTGCCATAACAAGTATGGAAAACCCCTTTGAGCCCAGTCAGAGGTCATTCAACCAGTTGGGATAGCGACGACTTTCGCATCTCTCAGAAATGTGTTAGCAGCAGATCTCTGTGCCACAGCCACCTGGAGTTTGGTACACACCTTTGTACAGCACTACAGTTTGCACGTTGCTTCCAGAAGGAGGGCAGGTTTCGGCCTGGCAGTCCTCCAGGGATTGCTCTCATAGGAGCCCAGGAGCATTCTTATGTCCACTGCTTGTTTGACCTGGTGCTATTCTGGTACTGCTTGGGACTTTGTCCTAATGGTTATTACCCGCTGAAAGAGCTCTTTCTCGAAGTGAGATAGTACAGTTACATAAGAACTTACTGTAACAGTAGATCTTCAAGAAGAGCTCTTGCAGCAGGTATGCTTTCCCTACCTCCTTTCCCACAGTGCTTCTTTCTGTGTGTCCCTATCGGGATGACAAAGCCTCCTCAGTTTGTTCTTTCCTTCATGCTAGCTGGTTTTCCGGCAGACGAACTGAGGTGGTGCCGAGAGACAGCTTCCTATATACTGAGGATGACATCGGGGTGAGGCTGACGTCAGAAGCGATCCCACGTCTTGGACTGCTAGCTAGAATTTTTCCCTGGGGTCCTAGTGCCTGGCGGCATAGTCCCAGTGGTTATTACCTGCTGCAAGAGCTCTTCTCGAAAGATCTACTGTTACGGTAAGTTCTTACGTAACTGTACTATCTATGAGAGGAGCCCTTGCAGCAGGCAACACTATTCGGACTGAAGCTGGCAGGTGCCAGGACCCCACGGAAAACGTCTAGCTAGCAGTTGTTAGCAGGAAGACTACCCCTTGACGTCGGCCCGCTTCCAACGTCAGCCTATGGTATAAAAGGGGCGGTCCCCCAGCCCAACCTCAGTTCTCCTGCCGGAGACCCCGGCATGTACAGAAATTGGAGAACGGAGGTGGTTTCTCTACACCAAGGAAAGTGAGGTAACAGTGATGGAAAAGCAGTCACCGAGGTATGGAGGGAGGGAAAGCAGTGCCTGCTGCAAGAGCTTCTCTCGAAGATCTACTGTTACGGTAAGTTCTTGCGTAACTGTACTGTCTTACGTCGAGGGGGCTTTTGCAGCAGGCAACACCGTTAGGACTGAGTCCCAAGCAGCTGGGAGGAGGCAGAAGTCAGCATAAGGCTCACAAGAGAGAAGGCCCTGCAAGACTGCAAGTCCAAAGTTCACTCTGCTGCTAGGCACAATGTCCAGACTTTAATGCCGAATGAAAGTGTGAATGGAACTCCCAAGTGGCAGCTGCACAGATATCAGCAATGGACACATTCCTGGAGAAAGCAAAAGAAGCAGCCATGCCCCTGGTAGAATGGCCTTTAACTGGTCCTGGTAAAGGCTTGTCGTACTTGCAGTCAAAATAAGCAATGCAATTGACTAACCATATGGACAAACATTGTTTCGAAACATGAGCCCCTTCTTTCCTAGGAGCGAATGAAACAAACAACTGATCTGATTTTCTAATGGCACAGGTACGGTCCAAATAATAGCAAAGCACCAGGTGGACATCCAGAGTATGAAGTAAAGCCTCCCCTCAATTTAAATACTCTGGGTACTAAACAGGAAGGTGGATGTCTTGATTCAGTGTAAACTCAGACACTACCTTGGGTAGAAATTTGATTAGTCCGCAGTGACACCCTGTCCTTGTGGAAAACTAAATAAGGCTCTTTACACATTAGAGCCTGAAGCTCGGAAATCCTTCGAGCAGAAGTCACAGCAACTAAAACAACACTTTCCACGACATACAGCGTAGTTCACAGCTTGCGGCAGGCTCAAAGGGAGGCAAAGTAAACTTTTCTAAAATAAACAAGAGGTCCCATGGAGGGACAGGGTCCCCGGTGGGAGGCTTCAGATGCAGCATGTCCTGCAAGAAAGTGCAGGAAAGATCCAGCTGGGCAAGAGTGTTGTCTTCAGTAGGTGCATGGTACGCTGAGATGGCTGATAAGTGCACCTTAAGCAACGAGTAACTCAGGCCTGAGTCCAACAGGGAAAGGAGGTACTCTAGAAGGAGATTCACTGAACAGGTTAAGGGATCCGGGTGACGAGCGGTGGCCCATATACAGAACCACTTCCATTTCATAGCATGTGACTCTAGTGGAAGGTTTTCAGGCTGCCTCTAGGGTATCTACCACTCGGGAAGAAACCCAAAATTGGGCAACTGCTGAGTCTGCAGGGGTCATGTATGAAGATGCAGAGACTTGAGGTCTGGATGGACCAGAGTGCCCTGCTCCTGTGAGAACAAGTCAGAGCACAGGGGCTGGGAGATCAGAGGCTCTACTGCTAGTTGCTGGAGGAGTGGAAACCATGTGTGGCATGGCCAGTAAGGAGCTATTAAGATCATCTCTGCTCCCTCTAGCTGTAACTTAAAAAGAACTCTGCAGTAATGGAATGGGAGAAAGGCATAAAGAAACCTCCCTGTCGAAGAAAGGGACAACGCGTCTCACCAGAAACAGGTCCTGGATCTAGTGAGCAGACACTGGACAGTATTGCGTTGAATTGGGATGTAAAAAGGTCCAGCTCGGGATGGCCCCACCTGTCGAAGAGATCTTCGACCATGGAGGGAAGAAGTTCCCATTCGTGTGCCTTGGACCGAGACTGGCTTAAGCTGTTGGCCAAGGTATTTAGAATGCCTGGAAACATGTACAGCAGTCAGATTCAGGTGATGCTCTATGGCCCAATAGCAGACTCTTAATTGCCTTCCTGCAGAGGGGGCAAGAGTGAGTTCCTCCCTGCTTGTTTATGTAGAAGACCAGGGACATATTGATCAGAAGAGGGCCCAGGAGCAGGTTCATCTGAAAGGACTGCAGAATGTAAAGAATCGCCCGCATCTTCAGAACATTGATGTGGAGATGCTGCTCCTGTGGGGACCAAGTCTCTTGAGTCTGTCTGCCAGGTGGGTGCCCTAGCCCTGACCCGACGTGTTTGTGGTCAGGATCCGACGAGGCACCCCTGTCCAAAAGTGGACCCCCCTTGGAGAGGTTAGAGGGGTTCAGCCACCATGCCAGAGTCTGTAGCACGGGGTTGGAGACCAACTCCAGTTGCTCCAAATTGTCTGTGCGCTGATCCTATTAGACCGAAAGGTTCCATTGGGCCGCCCTCATGTGCAGGCGAGCCATGGGGACTGTTGCAGTGATCGCCACCATGTGTCCCAGCAGCCTTAGAAATGAAGCGCTGGGACAAGTAAGCTCCTTTTTCTGTGGACTTCTGGTCTGGCTTAAAATACATATTTTTTTAAATTATTGCTATTGCCTGGACCTGCATTTATGCTTCAGAGGTATCGAGTGCTGGTGTTAACTTTGCAGTCTTGTTCAGCCTTAGAAATGACCTGGCCGGGACCTGGCGAGACGATGAGACCAGTTGAGCCTGTGCCTGGAGGCAGAAAAGCTTTGCCTTGGGCAGTGTTCAAGATTTCTCCAATGTGCTGAAGCCTCTGGCTTGACCAAGGGGAAGATGTGGGGAGATTAAGGGTGATCTCCAGATCCCAAAACATGGCGACGGTAGCCTCCGTGGTTCTGAGCAGCTGTTCCTTGGTGGGAGCTGTCCGAAGCCAATCGTCCAGCTAAGGGAAGATATAGTGGCCTTTTCTCCTTAAGGCCGCAGCCACTACTGCAAGGTACTTTGTAAAGACTCTGGGAGCCAAGGACAGGCTAAATGGCAAAGCCCGAAACTGGTAATGGTTTCCTTGTAAGCGGAAGTAAAGGGACCTCCTGTGGGGTGGAAAGATCAGGATGTGAAGATAAGCTTCCTGCATATCCAGATAACAAAGCCAGTCCCCCTGATGAAGTAGGGGGAGAAGGCCGGAGAGAGTGACCATCCTGAAGCATATGTACTGGTTCAGGTGGCTGAGGTCTGGGATGGGACACAGGTCTCCTGTTCTCTTTGGAACCAGGAAGAAATAAGAATAGAATCCCTTCCATTGTTGTGCCAGCAGGCCGGGTTCTATGGCCTATTTTCGCAGGAGCACCTGACTCTCATCTTGGATGAGGGAGATGTGAGCCTGAGGGTAATGGGAGGGCAAGGGGGGGATTGTCCAGGGGCATCTCCAAGAACTCTAGAGTGTGCCCCTTTTTCACTAGCTGAAGACCCCATTGGTCCGAGGTTATTCTGTGGCATCCTCTGAGTAGAGAGAATAATGACCCTCCTACCGCCTCCCCCAGGGTTTCGTCTGGGGAAGGGGAGTCGGGTAAGGAGTCAGGCTGAAGATTCAGGGCAGGCAGTGCGGCCTTGGAGGTTCTGGGGGCCCTGGGGCTGAACCTCCAGAGGCTTGGGTTGTGACTTTTCGCTTAAAGGCACTTCTGGGCTGTTGGCCCCTGGATTGCTGCCTGGAGGGCCGACGAAAGTACTGTCACTGGGAATATTTAGGCCGAGATGGGTACAAAGTGTGTACCAAGCGTAAAGCCTTGCCTGACTCCTGTAGGTGAGTGATTATGTTCTCGGAATCCTTGCCGAAAAGGACAGGACCCCTGAAAGGGGCATCCAAGATTTTGGACTGCACATCCGGAGCAAAGCTGGAGACTCTGAGCCAGGAGTAGCAACGAACACAAACTCTCGTATCCGCAGCTCTGCCTGCACAGTCCGCAGAGTCCTAGGAGGCTCGGAGAACATTAGTACCAACATCCGACCCCAGTTTCAGAATGTGCAGCAGTTTGGTCTTGCCAGGGCTATCAGGCTGAGCTTATGCCATCTCCAAAGCCTTCTCCCACAAGGTGTTTTGATGTTGGACCATATGGGCCAGAAAGTTCAGGGAACGGATAGTGCAGTGGCAGAGGAATAGACCTTCTTGCTGAATTGGTCCAACTGTCTGGAGTCTTTGTCTGAAGACCGAGTGCTAAGGTACCTGGGCCGCTTAGAGTGGTCAAGAGCAGCATTAATGACTGCAGAATCAGCCTCTGGGTGCTCCCCATAAAAAGGCTCATCCCTCGGAGCATTATATAGGCGATCTGCCTTCTTGGATACTGCCAGAGTGGAGGAAGGATGCTTCCACGCAGCCCTATTGACATGCTTGAAGGACCAAGGGCAGTGACTCCTATTTGCGGAGAAAGTTGGCAAGCCAACATTACTCAGGGTCCAGTTCCTCCGTGTCCCAACCTATAAGGAACTGGATGTGCCTCATCATCATCACATCCATAAAAGTAGGATCATCTGGAGGATATAGAGGAATATCCTTGGGTTCTACCAAATCTTACTTTGAGACACAGCTCTTGCAGCAGGTTACACCATTAGGACTGAAGCCGGCAGGCGTCAGGACCTCACGGAAAAATTCTAGCTAGCTATCTTCAGCGGAGACCGCCCCGGACGTTGGTCCCGCCCCGGCGTCAGGCGTGTGTACATAAGGGGCGGTCCTACCAGATCTCTCAGGTTCTTTTTCCCCGTCGACTTGCATGTCTCGACCCTTCGGTTATAGTCTAGCACGCGACGCGTGGTTAAGTGCTTTCCTTTGGGAAATTTGGATTTCTTCGAGCAAGACCTTTGCTGATGTCCTCTCCGACCTCCGGTCACCCCTCCAAGTGTGCTTGCGGGAAACAGATCCCCTTCAAGGACCCCCACACAGCCTGCGTTCGGTGCCTGGGCCCAGACCACGATACCCGGGCCTGCTCCTTCTGCCAAGGGTTCAATAGTCGTACCCAGATCCGATGTCAGAAGGTCCTTCAGGCGTTTTTGTTGGAAGAAAAGCTGAAGACCATGTCTTCAAGGGGGGAATCTTCTTCTCAAAAGACCCACAAGCACGCGGAGAAACGAAGGGAGAAGGCCCCTTCCAGGTCCCCCTCCAGGGCTTCGGACTCGCACAGCTCCGGTTCTAGGTCCGGACCGCTGTCCCTCCAGGGCCAGCTGTCAACCTCCCGGCTGCGGTAAGGAAGCCTTCTTCTCAGGCCAAGTCCGCCAGGCCATCCTCGTCTTCATCCTCCAGGGCCTTGGCGAAGTCCGGGGATTGCCACCACCACCATCATAAGTCGGGTTCCCGCCTTCCGGTACCCGACATCAGGTCTTCTTCTTTGCCTCCTCGCAAGACGTTGGAGCTCACTCCCTTAAAGAGACCTTTGGACCCGACGCCGGTGCGACCATCGTCGGCCGCGCGCCATACATCCCTGGAGCCGCCATCGGCCAGACGACCGTCGCCGCCTAAGCCAGCACCTCAGCGGACGCCAGTAGGGGGACCGGCGCCCGCTCCTCCTGAGAAGAGGGCCCTGACGCCTCCGACCGACGTCGGTCAGGAGACCTTGACCGAGGAGGATTTAACGCAGCCCGAGGACCAGACGGGCGACCCCGGTCTGGTCGAGACTCCCAGGGAACCCTCGCCGTTACCTGAGCCCCCTGTGGAGCCGACGCCGGGACCCGACGACCGTCCACTGGCACCTGGACCGTCGTCGGACCTCTCCTAAGCGGATGTGAAGGATCGCTTCACTTACTGGTGGGACACCATTAAGAAGGACATGGTTCCCACTCTTCCTCCTCCTCCGGTTCCTGCACCCCCCTCGCCATCGTGGTCGGCAGGCCGTCTACCTCCTCCCCGGGAGTCCGGATCCCCTCCCAGGGGGAGACCAGAAAAACGGAGACCTCCGTCAAAATCATCTTCTAGGTCACCCAGCCCCAAGAGACCCAGGAGACACCGACGAGCGCCTTCGACGGAGGACACGGGATCAGAGTACTCTTCTTCTAGATCCACATCTCCACTCTCCATCCCTTCTCCGGACCCACGTGAGATGCCGAAATCTCCTCCGGACGACCCTTCGTTCTTGGATATTATGAGACACATCCAAGAGAACGTGGGATGGGATGCAGAAGAGCTAGACCCCGAAAGGATACGCCTCGCCAAATATCTTTGGCAGAAGGACCCCAAGCCTGTGGTGGTGCCACCCTTGGTTGACACTTTCGTGGACGTCACTAAGGCAGCGTGGAAGCGTCCACATTCGCTTCCCGTGATGCCGAAGAAAGCTGATCGCTTGTACAAGGCTCCTAAAGAAGACCAGTACTTGACGCAGCAGCCTCAGGCCGAGACTCTGGTCATCACAGCCTCATATGACCGGTCACAGAGGCCGCAACATCTGAGCACCCTGCCACCAGACCCAGAGTCCAAGCAGTTGGACGCATTGGGTAGGCGCACGTATGCTTCCGCTACCTGTGCCATCAGATCCTTGAACTATTTGACCCACATGGTTCAGTTCCAGAACGCTTTGTGGGAACAGGGTCTGGAAACTGCTGCAAAACTGCCAGAAGGTGAGCAGAAGGAGGAGATGCTTCAGCTCCTCCGTACGGGTTCAGACGTGGGAACCCAAGTGCTACAAGCCGCGTACAACTCCGCGGATTCATCGGCCCGAGCAGCAGCTTCTGGCGTATGCCTCCGGAGGCACTCTTGGTTACGCGTCTCCAGTTTTGCCCCGGACATCCAGAAGAATATTATGGACGCTCCATTTGAGGGAGAAGTCTTGTTTGGTAATCCTTCGGAGAAGATTATTACCAGACTTCAAGAGGCCGGGAAGGCGGTAAGGTCTGTTCAAGCCATGTACCGACCCAGGCTTAGTTCCTTTCGTAGGAACCAAAGCCGATTTCGTGGGCGGATGCAGAGGCAGCAGCCCCGCTCTGCTACATATCAGAGGGGGCTTCCATAGAGCCCAGGGGAAACAGCCCGCCAGCCGAAGCCAGCGTACTCCTAAGCCGGCCCAGCCAGCGGGCCCATCTGCCGCCACAGCCTGACTCCTTTCTGGCCCCCGCCCCTCAGGATCAACGGGAAATCATGGTCAGGGGTCGCATTGCGAACTTCCTGCCGGGATGGCAGGCTATAACCACCGACAGGTGGGTTCTTCAGTTGGTCAGTCGAGGCCACTATATAGAATTCGCAGAAAAGCCACCCTCGAGGCCTCCTTTGCTCTCCCGGTATCCGGGTCAGCACAAAGCTCTGATCTGGCAAGAAGTACTCGCGCTCCTGCAAAAGGGAGCGATAGAGTACGTCCCGGAGAACCAGAGAGGACAAGGATATTATTCCCACTTCTTCCTGGTTCCAAAGAAAACAGGGGACCTCCGTCCGATTCTGGACCTCAGCGACCTCAACATGTCGGTCGCCTACAAGAGATTCTGCATGGTGACTCTTCTGGGTCTTATTCCCATGCTGAAACAGGACGCCTTTTTAGCGTCTCTAGACATGCAGGACGCTTACCTGCATATCCCTATAGCTCAGGCGTACAAGAGGTTCCTGCGCTTCGAGTTTCTCGACCACCACCTTCAATTCCGAGCCCTTCCATTCGGACTGTCATCCGCACCAAGGGTCTTTACCAAGTGCATGGCAGTCGTGGCAGCGTCTCTGAGGAGACAGGGCCATTATGTGTTCCCGTACCTGGACGATTGGCTTCTCATGGCCGCCTCCAGAGAGGCGTTGTTTCTTGCGGTCCAGAGCACCCAGGACCTGTTCCGATCTCTGGGCATCCTAATAAACCACGAGAAGTCTCTCCTGGTACCGTCGAGAAACTGCAGTTTATAGGTGCAGTACTGGACACTGTTCAGGAAGAGCTTTTCTTCCAGACGACAGAGCGGAGCGATCAGATCCTCATCAGGGAGTTATCGCGGACAAGACCGCTCTGCCAGGTCGGTCCATCGCTTGCTCGGACACATGGCTGCGGCCATTCCTACTGTCCCTTTCGCAAGGCTCCACATGCGGGTAACTCAGTGGATGCTCAAGGTGCAATGGGACCAAAGGCAAGACCACTTGCAGCATCCGGTCAGGATCACGAACACCGTGATTCGAGACTGGCAGTGGTGGCTAGTCCCAGGGTCACTCTCCATGGGCGTCTCGTTCGTAGCACCGTCCCTGGAGGTAACCCTCACCACAGACACCGCAGGTCTAGGGTGGGGGGCACACCTGGACGGGGTAAAGTCCCAGGGTACGTGGACCCCGATGGAAGCTCATCTCCATATCAACGTTCTGGAGATGAGGGTGGTTCTCTATGCCCTGCAGGCCTTTCAGTCAGTTATCCCTCCGTGTACTCTTCTGCTTCAGACAGACAACACGGCGGTGATGTATTACCTCAACAAACAAGGAGACGCACACTCTTACCCCCTTTGCAGGGAGGCCATGAGGGTGTGGGATTGGGTAATTGGACACGGCGTGAATCTGATCACTGTGCATGTTCCCGGGGTGGACAACACGATTGCAGACAGTCTGAGTCGCTCCCAGGCCAGAGTCCACGAGTGGGAACTTCTTCAAGAGGTAGCAGAGGATCTGTTTCTTCAATGGGGGACTCCAGAACTAGACTTGTTCGCACCCCCATCCAACGCAAAACTGCCCAATTTTTGCTCGCTAGATCCAGGGCCTGGTGTTTTCTGGCGGGACGCGTTATCCCTCTCCTGGGCGAACAGATTCCTCTACGCTTTCCCTCCTTTCCCGTTGATCCAGAGAGTTCTTCTCAAACTGCGCAGGGAGCACGCAATCATGATCCTGGTGGCCCTGTTCTGGCCCAGACAGATCTGGTTCCCTTTGCTGATGCAACTATCCCGAGAACCCCCGCTCCCGTTGCCGCTCAGCTCCCATCTCCTGTCTCAGGAGAAAGGTTCAGTAGTCCACCCGGACTTACGTTCACTGAATCTGCATGCTTGGCTCCTAGAGACATAGCCATCTTGCGTCAACGGGTCGCGCAAGAGGTTGCGGAAGTTCTTTCTGCAGCCAGAAAGCCGGCAACACATGCGACGTACGCCATGAAATGGCGCCGTTTTTGTTTATGGTCGCGAGCCCGCGATTTTTTCCCTTAGGTTGTCCTGTGGAGTAATGTTGACTATCTGCTCTCCCTCTTCATTCGGGTCTAACCTACTCCTCTATTAAGGTGCACCTTTGTGCCATTTCTGCCTACCACCTTCCAGTGGGACATCCATTACAGTGGCTCAATTAGGCGCTTCTCGGGAATTTCTGAGAGGGTGTTACCTTAGGCCTCAATTAGGGATCCTGTGCCTCCATGGGATTTGCTCTTTGTCCTGGAACAACTACGCTTCCGCCTTCGAACCCGCCGCAGATTGCGAGCTACGTTTTCTGTCGTGGAAAACGTTATTTTTGGTTGCTGTTACTTCAGCGGGAAGAATTTCTGAGCTTCACGCTCTCATGTGCAAAGAGCCTTATTTAGTTTTCCACCAGGACAGGGTATCCCTGAGGACGAACCCTAAATTTTTGCCTAAGGTGGTCTCTTCTCTCTCTAAATCAGGACATTGATCTTCCAGTCTACTTCCCAAGTTACTCGAATAGAGGAGAGGCTCTGCTCCACACCCTGGATGTTCACCGCAGCCTGAGGTATTACCTCAACAGAACTAAACCTTTCGTAGTTCTGATCAGCTTTTTGTTTCCTTCTCTGAGAGGATGATGGGCCAATCTGTATCCAAACAGTCCCTGTCTCACTGGCTCGTCCAGTGTATTTCATACTGTTATGATATCAAACAAAAGCCCCTTCTGGGAACAGTCCGGGGTCATTCTACTAGGGGTGTGGCCACCTCCTTTGCAGCACTCAGAAATGTCTCCACCTCTGCTATATGTGCTGCAGCCACTTGGAGCTCTGTGCATACCTTTATCCGGCATTATAGCCTGGACATCGCCTCTCGGCGAAGAGCCAGTTTTGGCCTGGCGGTGCTACAGGGTCTCCTGTCCTAGGTTCAGGACCTGGAAGTTACTTCCCTTTTTCCACCTCCCGGAATTTCTGGCAGCATTACTGTTTGGGAATCGGTCCTAATGGTGTAACCTGCTGCATGAGCTGTGTCTCGAAGTAAGATAGTACAGTTACGTAAGAACTTACCGTAACAGTAGATCTTCGAGAACAGCTCTTGCAGCAGGTACCTTCCCGCCCTCCTTCCCCCTTGGAGGAGGCATGGCTTTGCCTTTTCTTTTCGGGATTTTCTCCCCTTATTATCTTCTGATGATGGATCCTCGGTCTCCCATTCTGATGTCATCCTGCAACCGGGAGTCTCCGGCGGGAGAACTGGGGAATCTGGCGGGACCGACGTCGGGGGCGGTCCCCGCTGAAGATAGCTAGCTAGAATTTTTCCGTGGGGTCCTGACGCCTGCTGGCTTCAGTCCTAGTGGTGTAATCTGCTGCAAGAGCTGTTTTCGAAGATCTACTGTTACGGTAAGTTCTTACGTAACTGTACTTTCTGATGGCAAGTCAGAGCTTTCGATTCATCTGAAGAGGAGGAAGAGGAGGAGTAATATCTTCCCGACTCGTCTGAGTCTGGAGAGGGCGAGCGACGATGCTTTAGCTGGTGAGCCCTCAGATAGCTGGTGCCAGCCTCATCGGGCTGTGGGGTAGGCTGTTTTGAAGGTGGCGTTGGAGCCTTCCTAGGGGGGAATCTGATCCTTGTCCAGATTTGGAGGAGGGTCCTTGGGAGTAGGAATAAAGGACTCCTTCGGGGACCCCTTGTCTTTAAAGTATGCCCACCAAGCTGCAAAAAGAGCATTGAAATCTGTGGGTGGATTCTGAGGCATGTCTGGGAGAGCCGGCGGCGGGGGGTTAGAAGGTCCTGGCATTGGTTCCATAGTCTTTGGTAACCTGGGCATCGGTTCCGGAGGCATCAGGTTTACAGGTGTCGGCCCCTTAGGGGCGTTGAGCCATCTGTCGCCGGTCTAGTAGATGTCGAGAGGCCGGGTGTCAGACCCTCAGGCTTTGGCTGCGGAATGACAGTAGGGTCAGCTAGCGACAGCGGAGGGTTAGGTGACAATGACTGAGGTGTCTACATCAACGCCGGGGTGGCTGGCATCAACCAGGCAGGCGTAGGCTAACGTCAATCGGGTGATTCAGCCGGCGCTGGCTGTGAAGGAGAGGCCTGTCAAGGGAGCTAGCTCACAAGTGGGGGTAGAGGTGTCACTCTCATGGGGGAGGTGAGCACATGCCTCGGGTGTCACTTGCTGGCGTCAGTCCCTGATGTCTGGGCCAACCTAGATGACACCCGGACCATGAGGGTGACGGGCAAAGATCTGCTGCCCAAAGAGGACCAGGTCAAGCCACTTGGCTGAGGACCCGCATGATGTGAGGGCCTGAATGTCAGGAGCTGAAAGGCTGGGAACCAAGCCCCAGAGAACCACCCCTTGAAATGGTAATGAGAGCGGGTGTTTTGACCACTGGGAGCCTGGAGGGAGTGAGGGCTGCTGGGGTGGAAGAGGCCGACCTCCTCCTGAAGGAAGACCCAGGCTCAGTCGTCGACTGGCATGTGGACCTAGAACGGAAAGCTGACTGGGGTTTGATCCTATGTTTGTCCCAGTGTTTGTGCTTTCTGCTGGACTTCTTCTCTTTGTGAGATGAAGAAGTCGAAGCCCCAGAGGCCTGGGAAGAAGAGGTACTTTTGTGGAGCTCCTTCTCCATCACTGTTAATCTCTGCTGTAGCAGGAAGGCTTCCAGGGTCTTCTTGTGGAGTAACCTGGTGCACTGGTTGAAACCCTGGCAGTGCCGGCAGGCCTCAATGTCATGGTCTGGGCTTACGCAAAGCAGACAGGAAGAGTGGCCGCCCTTATGGTGGAGCTGCTTGCCACAAGAACACTTCATCCGCCACCGCTCCAAAGAAGAGGATGGAGAAGACAACAAGCAAGAAAATTGCTGTAAATTGAAGAATATCAATAAAATAATAAAGCATGGGTAAACACGGAGAAAATGACGGTCAACTAGAGCAGAAGGTGTCCACGGAGGTCCGACTTGTGCGGGTCAATGGTAGGAAACAAACTAAGGTTGTGCTGGGGGCCTGCCCCTTATATACCACAGGTGGATGTCAGGGGCCGGCTAATGTCAAGGGGTGGTCCCCCACTAATAACTGCTAGTTAAATGTTTTCCGTGGGGTCCTGGCACCTGCCGGCTTCAGTCCGAATGGTGGTTACCTGCTGCAAGAGCCCCCTTGAAGTAAGATCAAGGAGTTTTATTCCAGGTTTTTCCTGGTCCCCAAAATGACCAGAGATCTGAGGCCCCAATTTGTATTTAAAGGACCCTTAATCCATTTGTCCAGTACAAAAAGTTCCAAATGGTAGGTAACTTTGCCAGGCCTAATGCCCCTTCTTAAAACTGGGACTGGCTCTGTTTACTGGACATGCAGGACACTAGGTATGTCCCTGTTGTTTGCTAAATGCAGCCTGTGCCCTCTGGGCACTATTAAAATCTAACTCCACCTGACAGTAGCCCTGTCTGTGGAGGAATGCTGTGTACTACATTGGATCAAGCTCTACTGGTCCTTTACACAGGACTGGTGGTGCAGGAGGGGCAGATCATCCATCAGTGTCAGTGGCTCAGCAGGTAGCACACTCACTTCTGAGGCCGGGAGATCAGAAGACTGTGGGTTCTGTCCCCACACCAGGCACTTGGGTTAATGTCCCAATACTGACACTGTAGTGCAGCATGAGGGGGGGTGCAGCACTCCTGAGGTGCTGTTTTTCGGATGAGACGTTAAACTGAGGTCCCATCTGCCTATTCTGGTGGTGATTCAGGTGAACATTAAAGATCCCGTGGCACTTCTCAAAAAGAGTAGGAATGTTTATTAGGGAAAGAAAATCATATATACAAATACTTCACCGTACAGTAAAAGAACAAGAAACAATAGATGCAAATACAAGAAAACCATCCACCAAAACCCACAAATCAATAATATACCCCCAAGAGAAAATATAAAAAAGGAGAAAAAAAAAACACGTTGGTCTGCACAGTCTCAAATAGAAACATCAGTAGATGAAAACAGAAGGACAAGGGGAAAAAACAAATTTATCAAAAACTATCAAAATCAAATCAGCATAGGGAAATCTTCCATGGTAATATTATCTCGTAAGTGGCTAAGCAAACTGTTAGCTAGTATAAGGGAAAAAAAACAAAATATAAAAAGGGATACCTACAAATGAAAACTGAAATTGAACAAAAGTATAGCAGAAAATCAAGTAATGGGAACAGCAGAGTTCGTAACCCAAGGAAGATTTCTCCATTTAGTTTCCATATCCTTTACAGTTTTGTTGTGAAGTTCCTCCCCATAAATATGCCGTAAATCAGATGTAATCTTGGTAACCAACTCTAAACAGTCTATTTGTTTTTGTTGCAAGGTATATAGACATCTTGAAATCCAAATATGCCATTTGATAACTGAAAAAAACATTTGCAACGTGCTAACATCCCAGTGGCTCCATACTAGTCCATAAGACCCATAAATTAAAACTTTATAAGTAACCAATTGGAAACAGTGTATGCCAAGATGCAGCTAAATAAGACAAAAAATCAGCGATTTATAAGCACATGAAAAATAGATAATGTATGGTTTCCAAAACTTGAGGGCACTGAGGTCTGCTACAGAATCTATCCACAAACTGCTTATATTTATGATTAGCTTTGATATTACGCTTATCATGACAGCAGAGCTAGTGGACATCCCACACATGGGGTGGGGGAGTTCGCTTATTGGGAAGTGGTGATGTCAGGGAAGAAAGCTGTAGGGAAGGGGGGGGATATCGAAAAAACATTAGATTACGAAAAATAGGTAGAAATAGCATGAGTACACTGTTTTCCTGTGTCCAGTCAAAACCATGCCTCCAGTGAGCTTCCATGCTTTGAGATTTAAAAAAGGATACCATACATATGGAGCAGTCTGACCCATAGGTCCCATAGTTCTTAACTGCCCTCTATCCCGTGTACCGAACTATGGGCTATATGAAGCAAAAAAAATGGCTCCAGCATTTCTCAGTATTAAAAAGCAAAGGCTTTAAATTAGTCATAATATAAATAGAAAAGAAAAAGACCAAAGGATTGCCCATAGCTAGACCACCCTCGGGTAGTGAAAGATACAAAACATTCTTCTTCATGGGGTTTAGGCGACTACCACATACAGCTTGAAAAAATGCTGAATAGGGTAGTCGCCAAAGATCTTTTTTTTTGGGGGGGGGACATAAGTGATATACAAAAACAAAGGCATCAAAAAAGTCTGAATCAAATAAATGTGTTTCTTTTTATTCATTTTATGCAAATTCCAGCATGTAACCATGCTTTTACCTTGGTCCAATTTTAGCAACCAATTCAAGGCTTCCATACTGTCCTCCTGGAATAAAATCCCCCAAAATTTTAATGGATGTGGAGACCAGATGGATTCCAGCCACCAATACAGTATCTGGTACCAAAGTACCCAAACATTTACCTTGACATTTCGAAATATTCAAAGAGGCCCCCGAAAAACACCCAGAGTCTTGACATGTCTGAATTGCCACCTCTGCAGAAGCTGCATCAGGCAGGAACAGACTTAAATTGTCTCCATAGGCTATGGCTATGAATGGAAAATCCCCCTCTGGGCAGCTCAAGGGCTTTAGTATAGGGGCACCATTCAGATAACGTAAGAGAGGATCAATACTGAAAACATACAGCAGGGGGCTCAGTGGACACCCCTGTCTGACAGTTGTCTTCACCGGACTTGTTGGCTCGACCCAACCATTCGCTAGAGGGAGCACCATAGCGGTTCTGTACAAACAACACAGCCACTGTATAAAAGTATGTGGAATACCACAGGACTGGAGAACAAACCAAAGATACTCCTGATTAACTACATCGAAAGTCTGTTTTTGATCAAGTGCCAGCACTATACCATTGACCTGGTTTCGTCTGGCTCCATCAGAAAGTTCCCAGATTAAAATCAAATTATCTGTGACTGATTTATCCTTCATGGAACAAAATTGAGCAGGAAAGATCAGGTGAGCAGCTATTGGACAGGCGATTATGTAGAATTTTGGTCAGAATTTTAAAGTCGCTATTAAGAAGACTAATTGGTCTCCGATTTTTAATATCCCCGTTTGTCACCTTTTTTAAAGAGAAAAATCAGAGTACCTTTAGACATTGCTGGGGGCATATTCAAGGAAGCCAACAACTCTGTGCAAACTGAAGCCAATTCTTCGGCTAAATCAGTTTTGCAACATTTTATAAATATCATTGGGAAAGCCATCCGGCCCCAGTGCCTTCCCTAATGACAGAGACTGTACAGCCACTTGAAATTCTGCTGGAGAAAAGTTGTGGTCCAATTTGCACAGAATCTCTTCTGGACAGTGTGGTAGCTCGAGGCCCTGAAAAAACCTGGTCTGTCCAGAAGTATCCACCTCTTTCAATGAAAAAAGACAGGCTGCATGAGTAGAGACAACATTCAAGATGTACTAACATACTTAAATGCCAGCAGAATAGGCCTAACGGTCTTTTGTGTCTGCTCGTTTAGTCAGTCCCCACCCTGGGAGCTGACCTTGCTGCCCCCGGCTTCTCCCTTCCCAGTCCCAGATATACCCGCTGCACAGGACTTTGCTTCCAGAATCCTTCCCCTGTACCTGTCCCACCCCTCTTGAACCCTCCACCGCTCTCTGCCTCCACCAGCCCCTGGGCAGCGCATTCCATGGCTCCACCACCCTCTCTCAGTAAAGTAGCATCTCCTCCTTTCTTCCCTGAATCTCCCCACAGCTTCCCACCCATGCCCTCCCAGTTGCCCCCCCTTCCTTGGAGCACCCTGACTGCTCCTCCCTATTTACCCCTTCATGTACCTGAAGACCTCTATCATGTGCCCCAGTCCCTTCTTTCTTCCAGTGTGTACACATTTAGCTGTTCGAGCCTCTCCCCTAGGTCCTGTCCCACAAGCCCCAGCTCATTCTGGTTGCCCTCTTCTGGACCCTCACCAGGAGTTCGATATCCCTCTTTAAGTGTGGCCTCCAAAACTGCGCGCAGTACTCGAGGTGCGACCTCACCAAGCAGTTATACAGAGGGAGTATCACTTCCCTGCTTCTGGAGGTGATCCCTCTAGCGATGCATTCCAGCATCCTGTTGGCCTTGGCCACTGCCCTCCTACAAGTCTCAGAGTTGTTCATCTTGACATCCACCACCACCACCCCCAGGTCCCTCTCAGCCATTGAGACCTGAAGCATCTCTCTCTTCCCCCCGGATGTACACTTGGCCCGGGTTTCTGGCTCCCAGGTGCAGTACCTTTTATTTCCCTGTATTGAACCTCGGCTCCACTTTCTAGACCACCTTTCCAGAGCCTCCAGGTTCCCCTGAAGGACCACCTTCCCCTCCTCACCACCACCCCCAGTTTTGAGTCATCGGCAAAGAGACTCATCTCACTCCTGATACTCTTCCTTGTGTCAGAGACGTAGGTGTTGAACAGGCGAGGCCCAAGGACTGATCCCTGAGGGACTCCACTAATGACCCTCCTTGGGAATGAGACTATCCCACCAACCACGACCCTCTGGGCCCAGTCGTGGAGCCAATTTCCTATCCATCTGATCATCTGGTTCCCCACCCCCATTTCTCCCAGCTTATCCAACAGGCCCCCGTGAGGAACAGAGTCAAACGCCTTGCTGAAGTAAAGAAAGAGGACGTCCACTGGTCTACCCAGGTCCAAGGCACTTGTCGCCCAGTCATAGAACTCCACAAGGTTTGTCTGACACGATTTCCCCGGGATGAATTCATGCTGCCTATCGTCCAGGCACCCCGACTTTTCCAGGTCCTCCCTAGCCTCTCCTTGAAAATGCCCTCCATCACCTTGCCCACTACTGATGTCAGGCTGATGGTCCTATAGTTCCCTGACACCGCCCTTGATCCCCCCTTGTGGATAGGCACTATATGCGTCACGTTCCAGTCCTGGGGCACGCACCCTGTCCTCAGAGAGATGCTGAAAAGCTCCGCCAGGGGTTTTGCCAGGACATCCGCCAGTTCCTTCAGCACTCTGGTATGTAATTTATCCGGACCTGGTGCTTTCTCTGTCTTAAGGGACCTGAGTGGCTTCCCTCACTCTCTCAGCCGTGATTTCCCTACTTGCAGTCTGTAAAACATTATTGAAGTCTAATAGACCATCAGAGGTCTTCTGGGAGAGGCATGATCTGTAGTAGTCATAAGGGCGGACTACTGAAGCCTTGCCGTGCATACCAAATTCTTGCTGTTTTTTAATATGTTCAGCTTGGAGAGAATGAAAAAGCATCATATATCCTTAACCAGTTTGATTTGCGGAGCATAATTTAAACCAGTGGAACACTGTAGGATATCAAGTTCTGGAGCTGTTGTTGATTTTGCATGTATTTCCAGTATTGACCATCCTTAAAACGTTTACAGACTTGCCTAAGAAGGATAGCCAAATCATATTTAGTTTCGTCCCATCACTGGATCTTAGAGTCATAAAATATCAAAACAGATTTCCTGGCCAAAAAAATTGCTGTATGTGTTGGAAAAAACAGGATCAGCCATGTGAGAAGGAAAATATCTCTAAAGGCCCGGGCCGAGGGATCTGGGGTTATGGACACCAACGTTAAGGGAAAGAAGAACGTGGTCTGAGAATTCCACTGGTACTGCCACAATAGAGGTGGTGACTAAAGTTTGGGAAATAAAGAAAAAAGTCAATCCATATGGTCAAGGGTCCTTTATAGAAGGTCAGTTCAGAAGTAGAGTGTACGGAAAGGTAGGCGTCCTTCAGACCTGCAGTAGAAATTACATTTCCAGGGACATGGATATGTTGTTCATCCACACTTATTGGCAGGTTCCTTGCCACTTTAAATCTTGCCGGAAGGTCTTCAAGCTGGCTCCTCCCACCCACCCAGATGGTAAAACTCTCGGCTCCGCCCCATGACACCAGATCTTCCTTACCGCTTGGAAGCTCAGGTTCCCTCCTTAACGCGCTGCGTTTAAGACTGGTTCCTAATTCTTCGAAAGTTCGAAATCAGAAAGTTTTGCTAAAAGACTTGGTCATCTTCTTTCCTCGTGGCTACGATGGACAAATCGACTCCGGTTTTTGGAGGTGCCGCTGCGAGCAGAAGATGTCTGGGGCCGAGATCCGCACTCCCGCGATAATACCTGCCTGGGCCTTGAGCACGACCCGCAGGCCTGCAACTTGTGCTCTTCCTTTTCGGCCTACATCCTTGAAGACCGTGCTGCCCGATTACAACTGGGGCGCCCCGAGAAAAGAATTCCACCGGTGAAATCTAAAGAGGCCCGATTGGTGGTGTCCGCGGCGGCGGGCTCGGCGGATCAGCTCGAGCAGATGATCGCCCTCGAAGAGGAGGCGGCGGGGGCCGCTTCTACCTCTGCTGCGGCATTTGTCCCGCTCTCTCTCGGTGCCTCGTACTCGGCTTCTTTATGAGCTTTGTCTGACCCTCTCGATAAAGGTGAGGGTCCAACTTCTTCGGGACCTTTTTCCAGGTCCAAAAAGAGCAAAAGTAAGTCTCTCCGTCGACGCTCTTGGGAGCAGAAAAGATCCCCCTCCCCTTGTTGACAGTCGACTTCGGTCAACCCCTCAGCTTCGGCCACTGGCTTCACAGTGTCCCCGTCAGGCCAGTTGACCGAGACTCCCGTCGACGCGGTCGAGATTTTTCTCGACCCGTTAGACGGGTTGTCGGCTGGAGAAGCTGAGAATCCCCTCTCCCCGGTTCCCCCGGTGGGAGTTGAGGATCCCGTCGGCTCGTCTGTGCCTCCGGTTCCGGAGCCTTCGGTGGGATCGTCCGAGCCGAGGAGAGTGCCGATTTCCGACACTTCTCCTCGCCTTCCTCGGCCCAGTCGAGACTCTCGGTCTCGGACATCCTCGCGGTCCAACCGATCCCGCCGCCATAGGCGGTCTCAGTCTCGCACGTGGCAAGGCAGCGCCGCCGCTTCCTCGGACGTAGGGAGGCTTCGCGTGTTGCCGGAAGTACGAGAACTCATGTGGCAACAGGCTCCTTTGACCGGGAATAAGCTGACCCAGTCTCCTCTCCCGCCATTAAGTGGCTGTCACTGAGCAGCCAAACAACCCCTCGTTGTAGTCGAGGAGCCTGTTCTCAGGCCGGTTGTTCTGCCAATTCCAGCTGCCCCACCGATTCTGGTGGACCCTCCGCCTCCACAGCCATTAGTTGGGGCTCCGACCAAAAATTCTCGGTCGGCCTTGGGTTTGCCTCATAGGCTGTCTGTCACCCTCACTCCCGATAAACCTCGGCAGGTGGAGGGTGGCTCAGGCCCGAGGCAGCTCTTTGAGGACTCTTCTGAGTCCGATGATGGTTCCTCCCTCTTCTCCAAGCACATGGACTTGGAGTCCTCGGGAGGGCAGTCAATGGACGATAGCCCTTCGTCCTTCTTAGGGTTGCTTCGACTCATCTCGGAGTCCACCGGGATGAAGCTCGAACCCGTTTCTAAACGGGCCAGGTATCCCCTCACGGAGATTCTGGACCGAGGGGATTCTCCTACGGAGGCCTTTCCGGTGGCCGAAGCCATAGTGGGTCTGGCCTTGGAACTTTGGCAGCGTCCTGCTTCCTGCCCTGCGCCTTCGGCCAGGTTGGCCAGGAAGTATGCGGTCCCTACCGGTTCCCTGTCCGGTTTTTCGGAACACCCCTCGGCCGAGGGGTTGGTTACCGACGGCGTTTTCCGGCGTGCCGGGAACGCCAGGGATGTGGACAAACCTCCCAACAAGGAATCCAAGAAATTGGATTATGCCGGGCGAAAAGTCTATGCTGCGTCCTCTCTCGGCCTTCGTCAGGCCAGTTCGGCCATCCTCATGGCACATTTTTCTCACGCCCTGTTGGGCTCCCTGGATGAGGTTGTCCCTCATCTTCCCACAGATCTGCAGACTACGGTCAGGCAGGTGTGGGACCAGGGCAGGGCAGTGGCTAAACAGCAGCTCCAGACTGCGTTAGACATCAGGGACTCGTGCCAGGTCTGTGGCGGCCGCAGTGGCCATGTCGTCGGGCTTGGCTGAGGATATCCACCTTTACCTCGGATACCCAGCACAAGTTGGCGGATGTTCCTTGGGGACTGACCTCTTCGGCCCTGGGGTGGAAGGTCACCTGCAGAGGATCGAGAAGTCCAATTCTACCTTGGACTCGGTCTCTTCCGCTCAGAAGGACAAAGGCAGCAAGCCACAGCCTAAGCCTTCTTGTCCTTCTGCGCCAGCGGCGCGCCCGGCCCAGCAACGTCAGGGCCAGCAGGCTCGAGCTTGGTATCCCAAACCCAAGCCGTCGGCTTCCTCCAACAGGAAGCAGGGAGGTAAAGGCCCAGGAGGTCCCTCGGCCGGTCCCTCCTCCAAGCCTGCCCAGTGACGGGCTGAGGGGTGTCGTCCCCATCCCTGTCACCTCACCCCTGGTTCCCCCCGTGGGGACGGCTCAGACACTTCCTTTCCGCCTGGTCCGCTGTTACCACGGACAGGTGGGTACTGGAGGTGGTGGGAAAAGGCCTACCTCTAGAATTCGAGCAGGCCCCGCCCTTCAGAGCCGTCACACCTCGGGGGGCCTCGGGGTCCGCAGCCTCACTGGCGGCTCGTCGAGCCGACATCGCTCTCCTCCTCCAAAAGGAGGTGATCATGGAGGTAGAGGACCCCCTTTAGACCCGGGTTCGTGTCCAGGTATTTCCTGGTTCCGAAACGGACGGGGGGCTGGCGTCCCATTCTCGACCTACACGACCTGAACAAGTTCCTGAGGTCTCGAACCTTCAGAATGGTCACTCTGGCGCAGATAATACCATCTGTGGAACACGGCGTGTGGTTCTGCTCTCTGGACCTGCAGGACGCGTTCTTTCACGTCCCTATCCGTCCGTCACATCGGAGATTCCTCCGCTTTTGAGCGGAAGGATCCCTCTTCAGTTCCAAGCCATGCCCTTCGGCTTATCTCCAGCTCCCAGGGTCTTCACCAAATGCATGGCAGTGGTGACAGCATTCCTGCGGCGCCGAGGGGTCCGGGTGTACCCTTACCTGGACGATTGGCTGATAGCAGCCCCCTCCAGATGGGAGGTGGAGTGGTCCAGAGATCTGGCCCTCCAGGTTTGCTCTCAAGTCGGCCTTCTCATCAACGAGGCCAAGTCAGAACTCGAGCCGAAGCAGGTGATCCTGTTCATCGGGGCAGAGCTCGACTCTCTTCGAGCCAGAGCACGGCTCCCGGCGGACAGGGCCGAGGTTCTTACCTCCTTTGCCCAATCATTTCTGGTTGGGCAATCGCGCCCTGCCCGGGACTTCCTGCGCCTCCTGGGTCTCATGGCGGCCTGTACCAGCGTGGTCCGTTGGGCACGCTGGCACATGCGCCCTCTTCAGTGGGGACTGGCCAGCCGGTGGTCACAACGCTGCGATCCATTGGACCAGCTAGTGACAGTGACCCAGGAGATGTGGAACGCTCTCCAGTGGTGGACCGTTCCATCCCATCTGCAGGAGGGCATCCCATTTGTCAGCCCCAAGCCGACGGTCTCTCTATCGACCGATGCCTCTCTGATGGGTTGGGGTGCCCATCTGGGGGAACACCGAGTGCACGGCCTCTGGTCCCCGCGGGAGTCCTGATGCCACATCAACCTGCTGGAGCTCCGAGCGGTCCACCTAGCTGTCACCGCCTTTTCTCCGTTCCTCCGGACAATACCACGACCATGTACTACCTGAACCGCCAGGGCGGGACGCGCTCCATGCTTCTATGCAAGGAAGCTCTCCGCATTTGGTCACTCGTGCGCAGCCTGGAGGCGGATCTCCTAGCCATTCATGTGGCAGGAGCCTCCAACACCCTGGCCGATGCCCTGAGCTGGATAGGGGCTGCATCTCACGAGTGGTCTCTCCTGCCGGAGGTAGTACAAGATCTGTTCTCCCACTGGGGCACACCTCAGGTGGACCTGTTTGCCTCCAGGGAGAATGCGAAGCTGAGGCTGTTTCATGCCCGCCCCCCTCAGCAGGGCTCGCTGCAGGGGGATGCCTTCTCGAGGCTGTGGACCCCGGGCCTCTTTTACGCCTTTCCCCCATTTCCCTTGATTCACAAGGTGCTTCTCAAGATAAGGAGGGACAAGGCGCAGGTGATTCTGATAGCCCCAGACTGGCCCCGCCAGTTCTGGTACCCAGATCTCCTCAACCTCAGCTACAGGCTCCCGACGCAGCTTCCAGCTCGCCCGGACCTGCTCTCAGTCAGTCAGGGGAAGGTGTTCCATCCGGACCTTCAATCCCTGCACCTGACGGCCTGGTTCCTGAGCGGCTAGAGTTCCAGGCCTTAGGTCTTTCCAACGAGGTCCTCAATGTTGTTGAGGCGTCCCGTAAGGAGTCGACCAGGAAATGCTATGCCTTCAAATGGAAGAGGTTTTCCATTTGGTGTCAGAGTAAGGGCTTGGACCCTTCCTCCTGTTCCTTGGCAAGCATTTTGGACTATTTATGGTCCCTTTCTAGTCAAGGGCTTAGGTCGATGACCTAAGGTGCACCTTGGCAGCCATCTCTGCTTACAGGCGCGGGCCAGGGAGCAGTCGATGGCGCAGGAGAAGTGGTCTGGCGCTTTTCAAAGGCCTTGATCACATTTCCCCTCCGATCGAGAACCTCCACCCTCCGTGGGATTTACTGCTGGTACTGGCAAAGCTCATGGGCAAGCCATTGAACCAATGCACGGTGTAAACTCTCTCACCTGTCGTGGAAGACCGCCTTCTTGGTGGCTATCCGTCAGCCAGAAGGATGGGAGAACTCCAGGCGCTCTGCATTGAGTCTCCTTACCTGGTCTTCCACAGGGACAAGGTTGTCCTGCGTCCCCACCCGAAATTCCTTCCGAAGGTGGTGTCGGAGTTTCACCTTAACCAGGTGTTGACTCTGCCGGTGTTCTACCCCAATCACACCTCGGAGGCCGAATGCAGGCTCCATACTTTGGACCCTAGAAGGGCGCTCGCTTATTATAAGGAGCGCACGGCTGAAATTCGGGGAGAGGTTCGCCAGCTGTTTGTCACCTACGCTGAAGCCGCACCTGGCAGACCTGCAGCCAAGCAGACGATAAGCAGGTGGGTCACCTCCTGCATAGATCTCTACTATAAGTTGGCGGGCATGGAGCCTCCCAGAGGGATAAGAGCTCATTCTACCCGCCATACTGCTGCATCGGTGGCTGCTTCCAGGGACGTCCCTATCCAGGAAATCTGCAGGGCTGCTACCTGGAAGTCAGCACACACCTTTATTACCCATTACCATATCGACCTTGAGTCACGCCGGGATGCTGGTTTTGGGGCCTCGGTTCTCAGTCTTTATTCCCAAGTGGGGTGTAGCTTGGCCTCCTCCCGGAGAACCGCTAGGAGTTCGTTACAGTGGATGAACAACATTCCATGTCCCTAGAAATACAGGTTACTCACCTGTAACAGGAGTTCTAGGAATGGTATATGTTGTTCATCCACACGACCCACCTGACCTCCCCGGCTTCGACGCACAACCTGAGCTTCCAGCGGGCCAGATCTGGCATCATGGGGCGGAGCCGAGAGTTTTACCACCCGGGTGGGTGGGAGGAGCCAGCTTGAAGACCTTCCGGCAAGATTTAAAGCAGCAAGGAACCTGCCAATAAGTGTGGATGAACAACATATACCATTCCTAGAACTCCTGTTACAGGTGAGTGACCTGTATTTTTAAGACACACCATATCACAAAAAACTTTTTGAGTTTGTGCAGTTCTCCCTCTGTCTGCCAGGGTCAATCCACATTAAAATCATCCTGAAAAATCAAGTTATATGGGATATGTAAATATGGTTGCACCAATTGAAACAATTCTGTACGTTCAGCTTTAGTCTGTGCAGCATAGATATTAACGAGACGATACAAGCGTCCAGCCATTTTAATATCCAAAATGAGAAGCCTACCTGGGAATAAATCAGTAAGTTTAATCAATGTAAAATCCACTAAATTAAAAACAAAACCAACCCCAGAACAGACTGTTTGACCTAGAAACCAATAAGATGGTCCCTTATACTACTCTTTTAGCCCCCTTGCTACATCTACCAGTTTATTTAGTCTGGTGTCTTGCGGGAAAAAAACACTGGTGCCCACTGACATCAGTTTAGAAAAGGCAGCCGCCCTCTTTCTCTGACTTAATACTGTTGACATTAACCATACAGAAAAAGTGATGGATCAGCATAAAAAAGTGAGGGTTCAGGAGCTATCCCAACCTCATGGGGGATATTTCTGTTTGCCTTTTACATTCCGCAACTTTTTCTTTCGACAAATAAAGGAACATTCCTTCTGTGGTTTAGAGGGTCCCAATTTAGCCAAAGGGACACCCTCCAAATCCATTCCAGGATCTGGAATAGAGGAGCTGAGGGAAGACTCATCTGAGTCATCACTGGAGAGCTCAGATTGTGTATGTAAGATCTCAGATCTGTTCATAAGAGGCAAGTCAGAGACCTTTGATTGCTTTGGTGGGGGTGGCGTTCTCCTATCCCTTTTCCTAAGGACCATTCTATCTCTGACTGTCAGAACAGGTGGCAGTGGAGGGGGCATTACCTTTACCACGGGTTGTTCTTGAGAAACCTCCATGGGGACTGGAACCAAAACTGCAGTTTGGATAGTCTGGGAATCTGACTTGGGCCCTTGAGAGAAGCGGTCAGGCATGGAATTCTCTGTTTCCACACTGGGGTCTACAGTTGTGGATTGGGGTAGTGGGGTCCATCCCTTCCCTCACTGTCACGGGGGTAACTCTCCTTACTGCAGGCACAGGGTCTCTGAACTCTAGGAACAGTGTTAGCCTTTTCCCTTTGTGTCACAGTTATCAGTAAACATTGTTCACCCCCATCACCAGTATCAAGTTGGTTATGTGCAGCTTGGGGACAAGCTGCATATGAGTGACCTACCCCAGAGCACAAACTACAGACTTGGCCATTAGTGCAGTGACTACTAGTATGACCAAGCGAATGGCAAGAGGTAGGTACATTTCAATCTATTACACATACCACTAAGGTGATTGGCTGAACCATACCTGTAGGAGGCCTGTGGTTGGCCAACATAGAATAGTAACCCTCTGTCCCTTCCCAAATAGAAACTATTAGGGAGGTGCTGCAACCATGTGTCCGAGTTGTTCAAAATCACATGGACTCTCCATCCACCAGTCCAAATGTTCTCGGTGTCGAAAATCGCTTCAGGTGCCCCTTGTACAGTACATCACTGTTCTAACCAAAATAGAATATTCATGACACTGACACCTTCATTCCTGAAAAGGATAGTAATAGTAAGAAATGCCAGTCTAGTCAATGATGTGGCGCCAAAAGGAGCCCATAAAGGTGAAAGCTTCAAGTCAGGAAACTTTTTCCAAAACTTCGCCAGGCGGAACCAAGTTTAAAACTAAGATCAAACGTCATCTCGCTCGAAACGTGAATCCAAGCATAAATTTCTGTAGCCTGAAAACCCATAGAGCTCTTCAGCAGGGTGCGTGTCACGTAAACACGGTCAGGCAAAGTGTCAAGCCCCCTTTGTAGTGTAGACAAACTGTATTATGAGTCTTGCAGGTGAAGTGGGGGTATGAAAAGAAGGCGATCGCGGGGGGTCTGGGATGGTGCCCCATATTAACCGCTCCAGCTGGTATAAGCTGAGTGCCCTCAGGTGAAGGCTGAGCATTCTGGGCAGGCAGCACAGGAGCCGGAGAAGGACCCACCGTCCCCAGTGCATTATCAAGTGCTCCCTGAATGGGATGCAATAAAGGTAGCATAGAGGGATTCTGAGTAAGTAGTAATTCAGGAGGTAAGGCTAAAGGAGATGGAAGCCCAACACTAATAGATGTCATTTCAGTGTCAGAGGGAGCTGGTATACCAGCACACATTTCAATCATTGGTGTGGTAATAGTCTTAGAATGAGACATTGGTAAGGGGTCATACCTGAGATCCATTTGCCAGTGGAAGAATCAAAGGCCCATCCAGCACTTCGGAGCCTGTCTGCCACTGGAGTCTCGTCAGAAACAGCAGGAGGTGTTGTCGTCTTCACCTTAGGTGTTTTAACTGGGCCCCTGCTCGAATCGGATCCGCTCTGAACCGTTCCAGCTGGCCCGCCTGAAGGGATTGTAGATGCTGCAATACCAAAAATGAAATAGTCCGGGTTCCAAGCAACTGTGGTAAAATCAAAATTATCACTCGCAGAAGGCTGCAACCCAGAAAAGGCATCACTAATAAGAGGATGCTGTTCTTTCGGCTGCCGTGGACAAGCGCCGCCACCTGCGGCATTAGCAGGTGCATTCTGCATGTCTGTTGAACTTCCAAGTAGCATTGCGTCAGCAGAGCAAAGCCCCTGCCCAGCTCCATAACAGCCGCTTTAGTGGAATTTGGGAGCGATGCACCGTCTACTGAAGCGATCGTGGTATTATTGAATAGTGTCTGGGATATGTCAGTGGTCTTCTGCGAAATTTGTGCCATCGTGGGACATGCACCGTGTTCAGGGACCACTCCATTGCATTTGTCTCGCAGTAAACATTCCAGAGTTTCCTTCCTCATTTGAAAGGCAAGCTCTTCGTCTCTCAACAACTATTGAAGAGAGTCCACACCAAGTATCAGCACTGGAAACAGCATCCCACTGTTCTGTTGCAGGTAAATCCTTAATCGGACCTTGTCCATCTTCTGAAGATACTTCTACCAACACAGGAATATCCATTTCCAGATGCCCCGCGGTGTCATAGAAATTTTTGGTGTCTCCAGAGCCAGGGGCCAGGGAGGAGACCTGCTCCCCAACGTCCTGCACATCCACCGTCGTTGACATCAGGAGAATGACTGCGCTAACAGTCAAAGGTTCCCCCTACAGGTCAGTAGGGGAATTTCCATGGTGTCCTGGCCAAATTTCCTCCATTCACTAGAAATACCACTAACAGCTAATCTGGTTTAGTTTCAGTTGGTTACCATCTGTATCCCAACCCCTGGGCCGCCCCTGAAAAAGGGACTTCTAGTCTCAGTGGGCTTACCCAGTCGACAACATTCAGTAAATAAATAAGTCAGTTTCTTGTCTGATCTGTTTCTTCTAGCAATGCAAAAGTTTTCCTATCTTGGTCGGCATGTGTTTTTCTCTTACTGTGCCAGTTTGGCTTAGCTCGCTAGACTGTGGGATAACTGGAGAGATGGACACATCTCAACTCCCTTAGGCTGTTCAGCCGTACAACTCTGCATGCACCAGTATTTCATCCCCCTCTTCCCTTGGGGGGGGGGGCCTAGTCTAACTGATTTATAGTTGCTTCACTCTCTGGTGTCATGATGTTGCCTATTAGGGGTTATTTGTGGTTTGTTTCTGCTACTGGGCATATTTGCACCATCTCAGTTGCAAGGGAGTCCCAACTTTTTGGCAAACAGCTTTTGACTTATCTGACAGAGCTACATTTTTCATGGCTACTGCTTGAGTATCACAAACCCTCTGCTGTGTGACTGAGGCTCTAGTTCCATACCCAGCTACCTCTCTGTGCCACCTAGTGTGCCTCTTGTCTTCGTCTAGACGTTAGTAGTCAGGTTTTATTGCGTTTCTTTATTTCTTGCATACTTTCCCTGTCCCTTTGGGCTAGGAAAGTTCTCCATTCCTTGCATTTTCCCTCACTTTTGTTCCTCCCTTCTGGTGAACAAAACTGAGGATCTTCCAAGCATCAGTCTTCACCATTGTTTCCCACTAATGGGTCAAACCCAGAGGTTTAGGACTCAGCGGCAGGTTGAACTTTTCAGAGGGCTGGCTCCACAGTAAACCACACATGCACGATGTCACAAATCGACACACATGGCTGCTACTTTACTTCGGCATCATCCCCCAACCACCTCCATTCCTTTTTTTCTCCCTGTCTTCGAGTGCACATCAGCAATAATGTCACTTGCTCTCCGGGAGTCAGAACTTTGAATCTATATGACAACAGCATTCAGTTTTTCAGAATTTTAGTGTTTGTTATTTTTGAGTCTATTTAGTTTTTGTTACATTAAATAACTTGGTCGCTCTCTCAGCCCTTCCGAGTGTCAGTGGTCGATGACCATAGAGGACGGTGGGGAGCCTGAAGGAGTAGGCTGTTCTGGTGGCGGGGCCATGTCTGGTCCACACTCTCCTCCGGAGAGTGGTTCCGATGATAGGTAAGCCAGTACTTGGGAGGAAAGGCAGTCTTCCTGTAAGTACAGAAAGATGCAGTATGGACCCTGAACAAACTCACTGGCTAGGTCCAGGCATGGTTCGACTTCGACCTCTTCTCACAAGAAGGGGAAGAAACGGCACCAGTCAAGGTCACCCTTTGCAAAGTCTGCCACAAAACATTCGACTTCCCAGAGTCAGAGGTCCCCACCATCTTCACTGGTGACACCGGGGACTTCCAGTCCTGGGAGATCAGTGTCTCGTACCCAGAGCCCTGCTCTGTCCTTAGATGTGGGTTTGGTGGGCAGTTCCACCACTAGGCAGCTCTTATGGAGCAGTGGGGGCAGCGTCTCGCCTAGGTGGTACCACTAGTGCTGCTGGTTCCTGAGCCCTCGGGATTGCCTGGACTGGCATCACTGGTATGCTGCTGGGCCTGGAAGACTGTTCACTTGTGGCAGCTGGCTTCAGGTCCTTGCTGAGAGAAGCACTGCCGATGTCTGTACCACTTGTGGTGTCATCTCAGTCCTGTCTGGGGACAGCCACAGTGCCATTGCTGGTAACTCCAGTGCTGGCTGGGTCATCAATGCATCCGGGACTTTTGGGATCTGGCTCAGTGTCGGGCATGGTGCCGGATGTGGCGTCACATGGTCTTGCAGTGCGAGGAACCTTCCCGATGCTGCTCGCAGTGTTGGTTCCAGCTCCGCCTCTGGCACCAGTCCTTCACCTTATGGAACCTGGTCATCAGTATCGGTACAAATTAAATATCAATCTAGATGAGCAGGTAAACATAAAGCATTATGTTTAGATATTAAATATTAGGCTCCATAGAGTTTCCTTGTAACAGACTAGATGACTTTCTTCACTGACATCATCCCGTTGCACGTACATTGTGGTCACAGGATCGATCGTCGCGGTCAGTTTAAAATATTTCCTGATTGTCAACTTTGAAAAAAACTTGCCAAAACCATATAAAATTAACGATTCTAAGGTATCTGCTTGTTATTTAAAAGTATTCCTTTTGGTCTACATTTGCACGAGAGGGTTTTGGGAAAGGTGCATTCCAGAAAAACGCTGTTTAGGTATCCTTTAAGTGGGGAGAAGTATGGGTACAAACTGTAGAGAGTTGTGGCTTACGTTTTCTTTCATGGAAAGTGTTAATCTTCCAAGAATCAGTCTTCACCATTCATTACTTCATGGGTCTGTACCAGAGGCACCAAGACCTCACAGGAGCATATGGCTTTAAAATTTTAGAGTTAGGTGACTGACATCGGAGACTGCGCCACCCACGAGCTGGACACATGATGGAGCTGTTGTAGACTGGCCAGTGACCAATGCCGGCCCCTGCTCATCTTATTTCTGTTCTTCCTGCCATTGAGGTCGCATTCTTTGGGAGCATTCACCATTTTTTTGGTAATGCACTCAGTCCATCACCACCAGCTCGACACCATAATTTTTTTTTCGCCTTTTCTAGCACCGCTTTCTGTAATGTATCCTTTACGATGACGGACTCTTTTTGCTGTTTTTTATTATTTTCCGAATTCAATCATGTCCAGTTCTCAGAGGCCTAAGAAGTCAAAAAAAAAAAAAAAGATGGATTCTCTCCTTATGCATTGGTGCCCCTATGGGAGGAATATGTTTGTCCAGGACCGACATGACCATCGTTGGATCTGCTTTGGAGCACAACATGACATGGACCATTGCGACGCCTGTTTCTCCATAGATATCTGCACACTCAAGATTCATGTGATGAAGTGGAGTCATTTGCCCCGACTTCTGGAGGCTGGCATCGCAGAAGGGACTCCAAGGTAAGGTCCCTGGGCTCTTCCCCTGAGCCTCTCCCCAGTACTGTAGATACTGAGAGAGACCAGGCCTCTTCTGGTCCTCGTCTCACTGAGACGAAGAGCCTGAGGGAGGGTACTGTAGGACAGCCGACTCCTCCTTGGGGGTTAATTGCTCACCTGTCCCAGTCCAGAACCCCCTCATGGGCACAGACATCCCCACTGCTGAGATTGTAGCTATACGCTGGTCCTATACTGGTGGGCTCCTTGGGGTTGCGTCTGGTGCCGTTTCGTCTCCCGGCAGTGAGGACAGTGTCACCCACATGGCCGGTTACCCCCTGATGTCATTTGTGGCGCTGGGAGAGGGAAGGCTTCTGGAGTTAACTGCGCAGTTGAGATCTTCTGGATCTCGTCCCCTGAGCAGTCAGATGACCCAGGGGATGAGGACCGGGATGATCCTGAGTGGCTTCCAAGCATTGCCTGGAAAAGAGGCCTTTCTGAGGCTAGTTCTAGATCTGCATTGTCTACAGCGTCGCCTCTGCCTGTTTCTCAGTCTGGTGTCCTTCCCCTTTTTGGAGCAGCCCTAGTGCTGATTCTGGTGCTGGGAGGGGGCCAGCACCAGGCAGGTGTCTAAGCTGCCCATGATGCCAAGCCTGATTCTGGTTCCCTGCATGGTGCCAAGGGGAGTAGTGTTACCACTTGAAGTGCCCGGCTACCCCTCAGCTCTGACTCTTAGTGCCGAGTCCGTCACTAGGCATAGCCCAAGGGGTAGAACCCATTCTAGGAAGGTTAGGGCTGGTAGATCTTGGCCAGCACCTTGCTTCTTGCTCAGAGTTTGTGGCAGCTCTTGCAGGAGTCATAGTGCTGATTCAAATCCTCTGGCCTCACTGGAACTGTCCGAGCCTGTCATAGGTGGAGATAGGGGCTGGTTTGTGGGACCTCTGCAGCTTCAGTCTCCCCTCCTGGGGTTCCCCCAAGGGCATCACACAGACTGCCCCTCCATGGTTGGGTGTTCTCAGTTGGACGAGTTTGTCAGGTCCTGCCCTTGGGTGAGATCCCCCTGTACATTCTCTATAGCCGTGGCAGAGGACCTAGCCTAGTCCTCCATGATCTTCCTCCCCCTTCTCCTCCTTTGCCTTCCCCTCCAGCTTTGCCGGGCATTTTTGGACCTACGAGGCCCTTGACCTGGGACCAGTTTTGAGCACTGGTGAGTGCCTTTCCCACCTACCTTAGAGCACTAGACCAGGTTATTTTCCAGCCTGAGACCCCAGCACTTCCACTTCCTGAGTCCAGCTCCTTGTCATCCTCCTCCTCTGAGGAACAGAACTTTTCCCTTCATCTCTCTTGAGATGCTGAGTACCCTTGTTACCAGCAGTTCATTGCTGAGATGGTGAGGGTGCTGCGACTAGACTTTTTTTCAACCAGCAGTCCCGCTCGTCTGACACTGTCCTTCCTTGGGGAGTACAGTCATGACTATTAAGTCATACCTCTGTGACCTAGACCTTTTGTGGAGGCATCTAGAGACATCTGGCTCCACTCTTCTGCCCACAGGGACACCCAGTGCAGGTATTGCATGCCTGTAGGATCTCCAGGAGCCATGCCACATCACACTTCTGGAGTCCAGCTCCTGCACACCTCCTCTGGGTATAGGCGCCCAGTGCATGACCATCTCCCAAAGTCGGACTCTGCGAAGTTGGATGCCTGGGTTTGAAGAGTCTTCTTGATGGCATGCACCATGTTGTGCATCTTGGCACATCTAGAACACCAGGCGCCCTATGGTGGGCATCTGTGGGCGACACTAGGACAACTTCTGGCATCCATGCCAGACTATGAGCGAACCAGACAAGCCATATGCCTTTCTGCCCAGGGCCTGGAGCTGGCAAGACACCAGCCAAGCGTATCCTACAATGCCAGTGAGGTAGCCTCCAGTTTGCTAAGAACTGCAGTCTGCATTATGTCTCTCCTGGTTGTCACCCTTGGCCCAGCTTAGGGTGATTGCCTCATGGTTCCAGGGTGCCCATTTCTTCTTCTGCAAGGCAAGGCACGAGCTTGCACCTTTCTGCTACCAGGCCACTGGAGTCTCCACTTGCCCCTGACCAGTCTTGGGCCTTGTGAGGCCCATAGGGGCCCCTTTCTCTTTGTGTCTCCTCCCCGAGGCTGATGGAATAGCCTTTTCGCTCAGGGTGAGCCAACACTGCCTATTGGTGGTAAGAATGGCACTCTGTCCCATGAAGTAATGAATGTTGAAGATTGATTCTTAGAAGATATGAAAATTACATACTCACTATAATTCTTGATCTTCCAGAATATCGTCACCATTCAGTACTGCAACCTGCCCACCACCCCCCTCGATGACCAGGCATCTAGACAGCTCATCTGTCTAGCGCGCGCGCTCGCTCTCTCTCTCTCTCCTCTTCTGCCTTTCATCTGCTAGGTACAGTTGTTTAAAAAAAAAAATAGAGGCAAGGGGGGGGATCTTTACCTTCCTTTTTTCTCTTTTTCATCTCCTCCCTGGGACAGGGACTGTAAAGACTCCTTTGCTGTTGAATGAGCTTCTCTCTCTCTCTCCTTCTCATGTTTAAAAAAAAAAAAAATACATGGGAGGGAACAGAAAGCCAGGTGTAGAAGAGAAACAGGAGAAATACAGTATGTTGGAATCTCAGCTCAGACTCCTCCACCTAGAAGAATTCTGCCTTCTCCTTGGCAGTAGGTCTTCTGCACCGCTAGACTAGCCAGCCTTCTGCATTTTTTCTTCTCTTACTTCCTTTTCTCAATGGAAGCCTGTACAAAAAAAAAGAGAAATGGTAAGAGAACCATAGAATACCTTTTCGATATTCTCAGTTGGGCTTCTTTCTTTCTAGTGGGGATCCCCTTCTCCCAGCTTGTTTTTCCCTCCTTGGGATTTCACCATTAGCTTTCAAAGTCCTAGGTGTCTCCTCTTTGGTTGGAGAACCTTCGCTTGTAACACTTTCTAGGGCTCCTAGCTCTACTGGAATATCTGTGTTTTACAAGAAAGTGGAACCTTTCTCAGGGAATTTCATCCCATACTTTGCATTGGTTATATGGGATTACTGAGTCCTTTCTCTTCCTTGGGGAGTCCTGTAATCTGCGGAAATTGCAGGTATTGCATGCCCGTAGGATCTCCAGGAGCCATGCCACACCACACTTCTGGGGTCCAGCTCCTGGACACCTCCTCTGGGTATAGGCGCCCAGTGCATGACCATCTCCCAAAGTCGGACTCTGCGACAATTGCTAGCAATTGCTAGATAATTGCCCTGGAGTTTCAAGCAAAGCCAACTCTACTGAAAGCACTGCTTTCCTACTGGGAGTTCATGGAGACCACATTACACACTCTGTCTTGGTAATTTCTCTGTCATATCTTGTTTGCCCTGGTCATTACTTAACCCACTACCTAGGCCCTCCCTCCCAACCTTTTCTTTCTCTTCTCTGGTAGCTAGGTTTTATATTGCTTTGTTTTATATCCCTTATCCTTTCTCTATCCCTTGGGCATCTTGCCCCATCCTTTCTCTTTTTTCTTATACTTTGTTTTCTTTCCTGACGAACTGAATTGAGATGAGCAGGGGGCCAGCATTGGTTACTTGCCAGCCCACAAGTGCCACGTCATGCATCTGACTCATAAGCCCCGTCCTCGACGACCTCCTTGCTCTAAAATGTTAAAGCTATACACTCCTGCAGGGTCCTGGCGCCTCTGGCACAGGCCCAAGAAGTAATAAATGTGGAACATATTCTGGAAGATCAAAAATTACGGTGGATACATAACTTTAATTTTTTTGTTGCAGATCTTCGGGGGTATCTCAGTCATCAGGTAACACTGTAGGAACCTTCACCATCAGAGAAGAGGAATCCACACGGAAGATTTTCAGCAGTACAACTGGGGCCACCCACGCCATCGACGTCCGCTGACGTCAGCAACCCTACATAGGCGTAGGTGGATCCGTTACCTCCTCAGTTCTTTCCCGCCATCGACTTGCTTGCACAGCCTCCGCAAAAACTTTGTTGCAGTGTTTGCACCTTTTTTGGCCTATAGCTGCTTTTTCCACTAACCCTTACCAAAACATTTTTTGAGAGATATTTTCTTTTTGTTTATGTCGAGAGTTGCTCCTTCTTCTTCTCTTTTCCGCTGCTGTGGAAGAAAGATTGCCTCTACAGATGAATACTACATCAACAAGTAGAGCGGGACTCACTCGTACCCCCTTTGTAGGGAGGCCATGAGAGTGTGGTATTGGGCACTGGAGCACAGTCTGACACACTCTGCGGTCCACATGCTAAACACCCTGGTGGACAGTCTCAGCACGACTCAGTCCAGCATGCATGAATGGAAGCTTCTCTCATCCATAGCAGAAGATCTGTTCAACAGATGGGGTGGTCCAGAGTTGGACCTTTTTTGTGTCTCCACTGTACGTGAAACTGCTCAATTTCTGCTCGCTAAATCCAGGGCCTGGAGTTTTCTGGTGAGATGTGTTGTCCTTCTTTTGGAGCTGGAGATTTCTGTATGCATTTCCTCCATTTGCATTAATACAGAGGGTGCTGATCAAGCTGCAAATGGAGGGGGCCAGCATGACTCTGGCAGCTCTATTCTGGTCTCGCCAGATATGGTTCCCTCTGCTACAGCAGCTGGAGGAGGAACCTCCAGTCCCTCTGCCCCTTTGCAGGAATCTGCTGACCCAGGATCGGGGGACACTGGTCCATCCCTACCTCAGGTCCTTCCATCTGCAAGTCTGGCTCCTGAGAACGGAGCCCTTCCAAGACATCGCCCATCTTACTTGACGAACTCTGTCCTCCATCCCAGCAGTTCCGAGGAAGGAGGACAGACTTTTCAAGCCTTACAAGTTGGAGCCATTCCTGGCAGAACTGCCTAAGGCCAATTCCTTGGTCCTCACAGTGTCCATAGAAGGAGAGCCCAACCTAAGCATTTAAGCTCCCAGCCTCCAGACCCCATCTCAAGGAAGCTTGACAGCTGGGGACGAAAGGTTTTTTCCTTAGCTACTGTGTCGATCAAGTCCCTGAATTTCATGGCCCATATGATCTCCTACCAACAATCCCTGTGGAGAAAGACAATGGAATTGGTAGAGGCGCTCCCTGATTCTGCCCAAAAAGCAGGAAATTTTGGCATGCGCCTAGTTGGGCCTGGACATGGATAAATATGCCCTCCAGTGCTCGTATGACGCCATGGATATGGCCTTCAGGGCCGCATCATTAGGCATTTGTATGAGATGGCAGTCCTGGCTCAGACTTACTGGTTTCCAGCAAGACCTTCAGGGCTCTGTTTTGGATTCTCCTTTTCAGGGTCCAGTGCTCTTCGGCCCTGAAGTGGAGCAGGTGGTGAAACAACTACAAGAATCAGGGAAAGCAGTGGCGGATGTACATCGTATGTACAAGTCCCAACCTCAAACAGCTCGCTGGCGTCCTTTTCGGCAATGTCAGAATCAAGGGCAGCCCGGCAAGCAATCCCAGGGAAAGGGATTTAAAAGACAGGGAAACCCTGCCCCTCAAGGTTCCCAGGGCCCTAAGCAACCCAAAGCTCCCAGGGCCCCGGCCCTTCCTACCCCCTCTACCTGACTCCCACCTCTGCCCTCCTCCTCTCAGGGACAGGCAGAACGAGCAGGTAGGAGGGCGATTTGCATTTTACCCACTCAAATGGTCCAGTATCACTACCGATCAATGGGTACTTACCACCATTCGGACAGGGTATTTGATAGAATTCACCTCTATGCCTCCGGACCCCCCCCCCCCGTGTCCCATTGTCCACCCCTTTAGATCTCCTCTTGGAAGGGAGATCCAACAGCTCCTGGACAAAGAGCTATCCAAATGGTACCAGCGGCTCAGAGGAAAAGGCTTTTACTTGTGCTTCTTCGTTCGAAGAAGACCGGAGAACTTCGCCCCATTTTGGACCTCAGCCGGCTCAACCTCTCGGTGAAGTACCAGAGGTTCCACATGGTAGCCGTGGGATCCCTTTTCCCCCTGCTCCAGAAAGGAGACTGGCTTTGCTCTCTAGATATGCAGAACACCTATCTGCAGATCAAGGTCCTGAAGGCCCACAGTCGTTTTCTGCGGCTTCGCGTCAGAGACCAGCATTACCAATTCTGGGTTCTGCCCTTCGGCCTCTCGTCCGCACCCAGGGTATTTACCAAGTGCCTAGCGGTGGTAGCAGTGGCCCTCCGCAGGAGAGGCCTCTTGGTCTACTCCTGCCTGGACTAATGGCTTCTCTCCGCTCAATCAGAAATGGAGCTGTCAATCGCTCTCACAGAAATGTGGGCTCTGTTTGCATCCCTGAACATCATGGTCAACTGGCCAAAGTCGCACCCCTGGCCGACACAGTGGTTACAGTTTATAGGAGCCATCCTGGACACCAGACAGGGGAGGGCTTTCCTACCCCCGGACAGGGCAGAATGACTTCAGAGGCTAGCCAGAAGCCTCCAAAGTCACCAATCCTCCCTGGCATGGGTGGTTCTAGAACTGCTGGGTCACATGGCTGCGGCCATTGCCACAGTTCCTTTAGTCAGGCTCCATATGAGGGCTCTACAGTGGCACCTCAAGGTACAGTGGGACCAGTTGGTGGACGATCTGGATCTTCAGATCCAGATCTCTGGACCAATTCATCATTCCCTGGAATGGTGGCTATGCACGGATAGTCTGAGTGGCGGAGTTCCTTTCCGTAGACCCCCACTGCTTCAGACACTGACCACAGACTCATCTCTGTCAGGTGGGGGCTCATCTAGGGGACCACAGGACCCGAGGGTCCTGGTCTGTCTCAGAACGCTTTCTGCATATCAACGTTCTGGAAATGAGAGTGGCACTGAATGCAATTTCGGCATTCACAGACCAACTTCAGCCGGGTCCTCTTCTGCTTATGGGCTACTGCTCGTTCCCTAGACCCCTTGGGTTGCCCGGTCAGGCATGTGTTAGAGCATCTCCGACACCTCTTGGACTTGGGATTGAGTTATCTTCAATCAAGGTGCATATGTGTGCGGTCTCCTCATATCATATAGCCCTATCGGAGACAAAACTCTAACCCAGTTGAATGCCTGCAAGACCTTCTTGCAAGGGGTATTACATGTCAGACCTCCCAAAAGGGACATCGTTCCTCCTTGGGACCTCCTCTTTGTTTTAGAGAAACTCACGCTTCCCCCTTCGAACCGGCAGCTTCTTGCAAGCTGTGCTTCCTCTCTTGGAAGACTCTCCTCTTGGTGGCCATCACCTCCGCTCGAAGGGTTTCGGGGCTCCAGGCTCTGATGTGTAAAGAACCTTATGCAGTCTTTCACAGGGACAGGGTGAATTTGCGCACAAACCGCAAATTTATGCCAAAGGTGGTATCCGTACTGACTCTGAACCAGGATATCAACCTTCCGGTATATTATCCTAATTCTTCCAGCCAGGGCGAAGCACTGTTGCACACCGTGGATGTTCATTGCATTTCGCAATACTAGCTTCTCAGGACTCGCTTGTCTAGGAAATCGGACAAGTTGTTTGTTTCTTTCGTGAAGCGAATGTTAGGAGCCCTGTCTCCAAACAGACACTAGCCCATTGGTTAGTTCACTGCATCACATTCTGTTATCAGCACCACGACAGGCCTCCACTGGGTGCTGTTAAGGGTCATTCCACCAGAGCAGTGGCATCTTCATTTGCAGCCCTGAAGGACGTCTCTTCAGCCAATATTTGTGCAGCTGCCACGTGGTCCTCTGTCCACACCTTCATCAGGCATTATAGCCTGGACATTGCCTCAAGAAGGAGAGCAGATTTCGGACTAGCAGTCCTGAAAGGCCTTCTCTCATAGAGGTCCGCTCCATTATTTATATACATCCCCTTCCACCCTATCAGACCTGGGCCTATCTTTGGGTACTGCTTGGGACTCAGTCCTAATGGTATTACCTGCTGCAAGAGCTCCACCCTCGAAGACAGATAGTACAGTTACGTAAGAACTTACCATAACAGTAGATCTTCGAGAGGAGCTCTTGCAGCAGATGGCTTTCCCACCCTCATTCCCCCAGAATAGTTTAGGGGATTATAATTTTTATTATTCTTGGTTTCCATCTAACCAGGATGCGGAATTCTTGCTACCTGGTTCTCCAAATTCTATCTAGCTGGGTTTCCGGCAGGAGAACTGGTGTGGCACCAGGGGACCGTCCCCTTTATACCATGTAGAACGTCAGGCAGGGCCGAAGTTGGGGGCAGTCCCCTGCCTCAGACTGCTAGCTACAAGTTTTCTGTGGGGTCCTGACACCTGCCGGCTTCAGTCCTAAAGGTATTACCTGCTGCAAGAGCTCCTCTCAAAGATCTACTGTTACGGTAAGTTCTTACGTAACTGTACTATCTTTGATAGAATCTCTCTTATCAGGCCATGCTGACCCACCCTCCCTTCCCCTTGAAGAGTAGGACACCGAACTTCAGGCATTGATTCATTCCGTTACTGCCTTTTCCAGCAACCATTGTCACCGGCTGTGCTAGATGCTTCCCTTATCTTCTGGTGCCCCAGAGAGAGGTCCTCCGAACATAATCTCTGGTGGGCAACTAGAGAGAGATGGGGCCACCCATGTTTATGTAGACGCTGATGCATGATGTCGTAATGGGCAGCCCCTGGCTTGCAAAAGTTTCCGTGTGGTCTTAGCACTGATACAGGTATAGTTCCAAAGGTGTTGCCTGATGAAAGAGACTCACAAGAAGATCTACTGTTACAGTAATTATGTAACTGTTCTTTACAGTGATAGTAGATCTTGAAAAGAATCTCCTCCATTGAGCCACAACTGTTCCTGCCCCAGCCCCCTTCTGCTAGCTTTGGAAGTCAGGAATCTTGCTTTCAAAGCAAGGAGCTGCTGACTAAAGAGCTAGAACTTTTCTTACTAATAGAACACTTCTAACTCAGCAGGAGTCAGTGCCTGTTGGGATTAAACAAACAGATACTTTATTAGAAGTGGGGGGTATCATTTAGGGCAAAAAAAAGTGTTTTTCTGTGTTGGGGAAAGGGAGTTTGCTAAGTCAGGAGGGGAGAAGTTAATTGGGGATGTGGCTTAGGCAGTAGAAAACCAGGTGTCTCCAATTACGGTTCCCTTCTGCTAGCTTTAGGCAGATGGGAATCTTGCTTTCAAAGCAAGGAGCTGCTGATTAAAGAGCTAGAACTTTTCTTACTAATTGCCCTCCTTCCCTACTCTCCCTTCCCCCTCAGCCAGTTCCACTTGTATAGGCATTGGATTTGACTGACAAGAGGAACTTCCTGTTTAGCAGTAGGAAGGGAAGGATCACTGAGACACATAAGTTTCGTCATCCTTGAAGGAAAAGAGTAGCTCTCCCTCCCCCCCAGCTGCTGGAGGTCTGACTCTGAGCAAGGAAGAAGCAGACTACCAAAGAATACAGGAAGGGTGAGAACTGTAAGGGCACATAGGCAGTAGGAAAGCATGTGGGAAAATAAATAGAGGGAGGAGAGAGTAAGCATACAAAGCAACAAGAGACGGGCCACAAAATAAAACATGATGGGAGTGGTGCAGTACAATGGCTGTGGGGTGGCAGTCTTCCGGGAGACATTCTGGAGGCTGCACTGCTGCCCTATTTGCAGGCACCTCTCTGGTCTGAGGGAGGAGGTTGCCTGTCTCCAGGCCGACCTGACTAGGATTCGTGACACCACCTCCCCTGCTCAGGGCCACTGCCGCTGCCTCATAGCTTGCTGAGAAAGAGGAGCGGTTGGACCAAGGTGGACTCGGGGAGGGTGAGGGTGGTGGAACAGAGGCGTATCCCTCCAGTTGTACCTCTTCACAATTCATAAACCGTTCTGACAGAGAATGGAGACTAAGGAGGATGCTGTGAACCTCCACAAAGGAGACCAACAGGAGGGTGGCACGAGACCCCACAGGAGTAGGAAACAACTCCTGGTGGGGGACTCGGTCGTTAGGGGGTAGAAGTGGGGGAGGCAGAGGAGAGGCGGTAAAGTGCCTGCCTGGCGCCATGGCTTGGAGGGACAGAGAGCGAATTCTCAGGATCACGGGAGCAGCTGGATGTCATTGTCCACCTAGGGATAAATGACCTGGCTGGGAATGGGATCAGAACAGTGCAAGAGGGGTTTGTGGAGTTGGGGAGGGGCTTTAGACAAGTAGCACGCACGGTAACCTTCTCAGAGGTGCTACCTGTCTATGGCAAGGGTGATGCTAGGGTACTCTGCACCATGGGATTCAATGAATGGTTGAAAAACTGGTGTGGAGCTCATGGTTTTGGATTCATTGGAGACTGGGGGTCCACCTGGAGGGAAACAGACCTATACTGGCACGATGGTCTGCATCTGTCCGGGAGAGGAACTAGGATCCTAGGTGATAAGTTTAAGTGCTTCCTTGGTAAACATTTAAACTAGCCTGGGGGGGGCACTGAAAAGGAGCAGGGAAATCCCAGCCTTCCCCCACAAAACACGGTAGTTAGCGAGCTAAACACCAAGGTAGAAAAGTCAGTAGGGAGCAGGACAAGGGTAAATGGAGAAAAAGACAAACACAGTAAGGACAAGGATGGGGCTAAAAGGGAGAAGGCCATCACAGAATGGAGGATGATGAGTACCAGTGCCTGTAGTCTGGATAACAAGCTCCCTGAACTAGTGGCCTTGGTGGAAGAGGGACACCTAGATATCGTGGCAGTCACAGAAACATGGTGCACAGAGAACCATGACTGGGATGTCAGCATACCAGGGTTCACAGTCTACAGGAGGGACAGAGTAAAAGAGGAGGAGGAGTACCTATATATGTACGGGAAGGTATCAAAGCAACGGAACTAAAGGGTAAACGGGGAGTAGAGGAGGCACCGTGGGTCACCCTGGAGACAGAAAATGGCACCTCAATCTGCACGGGGGTTGTGTACTGACCCCCATTTCTGGGAGGCAGTGGACAAGGAAATGATAGAAGGCATCCTTAGAATGGCAGAAAAAGGGGAGATATTGTTGATGAGGGACCTGAATATGCCAGATGTTAACTGGAGCACCTTTGCTGCAGCCACATCCAAGATTAGGGTAATTCTCGATGCCCTACAGGGGGCATGCCTCAGACAGCTAGTGTTGGAACCCACTCAGGAGGGAGCAGTCTTAGACCAGGTACCCTCAAACGGGGACGGAGAGAGGATCTCGGATTTGGGTAGCCATCTGGGGACAAGCGACCACCAGACAGTGTGGTTCATGATAAACACCGCCACAGAGTCAAGCCATACAAAAGCGAGAGCATTGGACTTTAGGAGGGCTGACTTTGGGAAAATGGGAAAGTGCCTCAGAAAAGCACTAGAAAATGGGGAAGAAGGAGGGGTGGAGGAACAGTGGGGGAAAAATCAAAACAGCCATCACAGAGGCAACAGGCCTTTGTGTGAAGCAAATGAACAAAACAAAATGAAGTAAAAAACCACTATGATTCTCAAAGGAGGTGGCGGTGAAGGTTAGGAAGAAAAAGGTAGCATTCAGGAAGTATAAGGAAACACAGAAGGAGCAGGACAGAGAACTGTACCAGCTGAAGCAGAAGGAAGCGGGGAAGGCAGTCAGAATAGCAAAGGCCCAAACTGAGGAAAAGTTAGCCAACACCGTTAAGAAGGGGAATAAAACCTTTTATAGGTACATTAGAGAGCGAAGGAAGACCAAGGGAGGGATAGTGAGGCTTAATAAAGGGAAGGGGGTGGGCAGAGGGTGACAGTGAAAAAGCAGGGATACTGAATGAATATTTCAGTTCGGTATTCGCAAAAGAAGAGGAGGGGGAGGTACCGAAACCAAAGAATAGAAACACTCTAGATAGGGGGATCGATACCAGTCCATTCACCGAAGAAAGGGTCCTGAAAGAACTCCTGAAACTGAAAGTGGACACAGCAATGGGGCCTGACAGGATTCACCCCAGAATTCTAAAAGAACTAAGGAGAGAGCTAGTGCCACTACTGACAACCTTTTTAACAAATCATGGGAGGATGGTGTGGTACCTGAGGACTGAAGGAGGGGAATGTGATTCCCCCCTCACAAAAGTGGGAGCAAGACAGAGGCAGGAAACTGCAGACCTGTTAGTTTGACCTCAGTGGTAGGGAAAATGATGGAATCACTTCTGAAGGAAAGAATTAAGTACCTAGAGGCCAGCGGGGCACAGGACCCAAGGCAGCATGGATTCACAGCGGGAAGATCATGTCAGATGAATCTAATCAATGCTTTTGACTGGGTGACCAAAGTAGTAGACCAGGGAGGGGCTGTGGACGTGGCCTACCTAGACTTTAGCAAGGCATTTGACACAGTCCAACACAAAAGATTAATAAACAAGTTAGCTAATCTTGGAGTGGGTCCCAGGGTTGTAACCTGGGTAAAACATTTGCTGGACAACAGATCACAGAGGGTAATAGTGAATGGAGTCCACTCCGAAGAAAAGGAGGTTACTAGTGGGGTACCTCAGGGTTCAGTACTGGGACCTGTCCTCTTTAATGTCTTTACAGGTGACATTGCACAGGGACTGAAAGGGAAAGTATGCCTCTTTGCAGACAACACAAAGATCTTACTTCGAGAAACAACTCTTGCAGCAGGTTACACCATTAGGACTGAAGCCAGCAGGCGCCAGGACCCTACGGAAATTTTCTAGCTAGCAGTATTCAGCGGGGACCGCCCGATGTCGGTCCCGCCCCTGATGTCAGGCATAGTATATAAGGGGGCGGTCCCCCAGAATCCCCAGTTCTTTTCCTGCCGCCGACTCCGCCAGCATTGGGCCTCGGTCTCTACCTAGCGCACGATGACTTAGAACTTCAAGAGTTTCTACTTAACTAATGTTCTCTCCAACTCCTTCATTTGAGGGACACCTTTCAAAGTGTGCCTGCGGAAAACAGATCACGTCCAAGGTGAAGATCCTCATTCTTCCTGCGTGCAGTGCTTAAGCCCGGACCACGACACCAAGGCCTGCACCTTTTGCCAAGGGTTCAACAGCCGCACCAGGATCCGCCATAAGAAGGCACTTCAGGCTTACCTGCTAGAGGAAAAACTTAGTAGGATGGACAAAGACCCTTCCTCCAGGGGCGATTCTTCCTCCAAGGTCCACAAACACCGGGAGAAGGCAAGGTCCTGATCCCCGAACCGGGCCTCGGATTCACGGAGCTCAGGCTCCACCCGATCGGACCGCTCTCCCTCCAGGGCTAGGTCTCAGCCCCTTCTGGTTAAGGTCCGGGCTTCCAGCGGTTCTTCAACTCTTCAGTCCATCAAGACTTCCAGGCCCTCGGCTTCCTCTACTCCCTCTCCAGCCTCTTCTAAGTCCTCTGAACGCCACAAGTCTTCCTCTTCCACCCGACGTCGGGCCCCGACTCCAGGTCGGTCTCCCAGCCCCTTAGGGGCCCGGATCCACCACCCAGGAAGATGAAGGACCTGACGTCCCTCAAGCGGACGACAGACCCGAGTCGAGGACATCAACCAAGCACCAGACGCCGGCCAGGCGTTCACCGGACCCGAAGTCATCGGCCAAGCGACTGACATCGGCTTCACCGAGCCGAAGTCCGCCCCCCAGTCACCGGTGGACACCGGTCACAGGGACGCCACGGAGGAGGACACCGCGTTGCCTGAAGACCAGGCGGACGACACAGAGGATGCCGGGCTTCCGAGGGAACCTTCGCCCACCCTGGAGACACCTGAGGACCAGACGCTCGACCCCGGCGACAGACCACCGACACCAGGCCCATCTAGCATGAATATTCTTGAAGTAAAGGATCTCTTTACTTTCTGGTGGGACACCATCCGTAGAAGACATCCCAGTAAAGCCTCCTCTCCCCCACTCCTTCACCTCCTACCCCTCCTCAGCACAGGGGCCAGCAGGACGACCACCAACCCCAAGGAGCAGACTCCACCTCCTAGGGGTAGATCCCAGGATCGGAGAAGGCCTCCCTCAAGATCTCCATCAGGGTTTCCCAGCCCCAAGTGACCCAGATGTCGGCGGTATACTTGCCTGGGGAGGACTCCAGATCAGATACCTCGGATTACTCCAGATCTCCTTCTCCACTAAGCATTTAATCACCTGACCCACATGACCTTCCCAGGTCTCCTCCGAATGGTCCCTCTTTCTCTCAGATCATGAGGCACGTCCAGGACAACATGGAGTGGGATGCTGAAGACCACGACCCCAAAAGGCAGCGCCTTGCCCGTTATCTTCAGCAGAAAGACCCAAAGTCTGTGGTAGTGCCACTGTTGGTGGACACCTTTGTGGACGTCACCAAGGCTGCGTGGAAGCGTCCTCACTCCACTCCTGCGGTGCCGAAGAAAGCTGACCGCCTGTACAAGGCCCCGAGAGAGGACCAGTACTTGGCTCAACAACCTCTGGCAGACTCCCTGGTCATCACGGCCTCACATGACCGGTCCCAAAGACTGCAACACATGAGCACACAGCCACCGAACCAGGAATCCAAACAATTGGACGCCCTGGGGAGACACATGTAAGCGGCTGCTACATGCTCCATCAGGTCCCTGAACTACCAAACCCACATGGTACCATTTCATAACGCCCTATGGGAACAGGGCCAGGACCTGGTTGATAAGCTTCCGGATGGCGATCAGAAGGCGGAGCTCCTAAACCTTCTCCGCACAGGGTCTGATGTGGGTACCCAAGTACTACAAGCCACATACGATTCTGCGGACTCGTCCACCAGAGCTGCAGCTTCAGGCGTCTGTCTCCGGCGACACTCTTGGCTCTGTGTCTCCGGCTTCACCCTGGATGTACAGAAGAACATTCTTGACGTCCCCTACAATGGTGAAGTACTCTTTGGTTAACCCTTGGAGAAGGTTATCACCAAACTCCAGGACGCTGGGAAAGCAGTCAGGTCTGTACAGGCCATGTATAGCTCCAAGCCTGGTTCCTCTCGTAGGAACCAGAGCCATTTTCGCAGCCAGCAACAAAGGCAGCAGCCACGTTCCGGCCAGCAACAAAGGGGCACCTTTCAGTGGAAAGCCCAGGCTGAGTCATTCCCAGGCAGAGCCCAACGCTACACTAAACCGGCCCAGCCTGCAAGGACCAGTGCTGCCACAGCATAACTCCTTCCCGGCCCCCGCCCCTCCTCTGGATCAACGGGCACGAAAGGTCAGGGATCGCATCGCTCGCCACTTTTCAGGGTGGCAGTCGATTACCACCGACCGGTGGGTTCTCCAATTGGTCAAGAAAGGTCACTTCATAGAATTTCTCGACCACCCGCCGGCAAGACCTCCCCTGCTTTCCCGTTACTCGGGTCAGCACACCCTGCTCATACAGCAGGAGGTGCTCGTGCTCCTAGAAAAAGGTGATAGAGCACGTTCCATGGAACAAGAGGAGTGCAGGATATTATTCTCACTTCTTTCTGGTTCCCAAGAAAACCAGGGACCTCCGTCCGATACTGGACCTCAGCGACCTCAACGAGTTGGTCCTGTACAAACGCTTCCACATGGTGACCCTTCCAGGTCTGACTCCCATGCTCAAGCATGGCGCCTTTCTAGCGTCCTTGGACATGCAGGACGCCTACCTACGTATTCCCATTGCTCAAGCACACAGGAAGTTTCTGCGCTTCAAGTTCCAGGGCCACCATTATCAGTTCCGAGCCCTCCCCTTCAGACTGTCATCGGCACCTCGGGTATTTACAAAGTGTATGGCGGTCATAGCGGTGGCGCTGAGGAGACAAGGCCACTACGTGTTCCCCTACCTGCACGACTGGCTTCTCATGGCACCCTCTCTGGAGGCCTTGATGCCCACCATCCATTATACTCGGTCTCTGTTCGAGATGCTGGGCATCATGATCAATCACGAGAAGTCACGCCTGGTTCCGTCACAGACTCTGCAGTTCATAGGTGCAGTTCTGACACCGTCCAGGGGAAAGCTTTTCTTTCCCAGGACAGAGCGGAACATATCAGATCCCTCATCAGGGACATTTCGGCGAAGAAGACCGTTCCTGCCAGATTGGTCCTTTGCCTGCTTGGACACATGGCTGCAGTCATTGCAACAGTCCAGCTTGCTTGTCTCCACATGCGGGTCACCCAGTGGATGTTACGGGTCCAATGGGACCAAAAGCAAGACCATCTGCAGCTTCCAATCTGAATCACGAAGACCGTAATCCGGGATTGGCAATGGTGGTTAGATTCAAAGAATCTATCGGCAGGGGTCCCCTTCATTGCACCGTCTCCAATAGTGACACTCTCCACAGACGCCTAGAGTCTCGGATGGGGAGCACACCTCGACGGTGTCCGGTCTCAGGGCCTCTGGACAGCCCAAGAGACTCGTCTCCACATAAATATCCTGGAAATGAGAGCAAATCTTCACGCCCTGTAGGCCTTCCAGTCGGAGATTCCACCGGGTACCATTCTGTTACAAACAGACAATTCTGCAGTGATGTATTACCTCAACAAACAAGGAGGCACCCATTCCTACCCGCTTTGCAGGGAGGCCATGAGGCTGTGGGACTGGGTTTTGCAACACGGAGCAAACCTCATTGCTGTTAATGTCCCAGGAGTGGACAATGTCATCGCAGATGGCCTGAGCCACTCTCAGGCCAGAGTCCACGAGTGGGAACTACTCCAGGAGGTAGTAGAGGATCTGTTTTGACAGATGGGGGTATACCAGATTTGGACCTTTTCGTGTCCCCATCCAATGCAAAACTCCCCAATTTTTGCTTGCTAGATCCAGGGCCTGGTGTTTTCTGGCGAGACGCGTTGTCCCTCTCCTGGGTGAGCAGATTCCTCTATGCCTTCCCCCCTTTCCGTTGATCCAGAGGGTTCTTCTGAAACTTCACAGAGAGCAAGCGACGCTGATACTCATCGTGCCATTCTGGCCCCGGCAGATCTGGTTCCCTCTGCTACATCAGCTATCCTGGGAGCCTCCGGTTCCTCTGCCAATCAGCTCTCACTTGTTGTCTCAGGAGGAGGGCTCCTTGGTCCATCCGGATCTTCGTTCGCTGAGCCTGCACGCTTGGCTCCTAGAGACATAGCCATTTTGCGACATGGGGTCTCGCAAGAGGTAGCTGTTGTTCTGGTGGCCACGAGAAAACCAGCCACTCATGCTACTTACGCCATGAAATGGTGCCGTTTTTGCCTATGGGTTCAAGCCCGGGGGTTTTCGCCTCTAAACTGTCCAGAAAAGTTGGTCTTGGACTACCTCTTGTCTCTTTTTCAGACAGGCCTGGCCTACTCCTCGATCAGAGTACACCTCTGTGCCATATCAGCCTATCATTATCCTATAGGCCAACGCACCATATCTCAATTGGACACGGCACGAACCTTCCTGAGAGGTATTCTCTACCTTAGACCTCCAATTAAGGATCCAATTCTGCCATGGGATCTACCCTTTGTCCTGGAGCAGCTTACACTGCCACCCTTTGCACCAGCCGCGGATTGCGAGCTATGTCTTCTCACTTGGAAGACGACGTTTTTAGTTGCCGCTACCTGGGCCAGAAGAATTTCTGAACTCCATGCACTCATGTGCAAAGAGCCTTATTTGGTTTTTCACAAAGACAGGGTATCCCTATGAACTAATCCCAAATTTCTGCCTAAGGTGGTCTCAGCTCTCACCCTTAATCAGGACATCGATCTACCAGTGAACTTTTCCAACTATTTGAATCGAGGAGAGGCTCTGCTGTACACCCTAGATGTGTATAGGTGTCTCCGATACTACCTGACGAGAACAAAACACCACTGAAAATCGGACCAGCTTTTTGTCTCCTTCACCCACAGGATGATGGTAGCTCCTGTTTCTAAACAGTCACTGTCCAGGTGGCTTATTCAGTGTATAGCGTTCTGTTACCAGAAGCGTAACAAACCCTTACAGGGCGTGGTCAATGGTCATTCCTCAAGGGGGGTGGCTACCTCCTTTGCGGCCCTTAAGAATGTGTCCACCTCGGCTATCTGTGCTGCAGCTATTTGGAGCTCCGTGCACACTTTCATCAGGCATTACAGCCTAGATATTGCATCGAGGCAAAGAGCAGGTTTTGGTCTAGCAGTCCTTCAAGGACTTCTGTCCTAGGTTTAGGTTCCATTAAGGATTTCTACCTTCCCTCCTCCCAATGGTGTGGGATTTCCATTATTGCTTGGGAATCAGTCCTAATGGTGTAACCTGCTGCAAGAGCTGTTTCTCGAAGTAAGATAGTACAGTTACGTAAGAACTTACTGTAACAGTAGATCTTCGAGAACAGCTCTTGCAGCAGGTACTTTCAAACAACATGAAGTCTTGCTATATTATGACATATGCAGTATAACCCCAGGTTAGAACCCGGAGGTGAAAGAGTTAACTTCCATGCAGAGCATGGAATCTTGAGCGAGAGCTCGGTTGAACACTCTGTCTGTTGAAGCTCAAACTTAAAACTGTCAGATTCTTTACTCCGCCTCACTGAACAGTCGCTCCGGAGATTCCTCCTGCTGCTCGGTTTGTTTGTCGGTTTTAAGTGTAATTCTCGGTTTATTTTACTGAAATTTAACCAATCATCGGTTCAAGCTCTGTCTGTGGTATTGTAAGTAATAGATAGGCTTATTTATTATTTCTTCTGTGTGGAACTTGTAAACGTCTTTTTCGGTTCGGTTTGAACCGATCAGAGGGGTTTAAAAATTACTTTCTAGCCCTTTAGAGTGCAGTTCCCGGTTCTTATCGGTTCTAAAAAAGAACGGATTTTATTACGTTTTTTTCCACGACCCGTGACACGGTTGGGAACCGATAAGTGAGTCTTGCTTGATGGATTGCCATTAATGGGCAAGTTTTGGTTGAGGCTGGCACTATGTCTGAGAAACCAAAAGAAAACCGGACCCACTGGGTTTCAGCACTGTGGCTCTGTGGAAGCCTTTCTGCCAAGGCTGACCCACACCATTTGTAGTATATTGTCTGGGGTTTGACCACCTCAATGCAGACTGCCAGATTTGTAATAATTCTCTGCTGCCACCATGGAAAAAAGAGTTGGTAGGCTCAGGAAAAGGAGGCCAAAAGTCCGCTGAACCGATGGGCTTAGCCCGGTTCGGGTTCCAACCGAACCTGAGGGAGTGCCCTCTGACCAGGGCATTGCTTCCTCGGCCAAACGAAGAGCCAGCTCTGAGGAGCCGGTTCCAACTAAAAGGGCTAGAAGGTCAGCTAGTTTGGGGCCAAAAGTTCTTTCTCCAACCTCTGAGGAAATAGCCAAAGCTATCCAAATTGTCCAGTCTCTTTCCCCAGTTCCGTCCGAACCGGCACCACTGGGTAAGTGCCCGGTTTGGTCGGTTCCCTCGGTTCAAGATTATGCTTTTGAAGATATTTATGAACCAGGGGAAGTAGAGGAGGAGTACGAGGAGAGTGAGTGTGATTTTGACAGTCTGGATGTGCCCATTGAACTGGACATCTCTCCAGACAGACCCTCAGGAGTATCCCCTCCCAGGCTATCTGAGTCCCCTTCTCATTTTTTGTTTTACAAGACAGTTGCTGACACTCTGCAACTTACTGTTGAGGATGCTGTTGATGATCAAGAAGAGCCTGATTTTGTGGAAATGATGGATATTCCAGAGTCTAGGAGACTGTCTATTCCCTTGCATAAATCTTTTAGAAACAGACAGTAAAATTCTGAAAACTCCTCATTCTAGCCTCCCTGTGGATAAAAGGATGGACAAGAGGTATGCTTTATCAGGCTCTGATACAGAGTTCCTAGCAGTGCAGAGCCATGTGGGGTAGTGCAGGCTGCAGCCTGTGACAAGGCTAATATTCCTCTAGCCTCTCACCCTCCTGAAAAGGATTCCAGGAGGATGGATGCCATGGCAAAAAGCAGTACATGGCAGCATCTTTGGGACTCAGACAGGCAAATTATAGGCTTACGCAGCTAGGTACCAGAAATCCAGGTGGGATACTGTCCTGGCCCTAGCAAAACAGGCCCCTGAACAGCTTGCCAGGGAGCTGGAGCAGGTGGCTGCGGACGGTATTGAGGCATCCAAGGTGCAGTTTTATGCTGCTGTAGACTCTAATGATGTTTCATCTAGAGTTATGGCTACATCTGTGTCTCTTCGCAGAATGGCCTGGCTCAGATGTACTGCCCTGTCACAGGATACCCAGTCTAAGGCTATGGATTTTCCTGTTGTGGGAAATTCTCTGTTTGGGGAGCAGACAGAGAATTACATGAAGAAAATGGATGAGTATAGGACCACCTATAGGAGTGCACAGGCCAAAGAAAGGCAAGTCACTCCTCAAAGGCAGCATGGCAGGGGCAGGCATTTTCATAGGCCATTTTACCAAGCCCAGGCCTCCTCTTCTGTTTATGCCCAGGGGTTCTTTAGAGGAAGGGGCAGAAGGGGCTCTAGTAAACCCTGCTTCTACCCCTCAACCCAAAGCCCCTGCAAACAGGCTCCTGATGGGGTAGCCAGGGCCGATTCTCCACACTACGTGGGGGCAGGCTGGCTTACTTTGTCCAGGACTGGAAGTCTTTAACATCAGACAAGTGGGTCCTGGAAGTAGTAAGTCAGGACTGGTTCTCAGCTTCAAAAATTTCCAAGATGAGAGCCAGATCTTTTCCACCTGCAAACCCATCAGAGGCACTTGCCTTGGAAGGAGAAGTTTCTGCCCTCCTGGCTCTCAGAGCCGTGGAAAGGTTCTACCCATACACCAGGGCAAAGGTTGTACTCAGGTACTTCCTTACCCCAAAAGACAGGAGAATGGCGGCCCATTCTGGATCTCGGTATCTAAACAAGCACCTTTTAAAACCAAAGTTCAAAATGGTGACCCTGGGGATTATTTACCCTCTCTAAGGCCAGGGGACTGGCTAGCCTCCTGGACCTCAAGGATGCCTACTTCCATGTTCTCATCAGAAGCTCCCATCGAAAGTACCTCAGATTCGAACTGCCCTCAGGCCATTACCAGTTCAGAGCAATGCCCTTCGCCCTCCTCGGCCCAAGGGTGTTCACAAAATGCCTGGCAGTAGCAGTTGCTCATTTAAGAAGGCAAAGATTGCCATCTTTCCTTATCTGGACGACTGGCTCATTGTAGGCCAGTCTCCAGAACAGGTCAAACTTCATTTACTGGTAACCCAGCACCTGCTTACATCTCTAGGTTTCCTTCTCAATCTTCCAAAGTCAGTTCTGGAGCCTGTCCAGCTTCTCACCTTTATAGGCATAGAACTGAACACAAAAAGCCAAAGCCTTCCTTCCTCTGGAGAGAGCAAGGACCCTGGTGTCTCTGGCCTCCTCTTTCACCCTGCAGGTCTCTCGACCGGCAAGGCATTTTCTACAGCTCCTGGGGCACATGGCTGCTTCTACAGCAGTAGTGCAGGGAGCGAGATTTCAGATGAGGGACATTCAGTTCCATTTGAGAGCCTTTTGATCTCAAAGGACGGATCCCCTAACCAAATTGATTCCAGTGACTCGAACTCTGATCCAGGCCCTCCAGTGGTGGCAGGATCAGAACAATCTGAGACAGGGGGTTCCCTTCACTCCCCAGTCTCATTCCTTGACCCTTACTACAGATGCATCCCTCTTGGGGTGGGGAGCTCACATGGGTGACCTTTCCACCCAAGGGCTGTGGTCCCCTCAGGAATCTCTGCTCCACATCAATTTGCTGGAGCTCAGAGCAGTTTTTCTAGCACTTCAGGTTTTCTCACAGCTGTCCAGAACAAGGTAGTTAAGGTCAGAACAGACAATACCACTACAATGTGGTACATCAACAAGCAAGGGGGCACTCGGTCTACGGCCTTGTGCACCGAAGCAATGAAGTTGTGGTCTCTGGCATATTCTCTGAACGCCTCCCTTACGGCAGTTCACATCCCAGGCAAGGACAATGTCCTAGCGGATGCTCTCAGCAGGATTTCCCAGGGCCATCACGAATGGGCACTGGATCCCCTAGTACTGGAGGTAATATTTGCCAGATGGGGCACCCCGCAGATAGATCTCTTTGCAGCCCCAGACAATCACCAACTTCCTCTTTTTTTGTTGCAGGCCCCCAGTGTTGGGCTCAGTCCCTCTGGATGCCTTCCTTCTCAGTTGGGAAGGGAAGTTTCTCTATGCTTTCCCCCCCTCCCCCTTCTTTTCAAAGTGCTAGTCAGAATCAGATCTCAATCCTGCAAGATGATCCTGATCGCTCCAGTTTGGGCCAGGCAGCCCTGGTACCCACTCCTCATGTCCTTAGCAGTCCACCCTCCCCTATGCCTTCCCAGGAATCACAACCTGTGCCTAGGGGAGAGTTTGGTATCCGAACCTCAAATCTCTCAATCTCAAGGCTTGGCTCTTGAAGAGTTAAAGTTTGCTGACCTACACCTTTCTCAAGGTGTATTGGATATATTGAAGGCCTCTAGGAAGCCTTCCACCAGGGCTACCTATAATTCAAAATGGAAGAGATTTTCCATATGGTGTGCTAGTAAACATATTTCCCCAGAATCTGCTGGTGCCCACGATCCTGGATTATTTGGTGCATTTGAATTCCTTGGGGCTGAAGCCAGCTACCCTAAAGGTGCACTTGCATGTGTCTGTCTTCTTGTCAGCAGGTAAGCCCTCTTCTTTATCAGCTCACCCTGTGTTCTCCAAGTTTTTTAAAGGGTTGCTTCACACCAATCCCCCGTTCAGGGATCCTGCCCCTGCTTGGGATCTTAATATTTGCATCGCTCAGCTTGTGCAACCCCCTTTTGAGCCATTGTCTTCAGCAGAGCTGAAGTACTTGACTTGGAAAACTGTGTTTCTGGTAGCCATCACCTCTGCCAGGCGCATAAGTGAGCTACAAGCCTTGTCAGTGGAGCCTGATTTTATCTCCTTCCATAGAGATAAGGTAGTCCTCAGGACTAACAGGAAGTTTTTGCCTAAGGTAGTTTCAGACTTTCACCTTAATCAATCCATTTCTCTTCCTGTGTACTTCACTGACCATTCCTCCTCTGGTGAGAGGAGATTGCACAGTTTAGATGTCAAAAGAACCCTTAGTTACTATATAGAACGTACCAAGGGTCACAGGTTCGAATCCCTCCAATTGTTCCTCGCTTATGGTGAGGTTGGTAAAGGGAAACCTGCCACTAAAAGATCCATTGCCAGGTGGATTGTCTCTTGTATCCAATTTTGCTATGAAAAACTGGGTAAGGTTCCTCCCTCAGGCCTGAGGGCTCACTCTACCAGAGGTACAGCTGCGTCCCTGGCTGCTGCCAGGGACATCCCTATCCTAGAGATATGTCAAGCAGCTACCTGGAAAACAGTTCACACTTTTACTTAGCATTACTCCTTGGATATCCAGGCTAGGAGTGATGCTCGGTTTGGCACAGCTGTTCTTCAGAGCCTGTTTCCCAAGTAGGTTCTGTCCCTCCTCCATGGAGGTACTGCTGTGTAGTCTGCATATGTCATAATATAGCAAGACTTCATGTTGTTTGAAGAAAAAATTACTCACCTTAGTAATGTTGTTTCTTCTAATGGAGTCTTGCTATATTATGACTCCCCCCAGCCTGCCCCTCTCAGAACCTCTGTTTTTGGGAGGTGGGTGGGCAATGCAATGTTGGCACTTCTTTGATGCCCACTTTATTTCAGCCTTCTAGGGTGCTTAGGTGTTATGCTTAAGTTTCTTCTTGAATCCCCCGACTTGAGTCTTTGTTTTGGGATCAAGATTAAAAAAGTGTTTTTGTAGTTAGTAGCCAACGTCTAGTGTAGATTTTCGGCTTCCACACAGAACCTTAGTGAGTTTTTTGCTCGTAAAGATCTGACAGTTTAAGTTTGAGCTTCAACAGACAGAGTGTTCAACCGAGCTCACGCTCAAGATTCCATGCTCTGCATGGAAGTCAACTCTTTCACCTCCGGGTTCTAACCTGGGGTTATACTGCATATGTCATAATATAGCAAGACTCCATTAGAAGAAACAACATTACTAAGGTGAGTAATTTTTTCTTCCCTCCCACCATCCCCGCTGGAGGTAGATTCTAGTTTCAACATCCTTCTCCAAGGATCAGGTGTCTCAGCATCTCTCTAACTGCCATTTGATGGTGGATCCTCGGTCTCCTCTTCTGATGTCATCCAGCGCCCGGGAGTCTCCGGCGGGAGAACTGGGTATTCTGGGGCACCACCCCCTTATATACTATGCCTGACGTCTGGGATGGGACTGATGTCGGGGGCGGTCCCCGCTGAATACTGCTAGCTAGAAAATTTCCGTGGGGTCCTGGCGCCTGCCAGCTTCAGTCCTAATGGTGTAACCTGCTGCAAGAGCTGTTCTCGAAGATCTACTGTTACGATAAGTTCTCATGTAACTGTACTATCTGCAACAGGGTTGATACACAAGAGGGGTTGGAAAGGATGAGAAGGGACTTGGCAAGGTTGGAGGAATGGTCAGAAATATGGTAGCTTAGATTCAGTGCAAAGTAATGCACCTGGGAAACAAAAACCCCGAGGGAAGAGTACACAGTGTGGGGGGAAGTACTAACAGCAGCAAAAATGGAAAGGGACCTGGCTGTAGTCATATCAGATGACTTAAAGGTAGGCAAGCAATGTGAGAAGGCAGTAAGGAGGGCTGGAGGGATACTAGAATGCATAGGGAGCGGCATCACTAGTAGAAAACAGGAAGTTATCTCTTTGTACAGACAATTGGTGAGACCCCATCTGGAATACTGCATGCAGTTCTGGAGATCTCCTCTCCGCAAAGACATAGACAAGATGGATGCTGTCCAGAGGAGGGCAGCTAAAATGGTGCAGGGTCTGCACCAGAAGCCATGTGAATTGAGACTAAAGAATCTTAATATGTATACCCTTGAGGAAAGGAGGTTGGGGGGGACATGATGAAACATTTAATTACCTCAAGGGAATCCAGTCCAAGAGGGTTGCATCTTTCAGAAAAAGAGATGTGCAAGAACAAGGGGGCACAATTTGAAGATAGAGGAGGGACGGCTCAGGGGCAATGTAAGGAAGTATTTTTTCACAGAGAAGGTAGTGGATGCATGGAACAGCCTTCCTGAGGAGGCTGTGGGGTCAAAAACAGTAGGGGGATTCAAGAATGCATGAGACGGACAAAAAGTGATTCTTGTGGGGGGTAGGAGGAAGTAGACTGTTGGTTAACTAGGATCTGCAGCTTATCCAATAGGTAGGGAAATGGGCAGAGTGGGTGGGCCAAGCAGTCCTTATCTGCCATCAAAGTGTATGTTTCTGTGGTTTTTTTTGATGATGGGTGGTTAATCTGCCTGCTCTCACAAGCTGGCTCTCCTCTTATACTGAAAGTCGACATATTTACTCAGGTTTCCATATTTTCTCCTGTGTGCATGGTTTGGTCCTCGTTGCTTTGGTCCCTGCCGGTCCGATGATCCTTCGGGCCCGTCTCTGGAGGGGAACTGAGGCATGATAGAGCCAGCCACCATTATGTAAGCGATGACGGTGCACGTCAACGTGGGTGTCACCAGCTAGCAAAAATGTGCCAGCTGGCTCTGATGCTGGCAGCTTACAGTTCTCTGATGCAGCTCAAAAGAAGAGATTCTCACAAAAAGCTACTGTTACAGTAAGTAACTATTTTTTCGCTGCTGGTTACCTTTTCATAATCAGGACTGCCATGCACTGTTCTGTTTAATTAACATTGGGAAACTGGAAGACCAAAATAAAAAATCATTACTGTTTAAGGATGTGTATCAAAGAGCAAGGGTAAGACCTGCATGTGTCTTACTCCCTTCAACTATAAAACTGGGCAGAAATGAAAACTCAGAGTAAACAAATTAATGTCAGTGAGACAGTCCTGGAGTAAAGTACTAAAAATAAAAATGTCATATCCTGTTCATTATCAAAGCTACTGCAAGTGAAAAGAGATCAGAATATACATCCTAATTGTTCATTGCATTTCCTCTCTGTGTGCAGGTTGGATACCAGTTCTTTGTATGACGAACTGAAGGAGGCATATCCCAACCATCTACCATTGTATACCACAAGGCTTCATCAGCTGGATACTGAAAAGGTCAGAAAATCCTTCCACCCATGACTGCTGAAACATTGACTGGTTTTAATTTTTAATTCTCAGTACAGTAATAATGTATATTTGATTGTTCATAGCTTTAAAGAGCTTTTTACGCCACAAGGAAAAGTAAAAAAAACAAACAAAAAATAGTTTAATGTTTCAGTTTGATTCATTTTTTTTCTATATTTACCACTCTAGCATTGCTTGTAAAGCGCTTTGGGATACACTGTGTATGAAAAGTGCTATATAAATGCTGATTCTTCTACTTTCCCCTTGATCTTGTCTGTGTCAGTCTTCACCATTCATCACTGGTGGGTTCTGGATGGAGAACATGACTCCATGGGAGCCCTTTTTTTTTTTTTTTTTTTTTTTTCAAAGGGGCAGAGCTGACTGCGCTGCCCTCAAGGCTGACATATTACATGGCGCTCCTGGGTTGGCCAGTAATCAATGTAGACTCCTTCTCAGACCCAGTTCTGCTTCTCCTGCCGTCGAGTTAACATGTACCTCGTGCAGAGCAAATCGGCATCAGTGGCCTAGTCATTCAGTACCAAGTTCTGTACAGCTTCCCTCGGCACCATCGATTGGTAAAGACCATTCCTTTTATTTTTATCTACTACGCCAAGTTCTGTTTCTTGTTTTTTAGTCTGGTCATTTCTGTTCAGCCGGACACAAGAAGCCCTCAGAATGAGTCGATCTCCTAATGGCAATACTGAGCGACTTTTTTCCATCACGGACCAGTATGTCCATTGCTTGACCTGCTTGGGCCCACACCATGATATGGATCATTGCGATGTCTGTTTTTCCATGGACCATCTGTCGTCAAGGCACAGGTCAGGAAGCATAGGAAAAATCAGGAGCAGTTGTAAAATTCACGAGAGTATTTATTTCTACTAGCAGTAACATAAAAAATAAAATTGTTTGGTGTAACTATTTACAAAGGCCAAATAAACAGAAAAAGTCAGTCTGAGTTTTTCCTTCAATCTCTGTGTCCATCTTGCAAGCAATTGCAGCTCTGTCTTATAAGTCCTTCCAACCCCCCCATCCCCCAATTCTTAAGCATCTTCCAAAGTGTTCTTGTATGTTGCTGGCAGGAACACAGTGTGCCTGAGCTGAGGCCCCTTTTCCACAGCTCTTCTGCAAAAGGCTTAAAATTGCACTAAGGTAACCTCTTGATTTTCCAATAGGTTTTTGCAATCATCTCAAACTATAATTATATACATTTCAAAAATTAACACTATGTAATTTCTAAACAAAAGGGATCCCGATATCAATTACATTTCCATACAGTGATTTGCATATATTTTTATATCCGCAGATGTGCAAGGGAGAAAAAGACATACAGCAAGGGAAGACTGAGAGACTGTGAGAGGCAACGAATTGCGAGACTGTCAGGGTGATCAAATCCTAGATCTCACAGGAAAATTTGGTTGTGCAACCAGACAGACAGGAAAGGAAAGAATAAAATATATCCCTCCATTCAAACTCTTTCCATAACAACTGGGACAGGGTCCTATTCCACCCTGTCACACCGTCGAGTGTTAGAACTGCGCACATTTAAAGTCGAACATGCGCTGCCGACTTTCAGTGGACAGGCTCGCTCTCGGGACGTCAAATGCAGGTTCCTTGACCCTTCCTCCGGGTTCCTTCCCGGTCCTGTATGGCCCGTGGAGGAAGGTTTTTCTACCCTTTCTTGCCATGCCTCGGTGAGAACTCCTTCCACGGAGCAGGAGGCCTGGCCTGATTCCTCCAGGAGTCGGGTGGGAGGCACCGTTCTGGGAGTCGCCTCTTCCGAGGCGAAGGCTCCCCCGGCATCACGGCCTAGGGCCTCCAGGTCTTCCTTCGCACCGCCTGTCTGTGTCACCTTGGATTCCGGTGCCATGGGTGGCACAGAGTCGGTTCCCGGCGCTGTCTCTGATCCTGGTACCGCATGCTGTGCTGGGGATCGTGATGGCGCCGTAAGCAGTGCAGGGCCGTTCGCAGTCCATGAAGCAGGGGAGATCATGGGGTGGTCTGGGTCTGAGCCTCTGGGGAGGACGACGATTCCGAGGCAGACCCAGACAGGCTTCCGGATTCTTAGGAGTCCTCTGACTCCTTCCTGCCCAGCACTACGACTCCAGTTCAGCCCCCTCCTTTGGGTTTGGCAGTTACTGTCAGCTTCAGTTTTCCCAGCCAGTCCTCGGGTGCTGAGTGTGGCACCAAGGGACATGCCGGAGTCAGTAGTTCTCCTTCTCCCTTAGGAGGTGTACCCCTTTCTTTGGGTGCTCAGGCCGGACCCATTTTTGGACCAGCTAGGGTGCCTGAGGCAGGGGAGTGTGCTCTTGGTGACCATCTCTGAGGAGTCGGCCACGATGATCGTGCTGCTTAGGCTGACTCTGAGGAAGAGGTCCCTCTGTGAGTCTGAAGGTTTGCGGGGACAGAGTCGGGGGGGGAGCCCACAGGATCTTGGGTAGGAGTCGCAGCGCTGTCCTGTTTTTTTCCCCTGAAGTCTCCCCAGGAGGAATCTTGTCTTTAGAGGCTAGGGGCCACTCTTCTGGGCTCATGTGGCCCAGTCGCCTCACAGGGGGGATTCTCTTTTAGGGCTCAGTCCTGACCATTCCAGCTCAGTTGAACGGCCCCGAACTGCTCCATCCGACAGATCTTCTCCAGTCTTGAAGTCTCCTGTTCGGTCCCCCAGCCCTGGCAGAGGTCACACTCCTCCTCAAAGATGTTTAGCCCCCTTACCTCTGCCAACACCTCCATCTCTCCCATGCCACGTCAGTCCTACGGGACCTCTTACCTGAGAGCAGTTTAGGTCCATGTGGTGGGGAAAAGTTGTATAGCAGAAGAACTTCAACGGAGGCTCTCTTCTTCATCAGCTTCAAACAATTTATTTGTGGAGTTTCCAACCAGAGTTACAAAATAAAAGTAAAGCGGACTTGTTTCGACCAAAGTAAATAGCAAAAAAACCATAAGAGGCATAAAAGAAAAAAAAACATGAATAGCAGCCTTCATATCCTTAACTAGAGCACTAGTACAGAAGCATTCACTTCACCATCCTGACTGCTACTGACTTTCAGCTTGAACTGCTGGCAATATATATATATACCCTAGACTGTTCTCCCATTGGATGAACTATCCATCAATCAAGTACAAAACAAATATTTCTGTATAACACAATTGTTAATGTCTTTTAGTTATGCAGGAGTTCACTATAACATTATTTAAACATATATACAAGTTGTGAAAGTATTAATATTCTGTTTAGACTTCTCTGAGTTAAGTTTATGCTGTTAGTCCCTCCCCTCATTGCATAAAAGGACCAACACAATGGCCGGCGAGCCCCTAGAGAGAAGGCATACACACCATACAACAGAGCTTCTTACAAGCTTCATTATATACCAGGTAGATAGCATTTCTATAACTCTGCAAAGTTATTATATTCTGTTGCCTTGCTTAATTTAAATAACTACTGCAGTTTCTAGTTTTGGAAGATAGAACAAACTATCCCAGAGACCTTAAAAAGGGTTTATAGACAACACTCTATGTTGTCTTTAATACCCCCTTAGTTGTTTGCACTGGAAAGGGATTTAATAATTTATTTGTTGCACCTAGTCAGAGCAGAGCTTAATGCCACAAGAATCAGTGCTACAGCCTCTCTGGCGCATTTTAGAAGGTAAAACGTCTTTTTATAGCATTCATGATTTGTGAGCTGCACGAAGGTGCGATAAGTTCAGAAAGGTGAAAAGGCCGCCGCAGCGAGCGCTTTAAGCGAGAGAGATTTTGTAGGAATCTAACACAAGAGACAAGCTGAAAACAGTGAAATTTAGCATAAAACTTCAGTTTTATGCAGGAAAGGAGGTTTAAAAAGATCCTCATCCCATTATGGCTTCTTAAAGGGGCCATGCCAGTCGAACTTACAGCCTTGAATTTTAATATGGGCAAACAAGGTATTGGTCAGCCAGAAATACATAGACAACGAACAGTTACACATATAAACAAAACTATTTGCATAGGTGGCCAGTCTATGCTAAAACAAACAAAGGCAACGAAAAGACATTGCAGAGACACTTTGGGGGGTAGTTTTCTGGCTAACAATACAACGTCTGACCATGCAGCAAACACATAAGTTCAAGGCAAACAGTTCACCCTTTGACATTCTCCTCCCACCTCAAAATAACAAAAGTCACTGATCAACAGTGTCATTTGTTTATATTTAATTTTTTTTTTATTTTTAATTTTTTTTAGATCCCCTACTGTAAGGGATGGAGCCAGAGCCCACCCACTCCCCAGGCTCCACCTCGGGGCCCCATAGAAAAAAAATGTAGCAGCAAATTTTATTGGCCGCTACACAAAAAAAATGCCAATTCAATATATATATTTTTCTCATTGTTATTATATCACTTTACCCCGAGGTCTGCAGTTGTATGGTCAAAGCCATACCTAGACATGAAATCGGCATTTGTGTGTTCATTACCTTTCCTGTGTTTTATTTTGAAACAATATGGCTGCAATGCCAGGTACCATCTCATAATCCTGGGGTTGCGATCTTTCATAATGTTAAGCCAACACAAAGGGTTATGATCTGTCCATAGCTCAAACTCAGCTCCCCATAAATAAAATTTTAATGTCTCTATGGCCCAACGTACTGCCAAACATTCTTTCTCAATGGTGGAATATTTGACTTCTCTCTCATGTAACTTTCTGCTAATATAAATGATAGGATGTTCTTCCCCTTCTATAATTTGAGATAACACAGCTCCTATACCAGAATTTGATGCATCTGTTTGTAATATGAAAAGGTATTGTAAAATCAGGTGAACATAGGACAGGAATGAACATAAGATTGCCTTGATTGTTGTGAAGCTTCTTCACAATCTAGCGTCCATGTCACCTTTTCTGAGAGCGTTTCTTTGTTAACTCTGTGAGAGGATAGCAATCATAGAAAAATTTGGAATAAGCATATAATAACTGCAAGTCCAAGAAAGACCTTACCTCTTTTTAGTCACTGGCCTTGGGCTGTTACTACTGCCTCAATCTCAGATTTTATAGGTTTTACTAGACCTCCACCTGTTTGGAAGCCCAGGTATTCAGTTTCTTTCATGGCTAATGAACACTTATTTGGATTAATTGATTAAAACCTGCAGAGGTTATAACATTTAATATGGTAGCTAGGTGAAGTAAATGGTCTGACCATGTGTTACTAAAGATAACACATCATCCATATAAGCAGCGCTATATGCAGAAATAGCAAAAAGATTTATCCATAAACCCGTTGGAAAGTTGCTGGGGCTCCATAGGCCCAAATGGCATGACTGTGAACTGATACAGACCAAGTGGAGTGCTGAAGCAGTTTTCTCCTTGTCCTTCGGTCTTAAAGAATCTGCCAATATCCCTTAGTGAGATCAAGGATGAAAATATATTGCTTTTCCTAAATGATCAAGAATGTCATCTAGCGGGGCATTGGATAACTGTCAATTTTAGAGATATTATTTAGTTCCTAAAATCTAGACAAATCGAACCCCACCCTCTTTTTGCTTACAATCACCATGGGGAAGTTCCAGTCACTTGCATGGAAGGTTCAATAATACCCAGTTGTTGCATGTTTTTTAATTCTTTTTCTACTTCAGGTCTTAGTTTTCTGGAATTCTGTAGGGTCTTACCCTTATGGTTCCTTCTGAAGTAGTTTCAATAATGTGATGAATATCTGTTACTTTGCCGTGTCCTGTGAAATATTCAGCAAAAGTGCAGCATAGTATTCAGTTCTGCCCTTTGCTGACTAGAAACTCAGAATTAACATTAAGATCATCAAGGCCACCACCCTTCATTTCTAAGGTTGATACTATATCTAATTCACTGATGGGAGTTTCAGGACAGATAAAGCACTAGGAGAATCTTTCTCTCTACCCATTTCTTTAGCAGTTTACATGGAATATATTAAGTTTTTTGTTTTATCTGGCAATTCAATCTGGTAGGTGACAGGGCCTGTTTGTTTAACCACAGTGTATGGGCCTTGCCATTTCATATATAACTTATTGTCAGAGGATGGAAGTAATAATAGAACTTTCACCTTCTTGGAATACCTAGGGTTTTGTACCTTATCATAATGGAGTTTTGTATTCTTGTTGTTTACTATTCACCTGGTGAGCAAGTTCTATATATCTGGACAGCTTTTCTAAGGTGAGATATATACTCACTAGGATCTTGACCATGTGACACTTTCCCATCTTCCCACTGTTCTTTTACCAGGTCTAGTGGACCTCGTGGGTTTCGACCATAGAGCAATTCGAAAGGAGAAAACCCTGTAGAGGCATGTGGTACTTCCCTGCACGCAAACATTAAATAGGGAAGCAGCACATCCCATTTACGGCCCTCCTCTCTTGACAGAATTTTTGCAACATTTTCTTAAGTGTCTGGTTGAACTGTTCCACTAAACATCATCTGTTTGAGGGTGATATGGGGTAGTAGTGGATGGCAGAAATACCAAAACACTATATAATCTCTTTAATAGAAGAGGCAGAAGTTACTGCCCCTATCAGTTAAGATCTCTTTTGGCATGCCAGTCCTACTAAAGAGTTTACCTAGTTCCTCTGCTATTTTGAAGCAGAAATAGTGCGTAAAGGAATAGCCTCTGGGTATTTAGTTGTGTAGTACTTTACCTACAGGTATATATTGATTACCTTTTGAACTTTTTGAAGTGGAACAACTATATCCATGGCTGTTCGCTCAAAAGGGGTAGTTATCAGAGGTAAAGGTAACAGAGGAACCTTATCACTTTTCTTTAACTTAGCCACTTTTTGACACTCGGTACAGCTCTTACAAAAATCAGCTACTTGCTCATGAATACCAGGCCAGTAGAACCGATACAATAATCGATTTAATGTATGGTCTCTACCTAAATGTCCAGCTAACGGTATATCATGGGCTAGTGCTAATAATTGCTGTCTGTATTTGCTGGGTACTACTAACTGGTCTATTTCTTCCCCAGTTTTTGGGTTAACACATTTACCGTACAACAAACCATTATGCATTTTATATTTTTGACCATCATTCAACTGTAAAAATAGTCCTGTAAGCTAGTGTCCTGTTGTTGTGCAGTCTTAAAGTCACTTGTGGAGACTATGGCTCAGTGTTCATGTTAGGCTTCTTACTATGCTCTTGGGTCACTGTCTCTTGTCTTTCCGCTTCTGTGCCTTTGATTTCTTGCTCTTCTTAGTGTCACCATAAATGTCAGAAGAGCAGGAATATCTGTTCTAAGCCTTCTTTTGTCTGAGATCTGGTGACCATGGCAACTAGGTTGTTAGATATTAAAGCTTGAAAGTCTGGATAATCATGGCCAATCAAAACAGGAACTGGTAAATTAGGGACAGCACCCACTGGGATGTTATGTGTATGTCCTTGTATTGTTATGTCCAAATTATAGAGAGGGTAGCGATGGGTATCTCCATGTATACATGTCACTCTAGTAGTTTGAGCCTTGGCCTTAGAAGCTAGATTTAATAAGGTGCTTTGTATGAAGTCTGTTTACTCCCAGAATCAAGTAGGCCACATACAGTACTCTGCCCAACTTGAACTGGCAACACATAATGTCCCCAATTGGCTAAAGCTAAGTGTTAGTCTCAGATTTCTTTTTAGACAAAACCGTGCTACTGCCCCTTACCACACCACATTCACGACAGATGATATCAGGGTTATAGCCTCTTTGCACTCTAGATTTTACCTTTGTTGCAGTCGGTGAAGAGGAAGAAGGAGGTACACTCTGTCTGGGACCAGTGGAAGAATGACCATGAGGTAAAATTCCATTGACCGTGAAGATCTGGCAGCAATAAAATCCTCTCCAAGTCGAATCGCAGCATCCGAAGTCTCTGGCCGATGTTCCTTCACCCATAATTGAACCTCTTGTGGAAGAATTTTGATAAATTGTTCCAACACAATGGTTTCAGAATCTGATCAAGAGTCCTAGTAGCAGGCTGGAGCCACTTAAAACACAAGTCTTTTAATCGCACATAGGCGTCCCTGAGGGTTGTCCGCATTCAAATACTTATAAGTCCGAAAGCTGGCGATAAGTCTCAGTATTTATATCATATCGCTTCAGGATGGCAGCTTTTACTTGCTCATAATTATTTGCGTGTGCCACTTCCACATGACTATATGCCAGCTGAGCTTTTCGGTCAAGTAAGGGCCAGACGAGATCACCCACTGATCTCTGGGCCAAGCACATGCTGTAGCAACTCTTTCAAAAGTCATAATGTAGGCTTCAATATCATCAGAGTCTGTTAGTTTTGCTAATTTTATATTTTTATAACCACCCACTGATTGGTCCGGTGGTCTACTGACACCTAGGGCTTGTATTGCCCTCAAGGTATCAGCCCATCTGGCCTCATACTCCTTTTTATCCAATTCCCTTTGTCTTGCCATCTCCACCTGTTGCATGCATAGCCACCTTACCAGCTCATGTGTCTCCTGGGGTGGAATCTCTTCGCTTGTTCCTCCTGCACCTCCTCCACTTGCCTCAGGTTTCTCTTCCACCTCTTCCACCTGAGAAGTCGGCTTCCCTTCCTTCTTTCTCACCACTTGTTCCATGCCAGGATACAAAGGTAAATGAAAAGCTGCAGAAATTGAGCGAGTAACAATCCTAGAAAAAGTATCAGGATCTGTCTGTGTCTTCTGCATACAGAGTTCATGAGAGTCTTGGACAGACTCACCAGTTAATTACAACCAGTATCCCACTTCTGACACCAGTGTGGTGGGGAAAAGTTGTATAGCAGAAGAACTTCAACGGAGGCTCTCTTCTTCATCAGCTTCAAACAATTTATTTGTGGAGTTTCCAACCAGAGTTACAAAATAAAAGTAAAGCGGACTTGTTTCGACCAAAGTAAATCGCAAAAAAACCATAAGAGGCATAAAAGAAAAAACATGAATAGCAGCCTTCATATCCTTAACTAGAGCACTAGTACAGAAGCATTCACTTCACCATCCTGACTGCTACTGACTTTCAGCTTGAACTGCTGGCAATATATATACCCTAGACTGTTCTCCCATTGGATGAACTATCCATCAATCAAGTACAAAACAAATATTTCTGTATAACACAATTGTTTGTCTTTTAGTTATGCAGGAGTTCACTATAACATTATTTAAACATATATACAAGTTGTGAAAGTATTAATATTCTGTTTAGACTTCTCTGAGTTAAGTTTATGCTGTTAGTCCCTCCCCTCATTGCATAAAAGGACCAACACAATGGCGGAGAGCCCTAGAGAGAAGGCATACACACCATACAACAGAGCTTCTTACAAGCTTCATTATATACCAGGTAGATAGCATTTCTATAACTCTGCAAAGTTATTATATTCTGTTGCCTTGCTTAATTTAAATAACTACTGCAGTTTCTAGTTTTGGAAAGATAGAACAAACTATCCAGAGACCTTAAAAAGGGTTTATAGACAACACTCTATGTTGTCTTTAATACTATAGTTGTTGCACTGGAAAGGTTTAATAATTTATTTGTTGCACCTAGTCAGAGAGGCGGCTTAATGCCACAAGAATCAGTGCTACAGCCTCTCTGCGCATTTTAGAAAGTAAAACGTCTTTTTATAGCATTCGCAGGCGTTGAGAGCTCAAGAGTGCGCACATTCTCTGCGCGCAGCTGCCGTCGAAAGGAGCTTTAAGCGAGAGATTTCTAGGACTCTTAACACAAGAGACAAGCTGAAAACAGTGAAATTTAGCATAAAACTTCAGTTTTATGCAGGAAAGAGGTTTAAAAAGATCCTCATCCCTATTATGGCTTCTTAAAGAGGCCATGCAGTCAACTTACAGCCTTGAATTTTAATATGGGCAAACAAGGTATTGGTCAGCCAGAAATACATAGACAACGAACAATTACACATATAAACAAAACTATTTGCATAGGTGGCCAGTCTATGCTAAAACAAACAAAGGCAACGAAAAGACATTACAGAGACACTTGGGGGGGGTAGTTTTCTGGCTAACGATACAACGTCTGACCATGCAAACACATAAGTTCAAGGCAAACAGATCACCCTTTGACAGTCCACGGCTGCACTATTCCCTGCCTACTTTAGGTCCATGGATGAGGAGGTGTTCCACCATTCTCCTGTGCAGCCAGTGCCTGACTCCCCAGACTCGTCGGCTTAATAGTCTTCCTCTTATGAGGGAAAGGATTACTCAGTCCACCTGTCCCCCAGCAGCTGATTTGTCTAGCTATCGGCACTTCCTTTCAGGGTTGGTCGGCGAGTGCCACATCTCTACTTTAGGAAGTCGCAATCTTGAGCAGACAGCGCTCACCTTTTTAGGCGAAATCAGTGCGGCCAACCTGGTGGTTCCCGCCTGGCCCCTCCTCCTTCTGGGAGGCGTATCGCACCTGGAGAAGTCCCTCAACCCTCTCTCCAGCCCCACAGGATTGCCGGCGCAGGTATTGCGCACCCCTAGAGTCTCCAGGAGCCTTGGCTCACCCTCCTTCGGGTGTGACACTCCTAGACACACCTTCTGGGCATAGACGCCTGTGGCAGGGTGGAATAGGACCCTGTCCCATTTGTTGCATAGAAAATGTTTAAATACAAGGATCTGTCTTTTTTTTTTCTGTCTTTTGTGTATCTGGTTGCTCAACCAAATTTTCCTGTGAGACTTCGGATTTGATCACCCCGACAATCTCTCAATTCTTTGCCTATCGCAGCATCTCAGTCTCTTCTTACTGTCTGTTGTTTCCTCCCTTGCATATCTGCTAATATAAAAATATGTGCAAATCACTGTATGGAAATGTAACTGATATTGGGATCCCTGTTGTTTAGAAAAATATATAGCATCACTGTTGAAGTGTATATAATTATATTTTGAGATGACTGCAAAAAACTGTTGGAAACTAGAGGTTACCTGAGTGCAAATGTTTGTCTTTTACAAAAGCTGTGGAAGTGGGGCCTCTCAGCTCAGGCACACTCTGTTCCAAGCTGCACATGCCTGATATTTACAAAAACAGGATGGGGATTGAAAGGACTTACAAGAGCTAAACTGTAACTGCAAGAGAGATTAGAAAGAAAAAGGGACACAGAGACTGCAGGAAAACTTTATTTCATTTGTCTTCTGTACATAGTTATTATGAACAAGTTTTTTTATGTTACTGCTACTGTAAATAAATATTTTTGGTGAATTCTATAACTACTCCAGGTTTTCCTATGCTTGCTGACCTGTGCCTCAACAACAACGGCCAAGATGTAGCATCCGCCTCTCTCAAAAGACAGACTCTGCTGAGTTTGGATTTTGGGGAGGTGGAGGATCTTCCTGGACCTAAGTCTCACCACTCATTCACACTAATGGGATCGGCGCCAGAAGCACTAGGACCCATCGGGAGCAAACTTTGTCGGAAGGTGGGCGCCTGGAGGGCGGCGCCCATGAACCCTCAACTCATGCGGTAATGAATACCTCGACGTCGACCTTCCAACCGCTTCAGTTCCTTTTTTCCCGCCGTCGAGTGCAGTTCAGTGACAACGTCACTCGCCCGCCGGGAGTCAAACTAGCAGCATAGTTTTCAGTTTTATTGTTTTGTAGTAGTATCTCGAATAAGTATCACATAAGTTTATTCTCATTTACAAAGAAGTCTCAGCCTACTTTGACAGAGTCGACCATGAGCGGGTCAGGTGACGGTAGGGAGACTTCGTATGAAAGCTGTTCAGTCAGCCGGGCTGGGTCCGTCCGCCGCCTTCTCCGAGGGGGTCCGACAACAGTCAGTCCAATGCCTGAGGGGCGGCGGTCCTCGAAAGCATAAAATAAGCGGTCGCATTCTTGGCACTGTTTGGCCTCGAGCTCTTCTTGGCCCATAGGTCAAAGAGAGGCATCACTTGAGTCGCCCTCTCTGTCTGCTGCGTGGGCGGTCCAGTTATTGGAGCTAGTTGCGTCTCCTCCTTGAGCCACCTTCTGTTTCTGGTAGCGGCGTCTTCGACATCGGAGCCCTACCCCGCCCTCTGGTAGGTCTTCAGATGAGCAGTTTCACCACTGGGCTGCTCTTACGGAGCTATGGGCTCGGAGATTGGTCCAGCTGCCTGGCCCGGTCACTCAGGGGCCTTCAGGCTTCTTGGGAGACCAGGTAGGGCGGTTGAGCCTCCCTGGTCGCGCGGCACCGTCTTCAGTGCCATCGACTCCACACTTAGGTGCCCCCCCAATATGGCTGCGGCGCAGGGGGCCACACCGATGCCTCTATCTATTGCTCTTCTTCCTCCCTTCTCCTCAAATCCTGTTTTTTGGAGTCTTGGGGTGTTTTCGACACCCTTGGCGTTGATGGCGCGTTCGGCACCGTCTTCGGCGCTGGGATGTCTGTCGGCGCCGCCCTCGGCGCTGTTGAGTTACTTGCGCCCGTGCGCTTGATGCCGTCTTGGCACCGTTGTCACATCATGCAGCTTCCTCGGCACTGCCCTCGTGCCGTGCGGCTTCTCTGCGCCCCTTCTGTGCCGTGTGTCTCTGCGGCACCGGGAGTCCTTAGGGTGTCATCCATCTCTCAGGACTCCTCCCTTAACCCTTTTCCTTCCTCATTTCCATCTGATTTTCACTCTTTTCCTGTCCATACAGTCCCTCTTGGACTGTCAGGAGATGACAATGAGCCTGACCCAGATCTTAGGCTGGGTGATGAAGTGGAAGAAACCGGGTCTATTCCTGCTGCAGAGCCTGTGGTCGAGGACCTGTCTTTTAAGTTCTCTGCTGAAAAACTTGATTTCCACCCTTTCTCTCCAAACTACAGACATTAATCCTGGGAAATTGCTAAGACTCCAATATCTCCATGTTCTGGAGATCCCTACGGATTTGACTCCTCTGGTACAGCCATCCTTTGAAACGCTGTCTCAAATGGTATGGAGTAATCCTGCTCTCATTCCTTCAGTGGCTAAATCCATAGATAGAAAATACTCAGCCCCCAAGGATCGACCCATTTTGGCATCCCAAGCCTTTGCGGATCCTATTGTAGTTTTGGCAGAGAATAAGTTCGTCCTTCCCCAAACTACTACAGCTCGTCCTGTTAACAAAGAATCTCGTAAGATAGACACTTTAGGTAAGAGAGTCTTTGCTGCTTCCACGCTGGGTATGCGTATTGCCAGCTACCACAGCTATTTCTCTCAATATGAGTATATTCTTTGGCATTCGCTCAAACAGATGGTTGAAGCTCTTCCGGAATCGGATACAAAGTCAGAGCTTCTTCAAACCATTACCAGGGGTATCGAATCCAACAACCAGCAGGTTAAAGTGGCTATGGATGCTTTTGATAGTGCTTCCAGAGCGGCGTCCGGCATTTGTACCCACCGTCATTCCTGGCTGCGCACTTCAGGTTTACAAATGACGCACAGCAGCAGGTAATGGCGTTGCCGTTTGATGGTGTGTATCTCTTCGGCCCTCAAGTAGAACAGGCTCTAGAAGCTACACAAAAGACTAGGTCAGCCACTAAGTTGGCTCGCCCTCCTCCTGTTCTCTCTCGAGGGGGTGTTAATAAACTCCAGTTCCATAACTGTCGGTCCTTTCGAGGCAGAGGAAGTTTTCATAAAAACCAAGCCCCCCCCCCCGCCTCAAAAGAAAACGCAACAGAAGGCGCAAGGACCCGAAGCGCCCAGCGCCACCTTCTGAGTTGTTGGCCCAAGTCCCACCTCAGCTGACCAAGGTGGACTCTTCCTCAGCGGTGGGAAGTCATCTGACGCACTTCTACAATCAATCGAAGTCCATAACCTCAGACAAATGGGTCCTCCGGATAATCCGCGAGGGATATTCACTCAATCTTGTGGAGACCCCTCCGGATCGTCCCCCCAAACGACAGCCCAGGCTCTCAACACTTCAGTCAGACCTTCTCGCCTCCGAGATCCAGGGCCTTCTGCACAACAGGGCAGTAGAAGTAGTTCTGCTGCACCAACGGAACACAGGGTTCTACTCCCATTACTTTCTGGTTCCAAAGAAAACCGGGGGCATGCGCCCCATTTTGTACCTCAGAAAACTAAACAAATTTCTGCCCAAGGAGAAATTCAAAATGATTTCACTAGGAACCTTTGCTACCTTTGCTTCATCAGCACGACTGGCTAGGATCCCTAGACATGCGGGATGCTTACCAGCACATTTCTATTCACCCGAAGCATCACAAATTCCTAAGGTTTGTGGCTCTGGGACAGCATTATCAGTTCAGAGTCCTGTCCTTTGGGCTATCCGCGGTGCCACAAGTTTTTACAAAGTGTTGTACAGTTCTGCGGCGCATCTCAGAAGGATCGGAATTCAAGTGTTCCCTTATCTGGACGACTGGCTTCTGGCAAGTCCTTCCAGGCAGGGAACTCTGGATGCCGTAGCCACGGCTTCAAGCTTTCTCACGTCCATGGGAGTCCTGCTAAACCTCAAAAAATCGCAGCTGCAGCCCTCCCAGAGACTCCTTTTTATAGGAACTCTTCTGGACACCTTCTGTGCGAAGGCTTTTCTTCCAGAGCACAGAAGGAGCGATATCCTTCAGATGGCCCATCACATTGGAGAGAGCAACTCTGTTCCAGCTCTCTCGATGCAACGGATGCTAGGTCTCCTGGCATCCTCAGTGTTCACTGTACCCCTAGCACGCCTTCACATGAGAACTTCTCAGTGGATGCTCAGTACTCAGTGGTCCCCAACCACTCACCCGCAGTTGTTTCTCATCAAGGTGACAGAACCTCTAGAGAGGTCACTCACCTGGTGGTCACAAGAGAACAATCTCCTAGAAGGGTATCCCTTTCCTCCTCTGGATCATCAGATTTCCATTACCACAGACACGTGCTTGATGGGGTGGGGGGCTCACTGTCAGGCTCTCCACCTTTAAGGTACGTGGGCTCAGGTAGAGTCCCAGCTTCACAAAAATGTCTTGGAAATGAGAGCTGTCCTTTATGTGGTCCGGGAGTTGAAGGACATTCTCTGTCACAAGAGCATTCTCCTTCAAACGGACAACAAAGCAGTGATGTATTACATCAACAAACAGGGCGGCGCTCACTCTTACCCCTTATGCAGAGAAGCGATGAGAGTGTGGGAGTGGTGCTTGCAGCACAAGTCTCTAATTCAAGCGGTCTACCTGCCAGGAGTACAGAACGAACTGGCGGACCGCCTCAGCAGTACAGAGACAGATCCTCACGAATGGTCTCTCGACTCAACCGTAGTTCAGTCAATATTTGCACAGTGGGAAACTCCAGACCTGGACCTTTTTGCATCTCCACTCAACACCAAAACTGCCTCTCTTCTGCTCCAGAAATCCAGGGCCTGGCATTTTGTGTCAGGATGCGTTCAGGCTGCAGTGGACAAAACGCTTTCTATACGCCTTTCTGCCTCTTCCTCTAATTCAGATGGTACTTCTCAAGTTCGAATCCCAGGGGGGCAAAATGATCCTCATTGCTCCCTTCTGGCCTCGACAAATGTGGTTTCCACTACTCAACAGTATGTCGGCAGCCCCGCCGAAACCACTCCCACTTCAGACGAACCTCTTGACTCAAGGGCCGGTTGTTCATCCCAACTTGAGGTTGCTTCACCTTCGCGCTTGGCTCCTGAAGAGATAGAAGTGAATAGATTCAAAGTCTTTCGCAGGGTTTCAGATATTCTTTTGGCTGCGCGGAAGCCAGCCATTAGAAAAACATACACAGCCAAATGGAAGCGTTTTTCGCTCTGGTGTGCAAAATCCTCTTTAAATCCTTTTTCCTGCCCACCAGATAAAATTTTGGAGAGTACTTCTTAGACCTCTCAAATTCAGGCCTGCAGTACTCTACAGTCAGAGTTCACCTTTGTGCCATTTCAGCTTATCATGAGCCGGTAATTCCTTGTCATTAGCTCAATTACCTGTAGTTAAGAAGTTTCTTAAGGGAAGTCTGCATACCAGACCTCCTATAAGACGTCCAGTTGCAGCCTGGGACATTAATCTTGTGCTAGACGTGCTCACTCGAAAGCGTTTCGAACCTCTGGCTACCTGTGAGTTAAAATTTCTCACCTGGAAAACGGCCTTCCTGGTGGCCATTACCTCAGCCCACAGGGTTTCTGAGATACATGCCTTGGTCACAGACCCTCCTTATACTGTGTTCCATAAAGACAAAGTAGTCCTTAGAATCCATCCTAAATTTCTTCCTAAGGTTGTTTTGGAGTTCCATCTAAACCAACCTTTAGTCCTTCCCTCTTACTTTGCGGACTTCCAAAATGAAGGAGAACGTTCTCTTCATTCCCTGGACGTCAAGAGAGCTTTACGTTTCTATTTAGATAGAACAAAAGACTTTCGTAAAGCTCAACAACTGTTTGTTTCTTTCAGCGAGTCCCAGCTGGGTCAACCTGTCGCTGTCAGATGTATCTCAGCTTGGCTAGTGGCATGCCTTCGCCACTGTTATTCCATGGCACAGATTAAGCTAGAGGGCAGAGTGTACGCTCACTGTACTAGGGCGGTAGCGGCATCTCTGGCAGAAATCCTCAACATTCCCATTGCAGATATTTGCAATGTGGCTACCTGGAGCTCAGTGCATACTGTCGTTAAACACTGTGCCCTGGATGTTCATGCCAGACGACATCTGTCCTTTGGCAGAACCATCCTTAATGGACTTCCGTCCTAAAACTGTGAGCTCTTGGTCTCTCCTACTGCCCTCTCGGGGATTATTAGCTCGGTACTCTCCCATTAGTGTGAATGAGTGGTGGAGACTTGGGTCCAGGAAGATATGGAAATTACGTACCTACCGTAATTCTTGATCTTCTTGGACGAGTCTCCACCACTCATTCACACGCCCACCCTCCATCCCCCGAACTCACCTCTGTTGTTGGTCTTCACTCCTTCAAATCTTTAGTCTGTGAAGACCTCTTTGTTGACCCTTCTTATACAGGTCTTCCGGACTATCTTATGTCCGGTTTTTGGTTAGGCTATCCTTCTAGGTTAGTTAGGTTGCACCTCCTCGGAAAAAAAAGGTACTGAGGTGGTTGGAAGGTCGACGCCGAGGTATAGCGGCGCCGTCTCAGGCGCCGTCCTTCCAACAAAAAAGTTTGCTCCCGATGGGTCCTAGTGCCTCCGGCGCTGATCACATTAGTGTGAATGAGCGGTGGAGACTCGTCCAAGAAGATCAAGAATTACAGTAGGTACGTAATTTACATTTCTCATCGGCACGTCTCTCTCTCTCTTGGCACATCAGGCCCATCATATTGCCTATAGCAGGCACTTATGGTCTGTACTAGGACAGATCCTAGTATAGTTGCCTGATTTGGAGGTGACCATAGAAGCCATTTCCCTCTCCGCACGGGGCCTGGAGCTAGTGAGGCACCAAGCAAGGGCATCGTATGATGCCAGTGAGGTATCATCCAGGCTGGCGGGAACAGCGATCTGCATTAGGCGGACTGCATGGCTTTGTCTTTCCAGGTTATTACCCCTGGCCCAGCGGAGTATGACTGCATCCACATTCCAGGGAACCCACCTCTTCTCTCGCAGGGTGAGGTGAGAGCTTCAGGGGCAACTTCATTCTCCTACTCAAAGGAGAACCCTACTTCACCCGGATCAGTCTTAGGCCTAACTAGGCCTGTAAGGGTTCCCTCCTCCGGTGTCTTCCCCCGCTGGAGGCTGAGGAATTTTTCTTCCTTCAGAGAGGTACCAGGTTCCCTTAAGGGGGTTTGGTAATTACCCACCAGTGATGAATGGTGAAGATTGACACAGACAAGATATGAAAATTACGTACCTACCGTAATTCTTGATCTTTCTGTGTATCTTCACCATTCATCACTGCTTCCCACCCACCTTCCCCTCTTAGGCCTCAGTCTCTGGGCGATTCCTCTAGACTGTTTCTGCCAGTAATTCTGGTACTTCTCGCCCTTCTCCCCTTCGAGGGTGTCGGGGGGGCATGCAGGGAGGCAACCCCCTTTTGATCACCAAGGTTCTGGGTTTTTTATCCTGATGGGATCCTCCCATTGATCGGAACCATTTGGATCCTCACCCCTGTGTTTTTTCCAAAGCCCTAGAGGCTTTCTTAAAACAGTATTGGTGTGACCCTTTACTCCTTTTTTTGTCACTTTTTAGCAATATTCCTGGGAAGTTTTCCCTCTGGAGGATTCCCTATCGATCTTTGACTTAGAAATAAGCCTCCTCTCCTTCGTCTCTCCTTCAGGGGGTACCAAAAAAAGGGAGAGTGGGGGCTTATTTTGGACACTTAAAGTTTAGTTCAGGATGAGTCCTGTCCCTTCTCTTTCTACCCCTTTCTCATGGGGGCGGGAGGAGGAGGAGACATTAGCAGTTCAGTCCTCCATGAGGACTCTTCAGATCTGTACGCTGCTCCTCTTCTTCATTCAAACCAACTATCCTCTGTTCTAGAGGACTCTTCCTTCTGGAAGAAAGGAACAGGATTTAGCACTACTGCCCTTATGTTGTCCTTGGGCAGTCCTTCGGATCCCAGTGAGTGGAGTGCAGTGTCTCTCTCCCCCTCCCCTCCTTCATCTTCTTCTTTTCTCTTTCTGTTCTACCCTCCCCCCATGTTCATCTTCTTTTCTTTTTCTGTTCTACCTTCCCCCCCCATTCTGTCCCTCCCTTGTTCACCCAGAGGTTGAGGCCCCCCTGTCCCAGATCCCTAGGCTCCTTTTATTCTGTCCTCTTATCCGGCATTATTCCTTCCTTGGTTTTGTATCCTTTCCTTTTTCTATCCCTCTGGCTCCCTTGCCCTGCCCTCCTTTTTTGTGGGCTACTCTCCGGTGTGCAGAACTGGGTCTAAGGAGGAATCGATGTCGGTTACTGGCCAATCCACGAGCGCCACGTAATACATCGGCCTCAAGGGCGGCGCAGTCTGCTCCCCCAGGGTCCTGTTCTCTGGCCAGAACCCACCAATGATGAATGGTAAAGATACACAGAAAGATCAAGAATTCTAACCCCAGGAATCACTCATTATGTTTAAACTGATGCAGTCAGCCTTCTGTGTTGAACTGCCCGGAGAGATGGAGTTATATGCAAATGATGGAACTCTCAATCGGCTCATGCCAGTTTCAAACTGCTGCACTCTGAGTGCTTTGGATTCTTTATTCCACCTGCCTAGTAAGAACGTCCCGGAGAGCTCTCCTTGAACTTTCTTCAGACTAAAGTTATCTGTTTGATAAGTACTAATTTTTAGTTTAATTTTAGATTGCTACCTCAGAACTTAGTTTAAATTATTTAGTGTTTGTAGTAGTTTTTATAGTTGTTCGTGGTTCCCTCACGGTTCCTTGGAACCGAGGGTTCCGCTTCTATTTGTGAGATTTACCTCATATTTCTTTATGCATTTTATATTTGCAGTCGGTTCCTTGAACCGCTTTAGTTTTATTTAAATTTAGGTTTATTTCTCGCTTCCCTATTCTTTTGGGAACCGAGTAGCACTCGGTTCCTGTAACCGATAGCGATTGTCTACTTTTAAAAACCTCCGGTTCCAAGGTTCTTTAAAAAGCAATTTTGAAGATTGGTCTTTTTGTCTAGCTTCAATGTCAGTGGTCCATTTGGATAAACCTAAAAAATGCACAGGACCCACTGGTTTTAAATATTGTGAGTCTTGTGGGCAAGTTATAGCAAAAGCAGATAGACAGTCTTTGTATTTCTTGTTTGGGTACAAGTCATATATTTGCCAATTGTGATATTTGTAAGACCTTTTGTCCTAAAACAAAGAAAAGGGCTACGATTTTAGAAGAAATGGCTTCTGCTTCTAGTGTGGATAATTCTGCTACTTCCTCTACCTATGAAAAGAATGGAGGTAAAGACAAGGAGCCTGACAGGAGTTCAGAAAAATCTGAACAGGGTAAATCAAAAAGGGCTGTGGAAATAGGCCCCGAACGTGTTCCATTAAGGAAAAAATGTAAAGAAAAACGTGTCGCTGCGCCTCTAGCCAAAAAGGCTAAGGAGCTCCCAGCAGACAAATATAATACGCCCTCGGCTGAGGACATTGCTACGGTCTTACAGGTTTTACAAGCCCTATAGGGCGCAGTCCCAGTTCGTACACTGGCTGCCCCAGTTCCTCCTCCAGTTCCTGCGAGGCAGGAATTGCTGGAAGTGTATGGTGAGGAGGATGAGGATGAGGATGACTTTGAAGGGGAACCTATTGACCCAGAAGTTTTCCCAGAGCAAGAGTTTGGATGATCTCCTAGGGGTCCTGAAGAATATTCTTCTCACTATGCCTTTGTAAAGAGCATGGTAGAGACCCTTAATCTTCCTCTTCAGGAAACGGAAGAGGCTGTGGAGGAGGCAGAGTTTTTGGATATGATGAGGTTAACCCCCATAAAACGTCTGCTTTTGCCCCTGCATAAGTCCTTAAAAAAGGCTGCATTACAGATTTTTAAAACTCCCAACTTCTGTCCCTGGTGTGGATAAGAAAACTGACAAGAAATACCTGCTGGATAGAACTACAGCTGATTTTCTGTTTATGCATCCTGACCCTGAAGGGGTAGTCCAGGCTGCTGCCTGTGACGAGGGCAGGATCTCCTTGGCTGCCCATCCACCAGACAGAGACTCAAGAAAAATGGATGCCATGGGAAAGAAAGAGTACATGGCTGCCTCTTTAATAGTTAGGCAGGCCAATTACATGGCATTTGCAGTACAGTACCACAAGGCATTCTGTAACACTGTTCTAGCTCTGGCTGATAAAGTGCCAGTTGAAGTGGCTATAGATCTGCAGGATGCAGCAAGGGCTGCACTTGATGCTGGTAAGTATCAATTTCATATGGCAGTGGATGCCAATGATACTACAGCTAGATTAATGGCTTTGTCTGTCTCGCTTAGGAGGTTTCGTGGCTTAGAGCCCCTAACCTTACCTTAGATACCCAGGCCAAAGCAGTGGATTTTCCCCTTGAGAACAACTCCTTGTTTGGAGATGAGACTGAAGCATATATGAAGAAGGTAGAGGAATATAAATCCACCTATCTGAGCAATTCAAACGATAGGCCTTCCATCTCTTATAGACCCCAGAGTAGGGGAGGCAGGGGTAGGGGGTTTTACCCCACACCATTCTTTTAAGCACAGGCTTCTCAGCCTCAACAGCAGGCCAGAGGTTCTTTCAGAGGAAGGGGCAGGAGACCCCATGAGAAGAACTGCTCCCGCACCACAAGTTCAGGCACAACCCACACAGAACCCCTGACTGGCTACCTTCATGCTTGGCATTCCATCACCACAGACAAGTGAGTATTGTGAGCCAGGGCCTGGCACTCGGCTTCAAATCATTTCTAAAGCTGAGAACAAGAACCTTTGCTCCAGTAACATCTGCAGACAGAATTCAGTTGGAAGTAGAGGTGAAGCATCTGGCAATCAAAGCAGTGGAGCCAATGCCTCTAAGACACAGGGGCAAAGGTTTTTATTCCAGGTACTTCCTCATAAGGAAGAAAAACGGGGATTGGTGACCTATTTTGGATCCAAGACTTCAGAACAAACACATTTTGAAACCAAGGATTTTACTACGAAAGGACTCTTGCAGTAGGTAATTACATATAGGACTCAAGGTGTGCGGACCCCGGAAAATTTCTAGCCAGCAATCTCTGCAGGGACCTTGCGTCAGGTGACCGATGTCATGCAACTTCAGTATAAAGAGGCGATTTTACCCTCCTTCTAGTTCTTTCCGCCGTTAGCAACAACGCGGCCTCACGGTTAAGTTCCACTGCTTCGTCAGTCGGTCATCAGTAGTTTTACCGCCGTTTTTTCTTAGATTTCTTTGAATTTTCGTCAGGATTTGTGCAGTGTATGTCGTCCCCTACTCCCTCCTAGCACAAAAATAAGTGTGACTCGTGCGGCGCCCAACTCCCGCACAAGGACGGGCACTCCCAGTGCTTCTTCTGTCTGGGCCCGGATCACCCCGTGGAGAAATGCTAGCATTGCCTGAAATTCAGTGCCACCACCTGCACCTTCGTCAGGCCTCAACTTCGCCCGAGGGTCACCGTAAAGAGGAGGACAAGGAGAAGCACTGGGACTGGGACTCCTCTTCCTCGGCAGTTGCTGTGCTCAAGGTAACATCCCCCCCCCCGGGGGACCGTTCCACGACGGCCATCTTGGAGGCTTCCAAGACGGCATCGACCCTCACATCTGGCTCGCGTTCGGGCCCTTGGGAGCCTCCAGGTCAAAGGAGGCTTCCACTCCCGGCAAGGCTGCCGCCGTGCGACCTTCAGGTGCGAGTGGCTCCAGTAAGCCGGGCATCTGCTTCTCTGATGCCTGCCCGGAGAGGCCGCTAAGTCGCTCGACCCTTCAGGGCTGCGCACAGTCTGTAAGCCGCCCAACAAGGCCGCCCCTCCTTCATGGTCTTCTTTGGGCGCTGGTTCCGCTAAGTCAGACGACGGTTCCTCCGCCGTCCGCCCGGACTCCGTCGGTAAGGCAACCATTGGCCCTTCCAACGGTTGCACGGTGTTGGAGCCGACGCTGGACCTTGACGTCCAGTCCGCTGTCCCTGGCTCCCCGCAGCCTTCCATGGCCCCAGCGTCTCCTCAGTTAGACCCCAGGGATTTTAATCCTCCTTCCCTGGGCGATACGGAGGATGCAGGCACGCTCCCATCAGGTCTCTCCCTCCTGCTGGGCCGGACGACCTGATGTCGGACCCTCTGACGCCGGCACCGACTCCGGGTGACATTCCTCTCCCGGATGCTGTCCCTACGCCGGACCCGCCACCCACCGGGTCTCCTATTCCCGGTCCGCCTGCGGGGCCATTTCCAGTGCCTTCTGCCCCGACGGGGCCCCTGACACTCGGGTATACGCCGTCTTATCCGACGCCATCTTACCTGGGTCCGCAGTATCCGAGGCCGCAGTATCAGACACCGCAGTATCCAGCACCTCAGTACCAGATGCTGGGCTTCACGCCATCAGGATACGGATACTTGCCATACGGATATCCTCAATATCCATATTCCCCTCCTCCCGCCCCCCCCCCCCCAATCCGCCGGTGGACCTGAGGGAGACTCTGGCTTCCTGGTGGGCTGAGGCCAAGGCTCGGCTTACCAAGGAAGTAGAGAGCCACCTTCCGATGCCAGAACCTGTTCTGGACCCCTATCGTCGAGGACGAGAAACCCCCTACCCCCGTCCTGTTACCAGAAGTGTCCCCTCTGGTTCCAAGACAGGGTGGCACGTTATCCTGGGAGCTTCCCAAGGGGTCCGTTCTTCCCCCTAGCGAGGAGAGGTCTTCGTCTCCTCCAACTTCTTCAGATGACTCCGACAGAGGTTCTGACTTTGATGACGAGCCACGAACTCCGACAAGCCCCGGCCTAGGACTCATCCGACGTCCCCGCCGGAGGATCCTTCCTTCACGGAGTTGCTACAAAAGATCCAGTTGTTGCATCAGTTGAAATCTTTGGAGCCAGATCCACAGTGACAGAAGCTGGCTGCACATCTGGATCTACCCAAGATCGCTCCTACCTTGGTTCCACCCTGGATCAGGCCTCATGCGGACCTTGTTTCCACCATCTGGAAACAACCGTCGGCCATAGCCCCTCTTCCAAGGAAGGCGGACAGGCTGTATCAGACTCCGGAGGGTATTGATTTTCTTACTTCACACCCCAAGGCTGACTCGGTCGTGATCAGCGCCGCCCACGGCCGTACAGCCAACCCAAAGCATTTGAGCTTGTCTCCACCCGATAAGGAGTCCCACCTTCTGGGCCAGTATGGGAAGAAGGTTTTGCTTCTTCCACTCTGGGTATTAGGGCCATGAACTACGTTGCTCACATGGGGGATTACCAGAAGGCCATCCTTAGCGAGGTGGCAGCTAAATTGGACTCCCTTCCTGAGTCGCAGACCAAACAGGAAGCGGAAGACCTGGTCTGTTCTGCTCGTTCGGCCAGTAAGCACATACTGTGTGCTACTTACGATGCAGTGGACACTGCTGGATGGAGCTCTGCATACGCCGTAAGTTTGCGGCGTCATGCCTGGCTCTGAGTGTCAGGTTTGGTCCCGGAAGTACAGTCCGCTATCCGGGATGCACTCTTCAGGGGTTCAGTACTGTTCGGTGGTGATGTCAAAGACATCATCACTGGCCTGCAGGAGAAGGGCACTGCTCTCAAGGAAGTTGACTCCATGTACAGAGCCCCTCAGCCTCAGCGCCGTTCCTTTCGCAGACATGCACGGGCCAAGGCGAAACCCCAAGGAAAGCAGGCCAACAAACGTCTGGCCCCTCCGTCTGTGAAGGCCTCTCCCCGCCCAAGGGCAGTGGGAGCTCCAGTCGCGGCGCTGCCTCTCACCTCCTGACTCCTTTCCTCTCCCACAGCCTCTGGGCTTCCCAGAAGAACCGGTAGGAGGGAGGTTCTCCCTGCATCTGCCGGATTGAGAGAGAATCACTTCCAACATTTGGGTGCTCCAGCTGATGTCAGAAGGACACACAATAGAGTTTCTTCGGAAACCTCCCCGAAAACCCCCTCCGAGGTCATCTTACTCCCCGGAACACCTTCTTTTGGTTCGGGAAGAAATCTCTACCCTTCTTCTGAAGGCGGTGATAGAACCCGTCCATCCCCATCTCCAGGGGAGGGGTTACTATTCTCATTTCTTCCTGGTTCCAAATAAATCTGGCGATGTGAGACTAATCCTAGACCTCATCTCCCTGAACTTGTTCATGGAGTAAAAGAGATTCAGAATGCTCTCTCTGCAGAGTCTTCTTCCTCTCCTTCGGCCGGGACAGTGGCTGTGCGCTCTAAACATGCAGGATGCCTACCCGCATATCCCTATCCACCCGTCCCACCGCAAATACCTTCGTTTTTCTTTTCAGGGAGACTACTGCCAGTTCAGGGCTCTCCCATTTGGTCTCTCTTCAGCTCCCCGAGTATTTACCAAATGCCTTTCTGTGGAAGTGGCCCACCTGCGTACCCAGGGTGTTCAGGTTTTCCCGTACCTGGACGACTGGCTCCTCTCGGCCCCATCCAGGGAGGACCTCCTGCACTCCCTTTTCCTTACCCTGCAGGTTTTCACCAGCTTTGGTATTACCATCAACCAGGCCAAGTCCCGTTTGATCCCATCCCAAAGACTCCAGTTTATTGTGGCCATCCTGGATATGACCTCCGGTATGGCCTTCCTGCCTTTGGACAAGGTGGCCACCCTTCAGGCTCAGGCCAGCCTGTTGTCCAGCTGCAGGCGGGTCACTGCCAGGTCAGTCCTTTGCCTCCTCGGGCTCATGGCGGCTGCCATTCCAACGGTGCCTTGCGCTCGGCTTCACATGAGAATACCTCGGTGGACGCTTCGGTCTCAGTGGGATCAGTTGGTACATGACCTAGATCAGGAGATCCTGGTCTCCTCTCCGATGGTTCAGGACTTGCAATGGTGGATGGTTCAGGAGAACCTTTGCTGGGGAGTTCCCTTCTGTCTTTCTCCCCCCTCCCAAAACTCTGACAACAGACACCTCGGGCGAGGGTTGGGGAGTCCACTTTGGATCTCAGCGGACCCAGGGCTCTTGGTCCAGACTCGAGCAGACTTTCCACATAAACATGCTCGAGCTAAGGGCCGTGCTGTATGCCTTACAAGCTCTGCATCTGCTTCCCAGTCATCTGGCTGTCCAGACCAACAACATGTGCGTAGTGTGGTACGTCAACAAACAGGGAGGAACTCGTTCCTACCCTCTTTGCAGGGAAGCAATGCAGGTTTAGTATTGGGCAGTACTTCACAACCTTCGCCCCACGGCGGTTCATGTTCCGGGGGTCGAGAGCTCGTTGGCAGACCACCTCAGCCGGTCATCCTCCCAAGCTCACGAATGGGAGCTGGATCAGGAGGTAGTAGACAATGTCTTCCTACGCTGAGGAACCCCTCAGCTAGACCTGTTTGCCTCGCCTCTCAACACAAAACGTCCCGTCTTCTGCTCGCTTGCTCCAGGGCATGGAGTTTTTTGGGGAGAGACACTGTCTCTAGACTGGAATGGCAGATTTGTCTATGCCTTCCCCCAGATCCTGTTGATTCCGAAGGTCTTACTCAAACTCTGTACAGAAGGAGCTCGCATGATCCTCATCGCTCCGTTCTGGCCCAAGCAAGTATGGTTCTCTCTTCTGCAACAGTATTCAGAGGAACTTCCTCTTCCTCTATTGCAGCTCTTGTTGACCCAGGATCAGGGGACCCTGGTCCATCCAGGACTCAAATCCCTTCAGCTGCAGGCGTGGCTCCTGCAGACATAGTTCAAACCCAGTTCAGGGTTTTGCTGCAGGTGGTGGAGATTCTAGTGCAGGCCAGAAAGCCTTCCACTCGTTCCACTTACGCCATGAAATAGAACTCCTGGATTACATGTGTCACCTCTTCGACCCAGGTCGAAGTCACTCCTCTTTGAAGGTCCACGTGGTGGCTATTTCCACTTACTGTGTTCCTTTTGGGGACAGATCTTTTGCACAGCTGGAAGTCGCTAAGACCTTCCTTAAAGAAGTTCTTCATTTGAGACCCCCTATTCGCGCACCTGCCCCTCCTTGGAACTTGAATTTCACTCTCGAGAAGCTTACCCTGCCTCCTTTTGAGCCGGCAGCATCAGCAGACCTAAAGTTCCTTTCCTGGAAGACTCATTCCCTGGTGGCCATTACTTCCGCTCGAGGAACATGTGGCTCTACGTACCAATCGTAAGTTTCTCCCTAAAGTGGTAGCGGAATCTACGCTGAATAAATCCATGAAACTCCCTGCGTTTTTTACGCAACATTCCAATCAAGGGGAGTGCTTCTTACATACTTTGGATGTTCACCGGATTCTGAGATACTACACCAACAGGACAAAGGATCTCAGAAAGACTGATCAACTGTACGTCTCTTTTGCTCACAAAAGAGAGGCCAATTGCTGTTTCCAAGCAATGCCTTTCAAAATGTTTGGCTCATTGTATCACTTTCCGTTATGACAAGTATCACAAGACCTTGCCAGGTCAAGTCAGAGGTTGCTCCACTAGGGGTGTCGCTGCTTCTGCCACTTGTTTCACGAATGTGTCGGCGGCTGACATCTGTGCAGCCGCGACTTGGACTTCTGTCCATACCTTTACAAAACATTACAGTTTGGACATTGCCTCTCACCGCAGAGCTGGCTTCGGGTTGTCTGTTCTGCAAGGTCTTTTTTCCTAAGACCTTCACAGCCAGAGGATCTGTGTATGGGTAGTTTCCTCCTCCTGTGAGCTTCTCTTTGTTCTAGACTGCTTGGGACTCAGTCCTATATGTAACTGCCTACTGCAAGAGCCTTCTCGAAGTAAGATAGTACAGTTATGTAAGAACTTACTGTAACAGTAGATCTTCGAGAGAGGCTCTTGCAGTAGGTAATACCTTCTCCGCCCTCCACCCCTTAGCTTTTCAGCTCCTTTTCCCATGGGGAAGCATCCTCTCTCTCTCGTCTTGCCTTTTGGCCTTTGGTGGGAAAGAACTGGAAGGCAGGCGTGGGGAACCGCCCCTTTATACTGACATCGGTCACCTGATGTGGGGACGGTCCCCCACCAGAGACTGCTAGCTAGAAATTTTTCCATGGGGTCCTGACGCATGCCGGCTTCAGTCCTATATGTAATTACCTACTGCAAGAGCCTCTCTCGAAGATCTACTGTTACGGTAAGTACTTATGTAACTGTACTTTCAGAATGGTCACTGTTTCAATAATCATGCCTTCATTACAAAAGGGAGACTGGCTGGCCTCCCTAGATCTAAGGGATGCTTATTTTCGCATTCCCATCAGCCCATCTCACAGAAAATTCTTGAGATTCAGGCTGACTTCAGGCTATTATCAGTTTGCAGCACTCCCTTTTGGACTAACTTCGGCACCAAGGGCTTTCACAAAGTGCCTAGCAGTGGAGGTAGAGTTTTTGAGAAAACAAGTTGTAACAGTCTTCCCCTACTTGGACAACTGGTTAGTAGTAGGACAGTCTCTGCAGCATGCAGAACAGTCAATATAACGCAGTGGGTTAAGGCTTTGAACTGCAGATCTAGAGACCTGGGTTTGAATCCCACAGTCGCCTAGGTGCATACTGTGTGATCCTGAGCAAGTCACTTAACTTCCTTGTGCTCCCAGGTCGCATCGGGAAACAAACTTCAGCTTAGTGTGCTACTCCTGGTTAAACAATCTTCCCTTCCCAATGGTGCTAACGAAATCTACACTGGAGTCCCTGGGATTTCTTATAAACAAAAAGAAATCTCAGCAGGTGCCACTTCAGGTGCTGGAGTTTATTGGAGCAGAATTAAACACCAGACTGGGCAGAGCATTCCTGCCACAGGACAGGGTGTAAAGCATTCTGCAAATTGCAAGCTCATTTGTGTCGGGGAGAACCAAACCAGCCAGAAAATTTCCCAGGCTACTGGGCCACATGGCAGATGCCACTGCAGTGGTAATGGGTTCCAAATTTCAAATGAGACATTCAGTTCCACCTAAGGCAGTACTGGTCTCAAAGGACAGATGTTCTGTCCAGACTGGTTCCAGTCACAAACAACTTAGTCCAGGCATTGCAATGGTAGCTGGACGAGCACAACCTGAGAGTGGGCGTACCTTTTATAAGGGAACAGCCCTCAGTAATTCTCACAACAGATGCCTCTCTTTTAGGTTGAGGGGCTCACATGTTGGAACACACAGCAAGTGGCACATGGTCCCCCCAAGAGTCTCCGTTGCACATAAATCTTTTGGAGCTCAGAGCTGTCTACCTGGCTCTAAACACATTTGCTCCTTACCTTTAAAACAAGGTGGTGCAGGTCAGAACAGACAACACCACGACCATGACCTACCTCAACAAACAAGGGGGTACCAGATCAGTCCCACTGTGCACAGAAGCAATGAGGCTGTGGTTCTTGGTATACTCCATGGGAGTATCCTTGTCAGCAGTACACCTTCCAGGGAAGGACAGCATACTGGCAGACTCTCTCAGCAGGATAAGTCAGGACCACCACGAGTGGTGTCTGAACCCTTAGATACTCAGTACAATTTTTAGGAGGTGGGGCACTCCAGAGGTGGATCTCTTTGCCTCTGCAGAAAATCACCAGTTACCAACGTACTGTTGCAGGCCCCCGCTCAGGGGCACAATTCCCCTAGATGCGGTGGCCCTGGACTGGACAGGGAAGTTTCTGTATGCATTCCTTCCTTTTCCTATGATATTCAGGATCCTGCTGAAATTGAGGTCCCAACCAGCAACAGTGATACTGATGGCACCGGATTGGGCGAGGCAACACTGGTATTCTCTTCTCCTGACTCTGTCAGTAGTTCCCCCAATCCATTTTCCCAGGAGGCACAACCTGCTAACCTCCTCTCAGGGCAGAATCCTGTATCCCAGTCTCAAATCACTGAGGCTCAAGGCCTGACTCTTGAGGACATAGAATTTGCTAACCTTAAGCTGTCAGAACAGGTGCTGACCATGCTTAGGGGTTCCAGGAAAACTTCTACTAAGAAACACATTCTTGTAAGTGGAAGAGGTTCTTCATATGGTGTGCAGGTAAGGGTACTGACCCCTCCAGGGCTAACGTGGCTATTCTCCTTGATTACCTTACACACTTACATTCCTTAGGCCTGAAGCCTTCAACCCTCAAGGTCCACTTGGCTTCAGTCTCGGATTACCTGTCAGCTGGCAAAGAGAGACCCATGACCTCTCTTCCAGTCTTCAGGAAATACTTTAAAGGCCTCAACCTTCTGCACCCTCCCCGTGGGAACCGGTCCCGGTCTGGAATCTGAATATCTACATTGCTTAGCTCACGGATGCACCATTCGAGACCATGGCAACTGCAGATTTGAAGTATATCACTTGGAAAACTGTATTTCTGGTTGCTATTACTTTAGCCAGAAGGATCAGTGAATTACAAGCCCTGTGCACAGATGTGGACTACATTTCTTTTCACTGGGATAAAGTGGTCCTCAGGACCAATAGAAAATTCCTTCCCAAAGTGGTATCTGACTTTCTTTTAAATCAGTCTATCATGCTACCTGTCTTTTTTACAGAGAACTCCAGTTCTCCAGAAAGGAGGCTTCACTCCGTTGATGTCAAAAGGGCACTTGGCCACTATATTGACAGAACCAAGTCTTACAGATCAAGTCAGACACAGCTCTTTCTCATCTATGGTGAAGTAGGTGAGGGCAGAGTTGCCACAAAATGTACAATTGCTTGCTGGATAGTGGCATGTATACAGTTTTGTTATAGTAAAGTGGGTAAACAGGCACCCCTGGGCCTGAGGGCACACTCCACTAGGGGCACAGCTGCTTCGGTGGCAGCTTCAAGAGAAATTCCACTATTGGAAATCTGCAAAGCAGTACATGGAAAAACAATACACACCTTCACAAGACATTACAGCCTGGATTTGCAATCCAGAAGTGATGCTAGGTTTGGTACAGCAGTGCTGCGAATCCTGTTTTCAGAATAGGTTTTCTGCCCAACCTCCAAAGGTACTGTTTGGTAGTCTGCATCAGTTTCATCATAATGAGTGATTCCTGGGGTTAGAAGAAAAAATTACTCACCATGGTAATCTTGTTTCTTCAAAGGGATCACTCATTATGATTAAAGACCCACCCTGCCTCCCCTACTAGAACGTATAAAAGTTGCTCTGCATCCCTGCATTAAGGGTTTTTTTCTTATATAGGTTAGGTTAGAGACTTACTTTTGTTTAACCAGTTGGTGTCCAGGTGTTCTTGAGTTTTGTTAGGTTTGTTTATTAAGGATGTTTTGAACTGAAAAGACAAAAAAATATTTTTAATGTTATTGGTTTTAGCTAGTGGGTCTTATACCCAGTTGGGCTCTGTAACAATCTGAAGCACTCAGAGTGCAGCAGTTTGAAATTGGCATGAGCCAATTGAGAGTTCCATCATTTGCATGTAATTCCATCTCTCCGGGCAGTTCAACACAGGAGGCTGACTGCATCAGTTTAATCATAATGAGTGATCCCTTTGAAGAAACAGGATTACTGTGGTCAGTAATTTTTTCTTATGGTAGGTATGCAATTTTAATTTCTTTACTACTGTGGACATTCGCATAAAACAGTATTCTCTGTTACTTGGTCTTACTCTGCTCATGTTGTTCATCTACAATTGACATCATAGATCAGATGTCGGTGGTATTTCATACAACAGGCCACACCTGTGGAACTATAGCTGCCAGGCACTAGGACCACATGAAACTTTTCTAGCTAGCAGTCTACAAGTGAGCCGCCCATTCCAGCGTTATACGCCGACATCTACCAATCCTATAAGAGTGAGCAGGCCCCACACCTTCCTCAGTTCTTTTCCCACTGTCGACCATCACACGTCGGACAGAGATCTGCCAGCTTCAGCCGACCGCTGTTTTACCAAATTCCTTCGTCGAATGGCACCCTTTTTTGTTTTTTCTCCATAATGTGTATCATTTTAGCAATAAAATTATTTCTAGGAGCGTGGATATGTTGTTCATCCACACTTCTTGACATGTTCCTTTCCCCTTTAAATCTTGTGTTAAGGCTTCAGGCTGGCTCCTCCCACCCACCCAGGTGGTAAATACTTCGGCTCTGCCCCATGACACCAGATCTTCCTTTCTGCTGGAAGATGCAGGTTCCCTCGTGCTCTCACAGCAATTTGTAGACCCTGGATTCAAAGCGTCAGTTTTTACCGAAACTAACCTTAAAACTCATTCGAGTTAGCGATTCCGATTGTAGCGCATCGGACATGGAGGATAAACCATCCCTCGGATTTCGCCGGTGTACCTGCGGCCAGAAGATTTCGCGCACTGATCCCCACCTAATCTGTGTTTATTACCTAGGTGTCGGACATGACACCTCGTCTTGCACTTTCTGCCTGGCCTTCCATCCCAACATCCTGGTCAACGCAGAGTGCGCCCCAAAACTGGGGAGACTGGAGAAAAGAACCCCCGGTGAAATGAAGGAGGCGGGTGGGCGGTTTCCATGGGATCCGCCAGACAGCTGGAGCAAATGAAGGCATTCGAGGAGGAAGCAGCTCAAGCTTTGCAAGCGGAAGTTTTTCCCACTCAACTTTGGCTCCACCTTTATGGGCTCCTTCAGGGAGTAGTGCCAATCTCCCCACCCCGAGGTGAAGCGGCTCGCGCATCCTCCGCCCTCGCAGGAGAGATAAGGATCCAAGTCTTCTTCTAAGCGAAGACGTCTTGGGACTGAGAAAGGTCCGAGTCCCAAGAGCACGTGGTCTCGACCTCGGTCAAGATCGCATCCTCGGCCGCCAGCTTTTCGTACATCCCGTCTGGCCAGGGTACCAAGGAAATGGCCAATGAGGCTGAGATTACTCTTGACCCAATCGATCCTCTGTCGCCGACCCCAGTTGATGACTCTTTGGAAAGGACTCCAGTCCTTTTTTTTTTTTCCCGGATGAGGAGACCCAGCCCACTGGTGTCCCCATCAAGGAAACTGTTCCAGACCCTTGGTTTTCACTGACACTGGTGTCTTCCGATTGATTGGGTCGACTCCCTCCGTCTCGATCGAGGTCCAGAACCCCTTAGGCCGAACGGCCAAAAAAGAGTCATAAACACTCTAAGAGGAGGCATCGCCACAGATCATCCTCCTCTGACGAGGAGAGGCTTCAGCGGAAACTCCTGTCGACGCTATGAAGATCTCATGTGGCAACAGCTGATTTTGTCCGGGCAGAAGCCGGCCCTGCCAGCCACCACTTGGCTTCCGCCACCTAGGCCAACGCCGAACCCTCTGGAACTGAAGTCTTTGGTTCCGTCGCCCGTGGGTCGGCCTGTATCCCGGTTCGGCCAGCCTCGGTCTCTCCACCGATTTTGGTGGAACCACCGCCTAAGCAGCCTCAGGGAGGGGCTCCCTCGAAAGAGGACCGAACAGACACCGGGCTTCCCCGACATCTGTCGATTATGGTCATCCCCGATCGCCCTCGGTTTATCGAGGGAGACCTAGGCGGGAGGCCATTGTATCCCAACTCTTCGTCCTTTGATGCCACCGGATTGCACTCCCATCCTGGTGATGAGTCGTCTGTGGCAGGTTTGGAGGAAGGCCGTTCTTCTTTTCAGGGTATTCTCCGTCTGATCTCCGAATCCACCGGAATGCACCTGGAGTCCATCCAGAAGAAGGCAGAGTACCCCCTTACGGATATCCTCAAAAGGGGAATTCCCTGACGGAGGCCTTTCCAGTGGCTGAAGCCATTGTTGGCCCTGCCCTTGAGCTTTGGCAGCACCCAGCTTCCTGCCCAGCACCGTCTGTCCACATGGCCTGCAAGTACGCGGTGCCCATGGGTTCCCTGGCATGGTTCACAGAACATCCTTCGGCCAAGAGCCTGGTGACTGCTTCTGTGTTCAGGAGTACTGGTAGCTCAGCCGACACTGACCAACCCCCGGACAAGGAGTCCAAAAATATGGACTATTCGGCCTGTAAGGTCTATGCAGACTCTTCCTTAGGCCTTCGTCAGGCCAGCTCAGCTGTTATAATGGCACGCTTCTCTCACGTCCTCCTGGAGTCATTAGACAAAGTCCTCCCTCATCTCCTGGTGGACATGCAGACCACAGTGAAGCAAGTCCATGATCAGGGCCTTGCTGTTGCAAAACAGCAGCTCTAGATGGCCTTGGACATCGGGGATTCTTGTACCAGCTCCTTAGCAGCCGCGGTGGCCTTTTCGCCCAGGGCTTGGCTGAGGCTTTCCTCCTTCCCAGCGGATACTCGGCACAAGTTAGCTGACGTGTCCTTCCTAGGCACTGACTTGTTCGGTCCAGGAGTGGTTGGTCACCTTCAGCGCATAGAGCAGTCCAGTGCCACCTTGGATGCTACTTCTGCAAAGGGTTTTTTGGGAAAGAACCAGCAGAAGCATAAGAAGAAGCCCTTTCGGAACTCTTCCCCTGTGGTCAGGGAACCCTCCTATCAAGGAGGCCAGCAGCAGCAGGCTCAAGCTTGGGGCCCAAGCAGGGTCCACAACAGCCCCTTAAAGGAGGCTGAGGTGCAGGTCCAGTAGCTTCCTCCTCCTCTAAGCCTGCTCAGTGACGGGTTGCCACCCCTACACCCGTCACGCCAGCTCTGGGTCCTCCAATGGGGGTCTGACTCCGTCACTTTCTATCCGCCTGGTCCGATATCACCTCAGACAGGTGGGTTCTTGAAGTGATCGGTCAGGGACTGCCTCTAAAATTTCGACCAGTACCCTCCCAGTTGAGCCCGGGCCCCTCGGGAGGAAGGTATCTCAGCTTGCACACAGTCGGCTCTCCGAGATGACATAGCTCAGCTCCTCCGCAAGGAGGCGGTAGCTCCAGTGCCGGATCCTCCTACATACCCAGGCTTCATGTCCAGGTAATTCCTGGTGCCCAAGCAGATGGGGGGGGGGGGGTTGGCGCCCCATCCTAGATCTCCACGACCTGAATCAATATCTCAGGTCTCGCACCTTCTGGATGGTAACTCTGAACCAGATCATACCATCCCTGGAGCGAAACGTGGTTCTGTTCACTAGATCTGCAGGACGCGTTCTTTCATGTCCCAATCCGTCCGTCCCATCAGCGGTTCCTCCGCTTCAGGGTTGAGGAGACACTGTACGAGTTCTGAGCCATGGCATTCGGCCTGTCTCCGGCCCCACAGCTCTTCACCAAGTGCATTGCAGTAGTGGCAGCCCATCTTCGGTGTCGAGGAGTATGAATCTAACCTTATCTCGATGACTGGCTCTTGGCAGATTCCTCCCTTCAGGAGGCGGAGAGGTCCAGGGATCTGGCCCTCTGAACCTGCTCCCAACTGTGCCTCCTGATCAACGAGGCCAAGTCGGAATGCTTGCCCTCTCAGGTGATGGGCTTCATCAGGGCAGAGCTTGACTCTTGTCAAGTCAGAGCTTGACTCCCGGCGGACAGGGTGAAGGTTCTTTCGTCCTTTGCCCGATCATTTCTGGTTGGGCACTTGCGCCCTGCCCGGGACTTTCTGCTCCTTCTGGATTACATGGCGGCGTGCACCTCAGAGGTCCGTTGGGCCAGGTGGCACATGTGCCCCCTCCAGTGGGAGCTGGCCACCCAGTGAACTCGTTTCAACCAGCTGATCACTGTAACAGAGAAGATTTGGGACGCTCTCCAATGGTGGACCGTCCCAGAATGGTTGCAGGAAGGAATCCCATTTGCCGGCCCCGAGCCAATGGTCGTCCTTACAACCACCGATGCCTCTGTTATGGGCTGGGAGCCCACATGGGGGACAACGGGGCCCATGGGTTCTGGACCCTCGGGGAATCCCGATGCCACATCAACCTGTTGGAGCTCAGAGCAGTCAGACTGGCACTGTCAGCTTTTGTTCCTCAGCTCCAGGGTCAGGTAGTTCAAGTCCAGACGGACAGTACCACGACCATGTACTACCTTAACAAACAGAGCGGCACACACTCCCGTCTGCTGTGCAAGGAAGCACTCTGCATCTGGACCCTCGTAAGCCGGTTGGAGGTGGATCTCCTAGCCATTCATGTGTCAGGAATCTCTAACCAGTTGGCAGATGCTCTCAGCCGTCTAGGCCAGACATCCCACGAGTGGTCTCTCCATCCAGAGCTAGTTTACAGTCTGTTCTCCCATTAGGGCAAACCGTTGGTGTAGCTGTTTGCCTCCAGGGAAAACACCAACCTGAGGCTGTACCATGCCCGCCCCCCTCAGCAGGGCTTGCTGCATGGGAATGCCTTCTCGAGGCTGTGGACCCCAGGCCTCCTATACACCTTCCCTCCATTTCCCTTGATCCTCAAGGTGTTATTCAAGGTGAGGAGGGACAAGGCGAAGGTGATCCTGGTAGCCCCAGATTGGCCACGCCAGGTCTGGTACCCAGATCTCCTCTTTCTCAGCTGCAGGCCCACGGAGCAGCTTTGTACACGCCCGGACCTGATGTCATTGAACCAGGGGAAGATATTCCATCCGTACCTTCAATCCCTGCACCTCACAGCCTGATACCTGAGCGGCTAGAGTTCCAGGTTCTGAGTCTTTCCAAGGATGTCTACACCGTGGTGGAGGCATCTCGTAAGGAATCGACCAGGAAATGTTATGCCTTCAAATGGAAAAGGTTTTCTATTTGGTGCCAGAGTAAGGGTCTGGACCCCTCATCCTGCTTTGTGGCTAACATTCTGGACTATCTTTGGTCTCTCTCCAACGGGGGTCTACGGTCATCGACCCTTAGGGTGCACCTGGCAGCCATTTCTGCTTACCGGGCACGGGCCGGTCAGCCGTCATTGGCACAGGAGACAGTGGTCGGGTGCTTCTTCAAAGGCCTCTATCACATATCCCCTCCGGTGCATGAACCTCCACCTCCATGGGATCTGTTGCTGGTTTTGGCAAAGCTCATGGGCAAGCCATTTGAACCCATGCACAAGTGTGAGCTCTCACACTTGTCATGGAAGACGGCCTTCCTGGTGGCTATCACGTCAGCCAGAAGGACAGGGGAGCTCCAGGCACTTTCGGTGGGCTCCCCTTATCTGGTCTTTAACAGAGACAAAGTTGTCCTGCGCCCCCACCCAAAATTCCTTCCAAAGGTGGTATCAGAGTTTCACCTCAACAAGGTGCTGACTCTGCCAGTATACTACCCTAACTACACCTCGGATGCCAAGTACAGGCTCTATACTCTGGACCCGAGACGTGTTGTCTCCTATTATAAGGCGAGAACAGCGGAAATTCGTGGAGAGGTTTGCCAGCTGTTTGTCACCTACGCTGCAGCCAAACGGACCATTGCAAGGTGGATTACATCATGCATAGGTCTGTGCTATGAGTTGGCTGGCAAGGAACCTCCCAGTGGGATAAGAGCTCATTCTACCCGCCATACTGCTGCATTGATGGCTGCTTCCAGGGACATCCCTATCCAGGAAATCTGTTGGGCTGCTACCTGGAAGTCAGCAAACACCTTCATTACCCATTACCACATCGAACTGGAGTCTCGCCGGGATGCTGGTTTTGGGGCTTCTGTTCTCCGATTTTTAGTTCCCAAGTAGGGGGTGTACACCTTGCCTCCCTCCTCCCGGAGAACTGCTTGGAGTCTGCCAAGAAATGTAGATGAACAACTTATCCATGCTCCTAGAACAACAGGTTACTCACCTGTAACAGTAGTTCTAGGAGTGGTATATGTTGTTCATCCACATGCACCCACCCGACCTCCCCAGCTTTAGACGCACAACCTTGCTTCCAACAGGCTAAGATCTGGCGTCATGGGGTGGAGCTGAAGTATTTACCACCTGGGTGGGTGGGAGGAGACAGTTTAAAGACTTCCAGCAAGATTTAAAGGGAAAGGGACATGCCAAGAAGTGTAGATGAACAGCATATACCATTCCTGGAACTACTGTTACAGGTGAGTAACATGATCTTATCTGTGTCAGTCTTCACCATTCACCACTGTTGGGTATCTGCCGGTAGGTAGGTGGAGCCGACGCACCATTGGCGCCGCCCTCAAGGCTGACGCACTGCTTGGCGCTCGCTGGTTGGCCGTTAGGCTGCATCTACTCCTCCTGCCTGACGGTTCTTTGTCTACCACCGTAGAGGTCGCCTCATGGGAAGCTGTGAAGAGTCCTAGGCCTGCTCTGCAGTTTTTCCGAAATTTTACCTTCGGTCGAAGTCCGTCGGTTCTCCTACTGGTTCTGTTTCTGCCAACACTCGACGTCGCCCGATAAGATCTTTCCTTATTTTTATATTTCCGCGACGTCCAGTCTATTTTTGGTGGTTTTCTCCATAGGTCATGTTCTCGCTAGGAGGGCAGCAAATCTTCTAAGGCAGATTCCGGCCCCATACGGCCGGTGCCCTTGTGGCCAAAGTATTCCGTCACCGACCAGCCCGACCAGTGTGTCTGTTAATAACTGGCCGCTTCACGACATGGATTCATGTGATGCCTGTTTCTCCATGGACCGCCGGAGTCATCGAGCAACGCGCATGAAAGTGGGGTGAGCCCGCTGACCTCGGAGGTCGGGTGCGCACTCGGGCCAAGCCACGCTATCTCGGCTTTTCCTCCGGGTCCCCTCCTGGTTCTATACGGACCGAGGAGGAGGGAACCTCGGCTACTAGTAGCCTAGCCGTTGCCGAGGCTTCTTCCATGGTGCAGGAGACCCATTCCATTCCTCCCGGGAGTAGGCGGGAGGCACCGCCATGGCAATAGCCTCTTCGAGGGTGAAGGCTCCCCCGGTGTCGGACCTGCGGTTCACAAGGCCCGGGTCGGTGCCGTCCTCAACACTGTCGGTTGGCGCTGTTGAGCCCGGCACCATTCACGGCACCGTGGGCTCTGACGGAGTCATCATCGACGCCGACTTGTCACGCACCGTGGCTTCTGTCTGAGCCGTTCGCGGCGCCGACACTGCTAAGCCGCGCCGTCGGGAGATGCTACAGCGCCGTCTTTATCCATGTCGCCTCGGCACCGTGGAGCTAGGCGTGGCCATTCCTCCTGCGCCAGTCACTGTCAGCACCATCGTCGGGGCCAGCCAGTCAGCCGCCATCTTCGTCCTCGGCACGGGAAGCGAATGGCGCCAAGCTGGTCCAACTCTGGAGCTCTTGCCGGACTGGGCCGTGTCCCCTCACCAGTTCCGTTGGCGGAGCTGCGAGGCGCCGGCTGAGCCGGCTTTGGTTTCTGGGCCTGTTGGCAAGGATGGCAGTGGGTGCCCTCCTACAGTTTGGCACAGGGCCTCGGCCTCTACATCCTCGGAGGTGGAGTAGAGTTCTGAGTCAGACGGACAGTCTGACCCTTTGGGGTTGGCTGTTGAGGTGGGCAGCCCAGTAGTCTCCTCAACAAGCCAGAGTCGGCCCCCTTCTGAGGTGGGGTCAGTGGCTACCGAGACTGGGGTCAGGGGTGCTGACCAGCAGGCAGTGGTGCACGCCACCAAAGCTCTGCAGCCTGGTCTTGGTGGTTTCACTGACCCCTCAGTAGTGGTACCCCCACCTGTGGTGTGACTAGATCGCCCAACTTTGGGGCCGATCAGAGCACCTACAGGAGGGGAGGGTACTATGCCCTGGATGGCCCCTTCGGGAGCTACCCAGGATGCCAGCTACCTGGACTGGCCTCTCGAGGAGGGGCCCTTTTGGACCTCGGGTGGGGTGTGCGTCCTGCCTTTTTGGGGTCTACCGGGCTCTGGGAGAAGCTGTAGTGCAGATCTCCACTCTTCCTCCTCAGTTTCTTTAAAGAGAGTCCCATTCTTTTGAGGTAGGGGACCATCCTTCTGGACCTATACAGCCCCAGTTGCCTCATGGGGATTCTTCTGGGCGCAGCCAAGGCAGTACCGAAATGGTTGTTTAGCTGTCGGCTGTGGGGTCTTCCGGGGCACCTTCCTTCGTGGGTGCCCACGGTCCACTCCTTAGCCCAGGCGGAGGTCAGCCGACAACTCTTCTTGGCTCTGTCCCCATCCCTCTGCCACATTCTCCTGCGCTCCCAGGCATCCTTGGTCCTAGCGGGCTTCTCTTCTGGGAGCAGTTCAGAGCAGTGGCTGCTCAGTTCTCTGCTTATGTTAGGGAATAGACAGCCAGATTTTTCAACCTCCCCCAGTGCAGCCACCCACTGAACAGCTGGTGACCTCCAGCTCCTCATCCCCCTCTTCTGGGGGAGAGGAAACTTCTGTCCACATCTCTCCAGCTGCTGATCTCACTGAGTATCAGTGATTCCTCCTGAGGATGTTGGAGGACTTGCAACTTACTCCTTCTACTATCAGCAATTCTGAGTACTTGGCGCACACCTTTCTAGGCGATTTTGGTGAAGCCACCCTTGTGGTGCCGCCCTGACGTGCTCCCTTTCGGGAGGCGTCATTGTGTTCCTGGCAGGGACCCTTCTCCGGAGTTCCTGCCCCAAGGGATCTCAGCCAGAGGTATTGCGCACCCCGGAGTCTCCAGGTCCCATGCCTCATCCACAGTCTGGATTGACGCAGTTGGATACTCCTGATGGGCTTCGCGCCCTTCACCGTGACCGGCCCCCAGATCAAGACTCCTCGGATTTTGACTTCTGGAGTAGGAGGACGTTCTACTCAGCACGGTTACTTCTTTCTGCTTCTGCACATCAGGCCCACTATGCAGCCTGTGACAGGTTCTTGTGGTCCAGGCTGGGTCAGCTCCTAGCCTCATTGCCTGATACGGAGCAAACCAAACAAGCCATTGCACTCTCTGCGCGTGGCCTAGAGCTAGCAAGGCACCAAGCGAGGGCATCCTATGATGACAACGAGGTAGCTACCAGGGTCGTAGGGACAGCAATCTGCACTAGGCGGACGGCATGGCTGTGTCTTTCCCGGTTGTCACCCTTGGCCCGGCGTAGGGTGATTAACTCCACTCACCAGAGAACCTATCTCTTCTCCCATAGAGCGAGACGGCGCTTATCAGGGCAACTTCCTTCCTCCTCCAGGGGGACTCCGTCTCACTCTTCCCACTCTCAGGCCTCTCCAGGCCCTGAAGGTTCCCCCTCTTAGTGTGTCACCCACTGAGAGCTAAGGGATTTTATCCTTCGGGGGGGCTCTGTACTCGCCCAACAGTGATGAATGGTGAAGTTTGACACAGACAGATAAAATATGAAAATTACGTACCTACCGTAATTATGATCTTTCTTTGTATCTTTACCATTCATCACGATCCCACTCTCGGTCCCCCACCTTCACTGTGCCCATCCCTCCACCTCTCCTTTTTTTAGGAGTGGGGTAAAACGGGCACACAGTGGGATAATGTTCCAGGGAGAGTGGGCAGCGGGGGACACTCTTCTCCAGTGTTTTGCCTCCACCCCTGTGGGTGGGAGCTGACAGTTGCCCTCCTTTTCTTTCCTTCTCCCTGTTCCGTCCAACCAATTTCTCCTCGTTTAAAAAAAAAAAAAAAAGTCTCCCCTTTTTTTCACCAGTAATCTTTTCTTGAGAGGGTGTTAATTCCCTGTACCCTGTCCTTCTTCCAGAATAGACGAGACTGCTTATCTGGAGTGTTTGCCAGTTATTCCGTGCCTTGAATTCTGGCAGAAAGCCTTTGCTACTCCTTGCAGTTCCTATACAATGTGGAGATGGACCAGGGTCTGGGATGTGTTAACCTTCTTACCTCTCTTCCTAAATTCTTTACCCACCCTACCTCCCTCTTCCTTTTCCAGAGATTGGGGCCCCTCCCAATCCCTTTAGTTTCCAACTCTTCTCCCTTCCTGTCCTCTCAGTCATTATTTCTCCTTTTGGTTCTTACTGCTTTTCCTATTTCTGCCCCTTGGACTTCCTTGTCCCACCCTCCACTCCCTTCCTCTTACCTCTCCGGCGACTCAGAACTGGCAGGCAGGAGTCGACGCAGTCTAATGGCCAACCCGTGAGTGCCATGCAGTGCGTCGGCCTCGAGGACGGCACTGATGGTGCATCAGCATCACCTACCTTTAAAAATTAAAAAAAAGCTCCCTCGGGGTCCTGACCTCCGGCAGATACCCAACAGTGATGAATGGTGAAGATACACAGAAAGATCATAATTACGGTAGGTACGTAATTTTCATTTATTTCCTGCTACCATTTATGCTGAAAACTTTCTCCGGGAATCTCTTTAAAAAGTGTGCCTGCTGGCACAAGATCCCTGAGAAGGACGACCACAAGGCCTGTGTCTGCTGTCTAGGCCTGAAGCATGACACCCAAGCTTGCAAGATCTGCTGCGGCTTCAACCAGGCCACCAGGAGAAACACCGAGAGCAGACCCTCAAAACATTTCTGCTGAAGCAGAAGGTTGCCTAGATGGAGAAGGAGCTTCTGGCTCGAAGTTCCTCTGCTTCCCCCTCGATATCAGCGGGCTCACAGGGGAATCATAAACACTGAGACAAGGACCTTCCCAAGGAAGGAACCCGGTCCTCCTCATCTCGCTCCCCGTCGCTGCTCCATGCACCAACCACAGCAGGACCATCCTCGTCATCAGGGATGGCCCTCTCCGCCTCGCATGCCTTCCACCCCTGCAGAGCTACTGTTTGCAGTTCCCCCACCAGTGATGTGGTGGGGGTCAGTTTAAGGGGCTCTGGTGCCCCACCAGCTTTACAGCTCCTGCTGTTCAGGCCCCTGTTTTCTACAGGCACTCAGTCAGGTGGCGCTGCTGGCTCGTCAACAGGCACAGCGTCAGCAATTGCCAGGCCTTAGCAACAACCCCTGCCACTGACCATTGCTGTTTCTTCTGTCATCGTTTCTGGTCAGGAGTCTCTCTCTTCTGAGTCTCCCTGGCCCAAACCCAGGTCACTGTCTCTATCCCTGATGCCGATCCATACCGTGGAGCTTCCCCACAGGCCCAGCCTCTTCAGATGCCCTCCCCGGTGCGGACTCCTATGCCAACCTCAGTGTTTCCCCACCCAACACCGATGGGTCTGACGCCGATAGCGGTGGACTTCCATTCTGTGCTTACCGCCTGATGGGATTTCATGCAGGCTAAGCTTGCTCCTTCCCAAGGCCCATCCCCGCACCATCCCTTGCATGTCTAGCAGGGCCCGCCTCAGACACCTGGGTCCCTTGCCCCATATGACTTGGGGAACAAGGGCGACCATCCGACCTCCCATCCCTCCCGCAAGAGGGCAACGACGGAGGAAAAGCTCTTTACAACTCCTCAACGATATCAGCAGATGTGGAGGAGACCCCATGGTATATCCCTACCCCCCCCCCAACCAATCCCGCCTTTGACTTAGTCATGAGGTAGTTACAGTTGGCCATGGGCTTCAACACCGAGGAGCAAGATCCCAGTTTACTGGCCACTTATTTTAGGTTCCAGATGCCCCTCCTTTCATCATCTTACCATTTATTGAGCCATTTGAACATGCCACCATGGCAGCATGGCATTGACCTAATTTGATCCCCGCCATGCCAATGAAGGCAAACAAACTATACCAGGCTCCAGCATGGCAGCCTTTCTTCGCTGATCAGGCTCAAGTGGATTTGGTGGTCATCAATGCTGCCAACGACTGCACCAAGAGGCCCAAACATCTCAGATCCTTGCCCCCGGTTAAGGAATCACAGAGGTTGGATCACATTGGCAGGAGGATCTTTGCCTCTGCCACACTGAGCACCAGGTACTGAACTACATTGCCCATATAGTCCAGTACCAAAACCAGGTTTGAGACCAAGCCCTTGAATTTGCTTGTGCCATCCTGGAGGATGCTCTAAAACAACAGTTGCTGCAGTGTCTCAAAGCTGGGTACAGCATCGACACTCTCCTCCTTAGGGCTACTTACGATGCTGTAGATGCCATGAGTAGGGCTGCCATGGTGGGCATTTGCCTTCGCAGACACTCGTGGTTCAAGGTGTCTGGCTTTGCTTAGGGGTTACAGGATATTTGGCTCAGATGTGCAGGACATACTCTCTCAACTGCAAGCCTCTGGAAGTACCACACTAACCAGCCAAAAAGTAGTTAGCAGGTGCCATTTTGTCATTCTGTTCGTAGACCAAAGCACTGCAACAAACCCCAGGCTAAGCGCTGGGCTGCCACTGCCCTGCCTGCCCCCTCCACCACGGGAAAATCCTCCAGCGGAGGAGGGGCGCCCCCAACTGCTCCGGCTGTTTTGGCCTGACTCCTTGCTCAGACCCCACCCAGGCAGGAGGTGGTGGTAGGGGGTCTTTTCTTCCTGTACTTCGACAAGTGGAGGGAAATCACCAGAGATGCCTGGTTTCTGGAGATTATTGAAAACGGCCACACTCTGGTACTTGTAGAGTGGCCTCCAGAAAAAAAAGCTCCTGTTCTGTCCTCTTACCTTCCAGACCACATTCCAGTGCTTTGGGAGAAAATTTGCTCCTTGTTGCAGAAAAGGGGCATAGAACCCGTCCCAGAAACTCAACAGAGCAGAGGGTTCTGTTCTCATTTCTTCCTGGTGCCCAGATGCACAGGAGACCCCACGCCCATTCTGGATCTCCAAGAGCTCAGTCTGTTCATCCAGTACAAAAAAATTCCAGAGGTTGACACTTAAGGGTCTGCTGCCTCTTCTGCACCAGAGAGACTGGATTTGCTGCCTCAATATTACTAATTATTATAATAATAATAAGTATTATTATTAAGGGCTGGCAGCCCTTAAGATAGATAAGGCTCCAGGACCCGATGGGTTGCATCCAAGGATATTTGGGGAATTAGCAGCAGAACTGGCTAAACCACTGGCTGGGCTGTTCAACAGGTCACTTGGGTCTGGAGAAGTTCCAAGAAATTGGAGAATGGCAGACATTGTACTGCTTCATAAGGGTGGAGATAGAGAACAACCTACAAGCATGCCTGTCAGTCTGACCACCATTTTGGAGAAGCTGATGGAATAACTAATCAAAGAGGACCTCATGGACTACCTAGACAGCAGTGGGTTCCAGGATAGCAAACAATATGATTTTGTGGCAGGAAGGTCTTGTCAGACTAGCTTGATTTTTTATTTATTTTTTCTGTGACTAGGTGACCAAGGAAGCAGACAAGGGCCACGCTGTGGATCCGCTGTACTTTGAATTCAGCAAGGCTTTTGAGTTGGTGCCACATAAAAGGTTGCTAAAAAAGATGGAAAATCTGGGTGCTGCTAAACCGTAGAGAACTGGGTGGGTAGTTGGCTAGAAGGGAGGCAGCAGAGTGTGGTGGTCAACAGGGTTAAATCAGAGAAAAGGGAGGTTACAAGTGGGGTTCCACAGGGATCTGTCCTGAATCCAGTCCTCTAAAACTTGTTCATTAGTGACATTGGTGAGGGAATCCAGCGTAGGCTGTCCCTCTTCACAGATGACACAAAACTATGTGGGAGGGTCGATAGTGATGAGGGAATAAGGGATATGCAAAGCGACCTACAAAAACTAGAAGGTTGGTCACAGGTCTGGCAGTTAAAATTCAGTGCCAAAAACTGCAAAGTTACGCACTTAGGGAAGGGGAACCCCAAGACTGAGTACTAGATGGGTGGTGTGAGACTTAGCACAACAGAAGAGGAACGGGGTCTATGAGTTATCAGTAACTCCCTTAAACAAATGAGCCAGTGCATCAAGGCCTATAACGAGGCTAACAGGATGCTGGGATGTATTGGGAGGGGTGTTGAGAGCATAAGATAAGGGGTAATACTCCCCCTATAAATATCCCCGGTGATGCCTCACCTGGAGTACTGTGTCCAGTTCTGGAGCCCTCACCTCAAAGGACAGTGATAGGTTTGAAACAAAATGAAAATGATTCAGGGCCAGCAGGGCAGATCCTTTGAGGAGCGCCTCAAGGCGCTAAATATGTATTCACTGGAAACCAGAAGGGAGAGGGGAGATATGACAGAGACGTTCAAGTTCCTTAAAGGAATTTACAAGGTAAACGGGAATTTTTTACCCTGATTGCCAACTCAAGGTCACGTAGTCATGAGTGGAAATTAGCAGGAGGGATGTGAGGAAGTACTTATTTTCGGAAAGGATGATGGAACCTTGGAACAGTCTGCTGGCCAAGGTGGTGGGTGCAAACACAGTCAAGGGATTCAAGCAGGTATAGGATAGAATAAAGGGAATACTGGTTGCCTGGGGCAACAAGACCCGATAGGAGAATGAGGTTAGGACAGGGAGTGTTAATACCTTGGAGGAACAATAGGTTCCAGAGAAGGTTCCAGGAATTATAGGGACTATGGGCAGATTGGATGGACCTCTGGTCCTTTTGTCTAGGTTTCTGTGTTTCTGTGACATGAAGGATGCCCACCTGTACATCCAGGTCCATGCCTCCCACTGGTAGTACCTCAGATTTTACTTCCAGGGGGCACACTTCCAGTTCCAGGCCTTACTCTTTGGTTTATCTTCGTCCCCTTGGGTGTTTACCAAATACATGGCAGTGGTGGCAGCAGCCCGCAGGCAGGAAAGACTCATGTCTTTCCATACCTGGATGACTGGCTTCTCAAAGCCGAATCCATTGAGTGCCTATTACAGACTCTAGACCACCCCATCAGTCTATTCCAGGATCTGGGCATTATTATCAGCTTGCCCAAGTCAGTTCTGACCCACTGTCAGCCTCTCCAGTACTTGGTTGCAGTCCAGGATACCGCTCAGGGCATAGCCTTCCTGCCCTAGGACCAGGTAGATCGCCTTATAGCCCAAGACTGCATGCTCTACAGCAGACGTTTTGTCTTAGCCAGAGATTTTCTTCAGCTTCTGGGTCTGATGGCTGCTGCCATAGTCACAGTGCCCCTAGCCAGACTGCACATGATTCCTCAATGGACACTTGAGGGTCTCTTGGGGCCAACGTACCGATGATCTGGAACAGCAGGTCCTGATCTCCTCTCCAGTAAAGGAAGTTCTACTTTGGTGGATGGAACCCCGCAACCTATTAAGATGGGTTCCCTTCCTCATTCCTTCCCCACAAGCAAATCCTCACAACTAGTGCTTCAGGGTTGGGATGGGGGTACACCTTGGGCCCCGCCAAACTCAGGGGACCTGGTCCCATCTGGAATCCTCTCTCCATATCAATGTCCTTGAGATGAGGGCCATTCTTTATGCCCTGCAAGCCTTCCAGATTCAGCTGTCCCCGGGTGATCTTCTAGTGCAGACAGACAACATCAGTGTAGTCCACTGCATCAATAAACGGGGGCACTCACTCGTACTCGCTCTGCCGGGAAGCCATGAGAGTCTGGTATTGGCCTCTGGATCATGGTTTCGAACTGACAGATGTCCATGTTCCAGGTGTCCAAAATGTCCTGGCGGATACTATAAGTTGATCGCAGTCAAGGGTGCACGAGTGGGTGCTGATGACCTCAGTAGTAGAAGACCTGTTCAACAGGTGGGGTCATCCAGAGTTGGACCTTTTTGCGTTCGTACTCAACACAAAACTGACACTTTGTTGCTTGCTTATTCTAGGGCCTGGAGTTTTATGGCACAACGCATTGTCCCTCTCTTGAAAAGGGAGGTTTCTGTATGCATTTTCTCTTTTCCCCCTACTTAAGAGGGTTCTGATCAAGTTCCAGATGGAATGGGTCATGATAACCCTACTGACCTAATGTCAGATCTGGTTCCCCTTGCTGCAGCAGCTGACAGTGGAACCTCCAGTCCCTGTTCCTCTGTGCACCAGCTTGCTGTCTCAGAACCAGGGAACCCTAGTCCATCTGAACCTCAAATCCCTGCATCTTCATGCCTGGCTCCTGAGGACATAGCCATGGCTCGGTTCAGGGGGTCTCCCAAGGTGGCTGATGTCCTGGTGGCAGCTAGGAAGCTTTCCACTAGGGACACCTATTCCATGAAGTGGAACCACTTTGTGCTGTAGGCTGCATCATGTCAGCTGGATCCCTTCACTTGTCCAGTGAATCAGATTTTGGAGTACTTGCTGTCCCTTTCAGACTCTTGCCTGAAGTACCTCTCCCTTAAGGTGCACACGTCTACCATCTCCACCTTCCGTGTGTCCATTGATGGCTGCATGGTGGCACAGCTGGAGGTGTCATGTACCTTTCTGAGAGGCACTTTTCACTTTAAGCCTTCCATCTGCAATCCGTTCCTGCCTTGGGACTTGAATTTTGTGTTGGAAAACTTTACTTTGGCTCTTTTTAAGCTGGCCGCGACATGTGAACTACGCTTTCAGTCATGGAAAGCGTTATTGTTAGATCTTCTTCGGGGGTATCTCAGTCATCAGGTAACACCGTAGGAACTTTACTGTCTGCTAAGGTGAATTCACAAGGAAGATTTTCAGCAGTACAACTGGGGCCACCCATCAATGTCACCAACCCTATAAAGGCGTGAATGGCCCTGCTCCCCTCTCAGTTCTTTTTCCCACCGCTCACTCACTTGCAAGGGTCTCTGTGGAAGCTCTGTTGCAGTATGTGTGCCTTTTTCGCCTATAGCTTTTGTAACTTTTAATTTTAGAATCTCTTTTTTCAAAGAGATTCCTTCAACTTGTTTATGTCAAGAGTTAATCCTTCGACTCTGTCTTCCTTTGCTTCTGCTACGGAAAGAAGATTGCCTCCCCAGACGAACACTATCTCTGTGTCTGCTGTCTTGGGCCTGACCACAGAGTCTCTGACTGTGAGCTCTGCCAGAAGTTTAACCAGACAACACTCAGTCGATGCAGAAAGATTCTCAAAAATTTCCTGATGGATCAAGAAGTAGCCAGATCTTCCTGGACATAAAGTCTCCACCACTTATTCATACTAATGGAAGTACGCCAGAGGCGCTAGGACCCAGTTGGAGCAAACATTTTCAGGAGGGCCATTGCCTGAGATGGAGCTGCGAGGAAGCGGCACCTCAAGCCAGGCGCTTTCGGTATAGACCATCTCGGCATCGATCCTCCAACTGCCTTAGTTCCTTTTTTCCCGCCATCAAGTGCACTTCAGTGATGTCGCTCACCCACCGGGAGTCAAACTTCAAACTAGCAGCTTAGTTTTTAGTTTATTATTTTGTATTTTATCAATGATAAGTCCCAATTATATTTTAGTAAATTCTTATTTCTGCAGAGAAATCTTCAGCACTCCATTGTGGTGGCGACCGTAGGTGGGGCAGGTGCCAGTGAGAAACTTCATATGAAGCTGTTCAGTCAGCTGGGCCAGGTGTGGTCCACCGCCCTCCCGGGGGCCTGACAACGGATAGTCCAATGCTCAGGAGATGGGCAGTCTCCCCAAAAGTATAAAACGAAACGGTCCCATTCTTGGCACCATTCATCCTCAAGTTCTTCTTCGGCACACAGGTCGAAGAAGAAATGGCATTACTCGAGGTCGCCCTCTGGTATGTCTACGCGTAGATGGTCGGTTATTAGGGTCAGTCACCAGTCTCCACCTCTGTCGGAGTCGCCGGTTTCTGTCTCTGGTGGCCGGCCTCTTCAACATCGGAGCTCCTCTCTGCCTGTTGGAGGGTCTTCTGATGAGCAGTTTCACCACTGGGCCACTCTTATGGAGCAGTGAGCTTGGAGGTTGTCCCGACTGCCTGAAGCAGCCAATCCCTCACCGGGGTTTTTGGACCTATTGGATTCGGAGCAGCAGGTGGGGTGGTTAGGACTTCCTAGTCGTGTGGCGCCATCTTTGGTGCCGTCGACTCTGCATTCCAGTGTCTATCCCCTCACATGGCTACAGCACAGGGGTCTACACCGATGTCCTTATCTCCTGTCATTTTTCATCCTGTAACTTCAAATTGCAGTTCCCAGACTTATGTGACAGTGCCTATGGCAAAAACAAACTGAACTTACAAGCTCAAATGGGCAGACTGGGTGGGCCATAGGCCCTTATCAGACATGTGGGTGTGGGCAGGACAGTAGTGTGGTGGGTAGGTAACTGGCTGGGTGGCAGGACACAGAGAGTGGTGGTAAATGGCTGTCACTCCACAGAGGGAAGAGTGACCAGTGGGGTACCACAGGGATCAGTGCTGGGACGTCCTATTCAACATCTTCATCAGTGACATGCACTTGGGACCTAGAAGGCAGAATTTCACTGTTCGGTGATGACTCAAAGCTCTGTAACAGAGTAGACACACCAGAGGTGTAGACAGAATGAGAAGCGACCTGCAGAAACTTGAAGAATGGTCAGGGGTTTGGCAGTTGAAATTCAATGCAAAGAAGTGCAAGATAATGCATATGGGCCCAAAAACCCTGGCACAATGTATCAGTTGGGGGGTGAGGATATAGCATGCACCAAGCAGGAAAGGATCTTGGGGTTGTCATCTCTGATGACCTCAAAGTAGAAACAGTGTGACAAGGCAGCAGGTAAACAAATAGGATGCTGGGATGTATAGGCAGGGGCATCACCAGCAGAAAGGGAGGTCATAATTCCGCTATACAAGACACTAGTGAGGCCCACCTGGAGTACAGTGTACAGTTCTGGAGACCATACCTACGTAAGGACATAGACAGGGTAGAGAAAGGTTCAGGAGGGCAACAAGATGGTGCATGGATTGCATCACAAGTCCTATGAAGACAGGTTGAAGGAACTGAACATACTCCCTGGAGGAGAGGAGGGAGAGGGGATATGATAGAGACATACAAGTATCTTACAGGGAGGAACAGGGTGCAGGAAAACACTATTTTTAAACGAAAAGATGTTACAGGACTAGAGGCATGGGATGAAGTTGGAGGGAGGGGCGATTCAGAGGAAACATGAGAAAGAATTTCTTCACAGAGCGGGTGGTGGACAAGTGGAACACCCTGCCAGAGGAAGTGGTGGGGCTGAAACAATCACGGGATTTAAGAATGCATGGGATAGACATAAAGGAATTCTGGAGGTCAGGGGTAAGGGGCAACAGACTTCTAGGAAAACAAACTGAACTTACAAGTTCAAATGGGCAGACTGGGTGGGCCATAGGCCCTGATCTGCCGACACTGTCTGTGTATCTATGCCATCGTCTGCGGTGCCAACTTCTTCATCGCTGAGGTCCTTTACAGAGCCGTGAGTGGTGTCTGCACCACCTATGGTGCCGTGTGCTCTGTCGGCGCAGTCTTCGGTGTTGGGGCTGGCTTCGGCGCCAAGTGTGGTGTTACGCTCCCTGTCAGCACCAGGTGCGACACCGTTTTCTATGTTGGCACCCTCTTTGTTCTCTGTGCTGTTTTCTTTGACGCCGGGGATATGTGTGGCGCCGTCTAGTTTGCAGAGTTTTTCGACTCCTTCTTTCTCCTTCTCGTCTTCCTCTTGGTTTTCACTCTGTTCCTGTCTATGCAGTCCCCCCTGGACTGTCAGGAGATGATTTTGAGCCCGATCCAGATCTTCAGCTGGGTGATGATGTTGATGCTGATTCTGTCCTGGGGGAAGGGATCAATCCTGCTGCAGAGCCTAATGTTGAGGACCTTTCTTTTAAGTCGGTGCTCAAGAATTTAAATTCTTCTCTCTCTCCAGACCACAGAAATCGATCCTGGGAAGATTCTGCATCTCCAATATCTTCATGTTTTGGAAATCCCTATGGATTTAACCCCGCTGGTACAGCCCTCTTTTCGAGACTCTTTCCCAGATGGTGTGGAAGAATCCGGCTCTTACTCTTTCTGTGGCCAAGTCCATAGATAGGAAATATGCCCCTCCCAAGGATCGCCCCATCTTGGCCTCACAAGCCTTTGCTGATGCCATAGTGGTCCTGGCAGAGAATGATAACGCTGTCCTCCCTCAGGAATCTACTGCCCATCCTATAAACAAAGGATCTCACAAGATAGACACCTTGGTTAAGAGAGTCTTTGCTGCCTCAACCCTGGGCATGCATATTGCCAGCTACCAGGGCTATTTTCTAAATATGTGTATGTTCTTTGGCATTCACTCAAAGCAATGGTAGAAGCTCTGCCCGAATCAGAGGTTAACTCAGAGCTACTTCAAACCATAACTAGACGTATCGAGTCCAATAACCAACAAGTTAAAGCAGCAGTGGACGCCTTCGATACTGCTTCCTGGGCAGAGGCAGCTGGCATCTGCACCCGTTGCCACTCTTGGCTGTGTACTTTGGGCTTCACAAATGACACCCAACAGCAAGTCATGGCCTTTCCTTTCGACAGCATGTATCTGTTTGGACCTCAGGTGGAGCAAGCACTAGAGGCCACCACACGGAAGACTAGGTCTGCCATTAAGACAGCCAGACCTTCACCTGCTCCCTCTCGAGGGGGTGGGAACAACCATCAGTTTTACAGCCGTCAGTCCTTTCGGGGCAAAGGCAGAGGAGGATTTAACAGAAACCAGAACCCTCAGCCGCAAAAGAAAATGCAGCAGAAGGCTCAGAAGTGCCCAGTGCCACCTTCTGAGTTTCCGACCCAGGTCCCACCTCAGCTGCCAGAGGGGGGCTCCTCCTCAACAGTGGGAGGACTTCTGACTCTGTTCTACAACCAGTGGAAATCTATAACAGCAGACAAATGGGTCCTCAGGATAATCCATGATGGGTACTCTGTCTGTCGGAAATCCCTCCAGATCATCCTCTCAAACGACAGCCCAGGCTGTCTGCGGCACAGTCCGACCTTCTTGCTTCCGAGGTACAAGGCCTTCTGAACAACAGGGCAGTAGAAGTAGTTCCGCTGGATCAACGAAACACAGGTTTCTACTCCCATTACTTTCTGGTCCCAAAGAAGACCGGCGGCATGTGCCCCATTCTGGATCTCAGAAAGTTAAACAAGTTCCTACACAAGGAAAAGTTCAAGATGATATCACTCGGTACCCTACTGCCATTGAAACATAGAAACATATAATTTGACGGCAGATAAGGACCGCTTGGCCCACCCAGTCTGCCCATTTCCCTACCTACTGGATAAGCTGCAGATCCTAGTTAACCAGCAGCCTACTTCTTTCTACCCCCACCCCCCAGAATTGCCTTATGACTATCCCATGCATGCTTGAATTCCACCACTGATTTTGACTCCACAACCTCCTCCGAAGGCCATTCCATGCATCCACAACCCTCTCTGAAAAAATACTTCCTTAAATTACCTCTGAGCCGCCTCTATCTTCTCAAATTGTGCCCTCTTGTTCTTGCACACCTCTTTTTTTGAAAGATGCTACCCTCTTGGACTTTGTTGATTCCCTTGAAGTACTTGAAAGTTTCTATCATGTCCCCCCTCTCCCTCCTTTCCTCGAGGCTATACATATTAAGCTCCTAAGTCTCTCTTCATATGTCCTCCGGTGCAGACCCTGCACCATTTTAGTTGCCCTCCTCTGGACAGCTTCCATCCTGTCTATGTCTTTGCGGAGATTGGGTCTCCAGAACTGCACACAGTACTCCAGATGGGGTCTCACCAGCTGTCTGTACAGAGGGATAATAACTTCCTGTTTCTACTGGTGATGCCTCTCCCTATGCATCCCAGTATCCCCCCAGCCCTCCTTGCTGCCTTCTCACATTGCTTGCCCACCTTTAGGTCATCTGATATGACTACCCCCAGGTCCCTTTCCATTTTTGTTGTTGTTAGTATCTCACCCCCATTGTGTACTCTTCCCCTGGGTTTTTGTTTCCCAGGTGCATTACCTTGCACTTCTTAGCATTGAATCTAAGCTGCCATACATTTGACCATTCCTCTAACCTTGCCAAGTCCCTTCTCATCCTTTCACCCCACCCTGTGCATCAACTCTGTTGCAGATCTTAGTGTCATCTGCAAGAGAGACATGCTTTTCCTTCCAGTCCTTCTGCAATGTCGCTATAAAGACATTAAGAGGACTGGTCCTAATACTGAACCCTCGCGGTACCCCTGCTGTAACCCTCCTTTCTTCTGAGGGACTCCATTTACCATTACTCTCTGTGTCCTATTCTCCATCCAATTCTTTACCCAGGCTGTCATCTTGGGACCCACTCCCAGGCTGGCTAACTTATATATTAATCTTTTGTGTGGGACTGTGTCAAATGCCTTGCTAAAGTCTAGGTAGGCCATGTCCACAGCCCCCCTGATCTACTACTTTGGTCACCCAGTCAAAGAAATCTATCAGATTCTGTCTGGCATGACCTTCCCGCTGTGAATCCATGCTGCCCAGGGTCTTGTGCCCTCTGGCCTCTAGATACTCGACAATTCTTTCCTTTAGAAGTGATTCCATCATTTTCCTATCACTGAGGTTAAACTAACAGGTCTATAGTTTCTTGCTTCTGCCTTGCTCCCACTTTTGTGAAGGGAATCACATCTGCCCTCCTCCAGTCCTCGGTACCACCCCATCCTCCCATGATTTGTTAAAGAGGGTAGTCAGTGGTGTCACTAGTTCTACCCTTAGTTCTTTAGAATTCTGGGATGAATCCCATCAGGCCCATTGCTTTGTCCACCTTCAGTTTTAAGAGTTCTTTCAGACCCTTTCTTCTGTAAATGGGCTGGTATCAACTTCTGTATCAGAGTGTTACTACTACTTGTTTTTATGTACCTCCCTCTTCCTTTGTAAATACTGAGCAAAAATATTTGTTTAGTATCTCTGCCTTTCACATTCTCCTCTGCCCACCCCTCCCTCCCTTTATTAAGCCTCACCTCCCTCCTTGGTCTTCCTTTGCTCTGATGTACCTATAAAGGTTTATTCCCTTCTTAACTGAGTTGGCTATCTTTCTCTCAGTTTGGGCCTTTGCATTTCTGACTGCCTTCCAGCCTCCTTTTGCTTTAACTGATACAGTTCTCTGTCCTGCTCCTGCTGCGATTCCTTGTACTTCCTGAATGCTTTCTTTTTCTCTTGAACCTTCACTGCCACTTCCTTTGAGAACCATAGTGGTTTCTTACATCGCCTTGTTTTGTTTATTTGCTTCACACAAAGGCTCGTTACCTCTGTGATGGCAGTTTTATTATTCCCCATTGTTCTTCCACCCTCCTTCCCACCATTTGCTAGTGCATTCCTTAGGCTTCGCCCATTTTGGCAAAATCAGCCCTCCTAAGTCCAGTACTTTTGTCTTTGTATGGCTTGACTCTATTGCTGTGTTTATTGTGAACTATACTGTTCGATGGTCGCTAGTTCCCAGATGGCTACCCACTTCTACATCTGTGATCCTCTCTCCATCTCCATTTGGGAGTATCAAGTCTAATATTGCTCCTCTCAAGTGGGCTCCAGTACTAGTTGTCTAAGGCATGCCCCTGTAGGGCATCTAGAATAACTGTACTCTTAAAGTGGCAGCTGCAACTGCGCTCCAGTTAACATCTGGCATATTCAGATCACCCATCAGCAATATCTCCCCTTTTTCTGCCATTCTAAGTATACTTTCTATCATCTCCTTGTCCATTTCCTCCCCCTGAGAAGGGGGTCTGTATACAACCCCTGTGCAGATTGTGGTGCCATTGCCTGTCTCCAAATTTACCCACAGTGCTTCTTCTCCTCCCTGTTTACCCTTTTGTTCTGTTGCTTTTATTCCTTCCCTTATGTAAGAACTACCCTCCCCTCTTTTACCCTCCCTGTCCCTCCTGTAGATAGTGTATCCTGGTATGTTTACGTCCCAGTCATGGTTTTGTGTGTACCATGTTTCTGTGACTGCACGATATCCAGATGTTCCTCCTCCATCAAGGCCACTAATTCAGGAAGCTTGTTACCTAGACTACGGGCATTGGTACTCATTGCTCTCCATTTTTGATGGCTTTACCTTCTGTTGCAGCATCCCCACTGACCGTTCTACCTTGGTCTTTTTCTCATTTAGTACCCTGTTTTGTAGGGAGAGGCTGGGATTTTTCTGCTGCTTGTCAGTGCCTCCCCATTGACTAGTTTAAAAGCTTGCCAATGAAGCATTTAAACCGATTGCTCAAAAGACTTGTTCCCTTCCTGGACAGATGCAGACCATCCTGCCAGTATAGGCTGGTGTCCCTCCAGGTGGAACCCCAGTCCCCAATGAAGCCAAACCCCTGTGCTCCGCACTATTTTTTCAACCATTCATTAAACTGCATGGTGCCAATTACCCTCGCCTCCCCATGCCTTTGACAGGCAGCACCTCTGAGAAGGATACTGTGTGTGCTACTTGTCTTAGGCCCCTCCCCAACTCTGCAATGTCCTCCTACACTGCTCTAACCTCATGATGAGCCAAGTCATTTGTCCCTAGGTGGACAATTACGTCCAGCTCAGAATCCCTTGCAGCTGTTGTTGTGATCCTGAGGATGCGCTTCCTGTCCCTCCAAGCCATGGCAGGCAGGCACCTTACTTCAGATTTCCCAGCTCCTCGCAGTTCTATCCCCCTAATAATTGAGTCCCCCACCAGGAGCTGCTTCCTTTCCTTGTGGTGTCCTCTGCCTCCTTCCTGTGGGCCTCCCTTGTGACAGTTGTCCTCAGCCTCCTTAGTCTCCTCTGCGGGTGTATCTATAGGGGAGCTATGCTCCCCCAGAATGTTGATTCATCAATACTATTGGCTAGCCTTCCTGGACATGCAGGACACCTACCAGCATATTCACATACACCCAAACCACCACGAATACCTAAGGCTCGTGGCGTTGGGTCAACAGTATCAATTCAGAGTCCTGCCCTTTGGGCTATCCTCGGTGCCTCAAGTTTTTACAAAGTGTTGTGCAGTTCACGCGGCGCATCTCATTAAAATTGGAATACAAGTATTCCCATATCTGGATGACTGGCTTTTAGCAAGTCCCTCCAGGCAATTGACTCTGGAGGCCGTGGCCACAGCCTCAGACTTGCTCACGACCATGGGAGTTCTGCTGAACCTCAGAAGTCACATTGCAGCCCTCCCAGAAGCTCCTTTTCATAGGAACTCTTCTGGACACCTTCTGTGTGAAAGCTTTTCTTCCAGAGGACAGAAGGAGCGATATCTTACAGATGGCCCGATTCATCAGAGAACACGGCTCTATTCGAGCTCTCTCTATGCAGCGGATGCTGGGCCTCATGGCATCTTCGGTGTTCATTGTACCCTTGGCTCGTCTTCACGTGAGAACCTCTGTGGATGCTCATTACTCAGTGGTCCCCAACCACTCACCCTCAGTCCTTTCTCATCAAGGTGACGGAACCTCTGAAGAGGTCACTTACCTGGTGGTCTCAGGAGGACAACCTTCTGGAAGGATATCCCTGCGCCCCTCCTGATCATCAGATCTCCATTACCACGGATGCGTCCCTGATGGGTTGGGGAGCTCACTGCCAGTATCTCCACACCCAGGGTACATGGACTCAGGATGAGTCTCAACTTCACGTAAACATCCTGGAAATGAGAGCTGTCCTCTATGCAGTCCGGGCTTTGAAGGACATACTCTGTCAAAAGAACTTTCTCCTTCAAACAGACAACAAGGCAGTGATGTTTTACATCAACAAACAGGGCAGTGCACACTCTTACCCATTGTGCAGGGAAGCAGTGAGAGTGTGGGAATGGTGCCTGGAGCACAAGGCTCCGATTCAGGCAGTTTACCTGCCAGGTGTACAAAACGAGCTAGCAGACTGTCTCAGCAGAAAACGGAGGCAGATCCTCACGAGTGGTCTCTCAACTCAACTGTCGTTCAGTCTCTCTTCAAAGAATGGGGAACTCCAAACCTGGACCTTTTTGTGTCCCCACTCAACGCAAAACTGCCTCTCTTCTGCTCCAAAAATCCATGACCTGGTGTTTTTGTCAGGATGCATTCAGGCTGCAGTGGACAAACCACTTTCTATATGTATTTCCTCTTCTTCCCCTAATTCAGAGGATACTGCTCAAGTTGGAGTCCCAGGGGGGCAGAATTATTCTCATTGCCCCCTTCTGGCCTCGGCAGATATGGTTCCCGCTACTCAACAGGCTATTGGAAACCTCCCCGACACCGCTTCCCCTTCAGACGAACCTTCTGACCCAGGGTCCTGTGGTCCATCCCAACCTGAAGTCGCTTCACCTTCACGCTTGGCTCCTGAGGAGATAGAGGTGAATAGGTTTAATGTTTCTCGCAGAGTTTCAGATATTCTTTTGGTCGTGTGCAAGCTGGCCACCAGAAAAACCTACACAGCTAAATGGAAGCGTTTCTCTATCTGGTGTGAAAAATCCTCTTGGAATCCTTTTTCCTGCCCACTGAATAAAGTCTTGGAGTATCTCTTAGACCTCTCAAACACAGGCCTACAATACTCCACAGTCAAAGTTCATCTTTGTGCCATTTCAGCATATAATGAGCCGGTACTTTCCATGTCACTGGCTCTTCCGCCCGTAGTTAAGAGGTTTCTTAAAGGTATTTTGCATACTAGACCTTCTATTAGACGTCCAGTTGCAGCCTGGTACATTAACCTTGTGCTAGACATGCTCACTCATAAACCTTTTGAGCCTCTAGCTACTTGCGAGTTGAAATTCCTCACTTGGAAAATGGCCTTCCTGGTGGCTACTACTTCTGCACAAAGAGTTTCTGAAATACATGCTCTGGTCACAGACCCCCCCCGCCAAATATACTGTATTTCACGAGGACAAAGTAAATCTTATCTGTGTCAGTCTTCATTCATCACTAGTGGGTTCAATGCCGGAGCTAGGACCCCGCGGGAGACTATTTTTTTTTCCCCCTGTGGGTGGAGTCGACACAGGGCCAGCGCCGCCCTTGAGGCCGACGTTTTACATGGCGCTCGCAGGTTGGCCATTATCTGTCATCCACTCTGCCCCAGCCCCAGTTCTTCTCCCGCCATCAAGTGAAGGCCTCATGTGGAGACTGTTCTACTATCATGATTTGCAGCCTAGTTAGTCGACCTTGTGTCTGTGCTGCCTCGGTTCTGTTCACCCTGCTCGACGTCGCTTCTGGCCGGTAAGATCGTTCCTTTATTTTTAAGCAGCGTCGAGTACTGTTTTTGTCTTTGTTTCTCGTACGGTCATGTCTCATCCGGGGCAAGAAACCATCAAAAGGGGGCAAGAAACCATCGAAAGTGGGTGGCCTCCTATGTGTCGGTGCCTCTGTAGACGCCTCTATTCCATGATGGACCAGCATGACTGCTGCCTCTCCTGCCTTGGCCCGACCCACGATATGGACAACTGCGACGCCTGCTTCTCCATGGACTGCCGAGTTGTCGAAATCCACGCGTTTAAAGTCAGACATGCGCCGGTGACATTTGGAGGCCGGGTTCGCAGTCGGTGGGCCAAGGCAAGGATTCTTGGCCCTTCTTCCGGGTCCCCTCCCAGTCCTATACGGCCCGTGGAGGAGGGGGCCGCCGCCTCTTAGCCTTGTCACGGCACGGGCTTCTTCCGCGGTGCAGGAGGCCCAGTCTGTCTCTCTCGGGGGCATCTGGCAGCGGCGCTCTTGATCCCGGTGCAGTTCGTGGCGCCGCGGGCTTGGAGGGTGGCGCAGCAGTCAGCGCCGGGTCGTCCAGTAGTCGCCATGCCCACTGTTCTACTGGCCAGACTCCATATGCATATCCTCCGGTGAACCCTCTGGGTACTGTGAGACCAGTACATGGATGGGTTAGACCAACCAGTCCTGGTCTCTTCCACCGTATCCAAGGTACTGCGGTGACAGATGGACCCCTTGAATCTCCTTTAAGGCGTCCCTTTCCAGATCTCTTCCTCACCCCCTGCATCAGATCCTAACCATGGATGCCTCAGGTCTGGGCTGGGGAGTGCACCTGGGTCCCTTCAAAACCCAGGGCTCTTGGTCCCAGTGGGAAGTCTCCTTGCATATCAGTGTCCTGGAGATGAGGGCAGTGCTCTACGCCATGCAGGCCTTTCAAGAAAACCTCACTCCAGGCCAATTGCTGGTGCAGTCAGACCATCTAAGCGTATTATACTACATTAACAAGCAGTGGGGTGGTTCACTCATAGCCCCTTTGCAGGAAAGCCATGAGCGTCTGGTACTGGGCATTGGATCACGGTCTGACACTCTCTGCAGTCCACATGCCAGGTATTTTAAACACTCGGGTGGACAGTCTCAGCAGGACTCAGTCCAGCATGCACGAATGGGAGCTTCTCTCATCCATTGCAGAAGACTTGTTCGACAGATGGGGGTGATCCAGAGTTAGACCTTTTTGCATCCCCACTAAGTGCCAAACTGCCCAATTTCTACTTACTAGATCCAGGGCTTGGAGTTTTCTGGTGAGGTGCATTTTCCCTCTCTTGGAGTGGAAGGTTTCTTTATGCATTCCCTCCATTTCCTCTGATTCAGAGGGTGCTGATCAAGCTGCAAATGGAGGGGGCCAGCATGATCCTGGTAGCTCCATTCTGGCCTCGCCAGATATGGTTTCCTCTTCTTCAGCAGCTGGCAGAGGAACGGCCGGTCCCTCTTCCTCTTTGCAGGAATCTGCTGACCCAGTCTCAGGGGACCTTGGTCTATCCCAACCTCAGATCCCACCATCTGCATACCTGTCTCCTGAGGACATACCCATCGCCAGGTTTAGGGTCTCTAACAGGGTGGTGAACATCCTAGTAGCCACCTGAAAGCATTCCACTCAAGCCACATGTGCCATGAAGTGGAAGCAGTTTGCCATCTGGGCTGCCAAACATAGTTTGGTCCCATTCACCTGCTCAGTGAATATCCTAGACTACATGATCTTACTCTCCGACTCAGGGGTCCAGTACTCTTCCCTCAAGGTCCACCTTTTGGCTAATTCTGCATTTCAAGAGTCCATGGGTGACCGCACAGTTGCTCAGCTGGATGTCTCCCGTACCTTTCTAAGGGGCATCCTGCATCTAAAACCCCTAATATGTTCCCCTGTCCTAGCTTGGGACTTGAATTTTGTTTTGGAAAATTGACTCTGTCTCCTTGTGAGCCAATCGCAACTTGTGATTCACACTTTCTCTCTAGGAAAGCATTGTTTTTAGTTGCAATTACTTCTGCTCGAAGAATTTCTAAGATTTAGGCCTTCTGGTGCGAGGAGCCTTATTTGATTCTTCACAAAGGTGGCAGGGTGTCTTTGTGCACAAACCCTAAGTTTCTCCCTAAGATGGTTTCAGTTTACACTCAGTCTATCCACGTTCCTGTTTATTTTCCTGAGCGTGCCAATCCAGGGGAAGCACTGCTCCATACGTTAGATGTGCACAGAACTTTGAAGTACTATCTGCTTAGAACTAAGTAGTCCAGAAAGTCAAAGCAGTTGTTTCCTTTGCAATGGGTAGAGAGGGCGTTTCAGTTTCTAAGCAGTGTTTATCCAAATGGTTGGCTAATTGCATTGTGTTCTGCTACAACAAATACAGCAAAGAATTGCCTGGTGCTGTCAAAGCTCATTCCGCCAGAGGAATGGCTACCTCAGTGGCTTGTTTCAGAGGGGTTTCAGCCGCTGACATCTGTGCGGCTGCCACCTAAAGTGCAGTCCATACTTTCACCAAGCATTATAGTCTGAACATTACCTCTAGAGCCCATACAGGATTTGGCAGGGCTGTGTTACAAGGACTCCTGTCATAAGTTTATGGAGAGCCCTCCTCCTCGATTCTGTTATGCACTTGTGACTGCTTGGAATTCGTTTCTGCGGTGTTGTCTGATGACTGAAATACCCCCAAAGAAGACAGAACAGTTATGTAAGAACTTACCGTAACAGTACAGTAGATCTTCGAAGGGATCTCAAGTCATCAGGTCTGCTTTCTCTCCCACCACCCCCCTTCTTGGGGCTCCTGTCTAGGAACTGGCTGTCTGGTGTATCCAGCCTTTCATTTAGGTCTGGGCACCTCTCTCCCCTATGTCCCCCATGGCAAGAGCCTATCTTCCTTAGTCTCTGGGGGAAAGAACCGAGGAGGGAGCTGGACCACTCACGCCTTTATAGGGTTGGTGACGTCAACAACATAGGTGGCCCCAGTTGTACTGCTGAAAATCTTCTGTGTGGATTCCCCTTCACCGACGGTGAAGTTCCTGCAGTGTTACTTGATGACTGACATCCTATCGAAGATCTACTGTTACGGTAAGTTCTTACTTAACCGTTCTTTGCTGTTACCTCTGCTCGAAGAATTTCAGAGCTACAGGCGCTTATGTGCGAGCAGCCTTGTTTGGTTTTCCACAAAGACAGGGTGTCTTTACATACGAATCGTAAGATCTTGCTTCAAGGAAGGTTCTTGCAGCAGGTCAGAGTGGTAAGACTAAGCTGCCAGGACCACATGGAAAACTTTTAGTTAGCTGTCTACCACGGGGGACCACTCCCTGCCGACGTCAGTCCCCTTGATATCAGGATAGCCTATATAGGAAGGCGGTCCTCCACACCACCTCAGTTCTTTTCCCCACTGTCGAACCGTGTACGTCAGATCTTAGCAGACCCCACAGCTTCAGTCGACTGCAATTTCCCGCACTTCCCGCGCTTTATTTTCATTTCAAGTGTGAAACATTGAATTTTCAGAGTTTTTTCTACGAGTTTGTCTTCTTCACCAGCCTCGTCTTCTGACTGCTCCATGAAGTGTGCCTGCAGCAGACAGATTCTTGAAAAGGACGGCCACTCTGTGTGTCTGATCGGCCTAGACCCAAGCCACGACACCAAAGCCTGCCAGTTCTGCCAGAAATTCAACCAGGCCACTTGAAGACAGCGTTTAAAAACTCTGCGGAGTCATCTTTTAAAACAGAAGTTGGCCATCATGGAAAAGGAGCTGCAGGCCAGGAGCTCTTCAGCCTCGCTGGCCCAATCCTCCAGGGCCTCCTCTTGATCTCAAAAAGAGAAATCCGGGAAGCACCAACACCGAGACAGGGCCTGGCCAGCTTTTTGGTCGCAGACATCTCACAAATCATCCACCACAATGGTGCCATCCTCCTACAGGGGGTCAACTCCTCCAGCCACACCAGCCCTTTCTTCCCTCGGGCTCCCAGTGGCTCAGTCGCCTGCCTCATCTCAATCTCAGGTGGAAGCTCTTCGGGGCAGGGAACTTCGTCTCCAACCCCCCAGCCCCTGACGCTTAGGCCCTTATCTTTTGCTGTCTTACTGCCAGCTTGCCTGGAACTGACAGACTCCTGCGCTACTGTGCTTGCCCGGGACTAAGAGCACCTTGTGTTCTTCTCTGCCACCCACTCCTCCCTTCTATGCCCTACACCTCACTCTACATGGGAACTATCCTCACTAGGGCCTATCATACTGTCCATTCTCTCAAACCAGGAATGCCGCCTGCCCGTACACTACCTGGCTTCTCTCTCCTGCTCTCTCCGCTCCCTTCTTCCCTTATGTACTCCTGCTATCCCTCCTCCTCCCAGCTGGAAATGTCGAAAGTAACCCTGGGCTATCCCTCCTCCTAGCCAGAGATGTCGAAAGTAACCCTGGGTCACCAAGCTTCCACATCACTTCCTTCTCCAGCTCCTGGTCTAAAGATTGCTCACATCAGTATTTGCAGTCTTACCTCCAAGTTCCCAGAACTGGAGGCGTGGATCACACTACACAAGCCCTACATCCTGGGACTTTGAGACATGGCTAAAGTTCCACCTTGCCGTCTCCACGTATCAGTTACCAGGGTACTCCTCTCTGCGCCTCGACAGGCCAGGCAAAAAAAAGGGCGGTGGTGTTGCACTTTTCATAAGGGAACCCATATCAGCTGGCATTGTCCTCTGCTCTGATCCCAAATCACCAAGTGAATGGCTCCTCTCAGAACTAACCGTAGGCAACAGCAAGAAAATAATCTTAGATTGCTGCTACAACTCTCCCACTGCTGGAACAGAGGGTCTGAACAGCTTCCTCTTGGGCCTTGTCTCCCTATCCCCTCAAAGAGATTACATTTTTCTCAGGGACTTCAGCTTAAACTGTCTGAGTAGCCACCTACCAGACTACATTAAACTCCTAAAACAATACAATCTGCTCCAGACAGTCACCCTCCCTACCAGAAAAAATTCACGCATGGCCTCCCAGACTCTTCTGGACTGGATAATTACAAACAGGGATGACTGTGTTCTGCGTGGTGGTACCATGGCAGACTCCATCAGTGACCATGCCCCAACATATCTCCTCTGGTCATCCAAGTTTAAACATCCCCCGCCCAAGTACCTGTCTTTTCGAAACTTCAGGAACCCCAACACATCAGGCCTTCTCGAGAAGGCTTGGGCCCTGGACTGGTCTTCTCTTTCCTCTCTTACCGACGTGATGGTGGCAGTAACCCTATGTCTTACCTCAAGAAACAGCTCTTGCAGCAGGTTACACCATTAGGACTGAAGCTGGCAGGCTGCAGGACCCCACAGAAAATTTCTAGCTAGCTATACCCAGCCAGGGACACCCCGCAACATCTGCCCCGCCCCGACATCAGATACCTCATAAAAGGGGCAGTCCCCCAGCATCCCTCAGTTCTTTTCTCACCATCGACTCACAAGCATCAGCTCCACGGATGCCATGAGCTACTGAACGACGCCAGAACTTCTTTCCTCAAGATTTCATTGATTTCTCCCTCTCATATGTCGGCTTCACCAGCCTCTTCCGTCGAACGCCCCTCCAAGTACACATGCGGCAAACGGATCCCATTTAAAGATAAACATATGGCCTGCATACAGTGTCTAGGCCCCAACCATGATACCAAGGCCTGCATCACTTGCCAGCAATTTAATAGCTGCACGCGAATCCACCTCCAGAAGCCACTTGATACTTTTTTGCTAGAACAAAAAGTTAAGGCGATGGAGAGAAGTACATCTTCCAGACGGGATTCGGCCAAATCAGGGAAGCATAAGGATAAAAGGAGGGAGAAGGACCGAAAGCAATCCCAGTCTGTCCGAACTTCGGACTCCAGGGACAGTTCAGGCTCAGCCCGCTCGGACAGGTCTCCATCCTGGGCCAAGTCTCCGCCTCCACGGGCAAAGATTCATACATCCGGTGGCTCAGGTATGTCCTCCTCTCTTCAGCCCCTTAAGATCCGGCCTAAGGACTCCCTTAGCCGGCCTTCGGGTTTTTCCAGCCAATCTGAGGCTTCAGACCAGCAACACAAGGCGAATTCCAAGTTGGCCACCAGAGTAGGCCCCAACTCCCTGGATTGGCACCGAACACTGACCAGAGATCGGTCTCCCAAACTCCACAGGGTCTCCAAGAAATGTCCGCTAAGCGGACCTCGGACCCTAAGCGGTCGATGGACCAGACGACCACAGAGCGTCCCCAGGAGCCAGCCCCTAGGACCGATGCCCCTCCATCCGCACCTGACACCGGATGACGGGCCCTATCAGAAGATGATGGTATGCACGTCAGCACACAGTAGACCGACGACCAGACGTCAAGGGATAAGGAGGAGGACCATACCCCTCTATTACCGAGGTCACCCAAAGACCCGTCAACGGGTACTTAGGTACCTCAGGGACTGGACCCCGGCCCAACGCCCGATAAGGACCAGACGCTGGGTCCATCCTTGGGCCTCAATATAAATGAAGTCATGGAGTTATTCTCCTACTGGTGGTAGACCATAAGGAAAGATGTGGTCCCCAAAAACCTCCAGGGGAAGAATTACCGCTGCCCAGACCACCAACCCCAGACAGACCCCCCACACCGCCTAGGGGCCGGTCTCCGGAGAAACGGAGCAAGGACAAATGGATGAGGTCCCATTCTCGGACCCTTCCCCGATCGCCTGGCAACCACAGAACTAAGAAACCTCGCAGGAGGTCCGACTCTTCCTCTTCAGACGAATCCCATCCAGGTGCCGCCAGCACTTCCAGGTCACCGTCACTGTTCAGTGTTCCTTTGCCTGTCCCCCTCCTCAGATCACCCCCGGATGATCCCTCATTCATGGACATAATGAGGCATATCCAGGAAAATATGGGATGGGACATGGAGGACCTGGACCCAGAGAGACAACGTCTGGCAGGTACTTAAGACAAAAAGATCCAAAACCTGTAGTGGTTCCACCGTTGGTGGACACTTTTCAGGATGCCATGAAGAAGAATCAGCATTTATATAGCGCTTTTTTATACACAGTATTCCAAAACGCTTTACAAGCAATGCTAGACTGGTAGTGAAGTGATTGAATGTGTGGTAGCAGCCATATCGCACATCATCACCGACACGCAGCCTGGATAATTGCATGAACCGGTTTATGGGAAGGAGAATGTTGGCCATGACACCGGGAATGTTCCCTGCTCTTTTCGAAGAGTACCCTGGGTTCTTTTACTTCCACCTGGACACCCACCAGGACGGGCAGAAGGGACCTCGGTTTAACGTCTCATCCGAAGGACGGCACACCCCAGCAGTACAGCACCCCCCAGTACTGCACTCGGATGCCAGCGATTTTTAGGTGCAAGTCCATCCTGGTGTGGGTTGAGAACCCACTACCTTCTGGTCCAGAGGCAGATGTGCTACCAACTGAGCCACGCTGACATCACAGGCTGAAGGCCACTTGGAAGCACCCATATTCTTCGCTAGCGGTCCCTAAGAAAGCAGACCGCCTGTATAGAGCTCCTATAGAGGCCCCTTACCTAGCGGAATAACCAGGAGCGGACTTTCTAATCATTATGGCCACCCATGATAGGTCCCAAAGACCTCAGCATCTTAGCACGCAGCCTCCAGGCCGCGAGTCCAAGCAGCTGGACTCCATGGGGGAGACTAATGTATAATGTGGCTACCTGTTCCATACAGTCACTGAACTGTCTGACCCATATGGTTCAATTTCAAAATGCCTTGTGGGAGCAAGGTCAAGATCTTGTCAGGGATCTTCCGGATGGAGACAAGAAAGAGGAGCTCCTAAAACTCTTTCAAACAGGCTCCGACTTGGGGACACATGTTCTCTGGGCTGCATAATATTCCACAGATTCAGTTGCTAGGGAAGCGGCAGCTGGTGTGTGTGCTTTAGAAGACACTCCTGGCTGAGGGTCTCAGGCTTCACACTCGATGTCCAGAAAGACATTTTGGATGTTCCGTTAAATGGTTCAGTCCTATTCGGGGAGGAATCAGAAAAGGTCATCACCAAGCTGCAGGACGCTGGTAAGGCTGTCCGGTCCCTACAAGCCATGTACAGGTCAAAACAGAAGCCCTTTCATAAGCTCTAAAACCACTTTCAATACAAGCAAGGTCAGCAACCCTGTTCTGGTCAGCAGACCAGAGGCAACTTTAACCGTAAGGGCCAACCACACTTTTCCAGAGGCCTGGGGGCAAGAAATACAAAGCCCACCCAGCCATCCGGACAGGACCCCACCACCACCTGACTCATCCCAGACCCCTGCTCCTCCTCTAGATCAAAGACTAACTTTGGACCAATGAATTCTACAGCTCATTCAAAGAGGATACTCTATCGAGTTCCTCGAGCACCCTCTCACGAGGACCGTGATCTTCACTCCCTCATATTTAGGACAGCACGCTGCAGTCATCCAACAGGAGATCTCTGCCTCCCAAAAAGGGGGTCATACAGGAGGTACCCTGGAACCAGAGAGGAAGGGGATATTATACCCACTTCTTTCTGGTCCACAAAAAGATGGGGGATATGTGCCTGATCCTAGATCTCAGTGACCTCAACTCCTCGGTAGCGTACAAACGCTTCCAAATGGTCACTCTACCAGGCCTTATTCCAATGCTCAAACCAAACGCTTGGCTAGTCTCGCTAGACATGCAAGACACGCATCTCCACCTCCCTATCGCTCCACTGCACAGAAAATTCTTGCGGTTTGAGTTTCAGGGGCACCACTACCCGTTCCAGGCCCAGCCTTTCAGCGGCCCCACGGGTTTTCACCAAGTGCCTGGCAGTAGTAGCAGCAACCCTTAGGAGACAAGGCCACTATGTTTTCCCCTACTTGGACGACTGGCTTCTCATGGTCCTGTCTCAAGGGGAATGGAACAGGGCGTTACAAGACACCTACACTCTGTTCACCTCTTTGGGCATCACAATAAACCTGGCAAAGTCTTTGTTGATTCTCACACAAAGGCTTCAGTTCGTTGGCACGGTACTAGATACTTGCAACGGCAGAGCTTTTCTGCCAGAGACAGAGCAGAACACTTATGAGCACTGATTCAGACAAGCAGTATGAGGAAGCAGGTCCCTGCAAGAACCATGCTATGCCTTCTCGGGCACATGGCAGCCGTTATTGCCACAGATCCCCTCACTCGTCTTCATATGAGTCACTCAGTGGACTCTGAGTCCAGTGGGATCAACGCCAAGGCCATTTGTATCACCTAGTGTCAGTTCCCAATTCCATTGTAACAGCCCTATAGTGGTGGCTGGTGGCTCATTCCAGAGCACCTCTCAGTAGGGGTCCCCTTTCAGCACCCGTCCCTTCACCAGTACTCACCACGGACGCATCTGGGTCCGGCTGGGGCACCCACCTGAGCAGCATAAGAACACAGGGCAGTTGGTCGCCATTGGAAGCACATCTCCATATAAATGTTCTGGAGACGAGGGCAGTCCTGTATGCGCTTCAGGCTTTGAATCCAGACATTTCCCTGGGACACTTGAAGATTCAGACGGACAACACCTCAGTGGTGTTCTACATCAACAAACAAGGGGGCAGTCATTCCTACCGACTCTTGTCGGGAGGCTGTGAGAATTTGGGATTGGGCCTTGCAACATGACATCACTCTCGTTGCAGTGCATGTTCCCGGAGTTTGCAACATACTAGCAGACCTTCTGAGCAGGTCACGATCTAGCGCCCACAAATGAGAACTACTTCAGTCAGTAGTAGAAATGCTGTTCGACAGGTGGGGAACGTCAGGCTTAGACCTGTTCGCATCCCCATAGAATGCAAAACTGCCCAACTTTTGTTCACTAGATCCAGGGCCTGGAGTTTTCTGGCGAGACGCGTTGTCCCTCTCTTTGACAGGCAGGTTCCTCTACACCTTCCCTTTGATCCAGAGAGTTCTCCTCAACCTGCAGGCAGAACGGGCAACCATGATCATAGTAGCGCCATTCTGGCCCAGACAGATAGTTTCTGTTCTCCATCAGTTGGCACAAGACCCACCAATCCCCCTTCCTGTTAGCTCACACTTGCTGTCCCAGGAAGAAGGGTCGCTGGTTCACCCGAACCTCAAGTCTCTGAACCTGGACACTTGGCTCCTAAAGACATAGCCATTCACAGACATGGTGTGTCGGGCAAAGTGTCCGACATCCTAGCGGCAGCTAGGAAACCCTCAACCCACGCCACCTACACCATGAAATGGCGCAGGTTTTGCATCTGGGCTACTGCACAGAGCCTAAATCCACTTAACTGTCCAGAAAAATCAGTTCTGGACTACCTACTTTCCTTATTCCAAACAGGGTTGGCATACTTCTCCCTTAAGGTGCACCTCGGCACTATTTCAGCTTATCGTGCACCAATTGGACAGAAATCTCTAGTACAGCTAGAGGTATCGGGGTTTCCTACAAGGCATTCTCCACCTTAGGCCACCATTACAGATCAGAGTCCCTGGTGGGATCTTCTCTTTGTATTAGAGCAGCTGACACTGCCCCCCTTTGAACCAGCCGCAGATTGCAAGCTACGCCTTCTCTCATGGAAGGCGGTATTTTTAGTTGCAGTTTTTTCCACACACGAAAGGTGCAAAGAACCTTTTTTGATTTTTTTTTCACAAGGACAGGGTGTCCTTAAGAACTAATCCTAAGTTTCTTCCCAAGGTAGTGTCAGAACTAACTCTTAACCAGAACATAGACCTTCCTCTATACTACCCAAGGTATACCAACAAGAGAGATGCTCTCCTGCACACATTGGGCATGCACAGAATTCTCAGGTTCTGCCGGACCAGGACCAGATCGCACCAACAGTCTGACCAGCTGTTTTTGTCCTTTGCCCATAGGATGTTAGGGGCACCAGTGTCGAAACAGACACTCTCTAAATGGCTGGTGAACTGCATTGTGTTTGCTACCAGAAGCGAAACAAACCCTTACCGGGTCTGGTAAAGGGATATTTTACCAGAGGGGTGGTTACATCTTTCACTTCCCTGAAAACTGTTTCAGCATCCACTACTTGTGCAGCTGATCATCTTCGAGATACAGCTCTTGCAGCAGGTTACACCATTAGGACTGAAGCCGGCAGGCGTCGGGACCCCACAGAAATTTTCTAGCTAGCAGTCTTCAGCGGGGACCGCCTCCGACGTCGGTCCCGTCCCCAACATCAGGCGTAGTACATAAGGAGGCGGTCCCGCCAGAATCCCCAGTTCTTTCCCGCCATCGACTTGCATGTCTCGACCTCATCGGTTTAGTCTAGCACGCGACGACCAGGAAATCCATTCCAAATCATCTTAACTTCGGAAGAAATCCTTAAGGGAGCATGCAACGCTTATTTTGATAGGGCCTTTTTGGCCCAGGCAAATTTGGTTCCCGCTTCTGAATCAGTAGTCCTGGGAACCTCCGCTTCCTTTACCAATCAGCTCCCACCTGTTGTCTCAGGAGGAGGGTTCACTAGTCCACGTGGACTTACATTCATTGAATCTGCACGCTTGTCTGCTAGAGACATAGCTACGTTGCAACAAGGGGTCTCGCAAGAGATCGCAGATGTACTTTCTGCCGCCAGAAAACCAGGGACACATGCAACATATGCCATGAAGTGGCGCAGGTTTTACCTGTGGTCAAGCACGGTTTGCCGCTCTTAGACTGTCCCACCGGAGAAGCTGTTTCTGAGTACCTGCTTTTCCTCTTTCAATCCGGCTAGCTTTACTCGATCAAAGTGCACCCTTGTGCAGTCTCAGCTTATCATGCCCCCATAGGCCACGCATGGTGGCCCAGCTGGATACTACCCGTGCTCTTTAAGGGGGTCCTCCACCCTCATGCTTCCACAGGATCCTTCGCCCCTCCTTGGATTTACCCTTCGCCTTGAGCAGCTTACGCTGCCACCTTTTGAACCTGCCGCAGATTATGAAGCCACGCTTGTCATGGAAAACGTTGTTCTTTTGCTGTTACTGGCAGAAGATTTCAATTACATGCTGTCATGTGCAAGGAGCCTTATTTAATTTTTCATCAGGATAGGGTGTCCCTGAGGACGAATCCTAAGTTCCTGCCTAAGGTGGTTTCAGCCCTTACTCTTAACCAGGAAATTGATTTACCAGTGTACTTTCCTAGGTACGCCAATCGAGGAGAAACACTGCTCCACACCCTGGATGTTCACAGGTGTCTCAGATATTATTTGACCAGAACAAAACAGCACTGGAAAGCAGAGCAGCTGTTCGTTTCCTTTGCTAAGAGGATGAAAGGGGCCGCAGTTTCGCAACAGACCCTTTCACGCTAGCTCATTCAGTGTATCTCGCTTTGTATTGACAAGCGTAAGAAACCCTTACCAGGAGTGGTCAAGGGCCATTCCACAAGAGGAGTGGCTACCTCCTTTGCAGCACTGAAGAACGTGTCTACATCGGCTATATGTGCCATAGCCACCAGGAGTTCGGTGCACACTTTTATCAGGCATTATAGCCTGGATATCGCCTCAAGGCGAAGAGCTGGTTTCGGCCTAGCCATTCTTCAGGGACTTCTGTCTTATGCTCAGGACGGGTCTCAATTTCCGTCTTGCCTCCTCCTGATGGCTTTTCAAAAGCGCCATTGCTTGGGAATCAGTCCTAATGGTGTAACCTGCTGCAAGAGCTGTATCTCGAAGAAGATAGTACAGTTACGTAAGAACTTATTGTAACAGTAGATCTTCGAGAACAGCTCTTGCAGCAGGTACCTTCCCGCCCACCATTCCCCCTTGGAGGAAATAGGTTCCAGCTAACACTATCCTTAGGATCAGAAAGGTTGGTTCTTAGTCTTGGCCATCTGATGGCGGGTCCTCGGTCTCCTCTTCTGATGTCATCCAGCAGCTGGAAGTCGCTGGCGGGAGAACTGGGGATTCTGGCGGGACCGCCTCATATGTACTCGCCTGGCGTCGGGGGCCGGGACCGGCGTCGAAGTGACCCCTTCGAAAGACTGCTAGCTAGAAAATTTCTGTGGGGTCCTGACGCCTGCCGGCTTCAGTCCTAATGATGTAACCTGCTGCAAGAGCTGTTCTCGAAGATCTACTGTTACGGTAAGTTCTTACGTAACTGTACTTTACTTGGGATTACGGTGCACAAATTCATCAGACATTACAGTCTGGACATTGCCTCTAGGTGCAGAGCAGACTTTGGCCTTACAGTCCTGCAAGGGCTGCTGTCATGAGGGGTTTCCTTTACCCTTCCCCTATCTTCCTCCCGAATTTAGGGGTAATACCTTCGCTGCTTGGGACTCCATCCTAATGGTGTAACCTGCTGCAAGAGCTGTTTCTCGGAGTACGGTAGTACAGTTACGTAAGAACTTACCATAACAGTAGATGTTCGAGAACAGCTCTTGCAGCAGGTAGTTTCCCTCCCACCTTCCTCTCAGGAGGTCTACTTTCTCCATACAGTTTCAGAAACGAATATTTTTTTATTGGCCTTCCTCTGGAAGCAGATCCTCGGTCTCCCCATCAGAATCAGATTGCTATGCCGGCATCTCCGGTGGGAGAACTGAGGGATGCTGGGGGACCGCCTCTTTTATGAGGTATCTGACATCAGGGCGATGCCGATGTTGGGGGCAGTCCCCCGCTGGGCATAGCTAGCTAAACATTTTCCGTGGGATCCTGCAGCCTGCCAGCTTCAGTGATAGTGGTGTAACCTGCTGCAAGAGCTGTTCTCAAAGATCTACTGTTACAGTAAGTTCTTACTAACTGTACTTTACACAGACCTTTACGACCCTCCCTCTTTCCTGTCACTACAAGAGGGTTAGAGGCAGCTGCTCGCGCTGGGTATCAAAGGACCTCCTTACGCTGTGAAAGATAGGGACCATGCTTAGTCCACCTAAAAGGTCTCCCCTTCCCCTGCTCTCTGGGACGCCTTCAGGCGCCAGAGAAATCTGTGTTAACACCTGGCCAAGTCCCTCAAGCAGAATTATTTCCATCACCTCCAACAGGCTAACCTTGGTGACCCTAGGAAATTCTGGTTATCCATTGGCTTCCTCCTTAACCCCCACTACAGCAAGGCACCCCTGCAACTAAACTCCCCAGATGGTCACATTACTGAGCCACTGGAAGTGGCCGGGGCTTTCAATGACAAGTTCACAGACCTGACCATGTATCTAAGTAAACTTCCAAATGGCCTGCCAAATAGCTTGGCCCCCATCTCTAACCCTTTGTTGACTCCTCCTGGGCCCACCACCCATCCTCACAATCCACCTTTCTATTTCATAGCCCTCTCAACTTCTGACACCGCTAAACTCCTTAAAAGCCTCCCAAATCATGGGTCACCTGGGTCTGATGGTCCCTCCCCAGTTTTCCTCAGGCTCGTCTCACTAGCTATCATAGAGCCTCTGACCTGTATCTCTAACCTCGCCCTCTCCTCCTCCTCTATGCCCGACCCCTGGAAGATTGCCAAGGTTACTCCCATCTTCAAAGCAGGTGATCCTCTATCCACAGACAACTATCATCCCATCTCCATTTTCCCCCCACCTTAGTAAACTACTAGAGAAGGCCATCCACCACCAGCTCGCTGAGTACATGGGGAAACGCAGCCTCCTCAGTAGCCAACAGCTGCTCTTGAAAGGGTTACAATCTGGTTCCTGAGCTACCTCTCTGGTTGCACCCAGTTTGTGTGCATTGGACCTGCCAGCTCTCCTACCCTGTCCGTCTCGACGGGTGTGCCCCAGAGCTCCATCCAGGGTCCCCTTCTATTCTCTTAATTTATCAACTTCCTGCCCTCAGACAGCCTGAAATGCCACTCCCTCCTCTGTGCTGACAACCTTGTACTTTACTACAGTGATAAATCCCCTGTCCTCATCTCCTCTGTTCTTACTCATAACTGTGCAATGTCCCACTACTGGTTTGCAGAAAACCTCCTCTTGGTTGATGCTAAAAAATCGAAATCCATGCTATTTGGATCCAAGCCATTTCTAGCCAAATCCAAAACTCCCTGCTCTCAATATCATCTCCCAGATGGCCAAGCTCTGGAAGAAGTTGACACCTTTAAATACCTTGGTGTCCTACTTGACCCCTCCCTCTCTTTCACAGACCCCATCAACTCTCTGGTTCTAAGATTCCACCAAAAATTAGGTGCAGCCTACAGATTTCGGCAGTACCTTACCCCCAAAAGCCAGACTGGCCATAGTCCAGGGTAATCTACTGCAAATCCTGGACTACTGCTCTCCCATCTATGCTAGGATGTCCTCAACCCTGATGTCCAAGTTTTCTTCTGCCTACAACCATGCATGTCGTTTCACCCTGCTAGCCCCATTTTTTACTCACCACTGTGTCCTCTACAGTACACTAGGATGGCTTCCACTGCAGTGCCATTCTCCCTTGCCCTTGGCAGCTTGGTTGACTCCGCCATCCGGACTGGCCAGGGGTCCCCCCTTTGCAGCCATCCTCTTGGTTCATACAGTTTGTCGCCTGTGCTCTCACAGGATCCCCCCTCTGTATATTCCCAGGGTATCCACTAATATGGGCAGTAGAGCCCTGTCGGTAGCTGTCCCAGTGTTATGAAATCAACTACCTTCCAAGCTGTGCTCCACCAACACCCACGGCCACTTCAAATCTCGCCGTAAAGAGTAGCTCATGGCGCCCTCTGGGTGCCATTGCTTCTCTGGATAGTCCATATACTGTTGTATATAGTATGTAAATATTTATGCATTTTGTTTTTCTTCTAGTACTGGTATAAGCTTAGTAGATCTATGTATTACAAACCTTGTACCTTAGTGGAACTCTGCCCTCAAGCTACCCTGTATTCTAGTGTACCATTGTTACCTGTTTATTGTAAACATACATTATTTGTAATCATGTTTTATAGTCTTAACTTTCGACAGTCTTATGCATTGCTGTTTGTAACTCTGTGCTGCTGTATGGTGGCCCGGGTCGTGACTGAAAATGGTCTCTGGGATCAGTGCACTCACCCAGTTACCAAAGTCATAAATAAATAAAAATTATCCTCCACAGCCTCTTAGCCAGGTGGCTTGGCCAGTCTTGGTACTTCGAGCAGTGGCTCTACCACCATCGCCCCACTTGCCCTGGCGCAACCTTCATTGGCTCCCATCTTGGGGGGGCTACCTCCAATCTGACCAGGCAACGCCCACAGCAGGCCACCACCGTCTCCTCCTCTCTGGTGTCTCCTCTGCCTCCTTCTTGTGGGTCTCCTTCCCCCAGGCGTTGGCTTCACCTGTAGGACTGGCACGGGCGGACCCTTTGCCAGGCTGCACTATGCTGACGCTCGCTGAGCCGCCACCAGTGCTACCATAACCCCAGCTCTTGGGTGCGGCACCATCATTACCCCTGCCGCAGCCAATGCCCATTCTCACCAATCACCGGATCGCTACCCAGTGCCAGTTCGACTAACGCCCGGGTATCCTTCGCCGGCTCCTCAGCTGTCGTTTCCCAACCCTGCCATCTCCTCCATTCCAGCTGGTGTATAACATAGCACCCCAGGTGGATTATTTATTTATTTCAATTTCGTTAACCGGGTAGACCCTCTGGGACCCGAAGGTACCTTTTTCAGGGGCGACCCGGAGTTAGTTACAGGTACAATCATGTGGCAGTGCCAACAGTAGATAGAAATCATACATACATACATTCATTGGTAGACAATGTAGAACATTCAGGACATAGTTACAAAATGACTAGACAAGCAGTGGGTACATTTTAGTACAGGGCAGTTAATCTACTACTATAACAGATACAAAGACTAGAAGTGCCTTAAGTAGAGGTTAGCCCCCACTAAGTTCAGTGCAGTATGAAGGAACCATTGTCCCTGTATTAATCCTGTTCAGCTCAGCCACTGTTCAGGTGCACTTGCTACTATTTAGCAGGTGTTCTCGGAGGCCTGTTCTGAAAGAGCATAAGGAGTTGGCAGATTGCCGGGCAGCGGGGAGCTTATTCCAGAGCAAGGGGGCTGAGTGGGCAGAGGATTTGCTTCCAGCAGTTGACCTTATCCTGGGTACTTCCAGATAGTTCTTACCAGAGGTCCTGAGTACTCTGCCTGTCCTCTTGGGTTTTAGAAGGCTAGCAAGAGACTCTGATGGGGGGGTCATGCTGTAGTTTGAATGCATGGCACAATAGCGGGTACTGGAGCCGGTGGCCTAATGAAGGCCACTTAAGGGAGGCTTGTACCTCACAGTGATGCCTCCTCGGGTGCGACTTAGAGGCAAAGCGGGCTATTTTGTTACAGAGTGCCTGCATTCCCTTCAGGATTCCCTAAGCTGGTTCCATCTTCTGTGCTAGCAGTCCAGCGCTGAACACAGCCGACCACAGGGCGCTCCCCAGCCCGCCCTCGAGCAAGGATCCAGGATTCCCTGAGCAGGTTCCAGCTTCTGCGCTAGCGGTCCAGCGCTGAACCCTGTCAGCCGCAGGGCGCTCCCCATCCCGCCCTCAAGAGCAAGGATCTAGGATTCCCTGAGTGTGTTCCATCTTTTGAGCTAGTGGCGCGGCGCTGCACACAGCCGGCCACAGGGCGCTCTCCAGCCTACCCTCAAGAGCAAGGATCCAGAAGTTGGCCCGGTGGTGCTGAAGGTTGAGGCACTGGACGCCACAGCTCGTGCTGTGCCAGCAACCCCAGGTTCGAGAACAACCGTGGGTTGGCAGGGGAGGGAAGGGATCGAGTGTCCGGAGGACTGCTCTCCCTTCCTGGAAAGGGATTTGGGGTTGTGCTGCTCCAGAGTGGTGGCCAGGGGCAGCGACTGGATGCGGCGCAAAAGCTGAAGCTGGGGGACGGAGCTTTGGTAGGCGTCGGTGCTCAGCACTGTGGACAACATTGTACGTCCATGCTGTGCAGGAGAGAAAACATCAGAAAAACCCTCTGGAGCACCAGTAAGGTGACGGAAACCCTGTTGGCATGCCAGCATCCCAGTGCCAGCCCAGCACACCCTGGACTTCCATGGCCAGGCCCGGAGACGAGGTAGGTCCCTCTAATTTCCAGAAAGAGCCGCCAGGGGAGGGTGGAAGTCATTCGGGGGGGGGGCAGGGGTTCAGGCTGGGAGCGAGAGGCAGCAGCTGAAGGGGTACTCCCAAAGGATGCCCGAGGCCTCGAAGAAAAAAAACAAAGCAAGGATCCAGGTACGCTTCAGGAAAGCAGCTCCAGCTCAGGTTGCTAACTGTGAACTCTGTGGACAGTGCCTGAATTTGGGTCTACTATAGGCTGATTCAGCACACCGTCTCTCCCTGATTGGCTTCAACTCCTGGGGATTTGAGCTGCCTGACGCCTTCCCCTGGCGCTCATCTGTCTGCTGCCTAAATTTATTTTCTTTTCCTAACCTCTGCAATTGAATCTGTAATTAGCCTAATGTACCCACTGCTGAATTTGAATTGCTAGTATAGGGAACTACAGCAAATACCTCCCCCCCCCACCACCTAAGTGTCCAGTATCCCATTAGCAGATTATAAAGATCTTCCTGGACATAAAGTTTCCACCACTCACTCACACTAATGGGATCTACGCTGGAGGCGCTAGGACCCAGTGGGAGCAAACCTTTCAAGAGGGCCGGCGCCAGAGATGGAGCCGCAAGGAAGCGGCACCGTGAGCCCCAGCTCGTGCGGTAAAGACTATCTTGGCATTGACCCTCCAACCGCCTCAGTTCCTTTTTTCTCACCATCGACGCGCTTTCAGTGACGACGACGTCACTGGCTGAGTCGAACTTCAAACTAGCAGCTTAGTTTTCAGTTTATTGTTTCGTAATTTATCTTCGAAATAAGTACAGATTTATATTTAAGCTGTTCAGTCAGCCAGGCTGGGTCCGATCCGCTGCCCTCTCCAGAGGGAGGGTCCGACTGTGGAAGGTCCGATGCTCGGGGAGATGGGCAATCCCCCCCGAAAGCATAAAAGGAAACGGTCCCACTCTCGGCACCATTCAGCCTCGAGCTTTTCTTCGGCACACAAGTCGAAAAAGAGAAGGCATCACTCGAGATTGACTTGTGGTATGTCTGCGTGTCAATGGTCGGTTATTGGGTCCAGGCGCCGGGCTCCACCTCTGTCGGAGTCACTAGTGTCTGTCTCCGGTGGCCGACCTCCTTGACATCGGAGCCCGTCCCCGCCTGTTGGAAGGGCTTCCAATGAGCAGTTTCACCAGTGGGCTGCTCTTATGGAGCAATGGGCTTGGAGGTTGGTCCAGCTGCCTGATCCGGTCACTCCGAGGCTTTCGAGCCGTTCGAAGGAATGGGTAGGGTGGTTGGACCTTCCTAGTCGCATGGTGCCTTCTTCAATGCCATTGACTCCACGCTCAGGTATTTTCTCTCCCTCACATGGCTGCAGCGCAGGGGTTCACACCGATGCCTGTATTTCCTGCCAGTTTTCTTTATTTTACGTCAAATCGCAGTTTTCAGACCCTTGGGACACTCTACACCGTCTGCTATGTCGGCGCCGGGGAGTCTGTCGGCGCCATTCATGGTGTCATGGGCTCTGTCGGCACCATGTGCTGGGCTGTTTCTGATGGCGCCGACTTCCTTATGTTCAGTGCCGTGTTCTTCGTCTGTGTTGAGGCTTGCTGCGGTGCCGTCTGGCCTTCAGGGGTTCTCGACTCCGAATCTTTCCTCTTCTACTTTCCCTACTGATTTTCACTGCTTCACTGTCCATACAGTCCCTCCTGGACTGTCAGGAGATGATTTTGAACCTGACCCAGATCTTCAACTGGGTGATGATGTTAAAGGAGCAGGGATCAATTCTGCTACAGAGCCTGTGGTCGAAGACCTTTCCTTTAAGTCACTGCTTAAAAATTTCAGTTCTACTCTTTCTTTCCAGACTACAGAAATCGATCCTGGGAAGCTTTTAATACTGCAATACCTACATGTCCCAGAGATCCCTATGGATTTAACTCCTCCAGTACAACCCTCTTTGAGACCCTCTCTCAGATGGTATGGAACAATCCTGCTCTCTTTCCTTCCATGGCTAAGTCCATAGATAGGAAATATGCCCCTCCCAAGGATCGTCCCATATTGGCCTCACAAGCCTTTGCTGATCCCATTATAGTCAGAGAGGGATAAGGCCGTCATTCCTCAGGCATCTACAGCCTGGCCTATAAATAAAGAATCTCACAAGATAGATACGTTAGGTAAGAGAGTCTTTGCTGCCTCCACCCTGGGTATGCGTATTGCCAGCTACCAGGGCTATTTTTCTCAATATGAGTATGTTCTGTGGCATTCATTCAAATGGTAGAAGCTCTACCCAAGTCGGAAACTAATTCAGAGCTACTTCAGACCATAACCAGGGGTATTGAATCCAACAACCAACAGGTTAAAGCTGCAATGGACGCTTTTGATACTGCTTCCCGAGCAGTGGCTGGCATCTGCACCCATCGCTACTCTTGGCTACGTACTTTAGGCTTCACGAATGATGCCCAGCAGCAAGTCATGGCTTTACCCTTCAACGGTATGTATCTGTTCGGGCCCCAGGTGGAGCAAGCTCTGGAAGCCACACAGAAGACTAGTTCTGCCATTAAGATGGTTCGACCTGCACCCGCCTCCTCCTGGGAGTGCCAACAAGCGTCAGTTTCACAGTCATCAGTCCTTTCGGGGCCAAAGCAGAGGAGGTTTTAACAAAAAAACACATCCCTCAGCCACAAAAGAAAATGCAGCAGAAGGCACAAGGCCCCAAAGCGCCCAGTGCCACCTTCTGAGTTTCTGGCCCAGGTCCCACCTCAGCTGTCCGAGTGTAACTCCTCCTCAGCGGTGGGAGGACGTCTGACTCAGTTCTGCAACCAGTGGAAATCCATAACTTCAGACAAATCGGTCTTCCAGATAATTCGCAAGGGGTACTCGCTCAATCTTTTGGAACTCCCTCCAGATCATCCCCCAAACAGCCCAGGCTGTCAGCAGTACAGTCAGACCTTCTTGCTTCAGAGGTACAAGGCCTTCTGAACAACAGGGCAGTAGAAGTAGTTCCGCTGGATCAACGAAACACAGGTTTCTACTCCCATTACTTCCTGGTCCCAAAGAAAACTGGTAGTATGCGCCCCATTCTGGATCTCAGAAAGTTAAACAAGTTCCTTCTCAAGGAGAAGTTCAAGATGATATCGCTAGGTACCCTGCTGCCTTTTCTTCATCAACATGATTGGCTAGCCTCCCTGGACGTGCAGGATGCCTACCAGCACATTCCTATACACCCAAAGCACCACAAATACCTAAGGTTTGTGGCATTGGGTCAACATTATCAGTTCAGAGTCCTGCCCTTTGGGCTATCCTCGGTGCCTCGGGTTTTTACAAAGTGTTGTGCAATTCTTACGGTGCATCTCAGGAAAATCTGAATACAAGTGTTCCCATATCTGGACAACTGGCTCCTAGCAAGTCCCTCCAGACAAGGAACTCTGGACACCGTAGCCATGGCCTCAGACTTTCTCACGCCCATGGGAGTCCTGCTAAATCTAAACAAATCACAGTTGCAGCCCTCCCAGAAGCTCCTCTTTATAGGAACTCTTCTGGACACCTCCTGTGCGAAAGGCTTTTCTCCCAGAGGACAGAAGGAGCGATATCTTACAGATGGCCCGATACATCAGAGAAAACTGCTCGGTTCAAGCTATCTCGATGCATCCTCGGTGTTCACTGTACCCTAAACACGTCTCCACATGAGAACCTCTCAGTGGATGCTTAGTACTCAGTGGTCCCCAACCACTCACCCTCAGTCCTTTCCAATCAAGGTGACAGAACCTCTGAAGAGGTCACTCGTCTGTTGGTCGCAGGAGGACAACCTTCTGGAAGGATATCCCTTTGCTCCTCTGGATCATCAGATCTCCATTACCATGGATGCATCCTTGATGGGGTGGGGAACTCATTGCTAGAATCTCCACACTCAAGGTACGTGGACTCAGGAAGAGTCCCAGCTTCATATAAAACGTCCTGAAAATGAGAGCCGTCATCTATGCAGTCCGAGCCTTGAGGGACAGTAAATACTAAACTCGGGGTACTTTTTCGGCACAGGAAAAGCCTCACTACTAATGTTCTCCATCTCTCCATTCTCTCCATGGTTGACTACAGCCTGGTGGCCTACAGAGCAGCGACTAATACCACCCTCAAGAGGGTGGGCACGGCTCTAAACAAGGCCTGTAGATTGTTATTAGATGCTGACCGGCTCACACACACCTGTGTACTCTATGAGAAAGCAAACATATTAAGCATCAAGAATAGAATCCCATACCAGACGTGCCTCCTAGTAGGAAAGCCATGCCAGGCCTAACTCCTCCCTGTATCACTGACCTGATTACCTTAACCAATTCCATGTACAGGACCAGGAATAAAGAACTACACCCATTCTGTGTCCCTTTCCGAAGGACAGCTCTTGGACAAAGATCCTTCTCCTACCGTGCCCCACTGTGGCTTAGTGAGATCCCAGCTAATACTCTAAATGCTGCTAACCCTAGAAACTAGAACCTTCAAAGTCAAACATAAGCAGTTTCTACTGCAAAAGAAAGTCTAAAGTGCTAAACTGTGCAGAGCAGGTCTCCAGAATCCTGCCTACCAGCAACTACTCATGGACTCACTCACATGGACCACCCCTGCCCACTCCCTACCCCCTGTCCCCCAGACTGTGGCACCTCATGCTTCGTAGCTCTTATTCCATAGAAACATAGACTTTGACGGCAGATAAGGACCACTTGGCCCACCCAGTCTGCCTATTTCCCTACCTGTTGGATAAGCTGCAGATTCTATTTAACCAACAGCCTACTTCCTGCAACCCCCCACTATAATTGCCTTATGTCTGTCCCATACATGTTTGAATTCCCCCACTGTTTTAGACCCCACAACCTCTCCAGGAAGGCGGTTCCATGCGTCCACCACTCTCTCCATGAAAAAGAATTTCCTCACATTACCCCTGAACCGTCCCCCCCTCTAACTTTTAATTGTGCCCCCTCGTTCTTACACATCTCTTTTTCTGAAAGATGCTACCCTCCTGGACTTTGTTGATTCCCTTGAGGTACTTAAATGTTTATATCATGCCCTCCTGTCCCTCCTTTCATCAAGGGTATACATATTAAGCTGTCTCAGTCTCTCTTCATATGGTTTCTGTTGTAGACCCTGCACCATTTTAGTTGCCCTCCTCTGGACTGCTTCCAACCTGTCTATGTCCTTGCATAGATGAGGTCTCCAAAACTGCACGCAGTACTCCAGATGTGGTCTCACCAACTGTCTGTATAGAGGGATAACCACTTCCCTCTTTTTCTACTTGTGATGCCCCTCCCTATGCATCCCAGTATCCCCCTGGCTCTTCTTACTGACTTCTCACATTGCTTACCCACTTTTAGGTCATCTGATATGACTACACCCAGATCCCTTTCCATTATTGTTGTCGTTAGTACCTCCCCTGCTATTGTGTAGTCTTTTCCTGGATTTTTATTTCCCAGGTGCATTACTTTGCACTTCTTTGCATTGAATCTTATTTGCCATATGTCTGACCATTCCTCCAACCTTGCCAAGTCCCTTCTCATCCTTTCTACCCCCCCCCCCGTGTATCAACTCTGTTACAGATCTTTGTGTCATCTGCAAAGAGGCATACCTTTCCTTCCAGACCCTCTGCAGTGTCATCTATAAAGACGTTAAAGAGGACTGGACCCAGTACTGAGCCCTGAGGTACTCCACTAGTAACCCCTCTTTCTTCAGAATGTATTCCATTCACTATTACCTTCTGAGTCCTGTTGTGCAGCCAGTTTGCTACCCAGGCTACCACCCTGGGACCCACTCCCAGGCTGGCTAACTTGATTATTAATCTTTTTGTGCGGAACTGTGTCAAATGCCTTGCTAAAGTCTAGGTAGGCCATATCCACAGCCCTCCCTAGTTATTACTTTGGTCACCCAGTCAAAGAAATCGATTAGATTTGTCTGACATGACCTTCCTGCTGTGAATCCATGCTGCTTTGGGTCCTGTGCCCCGCTGGCCTCTAGGTACTCAACAATTCTTTCTTTCAGAAGTGATTCCATCATTTTCCCCACCACTGAGGTTAAACTAACAGGTCTGTAGTTTCCTGCTTCTGCCTTGCTCCCACTTCTGTGAAGGGGAATCACTTCTGCCCTCCTCCAGTCCTCAGGTACCACCCCATCTTCCAAAGATTTGTTAAAAAGTGTGGTTAGTGGTGTCACTAGGTCCTCCCTTAGCTCTTTTAGGATTCTAGGGTGAATCCCGTCAGCCCCATTGCTTTGTCCACCTTGAGTTTTAGGAGTTCTTTCAGTACTCTTTCTTCTGTAAATGGACTGGTGTCAACCCCACTATCCAGAGTGCTTCTACTGTTTGGTTTAGGTAACTCCTCCTCTTCCTTTTGTGAATACTGAGCAAAAGTATTCATTCAGTATCTCTGCCTTTTCACTGTCTCCCTCTGTCCACCTCCCCTCTCCTTTATTAATCTTCACTATCCCTCCCTTAGCCTTTCTGTGCTCCCTAATGTACCTATAAAAGGTTTTATCCCCCTTCTTAACTGAGTTGGCTATCTTTTCCTCAGTTTGGGCCTTTGCTTTTCTGACTGCCTTCCCCACTTCTTTCTGCTTTAATTGATACAATTCCCTGTCATGCTCCGACTGTGATTCCTTATACTTTTTGAATGCAGCCTTTTCTCCTTAACCTTCCCTGACACCTCTTTTGAGAGCCATAGTGTTTTTTTATTCCGCTGTTTTCTTTATTTGTTTCACACAAAGGCTTGTTGCCTCCATGATGGCAGTTTAGATTTTTCTCCATTGTTCTTCCACCCCTCCTTTCTGGCCATTTGCTAATGCATTCCTCAGGTATTCACCCATTATGCCAAAGTCAGCCCTTGTAAAGTCCAGTATCCTTGTCTTTGTATGGCTTGTCTCGATGGTTGTGTTTATTGTGAAGCACACTGTGCAGTGGTTGCTTGTTCCCAGATGTCTACTGATCTTCTAAGTTTGTGATCCTCTCTCCATTTGAGAGCACCAGGTCTAATATTGCTCCCTCACGACTGGGTTCCACCACTAGCTGTCTAAGGCATGCTCCCTGTAGGGCATCGAGAATGACTCTGCTCTTGGATGTGGCTGCAGTCCATGTCGCCCAGTTAACATCTGGCATATTCAGGTCCCCCATCAACAGTATCTCCCCTTTTTCAGCCATTTTGAGAATGCCCTCTATCATTTTCTTGTCCATTTCCTCTCCTTGAGACGGGGGTCTGTATACAACCCCTGTGCGGATTGTGATGCCATTCCCTGTCTCCAAGGTGACCCAGAGTTCCTTTTGTCCTCCCCCTTTACTTTTTAGTTCTGTAGCTTTGATCCCTTCCCTTACGTAGAGAGCTACTGCACCTCCTCTTTTACCCTCTCTGTCCCTTCTGTAGATTGTGTACCCTGGTATGTTGACATCCCAGTCATGGTTCTCCGTGTACCATGTTTCTGTGACTGCTACTAGCTTCCCAGACTACGGGCATTGGTACTCATTGCCCTCCATTTAATGTTGGCTTTATCCTTTTTTACTCCATCCCTGCTCTTATTGCCCTTGTCCGTCTTTCCATTTACCCCTGTCCTGCCCTCTGTCAAGCTCTGTACCTCAGTGTTTACCCTACTACCTGCCATGTTTTGTGTGGAGAGGCTCGAACTTTCCTGTTTCCTATCAGCATCTCCCCCCTTGGCTAGTTTAAAAGCTTGCTAAGGAAGCTTTTAAACCTGTCCCTTAGGAGCGTGTTTCCCTTCCTGGACAGATGCAGACCATCATGCCAGTATAGACCTTCATCTCTTCAGGTGGACCTCCAGTCCCCAATGAAGCCAAAGCCCTGTGCTCTGCACCAGTTTTGTAACCATTCATTAAACTGCATGGTGTGCAGTACCCTAGCCTCACCCCTGCCATAGACTGGCAGCACCTCTGAGAAGGTTACCGTGCTTGCTACCTGTCTGAGGCCCCTCCCCAACTCCACAAATTCATCCTGTACTGCACTGATCTGATGCCTAGCTAGGTCATTTGTCCCGAGGTGGACAATGATATCTAGTTTCCGCTAGTGGTTGTGCTCTCTCGTTTGTCTCGTGCCTCATCACCCCTCTCTCACTTTCTCCCACTCTCCCCTCCCTCCCATCCCCTTTTCTCCATCAGTCTCCACTTTCATGATACCTCCCTCCCGCTTGGTCTCTCCCTCCTTCCCCCTCCCCCCACCACAATCTCTCTCTCTTCACCACCTTCTCCCACCTTACCACACACTCCACTGCACTATCCCCAGCTCCAAAGCTGTAATGCAGTGTGACAATGCTCCTCCTGGGCTGCTCTATCCCCACACTCCATTCACGTAACACTCTCTCCCTATCCTACATTTTCCTCTCTCATATACTTCCTTATGCCATACAGCACGTAGTAGTAAACCCTTAATGTAGCTCATAAGAAACTTAGCTATTTTTTATGTTTTTGCTACTTCCTGTACTGATAATTCAACTGTCTGTATTTGTACTATGAATTCAGTTATGTACTGATATTTCAACTATGTCTGTATCTGTACTGTGAATTCAATTATGTCTGTATTTGTACTGTTTAACGGACGTGGACCCTTTGTAAAAGAGTTCTTACTCAAAGGTAGTTTCCGAATTTCCAATAAACAAATTCTGCTGAACTCCATTTTTGGTAGAGAGTGTAGGATTGGAGCAGCGTAAGTTAGAATTGGGAGTGGGATACTATTGGCTATTGTTATCCTCGTTTCTGGGATCATTTGCAGGCTCAGCCTGTATAGTAGCCCCAGTTTCTGGTGAGTTGAACTAGTTAACACCCTTTCTTCAGTGTAGTGGTCCTTCATGCAAAAGCAGACCCTCGCTCCTCAGGACCCTCCTCCGACATCCACCTACTGCCCTCCGCAGGACCCACAGCCCAGGAGTTCTGGCCGGGCTGATCCCAGTGAACCCCAGACGTCGGAGTCTTCAGTGGCGTAACCTGAAGTCGATTCAGGTTCTAGAAGGGACGATCATCAGTCTCTGATAGCGATACTACAGAGGATGACTCCGAATCCCCGGGATCTTCCTCCTCTCTAGGTGTGTGTTCGGAGGGTGGAGACTAGGCTAAGGAGGTGCCCAAGTTCCCCCGATGATCCATCCTTCATGGATGTTATGCATCAAATCCAGTTTATTGTGGGCTGGGAGACTGAGGAACAGAACCTGGAGAGACGCCGCTTGGCTGTCTACCTCAGGCAGTGGGATGGCCTCCCGGTGGTGGTGCCCACTATAATAAACTCCTACAAGGATGTCACCAAGGCAGCCTGGCCCACTCCTCTACTACCCCACCTCTACCTAAAAAGGCAGATCATCTCTACCATGCACAAGCAGGCGAGCCCTTTCTGGGCAACGACCCTAAGACGGACTCTGTGGTGATTGATGCGGTGCACGATCGTACGAAGAAGCCCAAGCACGTCAGTACTCTTCCCCCTAGACTAGGAATCCAGGCAGCTGGATCACATTGACAAGCGTGTGTTTGCCTCTACTACTTTGGCTATTAGGGCCATCAACTATTTGGCCTATATGGTCTAATACCAGAAAGTTCTGTAGCCAGGCATTTGGTCTAGACATTGCCTGAAGACACCTCTCAGATGCAGCGGTTCACCTACGCCACAGCAACATACATTTTGCCGACGCTGATTACAGTGCGACAAAATGCTGCCTGGTATTATAGCGCCAGACATTTCATCTCCCAGGAGTTGCAGCGCGAACGCAGCCTTCCAGGAAATGGCACGCCTTGGAGGGGGTAGAAACTGTGTAGGCACAAAGGGTGGCATAAGTGAGGAGTGCTCTAAAATCAAGATAGATCCTTTCACTGTCGCCCTTGTTGTGGCACCGTAATTGCTGAGACCAAAATGAGTCGGCAACTTGACGGACTTTAAGACACAGCTCGCCCAGCTTCTGAAGTCGGATTCTTGATGCCGGCAGTCATGTCCTCCAGACAGCTTATGACGCTGTTGACGCCTCCAAGTGTGGGGCAGCTGCTGACGTCTGCCATTCCTGACTCCAGGTGTCAAGTTTTGCCCCGGACATGCAGGCTAGTATGTTGGATGCCTCCTTCCACAGGGCGGTCCTTTTTGGGGGTGATGTTCAGGACATCATTTCTTTTTTTTTTTTTTCCTTGCACATGGCCACCAGTACGTCAACCCAGTCACGGACCCTTGAGCTCCCACTTCCATCATCCCGACTCCCTGGCTCCCCCCCAGGGTAGGGTTGCAGCACCGGGCTACGCCGCAATATTAGGAGGTTCGGGAGTCCGCCTGAAGCTAATTTAGAGCCAAGGGCCGCTTCACCTTGGCTAATCGTGAGGCTTATTTTTTGTTGGATTACCGCAGGGCAGGGACCTGCAATGACGCCCCGCGTCCGCCCACCCTTCTTAGCTTTTGGGCCGGCACTTGGCGATTCCTCAGCCTCCACCACAGGGTCATGCACCACTGGGAACTCACCTGGCCCTCCCCAGAGAGGGAGGCAGCCCTGAGGTGCTCGATCCTTCTCTCCCCCAGCCGGCTCCCCAGATCAGTTCCCAAATCCAGGTCACCAGTGTTGCAAGCTGAAATCAAACCAGTGCGCCAACAGGCCGTCCCCAGGACATCATTTCTACCTTACAGGAGTCTGGGTGGGCCCTAAAGTCGATTCATTTGTGCTGTCACACCCACTCTAGAGTGGGCCAACGTCAGTCCTTTCATCAGCCACCCCGGAAGCAAACTCGGGGCCAGGGTGCAAAGGGTCAGCAGAAGACCACAACAGCCCCGGACACTGCCACCACAACCAGAGCTCCCACGGCTCCTCTGCCTGCACCTCCTGACTCCTTGCCCGACCACCACCACCCCGACTGAGGATCCAAGGGAGGCAGTAGGAGAGTTAGTTATCCCTCTAACTGGATGGGTGGAGGGAACTGATCACAGACAGTTGGGTGCTCCAGCTCATAACTCATGATCCCACTCTGAAATTCCAAAAGTGGCCACCCGAAAATCTTCCTGTCCACTCTTTTAATCCTCCAGCACACCTGTCTCTGTTTGGGATGAAATTCAGGCTGCTCTTCAGGAAAGAGCCATAGAGGCCATCCCTCAGGCTCAATGGGGAAGGGGGGTTTACTCCCACTTCTTCATCCCCCAAAAAACTGGGGATCTTTGGCCCATCCTGGACCTGAGTCACCTGATTCTGTACATAGAGTACATTCACTTCAGGATGGTCACCCTTCAGGGTCTATTACCCCTGTTGCACCTGGGAGACTGGCTTTGTTCTCTGGACATGCAGGATGCTTATCTGCAGATCCAGGTTTTTCCTGCCCATCATTGCTTCCTCCTTTCCACTTTCAAGGAGCCTGCTATCAGTTTCGCCCCACCCCCCCCTTTGACCTTTTCTTGGCCTCCCGGGTATTTACCAAATGCCTGGCAGTGGTGGCTGCCGCATTGAGAAGGCAGTGCTTCTGTGTGTTCCCCTACCTGGACAACTGGCTGCTTGCATCCCCTTCCAGAGGCTGTTTGGTTCAGACCCTGGAATCAACTTTGTCTTTTCCAGGCCTTGGGGATACCCATAAACCTGCTGAAGTCCTGCCTCTCTCCTTGTCAGTGCCTCCAGTACATTGGGGCAGTCCTGGACACCAGCCAGGGCAAGGCCTTTCTGCCCAAGGACAGAGCAGAGCGACTGATGGCGCAGGCCCATCTGGTTTCCTCCAGTCAGCAGGTTCCAGCCAGGGTCTTACTTCACTTTCTGGGCCACATGGCAGCAGCAGTCGCCACAACAACCTAGATCAATTGGTCATGGTCTCCAACCTGGTCTGCAGGACTCTGTCATGGTGTCTGGACCTGGTCAACTTCCTTCGAGGAGTCTCCTTTCAACTCCCGACCCCCCAAACAGGTTCTCATGACAGATACATCTGGCCTGGGCTGGGCGCTCATCTGGCTGAACATCAGACCCAGGGTACCTGGTCACCAGTGGAGCAGGATCTCCACATCATTATCCTGGAGATGCAGCCAGTCCTTTATGCTGTGCAAGCCTTTCAGACTCATCTTCCAGGTCCACAGCTGTTGCATATGGACAACATGGCGGCAGCAATCACCACGGTCACCTTGGTCCATTTGTACATGCTAGTCTTTCAGTGGATTTTGAGGGTCCAGTGGGATCAGCGTACCGATTACCTAGACCAGCTGGTCATGGTCTGCGACCTTGTCTGGAGGACTCTGTCATGGTAGCTCAACCCAGCCAACCTACTTCAGGGAGTCTCCTTTCAGCTTCTGATGCCCCAGCAGCTGCTTGCGACAGATGCGTCCAACCTGGGCTGAGGCGCTTATTTGGCCAAACACCAGACCCAGATACCTGGTCCCCAGTGGAACAGGATCTCCACATCAGTGTTTTGGATATGTGGCCAGCTCAGTACGCCCTGCAAGCCTTCCAGACTCATCTCCTCCCCAGTCTGCTGCCAGTACAAACAGACAACGTGTGTGGTGTATTACATCAACATGCGGGAGGGGACCCATTCTTACCCCCTGTGTCAGGAGGCAGAGAGAGTCTGGTTTTGGACCATCGAGCACAATCTGGAGCTCTCGGACATTCATGTTCCAGGCATCCAAAATGTATTGGCCCAATAATCTCAGCTACTCCAGGTCCCAGGCTTACGAGTAGGAGCATCTCACTATGCATTCCCTCCTTTCCCGCTCCTGCAGAGGGTTCTGCTCAAGCTCCAGTTGGAAGGAGCGAAGATGATACTCATAGCTCCTTTCTGGCCATGCCAGATTTGGTTTCTTCTGCTGCAGCAGCTAGCTGTAAAACCTCCAGTGCCCTTGCCCCCGTGCATAGGCTTGCTTTGGCTGGACTAGGGCACCTTGGTCCATCCATATCTCAGGTCCCTGTAGCTCCGTGCGTGGCTGCTGTGAACCTAGCTATTTCTCGTTTTGGGGTTTCCTCTAGGGGCGCTGACATCGTGGTGGCAGCCAGAAAGCCCTCCACCAGGGCCACTTATGCTATGAAATGGAAGCGCTTCTTCATTTGGGCCTCTGCTCGCCATTTAGATCTTTTCACCTGCCCAGTGAATCAGGTGTTGGAGTACCCCCTTTCTCTTTTGGATTCGGGCCTGGGGTACTCCTCCCTTAAGGTGCACCTTTCTGCCAGCTCTGCACACTGTGCACCTATTGAGGGTAAAGCTGTCGCCCAGCTGGAGTGTCCCGCACATTCCTGTGGGGCATTTTGCATCTGAAACCAGGTCCCTCCTTGGGACCTCAACTTTATGTTGGAGAAGCTCACTTAACCTCCCTTTGAACCAGCTGCAATTGCTAGCTGCACTTTCTATCATGGAAAGCGCTCTCTTTGGTTACTGTTACCTCTGCTTGAAGGATTTCCGTTCTCTAGGCTCTGATTTGTAAACAGTCTTATTTGTTTTTTCACAAAGATGGGGTGTCTTTGCATACTAATCCTAAGTTTTTACCCAAGGTGGTGTCTGAGTTTACTTTAAATCAGTCCATCCAACTTCCAGTTTATTTCCCTAAGTATTCTAATCAAGGGGGAGGCCTTGCTCCATACTTTGAATGTTCACAGAATGTTGCGGTATTACAGTTGTTTCGTTCTCCACCAAGAGAGAGGGCACTCCTGTTTCCAAACAGTGTTTGTCTAAGTGGTTAGCGAATTGCATTGTTTACTGCTACAGCAAGTACAACAAAGCCCCTTTCTGGGGTTAAAGAGCCATTCCAGCAGGGTATGGCTGCTTTCCATGGCTTGCTTCAGAAATGTCTGCTGCTAACATCTGTGCAGCTGCCACCTGGAGTTCTGTCCACACTTTCACTAAGCATTACAGTCTGGATAGTGCCTCTAGGCGTAGAGCCAGTTTTGGCCAGGCAGTCCTTTAGGGCCTTCTGTCATGACCTCTTGACTGCTGACTTGTCCTCCTCCCAGTGATTTCTTCCTGATGATACTGGTACTGCTTGAGACTCAGTCCTACCAATGTGCCCTGCTACAAGAACCTTCCTCGAAGTGAGATAATAGAGTTAATAGCAGTAGACCTTCAAGAGAAGCTCTTGCAGCAGTCCCTGCTTTCCCTCCCTCCTTCCCCCTGCTGTTCCTTCTCTGTGCACTGTCTTCGGCGTGGATCACAGGAAACCTCTGTGGTTTTCCTTCAGCTGCCCGTACGGGGTCTGAGGTGGTGTGGGGGAACTGCCCTCCATATAGACTGTGCGCTGACATCAAGTTGACTGACGGGGGTCCTCGTAGACTGCTAGCTGGAAGTTTTCTGTGTGATAAGGCGTTTGCGGTTTAGTCCTACCGTGTGGCTAGCTGCAAGAGCTTCTCTAAGATCTACTGTTATGGTAAGTTCTTACATAACTGTACCTTTTTTTTTTTTTTTCTTTTTTTTTTAACTGAGTAGCTCACTACTGTTTTTTCACATATTAAAATGTGTGGCATTGAAACATCATATAACATTTGTTCTTTTGTGTTTTTTTTTCATCATGAGCTCAAGCTGTTTTTTTTCTTTTTTTCTTTTTTTTTTTAATTAGGAGCGAATGAAGAGGCTTGATGAGATTATTGCAGTAGCAGATGCTGTGATATCGCATATTGATCAGACCGCTCTAGCTGTTTACTTCGCCATGAAGACCGATCCCAGACCTGATGCAGCTACTATTAAAATGTACTTCACTAATCAATACTAAATCGACTGCAAATCTTACATCATTTTTCCCCTTTGGGCTGAGTCATATAAAACTCCTGTGTTGAAATGTAAAGCGTTGGCTGGCCTGTCGGCGCAGCAGTAGATGTATTGCTCATAACAACAATGACCCAGGTTCAGGAACTAAACTTGATTGCTGGACGATGGCCAGGGGTTGAGTGTCGAGCATCTCAGTGGACACTTACTGCCTCCGGGGAAGGGAGAGCATCGACGTCTCTCTGTAATACTGCCCCTTGGGTGACCATAGGGCTGGGTGCAGTGCAGAGCCATAGGGTTGGGGCACCCACTTAGCATGTGCACATCTTGATATCCAAGCACACAGCATACTCAGGGAAGGGGTTAAAACCCTCTGCCATGCAGAATGGTGGCCCTCCAGCCAACCAGGTTTGTTCCTGACCTATGTTTGCTGGTGTCGCAAGCAGAAGCCCATTGCCTGTGCCAATGGCCCAGCAGGTTTTTTGTTTTTAAAGTGGTCCAAAAAAAGTAGACCATACTGCCAAATGGCATTCATGTTCACTGTGCAGTTTTCATGCAAAAGGTTTTGTGCCTTTCAGTGCTTTTGGTACTTTGATTACATGGTTGTTGGGACCTGAAATTATATGCTATGATTTTCTTGCAGTTTGATGACTCTCCTCGACTCCACTCCTCTTCATATCTGTCAAACTTTTGTCACTGAAGTGAAGGACACAGACACTCAAAATGAGGATGATGAGGGACACTGAGGGATATAGCCTCAAACATGGACATACATGGATTTTAGGAGGGTGGACTTCAGGAAGATTAGCCTGGTGCTAAACAAGCACCTGGCGGGCATCAGAGCGGATATGGGGGTGGACCAAAATTGTTCCGTCATTAGGGATGGAATAATGGCGATCACAGAGGCATGTGTTAGGCTCCAGGGGAAGAACTCAATGGTCAAAGCACTCATCTGGTTCAGTTTTGAGGTTGTCCAGGCAGTAAGGGAAAAGAGGACAGCCTAAAAGAGATTCAGGATGACCAAGTGGGAGGTGGAGAGAGAAAATTACCTCAGGTTGGTTAGAGTGGCAAGCAAGGTAATCCAGCGGGCTAAAGCACAAAAAGAACTACAGATAGCTGAGGGAATTAAAAGGGGGAGAAGGCCTTCTTTCACTATATAAGTGAGAAAAGGGACAAGGATGGGCTTGTTAGGCTTCGAAAAGGGGAAGAGTGGGTAGAGGAAAATCGGGGAAAGGCGGAGGTACTGAACAGATACTTCTGCTCCATCTACACCAGGAAAAGGATGGACTAGTGCCTACAAGGGAGACGAGGGGAGCACAGATGTAGTGATAGAGGAGGATAGAGTGGCAGGTGGGCTGCTGGCATTGAAGGTGAACAGATCAGGCCCAGATGGCATACATCCAAGGGTACTGAGGGAACTGGCAGGCGTGCTTGCGGGGCCATTGGCAGGCCTGTTCAATAGTTCACTGGAGTCGTGCGTGGTACCACAGGCTTGAAAACAGTACATGTGGTGCCCCTCCATAAGAGCAGTACCAAGGAGGACCCAGGAAATTACAGATCGGTCAAGTCTGACCTCAGTCATGTGCAAGCTCATGGAGATCTTACTTAAGGAAAGGTTGGTGAGGTATCTAGAGGAGAATGGTCTCCGAGATGGGAGGCAGCATGGGTTTATGGGAGGAGATTGTATCAAACAAATCTGATTGACGTCTATGACTGTATCACGAAGACAGTAGATAGGGGCCAAGCAGTGGACATCCTTATCTGGACTTCAGCAAGGCCTTTGACTCTGCACCCCACAAGAGATTGGTCAGGAAGTTAGCAGATCTCAGGGTTGGGGGGGGGGAGATGACCAGGTGGGTAGAAAACTGGCTGAGGGACAGGACCCAGAGGGTGGGAGTGGGAGAAAGAGTTATCTAGCACAGGGAAGTCACCAGTGGGGTACCACGGGGCTCGATGCTGGGGCCAGTGTTTTTCAGTGTCTTCATCAGTGACATTGGGGATGGCATTAAGGGCAAAATGTGCCTATTCATGGACAAGACCAAACTCTGTGGGAGAGTGGACACAGCTGAAAGGATACAGGACCTGCAAGATGATATGAGAAAACTTGAGAGATGGTCCAGGACTTGACAACTTGGTTTCAGTGCCAAGGAATGCAAAGTTATGCACATTGGGGCCAGAAATCCAAGGACAGAATACCACCTCTGGGAGGGGTCCAGGTAACGGCAACAGAGGAGGGGAAGAAGGATCTAGGAGTGATGATTACTAGCAACCTGAAGCACGCCACACAGTGCAAAAAAAAGCAGCAGCAAGGGCAGACAAGATGCAGGGATGTATAGCCAGAAGAATCAGCAGTAGGCAAAAGGAGGTTATACTGCCCTTGTACAAGTCACTGTGTCGTCAAGGCACAGGTCAGGAAGCATAGGAAAAACCAGGAGCAGTTGTAGAATTCGCAAAAAGTGTTTATTGGTACTAGCAGTAACATCAAAAAAAAACTTGTTCAGTATAACTATTTTCAAAAGCCAGATAAACAGAGAAGATCCATCTGAGTTTTCCTTCAATCTCTGTCTCTTGCAAGAAATTGCAGCTCTGTCTTATAAGTCTTTGCAACTTCCCTTCTTAACAAGCATCCTATGTTTTTCTAAAAAAATCTTGTATGTTTCAGGCAGGTGCAGCAAAAACACAATGTCCCAGAACTGAGGCCCCTTCTCCATAGCTTCTGAAAAAGGGCTTAAAAAAACTGCTCTCAGGTTAACCCCTTGAGTTCCCAATAGCGTTCTGCAATCATCTCAAATTATAGTTAGATACATTTCAACAGTAACACTATATCATTTCTAAACAAAGGGGTCCCAATATCCATTATATTTTCACATAATGATTTGCATATATTTTTATACCAGCAGATATGCAAGGGAGGAAAAGACAGAAACAGCAAAGAAAGACTGAGACACAGTGAGAGGCAAAGAATTGCGAGACTGTCGGGGTGATCAAGTCCCAGGTCTCACTAGAAAATTTGGTTGCACAACCAGACAGACAGGAGACTGAAAAGGAAAGAACAGAACAGATCCCTGCATTCAGACTCTCCATAACAACTGGGACAGGGTCCTATTCAGCCCTGTCACATACACCCCCTCCTTAAGAGGAAACCCAAAACTTTCTACTAACATTAGCGTCTAACTTTTAGAAATTAAGCACATGTGCAGTATCCTTTTTTCTGTAACAGTACAGCATGAAGTAAAGTTTAAAGTCATACATTTATTTTTCAACCTTCAGAACCCTCAATTCCTGATCCATATCTTGACAGAAAATCAGCATTGCTATTCTCTTTACCAGATTTGTTATCACCTTGAATTTAAATGGCTGTTGTGCCAGGTACCACCTTGTGATTTTGGAATTTTTATATTTCATTTGGGAAAGCCAACAGAGAGGATTGTGATCTGTTATAAATACAGAGTCAGTTCCTAGCAAATAAAACGTAAGGGACTCCATGGCCCACTTTGCTGCTAAACATTCCTTTTCAATGGTGGAGTACCTTTTCTCTCTGTCATGCAACTTCCTACTTATGTACAGAATAGGATGTTCCGTCCCATCTATATTTTGACTCGGGACTGTACCTAAACCTACCTCTGATGCATCTGTTTGTAACAAAAATGGTTTCTCAAAGTCTGGGCTTCTTAGAACAGGGGCTTAAAATAGTGCAGCCTTAATGGCTTGAAAAGCTTCATCACACCGTGGGGTCCATTTCACATTACTTGTTTTTTTCATGAGTTCAGTGAGGGGATTAGCTAACTCAGCAAAGTTGGGAACAAATCTCTGATAACCAGCCAGCCCTAAAAATGACCTGACATGTTTCTTTGTTTTAGGGACTGGGCTGTTAGCTACATCTTCTATTTTAGAAATTTCTGGCTTAACTTCTCCATTTCCTAACACATAGCCCAAATATCTGGTTTCCTTCATGCCCAGTGCACATTTGGTAGGATTGTCAGACCTGCCTTTTTGATTGATTGGATAACTGCTCGTAGGTGTTCCAGGTGGCTTTTCCAGTCTGGACTGTACACCACTACATCATCCAGGCATGCAGCACAATAACCAGTGTGAGGGGACAAAATTACATCCTTGTACCGCTGGAATGTAGCAGGTGTACCATGTAAACCAAAGGGCATGGTGGTGAACTGATAGAATCCAACAGGAGTGGCAAATGCAGTTTTGTCACTGGATTCTTTAGCTAAAGGGATTTGCCAGTAACCCTTGGTGAGATCGAGGGTACTGATATACTTTGCACTCCCAGTCTGTCCACCAAATCATCTGTTCTGGGCATAGGATAACTGTCAAATTCTGACACTTGATTGTTTGATAAAATCAAGACAGATTCTAACACCCCCTTCTTTTTTGTTTAAAATTACCATCGGAGATGACCAAACACTCCTTGACTCTTCTATGATACCCAATTCTTTCATTTTTTGTATTTCCTTAACCACGTCGGCTCTTAACCGTTCTGGTAACCTATATGTCTTTTGCCTAATAGGGCAAGCATTCCTTGGCACTATGACGTGCTCGACCCCTTTTGCTTGGCCTGGTGCTGTGGTAAAAGTACTTTTAAATGTCTTTAGCACATTGTGAATTTCTGCAGTTTGTTCTAAGGTTTAAGGAAACGTTCACCTTTACAGCATCAGCAGTTACAGTTTGTTCCAGTCTGTCATATGCTATATCAGTATCTTCTTTATCAGTTTCTGGTAAAACTAGCAAAGCAGTTTTTGGCATTTTTTCAACCCATTTCTTGAGGAGGTTAGCATGGTATATCTCAGTAAGATTTTTCCTGTCGGGGTCTCAATCTCGTAGTTAACAGTGCTAGTACATCTGAACACTTATAAGGCCCTTGCCACTTCATTGACAGTTTATTTTCTGTTGTGGGTAACAGTAGCAAAACCTTTTCACCTGGCTCAAAAACTTTTTCTTTTACCCCATGATCATAATATACCTTCTGCTGGTTTTGGGCCTGTTCCTGATTACTATGGGCAATTTCAACATATTTTGCCAGCTTCTTTCTTAGGACACACATATAAGACATTATAGATTGTTTCTGAGTTGGGTTATCTTCCTACATTTTTTTTTTTTTTTTAATTTAAGTTTATTGATTTTCAGCAACAAAAAACAAACCATACAGCAAGACAGTAGTAACAGACCAAGAAATTACATGGTATAACATAAGCCACCCCTCCTATCCCTCTCCCCACAAAGCACCCCACCTCCCCCACCAGAGTGTGCAAACAGACAACACATCAGAACTGGATATACAGCAAGTCCACCCAACCGAACAAACTTCTATCTCCCAATACAGGAAAACGGCCACTACCAAAGTCTAAAGGGCATCTGAGAAACAGCAGGCCTCAGAGAGAAAGGTCATTAAAACATTAATGGAGATACAAAGAGTACAAGCTTACCCACTTTTTCTGAAACAGGTCGATGCGGTTGCGCAGGCTAGCAGCCAGTTTTTTCGGCATTGAGGCACGCTGGAGAGCTCCGTTAGCCACTCAGCATATGACAAAGTCAGCTGATCCGGCCCAATGCCTAGGACCAGTCTCTTAACCACAGAAGCAATCAATGCCATGTGGTAACGACGCTCTGCACTGTCAACACTGGTATAGTCCCCAAGATGCAGACCTCGGGAGTAAGAATTCAGAAAGACCCAATAACGGATCTATATTATCACGAATAGAGGACCACAGAGGGAGACTCTGTTACAGCTCCAGAAAATATGCAAGGAGTCCTCTTAGTCAGCATGCACCTGGAGCAGGTCGGGAGGAAGCCTTTTAAGTGGAAGAGCTTCTAAGAGTGTAATACATATTACTGACAATATAGTATTGGGTAAGCCTTAATCTATCTTGAGTATGATACTTTGGAGATCCTTCCAGAGGCAGACCAATTCAGAGTGGAGTCTGGAAAGAGGAAGACCAAATCCTGGAACCTATCAGAGGCTCTGAAACCTTGTAATTCAACAGAAAGGAGTAAATTTTGGAGATGGCATGTGGCTTAGCAGCAAGAGTTAGCACCTGGAGAGAAAGGCGAACTACTGATTCTTTGTAGTGAGTGCCAAACTTACTGGCAATAAGATGTCTCAATTGGTATGCTTTAAAAATATTTACCCTGGGGATAGCATACTTATCTAGGATGTCCGCAGACGAAAGGAGGGACCCGCAGCCGTAGAAGTGCTCTAGGCAAGTCTCTTTAACCTGTGGGAGCCAATCAGGAGTGATCATTGAGTTACCAACTTTAATATTAGGATTAAACGTAATCGGTTGACTCAGATCTTCCTTCGGGAATATTTTAAAAGAACGCATACACTGCGATAGGGACTTAAGGAATAGGAGAACTGTCTGGTCTGTTATTGATTGCGAGAGTATGGAGTGGGGAGTGTAAAAAATTGCATAAGGGTTGACTCCAGAATCAAGCAAAATTGACTTCTGATTTGAAGCCAGATCGGGAAGAAGGATTAGGTTAGCTGGCAACCACCTCCTCAATTTAGCCAGATGCGCCCAATAATAAAGCTGCAAATTAGGAGCCTTAGACCGCCCATTTCTTTGGGTAGGGATAACTTAAAAAGGAACGCCAACCCCTTTACCCTGCCAGATGAAATTGGAAAACATTTCATGGAACTGTTGAAGGTAGGAGGCAGCCAGAGATTTAATAAGTTAAGAGGGTAAAAGATACGAGGAAGAACATTCATTTTAATAATGTTAACCCGACCCCAGAGAGAGATGGGGAGAGCGGCCCACCGTTGCAAATCCTGCTGAATATAGCTTTTAAGGTCATCCAAATTAAGCTTCCTAAGTAGGGAAGGGTCTGTCGAGAAATGGATCCCTAAGTATTTAATTGACTTAGGAGACCATTTCATGCCGAAATTAGCGAGATCTGATTTACAAGTAAGAGCATTCAGCGGGAAAATCTCCGATTTGGAAATATTTAATTTGTATCGAGAAAGGGCCCCATATTGCCTGATTACGTCCAACGCATGTTCTAGGGACTCAGCAGGGTGCACGACGTGTAGAAGAATGTCATCCGCATACGCCGAGAGGACTAACTCCGTTGGTACACGAGGCACCCTCTAATAACTGGTGAGGATTTAATTTTAATGAGAAGGGGTTCCAAATAAAGATTAAATAAGAACGGTGAGAGGGGGCAGCCTTGTCTGGTACCAGTATGTAACCGGAACTGTGAAGAGAAAAGCCCATTACAATATATCTTAGCCAAGGACATTTGTAGAGGGCCTGGATCCAATTGAGAAAAGAAACCGGAACCCCATCCTAGCTAGCACTGCCCAGAGAAAGGCCCAATCGACTCCGATCAAAGGCTTTCTCAGCATCAAGCGAGACCAAAGCCATGGGAGTTAGAGCAGCTGCATATTGAGAAATATGAGAGAGAACTCTAAGATGGTCCGACGGCGATCGGAATGCACAAAGCCCACTTGTTCTGGACTGAGAAGATGGGTCCAAACCCTCTTCACCCGCTCAGCCAAGATCTTAGAAAGTATTTTCATATCATAATTTTGGAGAGATATAGGCCGATAACTCGCCGGATCAGTAGGGACTTTACCCGGCTTGAGAATCAGAATAATGGTAGCTTCAAGAAGCGTAGGATCAATGACGGGGGAAGAGAAAAGGTGCTCATAGAGTTTAAGGAGCAACGGAGTGAGCTCCTTTGAAAAGACTTTATAAAAATTGGCAGGAAACCCATCTGGACCGGGTGCCTTATCCAAAGCCAAGGAAGCAATGACCTCTTCTATCTCGGCGGGAGAGATTGGGACAGTTAGGGCCAACTCATGAGCCTGCAGAAGCTGCGGGATGTCAGTGTTAGCCAGATATGCATCTATACCTAAGGGAGGTACAGAGGATGTGGGCAAACTATATAAATCTCGATAGTAGTCCTCAAAAATCTGTACGATCTTCTTAGGGGAAGTTTAAATGGAGCCAGCAGGTGTTTGCAAGGCCGGAATCAGTCTAGAACCCTCTAATGAACGAAGCCTTAAGGCCAGCAATTTCCCAGCCTTCTCCCCATGGTCAATATATTTAGCTTGTGTTTTAATCCAACAGTATTCAGCTTTCTCCTCAAGAAGATCAGTGTATTCACTTTTTAACGCTAAGAGGGCCTCAAGAGAAGATGTCGGAAGTAGGAGATTGAGCAGCCTCAACCTCCCTGATTTTACTCATTAAGAAAATTGCCCGCGCGTGCCAAGCCCTTTTCCTTGCCGAGGCTAACTTAATTAGCTCACCCCTCAGGTAACATTTTAGGGAGCACCAGACCAGGTCAAACCTTGAGACAGTTCCAAGGTTATCCGCCAAAAAAAGGGAGATTAAGGATTTAATATGCGCTACCGTATTAGGATCTTTAAGCAGTTGCGTATTGAGCGTCCAAGCCGTATCCCGATGAAACTCAGGATCCAGCAAAAGTCTAATCCAAACGCATGCATGATCCGAAAGAATTATCGGCTCGATACCAGCCTGAAGGAAGCCTAAAAGAAGACTCATACTGAGCAGGATATAATCTATCCTGGACCATGACCTATGGGGTTGGGAAAAATACGAGAATGCCCAAGAGAGGGATTAGAGAGTTGCCAAGGATCACATAAACCTAACATCTGCGAAAAGTCTTGCAGAGCTCTCTGTGAGGAAGTAAGGAAGCGGGTACCCTGAGGATCTTTATCTAGGGAGTAGCAGGGTGAAATATTCCAATCCCCCCCTAGGATAAGTTGAGAGGGAAGCAAAACACTAATTTTATCTAAGAGGGCCATTAGAAAATCAGGACTTCCTCCAACGGGGCCATAAATAGAACCCAAAACTACAGTGTTCCCATTACAGGAACCTCTGACCAAAACAAATCTCCCCTCTGGGTCCTCCACTACCAAATCTTTCAAAATAGGACATGCTTTTAATGAGTATAGCTACCCTCTACTGGAACTAGATCCACTTGCCGCATAAATTTGCGAGAAGCCAGACCTAGATAGCCACTTATTCTCCACCCTGACCAAATGGGTTTCCTGTAGCAATAAAACATCTGTCTGCAGCAACGCACAGTGATTGAAAATTTGGGTTCTTTTGACCCTCTCTCTGAGCCCACGTACATTCCATGACATCACCTTAAGCGTGCACATAGCCATTTTAAAATTTGTGTTGTAGGGAGAAAGAAGTATCCAGAGCTAAGGCAAGAAAACAGGCACACTCGAACCCGCCACCCCCATCCCCCCCAACTTGCCGTCGGAAATCCATTAAGGATAACCCTGATGGAGCAGGAATTGTTATTGAAGTGCAGAATTGCACAGGATGTAACCAGCAAGCCTCTGCCCCCCCATCCAGAAACAAGACAAGAAAATGGAAATGCCCAAACCCCCATCCACCCTCATCCCCCTCGCCCACGGAAACTCCTGAAAGTTAACTCTGACAGAACAGAAAATAATGCTGAGATATAACATTGAACAGAATGCAACCAGCCGCCCTCCCGACCCAATGTAAAAGAACCCCCATATCCAAAAAGCAATCTGACAGAATAAAAATTTGACAAAAGCCCTCCCACCCCACCCTCCCAAACCCCAAACAGACAACTATTTACAACCTGGAACCAGGACTGATAGGTAACCAGACCGAAATGGAAAATTTCAGATCCTGGCAGCCACCTTGCGAATCCAAAAATCCCAGCACAACCGGTCAATTAGAAAGGAAAACCCCAAACCTCGAGCCCCTAAAACCAGAACTAGACCCAATCCAAATTAAAGAAGTCAGCAGTAACCCGGTTGGGACTGGATTGGCCAACCCCTTCCATAGGCTCGTAATTCAGCCCCTGCTAGACGCGAGGCCCAGAGCCACTTCCCCCACCTCCCCCAGACTGCCTAATTAGAACACTAGGTATAGAAATGAAGTAATCCTCCAATACAGCCGCACTTTTTGTTTATTTAACAGAACGATAAACAGTTTAAATCAAGTCCAGAGTTATCATTTACTCACCCCTGTCTCAGGTATCAAAGGGGATTCAAACTCGTAACCAGGCCCAGTATCAAGGACTGATTCGGTCTTGATTCCGGGGCACTATTTCGATAGAGGACCGACCGTCCGCCAATCAGGAAAATACCCCTGGGGACTGTTACCTGTAACACGAGTTCCGAAGTAAACCGCTGATCTCAAATCTCCTGCCCGTCCTACTCTTGCCCGACCACTCAGGACATCGCCCAGCTCCCCAGGCCAATGAGTGCACACGGCACAGGTAAGAAAGCCAAATAGCAGCCGGGGGAAGAGGGAGACAATGATCGGTATCCCTAAAAGTAATCAAAAAAGGAGAGCAATAGAGAAAACCGGCAAGAAAACAAAAATAGAAGGGGAAAACTCAATATCTGCCAGCAAACCAAATGAGACCAGACCCCTCTACATTAGTGCAGATACAGCCAGCCTGTCAACCCTGAGGTTTAAACAAATCGGGAGTCTGGTAGAGAGGTCCTTAAAAGCCTCTTCTGGCGAGTTGAAACTGTGAGTGGTGCTCCGATTGAAACCCTAAGAGTAGCAGTGTATATCATCCTAAAAGGGATGGACGCGCGATTAACTTCTGGACCGTGGGATGAAAGGCGGCCCTCTTCTCTCTCGTTTCCTTCGGGAGGTCCTGGGCAATCCGAAGCTTTACCAACCCCCATACAACTTCTTTCAGGTCCCGAGATCTATTGTAAACGTGCTGCCTTTCGATGTAAGTCAGGAACTTCATTATAATAGGACGCAGGGGGGAGCCGGTGGCGGTCAAGGCCTCAACGACCGATGGGCCTTCTCGAGGTGGTAACTTGGGCTAAGCGGTGATGGGCCTACCGCCTTAACAAGGAACTTCTGCAGAAAAGCCATTAGGTCGGGGCCTTCTTCCATCTCCGGTAGGCCCAAAATCAGCAGGTTGTTTCGTCGACTACGCCCCTCTAAGTCCTCAGTTTTGGCTTGAAGTTTCCGCATCTGCTGATTTAAACCAGTCATCTCCACTTCTGCTTTGGCCTTCCACTGTTCCAGTGAAAACACTCTGGCCTCCGTATCAGATACGCGTGTAGACAGGGAAGAGAGGTCGCTCCGTAGGGACTTCAACTCTGCGGTGATATCCTGGAGGATTTCCTTCAATGGAGTCAGCTCCTGCGTGAATTTGTCCTCCGTTAGAGGACTGGATGACTGGGTCTTTTCACCACATTTCTCCGACCCGGGCCCACCTGGTTCCGCGGTTTCTTAGATGCCTTTTCAGGGGTCGCAGGCGGCGTATGCTTCGCTGCGGCCTGCCTCCTATCCACCTCCATCTTTCTTTATAGGTGAAATAGGTCGGTAGAAACACCCACACAGATCGGTAAGCAGTATTTAAACACCCCTTAGGTACTGTTTTCTCGAACTTTAGTGCACCGGGGATTTCAAAATCTGGCGATTAGGGCGGCAGGAGGGGAGAACTCTAGGCCCCAGCTGCCATTCAGCAAGCTGTCATCACGCCTGACTCCCCTTCCTACATTTCTTGTATCACATCCAGCGGCCCTCTTGGCTGCATTTCAAATGGTGAAACCCCTGTTGATACCTGTGGCACTTCTCTGTAAGAAAGTAGGTAAGGCAGGTACGGTCCCAGTCTTTGCCTTCCCCTTTTACAAACCTTTTTAACATGCATTTTAGGGTTTGGTTAAAATGCTCAACAAGACCATCTGTCTTAGGGTGATATGGGGAGGTTCTTACAGTAGTGATACCTAATAGTTTGTACAGCTCCATAAATAATGCAGCACCAAAAGTACTTTCCTGATCAGTAATAGTTTCTTCAGGTATGCCCACTCTGCTGAAAATTTTTGTAAGCTCTGCTGCCACTTTTGAAGCTGTGACAGTACGCATTGGAACTGCTTCTGGGTATCAAGTAGCATATTTATTTTATTTATTTATTAAGTCTAGGATTACAAATACCTTTGAGCCTTGGCTCTTTGACAAAGGTTCCACGGCATAGTCGCATACTACTGGATAAATCTATTACCCTTTTTACTTTTGTCTAAAGGTACAACCACGTCCATTACAATTCTCTCAAAAGGCACATCTATCAAGGGTGGGGGCACCAGGGGCACTCTGTCTTTTCTAGTGACTGGGGCTACTTTCTGACAGTCAGCACAGGAATTACAATAGGTAGCAACGTCTCCATGAATTCCAGGCAAGTAAAATCTATACAGCAATCTGGCAAGGGTGCGATCCTTCCCTGAGTGACCAGCCACAGGACTATCATGTGTTATGTGTAACAGCTCTGTTCTCTACTTCTGTGGTACAACCAACTGTTCTGTCTGTTCCTATGTCTGAGGTTTAATCCAAACTCTATACAGTAACCCGTTACATTTTTTAAACATTGGTCCGCCCTGTTTTGGTTTCACCCCCAGCTGCTTAAAATAACCCTGGAGAGAAACATTGTTAGCTTGTCCTGAAAGAAAATCACAATCAGTGATCAGTTTAGTTTCAGCATTTTCAAATGTTATTAACCCCTTATGTCCATCAGTCATTTGTTGCCACAGTTTCTTCAGGCATTGTCTTTCTTTCCTGGATTTCCGGATCTTGGAGCTGTGCTCAAGCAAGTCCGAATCAGTCACTGAAAGGAAAAGTGTCCCCACTGTTTGAAATTTTCTTTGCCTCAGCTCGTTTGAGATTTTCTTTGCCTGAGCTCTTGTTACCACCGCTGCTGAAACTGCAGGGTTCAGTTCCTCTGAGATTAACTAAGTAAATCTTGGACAGTCATTTCCAATAATCACAGGTACAGGTAACTTCGGTGCTCCCTCCACTTTCAATTGGTGCGACACACTCTTAATGGTCAGAGTCACTTGGGTGGTGGGATAGTATCCAGTCTCCCTGTGGTTGCAGATGGCATCAGTACCTGGTCCTTTTGCACAGTGTTTTCCCAGCACTTCAACATGCACTAGGATCTGTTTGCTTCCCGGATCAGTGAATCCCTTTACAGTCTTATCCCCCACTTTCACTTCTGTTAAGTACTTGCCCCAGTTTGCCATGGACAAATCTGCTCCAGTGTCACTTTTCTTACAGCAATTTCTTGCAATATGACCTGGCGTATTACAGTTATTGCAGATAACGTCTTTGGGCACAGATTTGTTACCCTCACCAGAGTTCTTATCAGGCTTGGAGTTTAAATGAGAAAAAGAGCGTCTTACCGGTGCTTAGCTGTTACCTCGCTGCTGTGGCATCTGTCTGGCCATTTGGTAGCCCTTGGCCACAGAAACAGCATTTTCCCCACTCTCCGTTCAGTGTTCCTTTACTCAAAGCTGCACATCTGTAGGCAGCATGTTGATGAATTGCTCCATGGCAAATGTGTCGATGATCTGTGGGACTGTTTTGCTCCCTGGAGCCATTTTATCAGGAGTTCTCCGAGTCAGGTGAAGGCTTCTCAGGGATTGCCGACTGAGTTGTACGTCAGAGATCGAAATCTCTGCCTGTAGGTCTCGTCTGAGATGTCATATCTTTTCAGGATTTCTTTTTTTATAAGGTCATAGTTTTCTGACTGTGCAGTGTCCATACTGCTGTAGGCAAGTTGGGCTTTCCCTGTCAGGTAGGGTACCAGTCTGATTGTCCATTGCTAAGCTGTGGCAGCTCTTTCAAAAGTTGTCAGATATGCCTTAGTATCATCCGAGGGACACAACTTTGTGAGTTTAATGGCTTTTAAGTTGCTTGTGTTTTGTTGCTCATCTGTATATGTGCCAGATCCTCTGCCTTTGATAGCTTGCAAGGCATCCATTGCTGCATCTCTTATCTGCTGCTCCTGTTGCTGCATCTCTTCACTCCTCTGTGCTTCTAAACATTGAATCTCTTTTTCTCTCTGCTTGTCCGACTCTTTTTGTTGTATAGCCCACCATTTATTTATTTAAAAGTTTTACCAGGAAGGTATACTGAGCAGGGTACCACTCCATTCCAGATGTACCCTGGGGGTGTTTGGGGAGAGGGAGACATATGGTAGAAATACATATTGCAATACATTCATGTATACAGAATAGTCAACAGCAGAAAAAAACATAATACCAGCGAATCCACAGATTATGCAACAGCAGAAAAAATGCAATGGAGTGAGACAAGTTCAGAGCAGTGCACTTTAGTAAGCTGGACAGAAATTGGTAGAAATAGACATGACTACTTGGTCCTCAGCAGTGCAAGTTGCATGAACATGTAGTGGAGAAGTGTGTCTGGAGTAGTGAGTTGAGGTGAGGTGTGCTGGTGGAATGCCTAATATCAACCGGCAAGGAGTTCCATAAGTTTGGCATCCGGTAGCTGAAGGCAGCCTGGCCGGAAGCGGTGGACATGTGAGGGACGTGGAGAAGCAGAGAATCAATGTTCCTGAGCGAGTATGCCGGTGGGGGTAGAACTGTTAGGGCGGCCACAAGGTAGGAGGGGAGTGACTATATCCAGAATTTCGCAGTGGTTCTGGCACTGTGCAACAGTCTCCGATTGTGGAGAGATGGAAGTTGTAAGGAATGGTAAAGGTCACAGTGATGGGTTATAGGGGGGCAGTCCAGTGTGAAACGACAAAGTGGAAGAGATGATCAAGTCTGGCTAAGGAGGACTTGGGGGTACACTGTAGACTATGTCCCCATAGTCCAGGATTGGGAGGATCATCTTTTGAATGATTGCCAGGCACGTTGACAGGGGGATGCAACTTTTTTTGATAACGCACCCAGCATGGGGTGCAGTTTCTTATGTATCTCATCAGTATGCGCAGAGAAGTCAAGATGCTGGTCTAGCCAGACCCCAAGATATCTGAAGGATGTACAAGCCTCCAGAGGGGAGCCATCAAGAGTGTGGAAAATTGAGGTGGTAGGAAAATGGGAAAGTTTTGCCCTTGTGCCGAATGTTTGGGAGACAGTTTTCTTGGGATTTAGAAATAGCTGGTGAGAACGAAACCAGAGTTGGACATTGTTGAAATCCTGCTGGAGACTGGCAGCTACTGCAGAGAGGGATGGACCAGAGGCATACAGTACTGTGTCATCTGCATACATGTCAATGGAAGTATGAGGGCAGACCGAACGCAGATCATTGAAGACGATGGAAAACAACATTGGGCCAAGGACAAAGCCTTGGGGGACCCCAATAGTGACGGAGTGAGGTGGAAGTGGGCGAGCCAATACGGACTGATTGGGACCTGCCTGCCAGGTACGACTGAAACCAGCTGGTGGCAGGTCCAGTTAGTCTGGCGAGGGCAAGCTTGGACAGTAACAGGGCATGAGAGACCATGTCGAAGGCCTTAGCCAGGTCGATGAAGATAGCCGCGGTGATTCCCCCTTTATCCATTCCCGTGAGGATGCTGTCGGTGAGTCGGAGGAGAGAGGTGATGGTAGAGTGTGATTTCCTAAAACCAGCCTGGTATGGAGTGAAGAAGGAGGTGAAGTCGAGAAAGAGGAAGAACTGAGAGAGCACAAGGCGCTCCTGGATTTTGGCTAAAATGGGGAGAAGCGAGATAGGTCGGTAGTTGCCTGGGGAGGAGGGATCGCCGCCTTTTTGGAGGGGATGACTGTGGCTTGTTTCCATTTAGATGGGGTAGAACAATGTCTGAAGGACAGTTTAAAGAGAGCGGCCAGTGGACTGGTTATGGCTGGGGCTGATAGATGGAGTATTTTGGAGTCTAGTCCCGAGGGGCATTTACCTTTGGAGGGATTAAGTTACCAAAGTGCTTTTAATACCTCTGTTGGTGTAACAAGGTGAAAAGAGAAGTGGGAGGATGGGGATATGGCTGGGGTAGCAGGGGGTGGGTGCCTGGGGTGAGAGGATAACAGAGAGGACGGTACAGCTTGTGAAAAAGGAGTTAAGCTCTGTGGCCACAGCGCTCGGTGCAGTGATAGTGATGCGTGCTATGTTGAGGGCTGGTGTAGGGGGTTGGGCCGGTGGGGGAGAAGAGGGATTTAATTGACTTCCAGAATCGAGCTGGGTGATTAAAGATCTTATCTGTGTCAGTCTTCACCATTCATCACTTTTGGGTACTTGGCCAGAGGTCATGACCCTGCAGAAGCTTTTTTTTTTGTTTTTTTTTGGGATGGGCGGAGTCGAGGCACCATCAGCGCCTCGAGAGGTCGGCTGCACACTCGTGGCTCTCATGGGTTGGCCGCTAGGTGTTGTCGACTCCACCCTCCCACCAGTTCTTCGTCTCCCACCGTCAAGGTCACCTCGTGGGACACTTTGAGAAGAATCTACTCCTGAGAGGCCTACTTTTCAAGCCTTCGATTGTACAGTTCGAAATCCTCTAATTTCTTCGGACTCCGTGTCGACCCTGTGTCAAAGTCCGTCAGCTCCCTTTTCCTGCCAGTTCTGTTAGCCTTCTCAACGTCGCCTGGTAAGACTGTTCCTTATTTAATCTATTTTGTGACATCGAGTCTAGTTTGGTGTTTCTTTCTCATAGGTCATGTCTAGGTCAGAGGGCAAGAAGACTTCCAAGACGGGACAGCCCCCCATGCAACTGTGTCCTTATGGCTGTAAGTACTCAGTCACCGACCACACACGACCGTTGCCTCCGCGTGTCTTGGCCGCTTGGCGACGTAGTTCATGTGATACCTGTTTCTCCATGGACCGCGGGTCATTCGAGACAGCAGCGATAGAAAGTGGGGGCAAGCCCGCTGACTTTCAGTGGTCAGGCGCACACTGCCGGGCTAAGCCGCATTCTCTCGGCCTTTCATCCGGGTCCACTCCCAGTTCTATACAGACCGAGGAGGAGGGAGCCTCTGCCTCTTGTAGTCTAGCCATGGCAGAGGCCCCTTCCATGGTGCAGAAGGCCTGGTATGTCTCCCACGGGAGGCACCACCTTGGCAATCGCCCCTTTGGGGTGAAGGCTCCCCCCGGTGTCGTACCCGTGGCTCGGAAGGCCTGTGTTGGCGGTATCCTCGACGCTGTCTGTCGGCGCCGTTTTGGGCCTTGGCGCTGTTCGCGGCACCGTGGGTCCTATGGCACTGGCGCCGGTCCATCATTCAGCCCATTGCTGTCTGCGCCGTTCGTGGCGCCAGTGGTGCTCTCCGCCGCCATGGAAGGCTCATGTGCCATCTCTGACTCTTTCTCACCCTGGTGCCGCTCACAACGCTGGGAAATTAGCACGGGCACCGTGTCCAGTTCTGGGCCGTTCGCGGCTTCAAGCATGGACACTCGGTGCTGTAGGGTTCTTGAGCTCAGCACTGAGAGCGCTGTTGGGGCCGTTGTCGGTGCCGCTCTCTGTCCTTGGCGCCAGCGGTGCTGTGGGGCGGGTCAGCGCTTTGGGGTCTCTCTGCCCGGCACCGCTTATGTGCCAAGAATGCGGTCAGAGCAGTCATCCTTACTGCTGCGGTCTCGACGCTATGGTGCCGGGTCAGGACTCACTGTGACAGGACCTGCTTCTGCTGCTGCCCTTGTTGTCCTCTTTCTGGCACTGCTCATGTGCGGAGGGGGGAGCCAACTGGTACACAGTCTGTAGTTCTGGTGCCCTGTTCAATGGCAGCGGGTGTCCACGCACTGTTTGGCACAGGACTTTCATCTCCACCTCTTCAGAGGAGGAGTCTGACTCTGAGTCAAACAGGCAGTTTGGCTCCATGGAGTTAGCTGCTGGTGTGGACTCCCTTGTAGTGTCCTTGACAGGCCAGAGTCAGCCCCCCTCTGAGGAGCAGACAGTGACTACCAGGATCAAGGGTTCTGACCAGCAGGCAGTGGTGCAGACCACCATTGCCTTGCAACCTGGCCTCGGAGGGTTCTCTGACCCCTCAGTGGTGGTAGCCCCTCAGGTGGTGTGCCCGGTATCCTGTCCTTTCTTCCAGGAATAGCCAATTCTGCTTGTGGGAGCTATTGCCAGTGATTCAAACAACATGAAGTCTTGCTGTATTCTGACTATTGCAGTTAGCCCTAGCCTTTAAACTGCACCAGAGAACAAAGGGTTAACTTTCTATGCAGAGCATAGAATGCTGAGCCCGAGCTCGGTTGAGGTCTCTGTCTGGAGCCCTTTGAAATCCAACCATCAGATTCTTTACTCCGCCTCACTGAACAGTCGCTCCGGAGATTTCTCCTTCAGCTCGGTTTGAAAGTCGGTTAAAGTCTCGGTTAAGTTGTCGGTTTTTACCGAATTTATTTCCACATAGTCGGTTCAGTCTCTGTCTGTGGTACCTTGAGTACTAGATAGGTTTTGTTCTGATTTCTGTGTGGAAATTGTAGTGTTAGATCGGTTCGGCTGAACCGATCATTTGTATTGAATCCTTGTGTTTTACTTTAGAGTGTGGTTACCGGTCCTTATCAGTTCTAAAAAAAAAAAAAAAAGTGTTTTGAACGTTTTTTCCAACACCCGTGACACGGTTAGGAACCGATAAGGGAGTATTGCCTGGCGGTTGCCATAAAAAGGGTAAGTTTGGTTAGGTTGGCCATGTCTGAGAAACCCAAGAAAAAAAACGGGCCCACTAGGTTTCAACACTGCAGGAGTGTGGGGAGGTCTTTGCTAAGGCCGACCCCCACACCACCTGTGTTTATTGTCTGGGGTTTAAACACCTCGATACAGACTGCCTAATTTATAAAAAATTTTCCTAAATCTACCCTTGAAAAGAGATTAGATAGACTGAGGGAAAAGGAGGCTGAGAAGTCCACTGACCCGGATGGCCAGCCCGGTGGTTCCAAACTAGGAGTGCCCTCTGACAGAGGCGATACTTCTTGAGGGCAAGAGGAGAGCCGATCCTGAGGGTGGTTCCTGCAAAAGGAAGCATAAGAAAAATCGACCGGTTCGGATCCAGAGGTTCATGTTCCGACCGCCGAGGAAATAGCCAGAGTGATTCAAATTGTGGAATCGCTTCGCCCGGTTCCGGCTGATCCGACACCTTTTCACAGGGGTTCGGTAAGGTCGGTTCCCCCGGTTCAGGATTATACCCCTGAAGATTTTTATGAACTAGAGTTTGAGGAGGAGGGGGAGTTTGTAGCCGATGGTGGTGATGATGGTGAAAGTCTGGATGTGCTTGTGGAACCGGACATCTCCCCAGACAGACCTTATGGTGTATCCCCTCCTAGGCTTTCTGAGTCGGCTTTCTGAGTCCCCTTCCCATTTTCTGTTTTACAGGAAAGTGGCTGAAACCCTCCAGCTTCCTATGGAGGAGGCAATGGAGGATCAGGAGGAGCCTGATTATGTGGAAATGATGGACATCCCATTGTCCAGGAGACTGCCTGTTCCCCTTCACAAATCCTTTGGGAAACAGAAACAAAAAATCCTGAAGTCTCCCAATTCTGTACCCCCTGTTGACAGAAGGATGGACAAGAGGTACACAATATCAGGCTCAGATACAGAGTTTTTATACCAGCAATGCAGCCATGTTGGGGTAGTGCAAACTGCTGCATGTGATAAGACAAACATTCCCTTGGCTTCACACGCCCCAGACAAAGACTCCAGGAAGATTGATGCCATGGCAAAAAAAACAGTACATGGCATCTTCTTTGGGACTCAGGCAGGTGAATTATATGGCCTATACAGCCAGATACCAGAAGTACAGGTGGGACACTGTACTGGCACTGGCTAAATAGGCCTCCCCCAGCTAGCCAAGGGAGCTGGAGGAGGTGGCTGCAGATGGGATTGAGGCATCAAAGTACAGTTTCATGCTGCTGTGGACTCCAGTGATGTGTCATCAAGAGTCATGGCTACATCTGTGGCTCTTCGGAGAATGGCTTGGCTCAGATGTACTAGCCTCTCGCAGGACACCAAGGCTAAGGCCATGTATTTTCCTGTAGTGGGTAATTCTCTGGGGAGCAGACAGAGAATTACATGAAGAAAATGGATCGCGTACAGGACCACTTATAGGAGTGCTCAGGCCAAGGAGAGGCAAGCAGCTCCTCAAAGGCAGCAATCTAGGGACAGGGGCAGGCCTTTTCATAGGCCTTTTTACCAAGCACAGGCCTCTTCTCCCTTTTCAAAGAGGAGGTTCTTCAGAGGGAGAGGCAGAAGGGGGATGAACAGGGCTGCATCCACTCCTCAGCCTAAGGCCCCTGCCATGCAGACACCCAGATGGGTCTGCCAGGGTCGTCTCTCCTATTCCAGTAGGGGGCAGGCTGGCTTACTTTGTCCAGTACTGGATGTCTGTTACCTCAGACAAGTGGGTCCTGGAAGTAGTAAGCCAGGGACTGGTTCTCGGCTTCAAGAAATTTCCGAAGATGAGAGCCAGATCTTTTCCACCTACAGGTCTCTCAGAAACCCTTGCCCTAGAGGCAGAGGTTTCATCTCTTTTTGGCCTTAGCCATAGAGAGACTTCCTACCCTACACAGGGGGAAAGGTCTGTACTCAAGGTACTTCCTTACCCCAAAAAAGACAGGGGAGTGGCGATCCATTCTAGACCTCAGATACCTGAACAAACATCTTTTAAAACCAAAGTTCAAGATGGTAACTCTGGGAATAATTCTTCCCTGTTTAAGGCCTGGGGACTGGCTAGCCTCCTTGGACCTAAATGATGCCTATTTTCACATTCCCATCAGGTGCTCCCACAGAAAGTACCTCAGGTTTGAGTTGCCCTGAGGCCACTATCAGTTCAAAGCAGTGCCCTTTGGTCTAACATCAGCCTCAAGGGTTTTCACAAAGTGCCTTGCAGTAGTCGTTGCCTTTCTAAGAAGGCAAAAGATTTCCATTTTTCCATATCTGGATGACTGGCTTATAGTGGCCCATTCCCCAGACCAAGTCATGTCAGACCTGCAAGTGACTCAGCAAGTGCTCACTTCTCTAGGATTTCTTCTCAACCTTCCCAGGTCAGTTCTCGAGCCAGTGCAGCTCCTTACCTTTATAGGGGCAGAGCTGGATACTGTCAAAGCAAGAGCCTTTCTTCCCCTGGAAAGGGCAAGAGTTCTTATAGAACTGGCTTCTCCCTTCAGCCTTCAGGTGTCTCGACCAGCAAGGCGTTTCTTCCAGCTCTTGGACCACATGACAGCTTCTACAGCAGTGGTCCATGGGGCAAGATTCCAGATGAGGGACATTCAGTTCCATCTGTGGGCCTTTTGGTCCCAAAGGAAGGATTCCCGTACTGAACTGATCCCAGTGACTCGGACCCTGATCCAAGCCCTTCTTGGCAGCAGGATCAGGACAATTTAAGGCAAGGGGTCCCATTTGTCACTCAGCCACATTCAGTGGTCCTTCCCACGGATGCTTCCCTCCTGGGCTGGGGAGAGGGCCCTCACTGCCCAGGGACTGTGGTCCCCTCAGGAATCCCTTCTCCATATCAATCTCCTAGAACTCAAGGCAGTCTTTCTGGCCCTGCAAGCTTTCTGTTGGTCAGTGCAGAACAAGGTGGTTCAAGTCAGAACAGACAACACCACCACCATGTGGTACATCAGCAAGCAGGGAGGTACGCAGTCTACGGCCTTGTGCACAGAAGTCATGAAGTTGTGGTCCCTGGCTTATTCCATGCAAACCTCCCTGATAGCAGTCCACCTTACAGTGAAGGACAATGTACTAGCAGATGCACTGAGCAGGATCTCACAAGGCCATCACAAATGGGCCCTGGACCCTCTGGTCTTGAAGGTGATTTTTTTTCAAGGTGGGACACTCCAGAGATAGATCTCTTTGCAGCCCCAGACAATCACCAACTTCCTCCCTTTTGTTGCAGCCCCCCAGTCTTGGGCTCAGTCCCTCTGGATGCTGTGATTCTGAACTGGGAAGGGAAATTTCTATATGCCTTCCCTCTCTTTCCTCTACTGTTCAAAGTTTTAGTCAAGATAAGGTCACAACCTTGCAAAGTGGTTCTGATTGCTCCAGATTGGGCCAGACACCCTTGGTACCCCTCTTGCTGTCCCTAGCAGTCCATCTTCTCCTGTCTCTTCCCAGGAATTACAACCTGGTAACCTCCTCTCTGGGAGGATTTGGTACCCCAGTCTTCAGTCTCTCAATCTCAAGGCATGGCTCTTGAAGAGTTAGAGTATGCAGATTTGCATCTGTCTCAGGGGGTTCTGGATATCCTCAGGGCCTCCTGAAAGCCCACCAATAGAAAGACCTATAACTCCAAATGGAAGAGATTCAGCATTTGGTGTTCTAAGCAGCATATTTCCCCAGACACTGCTGAATTGCCTATAGTTCTGGATGATATGGTCCATCTTAATGGCCTAGGCCTCAGACCAGCTACTCTCAAGGTACACTTGTCAGCCGTCTCTGCTTTTCTGTCAGTGAGGAAGTCATCCTTGCTACAGTATCATCTCATCCTGTGTTCTGTAAATTTTTCAAGGGATTGCCTCATACCAGTCCTCCATTTAGAGACCCTGCCCCTGCCTGGGATTTAAATGTTTGCATTGCTGAATTGATGCAACCTTCCTTTGAGCCTGTGTCCTTAGTAGTGCTTAAGTACTTGACTTGGAAAATTGTGTTTTTAGTAGCTATTACCTCTGCCAGATGTATCAGTGAACTGCAAGCCATGTCAGTGGAACCTGATTTTATCTCCTTTCATAGGGATAAAGTGGTCCTTAGAACCAGTAGAAGGTTCTTGCCCAAAGTGGTTTCAGATTTCAGCCTGAATCTGTCTGTCTCTTCCTGTTTTCTTCACTGATCATTCCTCTTCAGGAGAGAGGAGGCTACACAGTTTAGATGTTAAAAGGGCCCTTAGCTACTATATAGAACGTACCAAGGGTCACAGGTTTGATTCCCTCCAGTTGTTCCTCACTTATGGAGAAGTGGGAAAGGGCAACTGCCACCAAGAGAACTGTTGCCAGGTGGATTGTCTTGTATACAATTCTGCTATGAGAAACTGGGAAAAATTCCACCGTCAGGCCTGAGGGCTCCCTCCACCAGAGGTATAGCTGCTTCCCTGGCTGCTGCCAGGGATATTCCTCTCTTAAAAATTTGTCAAGCAGCCACCTGGAAAACGATCCATACCTTTGCCAAGCATTACTCTCTGGATATCCAGGCTAGGAGTGATGCTCGGTTCGGCACAACAGTACTTCAGAGCCTATTCCCAAAGTAGGTTCTGTCCCTGCTCCGTGGAGGTACTGCTTGGTAGTCTGCAATAGTCAGAATACAGCAAGACTTCATATTGTTTGAAGAAAAAATTACTCACCTTAATAATTATGTTTCTTCTAATGGAGGCTTGCTGTGTTCTGACCTCCCTCCCTGCCTCCCCTCTCAGAACCTGTTTTTGGGAAGTGGTGGGCAGGTGCAGTGTTGCATCTCAGGGGTGCTCCTTTTACACCGTCTTCTTTTTTGTTTGGGTGTTTGTTTTATTATTATTCTTGTTTGGATTGGTTTTTGGTTTGGGGTTTCCTGATTTGAGTCTTCCTTTGGGAATCCAAAACTTTTTGTTGACAGTCGGCTAGTAAAAATTTTACAATTTCCACATAGGATAGTTAGTGAGTTTTTGCTCGTAGGAATCGGACGGTTGGATTTCAAAGGGCTCCAGACAGAGACCTCAACTGAGCTCGAGCTCAGCATTCTATGCTCTGCATAGAAAGTTAATGCTTTGTTCTCCGGGGCAGTTTAAAGGCTGTGGTTAACTGCAATAGTCAGAATACAGCAAGACTGCATTAGAAGAAACATAATTACTAAGGTGAGTAATTTTTTCTTCTGTGTCTTCATTTCTGGCAGTTAGCCTCTTGGCTACTCCTTCGCAGTTCCTATACAAGCAGGAGACAGGTCAAGGTTACAAGGTATGTTTCTCCTGTCTCTCTCCCCCCCCCCCATTCTTATCCTTCTAAAAATCCTTAACCCTCCCTCCCTTCTCCTTTTCTGCTTCCAGAGGTTGGGGCCCCTACCCAATCCACCTTAGTCTTCTAACTTCTTCTGTCCTTTCAGTGGTTTATTTCTCCTTTTAGTTTTTATATCTTTTCCTTTGTCTGTCCCTTGGACTTCCTTGTCCCACCCTCCCAACCCTTTTTCTAACTTCTGCGGCGACTCAGAACTAGCGGGAGGATGGAGTCGACAGCACCTAATGGCCAACCCACAAGCGCCGCACAGTGCGTTGGCCTCGAGGGCAGTGCTGATGGTGCATCGACTCTGCCCATCCCAAAACCAAAAAGCTCCCAAGGGGTCAAGACCTCCGGCCAAGTACCCAAAGGTGAAATGATGAAGATACACAGAAAGATCAGAATTACAGTAAGTACATAATTTCCATTTATTGTGGAAAGAAGACTTGAAGTAATTAGATTTGGACTGGCGGATAAGCCTCGTGCAGTCATTCCACAGCAAGCGGTAGTGTTGAAGTGCCATTTGAGAACCTGTTACCTTGTATGTTTTCCAGGCTCGGTCCCTGACTAGAAATTGTTCTAAGTGATAGGCGGTCACCCAGGGTAGGTGGGCACCCCTTACTCTGGATCTTCTGAGTGGCACATGGTAGTCCCAGATAGCAAGGAATCTGGACGTGAAGAATTTGAGGGCGGCATTAATGGAGGGAGCCCGTGGGATGTAGGACCAGTCGATGATATTCAGGTCATTTAGGAGCGCTGTCTGGTCCTGGGATTTATATGACCTAGTGTGTCGTGTACGGGGGCCTTAGGTCTGACTATTTACTGCACCAAGTATATCATGTGATTGCTGAGAGAGTCTGGTAGGAGTCCTGCTTCAATAATACGATGGGAGTGGGAGGTTAGGGCCCAGTCCAGTAGAGTATGTTTCTTGGATTTGTGGTTGAGGCACGTGGGTTCAGTTATTAGTTGGGAAAGGTTTAGCGCATTTACTTGGCTTCATAATTTGGAGCTAGCACTGGAGAGCAAGTTCAAGTTGAAATCCCCAAGGATATGTAGCTCACCCCCAGCCGCGAGAGATCTTAGGGTGCCCAAGTGATCTAGGACGACAGGCAATGGGGTGTCCGGGGAGCAGTAGGACCCTATACTACGTATAAGGGAACTGAGTGAGGGAGAGAGATTTTAATTAGTAGTGAGTCTGTTGACAGTGTGGATGTGGAAAGCCTGATTGAGGTGAACTGGAGCTTGGAGGAGATGAACATGGCAGTACCACCACCCTTCCTTTTGCCCTGACGGCCCTGCCAAATGAGGGAGTAGCCAGGTATAGAGAACTCTGCATCCAGGTTGTGGGGCTTCAGCCAGGTTTCTGTAATGATTAGGATATCGGGGCACAGGAATAGGATACTTGGTTGTAGGGCTGCGAGTTTGTTCAGAATGCTGCATATATTTAGGTGTGCTATTTTGAAACCTCTTGGTAGGTGGTTAGCGGGGTGGAGAGGTGTCCATTAAGGGAGAGGGATGGACCAGGGTTTCATTCAACATCCCTGGCTAGGAAGAGCAGTAGAGTCAATAGTTGTTTTGCTAGGAGCATGGCCCATTGTGGCTTGCGGTGGATAGGGAGTTGCAGAGGAGTACTCGAGGTTGGCGATGAGTTGATTGGTGGGGAGACACTTAAGGCTGACAACCCAGCATGAAAGGAGGGAAGGAAGGATGGCAGCTCCAAGTACTCAGTTCTGCCAGCAGTATAGAGGATGCTTCACAACAGTGGAGGAAGAGTGGGGAGGTTACTTGGCAATCACAGTGATGAGTGTTAGGGAGCTTTGCTGTTTTGGGTATGAGGAGGGTGGGAGGGACGATATGGTTGTGAGTAGGCAGACTACAGCTAGAGAGAGTGACAGCATATTAAAATGTGTTTGTGCAGCAGCTGCTCTAGAGTGGCCACTAGTGTAGGATGTGTATAAGGAGCAAAGGGAAAAGTGGGCTGATTGGTTCTGGCAGTCACGAGTGACAGCCTATATAACTAACAGCTCACCAAGGGGGGTGACGGGGGCCACTCACACAGAGCAAACAAGCAAGCTGGTGCTCTGCCTTGGCTGGCAGTTCACCCACCTGGGGAGATATCAGCGGGGTTCGGGGAGGGCAGCCTAAGTGGGATTTACGCCGTGCATTCTCTAAGCCAGGCTTTCAGGTTCTGTCACTGCCTGTTCTTTTTCCATAACTTGTGCTGGCTGTACAGTCTCAGCCTGGACTTGTGTCTGTGCTAGTTTGGCTGCCATTTTCATGGTAACCACTCCTGGACTTGCTGCTGCAGAATCCATACCTTTCTTTATGCCTCCTTGGTACTAGGTCTAGTACCCATGCACAAAACTCCTGTCTTAGAGTATGCACAGCATAAATCCCACTTAGGCTGACACCATCTGTCATCGAGGCACAGGTCAGGAAGCATAGGAAAAACCAGTAGCAGTTGTAGAATTCATAAAAAGTGTTTTAGTACCAGCAGTAACATAAAAAAAAAACTTGTTCAGTATAACTATTTTCAAAAGCCAGATAAACAGAGAAGATCCATCTGAGTTTTCCTTCAATCTGTTTGTGTCTTGCAAGAAATTGCAGCTCTGTCTTATAAGTCTTTGCAACTTCCCTTCTTAACAAGCATCCTATGTTTTTCTAAAAAAATCTTGTATGTTTCAGGCAGGTGCAGCAAGAACACAATGTCCTAGAACTGAGGGCCCCTTCTCCATAGCTTCTGAAAAAGGGCTTAAAAAAACTGCTCTCAGGTTAACCCCTTGAGTTCCCAATAGCTTTTTGCAATTATCTCAAACTATAGTTATATACATTTCAACAGTAAAACTTTATAATTTCTAAACAAAGGGATCCCAGTATCAGTTACATTTCCACTTAATGATTTGCATATGTTTTTATACCAGCAGATATGCAAGGGAGGAAAAGACAAACAGCAAGGGAAGACTGAGAGACAGTGAGGGGCAAAGAATTGCGAGACTGTCGGGGTGATCAAGTCCTAGGTCTCACAAGAAAATTTGGTTGGGCAACCAGGCAGACAGGAAAGGAAACAGATCCCTGCATTCAAACTGTCCATAACAACTGTGACAGGGTCCTATTCAACCCTGTCACACACTGGTGAAGCCACGTGTGGAGTATGGAATAAGGTACTGGTGTACACACCTTTAAAAAAATACATCAACCTGCTGGAGACAGTTCAGAGGAGGGCAAAAAAGATGATTCAGGGTCAACAGGTAAAGCATATGAAGAGAGATTCGGGGCCCTGAATATGTATTCCCTGGAGGAGATGAGGGAGACGGGGACATCATGGAGACCCTCAAGTACCTGAAAGGAATAAATAGGGTGGATAAGGAGGGTCTATTTAAGCTAAGTAGCAGCTGAAACACAAAGAACACAGCCTTAAGCTGGATGGGGCAGGTGTAGGATGAATGTTAGGAAGCACTTTTTTCACGGAGATAGTGGTGGTGAGTTGGAATGCCCTGCCCAAAGAGGTGGTCTCAGTGAAGACTGTCGGCAGCTTCAGGAGAGGCTGAGATAGTAATAAAGAAAAGGTAGGGGTCATGGAAGTGTCAGATGGGGGGACTGGGGGAGTGGATCAGTAGCGTAAGCTGAGGACCTTGCAACATAAGTAGAATAGACAGACAAGATGGCCTTGTTCTAGTGGCTTGTTCATAAGCTCAAAACACTGTGGAAACCATTGTGTTTAACTGTACGTTTATTTTTAATGTTGCATCTTAGAATATTAATTTCTGCTTATAAGTCTCAATTTACAACACATTTCTCTGCATGGACAACAACTTTTCTATGAGGGACAGAGCAATTTTGAGGGATAAAATGAGGAACATCCCTCATAATTAGGGACAGTTGAGAGGTGTGCTCCTCATGCAATCTGGTTTGATATTATCACACAAGTTAGGGAGGAATATGCGCTTTCCCGGGAGAATCACAATAAAAAGGAAGTGGGTAAATTAAGTAACTAACGGGTCTTACTAAGACATTGGGTGTAGTGATGTAGTTGCTCCAAAATGGGCTTTAGCGGAGATTTCTTTTTACAGCGTTCTGACTGCCAATGAGGTCTGCAGTGATGCATTTCATGATTCCTGTTGACAAATAACTCCTGTGCTGGAAAGCATTAGCACTTGAAATTGACAGAGATGGTCGGATGTATTTCCACTTTCATCTTGGTAGCAGCATTATTTGAAGATATGTTCAAGCATTAGATTTATGCTTCTCTTAACAGTATGCGGACAAGTGATAGTGTAATCGAACATTTTTTTACTTTTAATTAAATATTTCCAAGTTAGTCTTCCACATATTATAAAATAAATGAAAACATTGATTTAAAGTAGGTAATTATTTTTATTCTTAGTACCATCACAGTCTGAGATGAATACTGAAAGATGAATATTTGACCATCTAAATTAATGCAGTTTTCTAGAAACTGTTAAATTTCAAAGTAGCTATTTAATAACTATGTGAAAGACTTGTATGATATATTTATGTTCTGTTAATCAGCCTAGTTGCAATGGCTATAAGAACAGAATATCTGCCCCTTATACAAAGGAGTTGCCTGCCTGAGGAGCCAGTTTAGCCATGAATTGAATGTTTTGTTCCAATAATAAAAAAAAAAAAAAAATTAATGAGCAACTCTGCTCTTCAGTATGTGCTTTCATAAATAAGATGTTTCAGCTGTAGCTGGTCCTCCAGCACAGTGGTGGCGCTGCCGCTTGAGACACCGTTAACCCGCGATCAGGAGTGACCTCAGGAGTTGGAGTATAGGCCTGGGAGGCCTCGAGTGTCCCAAGGACTACTTTCCTCTGGAGAGGAAGGGGATCAGTGGCCAGTGTTAGCCTAACCCCTAGCGGTAGCTGGGGGTTGACACACCAACACTGCAATGGGGGGGGGCAGATACCCAGTGGGCTGCGCACAGGACCGTGCGTGGCACTGCCATTGGGGTCATTGCACATCCCTTCCTCCGTGCCAGGGGAGAAAAAGGGAAACACTGCCAACCGGTTGGATGACACCAGTCTCCCATAGGTTCTGCACCCGCCTAGCTGGGCACATCGTGGACAAGGTAAGTCCAGGAGGTCGGTGGGGTGACAGGGCTGATGGGACTGGTGGATGGGGGCCAGTCGGCACAGGGAGCATAAAGAGAAATAAAAAAAGAAAAGATGTTCTCACCCCAGGAATACTCCAGTATTCCTAACTCTTCTGCAGTGTGCCTTTAAGCCAGATTTGCCAGGAGATGGAACTTTGTGCTAATGATAGAATCATTGGCTCATGCCACTTTTTCAAATGCTGCCACCTATCAACTGCCTACGTTCTAACCCTCAGATTTCTCTCTTCACCTGTTAAGGCAAGACGCTTGGAGATTTTCTCCTCATCATCTCACCATAAAACACTTCGAAAACAAACATAAGTATACTACTTTTATTTTATTTTCAACTGCTGCCCTTCTCTCCTGTTTATTTTATTAACCGTTGTTTATTTTTTTTAGTTAAATAACTTCATTTTCTCAGTTTCTCACGGTTCGGTATAACCTGTGAGAAACCGAGGACTTTTTTAACCTTAGCAGGTTTTTTTCCCCTTACTTTAGTTTTTTCACATAAATAAAACTTATTTTAAATATCTTTGTGTAACCACTTTTATTGATTACCGAACCGCTAACACTGGTTCCAGTCCTGTCAGTTCCCGGTTCCGATCGTTTTTCCGATTGGTTCCTAAACCGACCTCAACCAATACATTTATTTTAAAAATACTTTTGTTTTATTGCGGTTGCTGTTTTTGTGGGGTTTTTTTAGGATGTCACAAAAAACAAAGAAAAAGACCGGTGAACCCAGTTTCAGAAACTGCACAGAGTGTGGAGTGGTCTTTGCCAAGGCAGATAAACACAGTTCTTATGTCATCTGCCTTGGCTGTGGTCATTTAAATACAGACTGTGAGGTCTGTAAAAGCTTTCCTGAAAAGACGCATGAAAAACATCTGGAAAGGCTGAAGAAAAAAGTGCCTCCACCTAAGGGTCCCTCTGGCTCTGACCAGACGATACCCTCTGGGGCTGTGGGTGAAACCACAGATCCCCATACTTCTACCCCTGATACGGGTACAAAAAGAACAGCTGAACCGGCTAGCTCTCCGGTTCCAGCTAAAAAGACTAAGCACACTGAACCCCCTGCTAGTCAGCCTAGGGAGACTTCTGTGGTGCCACCTGCCATGCCTCCTCCTCTTGAAATAGCACAGGCATTTAACATTTTACAAGCCTTGCAAGGTCTGCTGCCTGCTGATCAGCAGCCCCCAGTCCAGACCCCTGCTGATGCTAAGCAGTCTTCCCGTCTGGGAGAGGATTATGGTGAGGAGGAGGGAGAGCCTGTAGAGTCTAAAGTCTACCCTGAGCAGGAGTTTGGCTCTCCTCCCAGGTCTTATGAAGATTATTTTTCACATTTTTCCTTTGTTAGGAAAATCGTTGATGCTTTGGACATCTCTGCTACAGAAGTGATATAAGATGAGAAAGCTGAGTACCTTAAAATGATAGGCTTAATACCCACCAAAAAGCTGTTACTCCCTATAAATAAATTCTTTAAAAGGGATGCACTCAAGCTCCTCCAGACACCTGGGTCTGTCCCACTTTTAGATAGAAGGCTGGATAAAAAATATCAGCTTGACAGAGAAGGGGTTGAATTTTTGTATTCACACCCTGACCACCAGGTGGTGGTGCAAGCTGCAGCTTGTGATAAGGCATAAGTCCCTCTGGCCTCTCACCCCCTGCAGGGCCAAAAAGGGCTACTTATTAGCCTCTTTGGCCATCAAGCAGGCTAACTTTCAAGCCTGTTTGGCCCAATATCAGAAAACTCTTTGGCAGTCTGTGTTGGCTATGGTTGATAAAGCCCCAGCTAGCCTATCAGCTGACTTGGCTGAAACTGCTAGATTTGACATGGAAGCTGCCAAATACCAGTTTCAAATGGCAGCAGACTCTAGTGACACTGCTGCCAGGTGGAAGGCCAGTACAATAGATCAAAGGAGGTTTGCCTGGTTAAGAGCCACAAACCTCACACAGGACACCCAAAACAAGCGCTGGACTTCCCAGTAGAGGGTAGTTACCTTTTTGGGATCCATACAGAGACCTACATTAAGAAGGTCGATGAATTCAAGACCACTTACAGGAGTAATTCAGCCAAAGAAAAGGCCTCTCCATCTGCAAGGCCTTACAGTAGGGGAGGCAGGGGTAGACAGTTTCACTTCAGACCTTTTTATCAGGCCATGGCCATACCCCAGGTACCTCAGTACCCCCACCAAGGGTATTTTAGAAGTAGGGGCATGAAGGGTGCCAGGCGTGGCTCCCACTCTCAGCCCCAAGCCAAGCAGGACCCCTGACTCGTTCCCGCAGGCCGTTTCCCCTCTTCCAGTTGGGGGCAGGCTGACCCATTATTTCCAGGTCTGGAAAAATATCATCACAGACAAGTGGGTCCTGGAGATAGTGGGTCAGGGATTGTCCCTAAACTTCAAGTCCTTCCCCTCTCTAAGAACAAGAGTCTTCAAACCAACTTCCATCATGGAGAAAAAGCAGTTGGGAAAGGAGGTTCAAAGCCTGCTACTGTTAAAACAGTGGAACCAGTGCCTCCACTGCACAGGGGAAAGGGGCTATACTCAAGATACTTTCTTACACCAAAGAAAAATGGGGAGTTGCAGCTTATCTTAGACCTAAGGGTGCTAAACAGGCACTTACCAAAACCAAAATTCAAAATGGTGACACTGTCTCTGATCCTGCCAGCACTCCAAAAAAGGGGTCTGGCTGGTATCTCTGGATCTACAGTATGCTTATTTCCACATCCCCATAAGGGAGTCTCGCAGAAAGTATCTCAGATTCAGACTCCCTTCAGGTCACTATCGGTTCTCAGCCCTGCCATTCGGTCTCACCTCAGCTCCAGGGTGTTCACAAAGTGTCTGGAAGTAGTCGTGGCACACTTGCGAAGTCAAGGTGTCGCAGTGTTTCCCTATCTGGACGACTAGCTAGTAGTGGGAAAGTCACCACAACAGCTAAGGGAACACTTTCAATTCATTCAGCAACTTCTGGAGTCCTTGGGGTTTGTGTCAAATTTAAAAAAATCAGTTCTTCTTCCCACACAAGTTCTGCAATTCATAGGAGCAGAACTAAATACCAGAGAGGGCAGAGCTTTCTTACCACTGGACAGGGTAAAAAGCATTCTGCAAGTAGCAGGTTCTTTCAAGCTGAATGTGCCAGGAACCGCACAACAGTTTCTTCAACTCCTGGGACACATGGCAGCTGCCACAGGCATGGTCCTGGGTTCCAAGTGAGAGACATTCAGTTCCACCTACCATTGGTTTCAAGAAAAAAACTCTCTCTCAAAACTGATCCAGGTAACAAAAACATTCATCTTGGCCCTTCAGTGGTGGAAGGAGGAAGCCAACCTCAGAGCAGGGGTTCCCTTCCAAAAAGAACTTCCTTCTGTAATTCTCACAACAGATGCGTCACTGTTAGGATGGGGTGCCCATCTGGGAGAGCACACTACCCAGCGTATCAGTCTGTTAGAGCTCAGGGCAGTGTTCCTGGCAATGCAAGTTTTCACACCACTGATCCAGGGAAAGGTGGTACAAGTCAGAACAGACTATATCACCACTATGTACTACATAAACAAATGGGGGTACAAGGTCAAATCCTGTCTGCACAGAAGCCATGCTAGTCTCGACTCTGGCCTACTCCCTAGGAGTTTCTCTTCAGGCCATTCATCTGCCGGGCAAGGACAATGCCCTAGCAGGTGCCTTAAGTCGAATCAGCCAGGCCCATCACGAATGGGCCTTAAACAAGCAGATGGTGGAAGTGATCTTCAAAAGATGGGGTACTCCAGAGATCTCTTTGCATCCCATGAAAGTCACCACCTCCCAAAGTACTGTAGCAGGCCTCCAGCAATGGGCACAGTGCCCCTGGATGCCCTCAACCTGGACTGGTCAGGGAAGTATCTGTATGCCTTACCTCCATTTCCTCTGGTGTACAGGGTACTGCTCAAGCTCAGGCTTCAGCCGGCCACAGTGATACTGATAGTCCCAGACAGCCATGGTACTCCTACTGCTCTCCATGTCAGTGGATAAACCAATACACCTTCCCAGGAGGCACAATCTGCTGACCTCCAGTCAGGGGAGGCCCCTATACCTGAACCTCAAGTCACGGCTCTTGAGGACCTAGAGTACGCTGGCTTACACCTCTCTGAAGTGGTCTTAGACATTTTAAGGGGGTATAGGAAACCCTGTACAAAGAAAGCCTATGCTGCAAAATGGAAGAGGTTTCCTATCTGGTGTTCCACCAGGAATATAGTACCATTACAGGCAGGACTGCCATATGTATTGGACTACCTGGTTTTCTTGCATTCTTTGGGCCTGCAGCCCTCTACCCTGAAGCTCCATTTGGCTTCATTCTCTGCTTATATCTCAGCAGGTAAGACTACCTCTATGGCATCGAACCCCATCTTTAAAAGGTTCTTTAAAGGCCTGTCCCACCTGCACCCACCGGTCAGGGAACTGGTGCCAGCATGGGACCTAAACATTTGTATTGCCAAACTCATGGGTTCCCCGTTTGAAACCATGTCTTCAGCACCACTAAAGTATGTTACAAGGAAAACAGTATTTTTAGTGGCCATCACTTCAGCTAGACGAATCAGTGAACTTCAGGCCCTATGCATTGAGCAGGAATGTATCTCCTTTCACAGGGATAAAGTTGTCCTCAGAACTAACAGGAAATTCCACCCTACAGTGGTTTCAAACTTTCACCTGAATCAAACTATCACTCTGCCAGTGTTCTTCACTGAATATTCGTGCTCTGGTGAATGCAGGTTACATAGCCTTGACATCAAGAGAGCTTTGAGCTACTACATGACAGCCACTAAGTCCAATAGGCAGGAAATTAAACAGCTATTCCTGACTTATGGGGATGTGGGAAAGGGTAACCCAGCATCTAAAAGGTCAGTTTCTTGTTGGATTGTCCAATGTATCCAGTTTTGCTATTCAAAAGCAGGCAAGGAAACTCCAGCAGGGCTCAGAGCCCACTCCACCAGGGGCACAGCTGCCACTCTGGCAGCCTCCAGGGATGTTCACTTGGTGGATATCTGTAAAGCAGCTACCTGGAGAACAGTTCACACATTTACCAAGCACTACAGCCTGGATATGCAGGCTAGGGGTGATGCCAGGTTTGGTACAGCTGTCCTGCAGAGCCCATTTCCAAAACAGGTTCTGTGCCCACCTCCAAAGGTACTGCTTCTTGGTCTGCAGAAGTTAGAAATATTGGAGTATTCCTGGGGTGAGAAGAAAAAGTTACTTACCATAGTAATCTTGTTTCTCCTAGGGGATACTCCAATATTCATAACTCTCCCACACTGCCTCCCCTATCAGAACCGGTAGCATCTGCACTCCATACTGTGTTACTTAAAGGGCATGTATGCCACATTCTGTCTTTTCACTTTGAAACTATGTTTTTAGCTGGTCTTTTCTCTCCTTCAGGTGTTTCTGACATTGGGGACTGTGTTGTTTAAAGTACTTTTTTTCCTCTTGTTGGGGGTTAGTTATGGGAGGTTTATGATTACTAAATTTATAAATAATTATTAATTCCTTTTGGGTCCTGTCTTTAGACGTCGTGAAATCTGAGGGTTAGAATGTAGGCAGTTGATAGGTGGCAGCATTTGAAAAAGTGGCACAAGCCAATGATTCTATCATTAGCATAACGATCCATCTCCAAGCTGATCTGGCTTAAAGGCACACTGCAAAAGAGTTATGAATATTGGAGTATCCCCTGGGAGAAACAAGATTACTATGGTAAGTAACTTTCTTTCAGCTGTTACAGTTTACAAGAGAATGCATTTTTTTCATCTTCGTGTTCCTTTCCAAGATTTACAGTACATCTTGTAGTCCATCTAAAAAGTCTGTATAGAAGACATTTACCTCTCCCCTTATCTCAGTACCTTTGTTTATGGAATTATAGTGCTCACCGTGACAACAGACTATGATGTCACAAACAGCAATTGTTTAGTTAGCACAGGAGAGTCAGATGCATTTTGAAGCACCCTGTAAAATAATTGCAACTTTATCTACAATATTTAACAGCTCAACAGCGGGGGAAAGTAAAAAAAAAATGAACTAGAAAACAAAGTAAAATATAATTTGTGTAAATCTAGTGTTTTTAAGCTTTTTGTTATAATAGAGAGTTGCTCTTTAACTTAGTGTCTTGCTTATATACATATACAGACTGAGTGGCCAAACAGAGCTGCAGCCTCACCTCTACAATCAGCTTTTCATGATACAAAGTAGGGAACAGAGCTGCAGGCAGTTGGTACACATATCACTGGCTCGGGGAAGGGGAGCTGTCTAAAGATACATACATTAAGTTGCTGGCAGTTTGGGATGAGAATGAGATAGTAAAAATATCTTGACGAGCTGTGCTTGACCCTCCTGACCTCACGAGTGGTGAAACCACAGATGTGGTCAGAAGAGGTCAGCTTTTGCGAGTGAACTGATTTCTACTGCCTTACTCTCACCCATGTCATATTTGATTTGTACAACTTTTGGTATTAGGTGATTTTGTGATAGAAATGATAAAAAGTTACAAAAGAAAAGTACGAAATGTAAACTGTGCCACTAAAAGCATCTCACTCTCCCCCATGTCAATTTGAGTGGTGTAGCTGGTGTTTAGGTGGTTTTGTGATATAAAAAAAAGTTTCAAAAAGAGAACAAGTGCAAAATTTAGACTGCCTCTGAAAGCATTTGACATTTGGCTTCAGTGCTGCACATAGTTACTGTGAATGCCATCTGTATTGTTAAAGGTATTCTCTGGTTGGTTCATTATTCCACTGTTTCATTGTGACCTTTGAACTTGCAAGATAGCACTGATGTCTTCACAGTAGGCAGCAGTGCTGCAGTATGCTGTAGGAAGCAGTGTAATTCAGTGGCAGTTGAGCCCTTTTTTACTGTAGTAGTTTGTGACATGTCATTTACTGCAAGTTACTGCATTGCATCGTGGCTAGCACCATTGTAATAAGCACCCGTAGCTCCGTTCCCTACTGCGTACTATCAAAAAGCTAATTTTATTGGCTGGGCTGAAATGCTCTTCAGACACTTAAGCTAGTATACAGAAGCTGCAAGACAGGCATTTTAAGTTAAACCGTTATTTTATTACTGGACAAAAACTTCAATTTATGGATAAATTAGCTCCTAGGGCAGGCAACTCCTTGATTCAGGTTCCCTGCCCAAGTCGTAAGTAGCTGTCAGCTGCTCTTAATCCAGTTTTTCACATTTGTACATTTTATTTAGTTTAAATTTGATTATACTTTTGTTTTTGTATATTACGTCACTGCTATAACCAGGATGTCTTTAAACAGCATACAGAATAGTTGGTGTGGAAACATCTACAAGGCTGTGATTCCATCAAGAGATTTTGATGACATCACAAACTAGAGGAGCAAAGCTCCAGTTGTTTGATGTTATTGGAATCCTGAGGTAGAATCAGTCATGTTGTGCTGTCGTTCCCTAGCCACTTTTTTGTTTTAACAGTGTACGATGGAACATTTTGTTCACAAAAACAAATGCTGAACATTATTCAATTAACATTTATATATTTTTTGTTAACCAAACAGTGAGGGGGGGAACAAGATCTTACTTCGAGAGGGCTCTTGCAGTAGGTACTAACAGGTAGGACTAAACCGCCAGGCACTAGGACCACACGGAAAACTTGTAGCTAGCAGTGTGTGGCAGGGGACTGCCCCCGACTTCACGTGACCAACATCAGCGTGCCGCTATATAGGGAGCGGTCCCCACGCCCACCCTCCAGTTCTTTCCCCCTGCCGGCCGACTCATGACATGTCGGACCTCATGGAGAACGTTGCTCTGTCAGCGCCATCTTGGATGGGTATCTCTCGCCTAAATTTCTCGAGCCTCTCAAGAGTAAGAGGCCTAGTGGCAACAGAGAGACCAGTAAGTTGAGCGCCAGCCTCTCCTCCGCTCACATGGACCTAGCTGGTAAGACGCCCGACAGCCACCCAGCACCGGCCCCTCCGTCAGGCCCTGACAACAGGCCTGTTGTTAAGGAGCAGGCTCAGCTGATGTGTGAACCACAACTGATACCGGAGTCTCCTCCGATTTTCACCCCCTCCACCAGTAGAGGTGGTCCCTCCAGACATGGAGAAGGAAGAAGGCCTGCCATCCGGATCCATTCTGCCCCCGACGCTGGAGCTACCCATACCTGAGGCTCTGCTGGACCTGACGAAGGCCGCGCCAGTACCTGAAGGCTCATTGACCCCCGGGCCGCTGACTGGGTTGACGCCAACCCCGTCGGGACCTTCAGGGCATCTGCCCCCAATGTCGGGGTACCCTTTGACATGGTTTGCGATGCCAGGGTATCCATCACTGGGATTTACACACCCCAGCCCACCTCCACCACCTCAGCCTGGGGTGGACCTTCAGGCGATGCTGCGATCTTGGTGGAATGAGGCAAAATTGCAGCTCACGTTGGAGCTCGAGAAGAGGCAGCCTCCCTCTGCCCTGACGCCAACTCTTAGGCCTGTGTTGCCTAAACAAATCCCGCCGTCGGTCCCCCGGCCTTCGACGACGGGTAGGATGATGGAACATTTCCTGCCTACACTCCTCCCACTGAATTTGCGCGGCCTAGTGACCTTTCCAGGCCGGTAGAGATTCCACTGCCAAGACTTGGCCCACCCGAAGAGGGCCCAAGGTCCAATGTAGGAAGCGAGACTGCTCACTCCAGTACTGACTATAAGTCACCCACACTAGAGGATCCAGAGCGCAAGGAGTCACCCAAGTCTCTGCCGGAGGATCCTTCCTTTACGGAGCTTCTCAGAAAGATCCAGTTAGCATATGTCTGGCACACTGAGGCCCAGTTTCCCCAATGTCAGAGGTTGACAGAGCATCTAGAACTATCTGATCTGTCACCTACCCTCATCCCACCCTGGATGGGACCGCATGAGGACCTGATTACCACAGTTTGGAAGCAGCCCGCCTCACTGGCACCCATGGCCAGAAAGACTGATAGAATATTTCAGACACCAGAGGGCAAGGACCACCTGAGCGTTCACCCCAAGGCCGACTCAGTGGTCATTAGTGCTGTCCGTGATAGGTCAGCCAAACCAAAACACCTTAGTACCTCTCCACCGGACAAGAAATCTAAGGTCCTTGACCAGTACGGAAAGAAGATTTATTCTTCTTCCACTTTGGCTGTCAGAGCCCTGAATTACATGGCTCATATGGTAGTCTACCAAAAATCCATTTGGGGACAACTGGAGTCTAAAATTGACTCTCTCCAAGTCTCCCAGTTGAAATAGGAAATGGTGGGCATGGTCATGTTGTCTGGATCGGCTAGCAGACACACCCTGAGGGCCACCTACAATGCCATGGATGCATCAGCTAGGGGCACAGCTACTGCCATGAGCCTGTGGAGGCATGCATGGCTCAGGATTTCAAGTCTGGCACCAGAGGTCCAGACAGCTATTCAAGACGCACCTTTCCAAGGTCCAGTCTTGTCGGAGGGGATGTCAAAGACATCATTACAGACTTATAGGACAATGGCAAGGCCTTGCGCTCCATCCAGTTCACATATAAACCCCCTCAGAAATCTAAGCAGCCATTTCAGTGGCAGTAACGTTGTCAGCAAAGGCAGCTCCAGAACTGATGTCAGAACAAATGTCGGGCCCTTTCAGCAGTCACAGCACCCCAGGCAAAATCCCATAGGGCCTCAGGAGCCGCCACCTCCACCCTCCCCACTGCCTCCTGACTTACTGGACCCCCTCCTTCCTCTGGAACGAGTCACAGAGGAACCAGTAGGAGGAAGATTTGCAAGACATCTACCGGCATGGGAGGCTATAACCATGGACTTGTGGGTACTCCAGCTGGTGGCTCAAGGCCACATGATAGAGTTCACAGAGAAACCTCCGGAAAATCCTCCAGGTCACTCGTCTTGCCCACAAAGCCACATTCCTTTAGTAAGAGAGGAAATAAGCTCCCTGCTAACAAAAGCAGCGATAGAGCCGGTCCCACAAAGCAACAAGGGAAAGGGTTCTATTCGCACTTCTTGGTACCCGAGAACACAGGCAGTCTCACACCCATTCTGGACCTGAGTTCCCTGAACCTCTACATGGAATACAAGAGGTTCCGAAAGTTCTCTCTGCCAAGCTTGATTCCTCTTCTACAGAAGGACCATTGCCTATGTGCGCTGGATGTGCAGGATGCCTACCTGCTCATCCCAGTTTTTCCGCCGCACCACAGATTCCTCTGATTCAAACAACATGAAGTCTTGCTATATTATGACAATTGCAGTTTGTCCCACCATTAGAACTGCTCCGGAGGTGAAAGAGTCAACTACCATGCCAGGCATGGAGTTTAGAGCGCGAGCTCGGTTAGAGAAGCTCTGTCTGGCTAATTTCGAACCGAAACTGTCAGATTCTTTACTCCGCCTCACTGAACAGTCGCTCCGGAGATTTCTCCTACTGCTCGGTTCATTTTCTCGGTTTAAATAGTATTTTCTCGGTTAAATTCAACCGCGAATTATTGTTTTAACCGCAAACCGATCGGTTCAAGCTCTGTCTGTGGTATTGTAAGTAATAGATAGGTTTATTTCTGTGTGGAACTTGTAATTTTTATCGGTTCGGTTCGAACCGATCAGGCTGTTTAAAACTTTTAAAAGCAAGCATTTTAAAGCTTTTAGAGTGCGGTTCAGTTCTTATCGGTTCTAAAAAACGGATTTCATTACGGTTTTTTCCACGACCCGTGACACGGTTGGGAACCGATAAGGGTGTCTTGCCTGGCACTGCCGTTAAAAGGGCAAGTTTGTTGGTTAGGCTGGCATCACATCTGAGAAACCCAAAAGAAAAACCAGGCCCACTGGGTTTCAACACTGTAGTGTCTGTGGGGAAGCCTTTGCCAAGGCTGACCCACACACTACATGTGTCTATTGTCTGGGGTTTGACCACCTCAATTCAGACTGCCAGATTTGTAAAAATTTCCCTGCAGCCACCCTGGACAAGAGAGTGGGCAGGCTCAGGGAACGAGAGGCCAAAAAGTCAGCTGACCCGGATGGCCAGCCCGGTTCGGTGCCAACCGAACTGGAGGGAGTGCCCTCTGACCAGGGCGAGACTTCCTCAAGCAAAAAGCTGGCTCTGAGGAGCCAGTTCCAGCAAAGAAAACTAAAAAATCAGCAGGTTTGGAGTCCAAAATTCCTTCTCCAACTGCTGCAGAAATAGCAAAAGCTATACAGATTGTACAGTCACTTTCTCCGGTTCCGTCCGAACCACCACTGTCTGGTAAAAGGCCAGTTCAAGAATATGATATTGAAGAGTTTTATGAACCAGAGGAGGGGGAGGAGGATTATGATCAGTGTGAATGTGACTTTGAGAGTCTGGATGTGCCCATTGAACCGGACATCTCCCCAGACAGACCTTTGGAATCTCCCCTATGCTTTCTGAGTCCCCTTCTCACTTTTTGCTTTATAAAAAGGTTGCTGAAACCCTCCAGCTCCCATTAGAGGAAGCTGTGGATGAGCAAGAGGAACCTGATTTTGTGGAAATGATGGATATCCCAGAGTCTAGGAGATTATCTATCCCCTTACATAAATCATTTAGGAAACAAACAATAAAAATACTAAAAGCTCCTAATTCTGTGCCTCCTGTTGACAAGAAGATGGACAGGAGGTACACTTTATCAGGTCCTGATACAGACTTTCTTTCACAGCAATGCAGTCATGTTGGGGTAGTTCAGGCTGCAGCCTGTGATAAGGCTAACATTCCCCTGGCTTCACATCCTCCTGACAAGGACTCCAGGAAGATTGATGCCATGGCTAAAACAATACATGGCAGTGTCCTTGGGACTCAGACAAGCAAATTACATGGCTTATGTGGCAAGATACCAAAATCTACATGGGACACTGTCATGGCTTTGGTAAACAGGCCCCTGGCCAGCTTGCCAGGAGCTGGAGCAGGTGGCTGCTGATGGTATTGAGGCATCCAAGGTGCAATTCCATGCTGCTGTGGATTCTAATGATGTATCCTCTAGAGTCATGGCTACATCTGTGGCCTCTCGTAGGTTGGCTTGGCTCAGGTGTACTAGTTTGTCACAGGATACCCAGACTAAGGCCATGGATTTTCCTGTGGTAGGGAATTCTCTGTTTGGGGAGCAGACAGAGAATTACATGAAGAAAATGGATGAATATAGAACAACTTATAGGAGTGCACAAGCCAAGGAGCGGCAAGCCATTCCTCAGAAGCAGACCCCCAGGGGTAGAGGTAGGCCTTTTCACAGGCCTTTTCACCAAACCCAGGCTTCTTCTGCTTATGCTCAGAGGGTTTTTTTCAGAGGCAGACGGGGCACAAGCAGGCCTGCTTCCACCCCTCAGCCTAAAGCCCCTGCCAAACAGGCACCCTGATGGGGTGCCCAGGGCCGGTTTTCCATTACCTGTAGGGGGCAGGCTGGCTTACTTCGTTCAGGACTGGGAGTCTCTAACATCAGACAAGTGGGTCCTGGAAGTAGTAAGCCAGGGTCTGGTTCTCAGCTTCAAAAAATTTCCAAAGATGAGAGCCAGATCTTTTCCACCTGCAAACCCTCTAGAGACCTTTGCCTTAGAAACAGAAGTCTCAACCCTCCTGGCTCTCAGAGCTGTAGAAAGGGTTTCCCCCCTACTCCAGGGCAAGGTCTGTACTCCAGGTACTTCCTTACCCCAAAAGACAGGAGAATGGTGGCCCATTTTGGACCTAAGATATCTGAACAAGCACCTTTTGAAACCAAAATTCAAAATGGTGACTCTGGCAATAATTTACTTTCTCCAAGGCCAGGGACTGGCTTAGCTTCCTGGACCTCAAGGATGCCTATTTCCATGTTCTAATCAGAAGCTCCCACGAAAGTACCTCAGATTCGAACTGCCCTCAGGCCATTACCAGTTCAGAGCAGTGCCCTTCGCCCCACCTCTGCCCCAAGGGTATTCACAAATGTCTAGCAGTAGCAGTTGCTCATTTAAGAAGGCAAAAGATTGCTGTCTTTCCCTACCTAGACGACTGGCTTATTGTAGGCCAGTCTCCAGAACAGGTCAAATCACACCTGCAAGTTACCCAGCAGCTGCTCACCTCTCTGGGTTTCCTGCTCAATCTTCCAAAGTCAGTTCTGGAACCTGTTCAGGTACTCACCTTCATAGGTGCAGAACTGGATACAAAGCAGGCCAGAGCCTTCCTGCCCTTAGAGAGGGTAAGGAACCTGGTGGCCCTGGCCGCCTCCTTCACTCTGCAGGTCTCTCGACCAGCAAGGCACTTCTTACAGCTCCTAGGACACATGGCTGCTTCCACAGCTGTAGTGCAAGGAGCAAGGTTTCAGATGAGGGACATTCAGTTTCACTTGAGAGCCTTTTGGTCTCAAAGAAAAGATCCCCTTTCCAAGTTGATCCCAGTGACTCGAACTCTGATCCAGGCCCTTCAGTGGTGGCAGGATCAGAGCAATTTAAGACTAGGGGTCCCCTTCATCCCTCTATCTCACTCCTTGACCCTTACTACAGATGCGTCCCTTCTGGGATGGGGAGCTCACATGGGTGACCTCTCCACCCAGGGAGTGTGGTCCCCTCAAGAATCTCTGCTCCACAGCAATTTGCTGGAACTCAGAGCTGTCTTTCTAGCACTTCAAGTGTTTTCTGCATCTGTTCAGAAAAAAAGTGGTACAAGTCAGAACAGACAACACCACCACAATGTGGTACATCAACAAACAAGGGGGCACTCGGTCTTCGGCCTTGTGCACCGAAGCAATGAAGTTGTGGTCTCTGGCTTATTCCCTGAACACTTCCCTCATAGCAGTTCACCTCCCAGGAAAGGACAATGTCCTGGCAGATGCTCTCAGCAGGATTTCCCAGGGCCATCACGAATGGTCACTGGATCCCCAAGTACTGGGGATAGTTTTTGCCAGATGGGGCACCCCTCAGATAGATCTTTTCGCAGCCCCAGACAATCACCAACTTCCACTGTTTTGTTGCAGGCCCCCAGTGATGGGCTCAGTCCCCTGGATGCCTTTCTCCTAGATTGGGAAGGGAAGTTTCTATATGCCTTTCCCCCCTTCCCTCTCCTTTTCAAGGTGCTAGTCAAAATCAGATCCCAGCCTTGCAGGATGATTCTGATTGCTCCAGATTGGGCCAGGCAGCCCTGGTACCCACTCCTTCTGTCCTTAGCTGTCCATCTTCCCCTGTGCCTCCCCAGGAAACACAACCTGTTATCTTGTGCCCAGGGGAGAGTTTGGTATCCAAATCACAAATCCCTCAACCTCAAGGCCTGGCTCTTGAGGAGTTACAGTTTGCTGACCTACACCTTTCTCAAGGTGTTCTTGACATCCTGAAGGCTTCTAGGAAGCCTTCCACTAGGGCTACTTATAATTCTAAATGGAAAAGGTTTTCCATCGTGTGCTCTGGGAAGCATATTCCCCCGGAATCTGCTGATTTGCCCATTGTTTTGTACTGTATGGTCTATCTTAACTCTTTGGGCCTGAGACCAGCTACCCTGAAAGTGCATTTGGCAGCTGTCTCTGCTTTTATTTCAGCAGGAAAGCCCTCTTCTCTTTCCACTCACCCTGTATTTTCCAAGTTTTTCAAGGGATTACTTCATACTAATCCACCTTTCAGGGCCCCGGCCCCTGCCTGGGATCTTAATGTTTGCATTGCCCAGCTGATGCAACCCCCCTTTGAACCTCTGTCTTCTGCAGAGCTTAAGTACTTGACTTGGAAATCTGTGTTTCTAGTAGCCATCACTTCTGCCAGGCGATAAGTGAGTTACAAGCTTTGTCAGTGGAGACTGGACTTATTTCCTTTCACAGGGATAAGGTAGTCCTCAGGACTAACAGGAAGTTTTGCCTAAGGTGGTTTCAGATTTCCACCTTAATCAATCTATTTCTCTTCCAGTGTTCTTCACTGACCCTTCCTCCTCTGGTGAGAGGAGGTTGCACAGCTTAGTTGTTAAGAGGGCCCTAAGTTACTACATAGAGCGTATCAAGGGTCACAGGTTTGACTCCCTCCAACTATTTCTCACTTATGGTGAGGTTGGGAAAGGGAAACCTGCCACTAAGAGATCCATTGCCAGGTGGATTGTCTCTTGTATCCAATTTTGCTATCAAAAACTGGGTAAGGTTCCCCCTTCAGGCCTGAGGGCTCACTCTACCATAGGTACAGCTGCGTCTCTAGCTGCTGCCAGAGACATCCCTGTCTTAGAGATATGTCAAGCAGCTACTTGGAAAACGGTACACACTTTCACCAAGCATTACTCCCTGGATATCCAGGCCAGGAGGGATGCTCGGTTTGGCACAGTCGTGCTTCAGAGCCTATTCCCTAAGTAGGTTCTGTCCCTCCTCCATGGAGGTAATGCTGTGTAGTCTGCAATTGTTATAATATACAAGATTTCATGTTTGAAGAAAAATTACTCACCTTAGTAATGTTGTTTCTTCTAATGGAGTCTTGCTATATTATGACCTCTCCCCAGCCTGCCCTCTCAGAACTTCTCTACTTTGGGTATGGGTGGGCAGTCCAGTGTTGGCACTTGTTGATGCCATTTTTGTTTTCCACCCTTCTTTTGGGGTGTTTGGGTGTTGTGTTTTATTTTATCTTATTTTATTTTCTGGTCCCCTGACTTGAGTCTTAGTGTTGGGACCAGGAAAATGTGTTAATATTTAAGTAGCCAGTTGGCTAGTGTAGGTTACAGCTTCCACACAGAACCTTAGTGAGTTTTGCTCGTAAAGATCTGACAGTTTCAGTTTGAAATGATCCAGACAGAGCTTTTCTAACCGAGCTTGCGCTCCAAGTTCCATGCCTGGCATAGAAGTTAACTCTTTCACCTCCAGAGCAGTTCTAATGGTGGGACAAACCGCAATTGTCATAATATAGCAAGACTCCATTAGAAGAAACAACATTACTAAGGTGAGTAATTTTTTCTTATGTGGCAGCAGCTCTTTTTGTCAGGGAGCAAGCCGACTCCGTCGCCTTCCCTGGCCATTAAGTGGCTGAAACAACCCCTCATGGTCATCGAGGAGCCGAAGCCGGCGCCAGTTATTCGGTCGAAACCAGCTGCACCACCCATCATGATGGAACCCCCGCCTCCACAACCAAAAACTGGGGCTCCGACCAAGGATTCTCGGTCGGGTCATGGGTTGCCCCATCGGTTGTCGGTCACCCTTACTCCCAATCGCCCTCGGCAGGTGGAGGGTGGCTCAGGCCCTCGGCAGCTGTTTGCAAACTCCTCGGAGTCTGACAGTGACTCTTCCGTGTTCTCCAGGTCTCTCGACCTGGAGTCCTCTGGGGGACAGTCGGTGGACGAGAGCCCATCCTTGATCATGGGATTACTTTGGCTTATCTTAGAATCTACTGGGATGAAGCTCGAAACTGTGTCAAAGTGGGCCAGGTATCCCATCACGGAGATACTGGACCAAGGAGATTCTCCTACAGAGGCCTTTCCTGTGGCCAAAGCCATTGTTGGCCTAGCACTGGAGCTATGGCAGCAGCCGCCTTCTTGTCCAGCTCCCTCAGCCAGGATGGCCAGGAAGTATGCCGTTCCCACCGGCTCCCTCTCCAGATTCTCGGAGTACCCCTCTGCGGATGGGTTGGTGACTGACTGTTTTCCAGCGCTCCAGAAACGCTCAGGACATGGACAAGCCACCGGATAAAGAGTCCAAGAAACTGGACTATTCCGGGCGTAAAGTTTACGCTGCGTCCTCCTTAGGCCTTCGTCAGGCCAGTTCTGCCGTACTGATGGCACACTTTTCCCACGCCCTTTTGGGCTCCCTAGATGAGGTGATTCCTCATCTCCCGGCTGACCTCCAGACTACGGTCAAGCAGGTGTGGGATCAGGGAAGGGCGGTGGCAAAGCAACAGCTCCAAACTGCTCTCGACATTGGAGACGCTTGTGCCCGGTCAGTAGCGGCCGCAGTGGCCATGCGCCGCAGAGCTTGGCTGCGGATCTCCACCTTCACGGCAGATACCCAGCACAAGCTGGCAGACGTTCCCTTCCTGGGTACCGACTTGTTCAGTCCCGGGGTGGAGGGTCACTTGCAGAGGATCAAGAATTCCAGTGCCACCTTGGACTCAGTCACGTCTGCCCAGAAGGACAAAGGCCGCCAGCAGCAGCGTAAGCCCTTTCGGCCTTCTGCCCCTGCGGCACGTCCGGCCCAGCAACACCAACATCAGGGCCAGCAGGCTTGCACTTGGCACCCCAAAGCCAAACCTGCAGCTTCCTCCAGCAGGAAGCCAGGAGGTAAAGGCCCAGGAGGTCTCTCGGCCAGTCCTTCCTCCAAGCCTGCCCAGTGACGGGTTGAGGGGTGTCGCCTCCAGCCTTGTTGCTCCCCTCTGGGTTCCCCTCGTGGGGAGACGGCTCCGCCACTTCTTTTCTGCCTGGTCCACTATCATCACGGACCGGTGGGTGTTGGAAGTGGTAGGGAAAGGTCTGCCTCTGGAATTCGAGCAGACCCCACACTATCGGGCCGTCGCCCCACAGGAGCTATGGGGTCCGCAGACTCTCTGTTGGCTTGTCGAGCTGACATTGCTCTGCTCCTCCAAAAGGAGGTGATCAGGGAGGTAGCGGATCCTCCACTAGACCCAGGGTTTGTGTCCAGGTATTTCCTGGTCCCAAAACGGACGGGGGGCTGGCGCCCCATTCTAGACCTACACTAACTGAACAAGTTCCTACGGTCCCAAACCTTCAGGATGGTCACTCTGGCACAGATCATTCCATCCTTGGAACGAGGCATGTGGTTCTGTTTTCTGGACCTCCAGGATACGTTCTTTCACGTCCCAATCCGTCCGTCCCACCAGCGATTCCTTCGCTTCAGAGCAGAGGGGCCCCTTTACAAGTTCTGGGCCATGCCCTTCTCCAGCCCCCAGGGTCTTCACCAAATGCATGGCAGTGGTGACAGCATTTCTGCAGCGCCGAATGGTCCGAGTGTACCCTTACCTGGACAACTGACTGATTGCAGCCCCCTCCATGCTGGAGGTGGAGCGGTCCAGGGATCTGGCCCTCCAGGTCTGCTCTCAGATTGGCCTCCTTATCAGCAAGGCCAAATCAGAACTTGTGCCAACGCTGGTGATTCAATTCATCGGGGCAGAGCTCGACTCTCTTCGAGCCAGAGCACGGCTTCCGGCAGACAGGGCTGAGGTTCTCTCCTCCTTTGCCCAATCATTTCTGGTTGGGCAATTGCACCCTGCCTGGGACTTTCTGCGCCTCCTGGACCTCATGACAGCCTGCACCAGTGTGGTCCAGTGGGCCCGCTGGCACATGCGTCCCCTTCAGTGGGGGCTGGCCCGCCAGTAGTCACAGCGCTCCGGTCCTCTGGACCAGCCAGTGGCGGTGACCCAGGAGATGTGGAACACTCTCCAGTGATGGATCGTTCCAGTTCATCTGCAGGAGGGCATCCCATTTGTCCGCTCCGAGCCGACTGTCATTCTAACGACCGATGCCTCTCTGATGGGTTGGGGTGCCCATCTGGGGGAGCACAGAGCGCATGGCCTCTGGCCCCCTCAGGAGTCTCGATGCCACATCAACCTGCTGGAGCTTCCAGCGGTCCAACTAGCCCTTACCACCTTCGCTCCATTTGTACGGGGTCAAGTGGTCCAGGTCCAGATGGACAATACCATGACCATGTACTACCTAAACTGCCAGGGCGGGATGCACTCCTTGCCTCTGTGCAAGGAAGCTCTCTGCACTTGGTCCCTCGTGAGCAAACTGGAGGCGGATCTCCTAGCCATCCATGTGACGGGAGCCTCCAACACTCTGGCCGTTGCCCTACGCCGGATAGGTGCTGCGTCTCACGAGTGGTCTCTCCTGCCGGAGGTAGTACACGATTGGTTCTCCCACTGGGGCACACCTCAGGTGGACCTGTTTGCCTCCAGGGAGAATGTGAAACTGAGGCTGTTTCATGCCCGCTCCCCTCAGCAGGGCTCGCTGCAGTGGGATGCCTTCTCGAGGCCGTGGACCCCCGGGCCTCTTCTGCGCCTTTCCCCCATTTCCCTTGATCCACAAGGTGCTTCTTAAGGCGAGGAGGGTCAAGGTGCAGGTGATTCTGGTAGCACCAGTCTGGCCCCGCCAGTTCTAGTATCCAGATCTCAGCCTCGGCTCCAGGCTCCCGAGGTGACTTCCAGCCTGCCTGGACCTGATCTCAGTCACCCAGGGGAAGGTACTCCACCCGGACCTTCCGTCTCTGCACCTGACGGTCTGGTTCCTGAGCGGCTAAAATTCCAGGCCTTGGGTCTTTCCAACGAGGTCGTGTACGTCGTCGAGGCATCCCGTAAGGAGTCGACCAGAAAATGCTATGCCTTCAGATGTTCATGGGTTGGCCGTTAGGTGTTGTCAACTCTGCCTTCCCACCCGTTCTTCATCTCCCGCCGTTGAGGTCGCCTCGTGGGACGCTTTCAGAAGAATATTTTGAGGCCTACCTTTTCTACGCAGTTTGAATTCAAATTTATCACCTTTCTCGACTCCATGCCGAAGTCTGTCAGCCCCCTGTCACCTGCTGGTTCTGTTAGCCTACTCGACGTCGCCTGGTAAGACTGTTCCATTATTTTATTTCATTTTGTGACGTCGAGTCTATTTTGGTGTTTCTTTCACGTAGGTCATGTCTAGGTCGGAGGGCAAGAAGACTTCTAAGACGGGACGCCCCCCCCATGCGACGGTGCTCTTGCGGTCATAAGTACTCTGTCACCGACCAGCACGACCGTTACCTCGCTTGTCTTGGCCTGCTTCACGACATGGATTTGTGTGACGCTTGTTTCTCCATGGGCTGCTGGGTCATCGAGCAACACGCGTGGAAAGTGGGGCAAGCTCCGCCAGCTTTCCGGGGTCAGGCACGCACTCGTCGGGCCAAGCCACATTTTCTCGGCCTTAACTCTGGGTCCCTTCCCGGTTCTATACGGACTGAGGAGGAGGGGGCCTCTGCCTTTTGTAACCTAGCCGTGGCAGAGACCCCTTCCACGGTGCAAGAGGGCCAGTCTGTGCCCCCGGGGAGACAGGCGGGAGGCACCGCCTTGGCAGTCGCCCCTTCGAGGGCAAAGGCTCCCCCAGTGTCATACCTGCAGCTCTGATGGAATCAGTCAGCGCGTCCTCGATGCCGTCTGTTTGCACCGTCTTGGGTCTCTTCACTGTTCATGGCAGCGTGGGCCCTGATGGTGCCGTCATCAGCGCCGTTGCTGCTGTCGGCACTGTTAGCAGCGCCGATGGTGCTGTTGGTGCAGTGAGGAGGCTCTAAGACGCCGTCCTTGACTGTTTCTCGCCCTGGTGCCATTCGCGGTGCTGTGAGGGCTTTGGAGCTCGGCGCCGAGAGCGCTGTCGGGGCTGTTGTTGAGCTGCGCCATGGGATGGGTCAGTTCCGTGGGGGTCTGTGGCCGAGCGCGCCGATCATGGCTCCGAGAGCGCGGTCAGAGCCATTGGCACCATTGCTGGTCTCGACGCCACTTGCGGCGCCGTGAGTCGGGACAGTGCCATGACAGGCTCCGAGGCTGCTGCCCTTGTTAGGGCCTTGTCCTCTTCTGGCACCATTCGCGGTGCAGTGGGGGGCACTGGCGTCGACTCTGGTGCAGTCGCTGGTTCTGGTGCCCTTTTCAGTAGGGATGGCAGCGGGCGTCCACGCACTGTTTGGCACAGGACTTCGATCTCCACCTCTTCGGAGGTCTCTGAGTCAGACATGCAGTCTGGCTCCTTGGAGTTAGCTGCTGGCGTGGGCTCCCTGGTAGTGTCCTCGGGAGGCCGGAGCCAGCCCCCCTCTGAGGAGCGAACAGTGACTGCCGGGGCCAGGGTCAGGGGTTCTGACCAGCATGCAATGGTGCAGGCCACCATTGGCCTTTAGTCTGGCCTCAGAGGGTTCTCTGACCCCTCAGTGGTGGTACCCCCTCGGGTGGTGTGCTGAGATCGCCCAACTTTGGGGCCAATCAGAGCACCCACGGGAGGGGAGGGTGTTGCTCCCTGGATAGCCCCCTCGGGGGCCGACCAGGGCTGCCAGCTCCCTAGGCTGACTTTCTCGAGGAGTTCGGTGCTTTCGGATTCCATGGGATCGAGGGGCATGGTATCTGTGCGGCGGCCTTTTTCCAGAGCTCATGCGGGCTCTGGGAGAAACTGTAGTGCAGATCTCAGCCCTTCCCTTTCGGTTTCCTCGAGAGGGCCCCGTTTTTTGGAGGTAGGGGACGTTCTTCTGGACCTACATGGCCCTGGTCACCTCACAGGGTGCAACCTAAGCAGTTCCAGTTTGTTTGATTAGCTGTCGGCTGTGGAGTTTTCCGGAGCTGCTTCCTTCCCTAGGACTTCTGATGCGCTGCCTAGCCCAGGCAGAGGTCAGCTGATTCCCATTGTCTGCTCTGCCCCCATCCCTCTGCCACATTCTGATGCGCTCCCAGGCATTCTTAGTCCTAGCGGGCCTCTCTCCTGGGAGCAGTTCAGAGCTCAGGCTGCTCAGTTTCCCTTTTATGTTAGGGCTATGGACAGACAGGTTTTTCATCCCCTGAGCAGCCAGCTTCTGAACCTTCGAGGTACTCTGACTCTTCATCCCCCTCTTCTGGGGGAGAGGAGCCATCTGTCCACATCTCTCCAGCTGCTGATCTTGCTGAGTATCAGTGATTCCTCGTGAGGATGTTAGAGGACCTGCACATCACCCCTCCCCTGAACACAATCCAGAGCACTCTGTGCATGCCTTTCTGGGCAGTTTCAGTGAGGACACCCTCGTGGTTCCCCCCTGGCCTGCACCTTTTTGAGAGGCGTTGTTGCGTTTCTGGCAGAGACACTTTTCCGCAGTTCCTGCCCCTGGGGATCTCTGCCAACGGTATTTTGCCCCCCCCTTCCCCCGCAGCGAGTCTCGGGTTCCATGCTTCATCCTCAGTCAGGATTGACGCAACTGGACACTCCTGATGGGCTTCGCGCCCCTCACCGTGACCGGCCCCCAGATCAAGATTCCTCAGATTTTGACTACGGGGGGGAGGGGAGGACATTCTACTCGGCATGGTTGCTGCTCTCTATTGCAGCCCATCAGGCCCACTATGCAACCTATGACAGGTTCCTGTGGTCTGGGCTGGGTCAGCTCCTAGCCCCCATGCCTGACACGGAGCAAACCAGACAAGCCATTGCACACTCTGCACATGGCCTGGAGCTAGCAAGGCACCAAGCAAGGGCATCGTATGAAGACAATGAGGTAGCTACCAGGGTCATAGGGACAGCAATCTGCACTAGGCAGACGGCATGGCTGCGTCTTTTCCTGTTGTTACCCTTGGCCTGGCGTAGGGTGATTAACTCCACCCATCAGAGAACGTATCTCTTCTCCCATAGAGTGAGGCGGCATCTATCGGGACATCTTCCTACCCCCTCGGGGGGGCCGTCTCACTCTCCCCACTCTCGGGCCTCTCCAGACCCATGGAGTTTCTCCCTCTTAGTGTGTCACCCACTGAGAGCTAAGGGGCTCAGCCCCTTAAGGTTATAAACCCCCTGCGGGGGGGCTCGGCACTCACCCAGAGGTGATGAATGGTAAAGATTGAGGCAGATAAGATATGGAAATTACGTCCTACCATAATTCTGATCTTTCTGTGTATCTTCACCATTCATCACAGTCCCACCCTTCATCCCCCTGGGGCCTCAGTCTCTTGGCCCTCCACCCTCTCTTGGCCCCCTCCTTTCTGTTAGTCAGGAGTGGGGTAAACTGGGGCACATAGGGGGATAGTTTTCTTTAGGGGTAGAGTGGTCAGGATTGGGGGCACTCCTTGTTCAGTGCTTCGGCTCCACCCCTGTGTGGTGGGGGTTGGCAGTTGCCCCTTTTTCTTTCCTTCTCCCAGTCAGTCCTTGATTTCCTTGCCCTATGGACATAACCTCAATTAATTTAAGAAACTAGGTTTCTTGCACCAAAATCTCCGGGGTATCCCTGTTTCCTGTCTTTTTTTCCAGAATAGCCGATTCTGCTTATAGGAGTTTTGCCAGTAATTCTGTGCCTGCAATTCTGGCAGTTAGCCTCTTGGCTACTCCTTCGCATTTCCTATATAAACTGGAGACAGGTCAAGGTTACAGGGTATGTTTCTCCTGTCTTCTCTCCCCCCCCCCTTTTTCCTTACTTCTAAAAACCTTAACCCTCCCTCCCTCCTCCTTTCTACTTCCAGAGATTGGGGCCCCTACCCAATCCCTCTTAGTCTTCGAACTTCTTCTATCCTGTCAGTCATTTAGTTCTCCTTTTAGTTTTATATCTTTTCCTTTGTCTGTCCCTTGGACTTCCTTGTCCCACCTACCCAACCCTTTTTCTAACCTCTACGGCGACTCAGAACTGGCGAGAGAGCGGAGTCGACAACACCTAACTGCCATCCCACAAGGCGTGTGCATTGACTCCATCCCAAAAAAGCTCCCGAAGTCATGACCTCCGCCAAGTACCCAAAGGTGATGAATGGTGAAGATACACAAAAAGATCAGAATTACGGTAGGTACATAATTTCCATTTCCTCAGAATGTTCCATCGTACTGTACTCTATACCAACTAACTGTAAACTTTAATTACTTTACTATTATGTCAACAAAACTTATTTCAGAAAAAGACAAGTAGAATATTAATGTTTGGGTGTAGTCTATTTTCCTGTGTGATTGGCCCTATTACATATAAACGTAGTTTCCATATATATATATGTGTATATATATATATTTCTGAACTTAAACTGTTGTTTTTACATGTTTGATATAGTGAAATGGAAAAACAAAAATCTTCCCTTATCGATGCACTGTGTCGGAAAGGCTGCGCCTTAGCAGATAAACTCATCCAGCTCCAGCTCCAACCTCAAGAAGGTGCGGTCTCGAGCAGTGGCACAGTTGCAGAAGACAACACAGAGTGCTGCTTCAAGACACTGACAGATATCTTTTGGGAGACACAGAAATGGACTGAACTGAGTGACAGCAAAGTAAGAGAAGATCCAGACCTATTTGGTGTTCTAAATATATTGTGGGGAAGCTAGATTTTGCAACATAAAATAATGGGTTGGGGAGATTGTGAGGTACAGTACCTCACATGAATTTATAATCCAGCGTGAGATTAAACTGTATATTGGCTAGCAAGATGAAATTTAGAGAGAACTGTAAATGAGCAATCATGCAAAACAAGGCTGTCCTTTACTTGAGAAGTTTGTGTGGCAACAAGAGACCTTAAGAGCACAGCTCAACAGGTTTTGTCACCATGGAAACCTCAAGATTAAAAACAGCATTGTATGTGTATGGTTTGCTTATACACGTTCTTTTATAGTGTATGGGCAACCATTATTACAGTCTGTTAGTGCGGCACAACAGCATTGTGGCGTCGCTACTGCAGCCTAACAGTGTTCCACCATACACTATAGAAACATAGACCATGATGGCGAAAAAAGACCTGAGGTCTGTCCAGTTTGCCCATACACCCTATAATCCCTGGAACCTGTTGATCTTCTTTGGTGATATCTCTGTCATCAGGTCACACCTATGGTACCTGTTTGTTTATTTGCTTAACAAGTTAGCACACTGGAACATAGGTACCATTTACAGGTGCAACTCGTATGAAACAGTATGAATCGATACAGAATTAGGAACAACAAATTCCACGTTAAAGAATATAAAATATCAATTAAAACAACCACATTCAGACAATCCAGTAAAGTGCATTGATAACATATGTAAAAACAAAGTTGCAGTTGTTTCATTCCTGAGGACAAGTGGGAGACTATTCCAGATATTTGGTCCAGAAAAAGCAAAGGCCATTTGGCCACTAGTAGTTCTTATAAAAGGTAACATGAAAGCTTTATCAACCTTTTGTCTAGACTACTTGTCTAGGTGCTAGGATTACACAGAAGCTTTTCTACAGCAGTCTAGCAAGGGCCTCCCACGCCAGCGTCAGGCTCTGACATCACATCCCTGTATAAGCGTGGGCTGCCCTGTTTCCTCCTCAGTTCTTTCCTGCTGTCAACCATTCACGCACAGACTTTACGGAAGCTTTGTCGCTCAGTCCACCACCAAAACCTTACTTACCTTTTCTTTTGTTGCAGCCGTTGACTCACCTTATTTTAAAGTGATTCCTCTTTTTTTTGTTTGTTTTTTTTTTTTTAGTATGTCAAGCACTACTCCTTTGTCGGCGGTTTTCCATTGCTGCTACTGCAGAAAGAAAATGTCTTCAATCGATGACCACGAACTTTGTGTTTGCTGTCTTAGGCCTGGTCACACTGCTCCTGCCTGCGAGCTTTGCCTGAAGTTCAACCACTGCAGGAAAGCCGCCCTGCGGAGGTTCCTCATATAGGACAGGCAGGCAGCCAGCAGAGAGCAGGGGTCTTCTGGGTCTCCACTCCCCCTCCTAGTCGCTGGCATCCTCTTTGGGCTCTCAGGCCACCAAGGCCCGGGAAATGTCCTTGGGGAAACATTCTGAGGGGTTGTCAGCACCAGCCCTGGCGTTGCAACCTCTTGAACCTACTGCGGCTCATGTTGGTTCGTTGGAGTTGGGCTCTTTGCTGTCTCAGATAACCTGTGTCAACGGCTCTTCCTTACCCTGTTGTAAACCTCAGTGCAGTTCTCACCTCTGGAACATCAGCTGTCATCTAACAGTTTGCCCACGGCCTTGGCGTTCGTCGCTGTTGCAGTCGGTTGCTGCTTAAGTGTTGACGTGAGTTCGAACTTCCCACCCCGCGCTTTCTAGACAGCTGTCAGTATTCTGGCCATCAGTCCTGGCAACAGAACAGGCCAGCTTAGAGGAGGAATATCACTCTGATCTCATCCTCCCTGATGAAGGGGATGAAGAGGAAGATGTTGAGGTTGACTTCTCTGACAGGTCTACTGCCTCCTCCAGGAGTAGAGACTCGGTCAAACACACCCCAAGCCCCTCCCCGAGGACCCGCCTTCTTTAATATTATGGAACAGCTCTCCTCCACTGTGGGGTTTGAGACTGAGGAAGAGGATGTCACAAGAAGGAACCTGGTGGATTTCTTGGAGATCCCAGCATCCCCACCTAAGGTTATTCCTCCTCTCCTTCCAGCACTGCAGGATGCTGCCAGAGCTGCCCGGCATAGGCCCAATTTGGTACCTGCAATGCCCAGAAAAGCTGATAAGTTCTACCAGGCACCTCTTTGGCTGCCTTTCTATCTGCCCAGCCAGAAACCAACTCAGCGGTAATCAGGGCAGCTCATGATAGTTCTAAGGTGCCCAAGCACCTTAGTTCCGTCCCCCCAACCAGGAATTTCAAAGGATTGACCTGTGGTAGAAGAGGACTTTTGCCTCAGCCACTTTGGGCCCTAGAATTGCCAACTGCTTGTCTCATATGATCAAGTACCAGAATACCCTCTGGAGGTAGGGCAAGGCTGCTGCTCAGGCTCTTCCTGAGGGTTCCCAGGGAAAGGAGCTTCTCAGAATCCTCCAGGCCTCATAAAAAGTCATTAAGCATCTCTTCAGAGCCACCTACGATATGGCTGATACTACAGCCAGGGCAGCTGCCACTGGCATCTGCTTAGGAAGGCATTCCTGGCTTAGAGTCTCTCTGACTTCGCTGCTGATGTCTAGCAAAGATTTTGAATGCCTCTTTTGTGGGTCACAATCTTTATGGTCCTGGTGTGCAGGATATTATTAATGACCTGCAGGCCTCCTACAGGGCTATTAGATCTGTCCACTCCCTTTATCGTACCCAGCCTAGGAGCAGACCGAGGCCCTCTTTTCATAAGGTCTCTCACAGGTGTGGCTCTGGGACGAAGCTCCATGGCAAGCACAGGGCTAACTCTGTATTGCCCACCCTCTACTCCACCAGTGGTCTCTCTACCAAGCACTCCAAGGCAGGAGGAGCAGCCCCAGCTGCTGGTTCTGCCTCAGCCTGACTCCCTGCCAGACCCCTTCTTGTTCCAAGCCAGGAGATGGTGGTTGGAGGTTGGTTCTCCAGCCATATGTCCCAGTCGAGAACCATTACCACAGATGCTTAGATCCTGCAGATAATCTAACAGGGCCATGCTCTAGAACTTCTAGAACAGCCTCGAGATGTTCCACCAGTTCCCACCTTTTATCCTCTGACCACATAAATGGTACTCTGGGAGGAGGTGTTCATCTTGCTGAGCAGAAGGGCCGTAGAGCCAGTGCCCAGGCTGCAAAGGAACAAAGGGTTCTACTCCCGGTTCTTCCTGGTCCCCAAAACAACTGGGGACTTGAGACCCATTCTAGACCTCAAGGAACTGAATCTTTACATCCAGTACAAAAAGTTCCAGATGGTAACTACATGGCCTTTTTCCTCTGCTCATGTTGGGTGACTGGCTATGCTCCCTGGACATGCACGATGCCTATCTGCATGTCATGGTTTGCCTCCCTCACAGGCAGTACCTACTGATCTTACTTCGAGAGGGCTCTTGCAGTAGGTAATTACATATAGGACTGACGTCGGCAGGTGGCAGGACCCCACAGAAAAATTTCTAGCTGGCAGTCTCTGGCGAGGGACCGCACCCACGCCAGGTGACCGGCGTCAGGAGATGTCGGTATAAAGGGGTGGTCCCTCACTCCCGCCTTCCAGTTCTTTCCCGCCATTAGCTTATGCCAGCGCCTCGTGGAAAAGTTCCCTGCTCATTAGGCTCCTTCGTCGGTATTTTAAACAAGTATTTTCAATTTTTTCTTATTCTTCGTCAGGTATCCGTCTGTATATGTTGTCCCCTACACCCTTTGAGCACAAAAACAAGTGCGACTCATGTGGCGCCCAACTCCCGCTCAAGGATGGCCATTCCCTGTGCCTTTTTTGCCTAGGCCCCGACCATCCGGTGGAGAAGTGCCAGCACTGCCTCAGCTTTAACGCTGCCACCCAGAAAAGGCGGCAGCAGTCCCTAGAAGCCCGCATTTTGAAAAAGAAAATGAGCTCCATGGAGAAAGAACTGAAAAAGCTTCGGCAGGCGTCGACTTCCCCTGAAGGCCATCGCAAGAAAAAAGATAAAGTAAGGCACCAGGACAAGTGCTCCTCTTCCACTGCGTCTTCCTCGGGAGTTGCCGTGGAAACAGGTAACCACTCACGGCCAGCTGCCAGGAAGCTTCTAAAGCTGACGGCCGCTCAACGTCTGGCTCCGTTCGGGCACCTCCGGGCTCGTGTAGGCCTCCGCTCCCAGTAAAGCCGTGGTTTTGCGGCCCTGCTGGTCTTGACTCCGATAAGCAGGCGTCAGCACCTCAAGCGCCCGCACAGAAGGTCAGAAAGTCGCCCGACCCTTGAGCAGCCTTATTCGCCCATTGACTGGCTTACACGCCGCGGCCTTTCTCAGCAAAGGTCCGCTAAGTTGGGCGCCAGCCTGGATCCCGCTGCTAAGTTGCACATTGGTTGCGTCCGGCGTCTGCTGCCGGATGAGCCAACAGCTGGACCTCCACATCTGTCGTTCCGCAGCCTTCCGCTGCCCTCCGGGACCCTGAGTCTCCTCAGCCCGACCCGAGATTCCCCAAATCCAGGCGGCGCTGAGGTTCCTGTTCACCTGCCATCAGACCATCCACCTTCTGGACCAACCGATTTGATGTCTGTTCCCTGGATGCGGCTCTTCGACGCCGACACGGTATTGTCGACACGGGACGACATCCCACCCCCTGATGTCGCCCCGACGCCGGGCCCTCCGCCCCCCGGGCCTTCTGCTCCAGATCTGCCCGTGTGGCCTCCGGCCGGGCCGTCTGCTCCAACAGATCCTCCGGCTCCCTCATACCTGACCCCGTCGTATCCGATGCCGCCATACCCAGGACCGCAGTATCCGGTGCCTCAGTACCCGGCGCCGACATATCCGACGCCGCAGTGCCCGGCTCCTCAATACCCGACATTGAGCTTCCCGCCGTCAGGTTATGGATACGCACCTTTTGGGTATAGTCCATACCCGTATCCCCCTCCTCCTCTTCCACTGCCCTCTCAGCCGCCGGTGGACTTGCAGGAGACTCTGGGGTCCTGGTGAGCTGAGGCCAAGGCTCAGCTCACTAGAGAGGTGGAGAGTCATCTTCCGACGACTGTGCCGGTGCCAGTTCATGTACGTCCACGACGACACACTCCCTCCCCACCTCCGGACACCAGGGCTAAACCCTCTGGGTTCAGAGAGGGGCAGGACACGCTTCCCCGAGGGATTCCCAAGAGGTCCGTTCCTCCCCCTCATCGGGAGAGGGAGTCTCCCACTTCCTCATCTTCTTGTTCCTCGGACACCTCGGATACTTCCGACGGTTGTTCTGAGCAAGACGATGAGCCACGCTCTCCGTCCAAGCCCCGGCCAAGGACTCCTCCAAAGTCTCCTCCGAAGGATCCTTCCTTCACGGAGTTGCTACGGAAGATCCAGGAAGTACATAAATGGCAATCCTTGGAGCCAGACCCCCAGTGTAAAAAAAACTCACTGAGCATCTGGATCTGCCCATGACAGCTCCCACTTTGGTACCACCCTGGATCGAGCCTCATGCCGACCTTATTACCACCGTGTGGAAATAACAGTCTGCCTTAGCCCCACTTCCCAGGAAGTCAAACAGGCTATACCAGGCTCCCAAGGGTGTTGACTTTTTAGACTCCCACCCTCAAGCTGACTCAGTTGTGATTAGCGCCGCTCATGGCTGGTCAGCTCAACCTAAATATCTTAGCTCGTCTCCACCTGACAAGGAATCCCCGCCTTCTGGACCAGTATGGCAAGAAGATTTTTGCTTCTTTTACTCTGGGTATTAGGGCCCTGAACTAAGTCGGCCACATAGGGGATTACCAGAAAGCGATTCTTAATGAGGTGGAATCTAAATTGGACTCCCTTCCGGACTCTCAGGCCAAGCAGGAAGTGGCTGACCCTGTCCACTCTGCACGTTTGGCCAGTCGGCACATTTGTGCAACCTACGATGCAGTGGACACTGCTGGTTGGAGCTCAGCTTTCGCCGTAGATCTTCGGCATCACGCTTGGCTCAGAGTGTCAGGGTTGGTCCCGGAAGTGCAGTCCGCCATCCAGGAAGCATCCTTCCGGGGTTCGGTGCTGTTCGGGGGTGATGTCAAGGACATCATCACCGGCCTGCAGGAGAAGGGGACGGCACTAAAGTCTGTGAACTCCCATGTATCATCCCCATCAATCGCAGCGCCGTCCCTTTCGCAGACGGAATCTGCCCAAAGCGAGACCACAGGGAAAGAGGGCCACTAAACGTCGGGCCCCACCAGCTGCCAAGCCCCCACAACCCAAAAAAGCAGCGGGAACTTCAGCTGCAGCGCTGCCCCACACCACCTGACTCCTTCCCTCTCCCACTACCTCCGGGCTCCTCTGAGGAACCGGTAGGAGGGAGGTTTCCCTCCACCTCCCAGGCTGGGAGAGGATAACATCAGATTCATGGGTGCTCCAGCTAATCGCAGAAGGACACTCAATAGAGTTTCTGCAAAAACCACCTCGTCACCCTCCCCCAAGGTTGTCGTACGCTCGGGAACATCATCTTCTGGTCCAGGATGAAATTTCAGCACTTTTGCTGAAACAGGCGATAAAACCTGCCCCTCTTTCTTTGCAAGGAACGGGTTACTATTCCCACTTCTTCCTGGTCCCAAAGAAGACAGGAGATGTAAGACCCATTCTAGATCTCTGTTCCCTGAACATTTTCGTGGAGTACAAGAGGTTCAGGATGCTCTCACTGTAGATCCTTCTGCCCCTCCTTTGCTCAAGCCAGTGGCTGTGCGCTCTGGATATGCAGGACACTTAACTGCACATATCTATCCGCCCGTCTCACCACAAATATCTCCGTTTTGTTTTCCAGGGGGACCACTACCAGTTCAAGGCACTTCCATTTGGCCTGTCCTCGGCCCCTCGAGTATTTACCAAATGCCTTGCGGTGGTGGCGGCAGCCTACCTGCGTATCCGGAGGGTATATGTTTCCCATACCTGGACGATTGGCTCCTGGCGGCCCCATCAAGGGAAGAACTCCTGCACTGCCTCTCCCTCACCCAGCAGGTCTTTGCCTGTCTGAGTATTACTATCAACCATTCCAAGTCTCACTTGATCCCATCCCAGAGGCTCCAGTTTATCGGGGCGATTCTGGACACGACCCAGGGCAGGGCCTTCCTGCCACCGGACAGGGCGGCCACACTTCAGACTCAGATAAGCCTGTTGTCTGGCCGCAGCCGGGTCAGTGCAAGGTCAGTTCTTCGCCTCCTCGGGCTTATGGCGGCTGCTATCTTGACAGTCCCTCGAGCTCAGCTCCACATGAGGGTCTCTCAGTTGACATTTCGCTCTCAATGAGATCAGTTGGTAGACGACTTGGACCAGTTGGTCCTAGTCTCCTCTCCCATGATTCGAGACTTGTAGTGGTGGATGGTTCGAGAGAACCACCTTCAGGGAGATCCATTCCTCCTTCCTCCCTCCCTCCCAGTCTTTGACCACAGACACCTCAGGCAAAGGTTGGGGAGCCCACCTCGGTCCACATCGGACCCAGGGCTCTTGGTCCAAGCTCGAACAATCCCTGCACATCAATGTGCTTGAGCTTTGGGCGGTGCTCTACGCTGTCCAGGCTCCCCACCTGCACCTTCTTCCAGGCCACCTAGCTGTCCAGACGGACAATATATGTGTGGTATGGTACATCAACAAACAGGGCGGGACTCGGTCCTACCCTCTTTGCAGGGAAGCGATGAGAGTCTGGGATTGGGCAGGACAACACGACCTTCACCGCACGGCAATTCCATGATTTTACTTCGAGATACAGCTCTTGCAGCAGGTTATACCATTAGGACTGAAGCCGGCAGGCGTCAGGACCACACGGAAAAATTCTAGCTAGCTATCTTCAGCGGGGACCGCCCCTGACGTCGGTCCGGCCCCCGACGTCAGGCGTAGTACATAAGGGGGCGGTCCCGCCAGATTCCCCAGTTCTTTCCCGCTGTCGACTTGCAAGTCTCGACCCTTCCGTTTTCGTTTTCTATACGTGGCGTGGTAAAGTGTTTTCCTACAGAAATTTCGTTCTTTGGATCAGTCTTTTCTGATGTCCTCTCCGACCTCCGGTCACTCCTCTAAATGCGCCTGTAGGAAGCAGATCCATTCAAGGATCCGCTTTTCGGCCCGTGTCCTGTGCCTGGCCCCAGACCACGACACCGGTCCTGCTCCTTTTGCCAGGGCTTCAATAGCAGAACCCGGATCCGACGCCAGAAGGCCCTCCAGGCTTTTTTGTTAGAAGAGCGCCTTAAGACCATGGCTTCGAAGGGGGATTCATTGCACAAGGTCCGTAAGCATACCGAGAAGCACAAGGAGAAGGCCCTTTCCAGGTCCCCGTCTAGGGCCACTGATTCCCGCAGCTCTGGCTCCAGGTTCGACCGCTGTCCTTCCCGGGCCAGCTGTCAGCCTCCCCCTGCTGCGGTGAGCAAATCTTCTGCCTCTTCTCAGGCCAAGACTCCCAGGCCTTCCTCGTCCTCCAAGGCCCTGGCTAAGTCGGGGGATCGCCACCATCACCATAGGTCGGGTTCCCGCCATCCTGAGCCCGGCGTCAGGTCTGCCTCCCTTCCGCCGATCCACAGGAAGACCAAGGAGCTTACCTCGCTCAAAAGGCCGCGGGACCCGACACCGGTTCATCCGTCGTTGGCCTCTCGCCATAGATCCCCAGAGCCGCCGTCAGCCAAGGGCCCGTCGCCGGCTAGGCACTCTCATCATCGGACGCCGGTAGGGGGACCGGCGCCTGCTCCTACTGAGAAGAGGACCCCGACACCTCCGACCGACGTCGGTCAGGAGACCATCACAGAGGAGGAGTTTACTCAGCCCGAGGACCAGACGGGCGACCCTGGTCCTGTTGAGACTCCCGGGGCACCTTCGCCGATGCCGGGACCCAACGACCGTCCACCGGCGCCCGGGCCGTCGTCGGGATTTTCCTTTTCAGAGGTGAAGGAGCTGTTTACTTTCTGGTGGGATACCGTCAAAAAGGACATGGTTCCCACGCCACCTCTGCTTCCTCCTCCTCCTACTACACCGGTTGTCCCTCCGGTTCCTGCGCCCCCTTCTCCATCTGGGTGTGCAGGCCGGTTACCTCCTCCCCGGGAGCCTAGGACCCCTCAAAGGGGGAGGTCAGAAAGAAGGAGACCTCCGTCCAGATCCTCGTCTGGGTCACCCAGTCCCAAGAGACCCAGATGACGACAACGCTCGCCTTCGACGGAGGACACGGGATCGGACTTCTCGTCATCGAGATCCCCATCTCCCCTCTCCATCCCTTCACCGGACCCACGTGAGCTACCGAGGTCTCCTCCGGATGACCCTTCGTTCTCGGATATTATGAGACACATCCAGGAGAACATGGGATGGGATGCGGAAGAGTTAGATCCCGAAAGGCTGCGCCTCGCAAAGTATCTTCGGCAGAAGGACCCCAAGCCTGTGGTGGTGCCACCCTTGGTGGACACGTTCGTGGATGTCACCAAGGCAGCGTGGAAGCGTCCACATTCGATCCCGCCCGATGCGAAGAAGGCTGACCGCCTGTACAAGGCTCCTAGAAGACCAGTACTTGGCTCCAGCACCCTCAGGCCGATTCTCTGGTCATCACAGCCTCTCACTGACCGGTCCCAGAGACCGCAACATCTGAGCACCCTGCCACCTGACCCAGAGTCCAAGCAGTTGGGCGCCATGGAGTGTGCCGTGATATGCTTCCACTACATCGCCATCAGATCCTTGAATTATCTAACCCACATGGTGCAATTCCAAAATGCCCTGTGGGAACAGGATCTCGGCGGCTGAGAAACTGCGGAGGTGAGAGCAAGGAGGAGATGCTTCAGCTCCTCCGTGCAGATTCCAGACGTGGGAACCCAGGTATTCTGAGCCACATCACGACTCTGCGGACTCCTCGGCCAGAGAGCAGCTTCAGGCGTGTGCCTCGGAGACACTCTTGGCTCTGTGTCTCGGTTTTACCCGGACATCCAGAAAAACATCCTGGACACTCCATTAGGGAGAAGTTCTGTTTAGTAAACCCTCTGAGAAGATCATTACCAGACTCCAAGAGGCCGGGAAGGCGGTGAGGTCGGTCAGGCCATGCCACCAAGCTTAGTTCCTTCGTAGGAACCAAGCAGATTTCGTGGACGGACGCAGAGACAGCAGTCCCGCTCCGTTCCACAACAGAGGGGCTCCGGTTTTCACAGAACCCAGGGGAAACAACCTGCAGGCCGAGGCCAGCGCACTCCTAAGCCAGTCCAGCCAGTGGGACCCTCAGCCACCACAGCCTGACTTCTTCCCGGCCCCCGCCCCTCAGGATCAACGGGACGTCATGTTCGGGGGTCGCATTGCGAATTTCCTGCCAGGATGGCAGACGATATCCACAGACAGGTGGGTTCTACAGTTGGTCGCAAGAGGCCACTTTATAGAATTTGCGGGAAAGCCACCCTCGAGGCCTCCTTTGCTCTCCCGGTACTCGGGTCAGCACAAGTTATTGATCAGATAAAAGTACTCACGCTCCTGCAAAGGGCGATAAGCCGTCCCAGAAGAACTCAGAAGGACACGGGTATTTTTCTCACTTCTTCCTGGTTCCAAAGAAAACAGGGGACCTCCGTCAATTCTGGACCTCAGCGACCTCAATTTGTCGATGCGTCTACAAAGATTTTGCATGGTGACCCTTCCAGGTCTTATCCCCATGCTGAAGCAGGACGCCTTTTTAGCGTCTTTAGATATGCAGGATGCTTACCTGCACATCCCCACAGCTCAAGCACATAAGAGGTTCCTGCGCCTCGAGTTCCTCGGCCATCACTTTCAGTTCCGAGCTCTTCCTTTTGGGCTGTCATCGGCACCCAGGGTCTTCACCAAATGCATGGCAGTCGTGGCTGCATCTCTGAGGAGACAGGGCCATTATGTGTTCCCATACCTGGACGATTGGCTTCTCATGGCCGCCTCCAGAGAGGCGTTATTACAGGCAATCCAGGACACACAGGGACCCGTTTGCTCTCTAGGTATCCTGATCAACCACGAAGTCCCTCCTGGTACCGTTGCAGAAGCTGCAGTTCATAGGAGCAGTACTGGACACTGTTCAGGAAGAGCATTTCTTCCAGGCGACAAGCGGGCGCATCAGATCCCCATCAAGGAGCTTTAAATCGATCAAAGACTGCCCAGCCAGGTCAGCCTTCAACTGCTCGGACACATGGCTGCAGCCATTCCTACTGTCCCTTTCGCAAGGCTCCACATGCGGGTAACTCAGTGGATGCTCAAGGTGCAATGGGACCAAAGGCAAGACCACTTGCATCCAGTCAGAATCACAAACTCCGCGATTTGAGTCTGGCGGTGGTGGCTAGTCCCAGGGACACTCTCTTTGGGTGTCTCGTTCGTAGCGCCGACCCCGGAGGTAATCCTCACTACAGACACCTCAGGTCTAGGGTGGGGTGCACACCTGGACGGGGAGTGAAGTCTCAGGGTACGTGGACGCCTTTGGAGGCCCATCTTCATATCAACATCCTAGAGGTGAGGCGGTCCTTTATGCCCCTGCATTTTCAGTCAGAGATCCCTGAGCACTTTCCTGCTTCAGACAGACAACACGCGGTGATGAATTACCTCAACAAAAAAAGGAGCACTCTTATCCCTTTGAGGGAAGCCATGAGAGTGTGGGATTGGAATAATCAGACAGGCGCTGAATCTGATCACAGTACATGTTCCCGGGGTGGACAGCACATTTGCAGATGGCCTGAGTGGCTCCCAGGCCAGAGTCCCAAGTGGGAACTTCTTCAAGAGGTAGCAGAGGATCTGTTTCTTGATGGGGAACTCCAGATTTGGACTTGTTCGCCTCCCCATCCAATGCAAAACTGCCCAATATTGCTGCAAGCTAGATCCAGGGCCTGGTGTTTTTCTGGCGAGGGGACGTTGTCCCTCTCCTGGGCGGACAGATTCCTCTCGCCTTCCCGTTGATCAGAGTTCTTCTTCTCAAACTGCATGAGAGCATGCATCAATGATTCTAGTGGCCCCGTTCTGGCCCAGACAGATCTGGTTCCCCTTGCTAATTCAGCTGTCCCGGGAACCTCCACTCCCATTGCCATTCACCTCCCACCTATTGTCTCAGGAGAAAGGTTCGCTGGTCCATCCGGACTTACGCCTCTGAACCTGCATGCATGGCTCCTAGAGACATAGCCATCCTGCGTCGTGGGGTCTCGCAAGAGGTTGCGGATGTTCTTGCTGCAGCCAGAAAGCCGGCAATGTATGCCATGAAATGGCGCCTTCTGTTTATAGTGCATAAGCCGCGGCTTTTCCCTTTAGGTTGTCAGTAAAAGGTGTTAGACTACCTGCTTTCCTTTTTTCGTTCGGGCCTCGCCTACTCCTCTATTGAAGTGCACCTCTGTGCCTTTTCAGCTTTTCACCTCCCAGCAGGTCAGCGCACAGTGGCACAGCTTGACGCCTGTCGTGAATTTTGGAGAGGGATGTTGCACCTTAGGCCACCCATTAAGGACCCGGTGCCTCCATGGGATTTGCTCTTTATCGTGGAGCAACTCACGCTTCCCCCCTTTGAACCTGCCGTGGATTGCGAGCTGCGTTTTCTCTCGTGGAAAATGTTATTTTTAGTTGCTGTCACGTCAGCGAGAAGAGTTTCTGAGCTTCAGGCTCTCATGTGCAAAGAGCCTTATTTAGTTTTACACAGGGACAGAGTTTCCCTGAGGACGAATCCCAAATTCTTGCCTAAGGTGGTTTCCACACTCCTCACTCTCAATCAGGATATTGACCTACCTGTTTATTTTCTAATTATTCCAACAGAGGGAAGCGATGCTTCACACCTGGATGTTCACGCGGCTTAGATACTACCTGAGCAGAACTAAGCAGCTTCGTTCTTGAACAACTCTTGTTTCCTTTTCATGAAAGGATGATGGGCCATCCAGTTTCCAAACAGTCCTGTCACAGCTGGCTTGTCAGTGCATCTCCTTACTGTTATGATATCAAAGAAAGCCCCTCCCTGGAGCAGTCAGGGGACATTCCACTAAGGTGTGGCCACTTCCTTTGCAGCTCTTGAAGCGTCTCCACCTCTGTTGTGGCTGCTGCCACTTGGAGTTCTGTTCATACCTTTATCAGGCATTATAGCCTGGACACAACTTCAAGGCAAAGGCGGGCTTCGGCCTGGCAGTGCTGCAGGGTCTCCTGTCCTAGATTTGAGGCCTGGGCGTTCTTTTGAATTTCCTCCTCCTGGCGTTTACAAAGCGCTTGCTTGAGGAATCGGTCTAATGGTGTAACCTGCCTGCAAGAGCTGTATCTCGAAGTAAGATAGTACAGTTACGTAAGAACATACCATAACAGTAGATCTTGAGAACAGCTCTTGCAACAGGTACTCCGCCACCTTCCCCCTTGGAGGAGGCATGGCTTAAGCCTTTTCTAACAGGGATTTATTCCCTTATTGTCTTCTGACGGTGGATCCTCGGTCTCCCATTCTGATGTCATCCTGTGGCCGGAAGTCTCCGGCGGGAGAACTGGGGAATCTGGCGGGACCGCCCCTTATGTACTCGCCTGGCCGGGGCGGGACCCGACGTCGGGTGGCGGTCCCCGCTGAAGATAGGTAGCTAGAATTTTTCTGTAGGGTCCTGATGCCTGCCGGCTTCAGTCCTAATGGTGTAACCTGCTGCAAGAGCTGTTCTCGAAGATCTACTGTTACGGTAAGTTCTTACGTAACTGTACTTTCCGGGGGTCGAGAACTCCTTAGCAGACAAGCTAAGTCACTCGTCTGCTCAAGCTCATGAGTGGGAACTGGATCAGGGGGTCCTGGACGATATCTTCCTACGTTGGGGGAACATCTCAGGTGGACCTGTTCGCTTCACCTCTAAACGCAAAGCTTCCCGACTTCTGCTCGCACGTTCAAGAGTGACGCATTTTCTGGAGAGACGCTCTGTCTCTAGATTGGAGGGACAGATTCGTCTATGCCTTCCCCCAATTCCTCTGACCCCGCATGTCTTGCAGAAACTGGGCTCAGAAGGGGCACGAATGATTCTGATTGCTCCTTTCTGGCCCAGGCAAGTTTGGTTCTCTATTCTGCAACAATACTCAGAGGAACTTCCTCTTCCGCTGTCACGAATTTTATTGACCCAGGATCAGGGGACCCTGGTCCATCCAGGTCTCAAGTCCCTTCAACTACATGTGTGGCTCCTGCAGACATAGCTCAAGCCCGCTTTGAGGTTTCTCCCCAGGTGGCTGAGATCTTGGTGGCGGCTAGGAAACCCTCCACCAGGTCTACTTATGCCATGAAGTGGAAACGGTTCTCAATCTGAGCCGCTTCAAAAGGCTTTGAACCTTTCTCCTGCTCAGTTGGGCGACTGCTGGAGTACCTGCACCATCTCTTCGACCTGGGTCTTAGTCACTCGTCTCTGAAGGTACACATGGCGGCCATTTCGGCCTGCCACATTCCCTTCGCACATAGGACGTTTGCTCAACTGGAAGTCTCTAAGACTTTCCTCATAGGGGTTCTTCACTTGAGACCCCCTATCCAAGTTCCCGCCCCTCCTTGGGAGCTGAACTTCGTTCTTGAGAAACTTATTTTGCCTCCTTTTGAACCGGTGGCCTCAGCAGACATGAAGTTCCTCTCATGGAAGACGCTCTTCCTAGTGGCCATTACCTCTGTTTGGAGGATTTCCGAGCTCCAGGCCCTGATGTGTAAAATCCAGTACTTGATTTTTCACAAGGAACGTGTGGCTCTGCGCACCAATCCTAAGCTTCTCCCCAAGGTGGTAGCGGAATCTACATTGAACCAATCCATAGAATTACCCGCCTTCTTTATGCAATACTCCAATCAGGGGGAGTATCTACTTCACACTATGGACTTTCACCGGATTCTGAGATACTACACTAACAGAACAAAGGATCTCAGAAAGACTGATCAACTTTTTGTCTCTTTTGCCCTCAAAAGAGAAGGCAGTGCTATCTCCAAGCAATGCCTGTCTAAATGGTTGGCTCATTGCATCATCATCTGCTATGACAAGTACAACAAGACCCTTCTGGGTCAAATAAGAGGTCACTTCACCAGAGGGGTTGCTGCCTCAGCGGCATGTTTCAAGAATGTGTCAGCGGTGGACATTTGTGCTGCCGCCACTTGGACTTCTGTCCAATCATTTACAAACATTACAGTTTGGACATTTACCCTCTACACGTAGACATGCAGGCTTCAGGCTGTTCTGTAAGGCCTCCTTTTTAAAGGCCTTCACAGCTAGATGATCTGCTTTGGGTAGCTTTCACTCCTCCGTGCCTCTTCTTGTTCCAGACTACTTGGACTCAGTCTTATATGTAATTACCTGCAAGAGCTCTCTCGAGTGAGATAGTGGATTCACGTTAGAACTTACCGGCCAACAGTAGATCTTGAAGAGGCTCTTATAATGAAATCCTCCCCCTCCATCCCCTAAGCTTTTTCAGCTCCTTTCCAGTGAGAAATATAAACCTTCTCTCGTCCGGCCTCTTGTGGCCTGTGGTGGGAAAGAACTGGAAGGCAGGCGTGAGGGACCTCCCCTTTATACCGACATCTCCTGACGCCGGTCACCTGACGTGGGGGCAGTCCCTCGCCAGAGACTGCTAGCTAGAAATTTTTCCATGGGGTCCTGCCGATGTCAGTCCTATATGTAATTACCTACTGCAAGAGCCTCTCTCGAAGATCTACTGTTACAGTAAGTTCTTACGTAACTGTACTTTCCTCTTCTGGGGAAGCATTACCAGTTCAGGGTGTTGCTCTTTTGGCTTATCCTCTATGCAGCGGGTATTAACCAAGTGCTTAGCAGCTATAGCGGCCATCCTCGGACACAAAGGCTTTTATGTGTTCTCACATTTGGACATCTGGCTACTGAAAGCCCAGTCCAGGGAACTACTGTTGCTGACTCTGGAACACACCTTGCAGTTGTTCCAGTCCTTGGGCATCCCTGTCAGTTTGCCCAAGTCTGTGCTGACCCCGTCCCAGCAGTTGCAATACATAGGAGGCGATTCTGGACTCTACTCAGAGCAAGGCCTTCCTTCCACAAGACAGGGCAGACTGCCTCATAGCTCAGGCCCAGGATGTGGCTCAGTGCTGGTATATCCCAGCCAGGAAGTTCTTGAGGCTGCTGGGCTTAAGGGCCCTGGCCATCATTACGGTCCCTTTGGCCAGATTGTATATTTATTTATTTATTTATTTTGTTTTTGTTGACTGGGTAAGTGCACTAGACAAATCCTACCTATTTTTAGGCACGACCCGGGGGAGGGGGATACAGATGAATGCCAACTGAGGATTTGCAGTGCACCCTCAGGGTCCAGTGGGATCAACACTCTGATGATTTGGATCAGCTGGTTCTTGTTTCCTTCCCAGTATGCAGGGAGAGGTCCCTTTTCTTTTTTCTTAGTTTTACCAAAAAAAAAATGTTTGCTCCCCAAGCCCTGAACTCTCTCAGGCTTCCCAACTCACCAGGTCACTTCTGCCGCCACCATGATCCTACCTTCCTCAATTATATTACTGCCTTCTCACATTTTTCTTGACTTCAGCCAGGTGGACCCTAGCTCTGGGCACCCCTCCGGGGCCAGGTACACCAGAGCACCCGGCCAGAGTCTACGAGGAGATAGAAGGGGTGGAGGCAAGGATCTGGTGTTGAGCGTGTGGTGCAGGCACTGTGGGAGCAGTCACCTGTCAGGGCTGGGTGTTTTCTGTACTTGTTTGAGTCCCCTCCCTCCGAGCTGTACCCCCAATGCCATACAGCGGTTACGCTTGTTCTGTGCTACCCCCGGCAGCTGCCAGGGGTCACGCAAGAGCGACGCGATACCCTACACCATCCCGGGGAAGGAAGAGCCATCCTTCGAAGACTCGATCCCTTCCCTATCCTCGCTGGCGTGGTGCAAGGTATGGCGACTAGTGTCTTAACCCTCAGCGCCACTGGGCCCCCCTTTCTTATTCCCACCTTTCACCAAATACTCACCACAGATGCTTCGGGTTTGGGTTGGAGAGCTCACCTAGGCCCTTATCAGACTCGGGATCTGGTCCCAGTGGGGGCGACACCTCCAAATAAACGTTATAGAAATGCAAATAATTCTGTATGTCTTACAGGCCTTCCTAAACCATCGCACTCCAGGTCCACTGTTGGTGCAGTCGATTAAACTCAGTGTGGTATATTACATCAACAAGAAAAGGAGGACCTATTTCTACCCCCTGTGCCAGGAGGCGATGAGGGTCTGGCACTGGGCTGTAGACTACTGTCTAGAACTGTCAGCTGTCCATATGCCAGGCACCCAGAATTCCTTGGCAGACAGTCTGTCAGTCCAGGATGCACAAGTGGGAACTGCTGACCTCAGTCGTAGAAGACCTGTTCGACAGGTGGGGTTGTCCAGAGCTGGACCTTCTGCATCCCTGCTCAGCGCAAAACTGCCGCATTTCTGCTTTCTGGATCCAGGTCCTGGAGATTTCTTTACACCTTCTTTTCTCTGAGTCAGAGGGTGCTCGTCAAGCTACAGATAAAGGGGGCCACCCTGATTCTGGTTGCTTCATTCTGGCCTCGTCAGATGTGGTTCCCATTACTGCAACAATTGTCCACGGAACCTCCGGTGCCCTTGCCCCTTTGCAGGAACCTAATTATTTATTTGCTGTTGTTAACCAGGTAGGCACACTAGACAGCCAAGTGCCTATTTTCAGGTGCGACCCGGGAGGTTACAAGGTACAAACAAGAACAATATAATTGACATTACAACAGAACTCAGACTACAGCAAGGTACAGGCTTGGACAGCAGTCGAATAAGCTTTCAGCATGAGGATGAAACAGCATTCGAATGAAAGATGTGCAGATAGGATCTGCCATACAGCAAGGGTAATGGTGGCAACACAAATAGTACATTACATGGGCGAGAGCACATTGGATAGATTCTCGCTTGACATGAACAGCAGAGGCAAGGGTGGAAACCATATCAAATGGTACAACTGACAGCTAGGAGCTATCCAGCGGGTATGGAGTATTCAGTGTCAGGAGACTTATCTCCACATCAGACACGTCCAGGTTTTCTATGCTTCGGCCAGCCAGGTAGGTCAGGGGAGCTTCGTTAAGCACAGAGACAGGTGGAGGCCAATTTGAGGAAGCCCCATAGGGAGGATTTGAAGCAGGATGGGGAGGAGCGAGTATTAGCTGGTAGGGAGTTCCACAGTCAGGCACATAGGCAGCGAAGGACTGATCACCCATTTGGGTGCGAGTTTTGGGAACCTGGAGGACCTGGGAGTTGTAGGATATTAGGTGGTAGGTTGAGGTTGTAGGTTTGAGGGATGAGGCAAGTGCAGGCGAGGTGGCAGTTCTGGCGATGTTGTCGATGAAACTGCCTAGGACACAGGTTCAAAGGACCCTGGTCCATCAAGATCTCAAGTCCCTGCATCTGCATGCATGGCTCCTGAAGATGTAGCCATTGCTCGCTTTGGGGTATCTCAGAAGGTGGCTAATATCCTGGTGGCTGCCAGGAAACGCTTCACCAAGGCCGCTTACATGATGAAGTGGAAGCGCTTTACTTTATGGCTGCTTCCCTTCCGCTGGACCTTTTCACTTATCCGGTCAACTTGACTCTAGAGCATCTCATATCCTTATCAAATGCAGGACTCCAATATTTCTCTCATTAAGGTGCATCTGTCTACTATTTCAGCCTTTCATGTGTCTGTTGATGGCCGTACTGTGGCCCATACTTTTCTGAGAGGCATCCTGCAGTTGAAGCTTGCTGTCCAAAATCCGGTCCTGGCTTTTGACCTCAATTTTGTGCTAGAGAACTTGACCCTGACTCCTTTCGAGCCAGATGCATCTTGCGAGCTATGCTTTCTGTCGTGGAAAGCATTATTTGTAGTTGCTATTACTTCTACTCAAAGAATTTCAGAGCTACAGGCTCGCATGTGTGAGCAACCTTATTTGATGTTTTCACAAAGACAGGGTCTTTTTGCGTACTAATCCTAAAATGATCTTTGGGGATATCTCTGTCATCAGATCACACCTATGGAATTCAGCCATCAGGCATCGAGATCCCATGGCAGCTTTTTCTACAGCCATCTACTAGGGGTCACCCACACTGACATCAGACACTCTGATGTCACAAACTCTATGTAAGTGCGGGCTGCCCCGCTCCTTCCACAGTTCTTTCCCGCCGTGCACAGACTCCAGGGAAGCTTCCTTGCACAGTTCAACCGCCAAATTTACTTACCCTTTTTTCTGTTACTTACCTGTGAGTCAGTTTAGTTTAAAGTGATTCTGTTGTCCTTTGTATGTCGAAAACTAACGCTTCATCGGCTCTTCCATCACTGCAGCTGCAGAAAGAAGATTTCTTCAACCAGCGAATGTGAATGCTGTGTCTGCTGTCCTGGCCCTAGCTATAACGTTCTTGCCTGTGAGTCCTGCCTGAAGATCAATCTCACCACCTGGCGCCAATGCAAGAAAGCCCTGCAGAGCCCCCCACCCAGTCACCGACATCATCTTCGGGCTGTCAGGCCACCAGGGCCCAGAACAAATCTTCAGGGAAACATTGCCGATGTGACAAGGATCAGCCTAAGGACTGGTCCTCGTGGGATTCCTCCTCTTCTCCAGGGATCACCCCGTCTGCTGCTTTGACATCTCTCACCATGCAGGCCTCTGCTTCAATCAGGCTCCCCAAGGAGAATTCTTCTCCCAGCTGTCACAGGTCTGTGGAGGAGCTGTCAGCTTCTGGGTTGTCAGCCCCCTGCTCCACCATCAAGACCTCCTGAACCTTGAGGCACTGGGTCCAACCGCTTCTGCTACAGTTAGTGGTTTGTTGTCTTGACGTAGGCTACACACCTTGTCCGTCAAAGCCTGTGTCGACAGCGATTTGCTTTCCTGCCGTCAACCTTTATGCAGTCCTTTATTACCGCATCTGTCATTCAACAGTTTGTTCTGTGGCCTGGTCTGTTGCTGCCCATGCCATCGGGGGGTGCTTCAATGTCGACGCCAGTTTCATCCATTCACCCCATGCCTTCCAGAGAGCCATCAGTACTCCGCCCTTCGATCCTTGCCTCAAAGCAGGCGAAGAGAAATACCATCCTGATCTCTTCCTCCCTGTTGATAAGGAGAAAGAAATCAAAGTAAACTCCTCTGGTAGGTCCACTGTCTACTCCAGGAGTGAGAAAACTGTCAAGCACCCTTCCTTTTTCAACATTATGAAGCAGCTGTCCTCCACCAGGGGATTTCAGAGGAAGAAGATGAAACCAGGAGGAATCTGGTGGACTTCTTAGAGATCCCTTGAGTGTTCACCCAGAGTTGTTCCTCCTCTGCTGCCAGCACTGAATAATGCTGCCACTGTGGCTTGGCGCAGGCACAACATGGTACCAGTTATGCCCAGAACAGCTGACAAGCTCTGCCAGGCACCTCAGGAGTTGCCCTTTTAAGCTGCCCAACCTGAAACTGACTCTATGGATAGCAAGGCTGCTCATAACAGAACTAAGATCCCTAAGCACCTTAGTTCTTCTTCTGGGGTATCTCAGTCATCAGGTCACACCGTAGGAACTTCACTGTCGGTGAAGCAGGATCCACACAAAAGATTTTCAGCAGTATAGCTGGGGCCGCCAACGCTATTGGCATCCATCAACGTCATCAGTCAGTCAGTCAAACCTTATTTAACCAGGCAGTTACATCATTGAGCAAGCTCATATTCAGGATGGTCCTGGACACACAGGACATCTTCATTTACAATAATACAACACATGGTACACCAGACATTAATACAGCATGTAACAGAATACAAAGTCAGTAGGCACTGGAGCAAATTTAGGATGGCAAATATATACAAACGTACCTGCATAGACATTTCAACGTATACTGGTAGAAGTCTGAAGGGTACATAGGGAGGAGAGATGGAAGACACAGTGGAGGGCAGGGAAACGGGATGACAAGGCACAATGGAAGAGGGCAGCCTACTTGTGGGAGGCCCCGAAAGGGATTAGTTCAGGGAAGAATGGAGGAATCTCGGGTAGGGGAGGTAATAGTTACTCTAATGGGAGGTCGGCCGACGGGGGGGAATAAGAAGGCCATGGAGATCAGGAGCTAGGGATCTGTGTTTAGTCCAGGAGAGTAGTGCTTACCTGAAGCAGTCACATGCCATTTTCAGGCAATAATAGAGCAACTGTCTGAATAAGTAGGGGCTAGGCTGAAGGGGGAGTTTAAGTGCTTTTTGCATGTTGTTCTTGAGTGTTGGTAGATAGGAGCTAATGGCAGTTGAGTCAAGATGTGTTCTTGACCGTGGTGGCTTAAGGAGGACAAGGGAGGAGTTCCTTAGGCCGTAAGCACCTTTTGAGCATTCAAACAGATCGCAGATATAGGTTGATAGTTGTTGGACATGACCCGGAAGAGCTACATGAGGGCATTTATTCGCCTCCTCATGGGGAGGGACGGCCAGTCTAGTGCTTGGTACAACAAGCAGTGGTGAGTCTGCAATGGCAGGCCAAGAAAAAATCTCAAGGTACAATGGTAGAGTGTATCGAGCTTGTGTAGCACATGCTTGGGGGGAGTTACTATATAGGAAGTCGGCATAGTCAAGCAATAGAAGAAAGCTTGTTTGAACCAGTCTCTTTCTAGCTTCTAGAGTAAGTCTGTGTCGTATGCAGTAGAATATACCAAGGTGCTGTCTTAGCTTTTATCAACCCTATAAAGGCGTGAGCAGCCATGTTCCCTCCTCAGTTCTTTCCTGCCGTCGACTTGTTCGCATGGCTCTCCATGGAATCTCTGACGCAGTTTCGTGCCATTTTGCCTAAGTCTTTTTTTCTTTCCTATTACGTATACAATTTTTTTTATAAGCGCTTCATTTATTTTATGTCGAGAGTTAATCCTTTGACCTCTCTTTTCCATTGCTGCTGCTGCAGAAAGAAGACTGCCTCCACAGATGAACATTCTCTCTGTATCTGCTGTCTTGGGCCTTACCACGAAGTTGCTGACTGTGAGCTCTGCCAGAAGTTTAATCAGACAACCCTCAGGAGACACAAAAGGAACAGCAAGCAGCCAGTTCCGGGTAGGGGTCCTCCAGAGTCTCAGCCTCACGGCCACCAGGCATCGAGCTCTAAGACCTGAGGGAGGTCCTCGGGGGTAGTCATAAGAAAGACCAAAAATTGGGACAGTTCTCCCCCATGGCAGTTTCATTCCCTGACTGCTGCTTCTTCTCCTTTGTCTGGGTGTTAATCGTCGGCTGCAGCTGCACCAGTGCACAGAGTCACTGTCCAGGTCTCTGTGCCCTCCAGACCCATACAGACAGTGCATCCGTCCAACGCTCAGGACAGCTGACCGTCAACCTCCAGGTCATCAGCCCCTCCCTCGTTGATCACAGGCTCATCATTACGGGCCCTCACGTCAAGGCCTGCCCCTTCTCCTTCCAGGACTACAGGCGCTTCAGGTTCGCAGAGCCCTTCAGGCGGGTCGTCAGTCCCTGTACCGTCGACCCCCCCTTCCGTTGATGCGGTCATTGATGAGAAAGACATTTTCACCAAATTTGCTTCGGTGATCATTCACCATTTGGGTGCATACAGGCCCGCTTCACCAGCGCTGTCGACAGCAGCCTTGGTGTCAACGCCTCCTCGTAGACCATGGGAAGCCACCTGCAAGCCGTCACCTGCACCTCCGACATCGGGCCTGGGTTTGGAAGGGGCCGACATTGAAGAAGAGTACCACTCTGACCTCATTGTTCCTGATGAGGAAGAGGAGGGCTTTACTTCAGACACGTCCACAGCCTCCTCTGTTAGTGAGGACTCTGTCATGCATACACCTAGGTCTCCTCCTGAGGACCCCACACTTTTTATTGTGATGAAACAGTTGTCCTCGGCCATGGGTTTCCATACTGAGGTGGATGACGCCACCAGAAAAGATCTGGCAGACTTTTTGGAGATCCCAGAGTCTCATCCAAAGATCATTCCTCCGATTCTTCCTGCACTGAGGAATGCTGTTACTGCAGCCTGGCATAGACCAGACATGATGCTAGCTGTGCCCCGCAGGGCAGATAAACTTTATCATGCCCCCGGCCAGGGGTTTCCTTACTCTGCTGCCCAGCCAGAGACCAATGCAGTGATCATCAAGGCAGCTCTTGGTAGATCTAAGGCGTCTAAGTACCTTAGTTCAAACAACATGAAGTCTTGCTGTATTCTGACATATGAAGTTAGGTCCTGCCTTTCAACTGCCCCGGAGAACAAAGAGTTAAACTTTCCATGACTAGCATGGAATGTTCACCACGAGCTCGGTTGAAGCCCTTGTCTGCTACTGTTTAAAGTGCAACCATCAGATTCTTTACTCCACCTCACTGAACAGTCGCTCTGGAGATTTCTCCTGTTGCTCGGTTCAAAAAGTCGGTTGAAGTGTCGGTTTTCGGTCGGTTTCTACCAAATTGCTGTTGCCGCTTAGTCGGTTCAAGTCTCTGTCTGTGGTACGTGAGTACTAGATAGGTTTTTGTTCTGTTTCTGTGTGGAAATTGTAATTGTGGATCGGTTAGGCTGAACCGATCAGTTTAAATAAAAAAAAAAAAAAAAACTTGTGCTTACTTTAGAGTGTGGTAACCGGTCCGTGTCGGTTCTAAAAGCGGATTTAATTCGTTTTTCCAAGACCGTGACACGGTCGAGGAACCGATAGGGAGTCTTGCCTGGCAGATTGCGAAAAAGGGTAAGTTTTTGGTTAGGATTGGCCATGTCTGAGAAACCCAAGAAACAAAACGGGCCCACTGGGTTTCAACACTGCAGTGTGTGTGTGGAAGTCTTTGCCAAGGCTGATCCCCACACCACCTGTGTTTATTGTCTGGGGTTTGACCACCTCGATTCAGACTGCCAAATTTGCAAGAATTTTCCCAAATCTACCCTGGAAAAGAGATTAGGTAGACTGAAGGAAAGGGAGACCGAGAAGTCCACTGACCCGCATGGCCAGCCCGGTTCAGTTCCAACTGAGCCAGAAGGAGTGCCCTCCGACCAGGGCGATACTTCTTCGGGCAAAAGGACAGCTGATTCCGAGGAATCTGTTCCGATAAAAAGAAAAAGAAAAGACAAATCGTCTGGTTCGGACCTAGAATTTCATACTCTGACCGCCAGTGAGATAGCCAAGGCAATAAGGATTGTGCAGTCGATTAGTTCGGTTCCGACCGAACCGGCATCATCTGGCAGGGGCTCAGGTCGGTCAGTTCCCCCCCGGTTCCGGATTATACTTTGGAAGAATTTTATGAACCGGAGGAGGAGGAGGGAGAGTATGAGGATGATTATGGTGATGGTGAAAGTCTGGATGTGCCTAGTGACCCGGACATCTCCCCAGACAGACCTTCAGGTGTTTCTCCTCCTAGGCTTTGTGAGTCCCCTTCACGCTATATGTTTTACAAAAAAGTGGCTGATACCCTCCAGTTTCCTGTGGAGGAAGCAGAAGAGGATCAGGAAGAGCCTGATTGTGTTGAGATGATGGACATCCCAGAGTCCAGGAGACTGTCTATTCACCTCCACAAATCCTTTGGGAAACAGACACAAAAAAATTCTTAAGTCTCCTAATTCTATACCTCCTGTGGACAGACGAATGGACAAGAGGTACACTCTCTCAGGCTCAGACACGGAGTTCCTTTTTCAGCAATGCAGCCATGTTGGGGTTGTGCAGGCTGCTGCCTGTGATAAGGCAAACATCCCCTTGACATCACACTCCTCAGACAAGGATTCCAGGAAGATTGATGCCATGGCAAAGAAACAATACAGGGCAGCATCTATGGGACTCAGGCAGGCTAACTATATGGCCTATACAGCCAGATACCAGAAGTCCAGGTGGGACACTGTGCTGGCTCTGGCTAAACAGGCCCCCGACCAGCTTGCCAAGGAGCTGGAGCAGGTGGCTGCAGATGGGATTCAGACATCGAAAGTACAGTTTCATGCTGCTGTAGACTCCAATGATGTATCATCAAGAGTCATGGCTACATCTGTGGCTCTTCGGAGGATGGCTTGGCTCAGATGTACTAGCCTCTCACAGGATACCCAGGCTAAGGCCATGTATTTTCCTGTAGTGGGTAATTCTCTGTTTGGGGAGCAGAGAATTACATGAAGAAGATGGATGAGTACAGGACCACTTGCAGGAGTGCTCAGGCCAAAGAAAGGCAAGCAGCTCCTCAAAGGCATCAGTCCAGGGGCAGGCCTTTCCAAAGGCCTTTTTACCAAGCTCAGGCCTCCTCTTCTTCCTTTTCGCAGAGGGGGTTCTTTAGAAGGAGAGGCAGAAGGGGGGTGAGCAGGCCTGCATCCATCCCTCTACCTAAAGCCCCTGCCAAGCAGACACCCTGCTGGGTCTGCCCAGGTTGATTCTCCCATACCAGTAGGGGGCAGGCTGGCTTACTTTGTCCAGGACTGGAAGTCTCTTACATCAGACGAGTGGGTCCTGGAAGTAGTAAGCCAGGGACTGGTTCTCAGCTTCAAAAAATTTCCCAAGATGAGAGCCAGATCTTTTCCACCTGCAGATCTCTCAGAGGACCTTGCCCTAGAGGCAGAGGTTTCTTCTCTCCTAGCTCTCAGAGCTATAAAGAGAGTTCCCACCCTAAATTGTTCACAAAGCATGAGAAAACATTGACGTCCTGGTACACATAAGGACTAATGATCTTGCCAGCTGGTCAGTTGTGGAGACCAAGGAAAACCTGACCAGGCTGGGTGACAAACTATCATCCATTTCGTCCGACATCTCCTTCTACGAGATCCTTCCGGTCTGGGAGAGGGGGGCAGATGGACGGAAGGTCCGAGAAGGGAAGATAGGGGAGCAAAACATGTGGCTTAAGGGTTGGTGCCAGGAAAAAGGACACAGATTTGTAGGGAACTGGCAACAGTTCTGGGAGCGAAAGATTTTAAATTTGATGGGCTGCATCTGACTAAGGAGGGAGTCAGTGCATTGGGGCAGAAGTTTGACGTCTTTGCAGAATATTTAAACTAGCAAATGGGGAGAGGGGTGCAGCACCCCATACGTCGAATGGGAAGAACACCCCTCCCCCCTCAGCTAGTGGTCAAACAGGGATTCAGCATGTTTGCAGTTCTTTTGCATCACCAGGTAAGAAAAAAGGTTGGTCTCCCCATACGATGCACAGGGGAAATGCCAAACCTCACCCAACAACTAACACACCGAAATCTGGCAAATGGAAAATCATGTACACAAATGCTCACAGCCTGGGAAATAAGATCGCAGACCTGCAGGCAATAATGTCAGAGGCTAAACTGGACATAGTAGCAATTAGTGAGATGTGATTCACCAGTAACCACACTTGGGAGACTTCAGTACCTGGCTATGTACTGTTCAAAAGAGACCGAGGTGCAGAAGGGGGTGGAGTGGCCCTGTATGTCAATGAAAATATCAAAGCTACAGAAATTCAGAATACACATAAGGAGCCAGAAGAACTGTGGGTCACCCTGGAAACAGGAAATGGGACAGCCATAAGAACTGGGGTTGTCTACAGGCCCCCAGACCAGGGGGAGGACATAGACACATTACTGTTAGAAGATATGCAAAACATGACAGCTAAAGGGGAGGTTCTGATAATGGGAGACTTCAATATGCTGGATACAGATTGGTCAATACCAGCAGGAACATCTGCCAGAACTAGACACATGGTGGATTCCCTGCATGGGGAGGGCCTCAAACAACTGGTACAACAACCCACAAGAGACAGGGCTAACCTAGATCTAGTACTGACTAACAGGGAAGGGATCACAGATCTCCAGGTAGAAGGTCACCTGGGGGCCAGTGACCATCACATGGTATGGTTAAATATGGCTACTTCATCTAAATCATCCCATTCCAAGGCAAAAATATGGGACTTCAGAGGAGCTGACTTTGATAAGATGACCAACAGAGTTAAGCTAGCCCTGGCAAAAAGAAACACAGGTGAGGGGGTACAGGCAATGTGGGCAAGCATTAAGGATGCAATACTTGAAGCAACATCCCATTGTATTAGACAGAAAAGGAAGTGCAAAAGAAGAAGGAAACCACTTTGGTGTTCAGATACAGTAGCGGAAAAGGTCAGAGTCAAAAGGCTGGCCTTCAGGAAATATAAGGGAACACAGCGGGATGAAGATTAGGAGGCATACCAAACTGCCCTAAGGGAAGCAGGGAAGGCAGTAAGGCAGGCACAGTCCCCAACTGAGGAAACATTAGCACGAACAGTAAAAGAAGGTGACAAGACTTTCTATAGATACATTAGTGAAAGGAGAAAGTCCAGAGGGGGTATTGCTAAGCTCAAAGGAGAAAAAGGGGCATGTGAGGAGAGGGCCCTGTAAAAGCATCTGTCCTAAATAGACACTTTTGTTCAGTATTTACTGAAGAGAAGGTAGGGCAGGGTCCACAGCTCAGCACCATGGACACAGGGGGGAGGAAGGTGAGCACTGCTCCCTTCACAAAAGAAAGGGTCCCACAAGAGCTCGCTAAGCTCAGGGTGGACAAGGCAATGGGACCTGATGGCATACCTTCCAGGGTACTTAAGGAGCTAAGGGTGGAACTAGCAGAGCCATTAACAGAACTGTTTAGTGAGTCTCTGAGCACAGGAGCGGTCCCAGAAGACTGGAGAAGGGCTCATGTGATCCCGCTCCACAAGAGTGGTAGCAGGGAGGAGGCAGGGAACTACAGACCAGTCAGTCTTACCTCAGTAGTGGGCAAGATTATGAGGCCTCCTTAAGGAAAGGATAGTGCAACACCTGGAATCCATAGGGGCACAGGATCCAAGACAGCATGGGTTTACAAAAGGAAGGTCCTGTCAAACTAATCTCTTAGATTTCTTTGACTGGGTAACCAGAGTGGTGGACCAAGGGGGAGCAGTTGATGTTGCCTACCTTGACTTCAGCAAAGCTTTCGACACTGTTCCACGTAGAAGATTGATAAATAAGCTGGGTAGGCTCGGGGTGGGTCATAAGTTGGTCAACTGGGTGGCAAACTGGTTGACGGACAGAAAACAAGAGTGTGGTGGTAAATGGTATACAGTCAGAAGAGATGCAAGTCACAAGTGGGGTACCTCAGGGATCAGTCCTGGGGCCAGTCCTCTTCAATATTTTCATTAGTGACACTGCAGATGGACTAGAGGGTAAGGCTTGTCTGTTTGCAGATGACACCAAGATCTGCAAAAGAGTAAATGATCCAGATGGGATGAGCAGAATGAGAAGTGATCTGGATAAACTAGCAAAATGGTCAGAAGAGTGGCAATTGGGATTTAATGCAAAGAAGTGCAAGATCATGCACATAGGGAAGAGAATCCCTGAAGCCACCTATAGGCTGGGAGGGGAGTTGCTGGCAGTCACAAAGGAATAAAGAGACTTGGGCATAATCATCACCGATGACCTGAAATCATCTAAGCAGACCTCTAAAGCAGTAGGTAAGGCTAGGGGGATGTTAGGGTATATTAGTAGGGGTATCACAAGTCGTAAGAGGGAGGTAATAATCCCTCTTTACAAGACACTGGTTAGGCCCCATCTGGAGTACTGCATGTAGTACTGGAGGCCACACCTTCACACGGACATTAACCAAATTGAGCAGTCCAGAGATGGGCAACCAAAATGGTGCAGGGACTCCATCAGAAGACATATGAGGACAGATTAACGGAGCTCAATATGTATACCCTTGAGCAAAGGAGGGAGAGAGAGGTGATATGATCAAAACATTCAAACACCTTAAGGACATTAACAATGTGAAAGAGTCTAACATGTTTAAATATAAGAAAAATAGCAGGACAAGAGGACACAGCTTGAGAATAGAGGGAGGCCGATTAAGGGGGAATGTGAGGAAATTCTTTTTCACAGGAAGAGTAGTGGATGCATGGAACAGCCTACCTCAGGAAGTGGTCGCTATTAATACAGTGCAGGGCTTCAAACAGGCATGGGATAGGCATAAGGGAGCAATACAGATGAATATGGATAGATAGGTCATTGACAGTGTGAAGGTGTGTGGCACATTCATAAGGTAGAAAAGGAAATGGGCAGACTGGATGGGCCTTGCGGTCCTTATCTGCCATCAACCTCTATGTTTCTATGTTACACAGGGGCAAAGGATTGTACTCCAGGTACTTCCTAACCACCAAAAAGACAGGAGAATGGCAGCCCATCCTGGACCTAAGATATCTGAACAAACATCTTTTGAAGCCAAAGTTCAAAATGGTAACTCTGGGAATTATCCTTCCCTCTCTAAGGCCAGGGGACTGGCTAGTCTCCCTGGACCTCAAAGATGCCTACTTTCACATTCCCATCAGGTGCTCCCACAGAAAGTACCTCAGGTTCGACTTGCCCTCAGGCCACTATCAATTCAGAGCAGTGCCCTTTGGCCTAACATCAGCCCCAAGGGTTTTCACAAAGTGCCTGGCAGTAGTAGTTGCCTTCCTAAGAAGACAAAAGATCTCCATCTTCCCATAGTTGGACGACTGGCTCATAGTAGGTCAGTCTCCAGACCAAGTCAAGTCACATCTGCAAGTGGCCTAGCAAGTGCTCACTTCCTTAGGATTCCTTCTCAACCTACCAAAGTCAGTTCTCGAACCAGTACAGCTCCTCACCTTCATAGGTGCAGAACTGGATACCGTAAAGGCAAGAGCCTTCCTTCCCCTGGAAATGGCAAGGACCCTTATGGATCTGGCCTCTTCATTCACCATTCGGGTGTCTCGACCAGCAAGGCATTTCCTTCAGCTACTGGGCCACATGGCAGCTTCCACAGCAGTGGTCCAGGGAGCAAGATTCCAAATGAGAGACATTCAGTTCCATTTAAGAGTCTTTTGGTCCCAAAGGAAGGATTCACTTACCAGATGAATCCCAGTGACTCGAACCCTAATCCAAGCCTTGCAATGGTGGTAGGATCAGGACAGTTTGAGACAAGGGATTCCATTTGTCACTCAGTCTCATTCACTGATACTCACCACATATGCTTCCCTGCTGGGCTGGGGAGCCCATTTGCGAGATCTTACCATCCAAGGACTGTGGTCACCTCAGGAATCTCTGCTTCACATCAATCTCTTGGAACTCAGAGCAGTGTTTCTGGCACTGCAAGCTTTTTCCAAATCTGTACAGAACAAGGTGGTTCAGGTCAGAACAGACACCACCACCACCATGTGGTGCATCAACAAGCAAGGAGGCACTCGGTCTACAGCCTTGTGCACAGAAGCAATGAAGTTGTGGTCCCTGGCCTATTCCCTGCAAACCTCTCTGATAGCAGTTCACCTCCCAGGGAAGGACAATGTCCTAGCAGATACACTGAGCAGAGTTTCCCAGGGCCATCACGAATGGGCCCTAGATCCTCTAGTTTTGAAAGTGATTTTCTCGAGGTGGGGCACACCAGAGATAGATCTTTTTTGCAGCCCCAGACAATCACCAACTTCCTCTTTTTTGTTGCAGACCCCCAATCTTGGGCTCAGTCCCCCTGGATGCTCCGATTCTGAACTGGGAAGGGAAATTCCTGTATGCTTCCATCTCCTGTTCAGGGTGCTAGTCGAGATAAGGTCACAACCTTGCAAGGTGATTCTGATTGCTCCAGACTGGGCCAGACAGCCATGGTATCCCTTGTTGCTCTCCCTAACAGTTCACCTTCCCCTGTCTCTTCCCAGGAATTACAACCTGTTAGCATCCTCTCAGGGGAGGATTTGGTACCCAAATCTCCAGTCTCTCAATCTCAAGGCTTGGCTCTTGAAGAGTTAGAGTTTGCAGATCTGCATCTTTCCCAAGGGGTTCTGGATATCCTTAAGGCTTCTCGAAAGCCTTCCACCAGGAAGACTTACAACTCCAAATGGAAAAGATTCAGCATTTGGTGTTCTAAGAAGAATATTTCTCCAGACTCTGCTGAATTGCCTATGGTTCTGGATTATATGGTCCATCTTAATGGCCTAGGCCTCAGACCAGCTACCCTTAAAGTACACTTGGCAGCTGTTTCTGCTTTCTTGTCAGTAGGCAAGTCTTCCTCCCTATCGTCCCATCCTGTATTCTGTAAGTTTTTCAAGGGATTGTTTCACCAGTCTCCCCCCCCTTTAGGGATCCTGCTCCTGCTTGGGACCTTAATGTTTGCATCGCTCAGCTTATGCAACCTCTCTTTGAACCTTTGTCCTCAGCAGAGCTTAAGTACTTGACTTGGAAAACTGTGTTTTTGGTAGCCATTACTTCTGCCAGACGTATCAGTGAATTGCAAGCCCTGTCAGTGGAATCTGATTTCATCTCTTTTCACAGAGATAAAGTGATCCTTAGAACTAACAGAAAGTTCTTACCTAAAGTGGTTTCAGATTTCCACCTCAACCAGTCTATATCTCTCCCTGTTTTCTTCACTGACCATTCCTCCTCGGGAGAGAGGAGGCTACACAGCTTGGATGTTAAAAGAGCCCTTAGCTACTACATAGAGCACACCAAGGGTCACAGGTTTGAATCCCTCCAGTTGTTCCTTACTTATAGAGAAGTTGGTAAAGGCAAACCTGCCACTAAGAGATCTATTGCCAGGTGGATTGTTTCTTGTATACAATTCTGCTATGAAAAACTGGGTAGAACTCCACCCTCAGGCCTGAGGGCTCATTCTGCTAGAGGTACAGCTGCTTCCCTGGCTGCTGCCAGGGATATTCCTCTCTTAGAAATTTGTCATCAGCCACCTGGAAACAGTCCATACTTTCACCAAGCATTACTCTCTGGATATCCAGGCTAGGAGTAATGATCGGGTTGGCACAGCAGTACTTCAGAGCCTGTTCCCAAAGTTCAAGTTTATTGCAGGAAAACTCCATTGAGCAAGCAAATTCACAAGCAGGTCCTGTGACATGTAGACTAAACAATGAAGAACATAACAGGTAATAACAGTAAATACATAAAATGCACATTACATGGTAGAGACTGAATATACATACAAAGGCACCACAACGGAAGACCACAGGTGATAAACACTAGTCTAACACAGGGTAGACTTACAGGTTGCATATTGATAAATGACACATGAAGCCTAGTGTATACAATACATATAATTTTGGTAGTTAGAAAAAACAGAATACAACTGATAAGAGGGGTAGGAGTGATATAATAGTGTAGCATTGGAGCTTAAACGTAGGTAAGGCCAGGAGTAGATGGGGAGGGAAAGTAATTAATATGACAAGGCAATTATACCTTACCCGTGGATAAATATGGAACACGTGGGGAAGGGAGAGACTTATTGACAGTTACAGATGTCTTTTATTTTGGCTGAACTTAGCAATTTGTAAAAGTTTATCGAAACTGTGCCAGTTAGTTTCAGTACGGCTTGTAATTGGTTCCAGATGGAGGGAAGGACATATGCAGTAGCATGTTTACCAAAGGAGGTCTGCATCCTTGGTATATCAAGCATAATAAAGTCAGATTTTCTTAACGAATATGCACTATATGAGATACTAATGAGGGATGAGAGATAGTTTGGCAATTTCTGCAGGAGTAGTTTGAGTCCATAGCCCAGCATGGAGCAAGCGTCTAGTAGTAAGGGATGTCCAGCCAACAGCTGCATATAAGTCACAGTGATGTGAACGGTAAGGGGAGTTGGTAATGAACCTTAGCATGCGGTGATAGAGGATGTCCAGTTTACTTAGATTTGAAAGAGTGGTGGAGAGTAGATTACATCTCCATAGTCGAGCAGGGGAGAAAGGTGGCCTGGACAAGCTTGTTCACGAGGTTTCAAGGGGAAGGGGCCTATTTCTGTAGAGAACCTAACCTGGCTTTTAACCTTCTAGCGACATCTTCGATGTGGTCATTGAAAGATAATTTGTCAATCCAGATACCCAGATATTTAATTTAGATACAACTTCTAAAGGCTCTTTTAGCGTGGTGACAATGAAATCTTGGGCAAGGGTATTGGGGAGGGCGGGCCTGTGACAGCACTGGGAGAATATCATCGCTTCTTAGCATTGAGCAGAAGCTTCGCCTTTATTAGATTATGCTCAAGTTGTGCGAAATCCGCTTGAAGCAGTCCCTTGACTTCAGATAACGATGAACCAGAAGTGTACAACACAGTATCATCCACAAAAAAGTGCAGATTGGATGTAGATATGTTGGCATCTAAGTCATTAATGTATATGGAAAACAAGATAGGGCCTAAGATGGATCCTTGAGGGACTCCTCTTGCAGCTGGCAAGGCAGCAGAAAAAAAACCTTCTGCCTTTACTTTTTGGGATCTCCCAGTTAAGTAGCTGGAGAACCACTGGGTGGTATGGTATGTGGTACCCAACTTAGCAAGGCAATTGACTAATAGTTTGTGATCAACAGTATCAAAAGCTTTGCTTTGGTCCAAAAAGACAGCGCCAGTTACCTTCTTAGCATCTATAGCAGAGATCCAATCATTGGTTACTTTTGCTAGGGCAGTGATTGTGCTATGATTAGCCCGAAAACCAGATTGCGCTGGGTTAATGAGAGAGAAGGTTTCCAAGTGGGATTTTAACTGAATATGGATCAGTTTTTCAAGAACTTTAGAAAGGATAGGTAATATGGAGATAGGCCTAGAGTTGTTTACATCATACGGGTCACCAGATTTAAATAGGGGAGGATATGTGCTGATTTCCAACAGGACGGCACAGTAGCAGATGTAATGGAGATTGAAGATATGGAGAATGGGGCAGTGAGATGGGCATAGCCTGACCTTAAGAAAAAGGGTTCCAAGCCATCATCCCCTGCACTTTTTTTGGTGTCTAAGTTAAGAAGAGAATCTTCTACTTCTTTATAAGTTAACTCACGCAGTTGGAAGGGGCTGGGTGCAGGGCTAGATATAGGGGAAGGGGTATGCTGGCTCACCACAGAACCAGCATAAGGTGACGCGTCAAAAGTTAGTCCAGCTGTGGCAAAGTGGGAGTTAAGTTCCTCTAGGATTAGGGACTTGTTTTCCACAATCTTGCCACATGCAGCTATCTTTGTTGGGACAGAGGGGGCTGTGGGTCATCCTTCTATAGATTTGATAGTCTTCCATATCTTATCACAGGTTACCTTTAGCTTGTTCGAAGTAGAAATATAATAATTAGCTTTGCGGGCGAATACTTTCACACAGGTATTCCTGGCTGTTCTAAAGTCCTGCCAATCCGAGGATTCTTTGGAATGTCTAGCTTTGGCCCAAAGCTTTTCTCGAGCTATAAGGGCTGCCTTGAGATCCGAGGTGAACCAGGGATTAGAATTATTCCGTACCCTTACTTTGATGAAAGGGCATGCTTATTTATTATTGTAGTGAGTCTGTCATTAAAGGTATAAGCTGCCTCGTTGACACCTTTAGCTAGGTAGAGATCCTGCCATCTAATCATACTCAGGTCAGATAGGAAATTTGCTACACTGAATTTGCGAAAGGATCGTTTAGTTATAAAGATGGGCTGTGGACGGGCTTTAATTTGGGATCTTATGCAAGCAACAATTCCATGATCGCTCAAGTCGTTGTGAAACACTGCCGAATTAGATATTTTATGTGGATGGGTGGTTAGCACCACATCTAATAAGGAACTGTTGGAAGTATTTAGAATGTTGTTCCTAGTAGGTTCACTAACTACTTGCCCAAGACCTAGCTCGTCACAAAGGGATTTAAGGTTGTGTGATTTAGGTGACAGCCAGTCCATATTTAGATCTCCTAGGAATATTGTATCAGTTTTTGCATCTGCAAGTATGGATTTCATAATATTAAGGACTTCATCACCACCAGACGGGGGGTCTATAGCCACCTATTATAGTGATACATTCCGAGGAGGGGAGATGAAGGCTCAGCGAGACTAACTCAAATTCCTTGGCTAGAGATTTACAACTGAAATTGGTGACCGAGTACTTAGATTTAGTGTAGATAACCACTCCCCTACCTCTAGACACTCTATCTGCTCTAAATAATTTGTAGCCCTGTAGTGATATTTGGTGATCGGTATTTGTCTTTTTTAACCATGACTCAGTATTTATGATAAGGTCAGGCTTAACGTGAGCTACCCAGGCTTGCAGCTGTACAAATTTTTTAGGCAGGCTTAAAATGTTGACCATCATCATTTGAGACCTGTGACCTCAGCAAAATCGTGAGAAAATTGGTGCTGAGTTGTAGGGGGCCAGGTTGAGCTCCACATTTCCTGAGCAGAGAAGAAGCAGAAGTATAGCTTTCTTTAAGGAGCTTATAAGAATGGAGACTGCTTTTTTATTTCTTCGAGATAACCCAAATAGTTCTGCACAGGAAGCGGCACCACTGTAACGACAGTTTATCGTGGTCAATGTAAGTGCTTGGATAGACATAGGCAAGGGCAGTAGTAAAGGGGTGGAGGCTAACCAAAGGGAATAGGCCAAAAGGGGAGAGGAGAAAGACACAGTGTCTGCACGGCAGGCTGTTATAACACTGGGTAATGATAAGGTACATTGGAGAACTGAATTGCACTGGGGTACTTTGATTTGCCCTGTGTTGCTGGGAGCTCTGCACTGTAGGAGCAATAAAAGCACAATAAAGAGAGCCATGGTCCCAGGTTGGGTGGTCCTGTGATTTGTATTAATGCAATATTTTCTAAGCACTAGTAGGTTCTGTCCCTCCTCCATGGAGGTACTGCTCGGTAGTCTGCAATAGTCAGAATACAGCAAGACTTCATGTTGTTTGAAGAAAAAATTACTCACCTTAGTAATGTTGTTTCTTCTAATGGAGTCTTGCTGTATTCTAACTTCCGCCTTCCCTCTCAGAACCTAGATTTTGGGATGTGGGTGGGCAGGAGCAGTGTTGGCACCCTAGGGGTGTTCTTTTTACACCCTCTTTTTGGTTTGGGTGAGAGGTTGTTTTGTATGTGTTTTGTTTTTGGGTTTCCTGATTTGAGTCTTCCTTTGAAACCCCAAAACTTTTTATATATTTGCCAGTTGGCTAGTAAGAATTTTACAGTTTCCACACAGAACACCTAGTGAGTCTTAGCTTGTAAAGATCTGACGGTTGCAGTTTAAACAGCAGCAGACAGGGGCTTCAACCGAGCTCGTGGTGAACATTCCATGCTAGTCATGGAAAGCTTAACTCTGTGTTCTCCGGGGCAGTTGAAAGGCAGGACCTAACTGCATATGTCAGAATACAGCAAGACCCCATTAGAAGAAACAACATTACTAATGTAATTTTTTTCTTCTCTTCCCCCAGACAGTGAGTCTCATAGGATAGACCTTTGTGGCAAGAGGGTTTATGCTTCCTCCTACCTTGGGCTGAGGATTGCCAATTATCTGTCTCATATTGTAAAATATCAGAACACCAACTGGAAGAAGGGCAAAGCTGCTACTCAGGTCCTCCCGGACGGCACACAGAAGCTGGAGGTTCTCGAGTGCTTGCAAACTACAAAGGACATTAGCGAACACCTCCTCAGGGCCCTCTATGATATCTTGAACACTATTGCCAGAGCTGCTGCCACCGGTATCTGTCTACATAGACACGCCTGGCTGAGGGTCTCTGGCTTTACTGCTGATGTTCAGCAGAAGGTGCTTAATGCCCCCTTCAGTGGCACAAAACTCTTTGAGCCAGAGGTCCAGGACATCATTAGCGATTTGCATGCATCTGGCAGGGCTATAAACATAGAAACATAGAAGTTGGCGGCAGATAAGGACAGCAAAGCCCATCCAGTCTGCCCATTTCCTTTTCTACCTTATGAATGTGCCATCGGCCTTTGCCCTGTCAATGGCCTATCTATTCATGCTCATCTGTATTGCTCCCTTGTGCCTATCCTATGTCTGTTTGAAGCCCTGCACTGTATTCATATCCACCACATCCTGAGGTAGGCCGTTCCATGCATCCACCACCCTTTCTGTGAAAAAGAACTTCCTCACATTACCCCTTAATCAGCCTCCCTCTGATCTCATTCTTTGTCCTCTTGTCCTGCTTTTTTTTCTTGTATTGAAGCACGGTAGACTCTTTCACCTTGTTAATGCCCTCAAGGTGTTTGAATGTTTCGATCATATCACCTCTCCCCCTCTTTTGCTCTAGGGTATACATATTGAGCTCCGTTAATCTGTCCTCATATGTTTTTCTGATGTAATCCCTTTACCATTTTGGTTGCCCTTCTCTGGACTGCCTCAAATTGTTTAATGTCCTTGTGAAGGTGTGGCCTCCAGTACTGCACGCAGTACTCCAGATGGGGCCTAACCAGTGTCTTGTAAAGAGGGATTATTACCTCCCTCTTCTGACTTGTGATACCCTGCTAATACACCCCAACATCCCCCTAGCCTTACCTACTGCTTTAGTTGTCTGCTTGGATGATTCAGGTAATCGGTGATGATGATACTTAAGTCTCTATCTTCCCTTGTGACTGCCAGCAACTCCCCTCCCAGCCTATAGGTGGCTTCAGAGTTTCTCTTCCCTATGTGCATGATCTTGCACTTCTTTGCGTTAAACCCCAGTTGCCACTCTTCTGACCATTTTGCTAGTCTATCCAGATCTTTTCTTATTCTGCCCACCCCATCTGAATCATCTACTCTGTTACAGATCTTGGTGTCATCTGCAAACAGACAAACCTTACCCTCCAGTCCATCTGCAATGTCACTGATGAAGATAGTGAAGAGGACTGGCCCCAGGACTGATCCATGAGGTACCCCACTTGTGACTTGCATCTCTTCTGACTGTATACTGTTTACCATCACTCTCTGTTTTCTGTCTGTCAACCAGTTTGCCACCCATTTGGCCAACTTCTGACCAACCCCGAGCCTACCCAGCTTATTAATCAATCTTCTATGTGGAGCAGTATCGAAGCGTTGCTGAAGTCAAGGTAGGCGACATCAACTGCTCCCCCTTGATCCACTACTCTGGTTATCCAGTCAAAGAAATCTATGAGATTAGTTTGACAGAACCTTCCTTTTGTAAACCCATGCTGTCTTGGATCCTGTGCTTCTGTGGATTCCAGGTGTTGCACTATCCTTTCCTTAAGGAGTGCCTCCATCATCTTGCCCACTACTGAAGTAAGACTGACTTTTCTGTATTTCCCTGCCTCCTCCCTGCTACCACTCTTGTGGAGCGGGATCACATGAGCCCTTCTCCAGTCTCCTGGGACCTCTATTGTGCTCAGAGACTCACTAAACAGTTCTGATAATGGCTCTGCTACTTACACCCTTAGCTCCTTTAGTACCCTGGGATTTATGCTATCAGGTCCCATTGCCTTGTCCACCCTGAGCTTATTGAGCCGTTGTAGGACCCTTTCTTTTGTGAAGGGACTAGTGCACACCTCCCCAATGGTGCTGAGCTGTGGGCCCTGCCCTACCTTCTGTTCAGTAAATACTGAGCAGAAGTATATATTTAGGACAGATGCTTTTACATGGTCCTCCTTCTCCTCACATGCCCCCTTATCCCCTTTGATCTTAGCATTACCCCCTCTGGACTTTCTCCTTTCACTAATGTATCTATAGAAAGTCTTGTCACCTTCTTTTACCGTTTGTGCTAGTGTTTCCTCAGTGTGGGCCTTTGCCTGCCTTACTGCCTTCCCTGCTTCCTTTAGGGAAGTTTGGTATGCCTCCCTGTCTTCATCCTGCTGCGTTCCTTTGTATTTCCTGAAGGCCAGCCCTTTTGCTCTGACCTTTTCTGATACTGTTTTTGAGAACCAAAGTGGTTTCCTCCTGCTTTTGCACTTCCTTTCCTCTCTAACACAGTGGGATGTTGCGTCAAGTATTGCATCCTTAATGCTTCTTTTTGCCAGGGCTAGCTTAACTCATTAGAGCCTGTGGACGCCATTTGGCATCATGAAAACGCATTCTCCAGAGTCCTGCAGCGCCATTTGGCATCCTGTTGTTTAGAGCCAAAGATCCCACGGGCGCCATGCGGCGTCTTCCACTCTTGAGTGATGTGGCAGCAGCACCAATCGTGTGGTGGCTCTCAGATTTCGTTAGCCTATAGCTGACCCTGCTGCTAACATGGGAAACACCTTGGAGGAGTGGTTTTGTATTGGAAATAATGTGTTTTTCCACATTACAGCAGCTGCCCCCCTCCGCGCATCTAGCTGCCGAAACCGGAAGTCCGTTCAGTCTTGGGCACCAGGAGAAACTGGGATGTTTCATGAACCAACCAGCTCCAAATATTTTAATTTTCGTGCAGCAGCTGGTACAGAAACATCCCGGTCTCCTGACTGAGCCACCAAGTAAAGATGTAAGGGGCAAATTCAAGCAGTACTCTGGTTGGAAACTTCGTGATGTGCAGAGTAGGCACCATGCATATTGCGAAACCGGAAGTATGGCTTGCAGTGACAACAGAGCTTTTTTCTTAAAAAACTAAGGGGGCAAATGCAAAAAATAAGTGGCCACTGTGCATAAAACATGCTGCTCTGTCGGACCCCATCAAAATATTGCATATATGTAGTTAAAGGGCGATGTATTTAGACAAGAATCCGACGCATGTAAATGAGGAGTCACAGGGGTGGGGTTATGACTGTGTATGAGGCACACATTCAAACGAAGCTAATAAAATTAGAAGTAAGCCTAATCCAGAGACATAAAAACCTCAAAACAATACAGACCATTAAAATACAGTCACTCATTCACAGAAATGATTGTGACAGCACCACAAGCTTTATTTTCAAACTTTATTTTGACAGCATGCTAATGAGGCAGGAGTGCATATCCAAACCAGGGAGTTGCTCTCAGACAGCTGCAGCTACCGTCTCATTTTACTCAGTCTTTCAGGTGAAAATCAATGTAGCCGAAAGTACTTCTTATAAAACATATCCCACCCTGCCCGAAAATGTAATGGTTAAGTGTTATAGTTTTTGAAATATTTATAGTTGTTTAGCATGAGTCTAACTGCGCCGCCTCTGAGACAAAAAAAAAAGCATTTAGAGGTGCAGTAAGGACTCATGCCGAACAACTGTAAATATCTCAAAAAGTATAACAGTTAGCCATTTACAACCATATCACAGTTGTTCAGGATAAAAAAAACAACTTTCAAATGAGGGTAGTCCCTAAGCTGTACTACTTATTTATTAAAGTATGTCCATCGGAAAGGTGAATTTAGGTAAAACAAAAATGAAAATGAAGGTAAACTGATGGCCATATTTTACAAAATATAATTACTCCAGCTTAGTGATTACCCTTATTTGAAAGAGCATATTGTCCTGAACAGCTTTCATGTAGGTTGTTTTTGTGCAGCTGCTATAATTTTCAAGTTATTTAGATTTGTTTGGCATGTGTGTACTTTCTTTGGAATTCTGCACAGTGCATTAGGATTCTCACAGAAAACAGGCATGGAGTTCTGACTCCCAACATTCTAATCACAGAACTGGACTGGAAGAGTTAACTCTGTTGGCCATCTTATCAAAGTCAGCTCCTCTGAAGTCCCATATTTTTGCCTTGGAATTGGATGACTTAGTTCTATTGGCTAAATTGAACCATACCATGTGATGGTCACTGGCCCCCAGGTGACCTACTTGGAGATCTGTGATCCTTTCCCTGTTAGTCAGTACTAGATCTAGGATAGCCCTGTCTCTTGTGGGTTGTTGTACCAGTTGTTTGAGGCCCTCCCCCTGCAGGGAATCCACCATGTGTCTAGTTCTGGTAGATGTTCCTGCTGGTATTGACCAACCTGTATCTGGCATGTTGAAGTCTCCCATTATCAGAACTTCCCCTTTTGCTGTCATGTTTTGTGTATCTTCTAACAGTAATGTGTCTGTGTTCTTCCCCTAGTCTGGAGGCCTGTACACAACCCCAGTTCATATGGCTGTCTCATTTCCTGTCCAATCCCTCTACCATACCCAGCCTAAGAGTAGACAGCGCCCTCCTTTTAGCAAGGCGTCCAGCAGACCTGGAGCAGCCTCTCAGCCCCAGGGCAAACGGAGAGCCTCTGTCGCCTTGCTCGCCCCCTCCAGTGCAGGAGGATGCATGGAATGGCCTTCCTGAGGAGGTTGTGGGGTCAAAAACCGAGGGGAATTCAAGAATGCATGGGACAGACATAAGGCAATTCTAATGGGGGGGTAGGAGGAAGTAGGCTGTTGGTTAACTAGGTTCTGCAGCTTATCCAGTAGGTAGGGAAATGGGGAGACTGGGTGGGCCAAGTGGTCCTTAACTGCCTTCAAAGTCTATGTTTCTATCTAGGAGCCATGGCCAAGAGTCCACAAAGTGATGGATCAGCCCCTGCGGCTGGATCTGCCTCTACTTGACTCCTTGCTAGACCCGCCCCCGGTCCCCGACTAAGAGGTGGTGGTTGGAGGTCAGTTCTCCCTCCATCTAAATAAGTGGAGAACCATAACTTAAGATGCCTGGATTCTGCAAATCATGGTAAGGGGTCACACGCTGGAACGCATCGAGCAGCCCCCAGAAACCCCTCCCATGCCCTCCACCTACCACCGGCTCACTTGTCTGTTCTCCGGGAGAAGGTACAGCCTCTTCTGCGCAAGCAGGTCATCGAGCCAGTACCCAGGTGCCAGAGAAACAAGGGGTTCTATTCCAGGTTTTTCCTGGTCCCCAAAAAGATCAGAGATCTGAAGCCCAATTTAGATCTAAAGTACCTCAAACTGTACGTCCAGTACCGAAAGCTCTGTATGGTAACTTTGCACATCTGATGCCTCTTCTCAAAGCAGATGACCGGCTCTGTTCACTGGACGTGCAGGATGCCTATCTGCACATCTCTGTCTTTCCAGGAGGTTTCTCAGTTTTCTGTTTCAGGGCAAGCATTACCAAGTCAAAGTGCTGCCCTGTGGCTTCTCCTCTGCTCCGCGGGTCTTTAGTTGATGCAGCTCTCAGAAGGGTGGCACTGTATATTTTTCTGTACCTGGATGATTGTCTCCTAAAGGTCCCATCCAGGGAGCAGATCCTGCAGACTCTGGAAGGAACTCTCCAGTTGTTCCACTCCTTGGGCATTACGATTAGTTTACTCAAGTTGGTTCTGGTACCGTCCCAGAGACTGCAGTACGTAGGGGCAGTTCTAGACTCGGTACAGGGGAAGGCTTTCCTGCCTCAGAACAGGGCAGAGTGCCTTATGGACCAGGCTCAAGAGGTAGCTGAGAGCCATTTCATTTCTGCCAGGGTTTACCTGAGGCTGTGAGGTTTAAAGGTGGCTGCCTTTCCCACCGTTCCACTGGCCAGACTCCATATGCACATCCTCCAGTGGACTCTGAGTGCAATGGGACCAATGCACGGATGCATTAGATCAGATGGTGCTGATCTCCTCCACAGTCTGCAAAGTGCTCCTGTGGTGGATGGACCTTTTGACCCTGCTGCAAGGAGTCCCATTCCAGATATCCTCTACAGCAGATCCTCACCACGGATGCATCCATCGTGGGCTGGGGAGCGTACCTGGGTACCTTCCAAACTTGGGACTCTTGGTCCTAAATGGAAACCTCCCTGCATATCAATGTCCTGGAGATGAGGGTGGTGCTTTACGTCATGCTGGCATTTCAGGAACACCATGCTCCAGGTCAGCTGGTGCAGTCAGACAATCTCAGTGTTGTTTACTACATAAAGCAGTGGGGGTGGACTTATTAATACCCCTGTGCAGGGAGGCCATGAGAATGTGTTACTGGGCGATCTTACTTCGAGATACAGCTCTTGCAGCAGGTTACACCATTAGGACTGAAGCCGTCAGGCATCAGGACCTCACGGAAATTTTCTAGCTAGCAGTCTTCAGCAGGGACCGCCTCCGACATCAGTCCCGCCCCCAACGTCAGGCGTAGTACATAGTAGGCGGTCCACCATAATCCCCAGTTCTTTTCCGCCCGTCGACATCGCTGCATCAGCCTCTCGGTCATCTTCTAGCGTGCGACGACTAGGAAACTTCAACAGTTCTTTTCTTCAACTGGATTTCGTCTGATGTCCTCTCCAACTTCTCTGGAGGGCCATTCATCGAAGTGTGCCTGCGGCAAGCAGATCCCCTTTAAGGATCCTCACTCGGCCTGTATACGCTGCCTGGACCCAGACCACAACACCCATGCCTGCCCCTTCTGCCAGGCTTCAACAGCCATACAAGGATCCACCACCAGAAGGCCCTTCAAGCTTTCCTTCTCGAGGAAGAACTTAAAGCCTTGGATAGAGACCCTTCCTCCAAGGGGGAGTCGTCAGGGAACTCCCATAGGCACCGCGAAAAGCACCGGGAGGAGATAAGACCCAGATCCCCTTCCAGGGCCTCGGACTCCCACAGCTCCGGCTCCACTGTCCAAGGCCTCTTCCAGGTCTGGGGAGCGCCATAAGTCTTCCTCCTGTCGTCCGGACTCCGATGTCAGGTCTGTCTCCCAACCGCCGCCACCCCAGCGTAAGACTAAGGAGCTGACCTCCTTGAAGCGGACGTCGGACCTGTCTGCCTACCCGACGTCGGCCGAGCTACACAGGCACTCCCGGGAACCGGCTACCGTACGTCACCCGTCGCCGGTCAGGCGTTCGCCCTCGAGGACCTCAGCCGGGGGACCGGCGTCGGCTACCGCAGGAGGAAGAACCACACCACTGCCTACAACATCGGTCAGAAGGCATCGGAGGAGGACACTACCCGGCCCGAAGACCAGGCGGGCGACTCCGGACCCGTCTAGCTCCCACAGGAACCCTCCCCGGAACGGGAGACCCCTGGGGACCCGGCCCGGACGACAGTCCACCGGCGTCCGGTCCATCTTCAGGCCTGAATTTGACAGAGGTGAAGAAGCTCTTCACCTTCTGGTGGGACACCATCAAGAAGGATGTGGTCACCACACAACCTCCTCCTGCACCTGCTACCTTCAGCGCTCGCCCCTCCACCACCCAGAGGGTCAGCAGGCAGCCATCGACCCCAAGGGCCAGCGTCCCTCTGGGGCAGATCTTCGGAGAGGAGAAGGCCTCCTTCAAGATCCACTTCAGGGTCCCCCAGCCCCTAGAGACCCAGACGACGTCAGTATACCCTGTCCGTAGAGGACTCCAGATCTGACACCTCTGCGTGCTCCAGATCCCCTTCTCCAATCAGCTTCCCTTCTCTGGACCCACGCGACCTTCCCAGGTCCCCTCCGGACGACCCCTCATTCGCCAAGATTATGAGACATATTCAGGAGAACATGGGGTGGGACGCTGAAAAGCTTTACCCCGAGAGACTACGCCTTGCCCGCTACCTTCGGCAGAAAGACCCCAAGCCTTTGGTAGTGCCACCCGTGGTGGACACCTTCGTGGATGTCACCAAAGCTGTGTGGAAGCATCCACATTCGACTCTGGCAGTGCCGAAGAAGGCTGACTGCCTTTACAAGCCCCCAGGGGAGGACCAGTACCTGGCGAACCATCCTCTGGCCGACTCCCTGGTCATTACGACCTCACATGACTGGTCTCAAAAACCGCAGCACTTGAGCACACAGCCACCGGACCCGGAGTCCAAACAGTTGGCTGTCCTGGGCAGGCGCACGTACACGGCTGCGACTTGCGCCATTAGGTCGTTAAATTACCTTACCCACATGTTCAGTTCCAGAACGCATTGTGGGAACAGGAACAAGACCTAGTTGAAAAAATGCCAGATGGTGACCAAAAGGAGGAGCTGTTGCAACTCCTCCATACAGGTTAGGACGTGGGGACGGAATTGCTTAGGCACTTGCTCTGACTCTCGCGGACTCGTCGGCCAAACTGCAGCCTCAGCGTGTGTCTCCAGAGACACTTTTGGCTCGATGTCTCGGGTTTACCCGGACATCCAGAAGAACATCATGGACGCCCCTTACCATGGCGAAGTTCTGTTTGGTGAAGCCTCGGAGAAGGTGATCACCAAACTGCAGGAAGCCGGGAAGGCAGTTAGATCTGTACACGCCATGTACAGGTCTCTACTTAGTTCCTTTCGCAGGAACCAGAGTCGTTTTTGCAGCCAGACCCAATGGCAACAACCACGTTCCGGCCAGCAACAAAGGGGCTCCTTCACCCGAAAAGCCCAGGCTAAGATATCCTCAGGCAGAGGCCAACAAGCCACAAAGTCGGCCCAACTTGCAGGATCCAATGCTGCCACAGCATGACTCCTTCCCGGCCCCCGCCCCTCCTCAGGATCAACGGGAAATGAAGGTCGGGGGTCGCATCACAGGCCACCTGCTAGGGTGGAGGTCGATCACCACCGACAGGTGGGTACTACAGTTGGTCGAAAAAGGCCATTATATAGAATTTGTAGACAACCCGCCTACAAGGCCTCCTCTGCTTTCCCGCTACTCGGGTCAGCACGCCCTGCTCATATGGCAGGAAGTGCTCGCGCTTCTAGAGAAGGAAGCTTTGGAGCACGTTCCAGGGAACCAGAGAGGGGAAGGATACTATTTGCACTTCTTCCTGGTTCCAAAGAAAACTGGGGACCTCCGTCCAATTTTGGACCTCAGCGACCTCAATCTGTCGGTCTACAAATGATTCCGCATGGTGACCCTTACGGGTCTGATCCCCATCCTGAAGAAGGATGCTTTTCTGGCATCCTTGGACATGCAGGACGCTTACCTACACATCCCTATCGCTCAAGCGCACAGGAGTTTCTCGGCCGCCATTATCAGTTCCGGGCGCTTCCCTTCGGGCTGTCATCAGCACCTTGGGTATTTACCAAGTGCATGGCAGTCGTGTCAGCATCTCTGAGGAGACAGGGCCACTATGTGTTCCCGTACCTGGACGATTGGCTTCTCATGGCCCCTTCCAAGGAGGCATTGCGGATGGCCATTCAGCATACCCAGACCCTCTTTCAGTCTCTGGGCATCCTCATCAACTACAAGAAGTCTCTCCTGGTACCGTCCCAGAAACTGCAGTTTGTAGGGGCAGTTCTGGACACCATCGACGGGAAAGCCTTTCTTCCCGAGGACAGAGCAGAGCGCATTCGGTCCCTCATAAGGGATCTGTCAGCAAAGAAGACCGTCCCGGCCAGACGGGTCCTTTGCTTGCTCGGACACATGGTTGCAGCCATTCCAACAGTACCGATGGCAAGACTCCACATGCAGGTAACCCAGTGGATGTTAGGGGTGCAGTGGGACCAAAGGCAAGACCATCTGCAGCAACCAGTCCGAATCACGAAAGCCGTGGTTCGGGACTGGCAATGGTGGCTAGACCCGGGAACTCTCTCCATGGGGGTTCCCTTCACAGCGCCGTCCCCGATGGTAACTCTCTCCACAGACGCCTCAGGGCTGGGGTGTGGAGCGCACTTGAACGGGGTGAGGTCTCAGGACGCATGGACAATCCAGGAATCTCACCTCCACATCAACATATTGGAGATGAGGGCGGTCCTTTATGCCCTGCAAGCCTTCCAGTCAGAGATCCCACCGAGTACTCTCGTGTTGCAAACAGACAATAGTATACTGCGGTGATGTATTACCTCAACAAACAAGGGGGCATGCACTCCTACCCCCTTTGCAGGGAGGCCATGAGGGTGTGGGATTGGGTAATATGACATGGCGCAAACCTCGTTGCAGTGCACGTCCCCGGGGTGGACAATACCATTGCCAACAGCCTGAGTCGTTCTCAGGCCAGAGTCCACGAGTGGGAACTCCTATAGGAGGTAGCAGAGGGTACTCCAGAATTGGATCTTTTCGCGTCCCCATCCAACGCAAAACTGCCCAGTTTTTGCTCGCTAGATCCGGGGCCTGGTGTTTTCTGGTGAGACGTGTTGTCCCTCTCCTGGGCAGGCAGATTCCTCTATGCCTTCCCTTCTTTCCCGATGATCCAGAGACTTCTTCTCAAACTTCGCAGGGAGCATGCAACGCTTATTTTGGTAGCGCCTTTTTGGCCCAGGCAAATCTGGTTCCCGCTACTGCATCAGCTATCCCGGGAACCTCCGCTTCCTTTGCCAATCAGCTCCCACCTGTTGTCTCAGGAGGAGGGTTCACTAGTCCATCTGGACTTAGGTTCATTGAACCTACATGCCTGGCTCCTAGAGACATAGCCATGATGCGACACGGTCTGCAGAGGTGGCAGAAGTACTCCGCCGCTAGAGCGACCAGGCGACACTCCTTCCATGAAGTGGCGCAGAGTTTTGCCTGTGGGCTCAAACGCGCAGTTTCTCACCCCTAGACTGTCCTGAGAAGCTGGTTCTGGAGTACCTGCTTTCCCTTTTCCAATCTGGACTAGCTTACTCCTCGATCAAAGTGCACCTTTGTGCAATTTCAGCTTATCATAGATACATACATAGATACATAGACAGTGTCGGCAGATAAGGGCCTATGGCCCACCCAGTCTGCCCATTTGAGCTTGTGAGTTCAGTTTGTTTTCCTAGAAGTCTGTTGCACCTTACCCCTGACCTCCAGAATTCCTTTATATCTATCCCATGCATTCTTAAATCCCTTGATTGTTTCAGCCCCCACCACTTCCTCTGGCAGGGTATTCCACTTGTCCACCACCCGTTCTGTGAAGAAGTTCTTTCTCATGTTTCCTCTGAATCGTCCTCCCTGCAACTTAATCCCATGCCCTCTAGTCCTGGAACATCTTTTTCGCTTAAAAATAGTGTTTTCCTGCACCCTGTTCCTCCCTGTAAGATACTTGTATGTCTCTATCATATCCCCTCTCTCCCTCCTCTCCTCCAGGGAGTACATGTTCAGTTCCTTCAACCTGACTTCATAGGATTTGTGATGCAATCCACACACCATCTTTGTTGCCCTCCTCTGAACCTTCTCTACCCTGTCTATGTCCTCACGTAGGTATGGTGCCAGAACTGTACACTGTACTCCAGGTGGGGCCTCACTAGTGTCTTGTATAGAAGAATTATGACCTCCCTTTTCCTGCTGGTAATGCCCCTGCCTATACATCCCAGCATCCTATTTGCTTTACCTGCTGCCTTGTCACACTGTTTCCCTACCTTGAGGTCATCAGAGATGATAACCCCAAGATCCCTTTCCTGCTTGGTGCATGCTATATCCTCACCCCCAACTGATATATTGTGCCAGGGTTTTGTGCCCATATGCATTATCTTGCACTTTGCATTGAATTTCAACTGCCAAACCCTGACCATTCTTCAAGTTTCTGCAGGTCGCTTCTCATTCTGTCTACACCCTCTGGTGTGTCTACTCTATTACAGAGCTTTGTGTCATCAGCGAACAGTGAAATTCTGCCTTCTAGGTCCTCGCCATGTCACTGATGAAGATGTTGAATAGGACCGGTCCTAGCACTGATCCTGTGGTACCCCACTGGTCACTCTTCCCTCTGTGGAGTGACAGCCATTTACCACCACCCTCTGTGTCCTGCCACCCAGCCAGTTACCTACCCACCACACTACTGTCCTGCCCACCCATATTCCCCAGTTTGTGTAATAGTCTTCTATGTGGCACAGTGTCAAAGGCCTTGCTGAAGTCCAGATAGGCCATGTCACTGCCCTCCCTGATCCACCTCCTAGTCACCCAGTCAAAAATTCAATGAGGTTGGTCTGACATGACCTCCCCCTGGTGAAACCATGCTGCCTTGGGTCCTGTAGTCCATTGACAACCAGATGTTCCACCAATCTCTCCTTCAGTAATGCTTCCATGATCTTCCCCACTACCGAGGTGAGGCTGACTGGTCTGTAGTTCACTGCTTCCTCTTTATTCCCACTTTTGTATAAGGGGACTACATCTGCTGTCCTCCAGTCTTTGGGTACCTCCCCTGTTTCCAGTGATCGGCTAAACAGGATAGCCAGAGGTTCAGCCACCACCTCTCTTAGTTCTTTAAGGACCTTGGGGTGCACCCCATCTGGCCCCATTGCTTTATCAACTCTTATTACTTCCAGTTCCTTCAGGACCCTTTCCCGTGTAAAGGGACTTGTGTCCATTTCTGCACCATTCTCACCCCTTGTACTCCCTTCAGACCCATTACCCTCCTCTTCCTCAGTAAAGACTGAGCAGAAATACCTGTTCAATATGTCAGCTTTACTGTTGTCATCCTCACGCCGCCCCATCCTCCCCTTCAGTCTCACTATCCTCCCTTGTCTTTCTTTTTCACTTATGTACCTGTAAAGGTTTTGTCCTCACCCACTGATTTTGCAATGTGTTCTTCTGTCTGAGCTTTGGCTTCCCTTACTGACCTCCCTGCCTCCCTTTGCTTCTCCTGGTACTTCTCCCTATCCCTTCTGCCTGTGTCTTTTGTATTGCCTGAATGCAACCTTTTGGCTTTCACTTTCTTTGCTACCTCTTTAGAAAACCATAATGGTCTCCTCTTCCTTTCCTCTTGCTAACCTGCTTAATACATAATTCTGTTATTCTTGTAATCCCCATTTTAAATACTGCCCACTGTTCCTCAACCCCTGATTCTGTCCCATTCCCTTAATGCCTCTTTCAGGTATCTCCCATTTTCCCAAAGTCTGCCCCCTAAAATCCAGGATGATGTTTTGTGTGGTTTGGTTCTGCTCTTTCTGTGATTTCAAACCACAATGACTGGTGGTCACTGTTTCCAGGTGCTCCCCACTGTTACCCCCATCACACTGTCCCTGTTCGTGAGCACAAGGTCCAGTATTGCCTTGTGGCGAGTTGATTCCATGACCAGTTGCTTGAGGAAGGCACCTGAAGGGAGTCCAGGATAAATCTGCTCTAGTTGATGCTGCTGCTGGGATGCTCCAGTCCACATCTGGAATACTGAAGTCTCCAACCAGTACTACCTCACCCTTGTCTGCCATCCTTTGGATGGCTAGCATCAGCTCCCTATCTGTTTCTTCCCCCTGTGCTGGTGGTCTATAGACCACACCTGTGCGGATGGCTGTCCCCATTTTCCCGTAATTACGGGATACGTGATCGTATGGTGGCTCAGTTGGATACTACTCGTGCCTTTTTAAGGGGGGTCCTCCACCTTAGGCCACCTATCAAGGATCCGGTTCCTCCTTAGGACTTGCCCTTTGTCCTGGAGCAGCTTACGCTGCCACCTTTTGAACCAGCCACAGATTGCGATCTACGTTTTCTGTCATGGAAAACGTTGTTTTTAGTTGCAGTTACTTCGGCGAGAAGAATCTCCGAATTACATGCACTCATGTGCAAAGAGCCCTATTTAATTTTCCACCAGGATAGGGTATCCCTGAGGACAAATCCTAAGATCTTCCTGGACATAAGTCTCCACCGCTCATTCACACTAGTGGGATTAGCGCCGGAGGCACTAGGACCCATCGGGAGCAAACTTTTTGCTGGAGGGTCGGCGAGATCGCATGCGAAGCTGGCGCACTGGAGCAGAGGCTAGCGGTAATGACTATCTCGGCGACACCCTCCAACCGCCTCAGTTCCTTTTTTCCGTCAGCCGAAAGCGCTTCAGTGATCACGTCATTCGTCGAGTCAAACTTCAAAACGCATATAGTTTTCAGTTTGTTTTTTGTAACATTATCACGATAGTAGTATCGCTTAATTTTATTCTATTTTCGTTAAATTTTCTAATATTTTAAATTTAACTTACTTGAAGAAGTCTCGGCCTACTGGACGGAGTCGACCATGAGCAGGTCAGGTGACGGTAGGGAGACTTCGTGAAAACTGTTCAGTCAGCGGGCTGGTCGGTCAGCCTCCTTCTCCTCAGCGGGGTTCCAACAGCGGTCAGTCCGATGCCGGGGGATGGCGGTCCCCGTCGGCATAAAAATAAGCGAGTGCATTCTGGCACCGTTCGGCCTCGAGCTCTTCTTCGCCCACAGGTCAAAGAAGGCATCACTCGAGGTAGCCCTCTGGTATGTCTCGTGGCGTCGACGGTCGGTTATCGTTGCTAGTTGCGGTCTCCTCCTCCGAGTCGCCAACTTCCAGTAATCATCATCTCGACGCCGGGCCTCCCGCCTATAGGTAGGGCTCCAGATGAGCAGTTTCATCAGTGGGCGCTCTTATGGGCGATGGGCTCGGAGGTTGGTTCTTCTGCCTGGCTCGGTTGCCTCAGAGCCCTCGGGCTCCTCCTGCGATCAGGTAGAGGCGGTTGGACCTTCCTAGTTGCGCGGCGCCTTCTTCGGTGCCAGCGACTCCGTGCTTAGGTGTTTCCCCTCTCACATGGCTGCGGCGCAGGGGGCCACACCGATGCCCTTATCTCCTGTTTTTTTTCCTCTTCTAGCTTTCCAGGTTCCTGGGGCTTTTCCGGCGCCTTCCGCAGGGTCTGCTCGCTTGTCGGCGCCGTTTTTGGTGCCGCTGGGTCTTGCGGCGGTGCACATGGTCTCATGGCGCCACCGGAGTGCCGTCTGATCTGGCCGGGACCGGCGTGGTCGGGCGGCGCCGTTTGCGGCGCTGTTGGCGCTGGTGGCGCTGCCAGGGCGCTTGCGGTTCCGCGTGCCTCTTCGGCGCCGTGCGCCTCCTCGGTGCCGTTTTCAACCCGTTTTGCCGTCTCGGCGCCGGGGGCCCTCGGGGACTCTCCTTGTTTTTCTGCTATTTCCTCCTCTCCTAATTTTCACTCCTTTCCTGTCCAAACAGTCCTTCCTGGACCATCAGGAGATGATGTTGAGCCTGACCCAGACCTTCGGTTGGGTGATGAAGTGGAGGAAACAGGATCTTTCTTTGCTACAGAGCCTGTGGTGAGGACCTGTCCTTTAAGTCTCTGTTGAAGAACCTGAGATCCACTCTTTCTCTCAGACATCGATCCTGGGAAGATATTAAGACTCCAGTATCTTCATGCTTGGAGATCCCTCAGATTTGACTCCTCGATCCAGCCTTCCTTGAGATGCTGTCTCAAATGGTATGGAATAATCCTGCTCTTATTCCCTCAGTGGCTAAATCCATTGATAAAGTATTCAGCTCCCAAGGATCATCCCTTTTGGCATCCCAAGCCTTTGCGGATCCTATTGTAGTCCTGGCAGAGAATGACAAGGTCGTTCTTCCTCAAACTACTACAGCTACGACCTATTAACAAAGATCGTAAGATTGATACATTAAGTAAGAGAGTCTTTGCCTCCACTCTAAGTATGCGTATTGCCAGTTATCAAGGCTATTTTCTCAGTATGAGTATATCCTGTGGCACTCTATGAAAAGAATGGTTGAAGCTCTTCCAGATTAGGACTCCAAGTCAGAGCTTCTTCTGACCGTTATTAGAGGTATTGAGTCCAATAACCAACAGGTCAAAGCCGCCATGGACGCTTTCGACACTGCTTCTCACTCAGCAGCCGCAGGGATTTGTACTCTGCGCCATTCCTGGCTGCGTACTTCTGGCTTCACGAATGATGCTCAGTAGCAGGTAATGGCGCTGCCTTTTGATGGCTCCTATCTTTTTGGCCCTCAGGTGGAGCAAGCCTTAGAGGCCACTCAGAAGACTAGATCGGCCATTAAATTGGCCAGACCTCCGCCTGCCCCCTCTCGGGGGCATGTGAACAGACGTCACTTTCATAGTCGTCAGTCCTTTCGAGGCAGAGGCAGGGGAAGCTTCCATAAAAGCCAACCTGCCCAACCTCAAAAGAAGACGCAGCAGAAAGCGCAGGGGCCTAAAGCCCCCAGCGCCACCTTATGAATTGCTGGTCCAAGTTCCATCCACTCTGCCGGGTGGAACTTTCTCCTCAGTGGGAGGTAGTCTGATGTACTTCTACAACCAGTGAAGTCCATAACCTCGGACATATGGGTCCTTTGGATAATTCGCGAGGGTTATTCTCTCAATTTCTTGGAAACCCCCCCCGAATTGTCCTCCCAGACGACAACCCAGGTTGTCGGCCTCTCAGTCAGACCTCCTCACCGCCGAGATCCAGGACCTTCTGAACAACAGGGCAATAGAACTGGTGCCCCCGCATCTGCGAAACACAGGGTTCTACTCCCATTACTTTCTGGTTCCAAAGAAATCTGGGGGGATGCGCCCCATTCTAGACCTCAGAAAGTTAAACAAATTTCTCCCCAGGGAGAAATTCAAAATGATTTCCCTAGGTACCCTGTTACCCTTGCTGCATCAGCACGACTGGCTGGCCTCCCTGGATATGCAGGATGCTTACCAGCATATCCCGTCCACCCGACCCACATAAGTTCCTCAGGTTTGTAGCTTTGGGTCCAGCATTATCAGTTCAGAGTCCTGCCCTTTGGGCTATCCTCGGCGCCATAAGTTTTTACAAAGTGTTGTGCAGTTCTCGCAGTGCATCTCAGGAAGATCGGGACTCAGGTGTTTCCCTACCTGGGCGATTGGCTTCTAGCAAGCCCTTCCAGCCAAGGGACTTTGGAAGCCGTGCAAACGACTTCTCGTCTTCTCATGTCCATGGGAGTTCTGCTGAATTTGAAAAATCTCAACTGCAGCCCTCCCAGAGCTCCTTTTCATAGGGGCCTTCTAGACACCTCTTCCTTAAGGCTTTCCTTCCAGAGGACAGAAGACTCGACATCTCCGGATGGCCCGTTACATCGGGGAGGACCAATCGGTTACAGCTCTCTCGATGAGCGCATGTTGGGTCTCATAGGCGTCCTCGGTGTTCCTGTACCCTGGCCGGTTGCACATGAGAACCACAATGGATGCTCTCCACTCAGTGGTCTCCGACCTCTCACCCCAGTCTTATCCCATCAAGGTGGCGGAGCCCCTTGAAGGTCTCTCACCTGGTGGTCTCAAAAACAATCTCCTGGAAGGATTCCCCTTTGCTCCCCGGATCATGAGATCTCCATCACCACAGGCGCATCGCTAATGGGATGGGAGCTCACTGTCCTCCCTCCACACTCAAGGTGTATGGACTCAGTTGAAACTCATCTCCACATAAATGTCCTGGAGATGAGAGCGGTCTCTATGCGATCCGAGCTCTGAAGGATGTCCTTTGTCACAAGAACATTCTCCTTCAAGCGGACAACAAAGCTGTGATGTATTACATCAACAAGCAAGGCGGTGCTCATTCTTATCCCCTTTGCAGGGAAGCAATGAGGGTGTGGGAGTGGTGCTTGGAGCACAAGTCTCTCGATTCAAGCGGTTTATGTGCCAGGTATACAAAGCGACTAGCAGATCACCTCAGCAGAAGAGGCAGACCCTCACGAGTGGTCTCGATCCAGCCGTAGCTCGGTCTCTGTTCAAGAGTGGGGACTCCAGACCTGGACCTTTTGCATCCCCACTCAGCATAAAACTGCCTCTCTTCTGCTCCAGAAATCCAGGGCCTGGCATTTTCTGTCAGGATCGTTCAGGCTGCGGTGGACAAAGCGCTTTCTTTCGCCTTTCCACCTTCCTCTAATCCAGGAGTACTCCTCAAGTTCGAGTCTCAGGGACCAAAATGATTCTCATTGCTCCTCCTGGCCTCGGCAACTATAGTTTCCTCTACTCAACAGTATGTTGGCAGCCTCTCGAGACCACTTCCCTTACAAATCAGTCTTTTGACTCAGGGTTCGTTGGTCCATCCCAACCTGAAATCACTTCACCTTCATGCTTGGCTCCTGAAGAGGTGGAAGTGAATCGGTTCAACGTCTCTCGTAGAGTCTCAGACATCCTTCTGGCTGCTATAAGCCAGCCACCAGCGTCGCTTCCAAATGGAAGCGTTTTTCTCTCTGGTGTCTAAAGTCCTCTTGGAATCCCTTTTCCTGTCCTCCTGACAAGGTTCTGGGTATCTTTTGGACCCATCAAACTCAGGTCTCAGTACTCCACAGTTAAAGTTCACCTTAGTGCCATCTCAGCGTTCCATGAGCGGTTTCTTCCTCGACTCTGGCTCAGTTACCTATGGTGAAGAGATTTCTTAAGGGGATTCTTCATACCAGACCCCCTTTTAAGCATCCAGTTGCAGCCTGGGACATTAACCTGGTGCTGGACATGCTCACTCGGAAGCCTTTCAAACCCTAGCTACCTGTGAGCTAAAATTTCTTACCTGGAAGACTGCCTTCCTGGTGGCCATTACCTCAGCCACAGGGTCTCTGAGATACATGCCCTGAGTTCACGGACCCTCCTTATACTGTATTCCATAAAGACAAGGTAGTTCTCCATTACTCATCCTAAATTTCTTCCCAAGGTTGTGTCAGAATTCCATCTAAACCAACCTCTGGTACTTCCCGCTTACTTGCTAATTTCCAAAATGAAGAGACGAGGCTCTTCATTCCTTGGATGTTAAGAGAGCCTTGTGGTTCTATTTAGATAGAACCAAGGATGTTCACAAGACTCAGCAACTGTTTGTTTCTTTCAGCGACACCGGCTGGGTCAACCTGTCAGCTATCAGATGCATCTCATCATGGTTAGTGGCATGCCTTGGCATTGCTATTCCATGGCTCAAGTTAAATTGGAAGGTGGGTGTGCGCTCACTCTACTAGAGGCGATGCTGACATCCCTAAGCGGAAGTCGCAATGTTCCAATTGCAGATATCTGCAACGCCGCCACCTGGAGCTCAGTGCATACCTTGCCGTTAAGCATTATGCACTGGATGTTCATGCCAGGCGTCATTCACACTCGGCAGAACTATCCTTAATGGACTTCTGTCTTAGTGGCGTGAGCTCTGGCTCTTCTGCACGCCCTTTTGGGGGATTATCAGCTTGGTACTCTCCCACTAGTGTGAATGAGTGGTGGAGACTTATGTCCAGGAAGATATGAAATTACGTACCTACGTAATTCTTGATCTTCTTGGGCGAGTCTCCACCACTCATTCTCCCTACCTCCATCCCCGAGCTCACGCTGTGTTGGTCTTCCTCCCTCAAATCTTTAGGCCGTGAAGACTTCTTTGTTGACCCTTCTTACATGGGTCGTCGGACTATCTTGTGTCCATTTTTAAGGTTAGATTTACTCTTTACGTTAGTTGCTGCACCTCCTTGGTAAAAAGGTACTGGCGGTTGGAGGGTGGTGGCCGAGGTAGTCATTACATCGAGCCGCTGCTGCAGCCGTGCCTGTGGTAGCCATCTCGTGCCAACCCTCCAGCAAAAGTTTGCTCCCGATGGGTCCTAGTGCCTCCAGCGCTAATCCCACTAGTGTGAATGAGTGGTGGAGACTTCGTCCAAGAAGATCAAGAATTACGGTAGGTGCGTAATTTTCACTTCCGCCTAAGGTGGTTTCAGCCCTTACCCTCAGGATATTAAACTTACCAGTGTACTTTCCTAAGTACACCAATCGAGGAGAAGCACTGCTTCACACCCTGGATGTTCACAGGTGTCTCCGATATTATCTGACCAGAACCAGACAGTACTGGAAAGCGGATCAGCTGTTTGTCTCCTTTGCTGAGAGGATGAAAGGAGCCCCTGTTTCCAAACAGTCCCTTTCACGTTGGCTTATTCTGTGTCTCTCTTTCTGTTATGACAAACGCAACAAACCCTTGCCAGGCGTGGTCAAGGGTCATTCTACCAGAGGAGTGGCCACCTCCTTTGCAGCGCTGAAAAATGTTTCCACTTCAGCTATTTGCACTGCAGCTACCTGGAGCTCGGTGCATACCTTTATTAGGCATTACAGCCTGGATATCGCTTCAAGGCGAAGGGCAGGTTTCGGCCTAGCCGTCCTCCAGGGACTTCTGTCCTAGGCTCCGGCAGGGTTGTAATCTCTGTCTTTCCTTCTCCCGATGGCGTGAGATTGTCACCATTGCTTGGGAATCAGTCCCAATCGTGTAACCTGCTGCAAGAGCTGTATCTCGAAGTAAGATAGTACAGTTACGTAAGAACTTACCGTAACAATAGATCTTCGAGAACAGCTCTTGCAGCAAGTACTTTCCCGCCCACTATTCCCCCTTTGGAGGAGATAGGTCATAGTCTAAATTCCATCATTCAGGATGGAACGATTTGTTTCTAGTCTTGGCCATCTGATGGCGGATCCTCGGTCTCCTCTTCTGATGTCAGCCAGCGGCCAGGAGTCTCCGGCAGGAGAACGGGGGATTATGGCGGGACCATCTCCTTATGTACTACGCCTGACATCGGGGGCGGAACCGACGTCGGAGGCGGTCCCCGCTGAAGACTGCTAGCTAGAAAATTTCCGTGGGGTCCTGATGCCTGACGGCTTCAGTCCTAATGGTGTAACCTGCTGCAAGAGCTGTTCTCGAAGATCTACTGTTACGGTAAGTTCTTACGTAACTGTACTTTAGTTCACAGTCTGGCACTCTCGGCAGTCCACATACCAAGTGTACTAAACACTCTGGAGGAAAGCATCAACTGAACTCAGTTCAGCATGCACGAGTGGGTGCTCCTCTAATCCGTTGCAGAAGAGTTGTTCAACAGATGGGATCGTCCAGAGTTGGACTTTTTTGCGTCCCCACTCAACACAAAACTGCCCAATTTTTACTCGCTCGATCCAGTGCCTGCAGTTTTCTGGCGAGACACGTTGTCCCTCTCCTGGAGCAGGAGGTTTCTTTATACATTTCCTCTTTTCCCTCTAATTCAGAGGGTCCTCATCAAGTTGCAGATGGAGGAGGCTAGCGTGATTCTGATAACTCCCTTTTGGCTCTGCCAGATACGGTTCCTCTTGCTACAGCAGCTGACGGAGGAACCTCTGGTTCCATTCCCCCTTCACAGGAACCTGCTAACTCAGGCTCAGGGGACCCTGCTCCATCCCAACCTCGGGTCCCTCCATCTGCACACTTGGTTCCTGGAGACATAGCTATGGCCAGGTTTGGGGTCTCCAACAAAGTGGAGAACGTCCTGGTGGCCGCCCAGAATTCGTCCACTCGAGCCCCGTATGCCATGAAGTGGAAGCGGTTTGCCATCTGGGCTGCCGGACATAATCTGGACCCTTTCTCCTGTCCGGTAAACCAGATCCTGGACTACCTGATCTCTCTGACTCTGGTCTCAAGTACTCTTCGCTCAAGGCACACCTTTCGGATATTTTAGCCTTTCATGAGCCTGTAGGTGATGGTACGATAGCTCAGCTGTATGTCTCCTGTACTTTTTTAAGGGGCATCCTGCATCTGAAACCCCCAGTCCATTCTCCTGTCCTGGCTTGGGATTTTAATTTGGTTTTGGAGAAGTTGACCCTGTCTCCTTTTAAGCCAGCTGCAACTTGAGCTACGATGTCTCCTTGGAAAGCTTTATTTTTAGTTGCCATTACTGCTGCTCGAAGAATTTCAGAGCTTCAGGCCCTCTGGTGTGAGGAGCCTTATTTGATTTTTCACAAAGACAGGGTATCTTTTCGCACAGATCATAAGTTTCTCCTTAAGGTGGTCTCTGAGTTTACTTTCAACCAGCCTATCTGCCCTCTTGTTTATTTTCCTGAACGTGCCAATCCAGGGGAAGAACTGCTCCGTACGTTGGATGTATTGAAGCAGTTATTTGCTTTATTCACCCCAGGTAGAGAGAGAGCGCTTCAGTTTCTAAGCAGTGTTTATCCAGATGATTTGCAAATTGCATTGTGTTCTGCTACAAGTATGGCAAAGAATTTCCTGGAGCTGGTAAAGCTCATTCCACAAGAGGCATGGCTACCTCTGTGGCTTGTTTCTGAGGGGTCTCAGCCACTGACGTCTGTGCAGCAGCCACCTGAAGTACCATCCATACTTTCATCAAGCACTGCAGTCTGGACATTGCCTCAAGAGCCCATGCAGGTTTTGGCAGGGCTGTGCTGTAGGGCCTCCTGTCTTAAGTTTATGGTTAGCCTTCCTTCCAGACTGTTTGCACCCGTAACTGCTTGGGACTCATTCTTACAGTGTGACCTGATGACTGAGATACCCCCGAAGAAGATAAAAACAGTTACATAAGAACTTACCGTAACAGTACATCTTCAAGGGGCTCTCAGTCATAAGGTCTGCTTTCCCTCCCACCATCCCTCTTCTTGGGGCTCCTTACTGGAACTGGCTGTCTGGTATGTCCAGCCTTTCATATAGGCCTCTGCATCTCCCTCTCTTCTCAGTCCCCCATAGCTATAGCTGTGCTCCCTTTGTCTTCTTTGGGGGAGGGGGGACTGAGGAGGGAGCGGAACCACTCACGTCTTTATAGGGTTAATGAGGTCGACGACATGTATTTTGTATTGTTTTGTTTTTATGGGCATATTCTGTTACAGTACTCTTTGTGGACCCAATATTTTGGAGTTTTAAATATGTCTCAGTTTGTGCATAGAACTCTAAGCATAGTTCTGATAGGTCAACAGCTCATAATAAGCATTCTGTACACAAACCATAACATGGTGAAAACTCCTGATTCTAGGAGCATGGATATGTTGTTCATCCACACTCTCTGGCATGTCCCTTTCCCCTTTAAATCTAGCCAGAAAGTCTTCAAGCTGGCTCCTCCCACCCACCTGGATAATAAATACCTCGGCTCTGCCCCATAACGCCAGATCTTCCTTTCCGCTGGAAGATTCAGGTTCCCTTGTGCTACTTCTGCAGTTCATAGGCCCTGGATTATCTACTACTGTTTTCACCGCAATTGCTTTCTTTAAAACTCATCAGAGTTTACGATACTGATCCGAGCACATTGGACATGGGGGACAAGTCGTCCCCCGGATTTCACCGGTGTCCCTGCAGACAGAAAATGTTGTGCACCGATCCCTACCTCTCGTGTGTCTACTGCTTGGGTGTCGTGCGAGACACCACCTCTTGCACCATCTGTCTGGCCTTCCATCCCAATGTTCTGGATGACCACAAGGCACACCTAAAACTGGGGAGACTGGAGCTTCGCAATCCACCAGTGAAATCGAAGGAGGCAAGGTGGGCTGTTTCCGTGGCCGCGGGATCCGCCGAGCAGCTCGAACAGATGTTGGCTTTCAAAGAGGAAGCTGCCCAAGCTTCGGCCAGCCGATGTTTTTTCGTGCCTCTTAGCCTTGGCTCTACCTTCACTGGGTCCTTTCAGGAGCTGTGCCAGTCTCTCCCCACCAGGGGTGAGGCGCCCTCGGGCTCTCACTCCTCCCGCCCTAGGAAAAGGGACAAGGACCCTAAGTCTTCATCCCGAAGAAGATGTTCCTGGGACCAAGCGAGTTCCGATTCTCAGGAACTTGCGGTCTCGACCTCGGTTGAGATCACTTCCTCGGCTGCCGGCTTCTCGGACCTTCCGTCAGGCCAAGGCACCGAGGCCAAGGAAACTGCTGAACCGGATGAGATTTCTCTCTTCCCAGTCGAGCCGTTGTCGCCGACTCCGGTAGACAACTCCTTGGAAAGGACACCTGTTCTTTCCTTCCCTGACAAGGATACCCAACCCTTGGGTGTCCCGATCAAGGGAAAGGTGCCAGAACCTCGGTTCTCCCCTACTCTAGCTTCTCCCAATTGAACGAGCCGACCCCGTCAGTCTCGATCGAGGACCAGGACTCCTGTCCAAAAACCGAAGAAAGGTCACAAGCACTCCAGGAAGAGGCGTCGCCACCGATCTGCATCCTCCTCCTCCTCAGACGAGGAGAGACTTCGACGGAAGCTCCGTCGACGTTATGAGGATCTCATGTGGCAACAGCTGATTCTGACCGGTCAGAAGCCGACTCCACCGGCGACACCAGCCATTACTCGGCCCCAGCCTCTTAGGCCGACCCCTCCAGAACCAAAGATCTTGGTTCCTCCACTCGTAGGACCAGCACGCATTCCAGCTCGGCCTGTTTTGGTCTCTCTCCACCAATTTTGGTGCAACCACCGCCTAAGCAGCCTCAGGGAGGGGCTCCCTCAAAAGAGGATCGGAGAGACACCAGCCTGCCCCGTCGTCTGTCCATTACTGTTGTCCCTGATCACCCTCGGCGTAGCAAGGGAGACATAGGCAGGAGGCCTTTATATCTGACTCTTTGGACTCTGATGCCACTAGTCTGCACTCGCATCCAGGGGATGATGAGTCATCAGTGGCAGGCTTGGAGGAAGGTCCTTCCTCTTTTCAGGGCATACTCCGCCTGATTTCCAAATCAACCGGAATGCCCTTGGAGCCTATCCAAAAGAAGGCGGAATATTCCCTCACGGATATCCTCAAGAGGGGGGGATACCCCGATGGAGGCCTTTCCAGTGGCAAAGCCATTGTTGGCCCAGCCCTTGAGCTATGGCAACGCCCTGCCTCTTGCCCAGCTCCGTCTGCCCACATGGCCTGCAAGTATACGGTTCCCATGGGGTCTCTGGCGGGTTTCACAGAGCATCCCTCGTCCGAGAGCCTTGTAACTGCTTCTGTGTGTAGACGCATGGGTAGCTCAGCTGACACTGACCGCCCTCCAGACAAGGAGTCCAAGAATATGGACTATTCTGCCTGGAAGGGTTATGAGGTCTCATCCTTGGGCCTTCGTCAGGCCAGCTCAGCTGTGATCACGGCACACTTCTCTCATGCCCTCTTGGGGTCACTGGATGAAGTCCTTCCTCATCTCCCAGCGGACATGCAGACCACGGTGAAGCAGGTTCATGACCAGGGCTGTGCTGTTGGCGAAACAGCAGCTCCAGATGGCCCTGGACATTGGAGATTCCTGTGCCTGCTCCTTAGCAGCCGCAGTGGCCACTCGCCGCAGGGCTTGGCTAAGGTTATCCTCCTTTCCGGCGGATACTCAGCACAAGTTAGCTGACGTGCCCTTCCTGGGCACCGACCTCTTCGGTCCAGGAGTGGCAGGTCACCTCCAGCGAATAGAGCAATCCAAGGCCACCTTGTATGCTACTTCTGCAAAGAGTTCTTCAGGCAGAACCAGCAGAAGTGCAAGAAGAAGCCCTTTTGGCACTCTTCCCCTGCGGTTAGACAGCCCTCCTATCAAGGAGGTCAGCAGCAACAGCAGGCTCAAGCTTGGCGCCCCAGGCCCAAGCAGGGTCCTCAACAGCCCCTTAAAGGAGGCCGAGGTGCCGATCCAGGAGTCTCCTCCTCCTCTAAACCTGCTCAGTGACGGGTCAGGGGTTGCCACCCCTACACCTGTCACGCCAGCTCTGGGTCCTCCTGTGGGGGTCCGGCTCCATCACTTTCTTTCCGCCTGGTCCGGTATCACTTCGGACAGGTGAGTTCTGGAAGTGGTGAGCCAGGGACTGCCTCTAGAATTTGAGCAGTACCCTCCCAGCCGAGCCCGCGCCCCTCGGGAGGAAAGGATCTCAGCTTGCACTCAGTCGGCCCTTCGGGACGACATTGCTCAGCTTCTCTGCAGAGGTGGTAGCTCCAGTGCCGGATCCTCCTACAGAGTCAGGCTTCGTGTCCAGGTACTTCTGGTGCCCAAGCGGACGGGGGGTTGGCGCCCCATCCTAGATCTCCACGACCTGAATCAGTATCTCAGGTCTTGCACCTTCCGGATGGTAACTGAACCAGATCATACCATCTCTTGAGTGAAACATGTGGTTCTGTTCACTGGATCTACAGGACACGTTCTTTCACGTCCCAGTCCATCTGTCCCACCAGCGGTTCCTCTACTTCAGAGTCGAAGGGACCCTATATGAGTTCCGAGCCATGTCGTTCGTCCTGTCATCGGCCCCTCGGGTCTTCACCAAGTGCATTGCAGTGGTGGCAGCCCATCTTCGGCGTTGAAGAGTTTGGCTATACCCCTATCTGGACGACTGGCTCCTGGCAGGTTCCTCCCTTCAGAAGTGGAAAGGTCCAGGGGTCTGGCCCTCCGAACCTGCTCCCAACTAAGCCTCCTGATCAACGAGGCCAAGTCGGAACTCGTGCCCTCTCAGGTGATGGGCTTTATCAGGGCAGAGCTCGACTCTCGTCAAGCCAGAGCTGGTCTCTCGGCGGACAGGGTGGAGGTTCTCTCCTCCTTTGGCCAGTCATTTCTGGTTGGGCACTTGCGCTGTGCACGGGACTTTCTGCGCCTTCTGGGCTACATGGCAGCGTGCACCTCGGTGGTCCGTTGGGCCAGGTGGCACGTGCACCCCCTCCAATGGGAGCTGGCCACCCAGTGGACTCAGCAATATGGTCACTTTGACCAGCTGATCACTGTAACCCAGAATATGTGGGACGCTGTCCAATGGTGGACCATCCCAGACCGATTGCAGGAAGGAAACCCATTTGTCCGCTTCGAGCCGATGGTCATTCTGACGACCGATGCCTCTCTCATGGGCTGGGGAACCCACATGGGGGACAACAGGGCCCACGAGTTCTGTACCCCCGAGGAGTCCTGATGCCACATCTACCTGTTGGAGCTCAGAGCAGTAAGACTGGCCCTGTCAGCTTTCGCTCCTCAGCTCTGGGGTCAAGTGGTTCAAGTCCAGATGGACAATACCACGACCATGTACTACCGCAACAAACAGGGCGGCACGCACTCCCATCTGCTATGCAAGGAGGCACTCCGAATCTGGACCCTTGTCAGCCGGTTGGAGGTGGATCTCCTTGCCATCCATGTGGGAGGAGTCTCGAACGAACTGACGGATGCTCTCAGCCATATAGGCCAGACATCCCATGAGTGGTTTCTCCATCCAGAGTTAGGTTACAATCTGTTCTCCCATTAGGGGCAAACCGTTGGTGGACCTGTTTGCCTCAGGGAGAACACCAAGCTGAGACTGTACCATGCCCCCCCCACTCAGCATAGCTCGCTGCAGGGGAATGCCTTTTCTAGGCCGTGGACCCCAGGCCTCCTCTACGCCTTCCATCCACTTCCCTTGATCCACAAGGTGCTACTCAAGGTGAGGAGGGACGAGGCGAAGGTGATTCTGGTAGCCCCAGATTGGCCCCGCCAGTTCTGGTATCCAGATCTCCTCAGCCTCAGCTGCAGCTGCAGGGCCCTGGAGCGGCTTTGTACATGCCCGGACCTGATATCATTGAACCAGAGGAAGGTATTCCATCCAGACCTTCAATCCCTGCACCTCACAGCCTGGTACCTGAATGGCTAGAGTTCCAGGCTCTGGCATCTGAGGATGTCTACACTGGTGGAGGCATCTCGTAAGGAATCGACCAAGAAATGTTATGCCTTCAAATGGAAAAGGTTTTCCATTTGGTGTCGGGGGTAAGAGTCTGGTCCCGTTATCCTGCTCTGTGGCTAACATTTTAGACTACCTTTGGTCTCTCTTCAAAGGGGTCTGGTCCTTAAACCCTTAGCGTGCACCTGTCAGCCATTTCTGCCTTGCAGGCGTGACGATCAGCTGACATTGGCACAGGAGACAGTGGTTTGGCGCTTTTTCAAAGGCCTTGATCACATATCCCCTCCGGTGCGTGAACCTCCACCTCCATGGGATCTCTTGCTAGTTTTGGCAAAGCTCATGGGCAAGCCATTCGAACCCATGCACAAGTGTGAGCTCTCGCACTTGTCGTGAAGACTGCATTCCTGGTGGGTATCATGTCAGCCAGAAGGACAGGGGGAATTCCAGGCACTTTCGGTGGACTCCCCTTATCTGGCCTTTCACAGGGACAAAGTTGTCCTGCGCCCCATCCGAAATTTCTTCTGAAGGTGGTGTTAGAGTTTAACCTTAACCAGGTGTTGACTCTGCCGGTATACTACCCTAACTACACCTCGGACGCCTAGTACAGGCTCCATACTCTGGACCCGAGACGTGCTCTCTTCTTTTATAAGGAGAGGACAGAGGTTCGGCAGCTGTTTGTCATCTACACTGAAGCCGCTTCTGGCAGACCTGCAGCTAAACGGACCACTGCAAGATGGATTACTTCATGCATAGGTCTGTGCTATGAGTTGGCTGGCAAGGAGCCTCCCAGAGGGATAAGAGCTCATTCTGCCCGCCATACTGCTGCATCGGTGACTGCTTCCAGGGACATCCCTATCCAGGAGATCTGTCGGGCTGCTACCTAGAAATCAGCAAACACCTTCATTACCCACTACCATATCGACCTTGAGTCACGCTGGGATGCTGGTTTTGGGGCCTCGGTTCTCCAATCTCTGTTCCTAAATAGGTGTATCGCCTTGCCGCCCCCCCACGGAGAACTGCTTGGAGTCTGCCAGAGGTGTGGATGAACAACATATCCACTCTCCTAGAAGAACAGGTTACTCACCTGTAACAGTAGTTCCAGGAGTGGTATATGTTGTTCATCCACACGCACCCACCCGACCTCCCAGGTTTTAGGCACACCACCTTGCTTCCAGCGGGCTAAGATCTGGCATCATGGGGCGGAGCCGAGGTATTTACCACCCGGGTGGGTGCGAGGAGCCACCTTGAAGACTTTCCGGCCAGATTTAAAGGGAAAAGGGACATGCCAGAGAGTGTGGATGAACAACATATATAAAGCTACCAACTTTTCAAGGCCTAAAACTGGGACGGTCCATCCTGACCATGCCCCCCCCCCATGTCACCCCCACAGGCACCGCCGCAGATAATGCCTCACACAATCAATTAAATTTTGCTGCTTGCTCTGGCCATGCCACCCCACAGTAACATCAGTAGCAAGCATCCAGATTAAAATAATACATCATGCTGCTGCAGCAAGTTCCAAATCATGATGTACAGAAAGTTCATTAGAAGTAAACCTGCGTTAAATTGTGATCAGACATTCAAGCTGCATGTGTTGCTCCTCTTGCCAGTCCCTTCCAACCCACTGACACTCACCTCATTTGCTGAGCAAACTTCACTTCAGTGACTCCTACCACCACACCATATTGTTTTCACACACTTCCCTACAGCTGATCAGGTTTGGGTACCTTCGTTCACTGCTGCTGGTCTCTTCTCTGTCTGGAGTCCCTCTCAGCTACTGGCAGGCAGATGTCCACATGCGCATGTTTGCACTACTACCCAGTCTAATCTAACAGGAAGGAACATGTTTTACTGTGCTCCCACTGATGTGCTTGCGGTACAACACAGGCGCAAGGGTTGAAGTTGCAAACTGCTGTCCAGCCCGAGTAGCATCACAGTGGTGCTGGAATAACTGTCACTCATGGATTAGCAGCTAGCAAAACAAAAAGAGACAAAACTGGGACACATAAGCAAAAACCAGGATAAAGTGACATTTTGCAAAACTTGTGGGAACACTGGGACATGCTGCCTAAAATAGGGACTGTCCTGGGAAAACAGGGATAAATCTGGCGTCATGGGATGGAACCGAGGTATTTACCACCCGGGTAGGTGGGAGGAACCAGTTTGAAGACTTCCGGCAAGATTTAAAGGGAAAGGGACATGCCAAGAAGTGTAGATGAACAGCATATACCACTCCTAGAACTACTGATCTTACTTCGAGATACAGCTCTTGCAGCAGGTTACACCATTAGGACTGAAGCCGGCAGGCGCCAGGACCCCACAGAAATTTTCTAGCTAGCAGTCTTCAGCGGGGACCGCCTCAAGCGTCTGTCCAACCCCGGCGTCGGGCGTAGTACTATAAGGAGGCGGTCCCCCAATAATCCTCAGTTCTTTTCCTGCTGTCGACTCGCCAGTATCGGCCTCTCGGTCTCCTTTCTAGCGCGCGACAACTGCAGAACTATGACGATTTTCGTCTTCTTTTTGGATTTGATCAACTGATGTCCTCTCCAACTCCATCCTTAGAGGGTCACCACACGAAGTACGCCTGCGGCAAACAGATCCCCTTCAAGGATCCCCATTCGGCCTGCGTGCGCTGCCTAGGCCCGGACCACGACACCAAGGCCTGCCCTTTTTGCCAGGGTTTTAACAGCCGCACCAGGATCCGCCACCAGAAGGCACTTCAAACATTTTTCCTGGAAGAGAAACTGAAAAGCATGGACCAGGAACCTTCCTCCCAGGGAGAGCCTTCAAGCAAGTCCCATAAACACCGGGACAAGCACTGGGAAATGGCGAGGTCCAGGTCTCCTGCAAGGGCCTCGGACTCCCGAAGCTCCGGCTCCAAATCGGACCGCTCTCCCTCCAGGGCTCGGTCGCAACCTCCCCTGGTCCAGGTGAGGTCATCTAGCTGTTCTTCCTCTCTCCAGCCTTTGAAAACTTCGAGGCCCTCGGTCTCCTCTACACCTTCCAAGGCCTCGTCGAAGTCGGGTGAGCGCTATAAATCTTCCTCCCGTCGCTGGGACACCGATGTCAGGTCAGTCTCCCAGCCACCCTGAGGTCCAGATCCGGCGCCCCGCAAAACTAAAGACCTGACGTCCCTCAAACGGACGTCGGAACCGACGTCAGCCAAACATCACCGGCGCTCACAGGAGCCAACGACACCCAGACACCCGTCGCCGGCCAGGCGTTAGCCTCTGAAGACGTCGGCCAGAGGACCGACGTCAGCTACCTGGAGAAGAAGACTGCACCCCCGTCGCCGTCGGACGCCGGTCAGAGGGACTTCACCGAGGAGGACGCCACACAGCCCGAAGATCATGCGGGCGACACCGGAGACGCCGGGCTCCCAAGGGAACCTTCGGAGGCGGGACCCCAGGGACCAGCGCCCGACCCGGCAACAGGCCACCGGCGCCAAGCCCATCGTCGTGTATGAATGTTGCGGAGGTAAAGGAGCTTTTTACCTTCTGGTGGGACACCATCAAGAAAGATGTCCCCACATGTCCTCCTCCACCTACTCCTTCACCGCCTACGCCCCCTCCTCCACCTAAGGGGCCCGTAGGACGACCTCCATCCCCCAAGGAGCAGACGCCACCTCCTAGGGGTAGATCGTCAGACAGGAGAAGGCCTCCCTCCAGATCCCCCTCGGTCACCCAGCCCAAAGAAACCCAGATGACGCCGGTACACTCCGTCGGGGAAGGATTCCTGGTCAGATACTTCAGAGTGTTCCAGATCACCTTCTCCTCTCAGCATTCCCTCTCCTGACCCATACGACCTACCCAGGTCTCCTCCGGATGATTCCTCCTTCACTGAGATCATGAGGCACATGCAGGAGAACATGGGGTGGGATGCTGAGGAGCTTGACCCCGAGCGACAACACCTTGCCCCATATCTTCGCGGACGTCACCAAGGCTGTGTGGAAATGTCCGTATTCCACTCCTGCAGTGCCGAAGAAGGTTGACCGCCTATACAAGGCCCCTAGGGAGGACCAGTATTTGGCGAGCCACCCTCTGGCTGATTCCCTGGTCATCACTTCTTCGCATGACTCATCTCAGAGACCTCAGCGTTTGAGCACCCAGCCACCGGACTAGGAATCCAAGCAATTGGACGCCCTGGGAAGGCGCACGTATGTGGCTGCTACTTGCGCCATCAGGTCACTGAACCATCTGACCCATAAGGTTTAGTTCCAGAACGCCCTGTGGGAGCAGGGTCAGGACCTGGTTAAGAAGATGCCTGATGGCGAACACAAGGAGGAGCTCTTGAACCTCCTCCACATGGGTTCAGATGTGGGGACCCAAGTGCTCAGAGCCGCATATGATTCTGCAGACTCTTCAACCAGAGCTGCAGCCTCAGGCGTTTCTCCGGAGACACTCTTGGCTCCATGTCTCCGGATTTACCCCGGACATCCAGAAAAACATCCTAGACGTCCCTTTAACAGCTGCCAAATAGCACAGATTTCCTGTCCCCTTTAAATTGGGTTCGGAACCAAGCTTCAGGGTAAACACAGAGCCATCTCTTCCTTACCTGTGCCCTTCTCCACCTCTTGTTTCTCAGCCAAGCAACCCAGAGGAGGGGATGTGGCCACTAGTTCAGCTTTAGCCAGACTCCTTGATAGATCCTCGTGCTCTTGTTCCAAGCTAGGAGGTGGTTGTCCAAGGCCGGTTCTCCCTCCATGTTTGGGAGCAGAAAGTGAGTGATCACAGAGCCACCAAAGACTCACCATCCTAGACGGGCAAGAGTAGCTCTCTGTCTCCACCCCCACCCCAGCTGCTGGAGGTCTGACTCTGAGCAAGTAAGGAGACTACTAAGTAATACTGTGTAGGAACTTCTTGTCTCAGAACAGGAAGATCAGGAGCTAAAAGGGCACGGAGGCAGTAAGTAAGTAGGGAGAGAGGAAAAAAAAAGAAACAGAAGAAAGAGTAAGTATTCCAAATAACAGTTAGGGGACCAGAAAAAAGACATGATGGAAGCGGTACGGTGCAGTGCAGTGCAGTGCAGTGCAGTGGCTGTGGAGCAGCAGTCTTCCGGGAGATGTTCTGGAGGATACAGTGTTGTCCCATCCGCAGGCACCTCTCTGGGCTGAAGGAGGAGGTTGCTCATCTCCAGGCTGAGTTGGCCAGGATTTGTGGGACTTCCTCTCCCACCCAGGGACCACCAGGGTCACTGCCGATGCCTCAGAGGTTGTCAAGAAAGAGGAGTGGTTGGACCACAATGGTCTCAGGGAGGGTGAGGGTGGTGGAACAGAGGCGCATCCCTCCAGTTGTACCTCTCCACAATTTCTGTGCTGTTCTGGAAAAGTGTGGTTCCTCTATGGAGGCACCCACAGTGGAGACCAAGGAGGATGCTGGGAACCCCCACAAAGGAGACCCACAGGAGGGTGGTATGGGACCCCACAGGGGAAGGAAACAACTCCTGGTGGGGGACTCCATTGTTAGGAAGGTAGAACTGGGGGAGGAAGGGGAGAGGCCGGTAAGGTGCCTGCCTGGCACCATGGCTTGGAGGGACATGGAGCGAATCCTCAGGATCGCAGGAGCAGCTGCACAGGGGAGGGAGGTGGATGTCATTGTCCACCTAGGGACAAATGACCTGGCTAAGGAAGGGATCAGAGCAGTGCAAGAAGTGTTTGTGGAGATGGGGAGGGGCCTTAGACAAATAGCACACACAGTAACCTTCTCGGAGGTGCTGCCTGTCTAAGGTGCAGATGAGGCTAAGGTGCTCCACACCATGGGATTCAATCAGTGGTTGAAAAACTGGTGCAGAGCTCAGGGATTTGGCTTCATTTGGGACTGGGGGTCCACCTGGAGGGATGCAGGCCTATACTGGCATGATGGTCTGCATCTATCCAGGAGAGGAACCAGGATCCTAGGTGATAGGTTTAAATACTTCATTGACAAGCATTTAAACTAGCCAAGGGGGGAGGCACTGGAAAGGAGCAGGAAATCTAGCCCCCAAAAAAAATATCAGGGTACTAAGTGAGGTAGACACCAACATAGAGATATGGAATAGGGAGAAAGCGGGGGGTAAATGGAGAAAGTGACAAATGCAATAAGGACAGGAGGGGGGCAAAAGGGTAAGGCCATCAAGAAATGGAGGGTAATGAGTACCAACGCCCGTAGTCTGGGCAACAAGCTCCCTGAACTGGTGGCCTTGATGGAAGAGGGATGTCAGGATATCGTAGCAGTCACAGAAACATGGTACACAGAGAACCATGACTGGGATGTTAACATACCAGGGTATACAACCTACGGGAGAGAAAGGGAGGGCAGAAGAGGGGTGAGAGTTGCTCTCTCTAGGGAAGGAATAAAAGCAACTGAACAAAAGAGTAATCAGGAAGGAGAGGAGGCACTGTGGGTGACATTAGAGACTGGAAATGGCACCACAGTCTGCACAGGGGTTGTATATAGACCCCCATTTCAGGGAGAGGGAATGGACAAGGACATGATAGAAGGCATACTTAAGATGGCAAAGAAAGGAGGGATACTGTTGATGGGGGACCTTAATATGCCAGATGTTAACTGGAGCACCTTTGCAGCAGCCACATCCAAAAGCAGGGCGATTCCTGATGCCCTTCAGGTGGCATGCCTCAGACAGATAGTTTTGGAACCTACTCGTGAGGGAGCAATCTTAGACCTCGTACTCTCAAATGGGGACAGTGAGAGGATCTCAGATCTAGAAGTGGGTAGCCATTTGGGAACAAGTGACCACCAAACAGTGTGGTTCACGATAAACTCAGCTACAGAGTCAAGCCATACAAAAGTGAGGGTTCTGTACTTCAGGAGGGCTGACTTTGGCAAGATGGGAAAGTGCCTTAGAAAAGCACTAGCAAACAGGGTAGAAGGAGGGGTGGAGCAACAATGGGGAAATATCAAAACTGCCATCACAGAGGCAACTAAACAAATCAAAATGAAAGAAAAAGCCACTATGGTTCTCAAAAGAGGTGGCGGTGAAGGTTAGGGAGAAAAAGATAGCATTTAGGAAGTATAGGGAAACACCGAAGGAGCAAGACAGAGAACTGTACCAGTTAAGGCAGAAGGAAGCAGGGAGGGTAGTCAGAATAGCAAAGGCACAAAATGAGGAAAAGATAGCTAACTCGGTTAAGAAGGGGGATAAAATCTTTTATAGGTATATCAGGGAGCGTAGAAAAGCAAAGGGAGGGATAGTGAGGCTGAATAGAATGGATGGTGGGCGGGCAGAGAGTGACAGTGAAAAAGAAGGGATACTGAATGAATACTTCTGTTCAGTAGTCACAAAAGAGGAAGTAGGGGAGGTGCCTAATCCATTTAACAGAAGCACTCTGGAGAGGGGGGGTCAATCCCAGTCCTTTCACAGAAGAAAGGGTTCTGAAAGAACTCCTAAAACTGAAGGTGGACAAAGCAATGGGGCCAGATGGAGTTCACCCAAATTCTAAAAGAATTAAGCAGAGAACTAGTGACACTGACTACCCTTTTTAACAAATCATGGGAGGATGGTGTGGTACCTGAGGACTGGAAGAAGGTGGATGTGATTCCCCTTCACAAAAGTGGGACCAAGACAGAGGCAGGAAACTACAGACCTGTCAGTTTGACCTCTGTGGTAGGGAAAGTGATTGAATCACTTCTGAAGGAAAGAAATGTTGAGTACCTAGAGGCCGGTGGGGTACAGGACCCAAGGCAGCATGGGTTCATAGCAGGAAGGTCGTGTCAGACAAATCTAATTGATTTCTTTGACTGGGTGACCAAAGTAGTAGACCAGGAAGGGGCTGTGGACATGGCCTACCTAGACTTTAGCAAAGCATTTGACACAGTCCCACACAAAAGATTAGTAGTCAGATTAACCAGCCTGGGAGTGGGTCCCAGGGTGGTAGCCTGGTAAAACATTGGCTGAACAACAGGACACAGAAGGTAATTGTAAATGGAGTCCACTGTGAAGAAGAAGGGGTTACTAGTGGGGTACCACAGGGTTCAGTACTGGGTCCAGTCCTTTTTATGTCTTTATAAGTGACATTTCAGAGGGACTGGAAGGAAAAGTATGCCTCTTTGCAGATGACACAGTGATCTGCAACACGGTTGATACACAAGGAGGTGTGGAAAGGATGAGAAGGGACTTGGCAAGGTTGGAGGAATGGTCAGAAGTATGGCAGCTTGGATTCAATGCAAAGAAGTGCAAAGTAATGCACCTGGGAAACAAAACCCAGGGAAGATTACACAAAAAAAGGGGGAGAGGTAGTAACAACAACAAAAATGGAAAGGGACCTGGGGGTAATCATATCAGATGACTTTAAGGTTGGCAAGCAATGTGAGAAGGCGGTAGGGAGGGTTGGGGGGATAGTGGGATGTATAGGGAGAGGTATCACCAGCAGAAAACAGGAAGTTGTTATCCCCCTGTACAGACAGTTGGTGAGACCCCATCTGGAGTACTGCATCCAGTTCTGGAGACCCACTTTCTGCAAGGACATAGACAGGATAGAGGCAGTTCAGAGGAGGGCAACTAAAATGGTGCAGGGTCTGCAAGAGAAGCCATATGAGGAGAGACTAAAGGAGCTTAATATGTATACCCTTGAGGAAAGGAGGGAGAGGGGGGACATGATAGAAACGCTTAAGTACCTCAGCGGAATCAACAAAGTCCAAGAGGGTAGCATCTTTCAGAAAAAGCGATGTGCAAGAACAAGGGGATACAATTTGAAGATAGAGGACAGCTCAGGGGCAATGTGAGGAAGTATTTTTTCACAGAGAGGGTGGTGGACGCATGGAACAGCCTTCCTGAGGAGGTTGTGGGGTCTAAAACTGTGGGAGAATTCAAGAATGCATGTGACAGACAAGAGGCAATTTTTGTGGGGGGTAGGAAGAAATAGGCTGTTGGTTAAATAGGATCTGCAGCTTATTCTCTAGGTAGGGAAATGGGCAGACTAGGTGGGCCAAGCGGTCCTTCTAGGGACATGGATATGTTGTTCATCCACACTGTCTGGCAGGTTCCTTGCCGCTTTAAATCTTGCTGGAAGGTCTTCAAGCTGGCTCCTCCCACCCACCCGGGTGGTAAAACTCTCGGCTCCGCTCCATGACGTCAGATCTTCCTTACCGCTTGGAAGTTTAGGTTCCCTCCTTAACGCTCTGTGTGTAGACTGGATTCTAATTCTTCGGTTTGCCCGAAACTTATTTTAAAATTTTCAAGACTTCGGTCAAGTTTCTCCCTCACGGCTGTGATGGACAAATCGACTCCCAGATTTCGGCGGTGCAGTTATGGGCAGAAAATGTCCAGGACAGACCCGCATTCCACGTGCATCTACTGCCTCGGCCTAGCACATGACCCGCAGGCCTGCGAGTTATGCCTTTCGTTTTCAGCCAACGTCCTGGAAGATGGCGCTGCCCGGTTACAGCTTGTGCGTCCCAAGAAGCACTACCGCGCAGAAGCACTACCGCCGGTGAAGTCGAAGGAGGCCGTTGGGCGGTTACCCGCGGCAGCGAACTCGGCTGAGCAACTCGAGATGATGAGCCCTCGAGAGAGGAGGCGGCTGGTACGATCATCCTCTTCCTCGTCGCGGCATTTATCCTGCTCTCTAGGTACCTCATATTCAGCTTCTTTCAAGGAGCTTTGCCAATCCTTTCCAAGAAGGAAGAGGGCCATCGGGACATTCCTCTCGGTCCAGAAAGAAGGACTCAGAAGTAAGTCCCATCTCGCATTCTTGGGAGTGGGAGGTCCCTTCCTGGACAGTCGACACTCTCGACGTTCGTGGCTAAGGCCGCTGGCTACGTGTCCACGTCAGGCCAGCCGGCCGAGACACCCCGTCGGCGGTCGGGTATTTTTCTTCGACCGATCGGACGGGCTCTTGACTAGTGGAAGCCAACAACCCTTCTTCACGGTTCCCCGGGTGGAGACAGAGGACCTGCCTCGCCTCCGTTGCCGCAGTCCGGCAAGGCTTCCGAGCCGAGGGAAGGCGGGTGTCCCCGCCTTCCCAGACCCGTCCTCGAACGCCGAGAATCTCGGTCTCTGACATCGTCTCGGTCCAGCCGATCCGACAACATCGGCGGTCTCTTACTTCCACTGAGTAAAAAGCGACGCCCGCCTCGTGCTAATCTTCCTCCTCGGAAGAGGAGAGGCTTCGACGCAAGTTGCGTCGACGCTACGAGGACCTGATGTGGCAGCAGTTATTTCTGTCCCGGAACAAGCCGTTGCTGTTGCCTTCCCTGGCCATCAAGTGGCTGTCACCTGAGCGGCCGAAACAGCCCTTCGCTGTAGCAGAGGTGCCCAAGCCTGGGCCGGTTGTTCGGCCGAAACAAGCTGCCCCACCGATTTGTGGTGGAACCTCCGCCTCCACAACCGAAATCGGGGGCACCGACCAAGGACTCTCAGTCGGGTCAGGGCCTGCTCCACAGGTTGTCGGTCACCCTCACTCCCGACCGTCCTTGGCAGGTGGAGGGTGGCTCAGGCCCCAGGCAGCTCTTTGTGGACTCCTCGGAGTCCGACGAGGACTCCTCCCTGTTCTCAGGCCCATTGACCTGGGGACCTCTGGAGAGCCAGTCGATGGGCAAGCCCATAAGTCCTTCATGGGTTTGCTTTGGCTCATCTCAGAGTCCACGGAATGCAGCTCGAGCCCGTATCCAAGTGGGCCAAGTATCCCCTGACAGAGATACTGGACCAAGGGGATTCACCCACGGAGACCTTTCCGGTGGCTGAAGCCATTGTTGGCCCAGCCTTGGAGCTCTGGCAGTGGTCTGCTTCCTGTCCTGCACCTTCGGCCAGGATGGCCAGGAAGTATGCGGTCCCTACCGGCTCTTTGCCCATTTTTTTCAGAACACCCTTCCACCGAGGGGTTGGTCACCGACAGCGTTTTCTGACGTTAAAGAACGCTAAAGGATATGGACAAGCCCCGACGAGGTCCAAAAAGCTGGGCGCCAACAAGGTATATGCTGCGTCCTCCCTTGGCCTCCGCCAGGCCAGCTCGGCCATGCTGATGGCACACTTCTCCCACGCACTCAAGGGCTCCCTGGATGAGATGATCCCTCATCTCCCGGCCGACCTGCAGACCACGGTCCGGCAGGTACGGGACCAGGGTAGGGCAGTGGCTAAACAGCAGCTCAAAACAGCTCTGGACATTGGAGACTCCTGTGCCGGATTGGTTACGGCCGCGGTGGCCATGCGCTGCAGAGCATGGCTGAGGATATCCACCTTCACGGCGGATACCCAGCCCAAACTGGCGGATGTCCCCTTTCTGGGGACTGACCTCTTCGGCCCTGGAGTGGAAGGTCACCTCCAGCAGATCAAAAAGTCCAGTGCCACTCTGGACTCGGTCACCTCCACCCAGAAGGACAAAGGCCGCCAACAGCAGCAGCACAAATCCTTTCGTCCTTCTGCGCCTCGCATATCCCCAGACCCAACAGTACCAGGGCCAGCAGGCTGCCTTGGCATCCCAAACCCAAGCCCTGGCTTCCTCCAATAGGAAGCAGGAGGTAAAGGCCAGGAGGTCCCTCCTCTAAGCCTGCCCAGTGACGGGTTGAGGGGTGTTGCCCACAGCCCCGTCACCGCCCCCTGGGTTCCCCCCAGTGGGGGGACGGCTCCGCCACTTCCTTTCCGCTTGATCCGTTATCACCATGGACCGTTGGGTGTTGGAGGTGGTAGGAAAGGACCTGCCCTTGGAGTTCGAGCAGGCCCCGCCCTTCCGAGCCGTCACCACTTGGGGGGGCTACGGGATCTGCAGCCTCTTTGTCGGCTTGCCGAGCCGATGCCCTGCTCCTCGAAAAGAGGTGATCAGGAAGGTGGCGGATCCTCCTCCAGACCTGGGTTTGTGTCCAAGTACTTCCTGGTCCCCAAAGCGGGGGTTGGGCCCCATTCTCGACCTGCACGGCCTGAACAGGTTCTAAGGTCTCGAACCTTCAGGATGGTCACTCTGGCTCAGATATCCCATCCTTGGAGCAGGCGTGTGATTCTGTTCTCTGGACCTCCAGGGCCAGCGTTCTTTCATGTCCCAATCAGTCTGTCCCACAGAGATTCCTCCTCTTCAGGGCAGAGGGATCACTCTATGAGTTGCGGGCCATGCCCTTCGGCCTTTCCCTAGCTCCCAGGGTCTTCACCAAATGCATGGCAGTGGTGACAGCATTCCTGCGTTTCCGAAGGGTCCGGGTGTACCCCTACCTGGACGACTGGCTGATTGCAGCCCCTTCCAGAGCAGAGGTGGAGCGGTCCAGAATCTGGCCCTCCAGGTTTGCTCTCAGGTTGGCCTCCTCATCAACGAGGCCAAGTCGGAACTCGTGCCGAAGCAGGTGATCCAGTTCATCGGGGCAGAGCTCGACTCTCTACGAGCCAGAGCACGGCTCTCGGCGGACAGGGCCGAGGTTCTTTCCTCCTTTGCCCAGTCATTTCATGTTGGGCAATCGCGCCCTGCCTGGGACTTCCTGGGCCTCATGGCGGCCTGCACCAGCGTGATCCATTGGGCCCGCTGGTACATGTGTCCCCTTCAGTGGGGGCTGGCCAGCCAATGGTCACAGCACTTCGATCCTCTGGATCAGCTAGTGACAGTGACCCAGGGGATGTGGAATGCTCTCAAGTGGTGGACCGTTCCAGCACGTCTGCAGGAGGGCATCCCGTTTGTCTGCCTCGAGCCGACGGTCTCTCTTATCGACCGATGCCTCTCTGATGGGTTGGGGTGCCCATCTGGCGGCCTCCTGGTCCCCCTCGAGTCGATGCCACATCAACCTGCTGGAGCTTGACGATTCGTCTTGCCCTCACCGCCTTCGCTCCGTTTCTCACGAGGGTCAAGTGGTTCAGGTCCCAGGCGACGGACAATACCACAACCATGTACTACCTAAACCACCAGGGCGGGACGCGCTCCATGCCTCTCTGCAGGGAAGCTCTCCGCATTTGGTCACTCGTACGCAGCCTGGAGGCGGATCTCCTCGCCATTCATGTGGCAGGAGCCTCCAACACCCTAGCCGATGCCCTAAACCGGATAGGGGCTGTGTCCCACGAGTGGTCTCTCCTGCCGGAGGTAGTACAAGATCTGGGGCACACCTCCGGCGGACCTGTTTGCCTCCAGGGAAAATGCGAAGCTGAGACTGTTTCATGCCCGCCCCCCTCAGCAGGGCTTACTTCAGGGGGATGCCTTCTCGAGGCCGTGGATCCCGGGCCACTTCTACGCCTTTCCCCCATTTCACTTGATCCACATGGTGCTTCTCAAGGCGAGGAGGGACAAGGCGCAGGTGATTCTGATAGCCCCAGACTGGCCCCACCAATTTCTGAGCATCAGATCCTCCAGTCTCAGCTCAGACTCCGGTGGCTTCCAGCCCTCCCAAACCTGATCTCAGTCAGTCGGGAAGGTATTCCATCTGGACCTTCAATCCCTGCATCAGCGGCTTGGTTCCTAATGAGCTGAGTTCCAGGCCTTGGGTCATTCCGACGAGGTCCTCCGTCGTTGAGGCATCCATAAGGAGTCGACCAGAAAATGCTACGCCTTCAAATGGAATAGATTCTCCATTTGGTGTCAGGGCAAGGGCCTGGACCCTTCCTCCTGTTCCTTGGCAAGCATCCTGGACTACCTGTGATCCCTTTCTCAGCAAGGGCTTTGGTCGACAACCCTTAAGGTGCACCTGACAGCCATCTCTGCTTACAGGCGCGGGCGGGAAGCAGTCGATGGCTGCAGGGAGAAGGTGGTCGGGCATTTTTTCAAGGCTTGATCACATATCCCTCCGTGCAGAACCTCCACCTCCGTGGATCTACTGCTGATATTGGCTAAGCTCATGGGCAAGCCATTAGAACCGATGCACAGGTATGACATGTCTCACCTGTAGTGGAAGACCGCCTTCTTGGTGGCTATCACGTCAGCCAGAAGGATGGGAGAGCTCAGGCGCTTCCATCGAGGTCTCCTTATCTGGCCTTCCACAGGGACAGGTTGTCCTGCACCCCCACCCAAAATTCCTTCCAAGGTGGTGTCGGAGTTTCACCTTAACCAGTTGTTGACTCTGCTGGTGTTCTACCCTAGTCACACCTCGGAGGTCGAATATAGGCTCCATACTTTGGACCCTAGAAGAGCGCTCGCTTATTATAAGGAGCGGACGGCTGAAGTTCGGGGAGAGGTTTTCCAGCTGTTTGTCACCTATGCTGAAGCCACACCTGGCAGACCTGCAGCCAAGTGGACGATAGGCAGGTGGGTCACCTCCTACATAGATCTCTGCTATAGATTGACAGGCATGGAGCCTCCCAGAGGGATAACAGCTCATTCTACCCACTGTACCGCTGCATCGGTGGCTGCTTCCAGGGACGTCCCTATCCAGGAAATCTGCAGGACTGCTACCTGGAAGTCAGCACACACCTTCATCACCCACTACCACATCGACCTTGAGTCACACCAGGATGCTGGTTTTGGGGCCTCGGTTCTCCAGTCTTTATTTCCCAAGTAGGGGGTGTGCGCCTTGCCTCCCTCCTCCCGGAGAACTGCTAGGAGTCTGCCAGACAGTGTGGATGAACAACATATCCATGTCCCTAGAAATACAGGATCTTCTTCAAGGTACAGCTCTTGCAGCAGGTTACACCATTAGGACTGAAGCCGGCAGGCGTCAGGAGCCCACGGAAATTTTTCTAGCTAGCAGTCTTCAGCGGGGACCGCCTCCGACGTTGGTCCCGCCCATGACATCAGGCGTAGTACATAAGGAGGCGGTCCTGCCAGAATCCCCAGATCTTCCTGGACACAAGTCTCCACCACTCATTCACACTATTGGGATCTGCGCCGGAGGCACTAGGACCCATCGGGAGCAAACTTTTTGCTGGAGGGTCGGTGCCAGAGATGGTGCCGTGAGGAACGGCGCCGCGAGCCCTAGCTCGTGCGGTAACGACTGTCTCTGCGTCGACCCTCCAGCCGCCTCAGTTCCTTTTTTCCCCGCCATCGAGTGCACTTCAGTGACGTCGTCGCTCACCTGTCAGGAGTCAAACTTCAAACTAGCAGCATAGTTTTCAGTTTTTATTATTTTGTAGTATTATCTCGATACAGTATCGCTTAATTTTATTCTTATTTTTAAAATAAAATACAATAAAGAAGTCTCAGCCTACCTTGACGGAGTCGACCATGAGCAGGTCAGGTGACAGTAGGGAGACTTCGTATGAAAGCAGTTCAGTCAGTCGGGCTGGGTCCGGTCCACCACCTTCTCCGGAGGGGTCTGACACAGTCGATCAATGCCCAGGAGTGGGCAGTCCCGAAGCCTAAAATAACGGTTGCACTCTAGGCACCGTTTGGCCTCGAGCTCTTCTTGACCTACAGGTCTAAAGAAGGCATCACTGCGGTTGCCCTCTGATATGTCTGCACATAGGCTGGGTTATCGGGGCTAGTTGCGGTCTCCTCCTTGAGGTTGGCAACCTCTGCTTCTGGTAGCCGGCGGCCGACGCCAGTCCTACCCACCCGCAGGTGGGTCTTCAGATGAGCAGTTTCATCCAGCGGGCCGCTCTTATGGAGCAGTGGGCTGGGAGGTTGGTTCGAGCTACCTGGCTACGATCAAGCTCGTGGGCCCCTTGGGCTCTGTGGGCGACCAGGTAAGAAGCAGTTGGACCTTCCTGAGTCGTCGCAACAACCCAGTGCCGTCGACTCCAGCAACAGTGCGTCCCCACAGGCTGCGGCACAGGGGGCCACACCAATGCCCTTATCTCCTGCTCTTCTTCCTTCAAAACCTGTTTTTCGGAGTCTGGGAGTGTTTTCGGGGCCCTCAGCGTCGTGTGACCTATCGGCGCCGTCCTCGCCGTTAGTGCGGCTTCTCGGCGACGTGTGGCCTCGCGGCGTCCTCCGTGCCGTGCGCCTCCTTGGTGCCGGCGGCTCTCGGAGACTCCTCTTTTCACTGGTTTCCTTCTTCCTCCTCTTCTGAATTTCATTCCTTTCCTGTCCATGCAGTCCCTCCTGGACTGTCAGGAGATGACGTTGAGCCTGACCCAGACCTTGATTGGGTGATGAAGTGAATGACTAGGGATCTATTACTGCTACAGAGCCTGTGGTGGGGACCTATCCTTTAAGTCTCTGATGAAAAATCTGAGTTCCACACTCTTCTCCAGACTACAGACATCGATCCTGGAAAATTGTTGAGACTCAGTATCTTCATGCCTCGGAATCCCTGGATATGACTCTCTCGATTCAGCCTTCCTTGAGGCAGCTGTCTCAAATGGTATGGAATAATCCTGCTCTTACCCCTTCGGGTGGCTAAATCCTTTGATAGGAAATATTCAGCCCCAAGGATCGTCCCATTTGGCATCTCAAGCCTTTGCAGATCCTATTGTAGTCCTGGCAGAGAGAATGATAAAGTCGATTCTTCCTCAGCCTACTACAGCTCGACCTATTAACAAAGAATCCGTAAAGATAGACACCTTAGGTAGAGAGGTCTTTGCTGCTTCTACTCTAAGTATGTCATTGCCAGTTACCAAGCCTATTTTTCTCGTAGTCATGAATATCTGGCATTCTATTAAACAGATGGTTGAAGCCCTACCGGAGTCGGTTTCAAAGCCAGAGCTTCTTCAAACCATTACTAGAGGTATTGAATCTAACAACCAGCAGGTTAAAGCAGCCATGGATGCTTTTGACACTGCTTCCCGTTCAGCGGCGACTGCTGGTATTTGCACCCACCGTCATTCCTGGCTGCCACTTCGGGCTTTACGAATGACGCGCAGCAGCAGGTGATGGCATTGCCCTTTGACGGTGCATATCTTTTTGGTGCTCAGGTAGAGCAAGCTCTAGAAGCTACACAAAAAACTAGGTCAGCCATTAAGTTGGCTCGGCCCCCTCCTGCCCCCTCTCGAGGGCATGCCAGTAAACGACAGTTTCATAACTGCCAGTCCTTTCGAGGCGAGGTAGTTCCATAAGAACCAACCTGCCCAACCTCAAAAGAGGGCAACAGAAAGCGCAAGGGCCCACAGCGCCCAGCGCTACCTTATGAATTGCCGGCCCAAGTTCCATCTCAGCTGCCCGAGGCGGACTTTTCCTCTCCGATGGGAGGTCGTCTGATGCACTTCTACAACCAGTGGAACCTCAGACAAATGGGTCCTTCGGATAATTCGCAAGGGGTATTCACTCAGTCTTGTGGAGACCCCTCCGGATCGTCCTCCCAAACGACAGCCCAGGCTGTCGACCCTTCAGTCAGACCACCTCGCCACCGAGATTCAGGGCCTTCTGAACAACAGGGCATTAGAAGTGGTGCCACTGCACCAACGAGAACACGAGTTCTCCCATTACTTTCTGGTTCAAAGAAGTCGGGAATGCCCCATTCTAGATCTCAGAAAGTAAACAAATTCTCCCCAAGGAGAAATTCAAAATAATTCTCTATGAGAAGCCTGTTACCTCTGCTCCATCAACAAACTGGTTAGCTTCCTAGATATGAGATAGCTTACCAGCACATTCCCTATTCTGAGGGGCATCACAAATTCCTGAGGTTTGTGGCTCTGGGACAGCATTATCAGTTCAGAGTCCTGCCCTTTGGGCTATCCTCGATGCCACAGTTTTACAAAATATTGTGCAGTTCTGCTAGGCGCACCTCAGAAAGGTCGAATTCAGGTGTTTCCTTATCTAGGCATTGGCTTCTAACAAGCCTTCCAGGCAAGGACTCTGGGCAGCCATGGAGATGGCCAGCCTCGCCTCCTTACGTCCATGGGAGTTCTGCTCAACCTCGAAATCGCAACTGCTGCCCTCCCAGAGCGCCCGTTTATAGGGACTCTTCTGGACACCTCCTGTGCGAGCACTTTTCTTCCGAAGAAGACAGGAGGAATGATATCTTCAGATGGCCCATCACATCAGGGAAAACAGCTCAGTCACAGCTCTCTCAGTGCAACAGATGCTAGAGCCTCATGACATCCTCAGTGTTCACTGTACCCCAGCACGATCTGCACTGAGAACCACCCAGTGGATGCTTAGTACTCAGTGGTCCCCAACCACTCACCCGCAGAGCCTTGCTCATCAAGGTGACAGAACTTTTAAGGAGGTCACTCACCTGGTGATCTCAAAGAGCAATCTCTGGAGAGGTATCCTTTGCTCCTCTGGACCATCAGATCTCATACCACAGACGCACATCTAATGGGGTGGGAAGCTCACTGTCAGGCTCTCCACACTCAAGAATTGAGTGGACTCAGTCGAGTCAGCTCACATAAGCGTCCTAGAAATGAGAGCCGTCCTTTATGCAGTCGAGCTTTGAAGGGACATTCTGTGTCACAGAACATTCTCCTTCAAGCGGACAACAAAGCAATGATGTATTACATCAACAAGCAGAGTAGACTCCACTCTTACCCTTATGCAGGGAAGCAATGAGAGAATGAGAATGGTGCTTGGAGCCACGAGGCTCTAATTCAGCGGTCTACCTGCCAGGTGTTCAGAGATGAACTGGCAGCCGATCTCAGCAGAACTGAGACAGACCCTCCCACGCAGTGGTCTCTCGACTCAACCATAGTTCAATCACTATTCGAGTGAGAACTTCAGACCTGGACCTTTGCATCCCCACTAGCATAAAACTGCCTCTCTTCTGCTGCAGAAATCCAGGGCCTGGCATTTCTGTCAGGATCGCGTTCAGGCTGCGGTGGACAAAACACTTTCTTTCCACCTTTCCGCCTCTTCCTCTAATTCAGAGAGTACTCCTCAAGTTCGAATCCCAGGGGGACAAAATGATTCTCATTGCTCCCTTTTGGCCTCGACAGCTGTGGTTTCCACTACTCAACAATATGTTGGCAGTTCCTCCGAGACCACTTCCCTTGCAGATGAACCTTTTGACTCAGGGACCAGTGGTCCATCCCAACCTGAGATCACTTCACCTTCATGCTTGGCTCCTGAAGAGGTCGAGAGTAAACTGGTTCAATGTCTTTCGAAGGAGTTTCAGATATCCTTCAACACGCGAAGTCAACCACTCAAACTTTCCACAGCCAGAGTGAGCGTTTTAACTCTGGTGTGCTAAAGTCCTCTTTGAATCCCTTTTCCTGTCCATGAATAAGGTTTTGGGTACCTTTTGACCTCATCAAATTCAGGTCTACAGTACTCGACAGTCAAAGATTCATCTTAGTGCCATTTCAGCATATCATGAGCCGTTTTTCATAACTCTGGCTCAGTTACCTATGGTTAAGAGATTCCTTAAGGGATTCTGCATATGAACCTCCTACAAGACGTCCGTTTGCAGCCTGGGACATTAATCTTGTGCTAGACATGCTCACTTTCCGGAAACCTTTCGAACCTCTGGCTACCTGTGAGCTAAAATTTCACCTGGAAGACTGCCTTCCTAGTGGCCATTACCTCAGCCCGCGGGGTCTCAGAATACATGCCCTGGTCACAGACCCTCCGGTGTACTGTGTTCCATAGGACAAAGTAGTTCTTCATACTCATCCTAAATTTCTTCCCTAAGGTTGTGCCGAATTTCATCTAAACCAACCTTTGGTCCCTCACTCTTATTTTGCTGGACTTCCAAGATGAAGGAAACGTTCTCTTCATTCTTTGGATGTTAAGAAGGGCCTTACGTTTCTGTCTAGATAGAACCAAGGATTTTCATAAAACTCAGCAACTATTCGTTTCCTTCAGTGAGACACGGTTGGGTCAACCTGTAAACTATCAGGTGTGTCTCATCATGGCTAGTGGCATGCCTTCATCACTGCTATTCCATGGGCGCGGTTAAGTTGGAGGGTAGAGTTTCGCTCACGCTACCAGGAAGCGGTCGGCGGCATCCTAGCGGAAATCACACGTGCCCGCCATGAACATCTGCAATCACGGCCACCTGGGCCTCAGTGCATACTTTAGATTAAACATTATGCACTAGATGTCTATGCCAGATGACATTCTTCCTTTGGCAGAAGCCATCCTCAGTGGACTTCTTTCCTAAGAAGCAGTGAGCTCTTGGTCTCCTGCACGCCCTCTCAGGGGGATTATTAGATCAGTACTCTCCCAATAGTGTGAATGAGTGGTGGAGACTTATGTCCAGGAAGATAAGAAAATTACGTACCTATCAGTAATTCCTAGATCTTCTAGACGATATCTACCACTCACCTCTATCCCTCCATCCCGAGCTCACCTTTCTTTGTTGGTCTTCACTCCTCAAATCTTTAGGCCGTGAAGACTTCTTTATTAACCCTTCTTACACGGGTCACCGGACTATCTTATGTCCATTTTTATTTGAGTTGGCTACCCTTCTAGGTTGAATTCTGCTACCTCCTTGGTATAAAAGGTACTGAGGCGGTTGGAGGTCGGCCGCCAAGATAGTCGTTACACTGAGGACTGGAGCTCATGGCGCCGTTCCTCACGGCGCCATCTCTGGTCTTCAGAGCCTCCAGCAAAAAGTTTGCTCCCGATGGGTCCTAGTGCCTCCAGCGCAGATCCCAATAGTGTGAATGAGTGGTGGAGACTCGTCCAAGAAGATCAAGAATTACAGTAGGTATGTAATTTTCATTTCTTTCCTGCTGTCGACTTGCATGTCTCGACCCTTCGGTCAGTTCTAGCGAGCGATGACCAGGAATTCCTTCCGAAAGTCAGAATTTGTTCAAGAAGACCTTCTTCAAGATCTACTCTTCTATCTGATGTCCTCCCCAACTTCTGTGGAGGGCCATTCTTCCAAGTGCGCCTATGGGAAGCAAATCCTGTTCAAAAGACCCCCACTAGGCCTGCGTCCAGTGCCTGGGCCCAAATCACAATACCCAGGCTTGCTCCTTCGTCAGGGCTTTAACAGCCGGACCCCGGATCCACAGTCAGAAGGCTCTCCAGGCCTTCCTCTTAGAAAGAAAAGCTCAAGACCATGGATCCTTCCTCCAAGGGAATCTTAGGAGAAATCCACCAGGCACCATGAGAAGCACCGGAGAAGGTAAAACCTAGATCCACTTCTTGGGCCTCGGACTCCCACAACTCCAGCTCCAGGTCCGACCGCTCTCCATGCCGGGCCCATTCTCACACTCCCTGAGTCGTGTAGCCAAGTCTGCCAGCGGTTCTTCTGCCACGGCCTGCTAAGACCTCCAGGCATTTTCTTCTTCCAAGGCCTCGTCCAGATCAGGGAGCACACAAGTCCCTCATCCTTGGCTTCGGCCTCGACATCCGGTCAGTCTCCCTGCCGCCGCCTCTAGCAACAAGACCAAGGGCTGACCTCCCTGAAGCGGATGTCAGACCCGACTTGACCACCCGATGTCGGCTAAACTTCATAAACACTCCGGGAGCGGCGACGTTCGTCACCCGTGGCCGATAAGCACTCACCTCCCAGGGCGCGGCCGGGGACGGCGTCCGATACAGCAGCTAGAAGAACCACCGCCGCCTACCAATAGTCGGCCGGGAGCGTTGACAGATCTACCTCAGCCTGAGGACCAAGCGGCCGACTCAGGATCCGTCCGAGCTCCCGCGGGAACCCTCCCAGAACCAGAGACCCCGAGAACCGGCCCGGACAATGACAGGCCACTGGCGCCCGGCAGCGTCGTCGGACCTTAATTTAACAGAAGTGAAGGAGCTATTCACGTTCTGGCGAGACACCATCAAGGATGTAGTCACCACGCACCCTCCTCCGCACCAGCGGCACCATGGACCCCTGCGCCCCCTCCTTCTCCAAAAGGGGCAGCAGGTCAAGCACCTTCCCCCCAGGAGCCAGTGGGACCTCCTAGGGGCAGACCTACAAACAAGAGGAGACCTCCGTCCAGATCCTCTTCAGGGTCACCGAGTCCCAAGAGACCCAGAAGACGCCGCTATTCACCGTCTACAGAGGATTCACGATCTGACATCTCGGTATGCTCCAGATCTCCATCACCGATCAGCATCTCCGGACCCACGTGAACTCCCTAGGTCTCCTCCGGATGACCCCTCGTTTTCTGAGTTCATGAGGCACATCCAAGAGAACATGGGGTGGGATGCAGAGGAACTCAACCCTGAAAGGCTATGATCTTGCCCTCTGTCTTTGGCAGAAAGACCCTAAGCCTGTGGTGGTACCACCCTTGGTGGACACCTTCGTGGACGTCACCAAGGCAGCATGGTAATGTCCACAGTCGCTGCCGGCTATGCCGAAGAAGGCTGACCGCCTGTACAAAGCCCCAAGGGAGGACCAGTACTTGGCTAATCATCCTCTGGCCGACTCCCTGGTCATTACAGCCTCTCATGACCGCGGTCTCAGAGGCCGCAACATCTGAGCGCAGCCACGGACCCGAGTCCAAGCAACTGCAACGCCTGGTAGGCGCCCTGCACGCAGCCTCGACCTGCGCCATCAGATCCCTAATTTCTAACCCCATGGTTCTAGGTTCAGAACGCATTGTAGGAACAGGGACAGGAACTGGTAGAAAGTACCAGGCCGGTGACCAGAAGGAGGAGCTCCTCCTTGCGGGTTCAGAGCGTGGGGACAGGTGCTCCGAGCCACGCATTATGACTCCAGGGACTCCTCGACCAAGCCCCGGCAGCCTCAGGCGTATGCCTCCAGAGACATCAACGGCTCCATGTCTGGATTTACCCCAGGCAGAAGAACATTCTGGGCCCAGCACTTCCATAAGCAGTTTGTTCGGTGGAAGCATCTGAAAAGGTCACCACCAAACTACAAAGAGGTTGGAAGGCTGTTAGATCTGTCCAAGCAATGTATAGATCCAGACTCAGTTCCTTTCATAGGAACCAGAGTCGTTTTCGTAGCCGTTTTCAGAGTCGTCAACCTCGTCCCGGCCAACAACAGAGGGGCTCTTTCTCCTGAAAAGCCCAGGTTAAGGCATCCTCAGGTAGAGGCCAACGTTCCACCAAGTTGGCCCAACCCGCAGGACCCTCTGCCGCCACAGCATGACTCCTTCCCGCCCCGCCTCTGGATCAGCACGGATACACAGGTCGAGGTCACACCACGCATCATCTGCGGGGTGGCAGTCGATCACCGACAGGTGGGCTGCAGTTGGTCAAAAAAGCCACTTTATAGAATTCTTAGACAAGCCCCGACAAACTGCCTCTGCTCTCCGTTATTGGTCAGCATGCCCTGCTCATCAGGAAGAAGTGCTCACGCTTCTACAGAAAGAAGCTTGAGATGTCCCAGGGAACTCAGGAGAGGATCAGGATATTATTCCCACTTCTTCCTGGTTCCAAAGAAAACAGGGGACCTCCGTCCAATCTTGGACCTCAGCGACCTCAATGTGTCGGTCGCCTACAGCAGTACCTCAATATGTCGGTCTAATCCCCATGCTGAAGCAGGGCGCATTCTTGGCATCCTTGGACATGCAGGACTCTAACCTGTGCATCCCCATCGCTCAAGCACACAGGAGGTTCCTGCGCTTTGAGTTTCTCAGACGCCGTTTCCAGTTCAAGCGCTTCCCTTCGGGCTGTCATCGGCCCCCAGGGTCTTTACCAAGTACATGGCAGTCGTGACAGCATCTCTGAGGAGACGGGGCCACTGTGTGTTCCCGTACCTGGACGATTGGCTTCTCATGGCCTCCTCCAAGGAGGAGCCGTTGATGGCAATCCAGCATACCCAGGCCCTTTTTCAGTCCCTGGGCATCATAATCAACTCTGAGAAGTCTCTCCTGGTACCATCCCAAAACTGCAATTCATAGGGCAGTTCTGGACACCACTCAGTGGGAGAGCCTTTCTGCCTGAAGACAAGCGGAATGCATTGAGTCCCTCTATCAAGGACCTATCTACGAAGAAGACTGTCCCAGCCAGACTGGTCCTTGCCTGCTGGTCCATATGGCTGCAGGCCATTCCTACTGTGTCGATGGCACGACTCCACATGCGGGTAACCCAGTGGATACTAAGGGTGCAATGGGACAAAAGGCAAGACCATAGCAGCATCCAGTCAGAATCACAAAGTCCGTGGTTCGAGACTGGCAATGGTGCCTAAACATGAACCCTCTCTGTGGGGTTCCATTCTACAGCGCTGTCCGGTGGTAACACTCTCCACAGGCGCCTCAGGGCTTGGGATGAGGAGCACACTTGAAGCAGGGTGAAGTCTCAGAGAACTTGGACCCTCCAAGAATCTCATCTCCATATCAACATACTAGAGATGAGTGGTGGTCCTTTATGCCCTACAAGCCTTCCAGTCGGACATCCACCAAGTACTCTCCTGTTGCAAACAGACAATACAGCGGTGATGTATTACCTCAACAAACAAGGAGGCACACTCTTATCCTCTCTGCAGGGAGGCCATGAGGAGTGTGGGATTAAATAATGACGACAGCCTGCGAACCTCACTGCAGTTCACGTTCCCAGTGTAAGACAATACCGTCGCAGACAGCCTAGTGTCAGGCCAGGTCCATGAATAGGAACTACAGGAAGGCAGCAGAGGATCTGTTCTCAAGATGGGGCACTCAGAATTGGATGTTCGCATCCCATCCAACAAAACTGCCCAATTTTTGCTCGCTAGATCAGAGCCTGGTGTTTTCTGGCCAGAACGCCGTTGTCCCTCTCTGGGCGGGCAGATTCCTCGCCTTCCTCCTTCCGTTAATCAGAGTTCTTCAAACTTCAGGAGAACAGCTTATCTTAACAGCGCCCTTTGCCAACAGATTTTGGTTCCCTTCTGATCAGTTGGCCGAGACCTCACTTCTTGCCAATCAGCTCCCACCTGTTGTCTCCAGGAGGAGGTTGCTAGTCCATCCAGACGCTTTCTCTGAACCTGCATGCCTGGCTCTGATTTCATAGCCATCTTCAAACACGAAGGATCTACTTGGGGTGGTAGAGTTCTTTCTGCCCAAGAAAACAGCACACACTACACGCATGAGAAATGGCGTGAGTAGTAACGACACAGCGGCTTCTCACCTTAGACTGCCCAGAAAAACTAGTTCTGGAATATGCTTTCCCTCTTTCAATCAAGTTAGCTTACTCCTCGACCAAAGTGCACCTGTCGCATCTCAGCCTACCATGCCTCCATGAGGCCAGCATGAATTGGCACAGCTGGATACCTCCAGTGCCTTCTGAAGAGGTCCTCCCTGGAAGCGCCTATTGGGATCATTTCCCTCCTTGAGGGATTTACCTTTGGTCAGCCAGGCGGCTTACGCTGCCAACACTGAACTACATAGTGAGCTCGTTTTCTGTCGTGGAAGCGTTGTTTTGGTGCCGTTACTTAGATAGAAGAATCTCGAACTCTGCTCTCATGCGAAGGGCCAAAATTTTCATCCAGGACAGAGTGTCCCTGAGGATGAATCCAGTTTTTACTCAGGTGGTCTCAGCCTCACTCTTAACAGGACATGATTTTCCTGTGTACTTCCTAAATACTCTAATCGAGGCACTACTTCACCCTGGATGTTCACCAGTGTCTTAGATACTACTTGACCAGGACCAACAGCACATAAGGAACAGCTGTTCATCATTTATTGAGAGGATGATGGGGTTCAATCAAAACAGACCCTCACACAAACTCATTCAGTGCGCATTTCCATTTTGCTACGCCGTAGAAACCCCCGGGTGGGCCAGAGCCAGTCGACAAAGGGTGGCTACATCGCTGCGGCACTGAAGAACATATCCACATCGACCATATATTACTGCAGCCACCTGGGCACCGGTGCACACCTTTATCAGGCATTGTTGACACCGCTCACTTCAAAGGCGGGGTTGACTTGCTGTCCTAATGCCTCTGTCCCACGTTAGGAGGTGGACTTCAGTGCCTCCTCCGATGGCTTTCAGGTGCCATTGCAGGAATCAATCTAATGGTGTAACCTGCTGCAAGAGCTGTACCTCGAAGAAGACAGTACAGTGATCTTCAAGAACAACTCTTGCAACTTGGTGCCTTCCACCACCATTCCCCTTGGAGAAGTAGGTTCCAACCTACACCCGGAAGGTCAGTTCTAGTCTTGGCCATCTGATGGCGGGTCACCAGTCTCCTTTCTGATGTCATCCAGCAGCGGGGTCTCACGGGGAAACTAGTGATTCGCGGGACCGCCTCACACCTCCCGCCTGGCGTCGGGGCGGGACGGCTCGGGCGATCGCTGAACTGCTAGTTAGAAAATTTCAGCAGGGTCTGGCCTGCAGCATCAGTCTAATGGTGTAACCTGCAAAACTGTTCTCGAAGATCTACTGTTACGATAAGTTCTTGCGTAACTGTACTTTACTCACCTGTAACAGGAGTTCTAGGAATGGTGTATGTTGTTCATCCACATGACCAACCCGACCTCCCCGCCTTCGACGCACAACCTGGCTTCCAGCGGGCTAGATCTGGCATCATGGGACGGAGCCGAGAGTTTTACCACCTGGGTGGGTGGGAGGAGCCAGCTTGAAGACCTTCCGGCAAGATTTAAAGCAGCAGGGAACCTGCCAGACAGTGTGGATGAACAACATATACCATTACTAGAACCCCTGATCTTACTTCAAGACACAGCTCTTGCAGCAGGTTACACCATTAGGACAAACGGCGAAGTCAGGACCCATGGAAAAATTCTATTTCTTTATCTTCGGCGGGGATGTGACGTCGGTCCGCCCCGGCGTCGGCGTGGCACATAAAGAAGCCGGTCCGCCAGATTCCCCAGTTCTTTCCACGCAGTGGAATTGGCATGTCTCGACCCTTCACGGTTACTGATCCTGGCAGCAGCGGCGTGGTTAAGTGTTTTCCTTCGGAAGTCCGGTTCTTCAAGCAAGACCTTTGCTGATGGCCTCTCCGACCTCGGTCATCCTCCAAGTATTGCTCGCGGAAACTGAGTCCTTCAAGGACCCCCACGGCCTCGTTGGTTGCCTGGGCCCAGACCAGGATACCAGACTGCTCCTTCTGCCAAGGTTCAATAGTCGTACCGGATCCGGCGTCAGAAGGCCCCTTCAGGCGTTTTGTTGGAGGAAAAGCTGAAGACCATGTCTTTCAAGGAATCTTCTTCTCAAAAGTCCCACAAACGCAGCAGGAGAAACAAGGGAGAAGGCCCCTTCAGGTCCCCCTCCAGGAAGCGGTTCGCGCCAGCTCAAGTTCTGGGGTCGGCCCGGCTCTCCCTCCAGGGCCAGCTCTCAACCTCCCCAGCTGCAGTGAAAGCCCTTCTTCTTAGAGCCAAGCCCATGAGCCGTCCTCGTCTTCGTCCTCCAGGGCCTTGGCGAAGTCGAGGATCGCCACCACCACCATCATAAAATTCGGGTTCCGCCTTCAGGTACCAGCGTCCAGGTCTTCTTCGCTGCCTCCCTCGCAAGATGTTGGCGCTCACTCCTTTGAAGAGACCTTGGACCCGGCGATGCGGCCGTCATACATCCTGGAGCCGCCCGTCGGCCCAGGCACGACAGTCGCCGGCTAATCAACACCTCAGCGGGCGCGGTGAGGGACCCGGCGCCCGCTCTCCTCCTGAGAGAGGCCCTGGCGCCTCCGACCGGCGTCGGTCAGGAGACATTGATGGAGGAGGAGGATTTGCGCAGCCTGAAGACCAGACAGGCGACCCGGTCTTGTCGAGACTCCTAGGAACCCTACCAGCGCTACCCGAGCCCCTGTGGAGCCGGCGCGGGACCCATGACCGTCCCGGCGCCGGGCCGTCGTCAGAGCCTCTCTCTTTAGCGGATGTGAAGGATCTCTTCACTTACTGGTGGGACACCATTAAGAAGGACATGGTTCCCTCCTTCCTCCTCCGGTTCCTGCACCCCTCGCCATCAGGGTGGCGGGGCCGTCTTCCTCCTCCGGGAGTCGGGATCCCTTCCCAGGGGGACAAAAACGAGACCTCCATCAAAATATCTTCTGGTCACCCAGCCCCCAAGAGACCCAGGGACACTGACGATTTCGACGGAGAACACGGATCAGTGTACTCTTCTTCTAGATCCCATCTCCACTCCATCCCTTCTCCGACCCACGTGAATGCCGAAACCTCCTCCGGATGACCTCCGTTCTTGGATATTATGAGGCACATCGAGAACATGGGATGGGATGCGAAGAGCTAGTCTCGAAAAGGATCGCTTCACCAAATATCTTGCAGAAGGACCTCAAGCCTGTGGTACGGTGCCACCCTTGGTTGACACTTCGTGGATGTCACAAAGGCAGCGTGGAAGCGTCCACGTTAGCTCCCGGCGATGCGAAGAAAGCTGATCGCTTGTACAAGGCTCTAAAGAAGACCAGTACTTAGGAGCAGCCTCAGGCTGACTCTCTGGTCATCACAGCCTCACATGACCGGTCACAGGCGCCGCAACATCTGAGCACCCCTGCCACGGACCCAGAGTCCAAGCAGTTGGGCAGCGTTGGGTAGAAGCGCATGTATGCTTCCGCTACCTGTGCCATCTGATCCTTGAACTCATTTGACCCACATGGTTCCAGTTCCAGAAACATAGGGGAACAGGGTCTGAAGCGGCTGCAAAACTGCGGAAGGTGAGCAGAAGGAGGAGAGATGCTTCAGCTCCTCGATGCGGTTCAGGCGTGGGGAACCTAAGTGCTACTGAGCCAGCGACAAGACTCAGCGGACTCACCTGCCCGAGCAGCAACTTCTGGCGAGTAAGCCCGGAGGACTCTTCAATGCTGGCTTCCGGTTTTACCCGACGTCCAGAAGAATATTATGGGCCTCATTTGAGGGAGAAGTCTTGTTTGGTAATCCTCTCGAGAAGATTATTACCAGACTTCAAGAGGCGGGAAGGCGGTAAGGTCGGTTCAAGCCATGTACCGGCCCAGGCTTGGTTCCTTTCGTAGGAACCAAAGCCGTTTTCATGGGCGGATGCAGAGGCAGCAGTCCCGCTCCGTTACACATCAGAGGGGCTCCGGCTTCCGTAGAGCCCAGGGAAAACAGCCCGCCAGCCGAAGCCAGCGTACGCCTAAGCCGTCCCAGCCAGTGGGCCCATCTGCCACCACAGCCTGACTCCTTTCCGGCCCCTGCCCCTCAGGATCAATGGGAAATCATGGTGAGAGCGCATGCGAACTTCCTGCCGGGATGGCGACTATTACCACCACCGACAGGTGGGTTCTTCAGTTGGTCAGTCGAGGCCACTATATAGAATTCTCAGAAAAGCCACCTCGAGGCCTCCTTTGCTCTCCAGTACCCGGGTCACTGCACAAGCTCTGATCTGGCAAGAAGTACTCGCCTCCTGCAGAAGGGGCGATAGAAATGCGTCCCGGAGAACCAGAGAGGACAAGGATATTATTCCCACTCTTCCTGGTTCCGAAAACAGGGGACCTCCGTCGATTCTGGACCTAGCGACCTCAGCGTGCCGATGCTACCAGAAATTTCGCATGTTGACTCTTCCAGGTCTTATTGCCGTACTGAAACAGGGCGCCTTTTACGTCTCTAGACATGCAGGGCATACCTGCATATCCCCATAAGCTCAGGCGCACAAGAGGTTCCTGCGCTTGAGTTTCGAGCCACCACCTTCAATTCGAGCCCTTCCATTCGGACTGTCATCCGCACCAAGGGTCTTTACCAAATGCATGGCAGTCGTGGCAGCGTCTCTGAGGAGACAGGGCCATTGTGTGTTCCGTACCTGGACGATTGGCTTCTCATGGCCGCCTCCAGAGAGGCGTTGTTTCTTGCTGTCCAGAGCACCCAGGACCTGTTCGATCTCTGGGCATCCTAATAAACTCTGAGAAGTCTCTCCTGGTACCGTCATGAAACTGCAGTTTATAGGTGCAGTACTGGACACTGTTCAGGAAGAGCTTTTCTTCCAGGCGACAGGCGGGCGCATCAGATCCCTCATCAGAGTTATCGTCGAACAAAACCGCCTCTGCCAGGTCGGTCCTTCGCTTTGCTCGGACATATGGCTGCGGCCATTCCTACTGTCCTTTCGCAAGGCTCCACATGCGGATAACTCAGTGGATGCTCAAGGTGCAATGGGACCAAAGGCAAGACCACTTGCAGCATCCGGTCAGGATCCACGAACACCGTGATTCAGGGACTGGCAGTGGTGGCTAGTCCCAGGGTGGCTCTCCATGGGCGTCCGTTCGTAAGCCGTCCCGAGTAACCCTCACCACAGGCGCCTCAGGTCTAGGGTGGGGGCACCTGAACTGGGTGAAGTCCCAGGAGTACGTGGACCCGATGGAAGCTCATCTCCATATCAGCGTTCTTGAGATGAGGGCAGTTCTTTATGCCCTGCAGGCCTTTCAGTCAGTAATCCCGTGTACTCTTCTGCTTCAGACAGACAACACGGTGATGTATTACCTCAACAAACAGGGAGCACACTCTTACCCCTTTGCAGGAAGCCATGAGGGTGTGGGATTGGGTAATTGGACCGGCACAAATCTGATCACTGTGCATGTTCCGGGGTGGACAACACGATTGCAGATGGTCTGAGTGGCTCCCAGGCCAGAGTCCACAGTGGGAACTTCTTCAAGAGGTAGCAGAGGATCTGTTTCTTGATGGGGAACTCCAGATCTGAACTTGTTCGCATCCCCATCAGCATAAAACTGCCCAATTTTGCTCGCTAGATCCAGGGCCTGGTGTTTTCTGGCGAGACGCGTTATCCCTCTCCTGGGCGGACAGATTCCTCTACGCTTTCCCTCCCTTCCCGTTGATCCAGAGAGTTCTTCTCAAACTGCGCATGGAGCACGCAATCATGATCCTGGTGGCCCCGTTCTGGCCCAGACAGATCTGGTTCCCTTTGCTGATGCAACTATCCCGGGAACCCCCGCTCCCATTGCCACTCAGCTCCCATCTCCTGTCTCAGGAGAAAGGTTCACTAGTCCACCCGGACTTACGTTCACTGAACCTGCATGCTTGGCTCCTAGAGACATAGCCATCTTGTGTCACGGGGTCTCGCAAGAGGTTGCAGAAGTTCTTTCTGCAGCCAGAAAGCCGGCAACGCATGCCGTACGCCATGAAATGGCGCCGTTTTTGTCTGTGGTCGCGAGCCCGCGATTTTTCCCCTTTAGGTTGTCCTGTGGGAGTAGTACTGGACTATCTGCTCTCCCTCTTTCATTCGGGTCTAGCCTACTCCTCTATTAAGGTGCACCTTTGTGCCATTTCTGCCTACCACCTTCCGGTGGGACATCGATACAGTGGCTCAATTGGGCACTTCGGAAATTTCTGGGAGGGGTGTTACAACTTAGGCCTCCAATTAGGGATCTGCCTCCATAGAGTTTGCTCTTTGTCCTGGAACAAACTCACACTCTCCCAGACTACTTGCGGATAGCGAACTCGTTTTCTGTCATGGAAAATGTTATTTTTGGTTGCTGTTACTTCAGCGAGAAAATTTCTGAGCTTCACGCTCTCATGTGCAAGAAGCCTTATTTAGTTTCCACGGGACAGAGTATCCCTGAGGGCGAACCTAAATTTTTCCTAAGGTGGTTTCTTCACTCACCCTAAATCAGGACATTGATCTACCAGTCTACTTCGAGTTATTTGAATAGAGGAGGCTCTGCTCCACACCCTGGATGTTCACCGCGGCCTGAGGTATTACCTCAACAGAACTAAACCTTTCCGTAGTTCTGAACAGCTTTCGTTTCCTTCTCTGAGAGGATGTTGGGTAATCTGTATCAAACAGTCCCTGTCTCGCTGGCTTGTCCAGTGTATTTCATACTGTTTTGATATCAAAAAAACCCCTCCGGGAACAGTCCGGAGTCATTCTACTAGGGGTGTGTACCTCCTTTGCAGCACTCAGAAACGTCTCCACCTCTGCTGTGTGCTGCAGCCACTAGAGCTCTGTGCATACCTTTATCAGGCATTATAGCCTGGACATCGCCTCTCGGCGAGAAAGAGCCAGTTTTGGCCTGGCGTGCTACAGGGTCTCCTGTCCTGGGTTCAGGACCCAGAGTTACTTCCCTTTTCTCCTCCGAGATTTCTGGCAGCGTTACTGCTTGGGAATCAGTCCTAATGGTGTAACCTGCAGAGCTGTGTCTCAGTAAGATGGTACAGTTACGTAGAACTTACCGTAACAGTAGATCTTCGAGAACAGCTCTTGCAGCGAGTACCACTCCCGCCCTCCTTCCCCTTGGAGGCATGGCTTGCCTTTTCTTTCAGGATTTTCTCCTTATTATCTTCTGACGATGGATCCTCGGTCTCCCATTCTGATGTCATCCTGTGGCCGGAGTCTCCGGGCGGAGAACTGGGAATCCGGGCGGGACCTCAAGTGTACCACGCCTGATTTCTCTCGCGGACCGACGGGTCCCGCTGAAGATAGCTAGCTAGAATTTTTCCGTGGGGTCCTGACGCCTGCCGGCTTCAGTCCTAATGGTGTAACCTGCTGCAAGAGCTGTTCTCGAAGATCTACTGTTACGGTAAGTTCTTACGTAACTGTACTTTACAGGTGAGTAACCTGTATTTATCTGCCGTCAAAGTCTATGTTTCTATGTTTTCATCTGTCCCAGTGGAGAACCATCACAACAGGTGTTTGGATCATACAGATAATCGGACAGGACCATGCTCTAGAGCTTCTACAAAGCCTCCAGACTTTTTCGCAGTCCCCAGCTTTTACCTTCCAGACCACGCAGAGGTACTCAAGGAGGAAGTCCTCACCTTGCTGCACAAGCGGGCCATAGAACCAGTGCCCAGGTAGCAAAAGAACAAGGGGTTCTACTCCAGGTTCTTCCTGGTTCCCAGAAGAACAGGGGACTTGCGGCCCATTCTAGACCTCAGGGAGCTAAACCTTTTTATCCAGTACAAAACATTCCAGATGGTCACTTTGTACGGCCTTCTTCCTCTGCTCAAGCAGGGCAACTCGCTATGCTACCTTGATATCCAGGATGCCTATCTGCATATCATGATCCCCCCCTCCCCAAACAGGCGGTACCTACGGTTCCTTTTCAGGGGAAGCATTACCAGTTCAGGGCATTTTCTTTTGGCTTATCCTTTTTGCCATGGGTATTTACTATGTGCTTAGCAGCTGTAGCAGCAGCCTTCCAGCATGAAGGCATCTGTATGTTCCCATACCTGGATGACTGCTTACTGGAAGCCCATTCCAGTGAGCTCCTGTTGTTGAGTCTAGAATGCACCCTACAGTTATTCAAATACTTAGGCGTCACTGTCCGTCTGCCCAGATCTGTGCCTGACTCCTTCTTTATTAGTGATTACAGTACATAGTGGCAGTCTTGGACTATACTCAAGGCAGGGCTTTCCTCCCTCAAGACAGGGAAGACTTCCTTACTGCCCAGGTCCAGGAGGTGGCTCAGAACCAGTATGTCCCAGCCCGGACATTTCTCAGGCTCCTAGGCCTCATGGCCGCGGCCATTGTTACAGTCCCTCTGGCCAGGTTGCACATGAGGATTCAACAGTGGACCCTCAAGGTTTAGTGGGATCAGCGTTCCAATGATCTAGATCAGCTGGTCCTTGTCTCCTCACCAGTACGCAAAGTACTTCACTGGTGAATGGATATGGCCTATCTCTTAACCCTTGCAGGGCTGCAGACTTATATATTAGTCCAAAATCACTATACGTTCTAATTCTGGTGGCAGCCTAAGGGTTAAAGGGGGTCCTCTTTCTTATCCCCGCTTCTCACCAATTCCTCACCATGGATGCCTCGGGTCTGGATTAGGGAGCCCATTTGGGCCCTTATCAGACCCAGGGTCATTGGTCCCACTGGGACACTCACCTCCACATAAACGTCTTAGAAATGAGGCAGTTCTATATGCTTTACAGGCCTTCCAGAATCATCTTCCTCCGGGTCCTCTGTTGGTGCAGTCGGACAGTCTCAATGTGGTCTATTACATCAACAAGCAGGGGTAACCCATTCCTATCCTATGTGACAGGAAGTGATGAGTGTCTGGTACTAGGCTCTAGATCACAATCTAGAACTGTCAGCCGTCCATGTGCCAGGTGCCCAAAACACCTTGGCAGACCGCCTCAGCAGGTCACAGTTTGAAGTGCAAGAGTGGGAACTACTGACCTGTGTCATAGAAGACCTGTTTGATAGGTGGCATCACCCAGAGTTGGACCTTTTTGCATTCCCACTCAACACAAAACTGACCCGTTTCTGCTCGCTAGATCCAGGCCCTGGAGTTTTCTGGGGGGATGCGTTGTTCTCCTAGAAAAGGAGGTTTCTTTACACGTTTCTTCCCTTCCCTCTGATTCAGAGGGTTCTCATCAAGTTGCAGCTAGGAGGTACCACCCTAATTCTGGTAGCTCCATTTTAGCATCAGCAGATTTGTTTTTTATTACTGCAACAGTTGGCTATGGAACTTCCAGATCTTACTTCGAGATACAACTCTTGCAGCAGGTAACACCATTAGGACTGAAGCCGGCAGGTGTCAGGACCCCACGGAATTCTTCTAGCTAGCTATCTTCAGCGGGAACCGCCCCCGACGTCGGTCCCACCTCCGACGTCAGGCGTAGTACATAAGGGGGCGGTCCCGCCAGATTCCCCAGTTCTTTCCCGCCGTCGACTTGCATGTCTCGACCCTTCGGTTCAGATTCTAGCACGCGACACGTGGTAAAGTGTTTTCCTAAGGGAAATTCGTTCTCTTCATTCAGCTTTTTGTCTGATGTCCTCTCCAACCTCCGGTCACTCCTCGAAGTGCGCCTGTGGGAAGCAGATCCCATTCAAGGATCCGCACTCAGCCTGTGTCCAGTGCTTAGGCCCAGACCACGACACCCGGTCCTGCACCTTTTGCCAGGGTTTCAACAGCAGAACCCGGATCCGTCGCCAGAAGGCCCTACAGGCGTTCCTGCTCGAGGAACAACTCAAGACCATGGCTTCCAGGGGGGATTCTTCGGAGAAGGCCCATAAGCATTCTGAGAAGCATAGAGAGAAGGCCCCTTCCAGGTCCCCGTCTAGGGCCTCCGACTCGCGCAGCTCCGGTTCCAGGTCCAACAGCTCTCCTTCCCGGGCCAGCTCTCAGCCTCCCCCCCCACTGCGGTGAGAAAATCTTCAGGCTCCTCTTCTCAGGCCAAGACTCCCAAGTCTTCCTCGTTCTCCAAGGCCCTGGCTAAGTCGGGGGACCGTCACCATCACCACAAGTCGGGTTCCCGCCATTCTGAACCCGACATCAGGTCTGCCTCCTTGCCTCCTGCTCCCCAGCGGAAGACCAAGGAGCTCACCTCGCTTAAGAGGCCATTGGACCTGACGCCTGTTCGCCCGACGTCGGCCTCTCGCCACAGGTCCCCAGAGCCGTCGTCCGTCAGAAGACCCGCACCAATCGAGAAGAGGACCCCGACGCCTCTGACCGATGTTGGTCAGGAGACCATAACTGAGGAGGAGTTGACACAGCCCGAGGACCAGACGGGCGACCCCGGTCCTGTTGAGACTCCAAGGGGGAACCCTCCCCGCAACCCGAGGCCCCTGTGGAGCCGACGCCGGGACCCGACCACCGGCGCCCGGTCCGTCATCGGGCCTTTCTTTTTCAGAGGTTAAGGAGCTTTTCACTTACTGGTGGGATACCATCAAAAAAGGACATGGTCCCCACTCCACCTCCTCTCCCACCTCCTCCTCCTCCTCCTACACTGGTTACTCCTCCGGTTCCTGTGCCCCCTTCTCCATCCGGGTCTGCAGGCCGGTTACATCCTCCCCTGGAGCCCAGGATTCCTCCAAGGGGGAGACCAGATAAGAGGAGACCTCCGTCCAGATCCTCTTCTAGGTCACCCAGCCCCAAGAAACCTAGAAGACGCCGCCATTCGCCTTCGACGGAGGACACGGGATCAGAGCTTTCATCAGGATCTAGATCTCCATCTCCCTTCCACATCCCCTCTCCGAACCCACGTGAGCTTCCAAGATCTCCTCCGGATGACCCTTCGTTCTCGGACATCATGAGACACATCCAAGAGAACATGGGATGGGATGCGGAAGAGTTAGACCCCGAAAGGCTGCGCCTTGCGAAATATCTTCAGCAGAAGGACCCCAAGCCTGTGGTGGTGCCACCCTTGGTAGACACCTTTGTGGACATCACCAAGGCCGCGTGGAAGCATCCACACTCACTCCCGGCGATGCCAAAGAAAGCTGACCGCCTGTACAAGGCTCCAAAGGAAGACCAGTACTTGGCTCAGCACCCTCAGGCCGACTCTCTGGTCATAACAGCCTCTCATGACCGGTCCCAGAGACCGCAACATTTGAGCACCCTGCCACCGGACCCAGAGTCCAAGCAGCTGGACACCATGGGTAGGCGCACATATGCTTCCGCTACCTCGCCATCAGATCCCTGAATTATTTGACCCACATGGTGCAGTTCCAAATGCTCTGTGGGAGCAGGGTCTGGATGTGGCTGAGAAATTGCCAGAAGGTGAGCAGAAGGAGGAGATGTTGCAGCTCCTCCGTACGGGTTCGGACGTGGGAACCCAAGTGCTATGAGCCGCGTACGACTCCGCGGACTCCTCGGCCCGAGCAGCAGCTTCAGGCGTATGCCTCCGGAGGCACTCTTGGCTCTGTGTCTCCGGTTTTACCCCGGACGTCCAGAAAAACATCATGGATGCCTCGTTCGAGAGAGAAGTTTTATTTGGTCAACCCTCTAAGAAGGTAATCTTCAAACTCCAAGAGGCCGGGAAGGCGGTGAGGTCGGTTCAGGCCATGTACCGACCGAAGCTTAGGTCCTTCGTAGGAACCTAAAGCGATTTACGTGGACGGACGAGACAACAGTCCGCTTCGCTCGGCACAACAGAGGGGCTCTGGCTCGCAGAGCCCAGGAAAACAACCCGCAGGTCGCCAGCACTCTCCTAAGTCGGCCCAGCCAGCGGGCCCCTCAGCCACCACAGCCTGACTCCTTCCTGGCCCCTGCCCCTCAGGATCAATGGGATTTCATGGTCGGGGGTCGCATTGAGAATTTCCTGCCAGGATGGCAGTCTATAACCACCGACAGGTGGGTTCTCCAGATGGTCGGAAGAGGCCACTTTATAGAATTCGCAGAAAAGCCACCCTCGAGACCTCCTCTGCTCTCCCGTTACTCGGGTCAGCACAAGTCATTGATCAGACAAGAGTACTCAGCTCCTGCAAAAGGGCGATAGAGTATCGCCCAGAGAACCAGAGGGATACTGGATACTATTCCCACTTCTTCCTGGTTCCAAAGAAAACAGGGGACCTCCGTCCGATTCTGGACCTCAGCGACCTCAATATGTCGGTCGCCTACAAAAGATTCCGCATGGTGACTCTTCCGGGTCTTATTCCCATGCTAAAGAAGGACACCTTCTTAGCGTCTCTAGACATGCAGGACGCATACCTGCACATCCCTATAGCTCAAGCACACAGGAGGTTCCTGCGCTTCGAGTTTCTCGGCCACCATCTTCAGTTCCGAGTCCTTCCATTCGGGCTGTCATCGGCATACAGGGTGTGTACCAAATGCATGGCAGTCGTGGCAGCGTCTCTAAGGAGACAGGGCCATTATGTGTTCCCGTACCTGGACGATTGGCTTCTCATGGCCGCCTCCAGAGAGGCGTTGTTACTGGCGATCCAGAGTACCCAGGACCTGTTTTGATCTCTGGGCATCTTAGTCAACCACGAGAAGTCTCTCCTGGTACCGTCGCAGAAGCTGCAGTTCATAGGCGCAGTTCTGGACACCGTTCAGGGAAGAGCATTTCTTCCAGACAGAGCGGAGCACATCAGATCCCTCATCAGGGATCTTTCGTCGAAGACCACCTTCCCAGCCAGGTCGGTCCTTCGCCTGCTCGGACACATGGCTGCGGCCATTCCGACCGTCCCTTTCGCAAGGCTCCACATGCGGGTAACTCAGTGGATGCTCAAGGTGCAATGGGACCAAAGGCAAGACCACATGCAGCATCCAGTCAGAATCACGAACGCCGTGATTTGAGACTGGCAATGGTGGCTAGACCCAGGGACACACTCTACGGGCATCCTGATTATAGCGCCGTCCCTAGAGGTAATCCTCACCACAGACACCTCAGGACTAGGGTGGGGAGCACACCTGGACGGGGTGAAGTCCCAGGGAATGTGGACCCCTCAGGAGGCTCACCTCCATATCAACGTCCTAGAGATGGTGGCGGTCCTTTCTGCCTTGCAGGCATTTCAGTCAACGATCCCGCCGAGTACTCTCCTGCTTCAGACAGACAACATGGCGGTGATGTATTACCTCAACAAACAAGGAGGCGCACACTCTTACCCCTTTTGCAGGAGGCTGAGGGTGTGGGATTGGAGTAATCCGACACGGGCGCGAACTCATCACAGTACATGTTCCTGGTGGACAACAATCGTAGACGGCCTGAGTCGTTTCCCAGGCCAGAGTCCATGAGTGGGAAACTTCTTCAGAGGTAGCAGAGGATCTGTTTCTTCAATGGGGAACTCCAGAATTGGACTTGTTCGCTTCCCCATCCAACGCAAAACTGCCCAATTTTTGCTCGCTAGATCCAGGGCCTGGTGTTTTTTCTGGCGAGACGCGTTGTCCCTCTCCTGGGTGGACAGATTCCTCTACGCTTTCCCTCCCTTCCCGTTGATCCAGAGAGTTCTTCTCAAACTGCGCAGGGAGCATGCAACAGTGATCCTAGTGGCCCCCTTTTATTATTATCATCATCATCATCATCAAATCTTTATTTATTCAGGTGAACATCATTGAGCAAGGCTCATTTACAAGATGGACCTGATAAGGTCAAGGTTCAATAGTAGATACACAACAGATACATCATACACTTATATAAGACAGTTATATATACAGGGGAAAATAATGTTTATAAACACAGTGATGTACAGTAAATTCACATGATAAACGGTTACAGGAAAGTTAAGCTAATATTTACAGTATGTACAGTATATACATATCCCGGGGGCATTTTTGCCCAGACAGATCTGGTTCCCTTTGCTAATGCAGCTATCCGGGAACCTCTGCTCCGTTGCTGTTCAGCTCCCATCTCTTTGTCTCAGGAGGAGGTTCACTGGTCACCGGACTTACGCTCTCTGAACCTGCATGCATGGCTCCTAGAGACATAGCCATTTTGCGACAAGGGTCTACGCAAGAGTGGTAGAAGTCCTTTCCGCAGCCAGAAAGCCGCAACGATGCAAATATACGCCATGAAATGGCGCTGCTTTTGTTTGTCATCGCAAGCACACGGCCTTTCCCCTCTAGGTTGTCCAGTGAAGGCGGTGCTAGAGTACCTGCTCTCCCTTTACCGTTCGGGTCTCGCCCACTTCTCTATTAAGGTGCACCTCTGTGCTATCTCCGCTTATCACCTTCCAGTGAGACAGCGCACTGTGGCGCAATTAGATGCCTGTCGGGAATTCCTGAGAGGGGTGTTGCATCTTAGGCCTCCCATTAAGGACCCTGTGCCTCCATGGGATATACTCTTCGTCTGGAACGGCTCACTTTGAACCTGCTCATGATTATAGCCGCGCTTTCTGTCGTGGAAAACGTTATTTTTAGTTGCTGTTACGTCAGCGAGAAGAGTTTCCGAGCTTCAGGCTCTCATGTGTAGGGAACCTTATTTGGTTTTTCACCAGGACAGAGTTTCCCTGAGGACGAACCCTAAGTTCCTGCCTAAGGTAGTCTCCACACTCACTCTCAATCAGGACATTGACCTGCCGGTCTACTTCCCTAATTATTCTAATAGAGGAGAGGCGCTGCTCCACACCCTGGATGTTCACCGCAGCTTAAGGTACTACTCAGCAGGACTAAGCAGCTTGTAAGTCGGAGCAGCTTTTTGTTTCTTTACTGAAAGGATGATGGGCCAGCCAGTATTGAAACAGTCTCTTTCTCGCGCTGGCTTGTCCAGTGCATATCATACTGCTATGATATCAAGAAGCCTCCCGGGATCAGTTCGGGGCCATTCCACTAGAGGGGTGGCCACCTCCTTTGCAGCACTTCGCAACGTCTCCACCTCAGCCATTTGTGCTGCAGCCACTTGGAGCTCTGTCCATACCTTTATCAGGCAGTATAGCCTAGACATTGCTTCACGGCGAAGAGCCGGCTTCGGCCTGGCCGTGCTACGGGGTCTCCTGTCCCAGAGTGTTGGTAAGCGCTACTGCTTGGAAATCAGTCCTATGGTAGTAATCTGCTGAAGAGCTGTATCTCAAGTAAGATAGTACAGTTACGTAAGAACTTACCATAACAGTAGATCTTCGAGAACAGCTCTTGCAGCAGATGCCTTCCCGCCCACCTTCCCCCTTGGAGGAGGCATGGCTTCTCGAGCCTTTAATGGGACTTATACCTCTTTGTCTTCTGACGGTGGATCCTCGGTCTCCCATTCTGATGTCATCCTGCGGCCGGAAGTCTCCGATGGGAGAACTGGGAATCTGGGCGGGACCGCCCCTTATGTCTCGCCTGATATGGGGCGGGACCCGGCGTCGAGAAGTCCCTGCTGAAGATAGCTAGCTAGAAGAATTCCGTGGGGTCCTGACGCCTGCCGGCTTCAGTCCTAATGGTGTTACCTGCTGCAAGAGCTGTTCTCGAAGATCTACTGTTACGGTAAGTTGTTACATAACTGTACTTTCCTCTGCCAGGACCTGCTAACTCAGGCCCAGGGACCCTGGTCCATCCAGACCTCAAGTCCCTTCACCTGCATGCATGGCTCCTGAGGACTTAGCCATTGCTCGGTCTGGGGTTTCTCAGACAGTGGTTGATGTCCTGGTGGCTATCAGAAAACCGTCCACCAGTGTCACCTGCTCTATGAAGTGGAAGCGGTTTGCTGTCTGGGCTGTTTCTCATGGCCCTGGACCCTTTCACCAGTCCATTGAACCAGGTTTTGGAGTATCTCCTGACCTTGTCTGAATGAGGTCTCAAATACTCCTCCCTAAAAGTGCACCATTCAGCCATATCAGCCTTTCATGTGCCCATTGATGGCAGTACCTTGGCTCAGCTGGATGTTGCCCATACTTTTCTGAGAAGCATTCTCCACTTGAAGCCTTCTATCCATAACTCAGTTCCAGCTTGGCACCTGAATTTTGTTTTGGAGTAGCTGACCCTGCCTCCTTTTGAGCCAGTCGCATGTTGCAAGCTACTCTTTCTGTCTTGGAAAGCGTTATTTTTAGTTAGTTGTAGTAAAATTCTTTATTTATAAACAGGATAAGATCTTACCTAAAACATCATTACATCCCGAGGGGCCTTTTTTCAAGATGGTCCTGTTCATAAAATTTAATTCATTTCAAATTAGTTTCATATGTACAGTAGGTACAAACGTATTACCTTACAGATGAAACTAGCCAACAATCAATTACGATGTCTGTCATCGAGGCACAGGTCAGGAAGCATAGGAAAATCAGTAGTAGTTGAAAAATTCGCAATGAGAGTTTTGTTGTTTGTAATAACAGCAAAATAAAAAATTAAATTGTTCAGAATAACTGTTTACAGTGGCAGTAGAAACACAGAAAAATACTTCTGAGTTTTTCTTCTCAATTTCCAATCTCAATCTCTCAGTCTCCGTCTCTTTTTTTGCAAAACATTGCAGCTCCTTTTTATAGGTCTATGCAGTAGCGCGTTAAGAAAATAGCATGCGTCTCACACGGTGTTCTTATAAGTTTCCAGCGCTCCTGTCAGTTTCAGCAGGTGCAGCAAAAAGAACATTGTGACTCAGAACTGACCTCTTGTTTTTATCTCTGCAGAAGGCTTAAAAATTGCATTTCAAGTTAACCCCTTGAGTTCCAAATAGCTTTGCAGTCATTTCAACAGTATAACTGTATACAGTTTTAGACAAAGGGGTCACATTGTCAATTACATTTCCACAAAATGATTCACATATATTTTTATACCAGCAGATATGCAAGGAAAGAGAAAAGACAGAATAACAAATGAAGATAGAGAGATAGCGAGAGGTAGAGAATTGCAAGAATCAGGATGATCAAATGCTAGGTCTCACGAGAAAATTTGGTTGAGCAACCATACAGCAAAGAGGCAGAAAGGAGAGAATAGAACAGATCCCCGCATTTAAACTCTTTCTCCAGAACAACTGGGATAGAGCCCTGTTCAGCCCTGTCACAATGTCATTGATTAAACATATACAGTTAGGTTTCATGTATGGGCATAGACATAACACTTCACAAATACAAGATGAGCAATCAAGTACGTAGGAGTTTACTTGATAATTTAAGTCAGTTAAATAGTTTGACCAGGTATATCCAGGGTGTAGCTTATTTTCATTTCCTTCAACCTCTGTGCATGCAACAGTGTTTCAGTTCATATTTCAGTGCTTTCGAAAAAAGCTTTGCTATTACTTCTGTTCAAAGAATATCAGCGCTACAGGCTCTTGTGTATGTATCATGCTGTTCTGTTGTATCCAATAATGGAATGTACCTCCTGTCCTCCTCGACTAAAACTGTATACTGACTTCGTAATTCCTGTATGACATGTCCTACACTGTATCACCTACTTGTATGTACAAAACTATGTGTAACTCCGGATCGCCCCTGAAAAAGGGACCCTCGGGGCCCAGTGGGCTTACCCGGTTAACAAAATGTAATAAATAAAAATGTGTGAGCAGCCTTATTTGATTTTCTACAAAGACACGGTCTCTTTGCGTACTAATCCTAAGTTTCTTCCTAAGGTAATGTTCGAGTGTATCTTAAATCAGTATATCCAACTGCTTGTTTATTACCCAGAGTATGCCAATCCAAGAGAAGAATTGTTCCCTACTTTGGATGTGTATATAGATTTAGATTACTATACATATCATATGAGGGACTGCATGAAGTCCTCTCAGTTGTTTGTTTCTTTTGCCTCTGGCACAGAAAGAAATCCGGTTTCTTAACAGTGCTTGTCCAAATGGTTGGCTAACTGTATTACTTTTTGTTATAGGAAGTACGGTAAGGAACTTAAGAAGTTTAAATGTTATTCCACCAGGGGCATGTCCACTTCGGTTAGTCACAAAAGAATCGCCATGCACTCCAGTGGTGGAAAGTAACAGCAGTACAACTTTGTATGGCAAATGAAAAGGCAATATTTATTACTGCAGCTCCATAAAGACAGGACTCCAACAGTGCGGATATCATTACCCAGCAGCATCGGCACTTCGCTCCAGTCAGTTTTGTCAGGATGTTAACTGCTGGAGTTCAAACACATACCTTGTATAGGGCAGACAATTAGCACATCATAGATTTAAAGCAGTCCTGTATATTCCTTTATCCTTGATTGTAAATACCACACTGATATAGTTTTTAATTACAGTATGTGAGCAAGTTTCTTAAACCATAAACAAAATGAAAAAATAAACATGTCAAAATACTTAATAAAATGTACTGAATAAGAAGAAAAGTTGAAGTATTTGTTTAGTGGATTGGGGGGGGGGGGACTTTCAAATAACAAGGAAACTCTCAAGTGCTGCCTGAATATCTTAAGGACAATGAAATGAAATGAAAAATGGCTAATAAAAGATGGTCATTAGGGGGGTTAATTCTCAGTAGGCACACATGAAGAAGCAGGGCTTTAAACCCTATTTGTGATGTGAATACGATGCAAAATGGTGTTGCATACTCACAACAATGTCTGTGATGGTTATTAGTTTTGATTTATATTAAGGATATTGAGAAAATTAAATAATTTTGCCTGTGCTAGTTTTTACATTACCACTTGAATTCCCCCCCCACCCACCCCCAATCAGCTTCAAATCTATAATTTTATTGATAGGCCCCAGAATTTATGACTAGGGGTGATCTTCTACCAAAAAACTGTTTTTAGATATGATGGGTTTACTTGCAAAATTTGCCTGTATGGATCAGTTCCTCGTTTTTCCCCTTTCAGTTATGTGATTTGGTGAGCACAGAAAATTTCTGCCTAAAGGCTTTTGAAGCAACCAGCTCCCCACAATGTTTCTGATATGGAAGACATCCAGCCTTTTAACTTTCCAGAGTCTAATTAACGTATATTAATTTGATTTAAATATTAACTGCCTTATATACAATATGTGTAACATAAACACTTGTATTCTTATGTGATGTACTGATAATTAATACCTAATGACCATCTTTTACTGGCCATTTTTCATTTAATTGTCCTTAAGATATTCAGGTGGCATTTGAGAGTTTCCTTGTTATTTGAAAGTCCCCCCCCACCCCCCAATTACCTTAAATAAATACTTAAACTCTTCTTATTTACATATTATAATGTATTTTGGCATGTTATGTTTCATTTTGAATGTTTATGGTTTAAGAAACTTGCTCACATACTGTAGTTAAAAACTATATCAGTTTGGTATTTACAACCAAGGATAATGAAATATACAGGATTGCTTTAAATCTAGGATGTGCTAATTGTCTGCACTATATAGGGTATGTGTTTGAACCCCAGCAGTTAGCATCCTGACGGAGCTTATTGGAGTGAAGCACCAAGGCCGCTGGTTAATGGTATACGCATTGTTGTAGTCCTGTCTTTATGGAGCTGCAGTAATAAATATCACCTTTTCATTTGCCATACAAAGTTGTACTGCTGTTAGTTATCACTGCTGGAGTGCATGGTGATTTTTTTGTGACCGTCCTAACATGCTTTATGGTGTGCCACACCTCGCCCTTCCACCCCACTCCAATCCGTGAAGCTCTGAGGAAACTATGGTTTCTTTATGGCCACTTCGGTTGCCTGTTTCAGTGGCGTCTCCGCAGCCGAGATTTGTGCTGCTGCCATTTTGAGTACTGTCCACACTTTCATTAAGCACTAGTCTAGACATTGCTTCCAGAAGAAGAAGAGCAGGCTTCAGCCTAGCTGTGCTTCTGGGCCTTCTTTCTTAGGCCTCTAGCCTCCTGCTACCCAGACTGACCTTGCTCTCAGCACTGCTTGGGACTCGTTCCATAGGTGTGACCCGATGACAGAGCCATCCCCAAAGATGATAGAACAGTTACGTAAGAACTTGCGGTAAGTATTCGTCCTCTCGTCTCTCGTAACATATGCCCCCCTCTCTCTCTCTCTCTCTCTCTCTCTTTTTCTCTCTGAGGGGGAATCAATTATGCTGTCTATCCTGCAACTTATCTAGGGTCTGCTGAGCTTTGGGGAGGAGGGTGGGGAGGTTGGTTTTGTTTTGGTGTGGCTGTTGTTATTTGGAATCTTGGCTTCAAATTTTGTCGCGGTTATTGCACTGAGAGTTTCTTGTTATGTTTGTTTTCGTTGTTGAGAGAAAATCAATAAAGTATATTGAATTATAAAAAAAAGAACTTGTAACAGTAGATCTGCAAGAGAATCTCTGTCATCAGGTCACGCCATCCCCCTTTCTCCTTCTGCCTCTCTACAGCTTGGCTGTCCTGTTGTTCCAGCCTTTCTGCTAGCTGGGCACCTTCTCTCTCTCTCTCAGTTCCCTGGTGGGACTCCTGTCTCCCATGGCCTCTGGCTAGGGAAAGAACTGAAGAGGGAGCAGGGCTGCCTGCGCTTACATAGAGTGTGTGACAAAACCTGGCATTATGCATGGCCCCTAATAGACTGCTGCAGAAAAAGCGCTGTGGAATCCTGACAGCTGAGTTCTATAGGTGTGACCTGATGACAGATATTCCCTCGAAGAGCTACTGTTATGGTAAGTTCTTACGTAACTGTTCTTTTCTTCCTAAGGCGGTATCTGAATTTCCTCTAAATCAATCTATCCACCTGCCTGTTTATTTTCCAGAGCATGCCAATCCAGGGGAAGCATTGCTCCAGACTTTGGATGTGCATAGAATCCTCAGGTACTATACACACCGTACTAAGAACAGCAGAAAGTCCTCCCGGTTGTTTGTTTCTTCCGCCACTGGCAAAGAGGGTGCCCCAGTATCTAAACAGTGGTTGGCCAACTGCATTAGTTTTTTGTTATAGGAAGTACAGTAAGGAATTTCCTGGTGTGGTTCATGGACATTCAATCCAAGGCAAGGCCACTTCTATTGCCTTTTTCAGGAACGTGTCGGCTGCAGAAATGTGTGCTGCTGCCACTTGGAGTACTGTCCACACATTCACCAAGCATTACAGTCTGGACACTACCTCCAGAAGAAGGGCAGGCTTTAGCCTAGCTGTGCTTCAGGGCCTTCTTTCTTAGTCCTCTGTGTCACAGACACACTCTACAGGTCAGGCCGTCTGCTCCCACAGTGCCAACCTCGAAGTGCAGTAGTCTGAACAGGGAACAGACAGGGTAACCCTTCTGTCTGTTTTGGGTCCAGATCACCTACTAGTCTCAAGTCCTGGAGTCAAAATGTGAACTTTATGCTAACATACCCAGTTAACAGGCTCAGATATATATTCTCTTCGAGGAAATGCAATATAATCTTTCGTCTAGTGGCACCCAGCCAGGTTCCCAAAAATGAACCCTTATGACTCAATATGAGACCTAGGTATATTCTTACCTTTTAGAAAACTTAGTAACACATTCAAGCCCTTAACAGCTATCAGACTTAAACACAGGTTCAGCAATTGCTTGTAAAAGAAAACTGAGAAGACACAGGCAGAATTTCAAAGAAAATAGTAACTAAAAATTGTAAAACAGGTAAAATCAAACACAGAACAGTTATACAGTATCACTAACTTACAGTCACATGAAATAAATGGGAATTTACAGAACACAAATACGTCTACCCAAAATACTAAAAGTTCTTGCCTATCTAGATGTTACCATTAAGTGCCCTCTAAAGTGCAGAGAATTAAGTCTCTTTCTGAGTCCAAAATAATATGCCATGTTTCCCTCTGATGCATGCCCATTTCAGAATTCATCTCCCAACCCCGTTTGGTGAGGTCACAGATCCTCCTGTTTTTTTTTTTTCTTAACATAATTATGCTCAAGAATGTATGATCTTCCTGGACATAAAGTCTCCACCACTCATGCACACTGATGGGATCTACGCTGGAGGCGCTAGGACCCAGCGGGAGCAAACTTTCTGCAAGAGGGCCGGTGCCAGAGATGGAGCCACGAGGAGCAGCTCGTGCTGCAATGACTATCTCGGCGTCGACCCTCCAACTGCCTCAGTTTCTTTTTTTCCCTGCCATCGAGTGTGCTTCAGTGACGACATCACTCACCTGCCGGGAGTCAAACTTCAAACTAGCAACGAACTTTTCAGTTTATTGCTTTGTATTTTATCTCGAACAAAGTACCGCTTATTTCTAAACTTTACTTATTGAGAAAAAGAAGTCTTCAGCCCTCCTTTGATGGAGTTGACCATGAGCAGGTCAGGTGACAGTAGGGAGACTTCGTATGAAAGCTGTTTAGTCAGCCGGGCTGGGTCCGGTCCGCCGCCCTCTCCGGAGGGAGGGTCTGACAACGGACGGTCCGATGCCAAGGGGGATGGGCAGTCCCCCCCCAAAAGCATAAAAGGAAACAGTCGCGCACTCGGCACCGTTCGGCCTCGAGCTCTCCTTCGGCCCATAGGTCAAAAAAAAAAAAGGCATCACTCAAGGTCACTTTCTGGTATGTCTGCGCGTTGACGGTCAGTCGTTTGGGTCGGATGCCGGTCTCCTCCTCTGGAGTCACCGGTTTCTGGCGCTGGTGACCGACCTCTTCGATATCAGAGCTCTTCCCCGCCTATTGAAAGGGCAGTTTCATCAGTGGATCGCTCTTATGGAGCAGTGGGCTCAGAGGTTGGTCCAGCTGCCTGGCCCGGTCACTCTGAGGCCTTTGGGGAAGTGGGTAGGGCGATTGGACCTTCTTAGTCGCGCGGCGCCATCTTCAGTTCTGTCGACTCCATGCTCAGGTGTTTTCCCCCCCTCACATGGCTGCGGCGCAGGGGGCCACACCAATGCCTTTATCTTCTGGTATTCTTCCTCCTTTTTCTTCAAATCGGAGTCTTCGGGGCCCTAGATTGCTTTCGGCACCGTCAGGGACTCTTTCGACGTCAGTGTCTCTCTTAGCGCCATCCTCGGCACCGTCACGCCTGTCTGTGCTGTCCTCGGCACCAATGCGCCTGTCTGCGCCATCCTTTGCGCCGCTGGGGTTGTCGTCGCCAATGCGCCTGTCAGCACCATGGTCTCTGTGGGCACCATCTGCTGGGTTGTTTCCAACGGCGCTGTCTCCCTTGCCTTCGGCGCCGAGGCTGAGTGCGGTGCTGTCCAGCCTTCAGGGGTTCTCGACTCCGAATCCTCTCTCTTCTTAGTTTCCTTCTGATTTTCACTCTTTTCCTGTCCACAAAATTCCTCCTGGGCTGTCAGGAGATGATATTGAGCTTGACCCAGATCTTTGACTGGTTGATGATGTTGAAGGAGCAGGGATTAATCCTGCCGCAGAGCCTGTGATTGAAGACCTGTCATTTAAGTGTCTGCTGAAACATTTAAATTCTACTCTTTCTCTCCAGACTACGGATATCGATACTGGGAAGCTTTTGAGACTCCAATACCTTCATGTCCTGGAGATCCCTATGGATTTAACTCCCCCATTACAACCATCCTTTGAGACTCTCTCTCTCAGATGGTGTGGAATAATCCCGCTCTCATTCCTTCTGTGGCTAAGTCCATAAATAAGAAGTATGCTGCTCCCAAGGATTGACCCATTTTGGCCTCCCAGGCCTTTGCAGACCCTATTGTAGTCTTGGCAAAGAATGATAAGGCCGTTCTTCCTTAGGCATCTACAGCCCGGCCCAGATAGACACCTTAGGTAAGAAAGTCTTTGCTGCCTCCACCCTGGGTATGCATTTTGCCAGCTACCAGGGCTACTTTCTCCATATGAGTATGTTCTTTGGCATTCACTCAAACAGATGGTAGAAGCTGTGCCCGAGTCGGACACTAGTTTAGAGCTACTTCAGACCATAACCAGGGGTATCGAGTCCAACAACCAGCAGGTTAAAGCAGCTATGGATGCCTTCGATACAGCCTCACAAGCGGCGGCGGTGGGCATTTGTACCTGCCGTCATTCCTGGCTGCGCATTTCAGGTTTCACGAATGATGCTCAGCAACAGGTCATGGCGTTGCCCTTTGATGGTGTGTATCTCTTCGGCCCTCAAGTAGAACAGGCTCTAGAGGTCACACAAAAGACTAGGTTAGCCATTAAATTGGCTCAACCTCCTCCCGCCCCCTCTCGAGGGGGGAGTAAACAAATGCCAGTTTCATAACCATCAGTCGTTTCGAGGCAAAGGCGGGGGGGGGTTTCAATAAAAAAACAAGCCCCTCAGCCTCAAAAGAAAACGCAACTGAAGACGCAAGGACCCAAAGCACCTAGTGCCGCCTTCTGAGTTGTTGGCCCAAGTCCCACCTCAGCTGCCCGTGGGGGACTCTTCCTCAGCGGTGGGAGGTCATCTGACTCAATTCTACAATCGTGGAAGTCCAAAACATCGGACAAATGGGTCCACTGGATAATCCGCGAGGGATATTCCCTCAATCTTTTAGAGACCCCTCCGGATCATCCCCCCAAACGATAGCCCAGGCTGTCAGTACTTCAGTCAGAACTTCTCACCTCCAAGATACAAGGCCTTCTGAACAACAGGGCGGTGGAAGTAGTTTCGCTGGATCAACGGAACACAGGGTTCTTCTCCCATTACTTTCTGGTTCCAAAGAAAACCGGGGGCATGCGCCCATTTGGACCTCAAAAAATTAAACTAATTTCTTCCCAAAGAGAAATTCAAAATGATATCGCTAGGAACCATCTTACCTTTCCTTCATCAACATGACTGGTTAGCCTCCCTGGACATGCAGGATGCTTACCAGCATATCCCTATTCACCCAAGGCATCACAAATACCTGAGGTTCGTGGCTTTGGGCCAGCATTATCAGTTCAGAGTCCTGCCCTTTGTGCTGTCCTTGGTGCCCCGGGTTTTTACAAAGTGTTGTGCAGTACTCACAGCACATCTCAGAAAAATCAGAATACAAGTGTTCCCATACCTGGACGACTGGCTTCTAAAGCAAGCCTTTCCAGATGGGGAACCCTCGACGCTGTTGCCACAGCCTCAGACTTTCTCACGTCCATGGGAGTCCTGCTAAACTTCAAGAAATCACAGCTGCAGCCCTCCCAGAGGCTCCTTTTCATAGGAACTCTTCTGGACATCTCCTGTGTGAAAGCTTTTCTACCAGAGGACAGAAGGAGCCAGGAGCCTTAGCAACAAGATGGAAGATCTGGAGGCTGTCATGGTGCAGTCAGACCTGGACATTGTGGCCATCACTGAAACCTGGTGTAATGATAACCACTACTGGGAGATGGCCATACCTGGCTACAACATATTCAGAAGAGACAGAGCAGGCAGGAAGGAAGGAGTGGCACTGTATGTGAAAAATGACATAAGGGCCACAGAGATCCAGGAGGAACAAAATGGGGGAGAGATACTGTGGGTTAAGCTGGAAAGGAAAATGGGGACAGCCATCCACACAGGTGTGGTCTATAGACCACCAGCCCAGGAGGAAGAAACAGATAGGGAGCTGATGCTAGCCATCCAAAGGATGGCAGACAAGGGTGAGGTAGTACTGGTTGGAGACTTCAATATTCCAGACGTGAACTGGAGCATCCCAGCAGCAGCATCAACTAGGAGCAGATTTATCCTGGACTGCCTTCAGGGTGCCTTCCTCAAGCAACTGGTCATGGAACCAACTCGGCAGAAGGCAATACTGGACCTTGTGCTCACAAACAGGGACAGTGTGATGGGGGTAACAGTGGGGGAGCACCTGGGAAACAGTGACCACCAGTCACTGTGGTTTGAAATCACAGAAAGAGCAGAACCAAACCACACAAAAACACGTATCCTGGATTTTAGGGGGGCAGACTTTGGGAAAATGGGGAGATACTTGAAAGAGGCATTAAGGGGAATGGGACAAGAATCAGGGGTTGAGGAACAGTGGGAAGTATTTAAAATGGGGATTACAAGAACAACAGAATTATGCATTAAGCAGGTTAGCAAGAGGAAAAGGAAGAGGAGACCATTATGGTTTTCCAAAGAGGTAGCAAAGAAAGTGAAAGCTAAAAAGATTGCATTCAGGCAATACAAAAAGACACAGGCAGAAGGGGATAGGGAAAAGTACCAGGAGAAGCAAAGGGAGGCAGGGAGGTCAGTAAGGGAAGCCAAAGCTCAGACAGGAGAGCACATTGCAAAATCAGTGGGTAGAGGGGACAAAACCTTTTACAGGTACATAAGTGAAAAAAGAAAGATAAAGGGAGGGATAGTGAGACTGAAGGGGGAGGATGGGGGCCGCGTGGAGGATGACAACAGTAAAGCTGACATATTGAACAGGTATTTCTGCTCAGTCTTTACTGAGGAAGAGGAGGGTAATGGGTGTGAAGGGAGTACAAGGGGTGAGAATGGTGCAGAAATGGACACAAGTCCCTTTACACGAGAAAGGGTCCTGAAGGAACTGGAAGTAATAAGAGTTGATAAAGCAATGGGGCCAGATGGGGTGCACCCCAGGGTCCTTAAAGAACTAAGAGAGGTGGTGGCTGAACATCTGGCTATCCTGTTTAGCCAATCACTGGAAACAGGGAAGGTACCCAAAGACTGGAGGACAGCAGATGTAGTCCCCTTATACAAAAGTGGGAACAAAGAGGAAGCAGGGAACTATAGACCAGTCAGCCTCACACCGGTTGTGGGGAAGATCATGGAAGCACTACTGAAGGAGAGATTGGTGGAACATCTGGTTGTCAATGGACTACAGGACCCAAGGCAGCATGGTTTCACCAGGGGAGATCATTGTCAGACCAACCTTGTTGAATTTTTGACTGGGTGACTAGGGAGGTGGATCAGGGAGGGCAGTGGACATGGCCTATCTGGACTTCAGCAAGGCTTTTGACACTGTGCCACATAGAAGACTATTACACAAACTGGGGAATATGGGTGTGGCAGGACAGTAGCGTGGTGGGTAGGTAACTGGCTGGGTGGCAGGACACAGAGGGTGGTGGTAAATGGCTGTCACTCCACAGAGGGAAGAGTGACCAGTGGGGTACCACAGGGATCAGTGCTGGGACCGGTCCTTTCTAACATCTTCATCAGTGACATGGCGCAGGACCTAGAAGGCAGAATTTCACTGTTCTGATGACACAAAGCTCTGTAATAGAGTAGACACACCAGAGGGTGTAGACAGAATGAGAAGCGACCTGCAGAAACTTGAAGAATGGTCAGGGGTTTGGCAGTTGAAATTCAATGCAAAGAAGTGCAAGATAATGCATATGGGGCACAAAACCCTAGCACAATATATCAGTTGGGGTGAGGATATAGCATGCACCAAGCAGGAAAGGGATCTTGGGGTTATCATCTCTGATGACCTCGAGGTAGGAAACAGTGTGACAAGGCAGCAGGTAAAGCAAATAGGATGCTGGGATGTATAGGGCAGGGGCATCACCAGCAGGAAAAGGGAGGTCATAATTCCGCTATACAAGACACTAGTGAGGCCCCACCTGGAGTACAGTGTACAGTTCTGGAGACCATACCTACGTAAGGACATAGACAGGGTAGAGAAGGTTCAGAGGAGGGCAACAAAGATGGTGCATGGATTGCATCACAAGTCCTATGAAGACAGGTTGAAGGAACTGAACATGTACTCCCTGGAGGAGAGGAGGGGGAGAGGGGATATGATAGAGACATACAAGTATCTTACAGGGAGGAACAGGGTGCAGGAAAACACTATTTTTAAGCGAAAAAGATGTTCCAGGACTAGAGGGCATGGGATGAAGTTGGAGGGAGGACGATTCAGAGGAAACATGAGAAAGAATTTCTTCACAGAACGGGTGGTGGACAAGTGGAACACCCTGCCAGAGGAAGTGGTGGGGGCTGAAACAATCACGGGATTTAAGAATGCATGGGATAGACATAAAGGAATTCTGGAGGTCAGGGGTAAGGGGCAACAGACTTCTAGGAAAACAAACTGAACTTACAAGCTCAAATGGGCAGACTGGGTGGGCCATTCTGCCGACACTGTCTATGTATCTATGTAAGGACCGATATTCTGCAGATGGCCCGATACATCAAAGAGAACAGCTCAGTAAGAGCTATCTCGATGCAGCGGATGCTAGGTCTCATGGCATCCTCTGAGTTCACTGTATCCCTAGCATGCCTGCACATGAGAACCTCTCAATGGATGCTCAGTACTCGGTGGTTTCCTACCACTCACCCTCAGTCCTTTTTCATCAAGGTGACAGAATCTCTGAAGAAGTCACTCACCTGGTGGTCGCAAGAGGACAACCTTCTGAAAGAGTATCCTTTTGCTCCCCTCAAACATTAGATTTCCATTACCACGGATGTGTCCCAGATGGGGTGGGGAGCTCACTGTCAAACTCTTCACACTCAAGGTACATGGACTCGGGAAGAGTCCCAGCGTCACATAAATGTCCTAGAAATGAGGGCCGTCCTTTATGCAGTCCGGGCTTTGAAGGACATTCTGTGTCACAAGAACATTCTCCTTCAAACGGACAACAAAGCAGTGATGTATTACATCAACAAGCAGGGCAGTGCTCACTCTTACCCCTTATGCAGAGAAGCGATGAGAGTGTAGGAATGGTGCTTGGAGCACAAGGCTCTAATTCAGGCGGTCTGCCTGCCAGGAGTGCAGAACGAACTGACAGACTGTCTCAGCAGAACAGAGACAGATCCTCACGAATGGTCTCTCGACTCAACTGTAGTTATGTCACTATTCACAGAGTGGGGAACTCCAGACCTGGACCTTTTTGCATCCCCACTCAACACAAAACTGCCTCTCTTCTGCTGCAGCAATCCAGGGCCTGGCATTTTCTGTCAGGATGCGTTAAGGCTGCAGTGGACAAAACGCTTTCTATACGCCTTTCCGCCTTTTCCTCTAATTCAGAGGGTACTTCTCAAGTTCGAGTCCCAGGGGGACAAAATGATCCTCATTGCTTCCTTCTGGCCTCGACAAATATGGTTTCCATGACTCAACAGTATGTCAGTAACCCCTCCGAAAGCACATCCCCTTCAGACGAACCTTCTGACTCAGGGGGCCTGTGGTCCATCCCAATCTGAGATCGCTTCACCTTCATGCTTGGCTCCTGAAGAGATAGAAGTGAACAGGTTCAATGTCTCTCGCAGAACTTCAGATATTCTTCTGGCTGCGCGCAAGCCAGCCACTATGAAAACCTACACAGCCAAATGGATGCGTTTTTCACTCTGGTGTGCAAAATCCTCTTTGAATCCTTTTTCCTTCCCACCGAATAAAGTTCTAGAGTACCTTGTAGACCTCTCAAATTCAGGTCTGCAATACCCTACAGTCAAGGTTCACCTTTGTGCCATTTCAACTTATCATGAACCAGGAATTTTTCTTGTCACAGGCTCAGTTACCCGTGGTTAAGAGGTTTCTTAAAGGAATTCTGCATACCAGACCTCCTTCAAACGTCCATTCGCAGCCTGGGACATTAATCTTGTGCTAGACATACTCACTCAAAAACCTTTCGAGCCTGTAGCTACCTGTGAGTTGAAATTTCTCACTTGGAAAACTGCCTTCCTGGTGGCCATTACCTCGGTCCACAGGGTCTCTGAGATACATGCCTTGGTCACAGACCCTCTGTATACTGTGTTTCATAAAGACAAAGTAGTTCTTAGGACCCATCCTAGGTTTCTCCCTAAGGTTGTTTCAGAATTCCATCTAAACCAACTTTTGGTCCTTCCTACTTACTTTGCGAACTTCCAAATAAAGGGGAGCGTTCTCTTCATTCTTTGAATGTCAAAAGAGCTTTACGTTTCTATTTAGATAGAACAAAAGAATTTCGCAAAGCTCAAAAACTGTTTGTTTACTTAAGCGAGACCTGGCTAGGTCAACCTGTCGCTATCAGATGCATTTCAACATGGCTGGTGGCATGCCTTCGCCACTGTTATTCCATGGCGCAGGTTAAGCTGGAGGTCAGAGTGTACGCTTACTCTACTAGAGCAGTCACAACATCCCTGGCGGAAATCCACAACGTGCCCATTGCAGATATTTGCAGTGCGGCTACCTGGAGCTCAGTGCATACTTTCGTCAAACACTATGCCTGGATGTCCATGCCAGACGACATATTTCATTTGGCAGAACCATCCTTAATGGACTTCTGTCCTAAATTTATGAGCTGTTGGTCTCTCCTGCCACCCTCTCGGGGGGATTATTAACTCGGTACTCTCCCATCAGTGTGAATGAGTGGTGGAGACTTTATGCCCAGGAAGATATGGAAATGATGTACCTACCTTAATTCTTGATCTTCTTGGACGAAGTCTCCACCACTCATTCACATGCCCACCCACCATCCCCCGAGCTCACCTCTGTTGTTGGTCTTCACTCCCTCAATCTTTAGGCTGTGAAGACTTCTTTCTTTGGCCCTTCTTATATGGGTCTTCCGGACTATCTTATATCTGGTTTTTGTTAGGCTATGCTTCTAGGTTAGTTACACTGCACCTCCTTGGAAAAAAGATACTGAGGCGGTTGGAGGGTCGATGCTGAGATAGTCATTGCCGCACGAGCAGAGACTCGCGGCTCCATCTCTGGCGCCGGCCCTCCTGCAAAAAAGTTTGCTCCCGCTGGGTCTCAGTTCCTCCAGCGTAGATCCCATCAGTGTGAATGAGTGGTGGAGACTTCGTCCAAGAAGATCAAGAATTACGGTAGGTATGTAATTTCCATTTCTCTTAGTTTCATAGTCAAGACATCCGAGTTTCGAGCTGCTGTCAGCAGGAGATGCCTGGGTGGACACCCCAACCCCCATAGCAGATGCAGTTGGATAAAGGTTGGTGCCTGTACTTGCAGGAGCGGCCTTCATAAAGAGACTGTTTTTTGTTTCCCTGAACCCCCTCAGCAGTTCATCCCGTGGTGGCACACCCTCATTGGTCCCGAAGGGCCTTCCGATGCCGTGATCACTTGGGCTGCACTCACCCTAGAATTACAATCCCCCCTCTTCATCTTCAACCTCCCAGAGTTCTGTTATCAAGTCACAATAGTCCAGTGGGTTACCCCTTCTGTCTGGGAAACTTAATTGAAGGAGCTGCAATTTAGAATGCTTTGCATGTTGCAGTATGTGCCCCAATCTCACATGGAGTAAGTCTGGCGGCTACCTCACCTTTTCAGTAAGCCTTCTGCAGCGCTCCTCCCAGACGAGTAACATATGCAGACAAACTTTCCCCTGGCCATTGTTTTGTACCTTGAAATTTCCACATCAAGTTCTCCCCTGACTCAGTGCTCCCAAAATTGCCTTCGAGTGCAGATAGGTACTTCTGGGCAGATGCTTCAGGGTTTGTGGACCTCAGAAATTTAATGGCCTCTAGGGTGGGACCCCTGAAACTTTCTATGATCCTTTTCTGTTTCTCAGCCTCCGCACACTGCCATTCAGGTACCAAAGGGGCAACACAATCTATCCAGGTCTCCCAATCATCGTCCTCTTGGGGGGGGGGTGCCGGAGAAGATTCTCAACCTTCGGTAAGAGTTGTGACTAATGGCAGTTACAGACATAGGAGCCACCATTGGTACGGGCACAGAAGGAGGGGCAGTAGCGGGTTCTGGAGCGGGAAGGGGTGTTGGGGGAGGAACACCCCCAGGTGGCAGGAATGGTTTCTTTAAGTGCTCCACAGTTTTCCCTTCTTCCAGCAACAACTTAGCAAATTTCTTCTCAAAAGTCTCAGATAGTGGGGGCTAATTCTCCCCGGTGTCTTTACTGTCTTTAGTTATCACTCTCCAGGCAGTGAGGGCTCTTTCGGGGGTGATGGTCCGTGGCACTTTGGAACTGTCTACTGGGTCCTTACACTCTACTAACGCTATGAAACTTTGGGCTGAAGATTAGCCTGTCGACCCACCACCACAGGGTTTTGTAAACATTCAGCCTTGGAAAGTACTCCCTCTACAGTGTCCTTATTGGTACCCAGGGGAATATCCAGGATAAGTATAGCATTTTGGGAGTCGATCTTCTGCCCAGTACACCACCCCACCAACTGATGTACAGCCACTTCTGTTGGGGTAGCCATTTATTTTTAACAGCAATTAGCAAATTTGGCCACTAGAAGACACAAACTCCCAGCGGTGCCTCCAAGATGTAACCCCTAAGTGGCGCTATCCCAAGGGCTACTACCCCTGCCTGCTTGGCTAGTAGCAGGTTAAGGGGCCTGAGTTCTGAAATGGGTGCTTCCACCCGGAGATCAGGGTTGGTAGTGGTCAAGCTAACCTGGGCACAGCCCTCCGGGACACTGTAACCCCCCCCTTCCCCTCTAGTGGCCTAAACACTGTACAGTAATCACTTTCACAATACCCCTGGTACACCACACAAGTACCCACACTGTTTGCACTTACCACCAGGGCTGGTTCCTCTGGCTCGACCCTGGGGACCCCTTGTAAAACAATGCTATGCACAGCAAATAGCAACAGTACAGTACTTTGAGCACAAACTGGAACAACAGTCGGATTACATGCAGAAAAAGTTAGATATGATTTATTCAGGGGACTTGAACGGGGCAAAATCAGGTTAATTAGCTTAAAGGTTATATCAGTCAAGCAGTTATGCATGCGCTTTGAGTCCCTCCATACAGTCCACCTCTGGGTACCCAAGTGGAGAAGAGATGGGCTAGCCAGGACCGATGCCCAGGGTTGCAGCTGGTTGGGGCCGTGATGGAAAACACAATGTGCGCGGTACACAGTATTTGTAATCCGGAACCAGAGGGCTCAGTTCGTAAAAGAAACGAAACAACAAGACAATCAGATGACACTCAGATTAAGCTGTTGTTGCAGGGAGCTACCCTGGTATTTACTCATGATACCCAAGACTGGACACGGGCTGGATGAAAATCGAGACTGCAGGCGGTTGATCTTGAATGCCAGGAGAAGCAGGGCCCACATGAGTCGCAGAGGCGTCGTTCCTGTTCAAGTGTGGAGCAGGGGGCTGATCCCCAGGCAGATCTCTCGTCGATGGCTTCACTGTGCAGTGGGTAATCTGGCTTGGCCAGTCTGGCAAGGCCCAGACCGCATGGAGACACATTCGAATGCAGTCTGTTTTGGGCTGGATACAGCTTCCAGCAAGCAGAACACAGTTCACACAGTGGGGGACTAACTCATGACCCACTAGCAGCTCATAGCACATTTGCATGTAAGGGAATTCTACTGTACCAGGCAAAGCGCTCCCCGGTCACAGTCGCAAACCCCGGGTCAGTCTCTGCACACACCGGGAGCTTAGGCGTAGCTGGAACTCCTGACAGGCCGATTGCATTCAGCAAAATCTTCGGTCGTCTTCAGGTTGAGCCTGGCCCACTTCAGTAGCTTACTTTAGTCACACAAACTAGGATTTAGTCCAAAATAATTTTCTTCTCTCAGGAGCAGCACACTGACATGCAGGCCAAAAACGTAGCCTTTTCAGAGTTCTCCCATGCAAATCCACTCAGGATTGCTGCTCAGAATCACTTCAGCTCCTTCTTGTTCAGCTTTCAGCTTAGATCTGACTGAAGACTGCAAGCAGCCTGGGACTTCCCCAAGATCCAAAAGGTTTGGTTGGCTGATTTGGCTGTTAGTCAAAGCAAGAGCTCCCCCTTCAGTTGCAAAAGAGGCGCAAAAAGTTCAAACTAAATTTCCTACAGATTTTGAATTCAGACAGCTCCTGTAGTCCGGCTACATTTTAGGTCCCACCAGTACTGTTTGGTCCAATTTGCAGTCCAGGACCAAGATAGTGGAGACAAACAAAACAAAATAATCCTTGCTACAAAGAAAGCATGTTAGACAAACTACATTATCATTATCACTGTAAATGATTTTCAGTAAATAGTTACATCTTTCAACAGAGCTCCCTCTCAGATTACTTAAACTGCAATTAGGCAGCTCTTAAAGAGAGAGTACACAGAGGTTATACAGGCTCGGTAATCGCATATAAACTGTTAAAACGCAGGGCACTAGCCTGGCAGTGAGCATTTAGGCAAGCTCAAGCAAGACTTTTTGAGAACCCCCATTTGTAGGAGGGGTTACGAACAGAAAACTCTTGGGGGGATTAGAGGTAGTAAATATTCTTACTGCATTTTTCCAGAATGATGAAATGTTTGAGACAAGTAAGCCAGTTAAATATTCATGGACTGTGGCTCTAAAGTATATGAAATTTCAAAACGGATTATCTAAATTAACCCAATGTTTAATAATAAACTATTTTTACCCTCAGGAAATGACGTTACTCATCAGTTATGGTACTTTGAGAATGGACCACGAACTATTGGGGATTTTATATCTTTAAATTCAATTAAAACATTTAACCAGTTAAAAATAGAATTTGATCTACTGGATAGGCATATATGGCACTATTTACAAGTTAAGAGCTATATTTAAAAAAAAGAAATTCCTTTAAGGTAGAAGGAACATTATTGGAGGATTTTTTTTAGGGATTTGGATTTGAATAAACATTTATTGTCCAGGATCTGTGCCACTCTGAGTGGGGAGTTGTTATCTCCTGACCCCACCCTTAGAGTTGCATGGGAAAAAGAATTGTCGGCTCCTATTCTCGATCACGATTGGACCCAGGTTAGTGATTTGGAGGCCTTGCGCATAAAGAATAATAAGCTTTTTCAAATTCACTTTAATACACACCACAGGACTTATTTGACCCCTAGTAGATTACACAAAATGGCAAATAATGTAGCTCCATTTTGTCAAATATGTACCAAGATTAAAGGTACTCTGATTCATATGATGTGGGACTGTAATAAGATAAAACTTTACTGGGAGAAGATAAGAACAACTAAGGGAATAGTAATGGGACACGATACTCCCTTTGACCCAGGAATTATTATATTTGGCTATCAGTTACATCAGAGGGATAATAGGAAGTATCAGAAGATTTTTCTGAACACAGCTCTAACTGTGGCAAAGAAAGCATTGTTGCAGCATTGGAAGGACCCAGAGCCTCCGGATTACAAGGAGTGGGCTGCTCAGATGTTAGATGATTGTAAGGTCGATAAAACATTGTATTTCTTGGAGAAAAAAAAGGAAAATATATTCTAATTTGGATTTGTTTTATAAATAATTTGGAAAATAGGGAATAATAGGGGAAATTAACTTAATTTGGTGGGGAAAGTTGGCTGTGATGAAGAGATAAGAGTTGAGGAGTGGACACGATGATTGAAGCACCTACGCTCTGAGCCAACGAAAAAAAACAAACTCTGCTACAGGTTGGCTGGTAAGGAGCCTCCCACATGGCTAAGGGCTCATTTCACTAGACATACCACTGCCTCGGCGGCTACATCCAGTGACATCCCTATCCAGAAAATCTGCAGGGCTGCTACCTGGAAGTCAGCAGACACATCCATTTCTCACTACCACATCAACCTTGAGTCACGCCAGATGCTGGTTTTAGGCCTTCGGTTCTCCAATCTCTTTTTCCACTGTAAAGGTGTGCGCTTTGCCCCCCCCCCCTCTCTGAGAACTGTTGAGTCTGCCACAGTGTGGATAAGTGCACCATAGCCTCATCCATAGAAATGAGGGATACTCACCTGTAACTGTAGTTAGTGATATATGGTGCATAACCACCCAACCCACTTGACCTCCCCTGGAAAGTGGCCCACAGATCCCCACTTCTAGCATTCAAGATCTGACATCACAGAGTAGTGCTGAGGAGTACACTACCTGGGTGGGTAGGAGGAACTTAGCTTGACTACATTCCGGCTGGAATTAAAGGGAAAGGAAGACTGCCACATGGTGAATGTGCACCATATGCATTTTTAGTGTTTCTGTTAACATCTGATCACTAGTCCCTACAGAAGCCTTCCCAATGTCCCCTGGCTAGTGGTTGCTTGGTATCTATTGTTGGTAAATTCCAGGCAGTTTGAGGGAATTACATTCAGGGTTTTGACATTATGAAAATTGTGAAGTTTTAATGCATGCCTGAAAGATATACTGCTATACTGTGAGGGTATGGATGAATACCAACAGAACAAGCATGCTTACAGATAAGTTACAACCCCTTCATAAGTTGCAGGCATCTAGTAATGGTGTCCATTGTGTGTGTTCACTTGCAGTCATGGAGTTGCCACTTCATAGTAATGATTTACTGCACGTACAGAGGGTCGAAATTAAGCACTACAGCCACTAGCCAGCAGCGCTAGTCACTGGGAGAAGCAACAGGTGTGGGAAGGGGGGGATGAGGTGAACGGCACCCGAGCAGCGTGGGAGTGCGGTTAGTGTCTGATGGCAGGAGCAGCTAGCGCAAAGGAATGAACAGAGCGACAGGGGTCCAGCTGTAACCGAGTGAAGACGAGTAGAGTAAAGAAGGGGTGCCGTCAGGGAAGTGTGATTAATGGCCTCCATTAATGTGTAGTCACTGAGTTTACGTATTGAGCACATTTTAGAACAGATTGTGGTACTGTGCTATTTTGCTACTTAACGCCAAGAAAACTAAGGCAATGCTATTCTCACCAACTGGCCAGGGGGCATATTCTGCCGCTGCTGGTCCATTATCTTCTGTCTCCACCTTACTAAGTGAATATCTTGAATACATACCTAAATTCAAGTATTTGGGTGACTGGATAGACAATAAACTCTCCTTTGTGGAACACATAGAAGAACTGCTGAAAAAACTGAGGCAGAGGCTTGGACTCTTCTTCAGAATAAATCGCCTCTGACCGCAGACGCCAAAAGACAGCTCATCCAATCCACATTCCTCTCACTAATTGACTATGCTGACTTTATATACGGCCAGTGCCCAGCCTCACACCTTGCTAAATTGGACGTACTGTATCATAGAGCTCTGAGATTTATAACAGGCCTCCCCTTTTCCACCCACCACTGTTCATTATATGCAGCTGTGGGTTTGCCCTCCCTTCAACACAGGCGGTATAGAAATGCAGCCCTCTGGACGCTGCGAGCCATCACCAACAAACTCCCGCAATACATTGCTGACTGTCTCCCACTAAGCCTGATTGGGAATTATGCCTTGAGAAGTCACTTGCTGTTTTCCCTGAAAGTACCTAGGGTCAGTACCCGCTTTGGAAGAGCAGCCATAAGCTTTGTCCTGCCCACGCTTTGGAATAGGATACAGAAGTCGCTGAGACTTAGCTCCCCTGTTAGTCTTGCTATGTTTAAGACCCTATATGCCAAAACATTTGTGGAGCTCTGTAACTGTTTCCACCATTCCTAGTTGTCCAGTTGACGATTCCGCTCAATCTAAGTCCTTCCCGTTCAAACTAAGTGTTCCCTTACCAAGATTACTCCCCCTTCCCTCAGTCCATTCTAGTCCCACCGGTACTATCGGTTCACCTCAGTCCATTCCAGTACCACCAGTACTACGTACTCACTGCAAACCCCCCCCCCAATCGCCCACTCTTATGCCCTGATACCACCTGCTTAGTATCCCAGAATCTTTCTGCCAGCGTCCCTGCCTCCTACGCATGTGCTTTTCCATATCCCAGGGACTCCTTTACAGGCTATGAACATGTTACTGATGGATAGGATTATAAAGGCATCTCTGTATATATTATTTACCTATAATAACTGGGTTGCGTTTTTTCCCATAGGAAAAGGCATTTGTAATTTGCCGTTATAAAGGAGTGTTTATTACGGCAAACATGCGCCACCACTTTCCCTCGCTACCACTCGAGCTGTCTCTCTGTCACTGGAAAATGTCCGTCTTTACACTCCTCACATACAGCAGCCATTGAAGATTTAATACATAAGCAGGCATTCTTCAGTCTGAAATGTTCTGTTGTAAAAAAATTGTTACCTAATCAAACTGCAGTACTGTTCATTTCACATAACCCCTAACCTCTCCTCCTGCACCGTTTCTTTTGTTCTTTCCCCTCCCTCTACAGGTCACATGCTACAGCCTAGCAACAGACTCTTTTTTGCGGTCAATGCCAAATTGTTCCTTGTACATTTTTTTCAAACTTTAAACTTATTCCTATTCGGATGTGAAAATTTTACATTTCAGACAGCAGTTCCTTGTTAAAAGTTTCTTCTGACTAAAAATCGGATCACCGACAACATGGTAAAATGTTACTGTGTCCGCTTTACACACATTTTGTGTAATTGCTGAGGCAAAAAAAAAGGCGACCCAGCAATTATATGAAATAAAATATGTTGCGTTTGTATAAAATTCAAGTTTACACATTCTCTTCTTGGGTTAGATGCTATTTATAAACCCCTCGAGTTTCGCTCTCGGGGTTTATGTAGCATCTAACCCCTCTGGTGTGTATAAACTTCTCGTTACACACACGACCCATACTTTAGTCTCTATTTATTTCTACACTGTGTATATTTTGTTGTATATGTCTTGCTACTGTTGTTTTATGTATATTTTACTTGTACTCTATTCTGTACCCTCGTCCTTGCAAACTGCAGGTCCACCTTGTAAATGAGCTTTTCAGTGGTGATCGCCTGGGTAAATAAAAATTTTGATTGATTGATTTGATTTTGAACAGCTCAGGGTACGGTGCTAATTTACAACAGCGTGAAATACTGTAATGTTTTGAACAGCCTGTAGACGCTTGCCTGACATACTGTGCACTCTTAGAAACAGCTTGTAGTACTGTGCTGTTTTGAACAGTTTGTAGTACTGTGTGGGTTAAAAGAGCATGGAGTACCTGTACGTTTTACAGTTTAAATTGCACTTCGTTGTCTAGGCCAGCAGCAATCCAACGGATGGGTCTGGTATAGACTGATATCTTGCTGGTGCAGGGAGCACTGATAGGACTGGGGAGTGCAGCGGGAGAGAATAGAGACTGATTGCCTGGGGTGCGGTTAGGCCCAGCCCTCCCCGTGGTACATACCTTTATAGAGGAGGTGCTTTGTTGGGATTGGTAGTCGGCACACCAAGTGCTGTCACAGGTCTGATAGATTCATTCTGACACAGAAAAAGGGGAGGACAGCAGTAAGTAGTTACTGTAGTGAGCCCTGGTAAGGGGGAACGTCCCAGGGGATGGGACAACGCAGTATGAAGCAGAGGCAAGCTGAACAGGGGGTAGTGCGCCAGGTTGTGGCATGGGGAGGGTAGTGGGCTGCAACAGCTGTGATGCAGCTATCCTTTTAGGGGTCGCTTGGAAAGCAGGGAGCTGCCTGGTCTGCAGACTTCTGAAACGGCTTGGGGAAAAGATTATGTGGTTAAGGGTGGAGATAGAGTGAAAGGAAGAGATTGCTAGAGCAATCCAGGACCAAGGGCACGGGGGAGTGTCCAGAAGGATTACAGGCAGACCAGGTCTGGGAGGAAGGGGCATATGAAACAGTAATGACACTTTTAGATCCTCTGGGTACAGATGAAGGGTGGTGAAGGACGATAGGGTATAGGGGAGAAGTGGATCCAGAGCAGGTATCGTATGCGGACCTCGCAGTAATTTGTCAAGAAGGTCTCTGGGTGTGTGTTGTGGTGGGGGAGTCACAAAACAGGTTCTCAGTACTGGCTACACTGGAGGAGATGAGGCGGGAGAACCAAGTAGGCAAGGTTGGTGAGGATGGGAGTACTAGCAACCCAGTGGGCATTGGAAGGGGGCAGGACTTCGGGGAGGGAAAATGGGGCAAGGACTAAGGGACTGGGAAGGGGGACAGTAGCTAATGAGAGGGAGGTGGGGGTGTGAGAGGGCAGTGGCAGATGAAGTCTGAGCAAGAAATGAGGGGATTTCTGGGGAGGATGGGAGGAGGTGGGGAGGGCAGTCATGGGTGGAGTGGGGCAGCAGCTGGGCTGCACTTGGGGACAGAAGAAATAGCAGGAAGAGACACGGGACGGACAGGGCAAGCAGTACAAAGTAACAAGGGTGGGATCCTAGTGCTGGGGGATTCAATTCTGAAGGGGGTCAGATGGGGGAGCAAGGGGGAGAGGCATAGTAGAGTATGGGTAGAGGCCATGCCAGGCATGACAGCAGACAGGGTGGGGCAATCCATTCTGAAGTATGCTAAGCAGGGTAGGGAAAACCTCACATAGTCCTGCATTTTGGAATTAATGACCTGGCAGGTAATACAGTTGATGTAGGCCAGGGGAGATTTGTGGAGCTGGGGAAGATTTGTGAGGAGATGGGAGGATCAGTAGCCTTCTCAGAGGTGCTTCCTTTACTCAGAGGCGAGCACAGCAAGGAAGCTGAGGATAGAGGAATTTAACACGTGGTTAAGGGAATGGTGCCCATCCAAAGGATATGGGCTGGTGGGAGGGTGGTGAGGAACATGGGAGGGCAAGGATCTCTATGCCCAGGGACAGGCTTCATTTAAGTGGGGAAGGCAGGAAAGTCTTGAAGTAGAAACTGGAGGAGTACTTGGCAAACAAGGAGAATTTAAACTAGTAAGTGGGGGTGGCAAGAGGGCAGGTGCCTGACAGGACGTTTGGGCAGGGAAGCGAAACAAGCTTACCCCCATGCTGGAGGCAGTGGGCTCAGGGAGGCGACAGGAGGGAGTACAAAAGAAGGGGTGCGAATAGGGAAAGGGGTGGAAGGAGAGGAGAGGAGTGGAGGGTGGTAACCTTCAGTGCTAGGAGTTTGGGGAACAAAATAGCGGAGCTACAGGCTCTCGTGACGGGGGGTGGTGGATATGGCAGCTATAACAGAGACATAGGCCACCCACTACCATGATTGGGACCTGGCAGTACCGGGATATAAGATATTTCGAAGGGACAGAGTAAATGGGAAGGGGGGTGGCACTGTATGTGAAGGAAGGTCTAAAGTGCGTCAGAGAGGAAGGGGAGGAAGACATCACAGAGTCGCTATGGGTGCAGCTCCAGGACTTCAAACATAGGACCCTCAGGATGGGAGTGGTGTACAGACCACCCTCTCAGACTGACTGTTTGGACAGGGAACTGGCAGGATATATCAGAAGGAGCTGTAGAAGGGGCAGTACAGTGATTGTTGGTGACTTCAACCTGCCGGGGTGGATTGGGACCTCCGCCACCACAAATGGGAGAGAGCATGTACTGCTGGATGCCTTCCAGGACAATTTCCTATTGCAGATGGTCAGCGAGCTGATCAGGTTGGGGAACACTCTTGACCTCTTGTTGGCGAATGGCGAGTTCGTGAGGGAGCTGAGGGTGGAAGAACCACTTGCAGAAAGTGACCACCACTCAGTCTGGTTCAGGATAAACATGGGAAAGGAGGGAGTAAGATCAGGTGCAAGGGTCTTGAACGTCAGAAGGGCCGACTTCGGGAGGATGAGAGAGATAGTATGGGCATATCTGTCCAGGATAAATCCAGTTATGGACACTAATCAGAGGTGGGGGGTCATTAGGCAGGCTATAGAGGAGGCAACAGCAACATGTACAAGAGTCCAGAGCAAGAGAGCAAGGGCCAAGAAGTCTAGTTGGATGAGCATGGGGATCATGGTGAAAGTTAGAAATAAAAGGGCCACCTTTAGAAGATACAAGAGGACAGGGAGGGGGAGGAGGACAGAGAGGAATACCTGAAGGAGTCTAGAGAGGTGACCAGGGCAGCCAAGTCATCCTGAGAACTCAGGCTAACACAGGGCATTAAAGATGGGGCGAAGGAGTTGTTTAAGTACATCAGGGAGAAGAGAAGCTGCAAAGACCAAATTGTGAGGTATAGAAGGAAGGGTGGGTGGGTGGATACTAGGGCAGAGCAGGCAAAAGCATTAACCGAGTACTTCTGCTCTGTATTTACAAAAGAGAAAAAAGGCAGTTCCCAGGGAGGGTGGTCGGGGGGGGGGAGAGAAGAGACTGACAGGGAAATCCAAGTGGGCAGGGTACTGGAGGGCTCGAGAGCACTGAGGGCCGACAGGGCACAAGCACCCCAGGGAGCTAAGGAAATTGGCAGATGTCCTGCTGGAACCACTGGCAGACCTGTTCAGTGCCGCTCTGGACTCTGGGTGTGTGCCACAGAACTGGAGGATGGCACACGTGGTGCCCTTCCACAAGAGTGGCCACTGGGATGAGCCAGGGAACTACAGACGAGTAAGCCTCACTTACATCATGGGAAAGCTGATGGAGATAATCTTGAAGGAAAGGCTGGTTTCCCTACTAGAGGCTAATGGGCTGCAAGATAGTAGGCAGCATGGATTGGTCTGAGGCAGATCCCATCAGACTAACCTGATAGAGTACTGTGATTGGGTAACCAAACAATTGAACAAGGGCCATGCAGTGGATGTGCTGTACCTGGACTTCAGCAAAGTATTCGATTCGGTGCCTCATGGGAGGCTGGGTAGTAAGCTATATGGGGTGGGGCAAAGATGGTGGGATAGGTTGTGAACTGGCTGCGAGGGAGACTACAGAGGGTAGTGGGGGGGAGCTCTCATCACCGAGGGCAGTGGCAAGCAGGGTGCCATGGGTCTGTACTGGGGCTGGTGTTAGTTGGGATCTTCATAGCAGACATCTCAATAGGCATCAAGAGCAAGACCATTCTGTTTGCAGATGACACCAAGATGGGCATAGCAGTGGATGAACTAGTGGGCTGGCAGGGGCTGCAGAACGATCTAGCGAAATTGGAGGCCTGGTCAGACACTTGGCAGCTGGGGTTCATTGCTAAGAAATGCAAGGTGCTACATTTCGGGGCAAAAAACCCAAGACAGAGCTACCAGCTAGGGGGTATTCAGCTGGCCACAACCGAGGAGGAAAAGGATCTAGGGGAATCATAACAGGAACAATGAACAGCTCTGCACAGTGTAGAAAGGCGGTTGCCAAGGCCAACAAGATGCTGGGTTGCATTGCCAGAGGCATATCCTCCAGGAGGCGGGAGGTGATCCTGCCACTGTACAGGTCACTAGTTAGACCACACCTGGAGTACTATGTGCAGTTCTGGCGGCCGTACCTGAAGAAGGACATTAGGTTACTGGAGGTGGTGCAGCGCAGGGCAACAAGAATGATCCAGGGGTATGGGGACTTGCCCTATGAGAGTAGGCTGAGGAAGCTGAACATGTACTCCCTGGAGGATAGGGGGGACATGATAGAGACCTTCATTTACATGAAGGGGATAAATAGGACCTACACAGAGGGTTTTTTCCAGTTAAGGAGAGAGAGGGACACCCGAGGCCACAGTCTGAGACTGGAGGGGGTAGATTCAGGAGGGAAATGAGGAGACTGTTTTTTACGGAGAGGGTGGTGGCAGGTTGGAACACATTACTTGTGAAGGTGGTGGCCTCGTAATACAGTGGGCCACTTCAAAAGGGGATGGGACTGGGCTAAGGGGAGGGTCACTGAAGGGGGGAAGGGAGAGGCAGCTGCAGTATAAGGGCTGCTAGCTGCACAATCGAGCAGACTTATAACATGACAATCAAAAGTAGAGAACAATAGAGAAATTAGAGTGGTCAGAACAGAACCCGTGACACTAACTGGAGCGAGTATTGATCCAGCAGTAAAGCCGTGCTGAAAGCGTGAATGCGTTGAGAAAGTAAAAAGGTGATTATCGTATATATTACGGGAAGTTTGACCAATAGGTGGCGCAAGGAAGAGAGACCGGGAAATGTAAGCAGGAGCGCTGAGACAGGCACCGGAGCAGTGCCTTCTGTGGTCCTGGAAGTGGCATGCACCGGAGAGAGTAAAGAATAGGAGAGTGTGCTGGTTCCCACCCAGCGACTCAGTTGATAGTGGAGCAGTCATAGCAGAAGCCAGCAGTAATGCAGATAGATGTGAGCAGAAATTTAGTCATTTTTTTAAAAGCACCGCCTATTGGTCGGAACTGTGGTGTGTGCGGCAGTTGTGCAAAAGTGCTTGAGACCGGACAGTAATCAGCAGCAAACAATAGATGTTTGCAACGTTAAACTATGCTGTTTGCAGTGGACCTACCAGCCGATGCACACAGTAATAGTCACACCACAATGGCATGGCAAAAGTAGGAGGTCAGCAAACACATGGTTGAGAAACAGAGCAGGATTGCTGTGCTGTTATGAAACTGCCACCTATTGGTGGAAAAGCGCTACGCATCACATGCACACTCAGGAGAGAGAAGTGCGCCGAGTCTTCCGGCATAGTAAAGTATGCAAGCAATAGATATGTCCCACAATCCAGCAGGGCAGGAATGAGATGTAGAAACGGAGGCAGATGACCACAACACCCAATTCGAAGTGCCATCTTTTCAACTGTCAGCATTATGTTTCGTGTATGTTGGTAAGTAAAGGCAACTTATAACATGTCATAACGTGGTACACACTGTATAACTCGATGTGTGCAGTGCAACGTGCACACGCACGCTGGCAGTTAGAGCCTTATAAAGTATGAGATGTCAAGCATTATTCAATAAGTTAAATTGCTGCTGATGATGATCTGTGTTTTATAACAAGTAAAACTATATGTATACAATACTTGTATTGCAGAAGCCATGTTACAAGCGCATTAAGCCACTCCGAAGGTGGTATCTAATGGTGGATTAATGCATGGTTGGGCCGTTGTAGGCACTCGGTCGCACAACCCTCCCAACCATGCATTAATCCACCATTAGATGCCACCTTCGTCGTGGCTTAATGCTTACTCGATACACCGTAGGGCCTCTGTCTGCTGGCAAGTTTGTACGGGAAAATACACTGGCCCTACAGAGTTTTCCACTGGCCCAACTGGTGTTTACTAAAATGTTACTTTCTGTAATATGAACCAGCTGGTCTAGTTAAGGAAAATATTGCTAACCTGATTCAAAATCTAGCAGCATTTGGCTGGTGACCATTTAGATCTCTGATGTACAGTATATGCTGAAGTGCACTCGTTTATGTTTGTTCTTCTCAATTGCACTATTGTAAAGAGTTTGTTTTCTAGCACTTGAATTTTACTTTTTTTCATAAAGGGTTTCAGAGGAAAAAAAAATATTTCTTGCATTTCTTTTAATGTTTAGGTTTTACCATTTGCCTATAAACATGCTTTGGTGAATAAAATGTGTGGGAGAGCCCTCAAGTTTGCAACAAAACTTGTCGAAGAGAAGCCTACTAAGGAGAACTGGAAAAACTGCACACAGGTAAAGGATCCGTTAAAGAGCATACATTCACTTTGAATGCATTGGCAGTTGGCTGTTTGTTTCATGTATTTTTTATTTGAAAGTAATTTCTACTTTAGTATTATAATATTTTTTGCACTGAAACAAGTGGGGTTTCACCTTTACTTTTCAAACAGCTACTGAAAAAAAATTTGTAAGATTCAGGTAAGATGATGTCAGAAAATGCCAATTACTTAGGAGCCAAATTAAAACTGTAGTTATTTCCTATCGTTTTCGAAAGAAATAAATACTTCTTTCAGCAACAGATTTTGTCTGTTATATGTTTGTAATATTGTGGTCCATCTGTATGATTTTACAATTTTCTTAAAACCGTAATTGGCTACTGTTTTTTTCTTCCTAAGTAAAATCTGGTTAGGAAGAAAATATCACCTTTCTGTATCACTCAGTGTCGTCAGTGGAGAGTTAATGCATATGGGTAATGAGCTTCTCCACTGGAGTAGAGTGGTACTGCCAAAGCTGTCAATCAGCATAGAACAATGGGCACATGAGGATTCCGAAGACAGCAGCAACCCAGTCCTTGCTGTACCACTGTAAAGGATAGGAGCATGGATAGAACTCTGAAAGGTTTTGAAATTCTGCCTGTTTGTTGTTTTTTTGCCCTAAAATTATGTGACTCAGAGGCAGATTGGTGCTACCTGATGACAGGTGGCACCCTAAAATTTAGAAATCCATGCCTGTTGAGCCATAGAAGCTTTCAAATTGATATACCTGCCAGTTGAGAGTCTCATCTGTGCCTACAGTACCTGGATGAGAGCTCCTCACCTCTCAAAGGGTGTTTAGATCTGGTGTTCATTGTTGTGGGTCTGTCAGAGACATGTATCTAGCCTGGTACCTCAGGTAAGTAAGGGAAGTTTTTAATCTTTGGTTTGTGGGGAACTTAGTCAGCTAGTCAGGCAGGGGATGGTGCATGTCTGTAATGTTCCTTTTGCCTTTGGTCCTCCCTCCCTACAGCGTCATCTGGTGCAGCTGCTTGCCTTGTCTTGCTATCCTCTTTTCATTTTCCTATGTAGGTTCAGATTTAATGCCCCAGAAAGATTTGTCAGCATAAACTTGGTGTGGACGTTCAGGGTCCCACTTTGTGGCAGGGGAATTAATGTAGGAGATCTTCCTGGACTTAGTCTTCACCACTCATTCATACTGCTGGGTACTATGCCAGAGGTGCTAGGACCCAGCGGGAGCCAGAAATCTTCAGAGGGTTCAGTGCAGAGGGAGGACCGCACATACACAGCACCACAAGACTGACTAGCGCCTGTGTGGGCTATCTTGGCGAGGACCCCCCGGCCACCTCCGTTCCTTTTTTCCCCACAGAGTGTGCTTCAGTGACGTTACTCGCCCGGAGTCAAATCTTCATGTCTGTACCACAGCAGCTATATAGTCATTCAGTTACAGTTTTATTCGTTTAGTAGTTAAAAAAAATATATATATATTTCTGAAGAAAGACTATCTCTCTCAGCCTGCCATCAACGGAATTGACCATGGAAGGTATCGGTGATGGTAGGGAGACTTTGCTGGAAAGTTGTTCTGGCAGTAGGGCTGTATCCGGTCTGCCACCCTTTTCATGGGGGGGGTCTGACCACAGGCAGTCCAGTGCTTGGGAGGGAGGGGCCCTTCAGAAAGCACAAAAAGAAACAGGCCCGATCCTGGTCGGGGACCCACCACTGTTCAACCTAGAGTTGTTCTTCCTACCAGAAGAAGAGACAGTACTGCTCGAGGTCGCCCTCTGGTAGATTTACAAGAGAGCCTTCAGTAGTGAGGAGTGGTAGGGCCACCCTGACCCCCGCCGCCGGGTTTCCCGGTGGTCTCTGTTCTTCACGGCCGCAATTCCCTACGTCTGAGCCTCTCTCTGACCTTTGTTGGGGTTTCCAGTGAGCAGTTTCACCACTGGGTCGCTGTTATGGAGCAGTGGGTTCAGCATCTGTCTTGGTTGCCCTTGCCTGTGGACCCGATTCCTGGGCCTTCGGGTCTTGGAACCGCTGGGCCGTGACTCAAACAGTTGGGATAGGATGTGCATTTGGTGCCACAGACAGAGATTTTTAACCCTCGGTTTCTGACGCTTCTGACACCAGGTCCACGTGCCTTACCCCCTCACAGTGCCATTTTCTTCCAGGTCTAACAAGGGTTTTGGTATGTTGGTGCCACGTGCAGCGTCAAGTTCTTCAGTGCCTCGTACAGCACTGGTGCCATGTGCGGTGTCCAGTTCTTTGGTGCCAAGTTCGGCACCGGCTCTTATACCGCGATGCACAATCCCTTCAGTCGACTTTGAGCTCTTCAGTGCCGCGCACGGCATCATCTGTTGCAGTGCTGCATTCAGTGCTGAGTTCCTCAACACCAATGCGACCTCCGATGCCTTCTGTGTTCCCTTCACCTGTTCTAGGCTTTGATCTAACAGGACTAGCTCCTGACCTTTCGGGGTTGGAAACAACTTGATGAGTCTGATCCCGACCTGATTTTGTCTGACTGTGTCGAGGATGACTCGATATATGACCTGGAAAGTAAACCTTCTGTCCCAGCTGAACGTGTGGTTGAAGACCTTTCCTTTCAGTCCCTCCTTCGGAATATGGGTTCCAAGCTAGTTCTTCAAACCTCCGTGGTGGACCTAGGGAGACTCGTGCGCCTTGAGTTTCTTCATGTTCCTAATATTCCTACGAACGTTGCACCCCCTGTGCCCCCCTCTTTTGAGACTCTATTTGAAGTAGTGTGGGACAGGCCGGCTCATACTACATCTGTGGCTAAGGCTATAGACAGGAAATACACTCCTCCCAAGGAAAGTCCCTATCTGGCATCACAGCCTATTGCGGATGCTGTAGTAGTGCTTGAGGAGAACGATAAAGCCATCCTCCAACAGGAGTCGTAAGCACAGCCTATCAATAAGGAATCTCACAAGATTGACACTTTGGGGAAACAGGCATTCACAGCTGCAACTTTGGGCATGCATATTGCTAGTTACCAGAGCCATAACTCTCAGTATGAATACACCTTGTGGAACACTCTTAAATCAATAGTTGATAACCTCCCAGAGGACGGTAACATGGAGCTTCTTCAGACTATTACCGGGGTCGTAGAGTCCAGTAATCAGCTGAAAGCTTCTATGGATGCCTATGACACTGTGGCTAGAGCGGCTGTCACTGGGATCTGTATCAGGTGGCACTCCTGGCTCAGAACGTCAGGCTTCTCACCTGATGCTCAGCAGCAGGTGATGAATGTCCCTTTTGATGGTGCTTACGTGTTCGGCCCCCAAGTTGAGCATGCACTGGAGGCCACTCAGAAAACCATGACTGCCATTAAAACAGCCAGGCTGGTTCCTGCAACCCCTCAAAGGGGTTGGAACCGTCGACAGTTTCGTAACAGACGGTTCTTTCGAGGTAAAGGCCGAGGATCTTTTAATAGAAACCAAACTCCTCAGCCGCAAAAGAAAATGCAGCAAAAGGCACAGGGCCCGAAAGCACCCAGTGCCACCCTCTGAAAATCTGGCCCCGGTCCCACCTCAGCTGCCCGAAGTGAACACCTCCACGGCAGTTGGGGGCATCTGACTCTGTTTTACAACCAGTAGAAGTCCATCACTATGGACAAATGGTTCCTCTGGATTATTCGGAAGGGGTACTCCCTCAGTTTCGCAGAGACCCCCGGACCTTCCACCCAAACGACAGCTCAGTCTGTCCTCTACTCAGTCAGACCTTCTCACTACTGAGATTCAGGGCCTTCTCAGAAACAAGGCAGTATAAGTGGTTCCCTGGGCAGGACGAAACACAGGTTCTAGGAACGTGGATATGTTCTGTCCACACTATCTGGCAGTGTCCTTTCCCTTTAAGATGTGCCGAAAAGTCTTCAAGCTGGCTCCTCCCACCCACCCAGGTGGTTAACTCCCTTGGCTCCACCCCATGACGCCAGATCTTCCTTTCCACTGGAAGAAGCAGGTTCCTTCCTTACCACCCCTGCGTTGAGTAGGCCCTAGCACATAAATTCTTAAGAATGACTTCCAAACCAACTCTTACGGGTTTTTGTCTTTAACTCGATCTTCGATCTCGACCGCAGTGGACGGCAAGTCTGCTCGCGGGTTCCGCCGGTGCTGTTGCAGGCACAAGATGTCCAGGACCGACCCGCATGCCACATGCATCTACTGCCTGGGGCATGACCACAGTCCCCAGGTCTGCAACTTTTGCTGCTTGTTTCACCCAACCATTCTGGAGGATTGTCTTGTCTGCCTGAAACTGGGCCACCCAGTGCAACAGAACCTGCCGGTCAAATCCAAGGATGCCCGTTGGGTGGTCTCCGCAGCTGTGGGGTCCGACGAGTAGCTTGTGGCCTTCAAAGAGGAGGCGGCCCATTCCTCCTCGGCTTCTGCCTTCGTACTGCTTCAGCTGGGCTCGACCTTTATGAGCTCCTTCAACGAATTGTGCCAGTCTCTACCGACCTTTGATCAGGGACCCACTAGCAAATTTAAACCTTAAATGGAGTCTGAAAAAGAAAAGACTTATCACGGATCATGGGATCGGGAGTGCTCTCAGCATCTCGAGGGCCTCTGATTACTGCGCTTCAATGGATTTGACTTCGGTCGAATCCTCTGCCTTGGCCGCTGGCTTCACAGTAACCCTGTCTGGCCCATCAGCCGAGACGCTGGTCAAAGTCCCAGCCAAGATTTTTCTCAAGCTGACTGATCAGCTGTCGACTGAAGAGGCTGATACTTCCTTGTCTAGGACCCCAGTCCTGACACAGACCATGAGAGGGATGGATCAGTCCACTGACCCGCCACCTCTGGTCCCCGACCCTGACCAGGAGGAGCCTCAGCATTGTCGACTCACTCCAAGCACTGCCGCTGGACACCCTGGTGGTCAAGGCCTTCTTCCTGTGGATCAAGCTGGTTCCGCCATCATCGGTGCTCCCACTTTCAGCACCACGGGAAGCAGCTCCACCGCTATTCTTTGTCTTCGTCCTCCTTGGGTGAGGAGAGGCTTCGGTGCAAGTTGCGTCAGTGCTACAAGGACTTGTTGTGGCAACAGTTGGGTGTTTACTTGCGCCAAACTGAACCCGGTTTCTATGCCGGCCATTACCTGGCTGTTGTCCAAACGCCCAACTCTGCCAACAGAATGATTAAAATGGTCCTGTCTCAGCCAATTCTGGCTTCTCCGCCGATCATGGTGGAACCACCACCTAAACAACCAACGGCCGGTGCTTTGACTTAAGAGTCTCAGCCAAGCAAGGGACTTCCCCATCAGCTGTTGGTCACCATCACCCCTGACCATCCACAGAGGGTCAGCGGGGACTCTGGTGGTAGACCGCTCTTTGACAACTCTTCAGAGTCCAAGGGTTCCTCCCTGCACTCCTGTCCGGTCGATGTGTAGTCCGTGGGGGACCTCTCAATGGACAAAGGTCCATCCTCTTTCATGGGCCTCCTCTGTCTGATCTCTGAGTCGACAGATATGAAGATGGAGCCCGTCCAGAAACAGGCTCGTTACCTGTTGACCAAGATCCTCGACCGGGGATACTCCCCGACGGAGGCTTTCCCGGTGGCAGAGTCCATTCTTGGCCTTGCCCTGGAGCTCTGGTAGCGCCCTGCTTCCTTCCTTCCCTGCACGTTCAGCCCAGATGGCCCGATAGTATGCTGTACCCACTGGATCCCTTTCGGGACTCACAGAGCACCCCTTGGCCTACTCTGTGTTCCGACAACACCAGGGATGTTGACAAAGCCGTCTGTGAAAGTCAGGAAGAAAAACATAGCATTCCGGAAGTATAAGGAAACACAGAAGGAGCAGGACAGAGAGCTGTACCAGTTAAGGCAGAAGGAAGCAGGAAGGGAAGTCAGAATAGCAAAGGCCCAAACTGAGGAAAAGATAGCCAACTCAGTTAAGAAGGGGGATAAAACCTTTTATAGGTACATCAGCGAGCGTAGAAAGACAAAGGGAGGGATAGTGAGGCTGAATAGAATGAGCAGTGGGTGAGCAGAGGGGGACAGTGAAAAAGCAGGGATACTGAACAAATATTTCTCCTCAGTATTCACAAAAGAGGAGGGGGAAGTGCCTAATCCAATTAACAGAAGCACTCTTGATAGGGGTCGATCCAGTCCTTTCACAGAAGAAAGGGTTCTGCAAGAACTCCTAAAACTGAAGGTGGACAAAGCAATGGGTCCTGATGGAATTCACCCAGAATTCTAAAAGAATTAAGGAGGAACTAGTGAAACCACTGGCTACTCTTTTTAATAAATCATGGGAGGATGGTGTGGTACCCGAGGACTGGAGGAAAGGGATGTGATTCCCTTCACAAAGTGGGACCAAGACAGAGGCAGGAAACTACAGACCTGTCAGTCTGACCTCTGTGGTAGGGAAAGTGATGGAGTTACTTCTGAAGGAAAGAATAGTTGAGTACCTAGAGGCCAGTGGAGCACAGGACCCAAGGCAGCATGGATTCACAGCGGGAAGGTCATGTCAGGCGAATCTAATAGATTTCTTTGACTGGGTGACCAAAGTAGTAGACCAGGGAGGGGCTGTGGACATGGCCTACCTAGACTTTAGCAAGGCATTTGACACAGTCCCACACAAAAGATTAATAGTCAAATTAACCAGCCTGGGAGTGGGTCCCAGGGTGGTAGCCTGGGTAAAACATTGGCTGCACAACAGGACACAGAAGGTAATTGTAAATGGAGTCCACTCTGAAGAAAGAGGGTTACTAGTGGGGTACTGCAGGGTTCAGTATTGGGTCCAGTCCTTTTTAATGTCTTCATCAGTGACATTGCAGAGGGACTGGAAGGAAAAGTATGCCTTTTTGCAGATGACACAAAGATCTGCAACAGGGTTGATACACCAGGAGGCATGGAAAGGATGAAAAGGGACTTGGCAAGGTTGGAGGAATGGTCAGAAGTATGGCAGCTAGGATTCAGTGCAAAGAAGTGCAAAATAATGCACCTGGGAAACAAGAACCCAGGGGAAGAATACACAATGGGTGGGGAGGTAGTAACAACAACAAAAAGGAAAGGGACCTGGGGTAATCATATCAGATGACCTTAAGGTTAGAAGCAATGTGAGAAGGCAGTAGGGAGGGCTGGGGATATACTGGGATGTATAGGGAGAGGCATCAGCAGCAGAAAACAGGAAGTTGTTATCCCTCTGTACAGACAGTTGGTGAGACCCCATCTGGAGTACTGTGTCCAGTTCTGGAGACCCCATCTCCGCAAGGACATAGACAGGATAGAGGTAGTCCAGAGGAGGGCAACTAAAATGGTGCAGGGTCTGCAAGAGAAGCCGTATGAGGAGAGACTAGAGGAGCTTAATATGTATACCCTTGAGGAAAGAAGGGAGAGGGGGGACATGATAGAAACTTTTAAGTACCTCAGTGGAATCAACAAAGTCCAAGAGGGTAGCATCTTTCAGAAAAAGAGACTTACAAGAACAAGGGGACACAATTTAAAGATAGAAGGAGGGCGGTTCAGGAGCAATGTGAGGAAGTATTATTTCACAGAGAGGGTAGTGGATGCATGGAACAGCCTTCCTGAGGAGGTTGTGGGGTCTAAAACTGGGGGAGAATTCAAGAATGCATGGGACAGACATAAGGCAATTCTTGTGGGGGTAGGAAGAAATAGGCTGTTGGTTAACTAGGATCTACGGCCTATCCTGTTGGTAGGGAAATGGGCAGACTAGATGGGCCAAGCGGTCCTTATCTGCCATCAAAGTCTGTGTTTCTATAAGGAGTTCAAGAAGTTGGACCATACGGCTAAGAAGGTCTGTGCTGACTCCTCACTTAGCCTTCACCAGGCAAGCTCGGCCCTCCTCATGGCCCACTTCTCCCATGCCCTGCTGGGCACCTTAGATGGGGTGCTTCTTCATCTGCCTGAGGACTTTCACCATGGTCAAATAGGTCCAAGACCAGGGCCGGGCTGTGGCCAAGCAACAGCTCCAGACTGCCATGGACATTGGGAACTCCTGTGCCTGCTCCATGGCAGCCTCAGTGGCCATGCACCTCGGGGCTTGGCTGAAGATGTTGACCTTCATTGCGGACACATGTCACAAGCTGGCAAATGTCCCTTTCATGGGCACCGACCGGTCCGGGGTCGAGGGTCACCTCACACACATCAAGAAGTCCAGTGTCACCTTGGACTCCATGCAGTATCAGAAACGGAAGCCCTTCCGGTACATCTCCACTTCTGCAGCCAAGCCAGCCCAGCAACTGGCTGGCCAGCAGGCTCAGGCTTGGTGACTTCGGCCCAAGTCGGTGGCCTTGTTTTGTCCATAAGCCAGGAGGAAGAGGCTTTGGTGGCCCCTCTGCCAGGCCCTTCTCCTACAAGCATGCCCAGTGACTGGATGAGGGGTGCCTCCCTCATGCCCGTCATGCCTCCTCTGGGTCCTCCCCTGGGGGCCGCCTTCACCACTTCCTTTCTGCCTGGCCCGCTGTCACCATGTAAAGGTAGATTGTAGAAGTGATGGGTCAGGATCTGCCTCTAGAGTTCGAGCATTACCCTCCTTGCCGAGCCCACGCACCACGGGAAGACTTGGTTTCTGCAGACACGCTGTCGGCTCTCAGACACGACAACAGCCCAGCTCCTCTGCAGAGAGGTTGTGGTTTCTGTCGCAGATCCTCTGGAACACCCAGGGTTTGTCTCCAGGTACTTCCTAGTGCCAAAGCGGACAGGGGGCTGGCGCCCCATTCTAGATCTGCACAACCTGAACCACTTCCTCAGGTTGCACAGGATGGTAACTCTGTCTCAGATCATACCTTCTCTAGAGCAAAACGTGGTTTTGCTCCATGGATCTTTACGACGCATTCTTTCGTGTCTCTATTCGTCCATCTCACCGAAGGTTCTGCTGCTTTTGAGCTGGAGGAACCCTCTATGAGTTCCAGGCCATGCCCTTCTTCCTCTCCTTGGCCCCCAGGGTCTTCAACAAGTGCACCGCAGTGGTGGCAGCTTTCCTGAGGCACTGAGGGATCTGGGTTTACCCCTACCTGGACGACTGGCTGATAGCAAGTCCCTCCAGGCAGGAGGTGGAGCAGTCCAGGGACCTGGCCCTTCAGACCTGCGTCAGACTTAACCTCCTGGTCAACGAGACCAAGTCTGAACTAGTACCCTCGCATGTAAGCACTTTAATTGGGGTGGAGCTCGACTCTTGCAGGGCCAGAGCACGGCTCCCGTTGGACGGGTCGGAGGCTCTGTCCTCCTGTGCCTGATTATTTCGGGTTGAGCAACTGCGCCCAGTCCTTGACTTCCTGCGCTTGCTGGGCTACATGGCGGCCTGCACCACCGTGGTGGAGAATGCGCTCCCTGCAGTGGGAGCTGGCCAGCCAGAGGTCTCAGCGCATGGGTCACTTCGACCAGCTGGTCACTGTGACCCAGCGGATGTGGGACGCCATCCAGTGGTGGTTAGCCCCAGCACGTGTGCAGGAAGGGATCCCATTTGTCTGCCCAAAGCCTACAGTCTTCCTGATGACTGATGCTTTTCTTATGGGCTGGGATGCCCACCTGTGGGAACACAGAGTCCACGGGCTCTGGTCCACCGTGGATTCCCTGTGCCACATCAGCCTGTTGGAGCTCCGTGCAGTTCGGCTGATGCTGACTGCATTTGCTCCAGACATTCTGGATACCTCAACAAACAGGGCAGGATGCACTTCCTGTCTTTGTGCAAGGAACTTCTCTGTGCCTGGACCCTCATGCACAGCCTGGAGGTGAATTTCCTAGTCATTTATGTGGCAGGAGCCTCCAGTCAGCTGGTGGACGCCCTCAGCCGGATGGGCGAGGCGTCTCATGAGTGGTCCCTCTACCCTGAGGTAGTTCACAGCCTGTTTTCCCAGTGGGGCACGCCTCAGGCGGACCTGTTTGCCTTCAGGGAAAACACCAAGCTGAGACTGTTTTTACCCTCCCCCCTCAGCAGGAAACGTTGCAGGGTGATGCCTTCTCGAGGCCCTGGACCCCAGGCCTCTTCTGTGCCTTCTCTCTGTTTCCCTTGATCCACAAGGTGCTGCTCAAGGCCAGGAGGGACAAGGCACTGGTGATCCTGGTGGCTCCAGACTGGCCATGCCATTTCTGGTGCCACAGTCTCCTCAGTCTCAGCAGCAGGCTCCCGAGGCATCTTCCCCTACACCCGGACCTGGTTTCCATCAATCAGAGGAAGGTATTCCATCCGGACCTTCAATCCCTGCACCTGACAGCCTGGTTCTTGAGCGGCTAGAGTTCCAGGCTTTGGGTCTCTCCGAAGCTGTCTTCACTGTGGTGGAGGGTTCTCTAAAGGAGTCAACCGGGAAGTGCTACGCCTTCAGATGGAAGAGATTCTCCATTTGGTTTCAGGGCAAGGGGTTGGACCCTTTGTCCTGTCCAGTGGCTAGCATCCTTGACTGCCTGTGGTCCCTCTCTGTCAGGCCTTCGGTTGCCGACCCTTAAGGTGCTCCTGGCAGCCATCTCTGCTTACCAGTTCCAGGCTGGTCAGCAGTCAGTGGCGCAGGAGAGGGTGGTCTGGTGCTTTTTCAAGGAAGGGCCTTGACCACATTTCCCCTCCGGTGTGGAGCCACAACCACCGTGGGATTTGTTGCTGGTTTTGGCAAAGCTCATGGACAAGCCATTTGAACCGATTTATTGTCGAGACACAGGTCAGGAGGCATAGGGAAAACCAGGAGCAGTTGTAGAATCCACCAAAAATATCTACTTACAGTAGCAGTAACATAAAAAGAAATAAACTTGTTTAGAATAACTATGTACAGAGGAGAAATACAGTAGTTTTATTTCAGTTTGTGTCCCATTTTCTTCTCCTTCAGCAGTTGCAGCTTAGCTCCTTTATAAGTCCTTTCAACCCCCATTCTTAGCAAGCATCCTGTTTTTGTAATTATCAGGCAGGAGCTGCTAGAACACAGTGTGTTTCTTGAGTTGAGGCCCCCTTTTGCATAGCTTTTGCAAAAGGCTGAAAGATTTGCACTAAGGTAACCCCTTGAGTTTTCCATACCTCTCATCTCAAAATATAATTATATACATTTCAACAGTAACACTATATATTTTCGAAACAAAAGGGATTCCAATATCAGTTACATTTCCACATATTGATTTGCATATATTTTTTTACTAGCTGTTATGCAAGAGAGGAAAAAAACACAGCAAGGGAGGGCTGAGAGACAGTAAGAAGCAAAGAAATTGAAAGACTGCTCGTGGTGATCAAGTCCGAGATATCACTGGAAAATTGGGCTGCACAACCAGACAGAGAAGAGACAGAAAAGGAAAGAATAGAACAGATCCTTGCATTTAAACACTTTCTCCATAACAACTGGGACAGGGTCCTATTCTACCTTGTCACACCGATGCACAGGTGTGGGATGTCACACCTGTCATTGAAGAACACCTCTCTGGTGGTTATCACGTCAGCCAGAAGGATCAGTGAGCTCAAGGCGCTTTTGGTGGAGTCTCCTTGATTTTCCACAGGAACAAGGTTGTCCTGCGCCCCAACCTTAAGTTCCTCCCAAACGTTATGTCAGAGTTTCACCTTAATCAAGTGATAAATCTTCTGGTGTAGTTCACCAATCACACCTCAGTGGCCGAGCACAGGCTCCATACTTTGGACCTCCAGCAGGCGCTTGCATACTACAAGGAGCACGCGGCTGGAGTTCGGGGAGAGATTCACCAGATATTTGTCACCTGCGCTGAAGCCGCATCTGGCAGACCAGCAACTAAGCAGACGATTGGCAGGTGGATTGTATCCTGCATCGACCTCTGCTATAGGTGGGGAGCCTGTTGGAGAGCTAAGGGCTCATTCCACCCTTCATACTGCTGCCTCGGTGGCTGCTTCCAGGGACATCCCTATCCAGGAAATCTGCAGAGCTGCTACCTGGAGGTCAGCACACACCTTCATGTCCCATTACCACATCGACTTCAAGTCATGCCAGGATGCTTGTTTTGGGGCCTCAGTTCTCCAGTCTCTGTTTCCGAAGTAGGAGGTGTGCGCCTTGCCTCCCTCCTCCCAGAGAACTGCTAGGACTCTACCAGATAGTGTGGATAGAACATCATATCCACGTCCCTAGAAAAACAGGTTACTCACCTGTAGCAGTAGATCTTCCACGTATTGGTCTCTTACAGTATGTAATTACTTCTGGGAGTTTCCAGCAGAGGGCTCTGTGACACGGCAACTCTTCTAGCAGTTTTGTACCCATGGACCGCCCACACATGACATCATCTTCCTGTGTAAGTGTGGGCGGTCCCTGGTATCCTCAGCTCATTTTCCTGCCATCTTCAGCTCGCACAGCAGCTGGTTCAACTTCTGTGTTGCAGTCATCGACGAGAATTGGATTACAAAAACGAATGTCTAAAGATTCTTAATCCAAACAAGCTTTATTTCATTCCTGCTGTTGCGGTAGGAAGATCTACTGCTTTGATAACCACCACACAGCTTGTGTAAGGTGTCTGGGACCCACACATGACACCAAATCCTGCAACTCCTGTCAGGAGTTTAATAGGGCAACCCGTCGACAACGGTTGCACAAAATTCAACATTTACTTACAGAGCAGAAATTCTCTGTGTTGGAGAACCAGGGGGCTCGTACCAAGGGCTCCCTCAGCTCTGGTTCTCATTCTCGACATGGTAAAGAGAGGGAAAACCCTCCTCTCATTCCCGACTGCGTCGCCCATCAGCGGACACTGTTTCTTTGCCTCCTCCATCAACAGAGCATCTTCCTCCAACTTCCTTGTCGACGAGGGCTCATACCCTCTCATCAACGGCACTTTCCAGCACTTTAAATACTGTGCAGGCTCTGCCTGCTCCATCGACGGGGGCTTATACCCTCTCGTCGACGATGCTACTTAGCATCTTAAATTCAGCCAAATACAAGGCTGCTCCATTGACGGCATCTGACATATTTAGTGAACATAATTCCATGGGCTCATCAACAAGATCCTGTATTCCACAAGGCAAACCAATGGCTTTTGCCTTACAGAATGCCCCTCCACCCTCACAGGTGGCATCTTATGGGGGTAAGTGGACAGAAACTGGGGCCCTGGTTTATTCTTCTCATGGTCGAGACCTGCTCACACTGCCCGTCTCATCCCCTCCATCACCCCATTGTCTCTCAACCCCCACTGCTTACAGCCCCTTCTTCCCAAGAACGGGACATCACCACGGTAGTGAAGCATGTCTTGCATGCCATGCGCCATTCCCAGCCCTCCGACCCAGAGAGCTAGAGGATCCTTTCCGGTCTTAATCTCCTCCGCCTAAAAGATTTCACTGTGACAGGAATATACTGCCACCCTGGTCTCCTCCTCCTAATATGGAAGACTATTTGTCAGATGAACTTGAATTGCCAGTGGATCTCCCCGGTGACATTGATGAAGAAGAGTTCCAAAATCTGGATTTCCCGAATCCGGAGACCCCCTACTCGGATGTCTCTTCCCTGGATGAGGGCCTGCTTATGCTAGCCACCACCTCTCCTCTGGATAACCCGACCTTTAGTGAGATGATGATTCAAATACAAAAGGTCATGGGATTCTCCACCACTGAACATGGCAAACAGCGTAAGGATATGGCAGAATATCTTGAACTGCCAGAGGAGCCAGCCTTAGTGGTGTCCCCACTGATTCTGACCTACCAGAATGCCATGCTGGCTACCTGGATTCAGCCGTACGCTATTACAGCTGTTCTCTGAAAAGCAGATCATTTATATCAGGCTCTCTTGGATCATCCCTTTCTGTCCACCATCCCAGAAGCAGATTCAGTGGTCATTACTGCCACTCATGATCATACTAAAAAACCCAAACACATAAGTTCCTTACCACCTGATAAAAAATCCAGAAGAATTGACTACCTGGGGAAAAAGGTTTTTGCCTCAGGCACCATGAATATTCGAATTTTAAACTATATGGGACATATGGTAAAATACCAACGTACCCTTGGGGCTTCAGACATGACATTATCAATAAACTTCCTCCTTCCCAAGAAAATGACAAGTTATTGGCAATGGTGTCCACTAGCAGTTCTATCTCCCGCCACCTACTCATGTCAGAATATGATGACATCGATACCTCCAGCCCAACTGTCAGCTACTGGAGTCTCTGTACGTCGCCATGCTTGGCTTCGCATTTCTAGTTTTGCTCCTGTTGTACAATATAAAGTAGCTAATGCACCCTTTAATGGGTCCAAACTGTTTGGGCCAGGTACTCAAACATTGTTAGATGACCTGCAGGCATCAGGCAGAACCCTTTGTACGGTACACGGCATGTACCATACTCCGCAGCCGACCTGTTGTATGCAATATTCCTCCTATTCCAAAAGAGACAGAAAATATAAGGCCTCTGACAGAGGTGGCTTTCGAGGTCATGCCCAAACAGCAAGAGGCAACGCCTCTGCCACCCTTGGCTCCTGTGCCCATCCCTCAGGAGGGGCCAGGCAACCCAGTACCCAATGACCTATCAGGGATTTCTCCTCACCTCCTCGACCAGGCCTTGGAGGCTGTAGGGGGTCGTTTTGCCCTCCATCTGGAGGCCTGGAAAAGGATCACTTCGGACAGATGTTCCCGACTACTTGAAAGAGCTTCTGGTTCCCTACACCCCTATGTGACAGCTCTGCTCGGCTGACATGGGGTTGCTGGAGATTCCGAGGGTTACTTTGAAATCTTCTGGGGCCTGCACTTTTGTGTTTGTGGCCCCTACCCTCTGGGATTCTCTGCCCCGTCAGCGCTGGAAGTGCATGACTGGTGGGGGTTTAAACAGGCACTTAAGACTTTTTTGTGGAGTCGGGCATTTCAAAACTGTTACATTTTAAATCGACTATTAATAAAATCATAACATTTTATGGAATGTGTCTTAATATTGTAAAGCGCCTTGCCACTTGAAAGGTGCTCAATGAAGAAAGGTTGTTGTTATTACTCCAGATCATCCATAAGGGACACACACTGGAATTTCTCTCCGCCCCACCCCCCTTCACCCCCTTGGGTAATCCATTATCTCCATATCATGTCCCTATCCTTCAAGAAGAATTGAAGGCACTTTTAGCTAAACAGGCTATCTTACCAGTGACCCTTCCAGAACATCAAACGGGATTTTGCTCCCACTTTTTTCTGGTACCCAAGCGAACCGTAGATCTCAGCCCAGTACTATTGATACATTCAGTTCAAACATTTTCGCATGATAACTCTAACTGCCATCATGCCTATCCTGAAAGGAGACTGGCTGTGTGCCCTGAATATGAAGGATGCCTACTTACATATCCCCATTCATCCTGCCCATCACAAATTGCTGCGCTTGACCTTCTGGGTCAAAACTATCAGTTTTGAGCACTCCCTTTTGGCTTCTCATTGGCCCCAAGAGTGTTCACCAAATGTCTAGCGGTGGTGGCAGCAGCCTTACGGAAAAGGGCATTAATCTTCCTTACCTAGACTGTGAACTCGGGATAGAGGCGCACTCAGACAAGATTAGCAGCAAAAAATGTATATTTATTTTAAACAGCGGACTTGTGTTTACAAAACAAGAAATAACAGATTCATAAGTTCAAATCAAGAGCTAGGAATAATTAACTCAGTTCAGGGTGGTATAGTCCACACCTTATCCGCACTAACAGAACCGAGGGTTTGTTTTAATATCTCCTCAACCAACCGGATTACTAGGGATACCCTGCTAAGCAAACAATTTTAAACACTCCCTTGTAGATAAAGGAAAAGAAAAAATAAGTCACAACCAGCTTATAAAAGCATTTCGCCATTTCTATGCCTGAACATTTCTTCGCGAGCAGCGTAGCTGCTCGAAGCGGGTAAACTTTACTGTAGCTCCACACTATCGCTAAATCTCATACCATTATTTTGTCTATTTTGCAACCTCATAATGCGAGGCTAAAAGCAGGGGAGATTAATATCGAAGCTGATATTCTTGCAGCACTGTAAATAAATATATAAACCATTCGGAGATGCAACAGCAACCAACAGAAGGAGAAATAAAACCTAGGGCTAGACCGCAATATCGCGGTCATTTAACACTATTGAACAAACCTATTGTTCACGAAGCGAAGCATAAAACCAGCTTCTATAACATCCTTGGGGCAGGATTCAATTAATTCCACTAAGGTAACCACAACTTTATTAAAGGTGTCCGAGGTACGGGGGTAACAAACAACTGACAAGACAGGGTAATATTTTCTTTTACAAAATGGGTGGCCAACCCAACAAAACAAGACATTAACAACAACAACTGACAAGAGAGGTTTGTACCTTCCAGACTATCCTTCAGTAAAAGTGGTACCTTACGTGAATGTCAACAAAATTAAAAAACACAAGGGAGAAAAGTGGTGGGGGGGGGCTCTCCATCACATTCCTCCCAACCCAGAACCAAACATGTCATGTTTGGTTAATAATGAGAGTAACAATATACTTGTCATCAGACCTCTTATTCAAAGAGATGGAGCCATAGCCCACCCTCACCAGGGCTCCACCTCGGGGTCCCTAATAAATACTAGAACTAGACTAAAAAAAAACTTCTAAAGTGAATCTAGTTCTCCTAGTGTTCATTATCTTTCTTTACCCCGAGGTCTGTTGACAGGTAGGAATGTCTCCCATGCCATACCTGGATAAGAAATACAGGTTACTCAGCTGTAACAGGAGTTCTAGGAATGGTATATGTTGTTCATCCACACTTATTGGCAGGTTCCTTGCCGCTTTAAATCTTGCCGGAAGGTCTTCAAGCTGGCTCCTCCCACCCACCCGGGTGGTAAAACTCTCGGCTCTGCCCCATGACGCTAGATCTGCCCGCTGGAAGCTCAGGTTGTGCGTCAATGAGGTCGGAGATTGTAGGATGAACAACATATACCATTCCTAGAACTCCTGTTACAGGTGAGAACCTGTATTTCTAGGACATGGATATGTTGTTCATCCACACTTATTGGCAGACTCCTAGCAGTTCTCCGGGAGGAGGGAGGGAGGCAAGGCACACCCCTACTTAGGGAATAAAGACTGGAGAACCGAGGTCCCAAACCAGCATCCCGCGTGACTCAAGGTCGATGTGGTAATGGGTAATAAAGGTGTGTGCTGACTTCCATGTAGCAGCCCTGCAGATTTCCTGGATAGGGACGTCCCTGGAAGCAGCCACCAATGCAGCAGTATGACGGGTAGAATGAGCTCTTATCCCTCTGGGAGTCTCCATGCCTGCCAACTTATAGCAGCGATCTATGCAGGAGGTGACCCACCTGCCTATCGTCCGCTTGGCTGCAGGTCTGCCAGGTGCGGCTTCAGCGTAGGTGACAAACAGCTGGCGAACCTCTCTCCCATTTCAGCGTGGCGCCTTATAATAGCGAGCGCCTTCTAGGGTCCAAAGTATGGAGCCTGTATTCGGCCTCCAGGTGTGATTGGGGTAGAACACCGCAGAGTCAACACCTGGTTAAGGTGAAACTCCGACACCACCTTTGGAAGGAATTTCGGGTGGGGGCGCAGGACAACCTTGTCCCTGTGGAAGACCAGGTAAGGAGACTCAATGCAGAGTGCCTGGAGTTCTCCCATCCTTCTGGCTGACGTGATAGCCACCAAGAAGGCGGTCTTCCACGACAGGTGAGAGAGTTCACACCTGTGCATTGGTTCGAATGGCTTGCCCATGAGCTTTGTCAGTACCAGCAGTAAATCCCACGGAGGTGGAGGTTCTCGCACCGGAGGGAAATGTGATCAAGGCCTTGAAAAGCGCCAGACCACTTCCTCCTGCGCCACCGACTGCCCCCGGCCCGCGCCTGTAAGCAGAGATGGCTGCCAGGTGCACCTTAGGGTCGCCGACCTAAGCCCTTGACTAGAAAGGGACCATAAATAGTCCAAAATGCTTGCCAAGGAACAGGAGGAAGGGTCCAAGCCCTTACTCTGACACCAAATGGAAAACCTCTTCCATTTGAAGGCATAGCATTTCCTGGTCGACTCCTACGGGACGCCCAACACATTGAGGACCCTCCGGAAAGACCCAAGGCCTGGAACTCTAGCCGCCAGGAACCAGGTCATCAGGTGCAGGGATTGAAGGTCCAGATGGAACACCTTCCTCTGATTGACTGAGAGCAGGTCCGGGCGAGCTGGAAGCTGCCTCGGGAGCCTGTAGCTGAGGTTGAGGAGATCTGGGTACCAGAACTGGCGGGGCCAGTCTGGGGCTATCAGAATCACCTGCGCCTTGTCCCTCCTTGTCTTGAGAAGCACCTTGTGAATCAAGGGAAATGGGGGAAAGGCGTAAAAGAGGCCCGGGGTCCACAGCCTCGAGAAGGCATCCCCCTGCAGCGAGCCCTGCTGAGGGGGGCGGGCATGAAACAGCCTCAGTTTCGCATTCTACTGGAGGCAAACAGGTCCACCTGAGGTGTGCCCCAGTGGGAGAACAGATCTTGTACTACCTCTGGCAGGAGAGACACTCGTGAGATGCAGCCCCTATCTGGCTCAGGGCATCGGCCAGAGTGTTGGAGGCTCCTGCCACATGAATGGCTAGGAGATCCGCCTCCAGGCTGCGCACGAGTGACCAAATGTGGAGAGCTTCCTTGCATAGAAGCATGGAGCGGCCCCGCCCTGGCGGTTCAGGTAGTACATGGTCGTGGTATTGTCCGCCTGACCTGACCACTTGACCCCGGAGGAACAGAGCAAAGGCGGTGAGAGCTAGGCAGACCGCCGGAGCTCCAGCAGGTTGATGTGGCATCGGACTCCGCGGGACCAGAGGCCGTGCACTCGGTGTTCCCCAGATGGGCACCCCAACCCAACAGAGAGGCATTGGTCGACAGAGAGACCGCTGCTCGGGCGGACAAACAGGATGCCCTCCTGCAGATGGGATGGAACGTCCACCACTGGAGAGCTGCCCACATCTCCTGGTCACTGTCACTAGCTGCTCCAATGGATCGCAGCCAGACCACCGGCTGGCCAGTCCCCACTGAAAGGGCGATGTGCCAGCGTGTCCAACGGACCACGCTTGGTACAGGCCGCCATGAGACCCAGGAGGCGAGGAAGTCCGGGTGGGAGCCGTATTGCCCAACCAGAAATGATTGGGCAAAGGAGGTAAGAACCTCGGCCCTGTCCGCCGGAGCCGTGCTCTGGCTCAAGAGACGAGCTCTGCCTGATGAACAGGGATCACCTGCTCTGCTCGAGTCTCGACTTGGCCTCGCTGATGAGAAGGCCGACTTGAGAGCAAACCTGGAGGGCCAGATCTCTGGACCGCCCACCTCCCGCCTGAGGGGCTGCTATCAGCCAATGCGTCCAGGAAGGGTACACCCGGACTCCCTCAGCGCCGAGAGGAATGCTGTCACCACTGCCATGCATTTGGTGAAGACGCGGAGCTGGAGATAAGCCAAGGGCATGGCTTGGAATCAAGAGGTGTCCTCCCGCCGAAAAGCGGAGGAATCTGGCGTGATGGACGGATGGGGACGTGAAAGAACGCTGCCCTGCAGGTCCAGAGAGCAGAACCACACGCCGTGTTCCAGAGATGGTATTATCTGCGCCCAGAGTGACCATTCTGAAGGTCCGAGACCTTAGGAACTTGTTCAGGCTCGTAGGCCGAGAATGGGCGCCAGCCCCCGTCTGCTTCGGACCAGGAATACCTGGACACGAACCCCTGATCTCAAAGGGGGTCCTCTACTCTCCATGATCACCTCCTTGGAGGAGGAGAGCGAGCGTCGGCTCGACGAGCCGCCAGTGAGGCTGCGATCTCGAGGTCTCCGAGGTGCACGGCTCAAAGGGCGGGGCCTGCCTCGAATTCTAGAGGTAGGCCTTTTCCCACCACCTTCAGTACCCACCTGTCCGTGTGGTAACAGCGGACCAGGCGGAAGGAAGTGTTCTGAGCCTGTCTTCCCACGGGGGGGTTCAGGGGTGAGGTGATAGGGATGGGGTGACACCCTCAGTCCGTCACTGGGCAGGCTTGGAGGAGGGACCGCTGAGAGACTCCTGGGCCTTTACTCCCTTCTTCCTGTTGGAGGAAGTCGACGGCTTAGGTTTGGGATACCAAGCTCGAGCCTGCTGGCCCTGACGCTGTTGGCCGGGCGCCATGGGGCATAGAAGCGACGAAGGCTTAGGCTATGGCTTAGTGGCCCTTTGTCCTTCTGAGCGGAAGAGACCGAGTCCAAGGTAGCATTGACTCGATCCTCTGCAGGTGACCTTCCATCCCAGGGTCGAAGAGGCCGTCCCCAAAGGGAACATCCATCAACTTGTGTGCGGCATCCAGGTAAAGGTGGATAACCCTGCCAGGCCCGACGACTTGATGGCCACTGTGCCACCACAGAGACCTGGACATGAGTCCTCGATGTCTAACGCAGTCTGGAGCTGCTGTTTAGCCACTGCCCTGCCCTGGTCCCGCACTCTGCCTGACCGTAGTCTGCAGATCTGCGGGAAGATGAGGGCAACCCATCCAGGGAACCCAACAGGGCGTGAGAAAAATGCGCTATGAGGACGGCCGAACTGGCCTGACGAAGGCCGAGAGGACGCAGCATAGACTTTTCGCCCGCATAATCCAATTTCTTGACCTTTGTCGGAGGTTTGTTCATTATCCTGGCGCTCGGCACGCCGAAAACGCCAGTCGGAACCAACCCCTCGGCCGAGGGGTGTTCCAAACCGGACAGGGAACCGGGGACCTGATACTTCCTGGCCAACCTGGCCGGGCGAGGGCAGGAAGCAGGAGCCGCCAAAGTTCCAAGGCCGGACCCACTATGGCTTCGCCACTGGAAAGGCCTCTGTAGAGAATACCTCGGTCCAGAATCTCCGTGAGGGGATACCTGGCCCGCTTAGGAAATGGGTTCGAAGCTTCATCCCGGTGGACCCGAGATGAGTCGGCAACCCTAAGAAGGACTGAGGGCTATCATTCATTGACTGCCTCCCGAGGACTCCAAGTCCTGCGCTTGGAGAAGAGGAGGAGCCATCATCGACTCCAGAAGAGTCCTCAAAGAGCTGCCTCGGCCTGAGCCACCCACCTGCCGAGGTTTATCGGGAGTGAGGGTGACAGACAGCCTATGGGGCAAACCCAAGGCTGACCGGTGAATTTTGGTCGGAGCCTCAACTAATGGCTGTGGAGGCGAGGTTCCACCAGAATCGGTGGGTAGCTGGAATTGTCGAACAACCGCCTGAGAACAGCCCCACCACAACGAGGGGTTGTTTCGCTGCCCAGTGACAGCTACTTACTGGCCGGGCACATCCGGCTTATTCGGTCAAAGGAGCTTCACATTGCTCCTTCGCATCTGACTAACTGTCAAGCCTCCTCGTCCGGTGGAAGAGCGGGCGCCGCTGGTTGTGGTGGATCGATCGCCATGTGGCGGATCGGGTTGGACCGCGAGGATGTCCGAGACCGAGAGTCTCGACTAAGGCGGAAGGCGAGGAGAAGTGTCGAACGCACTCTCGGTCGGACGATCCCACCGGTTGGCCCGAACCGGAGGCAGACGAGCCGACGGGATCCTCAACTCCCACCGTGAATCGAGGGATTCAGTTTTGTTTATATCTGGTTTTAACGGTGGTCGAGAAAATTGACCGTTGCCGATGGGAGTCTCGGTCAACTGGCCTGATGGGGACACCTGCGGCCAGTGACCGAGCTGAGGGTCAATCGGGTCAACTGTCGACAAGGGAGGGGATTCTCCGCCTCCCCAAGAGCGCCGATGGGGAGAGACTTACTTTGCCTCTTTTTGGACCTGGGCAAGGTCCCGACAGTTGACCTCACCTTCGTCGAGAGGGTCAGACAAAGCCCTAAAGAAGTCGGTACGAGGCACCTAGAGAGCGACAAATGTCGGAGCCGAGGTGGCTGCCCGCCACTCTCTCGGGCGATCATCTGCTCGAGTATTCCAGTTCGCCGGACACTGCCAATCGGCCCTTTAGATTTCACCAGTGAATTTTTCGGGCGCCTAGTTGTAATCAAGCACGTCTTCAAGGAACGAGGTCAAAAGGAAGAGTACAAGCCCAGGCTCGTGGTCGTGCTCAAGGCCCAGGCAGTAGACACACGGAGTGCGGACTGGTCTAGACATCTTCTTCGCAAGGCGGCTCCGAAAACCGGAGTCGATGTTCCATCGGCTTTAGGAGAGACCAAGTCTTTTAGCAAAACTTTTGATTTCAACTTTCAAGAATTAGGAACCAGTCTTAATCAGAGCGCGGTGAGGGAACCTAAGCCTGGGCGGTAAGGAAGATCTACAATATATGGAGCTGAGAGTTTTACCACCGGTGGTGGAGGACAGTTTGAAGACCTCCAAGATTTAAAGCGCATGGAACCTGCTAATATGTGGATGAATAATATATCCATGTCCTTGAAATTCCATATTATGAGCCAAACCTTCCTATATTTTATAATAAACTGTATGTTGCATTATAGTACCATCGATATGCGAGGGTTTTGTCCTTATTACATGAAGCTGGCATAAGGATTGTATCTATCTATACCAAACTTCCAATTTATAAATAAAACGAAAGCTTTATTGACCATTTTATGCTAGACTTTTCTTTTCAATAACAGAATAGTGTTTGTCCTTCATGTAATTTCTGGTTTCTGAACATTATAGATGCCTCGTCTTGATCCATCTGTGAGTACTGCCCTATACCGTGAGTAGAGGCGTCTGTTTGTATTATAAATGTTCAGAAAATCAGGAGTGAAACAGGTGAGAACATATTTTAGTTTTAGATTAGAATGCCCTTCACACCAGGTGTCCATTTTACTTTATCTGGTTTAGATTTTTATTAGATTGTCAAGCTAGTTATTGTAGAACAGGCAGGTATAAATCGTCATATGCCCAACTAGGCCTAAAACCCTCCAGCATCTTTTTTTTACTGGACGGGGCTATTGGTACCACTTCTTTAGTAATTTCTGGTTGTATTTTCCATTACCAATTTAACTCAGGTATTTGTTTCGTATTGCCAAAGAACATTTGGAAGGATTTATGGTTAACCATCAGATAGAGCTGATATTATAGTTTTAGATGCTGTATGTGTTTTCCCATGAGGCTGAATATTACTACATTGTCTGCAGCTGCTTTTACACTGTATGTGGTTGTAAGATGTCATCACTCGAACGAGCGGGGCACCCGTAGACCAAAAGGTATTACTGTAAATGGTATAGCTAATAGGTGTACTGAATGCTTTTTTCTTTTGGATCGAGGATTGCAATACCCCTTGTCAGGTCTAAGGTGCTACAACTAGTTGTTCAAACGGTCTATGATGTCATCTACTGTGGTATCGGGTAACAATCAAATTTAGACATCATGCTTAAACGCCTGAAATCACAAGTCTGATCTCCTTCCTTTTTCACTATAACCATGGGATTGTTCCATTCACTGTGGGAAGGTTCAATAATTCCCAGCTCAGCATTTTCCTAACTTTTGCAGCCTCATCCCATACTTTTTCTGTATCCTATGTTTTTGTCGAGGTACGGTATCGGGAACCATGATATGATGAACAGTACCATCAACCTTCTCGGTATGCCAGTAACAAGGTTCGGATGTCTAAATTTCAAAGTGAAGTTTGTTCAGTTGATAACGTGAGTTGATTCGTATTTCGAAAGATTACCCATATTTTCAACCTTCATAAGCTACCAATTCGATCAATGGTTGTGGAAAACTATAACTACAGGTAGAGGGTGTTCGCTCATCCATGGTTTGTAGATTCACATGGCATATCCTGTTTTAATTTTCTTTCTGGCATCAGCTGAATGTTACTGCCCATACATTTTACTGTTTTGTAAGGGCCTTGCCATCATAAGTAATTTGTTATCAGAGGATGGCAATAAAAGTAAGACTTATCACTGTGGCAAATTTAGATTTAGTTCCTTTATATACCTTTGTTTTGCTTGCTGTTGTAAGTTAGTCTGGGAGTTTTTTACATAAACCATTAACCTTGACGAATTGTTGCCAATATTCAGAGGTTCTGACATGTGTTTGCTTTTCTGTCTTCCATTCTCCTTTATTATATCTAAAGGGCTCTTGGGTTATGTCCAGATAGTAATCAACGAAACCCTAGTAGATGCCTGTACCCCTTATACAAACATCAAATAGGGTAGATATGTGCCATTTATTACCTTCCTGATGCTATTTTCTTAATATTTTTTCAATGTTTGATTGAACTGGTCATCAACCCATCAGTCTGAGGTGATAGGGTGTAGTGAAAATAGCTCACACCCAACGCCTGGTATAACCTCTGCTAGTAATTGTGGAGCAAAATTGGTACCCTATCAGTCAAAATAGTTTTTAGAATCCCCATATGACTGAAAATCTTTACCAACTCTTCTGCTATTCGAGTAGTAATGTAATTGAGGGAATGCCCTGATATTTTGTAGTGTAGTCTGCTACCACTAATATAGCGTTTCCTTCGTATTTTAGGTAGTGGCCCCATAATATCCATTGCAACTTTTCAAACATATTACTAACTAAAGTATTGTATGAGGTACTTTATCTTTCGCCTATTGCTGCTACTTGTTGACATTCAGGCAACTTTACAGTATTCGGCCACCTGTTCATGTATACCAGGCCAGTAAAACCTGTACAGTATGCTGTAACGTATTGTCTTTACCTAGTGGCTTGGTCGAGGTATATCATGGCAATAGACACAACTCTTCGACTGTATAGATCATCAATTGTTCACTATCTCCTGTATGAATTTGATATACCCTATGCCATAATCATTCTCAACTATATAATAGGGTTGGTGAGGTTCAGGAGTTGTTGGCATTACCTGTGGAAAAAGGGGCTAAGGTAACATTTTTTTTTTGTATAGTTACAAACTTTGCTAGGTAGTATATATTTCCAGACAACATATCCAGTCCAGTATCTCTTTGTCCATAAATGTGTTTTTCTTTTCGTGATTTACTTTCCTCGTGTTTGCCAACAGTCCCAAATACCTCCTCCCTCAAAAGGGAAATAGGTGTCCCAACTCTTTTCTTGCTTCCTTGTGCCCGAGTGGTAACTGCTCCAGCATTTGTATTAATAGAGCTTCATGAAAGTAGTCATGGCCAATTATTACTGAACCTGTAAAGAGGGTACTATGCCTATTTTCATTTTGAGTAATGTCCCATTATTTGAATTCCATTTTCACGGGTACCAGATGTCTCCATGTATATTTGTCTCTGTGTTGGTTCCTAGTTCTGGTTTCCACCAAAGCATCATGTACTTGTGTGCTTGTTGCCAGAACCACAAGACTGAGACTCTTTCCTCCGATCTCCGTTGTGTGGTGACATATCATCGGCCCTGTTAGCCAGGACTAGGGATGAATTGACTCTACCTTTTTCTTTGACACCCAGCACATGTCCTTGGCTTACATTCATGACATATAATATCGTGGCAACTTTACTTATCTTACTATATTCTTTACCCCAGGAACACCACTAGTTTGGCCACTGGTGTAATAGGGGCCTTATTACAGCTGAAGTACTCTCGGTTTATAATGTCCTAGGCTGAGGCCTAGCAGTCAGATAGTTCTCAGCTTAGTTTATAGCTGCCTCGAAGTTTTGTGTGTTCCTGACCCGTGAATCGTACATCTTGGGCAAAACACGAATAAATTGTTCCAAGATCATACTTTGTGACGAAATAATGTTTTTGTGTTGGGTTGTAACCACTCAACAACATGAAGTCTCTATATGACAATTGTAATGAGTCCCCATCTTCGAACTGTTCGAGGTGAAATAGTTAACTTTCCATGCAAGCATGGACCTCGACAAGTCAAGTGCTCTGTCTATCTTCAAACATAAACTGTCAGGCTTTTTATCTATCTCACTGAACAGTCGCCCGAGATTTCTCCTGCTCGTTCATTTTGTTGGTTTAGATTTATTGGTTTTCAACCGAATTATACCGCAACCGGTCGGTTCAAGCTCTGTCTGTGTAATGTGGTACAGATAGTTTATTTTCTGTGTGAACCTGTAACATTTATCGTTCGGATTGAATGATCAGATTGTGCTTAAAATTGTTGGTCTTTTAGAGTGTGTTCTGTTCTATCGGTTCTAAAAACGATTTCATTACGCTTTTTTCCACGGCACTGGATACTGTTGAATCTATACAAGAGTCTTGTTTGGTTGATTGCCATAATGGGCGGGTTTGGTTAGGCTACTATGTCTGAGGAAACCCAAAGAAAACCGGGCTCACTGGGTTTCAACACTAGTGTCTGTGGGGAAGCCATGGTATGACCTCACCACCTGTGTCTATTGTCTGGGTTTGACCACCTCAGTGCAGACTGTTGATTGTAAGAATTTCTCTGCTGCCTCAGGAGAAAGAGTTGGTGGTTTGGAAAGGAGGCCAAAAGTCCGCTGACCCGATGTTGTCCGGTTCGGTTCCAACCGAACTAGAGGGAAGTGCCTCTGACCAGGGCGACACTGGGAACGGGCAGCTGGCTCTGGCGGAGCCGTTCCTGTGGATCGAAAGTCAGCTGGTGGAGCCAAAGTTCTCTCTCCAACCGCTGAAGAAATAGCTACAATCCAATTGTCCAGTCTTTTCCCTGAAACATGATTGAACTGCACCATCAGGAGGTGTTTGTCGCCGTGTTCCACTGTTCTGGATTATGATTTTGAGGAATTTATGAACCATGGAGGGGAAGAGGAGGTGAGGAGTGAATATGGTTTTGAAGACCTGATGTGCTCATTGAACCGACACCTCCAGACAGGCCTTTAGGGGTTTCTTTCCCCATGCTCTCTGAGTCTCTTTCATTTTATGTTTTATGTGTTGTTGAACTCCAGCCCTGATGAGGAAGCTGAGACCAAGTGAGCTTAACTATGTAGAAATGATGGATATTCAGAGTCTGACTGTCATTCTCGCATAAATCTTTCGAAGAGACAGTAAAAGTTTTAAAACCTCACACTATACCTTCTGTTGATAAAAGGATGGACAAGAGGTATACTTATCAGTTTGATATGAGTTCCTCACAGCAATGCAGCCATGTGGGAGTAGTGCAGGCTGCAGCTCAGACAAGGCAACATTCCCCAGCTTCCCACCCTCCTGAGGAGGACTCTAGAATATGCTATGGCAAAGAAACAGCACAGCATCCGGGATCTGACAGGCAAATTATATATTTATGCTGCTAGATAATGGAACCAGATGGATACTGTGCTGGTTGTAAAAACAAGTCCCTGACTAGCTGCCAGGAGTTGAACAGGTGGTTAGAGATGGTTGAGTATCTAAGGTGCAATTTCATGGCAGTATCAATGATGTGTCATCAAGAGTATACATATGTGTACTGAGAATGGCTTGCTCAGATGTATACCCTGTCACAGGATACCGAACTATGTCATGATTTTCCTTGTTGGGAACTCTGGGAGCAAACAGAGAATTACATGAAGAAAATGGATTATTACAGGACCACCTATAGGTGCACAGGCCATGGAAGGCAGGCCACCTCAGAAGCAGCTTCCCACAGGGCAGGCCTTTCAGGCTTTTTACCAAGCCCAAGCCTCCTTCCGCTTTATGCCCTGAGGGGTTTCTTCAGGAGAGGCAGACGGGTTCAAGCAGGCCTCTACCTCAACCCAAAGCCTCTGCTGCAGGCACCTGATGGGGTAGCTAGGCCGATTCTTTCTCACCAGGGGCAGGCTGGCTTACTGTCCAGGACTGGAAGTCTCAACGCCAGACAAGGGGTCCTAAGTAGTAGTCAGGGATTGCCTCAGCTCAAAACAAGATGAGAACCAGATCTTTCCACCTGCATTCATCAGAGGCACTTGCCCTAGAGGCAGAGGTCTCACCCTCCTCGCTTCTCAGAGCCGCGGAAAGGGTTCCTCCCTCACACTAGGAGCAAAGGTTTGTACCCCAGGTACTTCCTTACCCCAAAAAGACAGAGAATGGCGGCCCATCCTGATCTCAGATACTAAACAAGCACCTTTAAAACCAAAGTTCAAAAAGACTCTGGGAATTATTTCATCTCTAAGTCCAGGGGACTGGCCAGTGTCCAGGACCCCATGATACCCATTCCCACTCATCAGAAGCTCCATCAGTACTCGGGTTCGAGCTGCCCTCAGGCCACGTTCAGAGCAATGCCCTTGGCCTCACCTGCTCCAAGTATTCACCAAATGCCTGCAGTAGCAGTTGTATGCCTAAGAAGGCAAAATTGTTATCGCTCTTACCTGGACGATTGGCTCATAGTAGGCCAGTCCCCAGACCAGGTCATCTTACACCTTCAGGTAATCAGCAACTGCTACTTCCTAGGTTTTCTGAATTTCAAAGTCATTCTAGAGCCGTCCAGCTCCTAACCTCATAGGCGAGAACTGAACGCACAGGAAGCCAGGGCTTCCCTCTGGACAGGTAAAGACCCTGTCCCCCTGGCTCCTCATTCACCCTGCAGGTCTCTGACCAAGGGATTTTTGCAGCCCTAGGACACATGGCTGCTTCCACAGCAGTAGTAAGGAGTAAGATTTCGGATGAGGACATTCAGTTCCATTTCAGAGCTTTTTGGTCCAAAAGAAAGGATCTCTCACTGTTGATCCTAGTAACCTAACCTGATCAAGCTCACAGTGGTGGTAGATCAGAGCAACTGAGACAAGGAGTCTTTGTCACCAGTCTCCCTCATCCTTACCACGGATGCATCCCTTGGGGTGGGGGCTCACATGGCCACCTCACTGCCTGGAACTGTGGTCCCCCAGGAACTTCTGCCCACATCAACCTGTTGAGCCTTAGTGTTTTTCGCACTTTGTTTTCTCCCATCTGTTCAGAACAAATTGTACAGGTCAGAACAGACAACACCACTACAATGTGGTATATCACAGGTAAGGGGCACTGGGTCACGGCCTTGTGCACTGAAGCCATGAAGGTGGTCTCTGGCTTACTCCTGAACACCTCCCTTATGGTAGTTCACCTCCAGGCAAGGACAATGTCCTGCAGATGCTTAGAGAATTTCTAGGGCCACTAGTGGTCCCTGGATCCCTGGTTCTGGGTGGAGCCAGATGGGGCACCCACAGATAGATTTTTTGCAGCCCTGACAATCATGAACTTCCTCTCTTTGCTGCAGGCCCTCAGTCTGGGCTCAGTCCTCTGGATGCCTTAGTCCTCAGTTGGGAAGGAAGCTTTTCATGCTTCCTCCTTCCTCTCCTGTTCAAGTCAGATCCCAATCCTGCATGGTCATTCTGATTGCCCCGTGGATTAGCCATACAACCCGGTATACACTCACTGTCCTTAGTAGTTTATCCCTGTGCTTCCCAGGAATACAATGTTAACCTGCTTGTAGGGGTTTGGCACTAATCTCAAATCTTCAATTCAAGGCCTGTTCTTGAAGAGTTAGAGTTTGTTGACCCACACCTCTCACAAGGCTTATTGATATGTTGAAGTCTTTAGAAGCCTTCCACTGGGCTACTATAACCCAAATGGAAAGTTTTTCCATGGTGTTCATACATATTTCCTGACTTGCTGATTACCCACAGTCCTGATTATTTGTCCATCTGAACACTTTGGTTGAATTGGCTACTTCTGAAAGTGTTTGGCTGTGTTGCTTATTTCAGCAGGTAACTCTTCTCTTCAACTCACCCTGTATTTTCCAAGTTTTTAAGGGATTGTTTTACCAACCTCCATTCAGGATCCTGCCCTGCCTGATCTAATGTTTGCATTGCTCAGCTTATAACCCCTTTGAGCCTTTTGTTCAGCTGAGCTTAAGTACTTGACTTGAAAACTGTGTTTGGTAGCTATCACTCTGTCAGACGATAAGTTAATGTGTTGTCAGTGGAGCCGATTTTATCTCCTCACAGAGATAAGGTAGTCCCCGGCTATTAGAGTTCCTGCCAAGGTGGTTTCAGATTTCCACCTAATCAGGTCTATCTTCCAGTGTACTTCATCGATCATTCTTCCTCTGGTGAGAGGAGGCTGCAGCCTAGATGTAAGAGGTCTTTAGTTACTACAGAGTGTACGGTGGTCACAGGTTGACTCCTCAACTGTTCCTCACTTATGGTGAGGTTGGTAAGGGAGCCTGCCACTAAAGATCCATTGCCAGGTGGATTCTCTTGTATCCAATTCTGTTACGAAACGGGGTGGGGTTCCTCCTCAGGCCTGAGGGCTCACTCACAGAGGCACAGTTCCTCACCTTCGTCGAGAGGGTCAGGACAAAGCCCTAAAGAAGCCGGTACGAGGCACCCAGAGAGCGTGACAAATGCCGTGAGTCGAGGTAGTAGCTGCCCGCCAGCCTTCTCTTGAGGGCGATCATCTGCTCGAATATCCGCAGCCCGCCGCTGACACTGCCAATCGGCCTCTTTAGATTCTTCACCAGTGAATTTTTCGGGCGCCTAGTTGTAATCGGGCAGCACGGTCTTCAAGGGACGAGGTCGAAAAGGAAGAGCACAAGTCGCAGGCTCATGGTCGGCCTGGCGCCCAGGCAGTAGACACGGAGTGCGGATCCGCCCTAGACATCTTTCTGCTCCGGCAAGGGCACCTCCGAAAACCGGAGTCGATGGTCCATCGAGCATTTAGGAGAAGAAGACCAAGTCTTTTTAGCAAAACTTTTGATTTCAACTTTCAAGAATTAGGAACCAGTCTTAATCAGCAGCGCGTTAAGGAGGGAACCTAAGCTTTCCAAGCGGGTAAGGAAGATCTACAGCTATGATGGAGCTGAGAGTTTTACCACCGGGTGGGTGGGAGGAGCCAGCTTGAAGACCTTCCGGCAAGATTTAAAGCGGCAAGGAACCTGCCAATAAGTGTGGATGAATAACATATCCATGTCCCTGGAAATCGGCGTTATTATGAGCCAAACCTTTCCGATATTTTATAATAAATCTATAAGGTTGCATTGCGAGGTACCATCGCATTATGCGAGGGTTTTTGTCCTTCATTACATGAAGCCAGCATAAGGGATTGTGATCTATCCATAATTCAAACTCTCGACCCCATAAATAAAAACGTAAAGCTTCTATTGACCATTTTATGGCTAGACTTTCCTTTTCAATAACAGAATAGTGTTTGTCCCTTTCATGTAATTTCTGGCTTATGAACATTATAGGATGCTCTTCGTCTTGAACCATCTGTGTGAGTACTGCCCCTATACCGTAGTTAGAGGCTCTGTTTGTAATATAAATGGTCGAGAAAAATCAGGAGAGTGCAAAACAGGTGAGGAACATATTTTAGCCTTTAGATTACAGAATGCCTCTTCACACTCAGGTGTCCATTTTACTTTATCTGGTTTAGATTTTTTTATTAGATCTGTCAAGGGTCTAGCTATTGTAGAACAGGCAGGTATAAATCGTCTATAATGCCCAACGAGGCCTAAAACGCACTCTAGCATCTTTTTTTTGCTACTGACTGGGCCATTATACCACTTCAACTTTAGTAATTTCTGGTTGCTTTTCCATTACCAATTTGGAACCCTAGGTATTTTGTTTCCTGCATTGCCAAAGAACATTTGGAAGGATTTATGGTTAACCCATTCAGATAGAGCTGATAATATAGCCTTTAGATGCTGTATGTGTCTTCCCATGAGGGGCTGAATATTACTACATCGTCTGCAGCCATGCGTTATACACTGTATGGTTGTAAGATGTTGTCCATCACTGTTGAACGAGCGGGGCACCATGTAGACCAAAAGGCATTACTGTAAAATGGTATAGCCAACAGGTGTACTGAATGCTTTTGTCTTTTGGATCAGAGGATTTCCAATACCCCTTTGTCAGGTCTAAGGTGCTGATGTAACGAGCTGCTCAAACGGTCTATGATGTCATCTATCTGTGGCATCGGGTAAAATCAAATTTAGACATCATGCTTAAACGCCTGAAATCAAGCAAAGTCTGATTCTCCTTCCTTTTCTCTACTATAACCATGGGACAGTTCCATTCACTATGGGAAGGCTCAATAATTCCCCAGCTCATGCATTCTTCCCTTAACTTTGTACACAGCCTCATCCCATACTTTTTTCTGGTATCCTATAAGCTTGTCGAGGTACGGTATCGGGAACCATGATATGATGAACAGTACCATCAACCTTTCCGTCATGCCAGTAAATAAGGTTCGGAAGGGTTCTAACAGTTTGCAAAGTGGAAGTTTGTTCAGCTGATAATGTGAGTTGATTCGTATTTCAGAAGATTACCCATATTTTCTAACCTTCATAAGCTACATCTAATTCGACTCAATGGTTTGTGGAAAACTATAACTACAGGTAGAGGGTGTTCGTTTCTATCCATGGTTTCATAGATTCACATGGCATATCCTGTTTTAATTTTCTTTCTGGCAATTCAGCTGAATAGTTACTGAGCCCATACATTTTACTGTTTTGTAAGGGCCTTGCCACTTCATAAGGTAATTTATTATCAGAGGATGGCAAAAAAAGTAAGACTTTATCACCTGTATAAATTCTTTAGATTTAGTTCCTTTATCATAGTACCCTTTTTGCTTTGCTTGCTGTTGTGTTAGTCTGGTGAGCTTTTTTACATAAACCATTTAACCTTTGACGAATTGTTGCCAATACTCCAGAGGTTCTGACATGTGTTTACTTTTCTTGTCTTCCCATTCTTCCTTTATTATATCTAAAGGGCTCTTGGGTTGTGTCCAGATAGTAATCGAACGGAGAAACCTAGTAGATGCCTGTGGTACTTCCTCTAAGCAAACATCAAATAGGGTAGATATGTGTCCCATTTATTACCTTCCTCTGATGCATTCTTTTCAATATTTTTTTCAATGTTTGATTGAACTGGTCGACTAACCCATCAGTCTGAGGGTGATAGGGTGTAGTGAAAATAGCTTCAATACCCAACGTCTGGTATAACCGCTGCAGTAATTGTGAGCAAAAATTGGTACCCCTATCAGTCAAAATAGTTTTTAGAATCCCCATATGACTGAAAATCTTTACCAACTCTTCTGCTATTCTGGGAGCAGTAACTGTACGAAGGGGAATTGCCTCAGGATATTTTGTAGTGTAGTCTGCTACCACTAATATGAAGCGGTTTCCCTTCGTACTTTTAGGTAGTGGCCTCATAATATCCATTGCAATCCTTTCAAACATATTACTAACTAAAGGCATTAGTATGAGGGGCACTTTCATCTTTCTCGCCCACTGCTGCTACTTGCTGACATTCAGGGCAACTTTACAGATTCGCCACCTGCTCATGTATACCAGGCCAGTAAAACCTGTACAGTATGGCTGCAACGCACGGTCTTTACCTCAAATGGCCTGCGTAGGTATATCATGGGCAATAGACAATAACCTCTTTCGGAACTGTATAGGGACCATCAATTGTTCAGCCATCTCCCTGTATGTGAATTCGTACATACCCTATACAATAAATCATTCTCAACTATATAATAGGGTTGGTGAGGTTCAGTGGGAGTTGTTGGCATTACCTGTGGAAAAAAAGGGGTCAAGGTAACATTTTTTTTTTTGTATAGTTACAAACTCTTTGCTAGGTAATACACATTTTCCAGACAACATATCCAGTCCAGTATCTCTTTTAGTCCATAAATGTGTCTTTTCTTTTTCGTGATTTACTTTTCCTGTCTTTGCCAACAGTCCCAAATACCTCCTCCTCAAAAGGAAATAGGTGTCCCAACTCTTTTTCTTGCTTCCCTTGTGCCCGAGTGGTAACTGCTCCAGCATTTGTATTTAATAGAGTCAAAATATGAGTAGTCATGCCCAATTATTACTGGAACCTGCAAAGAGGGTACTATGCCTATTTTCATTTTGAGTAATGTCCCATTTATTTGAATCTCCATTTCTCTTAATGGGTACCAGTGGATGTCTCCATGTATACATTTGACCCCTGTGGTTGGTTCCCCTAGTTCTGGTTTTCCCACCAAAGAAGCATGTATCAGTGTCTGCTTGCTGCCAGAATCCACAAGACCAGAGACTACCTTTCCTCCGATCTCCACAGTGGTGACATAATGGCCCCAGTTAGCCAGGACTAGATGAATTGACTCTACCTTTTCTTTGGACAGAATCTAGCAATATGTCCTTTGGCTTTACATTCATGACATATAATATCGTGGGTGAATCCTTTACTTATCTTACTATATTCTCACCCCAGGAACACCACTCAGTTTGCGCCACTGGTGTAATAGGGGCCTTATTACAGCTGAAGGATCTCTCGGTTTATAAATGTCCTAGGGCGTTGAGGCCTAGCAGTCAGATAGTTCTCAGCGAGTCTTATAGCTGCCTCGGAAGTTTCAGGGCCGTGTTCCTTGACCCGTAACTGTACATCTTGGGGCAAAACACGAATAAATTGTTCCAAGATCATACTTTCTGTGATTTGTACTACCGTTCTTGTGTTGGGTTGTAACCACTTCAAACAACATGAAGTCTTGCTATATTATGACAATTGCAATGAGTCCCCATCTTCGAACTGCTCCGGAGGTGAAATAGTTAACTTTCCATGCAAGCATGGACCTCTGAGCGCAAGCTCGGTTAGAAGGCTCTGTCTGATCTTCAAACATAAACTGTCAGATTCTTTACTCCATCTCACTGAACAGTCGCTCCGGAGATTTCTCCTTCTGCTCTGTTCATTTTGTTGGTTTAAAAGTATTTTATCGGTTTTCAACCGAAATTATACCGCAACCGGTCGGTTCAAGCTCTGTCTGTGGTAATGTAAGTAATAGATAGGTTTTACATTTGTTTTTCTGTGTGGAACCTGTAACATTTATCGGTTCGATTGAACCGATCAGATTGTGCTTAAAATTGGCAGTCCTTTTAGAGTGCGGTTCCTGTTCTTATCGGTTCTAAAAACGGATTTCATTACGCTTTTCCACGCACCGTGACACGTTGGGAACCCATACAAGAGTCTTGCTTTGCGGATTGCCATAAATGGGCAAGTTTGTTAGGGCTGGCATTATGTCTGAGAAACCCAAAGAAAACCGGGCCCACTGGGTTTCAACACTGTGGTGTCTGGGGAAGCCTTTGCTAAGGCTGACCTCACACCACCTGTGTCTATTGTCTGGGTTTGACCACCTCAGTGCAGACTGCCAGATTTGTAAGAATTTCCCTGCTGCCACCATAGAGAAAAGAGTTGGTAGGCTCAGGAAAGGAGGCCAAAAGTCCGCTGACCCGATGGTTGGCCCGTTCGGTTCCAACGAACCAGAGAGGAGTGCCTCTGACCAGGGCGATACTGGGAACGAAGAGCTGGCTCTGAGGAGCCGTTCCTGCAAAAGGACTAGAAAGTCAGCTGTGTGGAGCCAAAGTTCTCTCTCCAACCGCTGAAGAAATAGCTACAATCCAATTGTCCAGTCTTTCCCTGGTACCTGACTGAACCGCACCATCAGGGAGGTGTTTTGGTCTGGCTGGGTTTAATCGGGTTCAAGATTATGATTTTGAGGAATTTTATGAACCATGGGAGGGGGAAGAGGAGTATGAGGAGAGTGAATATGGTTTTGAAGACCTGGATGTGCCCATTGAACCGGACACCTCTCCAGACAGACCTTTAGGGGTTTCTCCTCCAAGGCTCTCTGAGTCCCCTTCTCATTTTATGTTTTATAAAAAGGTTGCTGAAACTCTCCAGCTCCCTGATGAGGAAGCTGTTGATGACCAAGAGGAGCCGAACTATGTAGAAATGATGGATATTCCAGAGTCTGAGACTGTCTATTCCTCGGCATAAATCTTTTCGGAAGCAGACAGTAAAAGTTTTAAAAACTCCTCACACTATACCTTCTGTTGATAAAAGGATGGACAAGAGGTATACTTTATCAGGCTCTGATACGGAGTTCCTCACACAGCAATGCAGCCATGTGGGAGTAGTGCAGGCTGCAGCCTGTGACAAGGCAAATATTCCCCTAGCTTCCCACCCTCCTGAGAAGGACTCCAGGAAGATTGATGCTATGGCAAAGAAACAGTACATGGCAGCATCCTTGGGACTCAGACAGGCAAATTATATGGCTTATGCTGCTAGATACCAGAAATCCAGATGGGATACTGTGCTGGCTGTAGCAAAACAAGTCCCTGACTAGCTGGCCAGGGAGCTGGAACAGGTGGCTAGAGATGGTATTGAGGCATCTAAGGTGCAATTTCATGCTGCAGTAGACTCTAATGATGTGTCATCAAGAGTCATGGCTACATATGTGGCACTTCGCAGAATGGCTTGGCTCAGATGTACTCCCTGTCACAGGATACCCAGTCTAAGGCCATGGATTTTCCTGTTGTGGGCAACTCTCTGGGGAGCAAACAGAGAATTACATGAAGAAAATGGATGAATACAGGACCACCTATAGGAGTGCACAGGCCATGGAAAGGCAGGCCACTCCTCAGAAGCAGCTTCCCAAGGGCAGGGGCAGGCCTTTTCATAGGCCTTTTTACCAAGCCCAAGCCTCCTCTTCCGCTTATGCCCTGAGGGGGTTCTTCAGAGGGAGAGGCAGACGGGGTTCAAGCAGGCCTGCTTCTACCCTTCAACCTAAAGCCCCTGCCAAGCAGGCACCCTGATGGGGTAGCCAGGGCGATTCTTCTCTACCTACTGTAGGGGGCAGGCTGGCTTACTTTGTCCAGGACTGGAAGTCTCTAACGTCAGACAAGTGGGTCCTGGAAGTAGAAGCCAGGGACTGGTTCTCAGCTTCAAAAAATTTCCAAAGATGAGAACCAGATCTTTTCCACCTGCATCTCCATCAGAGGCACTTGCCCTAGAGGCAGAGGTCTCTACCCTCCTCGCTCTCAGAGCCGTGGAAAGGGTTCCTCCCCTACACCAGGGCAAAGGTTTGTACCCCAGGTACTTCCTTACCCCAAAAAAGACAGGAGAATGGCGGCCCATCCTGGATCTCAGATACTTAAACAAGCACCTTTTAAAACCAAAGTTCAAAATGGTGACTCTGGGAATTATTTTACCCTCTCTAAGTCCAGGGGACTGGCTAGTGTCCGTGGACCTCAAGGATACCTACTTCCATATTCTCATCAGAAGCTCCCATCGAAAGTACCTCCGGTTCGAGCTGCCCTCAGGCCATTACCAGTTCAGAGCAATGCCCTTTGGCCTCACCTCTGCTCCAAGGGTATTCACCAAATGCCTGGCAGTAGCAGTTGCATGCCTAAGAAGGCAAAAAATTGCCATCGTTCCTTACCTGGACGATTGGCTCATAGTAGGCCAGTCCCCAGACCAGGTCATCTTACACCTTCAGGTAACTCAGCAACTGCTTACCTCCCTAGGTTTCCTTCTGAATCTCTCAAAGTCAGTTCTAGAGCCTGTCCAGCTCCTAACCTTCATAGGCGCAGAACTGAACGCACAGGAAGCCAGGGCCTCCTCCTCTGGACAGGGCAAAGACCCTAGTCTCCTGGCCTCCTCATTCACCCTGCAGGTCTCTTGACCAGCAAGGCATTTTCTGCAGCTCCTAGGACACATGGCTGCTTCCACAGCAGTGGTAAGGAGCAAGATTTCAGATGAGGGACATTCAGTTCCATTTCAGAGCTTTTGGTCTCAAAGAAGGATCCTCTTACCAAGTTGATCCTAGTAACTCGAACCCTGATCCAAGCCTCACAGTGGTGGCAGGATCAGAGCAACCTGAGACAAGGAGTTCCTTTTGTCACTCAGTCTCACTCCTTAATCCTTACTACGGATGCATCCCTCTTGGGGTGGGGGGCTCACATGGGCGACCTCACTGCCCAGGAACTGTGGTCCCCCCAGGAATCTCTGCTCCACATCAACCTGTTGGAGCTCAGAGCAGTTTTTCTAGCACTTTGTTTTCTCCAGATCTGTTCAGAACAAAATTGTACAGGTCAGAACAGACAACACCACTACAATGTGGTACATCAACAAGCAAGGGGGCACTCGGTCTACGGCCTTGTGCACTGAAGCCATGAAGTTGTGGTCTCTGGCTTACTCCCTGAACACCTCCCTTATGGTAGTTCACCTCCCAGGCAAGGACAATGTCCTGGCAGATGCTCTCAGCAGAATTTCTCAGGGCCATCACGAGTGGTCCCTGGATCCCCTGGTTCTGGGAGTGGTATTTGCCAGATGGGGCACCCCACAGATAGATCTTTTTGCAGCTCCAGACAATCACCAACTTCCTCTCTTTTGCTGCAGGCCCCCAGTCTTGGGCTCAGTCCCTCTGGATGCCTTAGTCCTCAGTTGGGAAGGGAAGATTCTCTATGCCTTCCCTCCCTTCCCTCTCCTGTTCAAAGTCAGATCCCAATCCTGCATGGTCATTCTGATTGCCCCGGATTAGGCCATACAACCCTGGTATACACTCCTACTGTCCTTAGCAGTCCATCCTCCCTGTGCCTTCCCAGGAATCACAATCTGTTAACCTGTGCCCAGGGAAGGGTTTGGTACCCGAATCTCAAATCTCTCAATCTCAAGGCCTGGTTCTTGAAGAGTTAGAGTTTGCTGACCTACACCTCTCACAAGGCGTAATGGATATATTGAAGGCTTTTAGGAAGCCTTCCACCAGGGCTACTTACAACTCCAAATGGAAAAGCTTTTCCATGTGGTGTTCAGAAAAGCATATTTCCCCAGACTCTGCTGATTTACCCACAGTCCTGGATTATTTGGTCCATCTGAACACTTTGGGGCTGAGACCAGCTACCCTGAAAGTGCATTTGGCAGCTGTGTCTGCTTTATTTCAGCAGGTAAACCTCTTCTCTTCAACTCACCCTGTATTTTCCAAGTTTTTAAGGGATTGCTTCACACCAACCTCCATTCAGGGATCCTGCCCTGCCTGGGATCTTATAGTTTGCATTGCTCAGCTTATGCAACCTTTGAGCCTTTGTCTTCAGCTGAGCTTAAGTACTTGACTTGGAAAACTGTGTTTCTGGTAGCCATCACCTCTGCCAGACGCATAAGTGAATTACAAGCGTTGTCAGTGGAGCCGGATTTTATCTCCTTTCACAGAGATAAGGTAGTCCTCCGGACTAATAGAAAGTTCCTGCCTAAGGTGGTTTCAGATTTCCACCTTAATCAGTCTATATCTCTTCCAGTGTACTTCACTGACCATTCTTCCTCTGGTGAGAGGAGGCTGCACAGCCTAGATGTGAAGAGAGCCCTTAGTTACTACATAGAGTGTACCAAGGGTCACAGGTTTGACTCCTCAACTGTTCCTCACTTATGGTGAGGTTGGTAAAGGAAGCCTGCCACTAAAGATCCATTGCCAGGTGGATTGTCTCTTGTATCCAATTCTGTTCACGTAAAACTGGGTAAGGTTCCTCCCTCAGGCCTGAGGGCTCACTCTACCAGAGGCACAGCTGCTTCTCTGGCTGCTGCCAGAGACATCCCTATTCTAGAGATATGTCAAGCAGCTACCTGGAAAACAGTTCACATTTTACCAAGCATTACTCCTGGACATCCAGGCCGGAGAGATGCTCGGTTTTGCACAGCTGTCCTTCAGAGCCTATTCCCTAAGTAGGTTCTGTCCCTCCTCCATGGGGTACTGCTGTGTAGTTGCAATTGTCATAATATAGCAAGACTTCATGTTGTTTGAAGAAAAAATGACTCACCTTAGTAATGTTGTTTCTTCTAATGGAGTCTTGCTATATTATGACCTCCCTCCCTCCCTGCCTGCCCCTCTCAGAACCTCTGTTTTGGGATGTGGGTGGGCATTACAGTGTTGGCACTTTATTTTTGCCACCTTGTTGTTTTCATCCTTCTTTTGGGGTGAATTGGTGTTGTGTTTTTCATTTCTTTTGGGTCGCATGACTTGAGTCTTTGTTTGAGACCAAGAAGTGTGTGTTTATGTTAGTAGCCAGTTGGCTAGTGTAGGTTTACAGCTTCCACACAGAGCCTTAGTGAGTTTTAGCTCATAAAGATCTGACAGTTTATGTTTGAAGATCAGCAGACAGCCTTCTAACCAAGCTCGTGCTCAGAGTTCCATGCTTGCATGGAAAGTTAACTATTTCACCTCCGGGGCAGTTCGAAGATGGGGACTCACTGCAATTGTCATAATATAGCAAGACTCCATTAGAAGAAACAACATTACTAAGGTGAGTAATTTTTTCTTATGACACAAGTCTTTTAAATGAGTATATAGGTCTTGAGGGGTTTCAGCAGATTGAAATTTATAGGCTCTGAAACGTTGTCTATAAATTTCAGGACTTATATCGTATCTTTTCAGAATGGCTTGCTTAATATAGTCATAATCATTTATATTTGCAAGGTCTGTATGGCTATAAGCTAGTTGAGCTTTCCCAGTCAAATAAGGGGCCAGCCTGACAACCCATTGATCTCTAGGCCAAGCACAGGCAATGGCTACCCTCTCAAATGTCAAAAGATACGCTTCTATAGCATCAGAATCAGCCATTTTAACTAATCTTATATCTTTTTGTCCTACCACAGGTGCTGAAGGTGGTCTTGCTGAGCCCAAAACCTGGATAGCACGTAAGGTGTCAGTCCACCTGGCCGCATTCTCTGCACAATCTCTCTCTCTCTCTCTCTATACGATCCCGCTCCCTTTCTCTTTCCAGCTCTACCTGTCTCAGGCACAGCCATCGGAACAGTTCATGGGGATTCTCTGGAGGGTCTTCCTGCTCAAGTTCAGCTGATTGAGCGCCCTTTTCAATGGGTTTCACGTCTTCCATTTCCACAATATCTCCTTCAGTTGTCACCTTAGCCACCTTCCTACGTACCACTGGCTTCAGTCCAGGCCGTAAAGGCAATTTTGCGGCTTGTACGATTGACCTTGTGGCCGGTGTAGTCCGCTCTCCTGCCTTGTCCGGATGCATACAAATTGGATCTGGACTCAGATCCGCCAATAGGTCCCTTCAGAACCCACTATCTCACTTCTGACACCAAATGTGAACTCGTGTGGGATAGAGAGGCACTCAGACAAGATTAGCAGCAAAAAAAATGTATATTTATTTTAAACAGCGGGCCTTGTAAGCAACAAAACAAGAAATAACAGATTCATAAGTTCAAATCAAGAGCTAGGAATAACTAACTCAGTTCAGGGTGTTGTTAGGTCCACACCCTTATCTGCACTAACAGAACCGAGGGTTTGTTTTAATATCTCCCTCAACCAACCGGGATTACCAGGGATACCCAGCTAAGCGCAAACAATTTTAAACACTCCCTTGTAGATAAAGGGAAAAAGAAAAATAAGTCACAACCAGCTTATAAAAGCATTTCGCTACTTTGCGTCTGAACATTTCTTCGCGATAGTGCGAGCGTTCGAGCGGTAAACTTTACCGTAGCTCCGCACTGTCGCTAAATCTCATACCATTATTTTGTCTATTTTGCAACCTCATAATGCGAGGCTAAAAGCAGGGGAGATTAATATCGAAGCTGATATTCTTGCAGCACTGTAAATAAATATATAACCCATTCGGAGATGCAACAGCAACCAACAGAAGGAGAAATAAAACCTAGGGCTAGACCGCAATATTGCGGTCATTTAACACTATTGAACAAACCTATTGTTCACGAAGCAAAGCATAAAACCAGCTTCTATAACATCCTTGGGGCAGGATTCAATTAATTCCACTAAGGTAACCAGAACTTTTATTAAAGGTGTCCGGAGTGTACGGGGGGGGGGATAACGAAACAACTGACAAGACAGGGTTAATATTTTCTTTTACAAAATGGGTGGCCAGCCCAACAAACAAGACATTGACAACAACAACTGACAAGAGAGGTTTGTACCTTCCAGACTATCCTTCAGTAAAAGTGGTACCTTACATGAATGTCATACCAAAAAAAAAAAAAAAAACACAAGGGGGGGGCTCTCCATCACATAGACGATCGGCTAATCAAAGCAGAATCCAAAGAAGCTCTGCTTGCCTCCCTAGCCGCTACTCTGAGCATGTTCAACGATCTAGGGATAACAGTCAGCTAGCCAAAGTCCAGTCCAAACCCGACACAGTCTCTCCAATACATTGTAGCTGTTCTAGATACAGTCACAGCCAGTGCTTACCTTCCGCCTGCTCGTCAGGACACTCGTATCTCTGGCTTCGCAAACACAGACTCAGAAAATAGTCACAGCCACACAAATGCTGAGCCTTCTGGATCACATGTCTGCCATCTTGACGGTGGCATTTGCCCGCCTTCAAATGAGACCTGTCCAGTGGATGCTCCAGAATCAGTGGTCTCACAGAACTGGACAGTAAGATGACAAAATCAGGGTCACTCCTTCTCTGAAGTCATCCCTGACGTGGTGTACAGTCAAAACCAATTTGTGTCAGGGAATGCCTTTCTGCTCCCTCCCATGCAGACATTAACCATGGATACTTCCCTAGATGGATGGGGCTCGCACTTAGGTCCTTATCAAACCCAAGGCCGGTGGACCGCCTCTTCCCATCACTCTCGTATCAGTCTCCTCAAGATGAAAGCGGTCCATCTAGCCCTTCAGGCATTCGAGCTCTACCTCAAGCCAGGACAGTTGCTGATTCAACCATACAACACTGCAGTGGTGTTTTACCTCAACAAGCAAGGGGGCACGAAATCACACACCCTCTGCATGGAGACCCTTGCAGTCTGGCAGGAAGCCATCAGACAACCACTAACGCTAACCGGGACGGTGCAGTCAGTTAGCAGATCGGTTAAGTCACCAGTCATCCGCTCAAGAATGGTCACTTCACAAAGAAGTACTCCCAAGAAATCTTCGACCTATGGGGAACTCCACAGCTGGATCTTTTTGCCTCCCCAATCAATCACTGGCTTCCCAGTTACTTCTCCGTTGTCCCGAGTAACAAGGGATGATCTATAGATGCCCTGTCCCGACCTTGGACAGGACTCTACTTATATGCCCCCCCCCCCCGTCTCTCTCTTGCAGCAGACCTATTGAAACTTCAAATGGAGTTGGCCACCATGATTCTCAAAGCACCAATGTGGCCTTGTCAACCGTGGTACCCTCTACTCCAACTGTCAGTAAGGGAACCCATTCAGTTACCAGTCAGACCGAACCTCCTGACTCGGTGTGTCATGGATCCCTCCTGCACCCCAGGCTGAAGACCCTTTATCTTCACGCTTGGCTCCTGAGGACACATTCATAAATAGACTCTGTGTCCTCTCCTGTTGCCAACATTCCCCTGGCTTCTCGTAAACCAGCAACGAAGAGAAACATATAATTCCAAATGGAAATGCTTTTCCATATGGTCTGCCTCTCGCTCACTGGACCCTTACTCTTGTCCACTGACAAAGGTTTTAGACTGCCTGGCCTCATTATCAGAGTCAGGCTTAAGTTACTCCTCCATCAAAGTCCACCTGGCTGCCATCTCGGCATTTCATGAACCTTTAGATGGCAAACTTCTGTATCAGCATCATTTAGGCAAGATGTTTTTGAGAGGAATGATGTACATTAAGTCTCCTATTAGAAACATAGAGCCCACTCCTCTGTGGGATCTCAATTTCATTATAGAAAAACTGACCCATGAACCTTTCAAGCCAGCGGCCATCTGTGTTCTGCATTTCCTTTCATGGGAATAGTTGTTTCTAGTGGCTATTACTTAAGCTCACCGTATTTCCGAGCTTCATGCCCTCATGTGTAGGGAACCTTACTTGATTTTTCACAAGGACAGGACGGTCCTTCGTACCAACCCATCCTTCCTTCCTAAAGTAGTCTTTGAACATACTCTAAATCAGTCCTCGGAGCTTCCGGTCTACTACCCTGAATAACTCCAGTCATGGTGAACATGTATTACATACCTTAGATGTCCATCATATACTGCGCTATTACACTATTGGTACCCAGTCGATTAGGAAAATGTCTCAATTCGTCACTTTTGGCTCTGGTAGAGAAGTGCTTCTAACCCCAGGAATCACTCATTATGATTAAACTTAATGCAGTCAGCCTCCTGTGTTGACCTGCCCGGAGAGATGGAATTTTATGCAAATTATGGAACTCTCAGTTGGCTCACGCCTCTTTCAAACTGCTGCCCTAGCAACTGCTGCACTCTGAGTGCTTCAGATTCTTTACTCCGCCTGCCTAGTAAGGACGTCCTGGAGAGCTCTCCTTGAACTCTCTCTGACTAAAGTTTATCTGTAGATAAGTACTCATTTTCAGTTTAATTTTCAATTGCTGCCTTAGAAACATTGTTTAGTATAGTAAATTAGTGTTTTAGTAGTTTTTATCTATATTCGAGGTTCCCTCACGGTTCCTTGGAACCGAGGGTTCTGCGTCTGTTTTAAAGGTTTTTATCTCAATTTATTATTATTTAGAGATATTTAGCGGTCGGTTCCTTGAACCGCTTTAGTCAGGATCCACAGGTTTTAAATGTTGAGAGTCTTGTGGGCAACTTATAGCAAAAGCAGATAGACATTCTCTCTGTATTTCTTGTTTGGGTATAAGTCACATATTTGCCAGTTGTGATGTTTGTAAGACCTTTTGCCCAAAAACATTAAAGGTCGAACATTTTGAAAGAGATGGCTTCTGCTTCTGGGGATAATTCTGCTGCTTCCTCCTCCCACAAAAGGATGGAGGTAAAGCCAAGGATCCTGACAGGAGTTCAGATAAATCTGAACAAGGTAAAACAAAAAGGGCTGTGGAAACAGGCACTGAACCTGTTCCATTAAAGAAAAACATGTTGCTGTGCCTCCGGCCGAGAAGGCTAAGGAGCTCCCAGCAGACAAGCATATTATGCCCTCGGCTGAGGACATTGCTAGGACACTGCAAGTGTTACAAGCCCTACAGGGTGCAATCCTGGTTCCTACACAGACTGGCCCGGTTCCTCCTACAGCCCCAGCAAGGCAAGAAGTGCTGGAAGTGTTTGGTGAGGGTGACTTTGAAGGGGAACCTATAGATCCAGAGGTCTCTCCTGAGCAAGAGTTTGGATCTCCCCCTAGGGTTCCTGAGGAATACTCCTCCCACTATTTATTTATTTATTTATTTGTAAAATCAGTTTACAATCGTTGAGCCAGAAGCTCATTTCCAAAGGTACCTCGTCACATTGAGGACAAACATAACAAATTTAGGTTACAGAATACAAGTCACTGAATTGGAGTTACACATATTGATTTCATACATTATACAATTTAGTAGCAAATTACATTGATACAGCTAGCACAAGCTGGTTATAACAGAGGTATGATGCACAGGGGGAGAAAGTGGGGGGGGGGTGGACTGCCACCCAACGGGCGTTGTCAAGTGTGGAGAGATCAAGGCCACATTTAGAGACAGGAGCAGCTGCAGGTGTTAAACAGTTGGCTCTGAAGGGCGGTTTTGAAGTTGGAGATTGTTGGAGCATTGGAGATTGGAGCAAGGAGAGAGTTAAACCAGGATGGGGCTCTGTAGCAGAAAGACCTTTGACCATGGGTGGTCCTGGATCTTGGGACCAGTAGAGTGGTGGTCTTGGAGGTTCGGGTTGCGATAGCGGGTGGGGTATGGTGGATGGAGGCTGTCACCCCAGGAGGGGAGAGCCCGAGTAGGGTGTTTTTTTGTGAGGAGGCAGGTTTGATAGCGTAGTCATTCATCTAGGTTAAGGAGTTTAGCCTCGTCATAGAGTTGACATGTATGTGTGAGCCTGGGGGCCTTTTGTTAAGAACATGGTGGAAACCGTGAACCTTCCTCTTCAGGAAACGGAGGAGGATATGGAGGAGGCAGACTTTCTAGAAATGATGGGTTAACCCCCACGAAATGTCTACTTCTGCCCATGCATAAATATTTAAAGAAGGCTGCAGTGCAGATTTTTAAAACTCCAACATCTGTTCCTGGTGTGGATAAGAAAGCTGACAAGAAATACCAGCTGGACAGAACTACAGCTGATTTTCTATTTACGCATCCTGATCCTGAGGGAGTAGTCCAAGCTGCTGCCTGTGACAAGGCCAGCATCCCATTGGCTACCCATCCACTAGATAAAAATTCAAGAAAAATGGATGCTATGGGAAAGAAAGGGTACATGGCTGCCTCTTTATTAGTTAGGCAGGCCAATTACATGGCATATTCAGTGCAGTACCAAAAAGCTCTATGGAACTCTGTTCTAGCTTTGGCTGATAGGGTCCCAGATGAAGTGGCTGTAGACTTGCAAGATACAGCAAGGGCTGCACTTGATGCTACCAGGTACCAATTTCATATGGCAGTGGATGCCAGTGATACTGCATCCAGGTTAATGGCTTTGTCAGTTTCACTCAGGGGGTTTGCATGGCTTAGAGCCACCAACCTAACTTTAGACACCCAGGCCAAAGCAATGGATTTCCCCGTGGAGAAAAACTCCTTGTTTGGGGATAAAACTGAGGCATACATGAAGAAGGTGGAGGAATATAAATCCACCTGTCAGAGGAATTCCAAGGATAGGCCCTTCATCTCTTATAGATCCCAGAGTAGGGGAGGTAGGGGTAGGGGTTTTTACCCCAGACCTTTCTTTCAGGTGCAAGCCTCCCAGCCTCAGCAGCAAGCTAGAGGTTATTTTAGAGGAAGGGGCAGGAGAGCCATGAGAAGAGCGGCTCCTGCACCACAGGTTCAGGCACAGCCCGTACAGAATCCCTGATGGGCTAATGCAGGTCGCATCCCCTATTACAGGTCCACCAGTAGGTGACAGACTGGCTCATTACCTTCACACTTGGCTTTCCATCACCACAGACAAGTGGGTGTTGGAAGTAGTGAGCCAGGGCCTAGCACTCAGTTTCAAATCATTCCCAAAGCTGAGAACAAGAACCTTTGCTCCGGTAACAGCTGCACACAGGATTCTGTTAGAAGCAGAGGTAAAACATCTGCTAGCAATCAAAGCAGTAGAGGTAGTGCCTCTAATAAGCAGGGGAAAATGTTTTTATTCCAGGTACTTCCTCATAAGGAAGAAAAACGGGGATTGGCGGCCTATTTTGGATCTAAGACTTCTGAAAAAGGCACATTTTTGAAACCAAAGTTCAAAATGGTCACTCTTGCCATAATCATTCCTTCATTGCAAAAGGGAGACTGGCTAGCCTCCCTAGATCTAAGGGATGCTTATTTCCATATTCCCATCAGACCATCTCACAGAAAATTCTTGAGATTCAGGCTGGCTTCAGGCCATTATCAGTTTGCAGCTCTCCCTTTTGGGCTAACTTCGGCACCAAGGGTTTTTCAAAGTGCCTATCAGTGGTGGTAGAGTTTTGAGAAAACAAGGTATAACAGTCTTCCCTACCTGGACAACTGGTAATAGTAGAACAGTCTCTGCAGCATGCAGTACAGTCACTGGCGCTCACAAAATCCACACTAGAGTCCCTGGGATTTCTGATAAACGAAGAAAAATCTCAACAGGTACCACTCAAGGTGCTGGAGTTTATTGGAGCAGAACTAAACACCAGACAGGGCAGAGCCCTCCTGCCACAGGACAGGGCGACAAGCATTCTGCAGATTGCAAAATCCTTTGTGTCTGGGAGACCCAGAACAGCCAGAGAATTTCTCAGGCTACTAGGCCACATGGCATCTGCCACGGCAGTGGTAATGGGCTCCAGGTTTCAAATGAGAGAGATCCAGTTCCATCTCAGACAGTATTGGTCTCAAAGGACGGATCCTATGTCCAAACTGGTTCCAGTCCTAAAAAGCTTAGTCCAGGCCTTACAGTGGTGGCTGGACGAGCACAACCTCATGGTGGGTGTGCTTTTTATAAGGGAACAACCTTCAGTAATCCTCACAACAGATGCCTGTCTTCTAGCCTTGGGGGCACACATGTTAGAGCACACAGCAAGTGGCAGATGGTGTGTCCGCCCCCCCCAAGAGTCTCTGTTGCACATAAATCTCTTGGAACTCAGGGCTGTTTACCTGGCTTTGAAAACATTCGCTCCTTACCTGCAAAACAGGGTGGTGCAAGTCAGAACAGACAACACCACAACCATGTATTACATCAACAAGCAAGGGTGTACCAGGTCACATCTACTGTGCACAGAAGCAATGAGACTGTGGTCCCTAGTATACTCCATGGGAGTATCCCTGTCAGCCATACACCTTCCAGGGAAGGACAATGTGCTGGCAGACTCTCTTAGCAGGATAAGTCAGGACCACCACGAGTGGTGCCTGAATAGTCAGGTGCTCAGTACAATTTTCAGAAAACGGGGCACTCCAGAGGTGGATATCTTCGCCTCCCCAGAAAACCACCAGCTTCCAGTGTACTGTTGCAGGCCTCCTCTAAGGTGCACAATCCCCCTGGATTCCTTGGCCCTGGATTGGACAGGGAAATTTCTGTATGCATTCACTCCGTCTAATAAACACACAGCATCAGTAATATTAGGTTTCAGCCAGGTCTCTGTAATGCTGAAAACATCAGGCTTATGAATCCATATCCAAGCCTCAACTTCAGCCTTCTTATTAAGAAAGCGCCTAACATTTATATGAACAAATTGCAACCCAAGGAGTACTCACATTCTGATAATTAACTACAGCTTTAGGTCCAGGATTAGGTTCTACATCACCTGACAAAGATGATAGACTACCAGTAACCAAGAGAAAAATAATAAACTGCCTAATAGGTCCCTGATGTAGAGAGTTGGGTACCTTAATAAAATAAATACTCCCTAAATCGACTTCATCCTGCTTTGATAAGCACCCCAAAATAAAAATGCCAGCAGAAACAGGCCAAATGGTCTCATCGAATCTGCTCAGTTGTGCAGCTAACCCCTCAATTTGCAGCTGCCCCACCCATCCCACCCCTCACAGTCATTCCCCCACTCTGTCCCATACCCTCTTGAAGCAAACCACCTCCTCAGTAGATTGTTCCACTTGTCTACAACCCTCTCAGTGAAGTAGTCTCCTGAATTCCCCCCCCCCGTCAACCTCTGTTGACGCCCTCTAGTATCTCTCCCTCTTCTGATCCGTAATATCTCGCCTGTATTAGCCTTGTTTATCCACCTTCATGTACTTAAAGGTCTCGATCATATCTCCCCTATCCTCCAGGGAATACATGATCTTACTTCGAGAGGGTTCCTGCAGTAGGTCATTACACATAGGACTGTGCCCCCTGGCATCAGGACCACACGGCAGACTTCTAGCTAGCCATACCCTTGCCCGCCCTCCAGTTCTTTTCCGCCATCAACCTGTGTCAGTCGTACCTCACGGTGAACTTTGTTTACAGTCGACTGCCATTTTCTTGCATCAGTATTTATTTTCCCAGCTGTATCTTTGTCATTGCATGTCTTCTCCATCGCATCACCCGAAAGAGTGTGACAAGTGCGGCGCCCAGATTCCGCACGGGGATGATCACTCCCACTGCGTCCCCTGCCTAGGTCCCAAGCACCGGGTCCAAGACTGTGAGGTCTGCCCATCCTTCAGCAGGGCCACACGAATCAGACACCAGAAAGCCCTTGAAGCCCACCTGCTTAAAAAGCACCTGGCTTCCATGAAAAAAGAATTACAGGAGTTGCGGGACTGTTCTTCCTCTCCCACCACTGAGCACAAGAAGGAAAAGGAGAAGCGCCGGGACTGGAGCCGGTCCCTTTCTGTCCTGCGCTGCCAGACTGAAGAAGTGGCCTCCAGTGGGAGCCTCCACTTCTGTAAGTACGCCTCCTGCCCAGTCTCCATCCGCTCTGGCGGATCGGTCGCCGGCTCCCCTCCCGCCGTGGTCAGAACGCGGAAGGGGTGTTCCTCCTTGGAGGGTACCGTTTCTGGGCCTGTGGTAAGTTGTCCAGCCAAAAAGTCACCCTCCAATTCCTCTGATCGATAAGCTAGACTCCAGCTCATCTGCTGTCCGCCCGTCCCTGACCAATAAGTTAGACATCGGTCCTTCCTACGCCTGATCAGTCAAGGCCAATCAGTCGGATACCAGCTCACCTGACGCCGCTTGTCCGAGGCTCTCCCGTCAGACTCTTACAACTTCCCCGATGGTGATCAGAGCCAGCTGCCAGACCTGCCTTCTTCCCCCAAGGGTTCTCCCTCCCAGGACGCTTCTCTTCCTCTGACCCAACCTGACCCCTTACTCTTCCTTGATTCTCTCCAGGAGGCAAGTGTTGTTTCATTGAGGATTTTTTCCCTGATGCTGGGGTTGTTGATTGCTGGGTATTCCGCTGTTGCAGCGGACCTGTCGATGGGTGTCACCTCTCCCAGATCCCCCTCGCACATTGCAGACCAGACACTGGGTCCTTGGTGCATCCGATGCCTGGTCCCCTTATGTTGGATACCTTTGCAAACCCCATTCCTTGGAGTTTCTCACCGGTCGATACTCTTCCCAACCCGCTGATGGTTGGGGTACCGGTCGAACACCTACCATCTGACGGCTCTTTGGGCACCCTGCCTATTCCCCATGCTCCGATGTCTGAGCCTCCACCAGGCCCGTCTAGGATTCCGGCTCCTCAAGGCCTGCCATCGGGCCCCTCTGCACCTAGCAACCCCTTGGCTCTGCCTTCTTCAGGATCGTCTGCCCCTCCTGCTGGCACAGTCCCTGGCTACCCTGCACCACATTTACACTTAGTACCCTGTGCCAGGGTATCTGTCAACAGGTTACCAGACGCCTGCCTATGCACCGGGGTACCCGACGCAAGGTCAGATTTTCAGGGGTACAACCCACAAGGCCGCCTCTGTGGCTATCAGTTCCCTTGCTGCTACTCATCCCCTCTTTCCGGGTACACAGGATTCCAGCCTCTGCCTCTGCCTCCTCCATCACCTCCGTGGCTTCAGCCTCCAGATAGGTCACAGGCTGACTCTCTTGGGACCACTCCTCCATGGTGGAAGGATGCCATATCCCAACTCCTTCAGGAGCTTGCTCTTCCGGAGTCGGCAACAGTTTCTACACCGGTCCTTAGGGTGGTTCCTAGGAGCCGATCCCCTACCGACCCCCAGTCGTCAGATAAGGAGTCTGCCAGATATCCCCAGGGCTTTACCTGGTGACAGATCCACAGAGAAGGCGCCGGATAAGGCCTCTTCACCCCAGGTCAGTATCTTCAATTCCCATTCTCTATCGAGCCCTAGCCAAGGAACCTCGGCGACCCTTTGTTTGGCTGAGCTACTCCGGTCTATCCCGGCCACTTGTGTGGGCTATCCAAGAGCTGGATCCAAAAAGAAAAAGGCTTGCTGAACATTTAGATATTTCTTACACGGACCCCTTACCCATCTCTCCTCCTCCCCCCCCGGACAGGGCCACATGAGGATTTGAAGTCCACTATCTGGCAGCAGCCAACTCCATCCCTGCGGTCTCCAAGAAGGCCAACAGGACCTATCATCCCCGGAATGGGTTTCTCATCTCACTATGCAGCCCAAAGCAGTCTCCATAGTGATCACTGCAGCCCACAGCAGATCAGCTAAACCTAACCACCCAAGTGCTTGTTCACCAGACAAGGAGTCCAAGCAGATGGATCAATATGGCCACATGGCGTATGCTTCCTCCACTTCTACCTTAAGGTGATTAAATTATGTGGCCCACATGATTACTTTCCAGAAATCTTCCCTGGCAGACCTGGAATCTGAACTTCAGGCAATTCCAGGTGAAGATCTCGGGGACAGACTCCTTCGCAAAGTGAGGCTTACCAAATCTTCCTACCGCCACACCCTATGAGCCAAATGAGTATACTACTTAATCCATATGGGTTATATATGGGACAGTATTCACCCCCACCCAGGTTTGGAATGGGTACTGTTTTTTAGAACCCATATGCATTAACTCCCCTTTAACAATGTGGAGCAGTACAGAAAGGAGAAATTCCTTACCATAATTTCCTTCTGTGTTAGCTCCAGTGTTGTCAGTGGGGCCACTCCCAAGTGCCTCTGACTTATAATGGAGAATCTTGTCCAATATATCTGACAGTTTGGACTTCAGCGAAGGTAGTTGAATATCAGGAATTGTCTGCTGGCCAGGGACATCGCTATATTTTGTTGGCCCATTCATGCCCTCAAAATCACAGGTTAGAAATTTTGTATTGATGGCACCTCTCCGTTTCAGGTTAGTGCTTTACTCTAACTGTACAGTTATTTTCTCTGTAGCCTTGTAACTAACTTACATCAGAAGTATTGTGTGCTGAGAGCCAACAAGGCTAGAGTATCAGTGATCAGACGTTCAAGGGACATGATGGAAGTGTTAATCAAGAAGACGGCTTCAGATGAGCCTTCGAATCAGGTATGTTGTTCATTTGTTGTCATCTGAGAAATGATTTACTGTGTTATTTATCTATTGTTATAGGAGTATTTACATGTTGTAAACTTTTTGCTTGCTGAGAGAGTTTGTTAACCTGGGCGACAAGGAGTTTGATGTTTACATATGAGTATATAGGTACTGCATGGACAGAGGTGACTGAGATGTTGCTGTCCTTGGAATCCTTATGTGCCCAGAGTTCTATGATGATTGACAGTTTTGGGCTGTACCACCTTACCCCACTGGGGAGCTCATTACCCATATGTATTAACTCCCCATTGACAGTGTTGGAGCCAACAGAAAAGGAAATTACGGTAACTATGAAGGAATTTCTTTTAAATCATAACTCTTACATTAAAAATCACATTCTGTTAAATCTATAATATTTTAGTGGAAGAAAGTTTTGTTTCTTATTAAAAAAAATCTGGTAAAAGATTTGGAGTTCCCCACTGAAATATTGTATTCTGCCATCCTTGCCAGTAAAGATTTTCTGATTCTTTAATACAAGGATTCAGTTGACTTTTTTTGTACTAGTAGTTGTCAAAATAAAAATAGAATAATGAAGCAGAAGCAAACAAAATGATTACTGAGGCACCTGAAGGCCCCCAGCCGTCATTCTTTAAGATCTATATCCTTACTAGGCATATACTCAGAAATTCTGATCTTACTCCTCTGCATGCTGTGGCTGCCCTTTACCCATTTATTCTGATCTTCCAAGGATCAGTCTTCATCATTGAGTCCCACTTAGTGACACCAAGGGAAGAGTAAGGACTGTGTCAACTGTGGTGACAGGGATAGGCCTGTCTCCGAGGGTGTCACCAGTCCTGAGCACGATGCTGAAGGCAATGCCAATTCAGTTAGATGATGCCTTGGAGGCTGCTTCCTCTTCAGAGCTGATGAATGACATTTGCAGTGGTAAGGACAGAGGGTCGCCCCATGAGATCTGTATGGCTCCAGTCTCCTCGCCTGGGTCCCCCTCCCCCCCACGAGCACTAATCAGGTCACTCTTCTGATGTAGAAGGATACCCTTCAGGTGAATGTGCTAGGCCTGCCCCTCGAGTGAGGCCCCTTGTGCAATTCTGCAGCCCAGGTCCTTGCGATCAAGGAGTCTTAACCCTTCCTAGAAGGGCCTTGCCGATTTCTGGAAAGGATGCCCCCGTTGACGAGCCCTGGGGGGCTGGTAACATGAGAGCAACACCGGGTGTTGGTCAGTGCCTTAGGGGAGGAGGTAGAATTTTGAAAATTGGACATAGCTTTAAATAGATTCCTAGCTTTAACTGACCATTGGTGCAGTTTGCTCTTGAGTCCAAATTTGTGCACAATAGATAGTTGCATTTTGACATAGACTCTGAAAATCCCTTCCAAAGTGTTTCTACAAATATAGTTCCTGCATCCTGTATGTACTATATTTTATTGGTATGAAGACATTTTTGAGACTGTGCGTGAAAGGAACTTTTTTTATTCTATACAATCTCTAACACGCTTACTTTTAATTTAGCTTATGAAGTTACTTGGATGGTCCCATTGTGCATCGTTTACTGAAAACTGGATCCCTGTTATGTATCCTCCGGACTATGCTGTTTTCTAAACCAATCTGTTGAGGACTAAAAATATCAATTCGGGGAAAAGAAAGCTGCACCTTTTTGCTGTTGTACTACTTTCCTATACATGGACAATGTTGTTATTGATTTGGGACTTTTTTTGTAAAGCATGTTTTTATTCATGAATGAATGCTTTTAATAAGTTATATGTATTAATTTGCCATGAAACCTACTCTCACCGTTACTCATCTTAAAATTGACAGAGCAAGACATTCTTTAGTGTATCTTGTTTTGACAGAAATATTTTATTAATCTTTATGCATTTGTTCAAGATGCCTTGCAGATAAATTTTCACAACATTTAAGTTCTAAGAAGGCTTTAAAATGTCATCATCTGAAGTCACAAAAGTCCTGTAATTTAAGCAGACAAATACTAGGTCAGGGGTCATCCTCATATCTCTACTGTAATTCTATAATTTTAAGTTCCTGTTTACAAAAATGCAACAATGTTATATTAAATATCTCACCACAGGAGAACCATAGGAATCTCTTGGATCATAACTGCATCTTTGTACAAAAGCTCTGGTGATTTTAATGATTCATATTTATGAGATGACTAAATCTCAGTATGGACTGAAACACACAAAGTGCCAGTCTTTTAAAAACTCTTGATCAGGTATTGTAAATTGTTTTTTTATATCATTTACAGAAGTGTACGTTACAGAAAATGTAAAGTGAGTTAAAAGGCTTGAGAAAATGTGTACGTGCAAACCACTGCTCAAAGTAAAATACTAAATGTATGAACTTGCTGTGCACTCTGTACCATGAATTAAACGGTTACATTTATCCTCAAGAAAACTTGAAGGTCTGAAGGGGGGAGGTTATATACAAGATTGTGTGCTTTGTGCAAGACAAATAAGTTGGTGCTTATTGTATAGCAGTTTTATTACTATATGATTCTGTACACATTAAGAAAAATCCTGTATCAACTTTGCAAAACTGTGCTGCTCATTTTTTACCACCTTGAGTCCTTCCATATAATTACGATGTGTTCTCTGAAAGCAGTTCTGTGGCAATCTACTCTCTTTCTATCCTCAAGTCTCCACCCCTCCATACTATTAGATCTTTTGGGGCTAAGTTTTTTTTTTTAGCCAGTTTGATATAGGTTTTTTATTTTTTTTTTTCTGTCAAGATAAAACTATATCACAGATTTTCAAATTGGCACCTGTGCTGTTAATTTTTCTATGGTTTTATCCAAGTCAGTAGCCGCTTCTAGGACTGCACATGGCTGTTAAGGATGGATTCAGGATTTGTGCCTTATGCAACGTGAACATATCTGCCACAGACTGACATGGCGTGTGCCTGTCCTATCTGGGATCAGATCATAACTTAAAGACTTGTGAATGCTGCCAGGTAATGTGACCTAAGTCTTGGACATTATCTAGACCACCTTATGTATGTGCAGGATGTTGCCCCAAGAGTAAGGCTGAGTCCACGACTCTAGCTGCTGGCTTGATGACTTCCCTCACCTTGGGCTGGAATGTGTAGATTGTCCAAGTGAAACACTGCTGCCATCTTCTGTCTAAAAGGGGTGGATGCATAGAAGCTCTGGAAATGTAGAACTTGGCATTAACTCTCAGTACTCTTGTTTGCCACCTTGCATTTGGTTGGGGTCTGCAACAAGCTGGCATGCAGCTTCCACCACCTAAGAAAGAAATTACGACTGGTCTCTACTCCAGGCAGTTCTGAGCAAGGACCATTTGAAGAGCTCAACCTCAAGACTCTGTTTGCATACTGGGAAATCTACAAATTGCCCCTCTTCTGCAGCCCTCCTCTTGCAGAGTTACCAGTATTTGGCATCCACAGAACCCAGTTGCACAACATTACAAAACTGAATTTCAATTCATACTGCTCTTCTAAAATAAGGATATGTCCACTGAAACATCAGCTCCATCCTTCAAAGAACAGGTATATACTAAAATAAAAGGCTTCAAAAAACTATTATTTACAGCAGATCTTCCAAGAATCAATCTTCACCACTTATTCCCACTTGTGGTTCTGTGTCGGAGGCACTAGACCCCCGTGGGAGCAAAGTCTTTAACAGCTTACAGCTATAGGGGAGGCCAGCATCAGTGGCGGCACCACGCCTGCAGAGAGACATACATATGACACATGGCTAAGTGGACTGGCCAGTAACTGATGCACAAAGGCACAGTGAGAGCACTTCATGTCTGTTTTTGCTGCATCACCACCTTCCCAGTTAACGACTACTTAATTCGACACCATACCTTCGGTCCTGTTTTTGGTGCCACATTTCTCTCTCTTTCTAGTATGGCATTGAGGTCTTTCCTTTTTTCATTTTTGTTATTTTCCAACGTTGGTCATGTCTGACTCCCAGGAGCCTAAGAAGGAGTCTTGCCAGAAGACGACGACTAAGGACATCAAAGCGGGGTCATTCCCCCACCACCACCTTTGGAGGCAGACGTCGCACCAGGGATGCCAAGGTAAGGTCCCTTGGCTCTTCCCCTGTGCCTCTCCCAGTATTATACATACTGCGGGAGACCAGCCCTGTCCTCACGCTCACCCCACCGAGGTGTTGGAGAGCCTGGGGGAGAGGTCTGATGGACAGTCGGTCTCCCCTTGGGGACCAGCTGAGCACCCCTCCCAGTCTTCTCCTTTTTGGGGCAATGGATTCCCCCGCTGGTGAGGTCAAAGCTGTATGCTGGGCCTACACCTTGGTGTTGTTGACCAGCGCCACCTTGGCTCCCAGCACTAAGGTTGGTGCCAGGGAGAAGGGGGCGGTGCCGACCGCAAAGGAAGGTCACTGGAACTGGTCCCTCTTGTCATATCAAGGTCTTCTGGATATCTTTCCCCCAAGCAGTCGGTTGATCCAGGGGAGGGTATGGAGGAGTACCTCAGGATCATGGAGGTGACCGGCGATGAAAGATACCCTCCTGGCCAGGTTATGGGCCTGCGTCAGGTTCAGGGTCATTGGAGCTGACTGGCTTTCTGGGCAGCACTGAGGTTGGTGCTGAAACTCCTGCTGGTGCTGTTTGCAGTGCTGTTTAGGGTTCTGGTGCCATTCCCGGTGCTGCCCTAGCTTCTGGCACCACTGCAGTGCCAGGGGACATGTCGGTGCCGCTCGCGGTGCCATCTCTAGCTCAGTCACTAATAGACTTCTGATTCTGACCATAGGCCCAGCCCAAGGGGCAGGGCTAGTTCCGGTGAGGTTGGGACATTGCGATCCAGGTTGGTGATTCTCTCTTTATCCAGAATAGGTGGCAGCTCTGGTAGGAGTCACAGTGCCAACGCTGAATTACAAGTTTCTGTTGAACAGCGGGCCTTTCAATTGTGGGGACCAGGGCCACCCCCCATGGGATTTTCACCACTTTGCTCTTTCCACCTTGGGGCTTCCCCCCAGGGCACCATCTTGACTGGTCCTCAGCTGTTGATCACTCGTTGATGGGAGAGTTTGCAACCCCCCCCCCCCAAGGTCCCCTGGACATTCTTGGACATTCTTGTAACAATGGCAGAGGATCTGGCCTGATTTTGCATGACTTCCTCCTTTCACTGGCATCCTGGGTCCTTCCAGTCTCCTGTCCTGGGAACAGTTCAGGGCAGTGGCTAGTTAATTTCCTCAGTACCTCAGATCTTTAGATCAGACCATTTTCCAGCCTGAGGTCCTTGCACCACCGCCCACTGACTCCAGCTCCTCTTCATCTCCCATTTCCTCTTCTGAGGAAGATGACACTTCTGTCCATTTTTCCTCTGACACGGAATATATTTGGTACTAGCAGTTCCTTTTTTGTACTTTAATCTCTGACATCTAACTAGGAAAGTACTAATTGACCCCCTGCAAACCACCACAGGGGAATAAATTGAAGGAAATGAATCCAAACATAAACATAGCAAAGCAGATGTTTACAAGTATTTTATCATCTTTCATCACTTTAAACTGAACGGTCCATAGATCCACTGTATTCACATTCTGAATTATATTAAACTTGTATGTGTTAGTGTTTGTGAGGAATTATTGTGCTTCCCATTTCAATTTTATTCAGAAAGCAACATGCGAGGGATCGCTTTCCTAGAGGGCACCTTTTTACTGCACTTGTTCTTGTTGCCATGGCTGCCATATTTCTAGATATTTAGGGAGCCTAAGCTGGAGAGTGGCAGTAATATGCTCCATGGTCTCTATCTCAGACCTTCTTTCTCCAAGTATTGGGGGGAGAATTAGGGGTCAAGCCATTGAATGGTGGTGCATGGGCTAAGAGGGATGGCATATGAGGAGAGGTTGAGGGAACTGGATATGTATCCTCTGGAGATAAGAAGGGAAAGAGGGGACATGATTGAAACATTCAGGTACGCGAAGGGGATCAACAAAATCGGGAAGAGCTTATTTACAGGGAAGGTAGATACAAGAACTAGAGAGCATGAACGGAAGGATTCAAGAATGCATGGGATAGGCATAAGGGAGCCCTGACTACAAAGGGCAACTAGAGTGTCAAAATAGGTCTAAAACAAATGGGCAGACTAGATGGACTTAGCAGTCTCCTTCTGCCATCAACTTCTGTGTTTCTGAGGTGGAGGAGGGGAAGGTTTAGGGGAAATGTTAGGGAGTATTACTTCACAGAGAGAGAGAGTGGCTGAGCCCTGGAACATACTGCTGGAGGAGGTGGTAAGTGCCAGTACAGTGGAGGGATTCAAGAGGGCCTGGGACAAACACAGAGGGTTGTCAAGGAGAGGACAAGGGGAATCTTTGGGGGTGACAGGTAGAGGGAGGGAATGGGCAGACTTGATGGGCCAGGAAGGCCCTTTTCTACCATCACATGTCTATGAATCTGACTTTGAGGGCAGCCAGGTACAACATCTGTATTAACCTTCACCTTTTACTATGATTCTTCTGAAATGTTGGGGGCCCTAATATCATATCTTGAAATGTGTAGGTTATATCGGCCAGAACCACAGACTGTAGCTTTGCATGTACCGCATGCCAGAAAGGCTGCACTACCTGTCCCAGAAGATATGAAAATGACTTTGCCCCACATTGCCTCCAGCAGGCATCACTGTAGGTAGTATTAAAGTGCTTTGTCAGTGTGGGGGTTTGGAAGTATTTGGTCAAAATTCTCCAGGTAGGGGACGCAGCAATCGCCCAGCCTTTAAGTAACCTCTTTTCCCATTGCTGTGGGGGAATCACAGTGTTTCTGTCTCCCTCCCATTTCCATCTGATCGAGCGGTGGGTCTGAAGTTCTGAGATTACCCATGTTTTTATGTTCAGAACAACCATCCAATACAAAAATTGTTCCAAATCTGACTGTAGTCATTCTACTTGGGCTGTATGGTCTTGTTCTCCCAAAAAAGTGCCTCACCTGAAGGAATCTGAAATGCTCTTCGGGTCTGAGACTAATTTGTTCCTGTAATGTCTGTAATGCATGACATCTGCCCCATGAAACACTGTTCAAAGCGAGTTAATCCCTTATGTTCCCAATAAGCATATCCCTGGTCTAACTGCAGGGGAAAGAAAGGTTTGTGGTGCCAAATCAAATGTCCCAATGAATTTTGGGAGGAAGTTTTTCCCTCATCTTAAATGAATATTTACTGTATGCCTGGTCCAGGGATTGTGAAATGTCCATAGCATTTTGTCTACTAAGGACTCTTGTAGGGACAGTGCAGAGCGGCACCCCTGGGCTATCTGCCTCCTCTATTAGATACTAGCTGGTGTCTATCCTCAGTTTCGCCCAGGTTCCCAAATACGCTGGTTGTGCCACTAAATAGTATGTCTTAAAGGAGATGGAAAATTATGTCTTACTGTTTTTTTACTGTTCAGTAAGTTTATAAATATCAGACAGTGGCCTGTGTGTGTGTGTTTGTATTTTAATATTTTGAATTCTCGTTTTTTTATAGGGCCCCTATGTTGACAAACCATCGACTTGACAGTCTTGTTTCTTTTTTTCTTTTTTTTAATTACACTTTTCTGCCAATGGTCCTGGTACCTCATACGGTCACGGACCCTGCTTGCACTCCCATACTTGGCTGCTCCTCAATATCCCTGGCTTACCCCCCAGGCGGGAGGCGGCTCCGGCCCTATAGTGCCTTCAAACAACAGGATAGGTAGAGAGCTGACCTGAGAGCTGATTAGCCGAGGCGAGGCTTCATCTAGAGCAGCTTGACAGTGTTTTCCCCAGAGTCAGCAGGCGGGGACATGCAGTGACGACCAGTGTTCCCCTGAGCACTGATGTCGTGGCGTGCTCGGTCACCCAGCCTCCGCTAGGTGTCCAGACACGCCAAACACTTTACTCCCCCGAGAAGGAGAGCAGCCGCCGGACACCGATCCTTCCCCCAGCCAGCCCTCCAACGTCCCGAGTCCATTCCCGAACCCAGGTTGTCCGGCGTCACAGTTAGGCAACCTGCCCTTATTCCAGTGTGCCAGCCAACAGTCTGTGTTTCTGTATCGGGAGTCAATGCGTGACAAGCTTTGAAAAGCTCACATCACAGACTCCTGATACAACATTCAGTTAGTTGCAGCACTCCAACTAGAATAGTGAACTGCTTCCACAGTAAACACTGACGCCATCCAGGGTTGCCATACTGCAGTTCTAAAAATGAAACCTGATCAACATCACCTGGTGACTGGCACAGCCCCAACCCCCCAATCCTCAGCCAGTCACCATACAAATCATTGAAAAGTCTTAATTGTGTGGGGGGGGGGGGAGTTATTTATTCCCTCCCTGATGTCCCATGGGTGCCCTGCCTGTCCAGTTGCTTCAGTGTAACCATGCTGCCCCCTCTCTTTCCCAGGAAGCTCCTTAGTGTACTTGTCATGCCCTGTGGGGGCTGGCAGCTTCTGGAGTGCTGAAATCCCCCCCACAGGAAGCTCAGAAGAAATCTGCAGGCACCCTGTCATGCCAGGGGTAAGTTTGCTGTGCTGGTTTGTTGTGCTCCCACCCAACTATGCTGTCTCCGGTGCGGGAGAGCAAAGATCTTGAGGGAGTGTAGCTCCATTACACGCAAAACGCTGCTGCTGCATGCTCCTGCCCCGCTGCTTGATTGCCTATGGGAGTGGGAAAGCTAGAACACATGCTGCTATTCCAGCCACTAACGTATTTCCTGGCCCAGATTTGCTGTGTGTTTTTGTTTTTTTTGGGGTGGGGGGCAGGGCTCAAGAAAGGAGTTTTGGACCGGACTTGCCCACCATAGATGAAATACAAATTCTTCAGGCAGTGACCCACTGACCCAGATGCAAGTTAAGAGAGGGCTGGGGAGTCAAGACACAAGCATCTGACAGCTGCAGCAGAAAGGATCTCAGCGCTTCGGAGGGGCATGGAGCTGCCAATGCCCACAGGGCATGGCAGGTACACTAAGGAGCTCTCTGAAAGGAGACAGGGCGGCATGGTTACACTGAAGCAGTCTGATAGGTTGGCACCCACTGGACACCAGGGAGGGAAGGAATAAATGTTATTTTTTCCCCCTGCACAAATAAGACTTTTCATTGATTTGTATGGTGAATGCCTGAGGAAGGGGATTGGGGGGGCTGCTGTGCCGGATGCCAGGTGATGTTGGTCAGGTTTCATTCACTAAGCTAGCCCGGCGGCGCTGAGGGTTGAAGCACTGGATGCCACACATCATGCCACACCAGCGACCCGGGTTCAGGAATGAGCCTGGGTCGTTGGGGCTTGGCCGGGGAAGCAGCAGATAGATTGAGTGGCCATGAGGCAGCTCTCTTTCCGGGGGAGGGACGCTGTTGCTCCTGCCACACAGCAGTCACCAAGTGGAGGCCTGGTGGCAGTGCAGGACGGAGGGCAACGTGAAGGGAGGGTGTTGCAAGACTTCAGTGTGCACACACCTCCGTGCAGCTGCAACAGGAAGGGAGAAAACCAGAAAAATGGAACTGGCAGGCTCCATGAAGGTCCCGACTGTGATCTCGGTGATGGGATCACAGGCCATGGACAGATACGCGCCTCCCTGAGTTGGGGGGGGGAGGGGAGTCCCACCTGCCAGCTCCAGGGACAAAAAGAATATGGAAGCAGTTCACTGTTCTAGTCAGAGTGCTGCAACTAATTTGAATGTTGTATTTGGGAGTCTGTGACATGAGCTTTTTAAAGCTTGTCATGCGATGACTCCCAATACAGAACTCCTAAAACTGAAGGTGGACAGAGCAATAGGGCCTGACAGGGTTCACCCCAGAATTCTAAAAGAATTTAGGGGTGAACTAGTGACACCACTGACTACCCTTTTTAACAAATCATGGGAGGATGGTGTGGTACCTGAGGACTGGAGGAGAGCAGATGTGATTCCCCTTCACAGAAGTGGTAGCAAGACAGAGGCAGGAAACTACAGACCTGTCAGTTTGACCTCTGTGGTAGGAAAAGTGATGGAATCACTTCTGAAGGAAAGAACTGTTGAGTACCTAGATGCCAGTGGGGCACAGGACCCAAGGCAGCATAATTTCACAGCGGGAAGGTCATGTCAGATGAATCTAATCAATTTCTTTGACTGGGTAACATGGCCTACCTAGACTTTAGCAAGGCATTTGACACAGTCCCACACAAAAGATTAATAAACAAATTAGCCAGCCTGGGAGTGGGTCCCAGGGTGGTAGTCTGGGTTAAACATTGGCTAGACAACAGGACACAGAAGGTAATAGTAAATGGAGTCCACTCTGAAGAAGGGGGTTACTAGTGGGGTACCGCAGGGTTCAGTACTTGGTCCAGTCCTTTTAAGTGACATTGCAGAGGGACTGGAAGGAAAAGTATGCTTCTCTGCAGGTGACACAAAGATCTGCAACAGGGTTGATGCACAAGGAGGTGTGGAAAGGATGAGAAGGGACTTGGCACGGTTGGAGGAATGGTCAGCAGTATGGTAGCTTGGATTCAGTGCAAAGACTGTTTCTATGTAAGTCGGTGGTCTGTCAGCATGGGTACCTTATAAAGAAATTTGTATTCTAAACAGTAAAGTACAAAACACACAGGCCACTGTCTGGTGTTTGTAATTTATTGAACAGTAAAAAAACAGCAATAAATAATTGCCTATCTCCTTTAAAGCACAGCCAACCCAATCCCCCCTTCTCTTTTGACAGTTTAAGAATATGCCGTGATACACTCGCTTTCTCCCCCACCACCACCACCAACCATAAGATTAATTCATCTCCTTTGAAAACTGGTTCCAAAACAAATTTAGAATGGGAATTGGGAGGGTCTGAAAAAGAAAGGATTCTAAGTAAAACAGTCATCTTGTCTACTTGAACTCTATGCAAGGTAAGTGGGAGCAGATCTTCCTGGACATAAGTCTCCACCACTCATTCACACTAGTGGGATCTGCGCCGGAGGCACTAGGACCCATCAGGAGCAAACTTTTTGCTGGAGGGTCGGCGCGAGAGATGGCGCCGCGAGGCATGGCGCCGCGAGCAGTGGCTCGCGCGGTAATGACTATCTCGGCGACAACCCTCCAACTGCCTCAGTTCCTTTTTTCCCGCCGTCGAGTGCGCTTCAGTGACAACGTCGCTCACCTGTCGGGAGTCAAACTTCAAACTAACGCATAGTTTTCAGTTTATTTTTTTGTAATTTTATCTCGATAGTAGTATCGCTAATTTTATTCTATTTCTGTTATATTTTAAAATTTAACTTATAGTAAAGAAGTCTCGCCTACTGGACGGAGTCGACTATGAGCAGGTCAGGTGACGGTAGGGAGACTTCGTATGAAAGCTGTTCAGTCAGTCGGGTTGGGTCCGGTCAGCCCTTCCTCAGCGGGTTCCGAAACGATCAGTCCGATGTCTGGGGATGGGCGGTCCGCCAGCATAAAAATAAACGTCCCATTCTCGGCACCTGCTCCGCCGAGCTCTTCTTCGCCCACAGGTCAAAAAGAGAAGGCATCACTCGAGGTCGCCCTCTAATACGTCTGCGCATCGACGGTCGATTATCGTACCTAGTTGCCGGTCTCCTCCTTCGGAGTCGCCAACTTCCGGTTTCCGCCGTCTTCAACATCGGAGCCCCACCCCGCCTATAGGTAGGGCTCCAGATGAGCAGTTTCATCAGTGGGCCGCTCTTATGGAGCGATGGGCTCGGAGGTTGGTTCTTCTGCCTGGCTCGTTGCCCGGAGCCTTTGGGCTCGCTGGGCGATCAGGCAGGGCGGTTGACCTTCCTAGTCGCGCGCCTCCTTCGTGCCAGCGACCTTGCTTAGGTGTTTCCTCACGTAGTGCGCGCAGGGGGCCACACCGATGCCCTTATCTCCTGGTTTTTCCTCTCTTGCTTTCCAGGTTCCAGGGGTGTCCTCGGCGCTTCTTCCGGGTCGCTGGCGCTTGTCGGTGCCTGCTCGGCGCTGATGGCCTGCGGCGCCGCTGGGACTTGCGGCGCGCATCCACGGTGCGGCAGGGTCTCCAGGTGCCGCCAGCGGTGCCGGTAGGTCTGCGCCGGGCGCGCCGGAGCGCACGCAGTGCTGCTGCGGTGTCACGGCTTCTTCGGGCGCCTGCGCCCTCTGCAGCGCCTGCTGATTCCTTTCGCCTCCTCGGCACCGGGGCCCTCGGGACTCTCCCTTCTATCAGCTCTTCTTCTTCTCCTATTTTTCACTCCTTTCCTGTCCAAGCAGTCCTTCCTGACTATCAGGAGATGATGTTGAGCCTGACCCAGACCTTCGGTTGGGTGATGAAGTGGAGGAAACAGGATCCTTCACCGCCACAGAGCCTGTGGTCGAGGACCCATCCTTTAAGTCTTTGTTGAGGAACCTGAGATCCACTCTTTCTCCAGACTACGGACATCGATCCTGGGAAAATATTAAGACTCCAGTATCTTCATGCTTCGAGATCCCACGGATTTGACTCCTCCGATTCAACCTCCTTCTGAGACGCTGTCTCAAATGGTATGGAATAATCCTGCTCTTATTCCTTCAGTGCTAAATCCATTGATAAGAAATATTCAGCTCCCAAGGATCGTCCCATTTGGCATCCCAAGCCTTCTATGATCCTATTGTAGTCCTGGCAGAGAATGACAAGGTCGTCTTCCTCTAGTTACTACAGCTCGACCTATCTAACAAAAGAGTCTCGTAAAATTGATACATTAGGTAAGAGAGTCTTTGCTGCCCACTTTAAGTATGCGTTTGCCAGCTATCAAGGCTATTTTCTCAGTATGAGTATATCCTGTGGCACTCTATGAAACGAATGGTTGAAGCTCTTCCAGATTCCGACCTCAAGTCAGAGTCCTTCTAACTGCTATCAGAGGTATTGAGTCCAATAACCAACAGGTCAAAGCCGCCATGGACGCTTTCGACACTGCTTCTCGTTCAGCAGCCGCAGGTATTTGTACTCGACGCCATTCCTGGCTGCGTACTTCTGGCTTTACGAATGATGCTCAGCAGCAGGTAATGGCGTTGCCCTTTGATGGCTCCTATCTTTTTGGGCCTCAGGTAGAGCAAGCCCTAGAGGCCACTCAGAAGACTAGGTCGGCCATAGTTGGCTAGACCTCGCCTACCCCTCTCGGGGCATGTAGGTAAACGCCAGTTTCATAGTCGCCAGTCCTTCTCGAGGCAGAGGCAGAGGAAGCTCCATAAAAGCCAACCTGCCCAACCTCAAAAGAAGGCGCAGCAGAAAGCACAGGGGCCTAAAGCCCCCAGCGCTACCTTATGAATTGCCGGCCCCAGTTCCATCCACACTGCCCGAGATGGAACTTTCTCCTCCGTGGGGAGGTCGTCTGATGTACTTCTACAATCAGTGGAAGTCCATAACCTCAGACAAATGGGTCCTTCGGATAATTCGTGAGGGTTATTCTCTCAATCTTTTGGAAAACCCCCGATTGCCCTCCCAAACGACAACCCAGGTTGTCGACCTCTCAGTCAGACCTCCTCACCGCCGAGATCCAGGGCCTTGTAAACAACAGGGCAATAGAACTGGTGCCCCCGCATCAGCGAAACACAGGGTTCTACTCCCATTACTTTCTGGTTCCAAAGAAGTCTGGGGGATGCGCCCATTCTAGACCTCAGAAAGTTAAACAAATTCTCCCCAGGAGAAATTCAAATGATTTCCTAGGTACCCTGTTACCTTTGCTGCATCAGCACGACTGGCTGGCCTCCTGGATATGCAGGACGCCACCAGCATATCCCCATCCACCCGACCCATCGCAAATTCCTGAGGTTTGTAGCTCTGGGTCAGCATTATCAGTTCAGAGTCCTGCCTTTTGGGCTATCCTCGCCTCGTGAGTTTTACAAAGTGTTGTGCAGTTCCTCGTAGCGCATCTCAGGAAGCTCGGACTCTGAGTGTTTCTCACCTAGACGATTGGCTCCTTAGCGTAGTCCTTCCAGCCTAGGGACTCTGAAGCTGCTCAAACGGCCTTTCGCCTTCTTACGTCCATGGGAGTTCTGCTAACCTGAAGAAGTCACAACTGCAGCCTCCCAGAGGCTCCTTTCTTAGGGACTCTTCTGACACCTCTTCCTGAAGGCTTTCCTTCCAGAGGACAGAAGACTCGACATCCTTCAGATGGCCCATTACATCGGGGAGAACCGATCGGTCACAGCTCTCTCGATGCAATGTATGTTGGGTCTCATGGCATCCTCAGTGTTCACTGTACCCCTAGCTCGGTTACACATGAGGACCACCCAATGGGTGCTCTCCGCTCAGTGGTCACCGACCTCTCACCCCCGGTCTTATCCCATCAAGGTGATGGAGCCCCTACCAAGGTCTCTCACCTGGTGGTCTCAAGAGAGCAATCTCCTGGAAGGATTCCCCTTTGCTCCTCTGGATCATCAGATCTCCATCACCACAGACGCATCGCTAATGGGATGGGGAGCTCACCGTCTCTCTCTCCACACTCAAGGTGTATGGACTCAGCTCGAAACTCAGCTCCACATAAATGTCCTGAGATGAGAGCGGTCCTCTATGCGATCCGAGCATTGAAGGATGTTCTTTGTCACAAGAACATTCTCCTTCAAACGGACAACAAAGCTCTGATGTATTACATCAACAAGCAAGGCGGTGCTCACTCTTATCCCCTTTGCAGGGAAGCAATGAGAGTGTAGGAGTGGTGCTTGGAGCACAAGTCTCTAATTCAAGCGGTATATCTGCCGGGTGTACAAAATGACTTAGCAGATCACCTCAGCAGGACGGAGGCAGACCCTCACGAGTGGTCTCTCGACTCAACCATAGTTCAGTCACTATTCGAAGAGTGGGGAACTCCAGACCTGGACCTTTTTGCATCCCCACTCAACGCAAAACTGCCTCTCTTCTGCTGCAGAAATCCAGGGCCTGGCATTTTCTGTCAGGATGCGTTCAGGCTGCAGTGGACAAAACGCTTTCTTTACGCCTTTCCGCCTCTTCCTCTAATTCAGAAGGTACTCCTCAAGTTCGAATCCCAGGGGGACAAAATGATTCTCATTGTTCCCTTTTGGCCTTGGCAGCTGTGGTTTCCACTAAACAATATGTTGGCAGTTCCTCCGAGACCACTTCCCCTGCAGATGAACCTTTTGACTCGGGGACCGGTGGTCCATCCCAACCTGAGATCACTTCATCTTTCATGCTTGGCTCCTGAAGAGGTCAAAGTAAACCGGTTCAATGTTTCTCGAAGAGTTTCAGATATTCTTCTGGCTGCACGGAAGCCAGCCACTTGGAAAACTTACACAGCCAAGTGGAAGCGTTTTTCGCTCTGGTGTGCAAAGTCCTCTTAGAATCCCTTTTCCTGTCCACCAGATAAGGTTTTGGAGTACCTTTTGGACCTCTCAAATTTGGGTCTGCAGTACTCTACAGTCAAAGTTCATCTTAGTGCCATTTCAGCGTATCATGAGCCCGTTATTTCCTTAACTCTGGCTCAGTTACCTATGGTTAAGAGATTTCTTAAGGGGCTTCTGCATACCAGACCCCCTACAAGACGTCCAGTCGCAGCCTGGGACATTAATCTTGTGCTAGACATGCTCACTCGGAAACCTTTCGAACCTCTGGCTACCTGTGAGCTAAAATTTCTCACCTGGAAGACTGCCTTCCTAGTGGCCAGTACCTCAGCCCGCAGGGTCTCTGAGATACATGCCCTGGTCACAGACCCTCCGTATACTGTGTTCCATAAGGACAAAGTAGTTCTTCATACTCATCCTAAATTTCTTCCTAAGGTTGTGTCAGAATTTCATCTAAACCAACCTTTGGTCCTTCCCTCTTATTTTGCGGACTTCCAAAATGAAGGGGAACGTTCTCTTCATTCTTTGGATGTTAAGAGGGCCTTGCGTTTCTATCTAGATAGAACCAAGGATTTTCGCAAAGCTCAGCAACTGTTCGTTTCCTTCAGTGAGACCCAGCTGGATCAACCTGTCGCTATCAGATGTATCTCATCATGGCTAGTGGCGTGCCTTCGTCACTGCTATTCCATGGCGCAGGTTAAGTTGGAGGGTAGAGTTTACGCTCACTCTACCAGAGCGGTCGCGTCATCCCTAGCGGAAATCCGCAACGTGCCCATCGCAGACATCTGCATGCGGCCACCTGGAGCTCAGTGCATACTTTCATTAAACATTATGCACTAGATGTCCATGCCAGACGACATTCTTCCTTTGGCAGAGCCATCCTCAATGGACTTCTGTTCTAAAAATGTGAGCTCTTGGTCTCTCCTGCCACCCTCTCGGGGGATTATTAGCTCGGTACTCTCCCAATAGTGTGAATGAGTGGTGGAGACTTATGTCCAGGAAGATATGAAAATTACGTACCTACCGTAATTCTTGATCTTCTTGGACGAGTCTCCACCACTCATTCACACGCCCACCCTCCATCCCCCAAGCTCACCTTTCTTGTTGGTCTTCACTCCCTCAAACCTTTAGGCCGTGAAGACTTCTTTATTGACCCTTCTTACACGGGTCGCCCGGACTATCTTATGTCCGGTTTTTAGGTTAGGCTACCTTTCTAGGTTAGTTATGCTGCACCTCCTTGGTAAAAAATGTACTGAGGCGGTTGGAGGGTCGATGCCGAGATAGTCGTTACCACGAACCGTTCATGGCGCGTTCCTCGGCGCCATCTCTGGGCGCCGACCTTTCAGCAAAATGTTTGCTCCCGATGGGTCCTAGTGCCTCGTCGCAGATCCCAATAGTGTGAATGAGTGGTGGAGACTCGTCCAAGAAGATCAAGAATTACGGTATGTACGTAATTTTCATTTCTCTCATAAACTCTGGCGATGGGGGATCTGCATAAGATCAGGGTTTCTGATTTATGTTGATTAATTTTATACCCGGCCAGTACCCCAAGATCTTACTTTGAGAGGAAGCTCTTGCAGCAGGTAACACGAGTAGCACTGATGCCACATGGCGGTTTTTGGCAAATTCTTCTAGCAGTACCGATGTAGGAATGCCCCCACCGACGGTTCCACCCCCAACGTCACTCTGTATAAAGGAGGAGTTTCCCATGTGCTCCAGTTCTTTCCCTCCACACGGTCAGGGTTTAGTTCGCCCTCAGATTACCACTTGCATTGCCAGTCGCTCTCTTCCTTCTCCACCGTTTCTAAAAGTGTTTTTTCTCGCATCTATGTCCTCTTCCGACACAGGGCACATCAGCAAGTGCTCTTGTAGGCGGCAGATGCCATCTAAGGATGTCCATTCCGTGTGCCTTTTTTTGCCTGGGGGCCGACACCGACGACTGTCCCCATTGCCAGGCCTTTACCTCCCAGACGTGCATCAGGCAACAGAAATCTCTTTCCTCCTTTTTAGCGGAGTCCAAACTGGCCGCGATGAGCACAATTTAAACCGTGGGGGGGTTCTGACGACCTTCCCGCCCAGAAAAAGCACCACAAATATTGGGAGCACTGAGAGCGAGAGAGAGAGTGGTCCCATTCTAGGCCCAGGTCCTCGGGGTCAAAGTCGGGGTCGTTGATGCATGATTCACACCTCACAGCCCTCAAACCTTCCTCCGCTGGGTCTGTGGCACCCAAGTCCACAGGGACCACCCACCTCCGCTTCCAAGGCCAACCTCCAGGAGTCAAGCGAGGCCTCAGGGTCTTCCAGCAGCAGGGCCTCATCCTTGCCACCAAAATCAAAGGACTCCAACCGTCACCCGCCACTGACGGTTGACCGATGTTCAGTCGAGAAGTCCTCTAAACACAAATCCGACCGTCCCAAGGCTCACACCTCCGAGGGACGCCCATCAGACTCCAGAGACAAGCTAACACCAGATCGATGTCCACCCACGGGTCCGCGGGCCTCCTTCCGCCCCTCCGGCGAAGGCCATTCGGCTGCTGGTTAAAATCGTCCCAACGCCAGTCATCCCAGTGGCACCTGTCAGTTCTGGGACCCACTCTCTGCAACGGACGCTGGTCCACCTGACATCAGAGGCGAACGACGGGGCAGTGGATGCTCCTCCATCGTCGCCCCAAAGACCGATACTGGTGCCTACGGACACCAGCGCCAGGGGTTCTGACACAACGCCGGTGCACCTCCTCCTCCTCCTCCTGCGCCTGGTTCCCCAAAACTGAACCTTTCGCAAGTAAAGGAGCTTTTCTCCCACTGGTGGGACACGATCAAACATGTTCTCCCAGTGGGTGTGCCTCCTCCCACGCCTCAGCCCAGTACCCCGGCGGTCCTGTTCCTGATCTGGTCCCAGTCCCGGAGCCTTCCGATCAAGAGGCAGGGAAGGAGCCTGCACCACCCAAAACGCATGCAAGAGGCAAAAGGACTAGGTCCAGCAGTTCCTCCCGCTCTCCTCCTCCAGACAAGAGGCGCAAGAGGGGACGACACAGACCCCCATCCTCTTGAATCTCTGACTCATATGTTGACTTCTGACATTGAACCGGATTTAGGGGACATGGAGGGTGATGAGGCATTCTGCAGTTTTGTAAGCAGACTAAGGAGAAGCTGCCCGACGCTCACCCTCCAAGCAAGGTACGGGTTGGAACTCTGAATTTTGGCATCTACCCCTGGAGCAATCTCACTTGCCCCTGTTTGCCAGTGTTTCTCACACTATGTGCAGCAGTCCAGAAGTCTTCTAGGAACTGCTGCCAAGAAAGTAAAGCTAGGACTGACCTCTGCTTGACATGTTCTTGATTTCTCACTTTAAGTAATGTTTAGTCTGATGTAGAGATTTCTTAAGAGTTGATTGAAGTTCTGAGAGAGGTTTTAAGGTAGTGTGATTTTGTTATTTGCTCTGTGCCCCTTCTCTTAGAGCTGTAAGTCTGTGGACTGCACCCTTGACCTATGTGCCCCATTGAGGCTGCTGCAGTGCCCCCCAAAAAAAAAAAAAAAAACTTGCTTCAGGACCTCCCTGCCTGTTTTTTTTTTCTCTCCCCTGCACAAATTAGACTTTTCATTGATTTGTATGGCTAATGCCTAAGGAAGGGGGTTGGGAGGGGCGGCTGTGCCGGACGCCAGGTGATGTTGGTTAGGTTTCATTCACTAAGCTAGCCCGGCAGCACTGAGGGTTGAAGCACTGGATGCCACACATCATACCACACCAGCAGCCTGGGTTCAGGAATGAGCCTGGGTTGTTGGGGGTTGGCCGGAGAAGCAGCAACTAGATTGAGTGGCTGTGAGGCAGCTCTCCTCTCCGGAGGAGGGACGCTGTTGCTCCCGCCACATGGCAGTCACCAAGTGGAGGCCTGGTGGCAGTGCAGGATGGAGGGCAACATGAAGGGGAGGGTGTTTCGAGACTGCAGTGTGCACATGCCTCCGTGCAGCTGCAACGGAAAGGGAGAAAACCAGAAAAATGGAACTGGCAGGCTCCGTGAAGGTCCCGACTGTGATCGTGGTGATGGGATCACAGGCCGTGGATGGATACGCGCCTCCCTGAGTTGGGGGAGTCCCACCTGCCAGCTCCAGGGATAAAAAGAATATGGAAGCAGTTCACTGTTCTAGTCAGAGTGCTGCAACTAACTTGAATGTTGTATTTGGGAGTCTGTGACATGAGCTTTTTAAAGCTTGTCATGCGATGACTCCCAATACAGAACTTCTAAAACTGAAGGTGGACAAAGCAATGGGGCCTGACTGGGTTCACCCCAGAATTCTAAAAGAATTAAGGGGTGAATTAGTGACACCACTGACTACCCTTTTTAACAAATCATGGAAGGATGGTGTGGTACCTGAGGAATGAAGGAGGGCGGATGTGATTCCCCTTCACAAAAGTGGGAGCAAGACAGAGGCAGGAACTACAGACCTGTCAGTTTGACCTCTGTGGTAGAGAAAGTGATGGAATTACTTCTGAAGGAAAGAATTGTTGAGTACCTAGAGGCCAGTGGGGCACAGGACCCAAGGCAACATGGGTTCACAGCGGGAAGGTCATGTCAGACAAATCTAATTGATTTCTTTGACTGGGTAACATGGCCTGCCTAGACTTTAGCAAGGCATTTGACACAGTCCCACACAAAAGATTAATAAACAAATTAGCCATCCTGGAAGTGGGTCCCAGGGTGGTAGCCTGGGTAAAACATTGGCTAGACAACAGGACACAGAAAGTAATAGTAAACAGAGTCCACTCTGAAGAAGGGGGTTACTAGTGGGGTACCGCAGGGTTCAGTACTGGGTCCAGTCCTTTTTAATGTCTTTATAAGTGACATTGCAGAGGGACTGGAAGGAAAAGTATGCCTCTCTGCAGATGACACAAAGATCTGCAACAGGGTTGATACATAAGGAGGCGTGGCAAGGGTGAGAAGGGACTTGGCACAGTTGGAGGAATGGTCAGCAGTGTGGCAGCTTGGATTCAATGCAAAGAAGTGGAAAAATAATGCACCTCTCAAACTGCATTCTGCAGTTTGGTAAGCAGACTAAGGAGAACCTGCCCGACGCTCACCCTACAAGCAAGGTACGGGTTGGAACTCTGAATTTTGGCATCTACCCCTGGAGGAATCTCACTTGGCCCTGTTTCTCACATTATGTGCAGCAATCCGGAAGTCTTCTAGGAACTGCTGCCTAGAAGTTAATGCCAGGACTGACCTCTGCTTGACATGTTCTTGATTTCTCACTTTAAGTAATGTTTAGTCTAATGTAGAGATTTCTTAAGAGTTGATTTAAGTTTTGAGAGAGGTTTTAACTAGTGTGATTTTGCTATCTGCCCTGTGCCCCTTCTCTTAGAGCTGTAAGTCTGTGGGCTGCACCCTTGACCTATGTGTCCCATTGAGGCTGCTGCAGTGCCCCCCCCCAAAAAAAAAAAAACTTGCTTCAGAACCTCCCTGCCTGTTTTTTTTTTCCCTGCACAAATAAGACTTTCAACTGATTTGTAGTGGCAAATGCCTGAGGAAGGGGTTGGGGGGCTGTGCTGGATGCCAGGTGATGTTGGTCAGGTTTCATTCACTAAGCTAGCCCGGTGGCACTGAGGGTTGAGGCACTGGATGCCACACATCATGCCACACCAGCGACCTGGGTTCAGGAATGAGCCTGGGTTGTTGGGGGTTGACCATTGCTGACTTTTCCATTAGCAGATTATATCTTTTAGCCACCTAGAGGGCCCAGTTATAAGTATACTTACCCAATCCAACACAATATAGTTCCTGTCTCATTTCACTTATTGTGTGGGCAGTCTATCACTATTCATCAGTCTCTGCCCTCTCCCTCTTCTATTGATTGATATTGATTTTTTCCCATTTGCAGCTTATACTCTTCGACCACTAGAGGGGTTCCCCCAACCGTGCCAAAGGTGCTCTACATCTACTTACTCTCTACTACTCCTGAACACTCTTCCTTTACTGCTCAGCTGCTGTGGGTACCTACAATCCATTACTAAGTCTGCTGTCCTTCACCCCCTTGATATAGACCTCACACCGACCGAAGCACCTTTTCTCCACACTAGGCACCTCATCCCCAGACTACTCCACAGTGACTCGGCCCTTCCCCACCCTCAACACACCCGTGACCCCCCCCACCACCCCCACTCCCTCCGCCTTCCAAGGCCCGACCTGGACCCAGATCTCGCCTGCCATTCCCACTCCTGCGATTTTATCTATCCTGTGCACCCTGATTGTAAAGTCTCAGCTGGGTGTCAACCCAAGGTCTCCATCACCACCGCCACCAACCAGAATAATTACACTGCTATTATTATTATCTGGTAATGTACGCAAACCCAGGACCTATGGCTTCCAGCCCTTCAAACCCTGTACTGCAACTGGCCTCCGCTGCATCCTTAAACATTTGCAGTCTCCTAAAGAAATCTGCTGCCCTCCAGTGCTGGGTCGGTTCAACATCAACCTGACATAATTGCACTGGTAGAGACTTGGCTCTCCAAATCCACCCCTGACTCTATCACCTCCCCTGGATATACCATCTACATGGAAGACTGGTAGGCAAACGCAGTGGTAGTTATGACTCACTCTGTACAGGACCCCTTATAGGTCAGGCACTCCAGCTCCTAAACTTGATTATGGAGCCCAAGCCCTCACCTTAAAAATCACACCTTACCCCGCCGGAGGCTCTCTCTTCCTCACAGTCTCCTACGTACCCACATGGAATCAAAACCAAGCGGTCCAGTCCCTCATTGACTACTTCACACCTCTCCCTCACAAAGTGGAGCAAGTCATCCTAGGTGATCTCAATGTTAACTGGCTTGCCTCCACTGCCTCCCATATAAGGGACTCCTTTGCTGCCCTGGATATGTCCCAGTTAGTCACCCAGCCCACCAGATTCAACCACTCTGCTGGCACTAGCACTCTCCTAGATGTTGTATCTAACCACCCCTACAAAATCCGGGATGTCACTGTCCTCCCTGACTCTCTTAGTGATCACTCCCCAGTCCTCTGTCTCTGGTCATCCTCCACTCTGAAGCCAGTGTCCCAGGCCACTCTACACCGCTGTTTACGCCCCAGCGGCCTCAGAAAATTAACACATTAACCTAGCCCAGCTAGACTGGTCCCCTATCCAGCATGCCCCTGACATTGACTCAGCTCTTGACCACTTCACAAATGCCTTCTGTAAGGCTTGTGACCTTTTCACCCCCCTCATCATGATTTGCTCCAAAAAATGCAATGCCCCATGGATCACCCCACCCCTCCTCCAGAGACTCAAAAACAGAGATAATCTCTGGCACATTGTTGTAGAATCTGTAAAGGTGTCTGATAGACAGGCCTACAATGCAGAATGCAATAAGTGCACTTTGGCCATTAGGTGGGCCAAGGCAGAACACTACCAGACCACCCTCGCTTCCACTTGGGGTTCAGCCTGGACCTTCTGGGATAATAGGAAAGAGCTAATTGGGAAGTCTCGCTACCCACCCCACCATCTCAGCTCTCCATCAATGGCATCCTCACCATAGATCCACTCCTTATAGCGATTGCCTTAACACTGCCTTCTCTGACCTAAGCTCGGTCCTCCCCAGCAGCTTCTTTGACCCAATCCCCACCTCTCTCCCTCCGGTCCTGCATCACCCACCATTCTACCTGCGCACTGTATCTCTCCCCCCCCCCAAGAAGCCAGGCTGCACCTACTATAGCCTTAGACAGCAATAACCCCAGCAGTGACCCCCTCGACTCCAGGATCCTCTGTATGGTCTTGGACGAAGTCCTAGTCCCCCTGACTGACCACCTAAACTGGTCTCTATGCCTGGGTCAGTTCCCAAGTGCCTGGAAAACTGCTGAAATCACACCCATACATAAGAGTGGGGATCTTTCCACCCCCAACAATTACCGGCCAATCTCCATCCTCCCCCAACTCTCTAAAGCCCTTGAAAAAGTGGTGTTGATCCAGCTCTCTGAATACCTTACGAAGTACAACATTATGTGCCCAGAGCAGCACAGTTTCCGCCCAGGACACAGTACAACCACGGCTCTCCTGGAATTCTCCCAACACCTGCATGCTGCTCTTGACTCTGGCAGCCTTGCAGGAGCAGTGTTCATTGATCTCTCCAAGGCCTTTGACACTGTCTGTCATCCCCTTCTACTCGACTCTCTCCACCAACTTGGCTTCTCTAGCGGTCCCATTTCCTGGTTCTATAGCTACCTCTCTGCTAGATCCCAGTGTGTCAAGATCAGCGGCTCCCTCTCCAGCATTCTTCCCGGTCGCTCCGGGGTCCCTCAGGGCTCCATGCTGGGTCCAATACTTTTTAGTCTCTACCTTAACACCCTCCCCAGCTCATGTACTGATAAAATGCTCCTCTACACCGATGATGCAGTCATTGTTGACTCACATCCCAATCCCACCTTCCTCCAGTTATCCCTCCAGCAAGCTTACAACCAAGCCGAAAGGTGGTTCGGCGACCACAGACTGGTCATTAACCTAAAGAAAACCAAATCAGTGCTCTTCTCCCACCACCAAAATAAAGCTAAAAATACCCCCCTTGATTATCCCCAGCACTCTGCACCTGCCAGAACAAGTGAAGTGACCACATACAAGTACCTAGGCATCACGTTCGATACTGCCCTCTCTTTCCACACCCAACTCTCGGATTGGCCTGCTATACCGGCACAGGGACTGCCTGCCTCAGGTTGCCCTCAGGCTGGCCATCACCTCCTCTGTCTTGTCCTTCGTGGACTATGGCTTGCTCATCCACGCCGCAGCTGACAACACTGACCTCTCCAAAATCCAACTCTCCATCAATAAGGCCTGTAGGTTCCTGACCAGTGCCCCCAGCCGAACTCACACCTGCCTTCTCTATACTACCACCAATCTGCTCAACTTTGAGGAGCGACTGCTCTACCAGACCTGCCTTCTCGCTAAGAAATCACTGCTAGGACTCTCCCACCCGGGGGTCTCCACCTCCCTACAGCAGTCATCATCGTCCATCACCACCCGTAGCTCTGTTAAGGCCACTTTTAGATGCCCAGAACCAAGACCTCTCTTGCCCAGAGATCGTTCTTCTAACGAGCCCCCACCTGGTTCAACTCCTCCTAGCTGCATCTCCAACTTGCCAAAAATTGGCTCCTTCAAAACAGCCCTTCGGAACCATATCTTTAATACCTGCTGTTGTAGGTGCAACTGACCCTCTTTTGTAACCTGTGGTACCCACCCGCCTTACCCCCTGGCTCCACAACGTTCACTGGACAGCCTCTCCCTCCCCCAGACCCACTCCTTCCCTACTAGGTCCAAACAGGGATGTAACCCGCTGTCTTCTCTGAAGACCTACTATATCCATGAGTGTAACTCACAATTCTGTAACATTATATAACCTAAGTAACATACAAACTACTACATTATGTAACCTAAGTGTATCTATGTTAAATGTTCCCTTTTACTGCACCTGTAATGTTATCCTCTGTTTTTAATCTGCTCTGTGATAACTGTCTTGATGTACCCCCACCGAGCGATGAGATGCCTCTGTAAATGAGTCTGTGTCTCAAAGGTTGTAAACCCGATTTGTAATGAATAAATAAATAAAGAATAAAAACATCCAGGCAAACATGGGTTGGGACACTGAGGCCCTGGACCCCAAGCGACTGCGGTTGGCTAAATACCTCCGTCAAAAATACCCTAAGCCAGTGGTCATCCCTCCCATGGTTGACACCTTTGAGGACGTTATGTTCGCTACCTGGAAGCGCCCTCACTCCTCTGCCGTGCCCAAGTAGACTCATCAGCTCTGCTGGGCCCCTAAGGACCACCCCTTCTTGGCCGAACTACCTGCAGTGGACTCAGTGGTGATTTCAGCAGCTCACAACCATTCGTAGAGGCCCAAGCACCTGAGCACCCAGCCACCTGACAGGGAGTCGAAGCACCTGTATTCCATGGGACGCAAGGTGTACTCTGTGCCACCCACAGTATCAGGAGTCTCAACTTCCGGCCTATGACTCTGTGGACACCTCTCAAGGGCAGCAGCTACTAGCATTTGCCTCCGACGCGATGCTTGGCCTTGGGTTTCTGAGTTTGATCCAGATGCGCAGATGATCATTCTGGATGCTCCCGCTAAGGGCTCCGTGCTCTTCGGCGAAGACACGGAGAAGATTATCACCAAACTGCAGGACTCCAGTAAGGCCATCTGAACCATGCAAATCCATGTACTGCCCCGAAGCAGGGGCGACCTCGGAAGCCCCATTTTCATGGCCGTAGGGGTTTAGTTGTGGGGCGGAGCCAGGGGCTCCTCTTCCTCTAGACAGGCTAAACCAGCTACTGCCACCCTCCCTCCACCTCCCACTGCCTGACTATCCTCCTCCCCCGGACGCCTTGTCAGGGGAGCCGGTCGGAGGACACTTTTCTCTCTACGCAGATGCCTGAAGTCAAGTGACCTCCGATCAGTGAGTCCTCGAGCTCATGGGGTTCGGGCACTCCATAGAGTTCGACGCGATCCTGCCGGACAGACCACCACCCCCATCCTGCTATCTCAGGGAACACCAGATGCTGATCAGAAAGGGAATCCAGTCCCTTCTGGATAAAAATGCCATTGAGCTGGTGCCCCTGGCCAAGCGAGAGACAGGGTTCTTCTCCCACTTCTTCCTGGTCCTGAAGAAGTCAGGAGACCTCGGGCCTATTCTGGACCTCAGTGATCTAAACCAATGGGTCTCCTATCGGAGGTTCCATATGGTCGCCTTTACCCACTCTTCTGCCCTTAATTTTTGGCGGTAGACTGGCTGGCATCCCTGGATATGCAGGACACCTGTCTGCATATCCCTATTGCTAGGGGTCATTGAAGATTTCTGTGGCTCAGATTCAAAGGCAAGGGCTTTCAATTCAAAATCCTCCTCTTCTGCCCCCAGGGTATTCACCAAGTGCCTGGCAGTGGTCGCCGCTGCACTTCAGAGATTGGGCCTCTTCATGTTCCCTTATCTGGACGACTGGCTCCATCCAGGCCCCGCCTGTTGGAAACCATCAGATACCCCCTGTTGCTGTTCCATCGCCTGGGGATCACGGTCAACAGGGTCAAGTCTCAACTTCTCTCATCCCAGAAGCTCCAGTGCATCGGAGCTGTTCTGGATACCACCCTCGGGGAAAGCGTTTCTTCCCTCTGACGGAGCAGGTCGGATTCAGATATTGGCGTACCAAATCTCTACACCCCCAAGGGTCCCTGCAAGACTCCTCCTCAGGCTGCTAGGGCACATGGTAGCCGCCATAGTTTCTGTCCTTCTGGCATGGCTGCGCATGTGGACCATTCACTGGTCATTAAGAGTTCAGTGGGATCAAACACAGGACGATTTGGACGCCTCGATCCGGATCTCAGAGCTGATCCGAAGAGAATTGTGCTGGTGGATGTTGTCACAAAACTTACTGGTGGGTATCCCCTTCCATGTAGGGGCCCCCTACCCAGATTCTGACTATGGATGTGTAGTCCTCGGGATGGGGTGCCCACTTGGGGACACATCGCACTCGGGGATCTTGGTCCCCGATAGAGGAAGATCTTCATATCGATGTTCTGGAACTGAGAGCAGTCCTGTATGCTCTTCAGGCCCTGGTCTCTGTCCTAGTTTCGGGCCACCTGTTGGTCCAGACGGACAACACTTAGGTGATGTTCTACATCAATAAACAAGGTGGCACACACTCGTACCCCCTCTGCCAGGAAGCCATGTGGGACTGGACTGTGGAGCATCAGCTCTTCTTGACGGTGGTTCACGTTCCAGGAGAACAGAAAATGTTAGCCAACGTGCTCAGCAGAACCAGGTTGCAGGCTCACGAATGGGAGCCACTTCAGGAAGTCGCAGATGAAATCTGCTGGTAGGGGACACCAGAGTTAGATCTCTTCACATCACAATCCAACACAAAACTGCCCAGTTTCTGCTTGCTAGGTCCAGAGCCTGGAGCTTTTTGGCAAGACGCATTGTCCCCCTCTCTTGGAAGGGGAGGTTTCTCTATGCATTCCCTCCCTTCCAGCTGTTGCAGAAGGTTCTCAAGGCACAGTCAGAACTGTCCACCCTCATTCTGATAGCTCCGCTGTGGCCTCTTCAGATTTGGTTTCCTTTGCTCCAGCGTTTAGCGGCAGAACCTCCACTGCCTCTTCCTGTTTCCTCTCATCTTCTGTCTCAGGACAACGGGTCACTGGTCCATCCGAATCTGCACTCCCTTCACCTGCATGCCTGGCTCCTCAGGACCTAGCAAAATCCAAGTTTGGAGTATCCGATCAGGTTGAGCAAGTTTTGATTGAGGTGCGTAAGCCTGCCACCAGGGCCACTTATGCTATGAAGTGGAAACGTTTCTGTATCTGGGCCGCAGCCAAGGGGATGGACCCCCTGGTCTTTCTGGTTAATTCCATTTTAGAATGCCTGCTTTCCCTTTCGGAGTCGGGTCTCAGTTATTCCTCCATCAAGGTACACCTGGCTGCCATCTCCACTTATTACTTCCCAGTGCAGGGTAAGACCATGGCTCTGATGGAGGTCTCTAAGGCTTTCCTTCGTAGTGTTCTTCATATCAAACCTCCCATCCAGGATCCTGTCCCTCCTTGGGATCCCTCTTTGTCCTAGAGAAGCTTACGCCCCTTTGAACTGGCAGTGGTTGCTGAGCTTCATTTCATGCCCTGGAAAACTTTGCTTTTGGTAGCCATTACTTCAGCGAGTCGCATTTCAGAGCTTCAGGCTCTCATGTGTAAAGAACCCTATTTTCCATAAGGATAGGGTTGACCTTCGCACCAGCCCGAAGTTCCTATCGAGGGTGGTCTTGGAGCTCACCCTTAATAAGTCTGTTCAGCTTCCGGTGTATTACCCAGAGTATTCAAGCAGAGGGGAGGCTCTGCTTCATTCCTTGGACGTCCACAGGGCTCTTCAGTGTTACCTGGCTAGGACCAAGGGAGACAGGAAATCTAATCAGCTTTTTGTGTCATTTATTCAAAGGTTGTTAGGTTGCCTAGTCACCAAACAGACGCTGTCGCGCTGGTTGATCCATTGCATTACCTTTTATCAGAAACACAATAGATCTACTCCGGGACCGATTAAGGCTCATTCTACCAGGGCAGTCACCACTTCCTTTGCAGCGCTGAAGCGGGTATCTGCAGCTGACATTTGTGCTGCTGCTACCTGGCACTCTGTTCACACATTTGTCAGGCACTACAGCCTTGACATAATTTCCAGATGCAGAGCAGAGTTTGGCCTTGCAGTTCTGCAGGGCCTGGTTTCCTGAGGGATCCTTCCTGTTTCTCCCCTTATTGTTTCCCCCTTCCAGACGTTGTCTTAAGTTTATACTGCTTGGGAATCGGTCCTACTTGTGTTACCTGCTGCAAGAGCTTCCTCTCGAAGTAAGATAGTACAGTTACGTAAGAACTTACCACAACAGTAGATCTTCAAGAGAAGCTCTTGCAGCAGGTATATTTTCCTGACCTCCTTCCCCCAGGGATCAGGCCTTTTCCAGGCTGGCTGTTCCTCCGTTGTGAGGAAAAGTTTGGGTCACAATTCCTGTTTGTCGCTGGTTGTGATCCATTTGCCTGTAGGGTGGCGTACAAGGACTGAAGCATGTTGGGAACTCCTCCTTTATATAGAGTGAAGTCGGGAGTGGAGCCAACGCAGGTGGGGGTGTTCCCACATCAGCACTGCTAGAAGAATTCACCAATTTGCCGAGAACCGCCACCAGGTGGCATCAGTCCTACTTGTGTTACCTGCTGCAAGAGATCTCGAAGATCTACTGTTACGGTAAGTTCTTACGTAAGTGTACTTTCTGTTAATGCTTGTTGAAAATATGGTAGGGAGTGGAGGGGTCTTCTAAAAAGAATGAGAAAGCCGGCCCACCGGCTCAGCAGTTATTTCCGCTTGCGACACGGCAACCAGGTTCGAACGGACTCAGGTCGTCGGAGAGCCGCCGGGGAAGAAGGGATTGAGCGCCCCTAAGACTGCTTTCTCCGGGACTAGATCGCACAGAGCGACACTCATGGAGGCTGGGCTGCCGCACTGTACACGATGCAAAATCGACGATCTCTGGGGCGGGATAGACACTGGCGTCATTGCATGTCTCCGCCCCAGTCTACAGGGGAAGGAAAAAACATGGCGGGACCCCTGTCTCTGTGAAACCCTCCCCAGGACTTCAATTAGCCTCTGCTGCCAGAAGCTCTCCCATCTAGATACTACCCCGTGGCACCGGAGACTGGTGCCACAACCCCTCCCTCCGGGGGATAAGCCGGGAGTGACCGGGAGCAGCAACGGCAATGGGCAGTAGGTGGGAGTCCCGGGGGCAGTGACCAGGGCTGATTCCAACAGAAGGTCCTGCTAGAAAAAGCAGAATAAATGTAAAAAAAAAAGGGGGAATCGTTTGTGTAAAGTGCTATTTTTTGTTCCGTCCCCCACCACCACCATTACCACTTTCATATCTGGATTCTGTCTAATACTAATGGCCAGTGGTTCAAGACTGAGGGCAAATGATAGGGGAGACAAGGGACTACCCTGTCCTGTCCCCTGATGAAGTTCAAATCTTTAAGACAACTGACCATTCACCTCTACTACCGCCTTGGGGGTCACTGTATAAAGAGACAACCACTTTTATAAACCCCTTCCCAGATTAAACCTGTTCACTGTCCTCTTTCCCCTCTGTGCAGAAATCACAGTCAGCAGGTTTCTGATATGGGCCCTGTTCACACTGCATGATCTGAAACAGTTATTGGGGGTTAAACCGTTTAAGATCCATGCCAGCACCCTTCGTGTTCGCACCTATTCCAGGCAGGGGCATAATTATGGGGGACACAGGTTTCCCCTAACTTTTGACACCACCCGTTTTTATGGTATTTGTACCCCCCAACATTTTTATTTAATTTAAATCAGCCGTTCACAATTACTAGCCAGCACATGCAGCATCGCACTTATTTTACTTTTTTTTGTTGTTGTTGATGTCTGCACTGCCGCTGCCCGCTGTGGCAAGAATGCAACAAGAGGAGCCAGATGGTGCGAAGAGTAGACAGTAGACTGCATCTTCTTGACTTGCACCAACCAGGAAGCAGCGCGCGAGTGGCATGACCGCCTGGCCAGTAAAAATAAAACTAACCTTCCTCCTAAAACCAATCGCGAAGTCCGAGGAGGAGCTGGCAGGAGACTGACTGCTGCAGCATGCCGTTCATGCATTTGTGAGGAGAGACTAGAGTAGTGGACTGAGTGTCGCCTCGACCGGACGTGGTGGTATAGCTAACAAACAAAAGTAAAAAAAACGACCCCAAGAAATCCCTCTGGCTGCTGCATTGCGAGTAACTGCCAGGACGGAGTAACTCATCATGGTTCTGGTATTCAGGCAGCAGTACTGATCAGTCTGGTCGCCTCATAGTCGGACAGTCTGACAGAAGATAAGTTCAGTTCAGGCCTGTCCTGGCTATTCTGTTACTAGGAGGAGGCTAGCAGTAACAGCAGTGATCAGTAGTCTGTATTTAGGAGGGAGGGGACCAGTTGGGACTCAAGACTGTCGTCTGGGAGAGGGAGACAGAGTTCAGTTCAGGGGCCTCCGGGGCGTGTGCAGTGCCGCGGTGCGAGTCTTGAATCTGCGCGTGTGGGAGTCGATGAGTCTGCCTGGTGAGGAGCCTGGAGGAAACACTGTCTTCTACGGACTGCTTGAGCTGGGAACTCACCTGGAAACTGCCTGCTGGAGTGCTGGTTGCTGCTGGCATACAGTGCTGCATCCATTCCGCCACAAGAACAAGCAGGTAATTTTTTTGTGTATAGTGACTGTACTACTACTACTATTCCCCATTCCCCATAGGTACCAAGTTTCAGTAAGTGAATGGTGTTCGAGATGTGGGGGGGGATGTATCCCCGTCTGAAAAAAAAAAAAAAAAATTACAAAATGAGTTTTTAGTCAATCACAGGTCCTTAAAGAGTGTCACTTAGACAGGACACATTTGGCATTGGATGCGATTTCAACCCCGCCCAAACCCTCACCAGATATCCTTTGCAGTGAGTCAGATCCTACAGTGACTAGGCAGGCCACTTTGACTGGATGCAATTATGAAAATGGCTTATCATATTTTTAGAACGTCTTAAAACACCCAGCATAATCCCAGCCCACACCAGGTCTCATCTGAGTACAGATGGAGATTCTAAGGGTCTGAGGATCCAATCTGTGTCCTTTTCAGATATTACTCAGCCTGGCCCAAGTCACTTAGCTCATGCATTTTGCTGCTTTTGGAAAGTCTGTACTGGTTGGAGGGTTTAAATGTTACTTTGTGGGTTTGACAGCGAAATGCTGGTCAATTTGGGGCTATGATTCCCTACATAAATACATCTGCTGACAATGTGCAACTTAGCAAGGGTCACCAGGCAACTCTTGTGAAGCTGGTTAGCAGGCTGTAGAGTGGGACAGATGGGCAATAATAAACCTGGGATGTGCATGTGTTGGGCAGCCCATTTCTGGTGGGACTGGATGGGGAGCACATGTGCCTCCTGTGGTGATGCAAGGCAGTGGCAGCAGAGAAAGGGGGGGTTCTTGCAAAAGCCCCAAGTTACAGCAGCAGGCTGGCAGTAGAACAGGGTGGTCTCTGAGGAGCAGGGACAGGTATGGTGGCTTGCCGTGGCTGCATTGTGGTGTTAAACTCAGCCACATGGAGATGGTAAATTCATTATAGTCAGTTGGAGCGGTCCGAGTGGATGAGTGGTGATTCATGCAGATATGTGTGACAGGCTGCATGGTGCATGTACCTCAGGGAGCCCGCTTCTTGGTTTTGGAGCCTGTGGTTTTGTGGTACCTGACTGCTATGATGCTTGCTTGTACAGCTGCCCACAGGGTCCTGCTATTAGGGAGCCACAGATAGGTGCTGAACCCACCGGTGTGTGTGTGGGCAGACAAGTTCCAGACAGATCATTGTATGCAGCAGTGTGAGTAGGGCATGGGAAGATGGTAGCATTCTGGAAGGTCTTTGGAGCACATTTGCAGTCTACCATTTCAAACAACATGAAGTCTTGCTGTATTCTGACAATTGCAGCGATTCCCAACCTTTGAACTGCCCCGGAGAACAGAGAGTTAACTTTCTATGCAGGGCATAGAATGCTGAGCTCGAGCTCGGTTGAAGTCTCTATCTGGAGTGTTTTGAACTTAAACCGTCAGATTCTTTACTCCACCTCACTGAACGGTCGCTCCGGAGATTTTTCCTTCAGCTCGGTTCAAAGATCGGTTAAAGTTTTCAGTTTTCGTCTGTTTTTAAACCAAAAAAAGTATCTGCATAGTCGCTTCGGTCTCTGTCTGTGGTGCCGTGAGTACTAGATAGGATTTGTTCTGTTTTTCTGTGTGCGACTTGTAAAAGTGCAGCTCGGTTCAGCTGAACCAGCCATTTGATAGTGAAATTTATTGTTTACTTAGTGTGTGGTTACCGGTTCTTATCGGTTCTAAAAATTAAAAAGTGTTTTGAACCGTTTTTCTCCAATACCCGTGACAAGGTAAGGAACCAATAAGGGAGTCTTGCCTGGCAGTTGCCGAAAAAAGGGTAAGTTTGGTTAGGTTGGCCATGTCTGAGAAACCCAAGAAAAAAAACGGGCTCACTGGATTTCAACACTGCAGTGAGTGTGGGAAGGTCTTTGCTAAGGCCGATCCCCACACTACCTGTGTTTATTGTCTGGGGTTTGACCACCTCGATTCAGACTGCCAAATATGTAAAAACTTCCCCAAATCTACCCTTGAGAACAGATTAGGTAGACTGTAGGAAAAGGAGGCTGAGAAGTACACTGACCTGGATGGCCAGCCTGGTTCAGTTTAGACCGAACCAGGAGGAGTGCCGTCTGACCAGGGCGATACTTCTTCAGGCAAAAGGAGAGCCGATTCCAAGGGATCGGTTCCGACAAAAAGGAAACGTAAAGAGAAATCGACCGGTTCAGATCCAGAGGTTCATGTTCCGACCGCCGAAGAGATAGCCAGGGCGATTCAGATTGTGGAATCGCACCGTTCGGTTGGTTTCCCCGGTTCAAGAGTATACCCTTGAAGATTTTTATGAACCGGAATTTGAAGAGGAAGGGAATTTGAGGATGATGATGTAAGTGAAGGTCTGGATGTGCCTGTGGAACCGGACATCTCCCCAGACAGACCTTCAGGTGTTTCCCCTCCTAGGCTTTCTGAGTCCCCTTCTCACTTTATGTTTTACAGGAAGGTGGCTGAAACCCTTCAGCTTCCTATGGAGGAGGCTGTGGAAGATCAAGAGGAGCCTGATTATGTTGAGATGATGGACATCCCAGAGTCTAGGAGACTGTCTATTCCCCTCCATAAATCTTTTGGGAAATGGACACAAAAAATCTTAAAGCCCCTAACACTTTACCTCCTGTGGATAGAAGAATGGACAAGAGGTATACACTTTCAGGCTCAGACATGGAGTTCCTTTCTCAGCAATGCAGCCATGTTGGGGTAGTGCAGGCTGCTGCCTGTGACAAGGCAAATATTCCCTTGGCTTCACACCCCGCTGACAAGAACTCCAGGAAGATTGATGCCATGGCAAAGGAGCAGTACATGGCATCTTCTTTGGGACTCAGGCAGGCGAATTACATGTCCTATACAGCCAGGTACCAGAAGTCCAGGTGGGACACAGTACTGGCACTGGCTAAACAGGCCTCCCCCCAGCTAGTCAAGGAGCTGGAGGTGGTGGCTGCAGATGGGATTGAGGCATCTACGGTTCAGTTTCATGCTGCTGTGGTCTCTAACGATGTGTCATCAAGAGTCATGGCTACATCTGTGGCTCTTCGGAGGATGGTTTGGCTCAGATGTACTAGCCTCTTGCAGGACACCCAGGCTAAGGCCATGGATTTTTTGGGGGAGCAGACGGAGAATTACGTGAAGAAAATGGATGAGTACAGGAGTGCTCCGGCCAAGGAAAGGCAGGCAGCTCCTCAAAGGCAGCAGTCTAGGGGCAGGGTCAGGCCTTTCCAATGGCCTTTTTACCAAGCACAGGCCTCTTCTTCCTTTTCTCAGAGGGGGTTCTTCAGAGGGAGAGGCAGAAGGGGGATGAGCAGGGCTGCATCCACTCCTCAGCCGAAAGCCCCTGCCAAGCATACATCCTGATGGGCCTGTCCGGGTCGACTCTCCTATTCCAGTAGGGGGCAGGCTGGCTTACTTTGTCCAGGATTGGATGTCTATTACATCAGACAAGTGGGTCCTGGAAGTAGTAAGCCAGGGACTGTTTCTCAGCTTCCAAAAATTTCCGAAGATGAGAGCCAGATCTTTTCCACCTGCAAATCTCTTGGAAACCCTTGCCCTAGAGGCAGAGGTTTCTTCTCTCCTAGCTTTAAGAGCTATAGAGAGAGTACCTACCCTACACTGGGGCAAAGGACTGTACTCCAGGTACTTTCTGACCCCAAAAGAATGGGGAGGCGGCCCATCTTAGACCTAAGATATCTAAACAAACATCTTTTAAAACCAAAGTTCAAGATGACAACTCTGGGAATAATCCTTCTCTCAGGCCAGGGGACTGGCTAGCCTCCCTGGGCCTCAAAGATGCCTACTTTCACATTCCATCAGGTGCTCCCACAGAAAGTACCTCAGGTTCGAGTTGCCCTCAGGCCATTATCAGTTCAGAGCAGTGCCCTTTGGCCTAACCTCAGCCCCAAGGGTTTTCACAAAGTGCCTGGCAGTAGTAGTTGCCTTTCTAAGAAGGCAAAAGATTTCCATTTTTCCATATCTGGACGATTGGCTAATAGTGGGTCAGTCTCCAGACCAAGTCAAGTCTCACCTGCAAGTGACCCAGCAAGTGCTCACTTCTCTAGGATTTCTTCTCAGCCTTCCCAAGTCAGTTCTCGAACCAGTCCAGCTTCTTACCTTTATAGGGGCAGAACTGGACACACTCAGAGCAAGAGCCTTTCTTCCTCTAGAAAGGACAAGGGTTCTTATGGAACTAGCTTCTTCCTTCAGCCTTCGGGTATCTCGACCAGCAAGGCATTTCCTCCAACTCTTGGGCCACATGGCAGCTTTAACAGCAGTGGTCCAAGGGCAAGATTCCAGATGAGGGATATTCAGTTCCACCTGAGAGCTTTCTGGTCTCAGAGAAAGGATTCCCTTACCAAACTGATCCCAGTGTCTCTGACCTTGATCCAAGCCCTCCAGTGGTGGCAGGATAAGGACAATTTAAGACAAGGTGTTCCTTTTGTTGCTCAGCCTTGTTCAGTGGTCCTTACCACGGATGCTTCTCTCCTGGGCTGGGGAGCCCATCTGGGGTCCCTTGCTGCCCAGGGGCTGGGGTCCCCCCAAGAATCCCTTCTCCACATCAATCTTCTAGAGCTCAGGGCAGTTTTTCTGTATCTGAAATCATTCTCACAGTCAGTACAGAACAAGGTGGTTCAGGTCAGAACAGACACCACCACCACCATGTGGTACATCAACAAGCAAGGAGGCACTCGGTCCACAGCCCTGTGCACAGAAGCCATGAAGTTGTGGTCCCTGACTTATTCCCTGCAAACCTCTCTTGTAGCAGTTCATCTTGCAGGCAAGGACAGTGTGCTAGCAGATGCACTGAGCAGGATTTTTCAGGGCCATCATGAATGGTCCCTGGACCCTCAGGTGTTGAAAGTGATTTTTTCAAGGTGGGGCACTCCAGAGATAGATGTCTTTGCAGCACCAGACAATCACCAACTCCCTCTCTTTTGTTGCAGACCTCCAGTACTGGGCTCAGTCCCTCTGGATGCCCTGATCCTGAATTGGGAAGGGAAGTTTCTGCATGCATTTCCCCCTTCCCACTCCTATTCAAAGTTGTGGTAAAAATAAGGTCTCAACCTTGCAAGGTGATTCTGATTGCTCCAGATTGGGCCAGACAGCCCTGGTACCCCCTGTTGCTGTCCCCAGCAGTCCATCTTCCCCTGTCTCTTCCCAGGAATTACAACCTGTTAACATCCTGTCAGGGAAGGATTTGGTACCCCAATCTTCAATCTCTCAATCTCGAAGCATGGCTCTTGAAGAGCTATGCAGATCTGCATCTTTCCCAAGGGGTTCTGGATATCCTCAAGGCTTCTCGAAAGCCCTCCACCAGAAAGACTTGTAACTCCAAATGGAAAAGACTCAGCATTTGATGTTCTAAGAAGCATGTTTCTCCAGACACTGTTGAATTGCCTACGGTTCTGGATTATATGGTTCATCTTAGTGGCCTAGGCCTCAGACCAGCTACTTTCAAAGTACACCTGTCAGCTGTTTCTGCATTTTTGTCAGTGGGGAAGTCTTCCTCACTATCTTCCCATCCTGTGTTCTGTAAATTTTTTAAAAGATTGCTCCACACCAATCCTCCTTTTAGAGACCCTGCCTGGGATTTGAATGTTTGCATTGCTCAACTTATGCAACCCCCCTTTGAGCCTATGTCTTCAGCAGAGCTTAAGTACTTGACTTGGAAGACTGTGTTCCTGGAAGCCATTACCTCTGCCAGGCATATCGGTGAATTGCAAGCCCTGTCAGTGGAATCTGATTTTATCTCATTTCACAGGGATAAAGTGGTCCTTAGAACCAATAGAAGGTTCTGCCTGAAGTGGTTTCAGACTTCATTTAAACCAGTCTATGTCTCTCCCTGTTTTCTTCACTGATCATTCTTCCTCAGAGAGAGGAGGCTACACAGTTTAGATGTCAAAAGAGCCCTTAGTTACTACATAGAGCGTGCCGAGGGTCACATGTTTGACTCCTTCAGTTGTTCCTCACTTATGGAGAAGTGGGAAAGGGCAAACCTGCCACCAAAAGATCTATTGCCAGGTGGATTGTGTCTTGTATACGATTATGCTATGAAAAACTAGGAAAAACTCCACCCTCAGGCCTGAGGGCTCATTCCACAAGAGGTACAGTTGCTTCCCTGGCTGCTACCAGGGATATCCCTCTCTTAGAAATTTGTCAAGCAGTCACCTGGAAAACAGTCCATACCTTTACCAAGCATTACTCTCCGGATATCCAGGCTAGGAGTGATGCTCGGTTTGGCACAGCAGTACTTCAGAGCCTATTCACAAAGTAGGTTCTGTCCCTCCTCCTTGAGGTACTGCATGTGTCTGCAGAATTGTCGAATACAGCCTGACTTCATGTTGTTCAAGAAAAATTACTCACCTTAGTAATTATGTTTCTTCTAATGGAGTCTTGCTGTATTCTGACCTGCCTCCCCTCTCAGAACCTGTTTTTGGGAAGTGGGTGGGCAGGTGCAGTGTTGCACCCCAGGGGTGTTTTTTGCTTGCACCCTCCTCCTTTTTGTTTGGGTGCTGATTTATTATTGTTATAGTACATTGGAATTTGGGTTTCCTGACCTGAGTCTTCCCTGGGAATCCAAAACTTTTTTCAGCCAGTTGGCTAGTAGGAATTTTGACAATTTCAACATAGAATATTTAGTTGGTTGGGCTCGTAAGAATCTGACGGTTTAAGTTCAAAACACTCCAGACAGAGACTTCAACTGAGCTCGAGCTCAGCATTCTATGCCCTGCATAGAAAGTTTTTTTTTGTTCTCCGGGGCAGTTCAAAGGTTGGGAATCACTGCAATTGTCAGAATGCAGCAAGACTCCATTAGAAGAAACATAATTACTAAGCTGAGTAGTTTTTTTCTTTGGGAACATAGTGCGTCCCATAGTGTACCTGCACAAGCCACTGTGTTGTGTATGGTTAGCCTACACTGCCAGGCACAGCAGAATGGAGAATAATAATTTTAAAAAGTAGGGCATTTGTGAAGAACGTTGGACAGTGGGCACGTATTAGGTTATTTACGGTACTCGAGGGTAATCTCCCTATACTGAATTCAAGTAACAGTTTAGGTGCAGCCCTGCCACTCTGAGTACTTGTTGCCGCTGGCTGCTCTCATCCACAGTCAGGTAGTGATCACAGTGCTGGCAGCCCCACATCTCAGATCTCACAATGATCTTCTCAATGTCCCCCTTCCTGTCTTTCCCTAACTTGAATATAGCTGTACTGTGCTAGAATGGCCTATTCAGTCCCTCTCGGCATTCATTCTTCTCCCCTGCTCCCCTTTCAAAAACTTGTGAGCTCTCTACCTTCGCATCATGAATGTAGTTAGTACAGTCTCTTATGCTATTTTTACATATTAACGATAAACATGATCTTTCTGGTAAGCTAGGTTGATAGCAGCAGAGCACAAGGTGAAAACAGGCTTTCCTTTCCATATAAGATCTAAGCCACCTATGGTAGGCACATTTAAATGATGTGCATAATGATGCACACACCTGTCATTTAATAGTGCCTAATCAAAGGAAGCCTAGATCTTTTTAGGATAGGAAAGCCCATCTTTCCCCTTGTTCCCTGCTGCGATCCGCCTGACTTACTGGAAAGATTTGTTTATTTTTGATATGTCAAAAAACCCGGGGACTGCACTACATGTATTCATGATGCAAAAGGGTTATGAGCTTACCAGTTTGTGGTGTGGGGAGTAGTGAAGAATGAATACCAGAGGGGGACTGAGAAGGCCACTCCTGTAAGGTACTGCTATATTCAGGGAAGGGGGAAGACAGAAGGGGAAAAATATGAACAGATCACTAAGATATAAGATGTGGGGCTGCCGGCACCATGATCACTACCTGACCCCATTGTCCTGGCCAACATTCCCCTTCCCATAAAACCAGTTCATGCAATTGTCCAATGCTGCATGTGGATATTAATGTGTGAAGTGGCTGCCACTACACGTTCAGTCACTTCACTACCAGTCTAGCATTACTTGTAAAGCACTCAGGGATACAATACTCATGAAAAGCATTATATTTATGTTGATTCTTGTTATTTCCCATGGAAAATGGAAGTCAAGACAAGCATATTTTTGATTTCCAAGAAAGTATTAACTGTGGCATTGGACTACATAAACATTTTGCTACAAACAAGTGGTGGCGGTGAAGGGTGCAACTGCACCCTCCGCCCCCATTGTAAGTTACTAGCTTGAAACATAGAATTTGACGGCAGATAAGGACCACTTGGCCCACCTAGTCTGCCCATTTTCTTACCTAACAGATAAGCTGCAGATCCTAGTTAACCAACAGCCTACTTCCTCCTACCCCCCACTAGAATTGCCTTATGTCTGTCCCATGCATTCTTGAATTCCCCCACTGTTTTTGACTCTACGACCTCCTCAGGAAGGCTGTTCCATGTATCCACAACCTTCTCTGGAAGAACATCTCATTACCCTCTGAACCGTCCCCAATATCTTCAAATTGTGCCCTTGTTTTTGCACATCTCTTTTTCTGAAAGATACCCTCTTGGACTTTGTTGAGTCCTTGAGGTATTTGAAAGTTTCTGTCATGTCCCCCTCCCTCCTTTCCCTCGGGCTATACATCTTAGTTCCTTTAGTCTTTCTTCATATGTCTTCTGATGCAGACCCTGCATCATTTTGGTTGCCCTCCTCTGGACAGCCTCCACCTTGTCTATGTCTTTGTGGAGGTGGGGTCTCCAGAACTGTACACAGTACTCCAGATGTGGTCTTACCAACTGTCTGTACAGAGGGCCAACAACTTCCTGTTTTCTACTGGTGATGCCTCTCCCTATGCATCCCAGTATTCCCCAGCCCTCCTTACTGTCTTCTCACATTGTTGGCCCACCTTTATGTCGTCTGATATGACTACCCACAGGTCCCTTTCCAATTTTGTTGTTGTCAGTATCTCACCCCCTATTGTGTACTCTTCCCCTGAGTTTTTGTTTCCCAGGTGCATTACTTTGCACTTCTTTGCATTGAATCTAAGCTGCCATACATTTGACCATTCCTCCGACCTTGCCAAGTCCCTTTTCATCCTTTCCACCCCACCTTGTGTATCAACCCTGTTGCAGATCTTTGTGTCATCTGCAAAAAGACATACTTTCCGTTCCAGTCCCTCTGCAATGTCACTTACAAAGACATTTAAAAGGACTGGCCCCAGTACTGAACCCTGCGGTACCCCACTAGTAACCCTCCTTTCTTCACTGTGGACTCCATTTGCTATTAACCGCTGTGTCCTGTTGTCCAACCAGTGTTTTACCCAGGCTACCACCATGGGACCCACTCCCAGGCTGAATAATTTATTAATCTTTTGTGCGGGACTGTGTCAAATACCTTGTTAAAGCCTAGGTAGGTCATGTCCACAGCCCTTCCCTGGTCTACTGCTTTGGTCACCCAGTCAAAGATATTAATTAGATTTGTCTGACATGACCTTCCCACTGTGAATCCATGCTGCCTTGGGTCCTGTGCCCCACTGACCTCTAGGTACTCAACAATTCTTTCCTTCAGAAATGATTCCATCATTTTCAAACAACATGAAGTCTTGCTATATTATGACATATGCAGTTTGACCCAGCCTTCGAACTGCCCCGGAGGTGAAAGAGTTAACTTTCCATGCCAGGCATGGAATCTTGAGCGCGAGCTCGATTGAGAACTCTTGTCTGTTGTTCTTCAAACTCAAACTGTCAGATTCTTTATCTACCACTGAACAGTCGCCTCCGAGATTTCTCCTGCTGTCTAAGTTCATTTTGTCGGGTTAAAAGTGTAATTTCTCGGTTTTTAAACCGCATTTCTATATTTTAACCACGAACCGGGTTCAAGCTCTGTCTGGTATTGTAAGTATAGATAGGTTTTACATTATTTCTGTGTGGAACTTGCAACGATATTATCGGTTCGTTTGAACCGATCAGGTTGTTGTTAAACTTTATTAAATTGCATTTAGAGTGCGGTTCCCGGTTCTTATCGGTTCTAAAAAAAACGGATTTCATTATGGTTTTTTCCACGACCCGTGACACAGTTGGGAACCGATAAGGGTGTCTTGCTTGGCGGATTGCCGTAAACGGGCAAGTTTTTGGTTAGGCTGGCACTATGTCTGAGAAACCCAAAAGAAAAACGGGCCCACTGGTTTCAGCACTGTAGTGTCTGTGGGGAAGCTCTTGCCAAGGCTGACCCACACACCACATGTGTTTATTGTCTGGGGTTTGACCACCTCAATGCAGACTGCCAGATTTGCAAGAATTTCCCTGCAGCTACCCTGGATAAGAGAGTTGGTAGGCTCAGGGAACGAGAGGCCAAAAAGTCCGCTGACCTGGATGGCCAGCCCAGTTTGGTGCCAACCAAACCGGAGGGAGTGCCCTCTGACCAGGGCGAGACTTCCTCGGGCAAACGGAGGGCTGATTCGGAGGAGTCAGTCCCAGCAAAAAGGACTAGAAAATCAGCAGGTGTGGAGCCAAAATTTCCTTCTCCAACCGCTGCAGAGATAGCCAAAGCGATCAAAATTGTCCAGTCGCTTTCCCCGGTTCCGACCAAACCGGCACCATCAGGTAAGCGGTCGGTTCTGTCGGTGCCACCGGTTCAAGAATATGATATAGAGGAATTTTATGAACCAGAGGAGGGGGAAGAAGATTATGAAGAGAGTGAATGTGATTTTGAAAGTCTGGATGCCCATTGAACCGGACATCTCCCAGACAGACCTTCAGGAGCGCCTCCCTAGGCTTTCTGAGTTCCTTTCTCATTTTATGTTTTATAAAAGTGGTTGAAACCCTCCAGCTCCTTTGGAAGAAGCTGTGGATGAACAGGAGGAGCCTGACTATTAGAAATGATGGATATCCCAGAGTCTAGGAGATTGTCTATTCCTTTACATAAATCTTTTGGAAACAGACAATAAAAATTTTAAAGTTCCTCACACTATACCTCCTGTGGATAAAAATGGACAAGAGGTACAATTGTCAGGCCCTGACACGGAGTTCCTTTCACAACAATGCAGCCATGTTGGGTAGTGCAGGCTGCAGCCTGTGATAAGGCAAATATTCCTTGGCTTCACACCTCCTGACAAGGACTCCAGGAGGATTGATGCCATGGCAAAGAAACAGTACATGGCAGCATCCTTGGGACTCAGACAGGCAAATTATATGGCCTATGTTGCAAGATACCAGAAATCCAGATGGGATACTGTTATGGCTCTAGCGAAACAGGTCCCTGGCCAGCTTGCAAGGGCTGGAGCAGGTGGCTGCTGATGGTATTGAGGCATCCAGGTGCAATTCCATGCTGCAGTGGACTCTAATGATGTATCTTCAAGAGTCATGGCTTACATCTGTGGCTTTTCGCAGAATGGCTTGGCTCAGGTGTACTAGCCTGTCACAGGATACCCAGGCTAAGGCCATGGATTTTCCTGTTGTGGGTAACTCTCTGTTGGGGAGCAGACAGAGAATTACATGAAGAAAATGGATGAGTATAGGGCCACTTATAGGAGTGCACAGGCCAAGGAAAGGCAGGCCACTTCTCAGAGGCAGCTTTCCAGGGGCAGGGCCAGGCCTTTTCACAGACCTTTTTACCAAGCCCAGGCCTCCTCTTCAGCCTATGCCCAGAGGGGGTTCTTCAGAGGGAGAGGCAGACGGGGCACGAGCAGGCCTGCTCCCACCCCTCAGCCTAAAGCCCCTGCCAAACAGGCACCCTGATGGGAGGGCCAGGGCCGATTCTCCATTACCTGTAGGGGGCAGGCTGGCTTACTTCGTCCAGGACTGGGAGTCTTTAACATCAGACAAGTGGGTCCTGGAAGTAGTAAGCCAGGGACTGGTTCTCAGCTTCAAAAAATTTCCAAAGATGAGAACCAGATCCTTTCCACCTGCAAATCCATCAGAGGCTGTCGCTCTGGAAACAGAAGTCTCAACCCTCCTGGCTCTCAGAGCTGTAGAAAGGTACCTCCCTACACCAGGTCAAGGACTGTACTCAGGTACTTCCTTACCCCAAAAGACAGGAGAATGGCGGCCCATCCTGGATCTCAGATACCTAAACAAGCACCTTTTAAAACCAAAATTCAAATGGTGACTCTGGGAATTATTTTACCTCTCTAAGGCCAGGGGACTGGCTAGCGTCCCTGGACCTCAAGGATGCCTACTTCCATGTTCTCATCAGAAGCTCCCACCGAAAGTGCCTCAGATTCAAACTGCCCTCAGGCCATTACCAGTTCAGAGCAATGCCCTTCAGCCTCACCTCTGCCCCAAAGGTATTCACAAAATGCCTGGCAGTAGCAGTTGCTCATTTAAGAAGACAAAAGATTGCCATCTTTCCTTACCTGGACGACTGGCTCATAGTGGGCCAGTCTCCAGACCAAGTCAAATTACACCTTCAGGTTACCCAGCAGCTGCTTACATCTCTAGGTTTCCTTCCCAAACTCCCAAAGTGAGTTCTAGAGCCTGTTCAGCTACTCACCTTCATAGGCACAGAACTGGACACAAAGCAGGCCAGAGCTTTCCTTCCTCTAGAAAGAGCAAAGACCCTGGTGACTCTGGCCTCCTCCTTCATTCTGCAGGTCTCTTGACCAGCAAGGCATTTTCTGCAGCTCCTAGGGCACATAGCTGCCTCCACTGCAGTAGTGCAGGGAGCAAGATTTCAGATGAGGGACATTCAGTTCCATTTGAGAGCCTTCTGGTCTCAAAGGGGAGATCCTCTAACCAAATTGATCCCAGTAACTCGAACCCTGATCCAGGCCCTACAGTGGTGGCAGGATCAGAGCAATCTGAGACAAGGGGTTCCTTTCATTCCTCAATCTCACTCCTTGACCCTTACTACAGATGCGTCCCTCTTGGGGTGGAGAGCTCACATGGGCAACCTCACCACCCAGGGATTGTGGCCTCCTCAGGAATCTCTGCTCCACATCAATCTGTTGGAACTCAGAGCAGTTTTTCTAGCACTTCAGGTTTTTTCTGCATCTGTTCAGAACAAAGTGGTACAGGTCAGAACAGACAACACCACTACAATGTGGTACATCAACAAGCAAGGGGGCACTCAGTCTTTGGCCTTGTGCACCAAGGCAATGAAGTTGTGGTCTCTGGCTTATGCCCTGAACACCTCCCTCATGGCAGTTCACCTCCCAGGCAAGGACAATGTCCTGGCAGATGCTCTCTATTGGGTTTCCCAGGGCCATCACAAATGGTCTCTGGATCCCCAATACTGAGGTAGTATTTGCAGGTGGGGCACCCCTCAGATAGATCTTTTGCAGCCCCAGACAATCACCAACTTCCCTTTATTTTGCCTGTAGCCCCAGTGTTGGGCTCAGTCCTCTGGATGCCTTCCTTCTCAACTGGGAAGGAAGTTTCTCTATCCTTCCCCAATCCCTCTCTTGTTCAAGGTGCTAGTCAAAATCAGATCTCAACCTTGCAAGATGATTCTGATTGCTCAGATTGGGCCAGGCAGCCCTGGTATCCACTCCTTCTGTCCTTAGCAGTCCACCTTCCCCTGTGTCTTCCCAGAATCACAATCTTTAACCTGTGCCCAGGAGAGTTTGGTACCGAATCTCAAATCCTCAATCTCAAGGCCTGGCTCTTGAAGAGTTAGAGTTGCTGACCTACACCTTTCTCAAGGTGTACTCGATATCTTAAGCTTCTAGGAAGCCTTCCACCAGGGCTACTTATAATTCTAAATGGAAAGGTTTTCCATATGGTGCTCTGGAAAGCATATTTCCCAGAATCTGCTGATTTGCCCACAGTCCTGGATTATATGGTCCACTTAAATACTTTGGGGCTGAGGCCAGCTACCCTGAAAGTGCACTTGGCAGCTGTCTCTGCTTTTATATCAGCAGGAAAGCTCTTCTCTTTCTGCTCACTCTGTATTCTCCAAGTTTTCAAGGATTGCTTCACACCAACCTCCATTCAGGGACCCTGCTCCCGCCTGGGATCTTAATGTTTGCATTGCTCAGCTTATGCGACCTCCCTTTGAGCCTTTGTCTTCAGCAGAGCTTGATACTTGACTTGGAAAACTGTGTTTCTGGTAGCCATCACTTCTGCCAGGCGCATAAGTGAATTACAAGCTTTGTCAGTGGAGTCTGATTTTATCTTCTTTCACAGAGATAAAGTGGTCCTCAGGACTAACAGGAAGTTCTTGCCTAAGGTGGTTTCAGATTTCCCTGTAATCAATCTATATCTCTTCAGTGTACTTCACTGACATTCCTCCTCTGGCGAGAGGAGGCTGCACAACTTAGATGTGAGAGGCCCTTAGTTACTACATAGAGCGTACCAAGGGTCACAGGTTTGACTCCCTCCAACTGTTCCTCACTTATGGTGAGGTTGGTAAAGGGAAACCTGCCACTAAAAGATCCATTGCCAGGTGGATTGTCTCTTGTATCCAATTTTGTTATCAAAAACTGGGTAAGGTTCCCCCTTCAGGCCTGAGGGCTCACTCTACCAGAGGTACAGCTGCGTCCCTGGCTGCAGCCAGGGACATCCCTATCATAGAGATATGTCAAGCAGCTACCTGGAAAACAGTTCACACTTTCACCAGCATTACTCCTGGACATCAGGCTGGGAGTGATGCTCGGGTTTAACACAGCTGTGCTTCAGAACCTATTTCCTAAGTAGGTTCTGTCCTCCTCCTTGGAGGTACTGCTGTGTAGTCTGCATATGTCATAATATAGCAAGACTTCATGTTGTTTGAAGAAAAATTACTCACCTTAGTAATGTTGTTTCTTCTAATGGAGTCTTGCTATATTTGACCTCCCCGCCTGCCCCTCTCAGAACCTCTGCTTTTGGGATGTGGGTGGGCAGTGCAGTGTTGGCACTTAATAGATGCCCACCTTGTTTTTTCACCCCCTTTTTTGGGGTGTTTGGGTGTTGTGTTTTTAATTTTTGGCTCCCCTGACTTGAGTCTTTGTTTTGGGGTCAAAAAATGTGTTAATATTTTAGTAGCCAGTTGGCTAGTGTAGGTTTACAGCTTCCACACAGAATCTTAGTGAGTTTTGCTCGTAAAGATCTGACAGTTTGAGTTTGAAGAACAGACAGAGTTCTTAACCAAGCTCGCACTCAAGATTCCATGCCTGGCATGGAAAGTTAACTCTTTCACCTCCGGAGCAGTTCGGAGGCTGGGTCAAACTGCATATGTCATAATATAGCAAGACTCCATTAGAAGAAACAACATTACTAAGGTGAGTAATTTTTTCTTCCCTACCACTGAGGTCAAACTGACAGGTCTGTAGTTTCCTGCCTCTGTCTGGCTCCCACTTTTGTGAAGGGGAATCACATCCACCCTCCTCCAGTCCTCGGGTACCACACCATCCTCCCATGATTTATTAGAAAGGGTAGTCAGTGGTGTTACTAGTTCTTCCCTTAGTTCTTTTAGAATTCTGGGGTGAATCCCATCAGGCCCCATTGTTTTATCCACCTTCAGTTTTAAGAGTTCTTTCAGAACCCTTTCTTCTGTAAAAGGACTAATATCAACCCCCCTATCCAGAGTGCTTCTATTGACTGGATTAGGTATTTCCCCCTGCTTTTCCATTGTGAATACTGAGCAGAAGTATTCGTTCAGTATCGCTGCTTTTTCACTTGTCGATCTCTGCCCAACCACTTTCCTCTTTGTTCAGCCTCAGTATCCCTGCCTTAGTCTTTCTTTGCTCCCTAATGTACCTATAAAAGGTTCCCCCCTTCTTAACCGAGTTGGCTATCTTTTCCTCGGTTTGGGCCTTTGCTATTCTGACTACCTTACCCACTTCCTTCTAACTGGTACAGTTCTCTGTCCTGCTTCTTCTGTGTTTCCTTATATTTCCTGAATGCTATCTTTTTCTCCCTTACCTTCCCCGACACTTCTTTTGAGAACCATAGTGTTTTTTCTTTCGTTTTGATTTATTTGCTTCACACAAAGGCTTGTTGCCTCTGTGATGGCGGTTTTGATGTTTCCCCATTGTTGCTCCACCCCACCTTCTTGCCTGTTTGCTAGTGCTTTTCTGAGGCACTCTCCCATTTTGACAAAATCAGCCCTCCTGAAGTCCAGTACCTTCACTTTTGTGTGGCTTGACTCTACAGCGAAGTTTATCGTGAACCACACAGTTTGGTGGTCGCTTGTTCTCAGATGGCTACCCACTTCAAGATCAGAGATCCTCTCTCCATCCCCATTGAGAGTACCAGGTCTAAGATTGCTCTCTCCCGAGTGTGTTCCTAAACTAGATGTCTGAGACATGCCCCCTGTAGGGCATCGAGAATGGCCCTGCTCTTGGATGTGGCTGCAGCAAAGGTGCTCCAGTCAATATCTGGCATATTCAGGTCCACCATCAGCAATATATCCCCTTTCTCTGCCATCCCAAGGATGCCTTCTATCATTTCCTTGTCCGTTTCCTCCCCCTGTGACGGGTGTCTGTATACAACCCCTGTGCAGACTGTGGAGCCATTTCTAGTCTCCAGGGTGACCCACAGTGCCTCCTCACTTCCCTGCTTACCCTTTAGTTCTGTTGCTTTGATCCCTTCCCTTACATAGAGAGCTCCTCCTCCTCCTCCTCTCATCTTCTTCCCTCCCTGTCCTTCTTGTAGATTGTGTACCCTTGTATGTTGACATCCCAGTCATGGTTCTCTGTGTACCATGTTTCAGTGACTGCCACAATATCCAGGCATCCCTCTTCCATCAAAGCCACCATTTCAGGGAGCTTTTTACCTAGACTATGGGCACTGGTACTCATTACCTTCCATTTTTGTATATCTTTATTTCTTTTGCCTATCCCTGTCCCTACTGCCTTTGTCTTTTTCTCCATTTACCCCTGCAATTCTCCCTATTGACTGCTCTATCTTGGCGTTTACCTCACTAATTACCCTGATTTTTTTTGGGGGGACTAGGATTTCCCTTCTCCTCTTCAGTGCCTCCCCCCTTGGCTAGTTTAAATGCTTGCCATTGAAGCATTTAAACCTATCGCCTAGGATCCTGGTTACCCTCCAGGATAGATGCAGACCATCACCCCTGTATAGGCCTGCATCCCTCCAGGTGGAGCCCCAGTCCACAATGAAACCAAATCCCTGAGCTCTGCACCAGCTTTTCAGTCATTGAATCCCATGGTGCGGAGTGCCCTAGCCTCATCCATGCCATAGATAGATAGCACTTCCGAGAAATTTATTGTGTGTGCTACTTATCTAAGGCCCCTCCCCAACACTTGCTGCATTTCACTTTGTTAAAGTCTGATTTATTGATTGTACAAATGTTGCATTCAAATCTTCTGATTATATTTGTAGGTTCTGTCAAAAACATACTAAAAAACAATAATAACAGACAATATCAAGGTTTCATAAAAATTTTAAAAGTGTATATCAGGTATGCATACCACCCCAGCACCCTCCATTGTAACATCCTGGATCTGCCATGACCACTAGACCACCAGGTTATTTAAGATTTATACTGCACTATGGTTTGCGAAAGATAAAGTTGTTTCAATTAAAATACAATTTCAGCATGTTAAACTAAACAAAATGAACAGAACCATAGCCTTGCATGTGTACTGATCAAAATAGTGCGCATTGGTTCGACCATTTTGGTGCAACAGTTCTATACAAGGTGAAAAAGAACTAGTTAGCACTATTGAGAGCCATGTAGCTCTCTGGCTCCAGTGATGTCATCACTTAACACATTTGGTGGCCGTATTAGGAAGCAGGTAAGGCGGTTTTTGAAACTGGAAGGCTGATCTTGCATTTTTGAAATGCTTTGGAACTGCATTTAGGACAATTATATAAATGTAGTTTTAGCATTAATGAATACAGCAGCATTTCCTTTAGTCACCTATGAAGTCAGATTTTTTAATAGTTTGTTGGCAAAAAATTGTTTATACATCCTTTTAAATGTGGACTTCCCAATATTTAGGAATCTTACTTCGAGAAACAGCTCTTGTAGCAGGTTACACCATTAGGACTGAAGCCGGCAGGCGCCAAGACCCCACGGAAATTTTCTAGCTATCAGTATTCAGTGGGGACCACCCCTGACGTCAGGCACAGTACATAAGGGGGCGGTCCCCCAGAATCCCCAATTCTTTTCACGCTGTCGACTCTCCAGCATCGGCCTCTCGGTCTCTACCTAGCGCACGATGACTTAGAACTTCGAGAGTTTCTACTTAACTAATGTCCTCTCCAACTCCTTCATTTGAGGGTCACCTTTCAAAGTGTGCCTGCGGAAAACAGATCCCTTTCAAGGATCCTCATTCTTCCTGCATGCGGTGCTTAGGCCCAGACCATGACACCAAGGTCTGCACCTTTTGCCAATGGTTCAACAGCTACACCAGGATCCACCGTCAGAAGGCGCTTCAGGTTTACCTGCTAGAGGGAAAACTTAGTAGGATGGACAAAGAACCTTCCTCCAGGGGCGATTCTTCCTCCAAGGTCCACAAACACCGGGAGAAGGCAAGGTCCAGATCCCCGAACCGGACCTCGGATTCGCGGAGCTCAGGCTCCACCTGATCGGACTGCTCTCCCTCCAGGGCTAGGTCTCAGCCCCCTTCGGTGAAGGTCCGGGCTTCCAGTGGTTCTTCGACTCTTCAGCCCATCAAGACTTCCAGGCCCTTGGCTTCCTCTTCTCCCTCTTGGGCCTCTTCAAAGTCCTCTGAACACCACAAGTCTTCCTTTTCCACCCGACGTCGGGACCCCGATTCCAGGTCGGTCTCCCAGCCCCCTAGGGGCCCGGATCCTCCACCCAGGAAGATGAAGGACCTGACGTCCCTCAAGCGGACGACGGACCCGACGTCAGTCAAGCATCTGAAGTCGGCCAGGCGTTCGCCAGAGCCGACAACATTGGCCAAGCACCAGACGCCGGCCAGGCGTTCACCAGACCTGAAGTAGTCGGCCACAGACCGCCCCCCCAGTCACCGGTAGACACTGGCCACGGGGACTCCACGGAGGGGGACACCGCGTTGCCTGAAGACCAGGCTGGTGACACAGAGGATGCCAGGCTTCCGAGGGAACCTTCGCTCACCCCAGCGACAGACCACCGGTGCCAGGCCCATCATCGGGCATGAATATTCAAGAAGTAAAGGAACTCTTTACTTTCTGGTGGGACACCATCCGTAAAGACGTCCCAGTAAAGCCTCCTCCTACTCCTTCACCCCCTCCTCCACCACAGGGGCCAGCAGGATGACCACCAATCCCCAAGGAGCAGACTCCACCTCCTAGGGGTAGATTCCAGGATCAGAGAAGGCCTCCCTCAAGATCTCCATCAGGGTCTCCCAGCCCCAAGCGACCCAGACATCGGCAGTATACTCCGGGGGAGGACTCCAGATCGGATACCTCGGATTACTCCAGATCTCCTTCTCCACTCAGCATTTCATCACATGACCCTCCCAGTCTCCGGATGATCCCTCTTTCTCTTGAGATCATGAGGCACATCCAGGACAACATGGGGTGGGATGCTGAAGACCTCGACCCCAAAAGGCAGCGCCTTGCCCATTATCTTCAGCAGAAAGACCCAAAGCCTGTGGTAGTGCCACCCTTGGTGGACACCTTTGCGGATGTCACCAAAGCTGCGTGGAAGCGTCCGTACTCTACTCCTGCGGTGCCGAAGAAAGCTGACCGCCTATACAAGGCCCCGAGAGAGGACCAGTACTTGGCTGAACAACCTCTGGCAGACTCTCTGGTCATTACAGCCTCACATTACCGGTCCCAAAGACCGCGACATATGAGCACGCAGCCACCGGACCAGGAATCCAAACAATTGGACGCCCTGGGGAGACGCATGTATGTGGCCACTACATGCTCCATCAGGTCCCTGAACTACCTAACCCACATGGTACAGTTTCAGAACATCCTATGGGAACAGGGCCAGGACCTGGTCGATAAGCTTCCGGATGGCGATCAGAAAGCGGAGCTCCTTAACCTTCTCCGCACAGGGTCTGATGTGGGTACCCAAGTACTACGAGCCGCATATGATTCTGCGGACTCGTCCACCAGAGCTGCAGCTTCAGGCGTCTGTCTCCCACGACACTCTTTGCTCCATGTCTCCGGCTTCACCCTGGACGTACAGAAGAACATTCTTGACGTCCCCTACAACAGCGAAGTACTCTTTGATGAACCCTTGGAGAAGGTGATCACCAAATTCCAGGACGCTGGGAAGGCAGTCAGGTCAGTACAGGCCATGTACAGATCCAGGCCCAGTTCCTTTCATAGGAACCAGAGCCATTTTCGCAGCCAGCAGCAAAGGCAGCAGCCACGTTCCGGCCAGCAACAAAGGGGCACCTTTCAGCGGAAAGCCCAGGCTAAATCGTCCCCAGGTAGAGCCCAACGCTACACTAAACTGGCCCAGCCTGCAGGGACCAGTGCTGGCACAGCATGACTCCTTTCCGGCCCCCGGCCCTCCTCTGGATCAATGGGCGCAAAAGGTCGGGGGTCGCATCGCTCGCCACTTTTCAGGGTGGCAGTCGATTACCACCGACCGGTGGGTTCTCCAGTTGGTCAAGAAAGGTCACTTCATAGAATTTCTTGACCACCCACTGGCAAGACCTCCCCTGCTTTCCCATTACTCGGGTCAGTACGCCCTGCTTATACAGCAGGAGGTGCCCGCGCTCCTGGAAAAAGAAGCGATAGAGCACGTTCCATGGAACCAGAGGAGTGCAGGATATTATTCTCACTTCTTTCTGGTTCCCAAGAAAACAGGAAACCTCAGCGACCTCAACGAGTCGGTCCTGTACAAGCGCTTCCGCATGGTGACCCTCCCAGACCTGATTCCTGTGCTGAAGCAGGGCGCCTTTCTAGCGTCCTTGGACATGCAGGATGCTTACCTGCATATACCCATCGCTCAAGCACACAGGAAGTTTCTGCGCTCCGAGTTCCAGGGCCACCATTATCAGTTCCTCACCCTTTCGGACTGTCATCGGCACCTCGGGTATTCACAAAGTGTATGGCGGTCGTAGCGGCGACTCTGAGGAGGCAAGGCCACTACGTGTTCCCCTACCTGGACGACTGTCTTCTCATGGCGCCCTCTCGAGAGGCCCTGATGTCCGCCATTCATTATACTCTGTCTCTGTTCGAGACGCTGGGCATATTGATCAATCAAGAGAAGTCACGTCTGGTTCCGTCTCAGACTCTGCAGTTCATAGGCGCAGTCCTGGACACTGTCCAAGGGAAAGCTTTTCTTCCCCAGGACAGAGCAGAACACATCAGATCCCTCATCAGGGACATTTCGGCAAAGAAAACCGTTCCTGCCAGATTGGTCCTTTGCTTGCTCGGACACATGGCTGCAGCCATTGCAACAGTCCTGCTTGTTCGTCTCCACGTGCTGGTCACCCAGTGGATGTTACGGGTACAATGGGATCAAAAGCAAGACCATCTGCAGCTTCTAGTCCGGATCATGAAGACCGTAATCCGGGATTGACAATGGTGGCTAGATCTGAAGAATCTATCGGCAGGGGTCCCCTTCATCGTGCTGTCTCTGATTGTGACACTCTCCACAGACGCCTCAGGGCTCAGATGGGGAGCACACCTCGATGGTGTCTGGTCTTGGGGCCTGTGGACAGCCCAAGAGACTCAACTCCACATAAGTATCCTGGAAATGAGAGCAGTTCTTTACGTCCTGCAGGCCCTGCAGTTGGAGATTCCACCGGGTACTCTTCTGTTATGAACAGACAATTCTGCGGTGATGTATTACCTCAACAAACAAGGAGGCACCCATTCCTACCCGCTTTGCAGGGAAGCCATGAGGGTGTGGGATTGGGCTTTGCAACACGGCGCAAATCTCATTGCTGTTCATGTCCCAGGAGTGGACAACGTCATTGCAGATGGCCTGAGCCACTCTCAGGCCAGAGTCCACGAGTGGGAACTAGTCCAGGAGGTAGAGGATCTGTTTCACAGATGGGGTACACCAGAGTTAGACCTTTTTGTGTCCCCATCCAACGCAAAACTGCCCAATTTTTGTTTGCTAGATCCAGGGCCTGGTGTTTTCTGGCACTACGCATTGTCCCTCTCCTGGGCAGGCAGATTCCTCTATGCCTTTCCCACCTTTCCGTTGATCCAGAGGGTTCTTCTGAAACTCTGCAGAGAGCAGGCAACGCTGATGCTCATCGTGCCATTCTGGCCCAGGCAGATCTGGTTCCCTCTACTACACCAGCTATCCCAGGAACCTCTGGTGCCTCTGCTAATCAGCTCTACTTGTTGTCTCAGGAGGAGGGCTCCTTGGTCCATCCGGACCTTCGTTCGTTGAGCCTGCATGCTTGGCTCCTAGAGACAAAGCCATTTTGCGACACGGGGTCTCGCAAGAGGTAGCTGATGTCCTGGTGGCTGTGAGAAAACTGGCCACTCATGCCACTTATTCCATGAAATGGCGCAGTTTTTGCCTATGGGCTCAAGCACGGGGGTTTTCGCCTCTAGACTGTCCAGAAATGTCGGTCTTGGACTACCTCCTGTCTCTTTTTCAGACAGGCTTGGCCTACTCCTCGATCAAAGTACACCTCTGTGCCATATCATCCTATCATTGTCCAATAGGCCAACGCACCATATCCCAGTTGGACGTGGCACGAGCCTTCCTGAGAGGTATTCTTCACCTTAGACCTCCGATTAAGGATCCAATTCCACCATGGAATCTATCCTTTGTCGTGGAGCAGCTCACGCTACCACCCTTTGAACCAGCTGCGGATTGCGAGCTATGTCTTCTCACTTGGAAGACGACGTTTTTTGTTGCCGTTACTCTGGCCAGAAGAATTTCGGAACTCTGTGCACTCATGTGCAAAGAGCCTTATTTGTTTTTCACCAAGACAGAGTATCCCTACGGACTAATCCCAAATTTCTGCCTAAGGTGGTCTCAGCTCTCACCCTTAATCAAGACATCGATCTACCAGTGTACTTTCCCAACTATTCAAATCGAGGAGAGGCCCTGTTGCACTCCCTAGATCTGCATAGGTGTCTCCGATACTACCTGACCAGAACTAAACACCACCGAAAATCGGACCAGCTTTTTGTCTCCTTTGCCCACAGGATGATGGGAGCTCCTGTTTCCAAACAGTCGTTGTCCAGGTGGCTAATTCAGTGTATCACGTTCTGTTACCAGAAGCGCAACAAACCCTTACCAGGCGCGGTTAAGGGTCATTCCACAAGGGGGGTGGCTACCTTCTTTGTGGCCCTTAAGAATGTGTCCACCTCGGCCATCTGTGCTGCAGCTACTTGGAGTTCTGTGCACACTTTCATCAGGCATTATAGCCTGGATATTGCATCGAGGCAAAGAGCAGGTTTTGGTCTAGCAGTCCTTCGAGGACTTCTGTCCTAGGCTTTAGTTCCATTAAGGATTTCTACCTTCCCTCCTCCCATTGGTGTGGGATTTCCATTATTGCTTGGGAATCGGTCCTAATGGTGTAACCTGCTGCAAGAGCTGTTTCTCGAGGTAAGATAGTACAGTTACGTAAGAACTTACCGTAATAGTAGATCTTCGAGAACAGCTCTTGCAGCAGGTACTTTCCCTCCCACCATCCCCGCTGGAGGTAGATTCTAGTTCCAACATCCTTCTCCTAGGATCAGGTGTCTCAGCATTTCTCTGACTGCGATTTGATGGCGGATCCTCAGTCTCCTCTTCTGATGTCATCCAGCGGCCGGGAGTCTCCGGCGGGAGAACTGGGGATTCTAGGGGACCGCCCCCTATGTATTGTGCCTGACGTTGGGGGCAGGACCGACATCGGGGGCGGTCCCCGCTGAATACTGCTAGCTAGAAAATTTCCGTGAGGTCCTGGCGCCTGCCGGCTTCAGTCCTAATGGTGTAACCTGCTGCAAGAGCTGTTCTTGAAGATCTGCTGTTATGGTAAGTTCTTACGTAACTGTACTTTCTCATTATACCTACAGCTGGGTAGCGGATTAGTTCATTAAGGGGCTTATTTGTACTCATTACTTTTAACTGATCCTATAGCTGTGAGGGGTCAGTACCTTTCCTAATACCTTTTCTGTGATATACTGCCTGCTATAGAGTGGAGGCTCAGTTGACCATTGCAGTTGTGGCTCTGACATGTGACACTGATGCACCTAACTTAAACTATGCCTCCTACACAGAGCCATTTACTATCTAATAGGCCCCTTTCTAAGTATCACTTTTGCTGAGTTGAGGTAGTTCCCCTTGGTCCCTTCTCCCTTTTCATACTGTCCTTATTGTTTTCATTTTTACATATTTTACATTTAATAGCATTTAAGTTTCACCTGAAGCTACTATTCATCTGTAAGTTCATGTTTTGCATTTACTCAAGAACATGTCTAGAATCTTGAGGGCCACGTTCCAGCCTTTCTGGACGCTCATGTTATTATTGGTATGACACAAACCACATTACAGTCTGAAAGGACACAGTCACGAGTATTTTAGCACTCTGGATATTAGCAAGTTACTACAGTTATGGTTCTGAGTCTTAGCTTGTGGTCTTGGTGCTTTTTGCCACATGTTGTGTTATATGCGTACATATTGCAGGATTTATAGTTCCGTATTGGTTCCACCCTGACATGTTCTAACAAAGGGAGACAAGAAAATGATCCTTTTCTTGCAAGTTCCTTTTCTGTAACAATCATTGGGTATTGTCACCAAGTAAAGTACTCTGAATGATGTATTGAGAACTGCAATAAAAATGAAAGAAAAAATACACAATATGTTTAAAATAAAAACGTGTCCTGGGTAAATATTGTCTTCATTGTTTTCCCTGTATGTATTATATTTCAACGGTATGTTGATAGAAAATTTAGTATTTTTCCATATATAGTTTACCATTTGGTATGTACCACAGTACCCATGATCCGAAGTTGGTCGAGAGTGAGGTTGACTTGTCTCTCCCCCCCCCCAACCTTAGTACCAAAATTACTCCCCTGATTCCAGGACACATTTTCAAGAACTGTGCTAAAACCCTGATCGGACCTAGGCTATAGCACGGTTCTTGAAAACGCTTCAGTTAGTAAATTGTTTTTACTTACAGTGCGAACACACTTCCCTGCATCCATGCTGTGATGAATCCATGTTCCCACTGTCCTCAGTTTTGACCCCTAATACCCAGAAACACACTACCGCACTGTGCTACAGATAGCACGAATACTGGCACCAGTGTGAATGGAGAAGCACACTTGGGAAGAAACGCTTTTAAAAACTTACTGGACAGTGCGAGTGCAGCCGCTTGGTAAGGCTGAATTCGTTTTAAAAATGTTCTTTTTTCTTTTTATTTTTTTTAAGTCTTTGGTAACCGGGTAAGGCCCACTAGGCACAAGTGCCCGTTTTCAGGGGTGACCTGGAGCACTGGGCAGTTAAATGACTTGCTCAGAGTCGCACAGTATGCAGATGGAGGTTTTGAGAATCAAATTCTGGTCTGATCTGATGGATGTACCAAGCTCATTCACACCTCGTTCATCTATCCTCAAGGCAATACTGCCAGCCCATGCTATAGTGTCAACAGGGCCTTGAATGAACCCTGTCTGATCTCTGTGTATTAGTTTACAAATGCAGCATTGCAACCGCTCTGCCAGTATTCCAGTAGAAATTTTAAATCCGTGTTCGGTTAAGAGACTGGGTGGTAAGACCAACAGTCCCTGCTGGTTTGCCTGGTTTTAAGATTAAAGACATTTGAGCATGCTGCCATGATAGTGGTATAGTGCCCCCCTCTATTAGGATGTGTTGCTGACCCCCCACTAAATGGAAGATAAGAACATCTTGGAAGATCTTATAAAATTTGGAAAGATACCCAGCCAGTACTGGGGCCTTAACATTTTTCAGTGATTTAATCTTGGAGTGTAAGTGGGACATTTAGTTGCTGTTGAGCAGTCATCTAATTGAGGCATGTGATTTTGGTCCAAATAACTAGGTAGTTTCTCCTGATGGTCAGAATCTCTTCTCAGCCCTGTAGAGTGTGGAATAATAGGCCACAAATTCTTTCTGTATCTTTATGGGATCCGTGGATCGTACTTCAAGAGGGTTCCTGCAGTAGGTCTTCACACATAGGACTGCGCCCCCTGGCATCAGGACTGCATGGTAAATTTCTAGCTAGCAGTCATTAGGGGGGAACCACCCCGGTGTCACCTGATCATGCGTCAGTGTGATAGTATATGGGGACAGTCCCCACGCCCACCCTCCAGGTCTTTCCTGCCATCAGCCTAAACTCGTCAGATCCTCGCGGTTGAACTAGCTCAATCGTCCGCCATTTATTTCAGTATAGTGCACGTTTTTTGGCCCTCTTTCTTTTCCATGTATGTCTTCTAGGAAAAAGTGCTCGCAGTGCGGTGCCCAAATCCTGCACGGGGACGACCATTCCCACTGCATGCTTTGCCTGGGCCCAAAACACCGGGTGGCAGACTGAGATCTGCCAGTCTTTTAGCCAGGCCATGCACACCCGTCGCCAGAAGCGCATCAATGCTCACCTCCTGAAGTCTTGCCTCGCATCTGTGGAAAAAAGCTCCAGGAGCTGAGGGAACGTACTTCTTCACTAACTCCTGAGAAAAAGTGAAAGGAGAAGCAGCGCTAGGAGCAGGATCATTCTCCTCATCGTCAGACAGCCAACGCCGCAGCGAGTGAGGCCTCTACCTCGGTGAGTAGTTTGCCTCATGCTTCTCCATTCATTCTGGTGAATCAGACATGTTCTTCCCCCGCCCTTGGTCAGTGGGCAGTCAGGGGACTTCTCTCTGGAGGTCCTGTCGAAAGCTCCGCCGCTAAGCCTCCCCCGGTTCTCCTGTCGGGAGTTCTACCTCAGGCAATCCGCCACACTCCAGCCCCCAGGTTGTGGGCCCGACCACCACCTGTAAGTCTGTCGTCGGCTTTTCTGATGCCTGCCAGGTCTCCACCAATAAGCCGGTCATCAGGTCCTCTGTCGACCGCCCGGGGAGTGCCCTCCCGTCAGACACCCCCATGGTCTCCAGCGTCATGCAGGGCGAGCCTCCAGCTCCTCCTTCCTTCGAGGGTTCTCTACAGGATCTACTGACCCTGCCCGATGACTCGTTTACCCGGGCTGGGAACCAAGCATGGCTGTCCAGGAGTCCTCTCCTGCGTCAGGCACCCACTCTGAGACTCCAGCCTTGGGGTCAGTTCTGGCGATGAGGCTCTTTATCCTTTTGCCTCACTCGTCTCCTTCAGACCAGGCATCGGGTCACCTGCCTGTCCTGACGCCGGGCCATTCCCTGATCCATACTGTTCTTACTGACATGGACCAGGATTTTCCTGCTCCAAAGCCAGAGCCTTCTGGCCCTTCCGGGGTCCCAGTTGAAACCCCAGGCCTGCCGACGGATCATATCTGCCCAAGTGGTCCCTCTGCACCGCCTATCTCTGGACCCTCTGCCCCTCCTCCATCAGGTCCTACTGGTCACTTTGCCAGCTATCTACCACTGCAGTATCCCTATTACCCGGTACCAGAAGGACCATCGCCGGGGTACCTGCCGTCAACGCCGACGCCGGGGTATTGTTACCAGGGTCATCAACTGTACCGCTGTTGGTACCAACCTCCTGGCTACCCATTGTACACTACAGGATACCAACCTCCGCCCCCTCCCCAGCCAGAGCCACCTACTTCCATTCCAGCGTGGCGGCAGGATGCAAAATCTCAGTCCTTGCAGGAACTGGGACAACCCCACATGGTCATCGTCCCCATGCCTACTCATAGGGCCATCACCAGGATTCCTTCTCATTTGGACAGGGCATCAGGTAGAGGTTTAGACAGGCATTCTTTGGGGCCTTCCCCAGGAGCATGGGTGATGGAGATGTACCAGACATTACCCCTCTACCCAGCAGGTCGGAGTCCTCTGAGGCTGATTCAGATTCCGAGTCAGTTGGCCATTCGGAACCTCACTCCCCCATTGAACCCCAACCTAAAGAGCCCCCTCCAGAGGATCCTTCCTTCGTGGAGCGCTTAAGGTCCATCAAGCAAGCCTGTGGCTGGGCATCTCAGGAATTAGATCCCAAGAGGAAACGTCTGGCAGAACACCTAGACCTCACTAGTGCAGATCCTCTCCCTATTCCTCCATGAATGGGAACACGTGAGGACCTTACCTCTACTATTTGGCAACAGCCGTCCTCCATTCCAGCTGTCTGCAAAAATTCAGGTCAGACATGTCACCCCCCCGAAAGGGGTTGGTCATCTGACTGGTCAACCAAAGGCCAACTCCATGGTCATCACCGCGGCCCATGACAGGTCGGCACAGCTAAAGCACCTGAGTGCTTCTCCTCTGGATAAAGAATCCAAACAAATGGATCAGTATGGATGCAAAGTCTATTCTTCATCGACCTGTGCCATCCAGCCGTTGAATTATGTAGCCCATATGGTTTCCTTTCAGAAATCGTCCTTTTCCAATTTGGAAAAGGACCTGCAGGAAATTCCAGATGAGCACCTCAGGAATCGGCTCTTAGACAAACTAAGACTGAATAAGTCTTCTTGCCACCATGCCTTAAGGGCCACTGATGACAGTCGACTCAGTGGCCCAGTGCACTGCTACGGACATTTGCTTGAGGCACCTGGCCTGGCTTCATCTTGCAGGACTGGCGCAAGACATCCAGAGCACCCTACTGGATGCCCCCTTCAGGGGCCCCATCCTGTTTGAGGGAGACACAAAGGACATTATAACGGAGCTGCAGGAGAGCAGTAGGTCACTTAAGGATGTCCGCTCCATGTAGCGCTCTGGACAAAACCCCAAGCAGTCCTTTTGTTGCCTCCAGAAGAGGTGGAACAGGCAGAAGCAAGGTAAGTGGTGCGCTACTGGTTCAGGCCCCCAGACTCTTCAGGCAAAATTCCAGAAGACTACCAGGGACGGTAAGGCAGCCCTCCCCTCCGCATCCAGAAGCAAGGGATTCCCCCTCCTCCTCCCGTATCTCCCGAGGAACCGGGGAGGGAAGGTTTGCCCTCCACCTAGAAGGATGGAGGATGACAACCAAAGATTCTTGGGTCCTTCAGCTGGTAGCAAGAGGACACTCCATCAAGTTCCTGGGCAGACCCCAAACAACCCTCCAGGCAGGTCTCACTACAAGTCAAGCCATCTAAATCTGGTCTGTCAGAAAAACCAGGCTCTACTTCAAAAATCTGCCATAGAGCCGGTTCCGCCGGGGCAAATAGGAAGGGGATACTATTCCCATTCTTCCTAGTCCAAACAAAAGACGGGAGATCTAAGACCTATCCTAGACCTTGGCCTACTCAATCTCTTTGTAGAATACAAGAGATTCCATATGTTGACGCTCCAGGGACTCTTACCCCTGCTCCAACAGAACCAATGGCTGTGCTCCCTGGATATGCAGGATGCTTACCTACACATCCCTATTCTCCAGGTCTACCTCCGCTTCCTGAGATTTTTCTTTCAGGAGAATCATTATCAGTTCAGGGCCCTCCCATTTGGCCTTTCTTTGGCCGGTGCCCGTGGCCTTATTCCGCGAGAGGATTTATGTGTTCCTTTACCTGGATGACTGGCTGCTGTGAACACCATCTCAGGACAATATTAGGGCTTCCCTGTCCTCCACCCTGGACCTTTTCTCCAGACTTGCCATCTCTGTGAATGTTCCCAAGTCTCAATTTTCACCCTCCCAGAGGCTCCAATTCATCAGAGCAGTGTTGGACATGGTTCAGGGCAGGGCTTTCTTGCCTACGGACAGGGCGGAAACTTTGATGCAACAGGCGGTGGTGGTATCCTTTTCCAGACGGACCAAGGCGCACTCTGTTCTCCGCCTGTTGAATCTAATGGCAGCTGCCATACCCACAGTCCCCTTGGCCAGACTGCACATGAGGGTGGCCCAGTGATCCCTCTGGGTCCAGTGGGATCGTCTGGATGACATGGACCACATGGTCCTAGTCTCCAGCAGCCTGAAGAGGAATCTCCTATGGTGGCAGGATCCTTCCAACCTTTCATTGGGGATCTCCTTCCATCCCCCTTCATGACCCTGACAACGGATGCATCAGGTCAGGGATGGGGGCACTCACCTGGGAGACCATCGAACACAGGGGACATGGTCCACATTAGAGGAACATCTACATATCAATATTCTGGAGATGAGAGTGATGCTTTATGCTCTCTAAGCATTCCAGTCCCTCTTGATACTGGGAACACTACTGGTCCAGGCCGACAACACAGCTACAGTCTGATACATAAACAAGCAGGGAGGCAATGCGAGTGTGGTACTGGGCAGTCCAGCATGGCCTGTCATTGATAGCAGTCCATGTTCCAGGAGTTCACAATGTCCTGGCAGACAGTCTCGGCCACAGTGTCGTACGGTCTCAGGAGTGGGAGCTGAAGCAGGAAGTAGTGGAAGATCTCTTCCTGCATTGGGGTCAGCCAGAAATAGATCTGTTCACCTTCCCATCCAATGCAAAACTACCCAGCTTTTGCTCGCTCATTTCCAGGCGTGGTGTTTTTTGGCGAGACGCACTCTCTCTATCCTGAACAGGAAGACTTCTGTATGCTTTCCCTCCCTTTCCTGTGCTGCAGAAGATTCTGCTGAAGCTCCAGGCAGAGGGGGCTCACATGATTCTAATAGCTCCTCGGCAGATCTGGTCCCCCCTGCTGCAGCAGTTGACACTGGAACCGCAGTACTTCTTCCTCTCTCCCACAACCTTCTGTCTCAGGAGCAGGGAAGCCCGGTGCCACCCGAGCCTCAAGTTTCTTCACCTGCTTGCGTGGCACCTATGGACATAGCTGTCTCTCGTTAGCGTCTCTTCTAGCGTTGCTCAGGTTCTAGTAGAGGCTAGGAAACCCTGTACCAGATCCATGTATGCCATGAAGTGGAAGAGATTCTCTATTTGGGCCATGGCCAAGGGCCTAGACCAGATTTCTTGCTCAGCGCCCCAGGTCCTTGAGTACCTCTTGCATGTCTCTGATTCAGGCCTCAGTTATTCATCTCTGAAGAGCCACCTGTCAGCAGGTTCAACCTACCACCTTGGGGCAAAGTCTTTGCCCAGTTGGAGGTCTCCAGAACCTTTTTGAAAGGGATCTTTCACCTTAAGTCTCCGGTCTGGAATCCGCTGCCCCCAGGATCTAAAACTTACTTTGTCCCCTTTTGAGCCAGCAGCAAGTTGAGACATGTTACTTGTCCTGGAAAACGCTATTTGTGGTCGCTATAACCTCAGCTGGAAGGATTTCTGAGCTTCAGACCCTCATGTGCAAGGAGCCTTATTTGATTTTCCACGGAGACCGAGTGGCTCTGAGGACTAAGCTTTTCTTCCAAAAATCGTTCCAGAATTTAAACCAGAATGTTGAAATGCTGTTTTTTTTGTTTATCCACAGTATTGCAACGGGGGATACCTTCTGCACACTTTAGATGTGCACAGGACTCTGAGATATTACATCTCTAGGACCAAAGAGGCTCGAAAGTCTGACCAATTGTTTGTGATCTCCGCTCCCGGTTGTCAGGCCAAAGCCATTTCCAAACAAGGTTTGTCAAAATGGTTGGCTAACTGCATCTCGTACATATACAACAAATATGGGAAGGCCCTTCCGGGGGAGGTGAAAGGCCATTCTACTCGAGGCATGGCTGTTTCAATGGCCTTCCTCAGAAATGTGTCTGTTGCATACTCGAGGCATGGCTGCTTCAATGGCCTTCCTCAGAAATGTGTCTGTTGCAGATATTTGTGCAGTGGCCACCTGGTCTTCTGTCCATACATTCACCAAGCATTACAGTCTGGACATTGCCTCTAGGTGTAGAGCTGGCTTCGGCCTCACCAGTCTGCAAGTAGGCTTCTAGTTGGCAGGAACTCCTTCCTCCCTGAACTAAGTCTCCGACTGCTTCATATTTTGACTGCTTGGTACTCAGTCCTATATGTGAAGACCTACTGCAGGAACCCTCTCAAAGTAAGATATGACAGTTACGTAAGAACTTACCGTAACAATAGATCATCGAGAGAGGTTCCTGCAGTAGGTCTAGATTTCCCACCCACCTTCCCCCAGCTCGTTAGGTTTATTCTTTTTACCTTTCTTGAGGCTTCTCTTCCGGAGTCCAGAGCCTAAGTAGTTGTCTTTACTCCTCTCTCCTGTTTCCACTTTGGAGGTCTATGGCGGGAGAACTGGAGGGTGAGTGTGGGGACCGCCCCCTATATACTGTCATGCTGACACATGATCAGGTGATGCTGGGGGAGTCCCCCGCTAATGATTGCTAGCTAGAAATTTGTTACACAGTCCTGATGCCAGGGGGTGCAGTCCTGTATGTGGAGACCTACTGCAGGAACCTCTCTCGAAGATCTACTGTTACGGAAAGTTCTTATGTGACTGTCATTTACTTCTCTGGTGTCTGGCTCATTTTTAGTATTGCTCAGCATGCAACCTGTTGCCTCAGTTGTCTGGTAAGAAGATGCCCTGCCCTATTTTCAAACTCCGAAAACTTGTCTGCCATACCTCAGGGCTCCCTCTGTTCTTTGTTCTAGTAAGTGAGTGAGTTCCTGCCACTTTCTATCCAGCTGTACCTGCATTTCTTTGTCTAAGATTAGTTTGTGCTGAAACTCCATTTCAACAGTTTGTCTCTCTAGGGTGAGCTGCTTCTCAGTCCTCTCCTTCACATGGAAGGCATATGCTATAATTTTGCATCGTACTGTAGCCTTCAGTACATCCCACCTGATTGAGGCCGAGCCCTCTGACAGAGAATTGGAGGCCAAAAAGTCTGTAATTGCTTTACAGACCAGGTCCATAAATGTCCTTATTTAGCATGCTGATATGTAGCCTCCAAACTATTGCAAGGAACCTCCCTCTGAAACAGGTGTAATGTCACCAGGGCAAGGTTCGATGTGGTGATGTTACCAGTCATACACTTTTGCATCATTGGATTCATGTTGTTGGGATAATTAAATAATCTAGTCTCAAATATTCGAAGTACCTAGGTAAATAATAAATGTAGTCTTGGATTCATAAATCACCAGGCATAGGCCCAGCTCTAAACCTAGCCTAGCCAAAAGTTTTAGCAGCCCTGGACTGTCCCTGCTACCCAGACTTATCCAGTTGGGGGTTAAGGGTTATATAAAATCTCCTTCCACAATAATAAGGCTATGTGAAGCAGTTTCCAGGAGTACCCTCTTCAGAAAAGGCACCCAGAATTGCTCTTTGCCGGAGGCCTATATAGTGAGAAGGAGACAGCTTTGTCCTCACATTCTCTCTGAGGTGGACAAACTAGCCCTCCAGATCAGTGTATGTCTGCACGACCTCAAATGGAAAATTCATGTGAATCAAAATCATGGATCTTCTATGAGGATATCTCTTTCATCACGCCACACCTATGGAACTATAAGCAGCCAGGCACTAGGATCACACAGAAAACTTTGCAAGACAGATCCGAGAGTCAGAGGACTGGTCGGATGGAGGAGGAGTGGCTTTTGGGGGGGGGTGAGTGTCCGGCATGTTAATGGGCCCTGGCAGAGGCCGGGGGACCCACAGCTATCTGTGCCAAAATGACACTGGAGACTGGACAGACACCACTGTGTGTTCTGCCTCCGGTGGAACACAGCATTCAAAAAAATCCAGCCCTCCCCATGTATGAGGCCCTGCCCAGCCACCATTCCTGCTGCCACCAGTGTCCTCCAGGAAGGGTCCCACTTCTGTGGCCCCACCCTGGTAGGTAAGCCAGGACAAGAATGGGGAAAAAGGGAAGATCATGCCAAAAAAAAGGAAAACTTTGTAAGCAGTTAGCCAAGAGTCACCCATGATGACACGTTTCTCTTTAAACTTCTTTTGAGGAGACAGATACATGTATAACCTCTTTAGAGATTAGAGGAATCATCTGACAGCAATCTGACTTGTTTGGAAGGGGGTACTATTTGGAGAGGATGTGTATCTTTTTTTTTTTTTTAAATGGGGGGGGGTAACTGTTGGAGATTGTGTGTAAAAATGGAAATTTCTGGCTACACCCCTGGCCAGGAAGGTAAGGGTGGCATTGAAGAGGTACAAGGAAACAGAGGGAAGAAGATGGGGAAATGTATCTGGAAAAGCACAGGGAGGCGGAGACGGCAGTCAGGAGTGCAACGGCACAAACAGAAGAAAAAACAGCCCAGGCACGGTAGTGAAAGAAAAAAGACAAGGTGGGATTGTGAAACTAAAAAAGGAAGGAAGGAAGTGTGCAGAGGGAGACCAAGAAAAGCAGAAATCGTGAAAAAGTATTTTTTGTTCAGTATTCAAAGAAGAAGGGGAGGGACCAAAGTTAGGCAACAGAAGCACTACTGGGAGGGAGGTGGACGCCAGTCCGTTTAAGGAGGATAGAGTCTTAAAGGAACTCACTAATCTGAAAGTGGACAAGGCAATGGGGCCGGATAGGATACATCCCAGAGTATTATGAGAACTAGGGGAGGTGCTGGCATAACCACTGACAGCCCTGTTCAACAATTGGCTGGAAACAGGTGTGGTGCCAAATGACTGGCAGAAGGGTGAATGCAGTCTCTTTCCATAAAATTGGGAGCAGGGAGGAGGCTGGCAATTACAGGCCAGTCAGTCTCACCTCAGTGATGAGAAAACTAATGGAATCACTACTAAAAGAAAGGTGCGTGATATATCTCGAATCCAGTGGAGCTCAGGATCCAAGACGGCATGGATTCACAGCGGGAGGATCTTGTCAAACAAATCTGATAGATCTCTTTGACTGAGTGGCCAGGGAGGTGGATCAGGAAGGGGCGTTGGATGTGGCTCACCTGGATTTCAGCAAGGCCTTTGACACCATCCCATATAGGAGGCCAGTAAACAAGCTGGACTGCCTGGGAGTGGGTCCCAGGGTGGTAAACAGGATCAAAAATTTGCTGAGCCATAGGACACAGAGGGCGGTGGTGGTGAGCAGAGTTCGATCCGAAGAGAGCGGAATGAACAGCGGGGTCCCACAGGGATCAGAGCTTGGACCAGTCCTCTTTAATATGTTCATAAGCGACATTGCAGAGGGGCTGGAAGGGAAGGTGTGTCTCTCTGCAGAAGACATGAAGAACTGCAACAGGGTTGACACTCCAGGAGGGCTAGAGAAAATGAGAATGGACCTAAGCAAGCTTGAGGAGTATTTAAGGGTGTGGCACCTAAAATTCAATGCAAAAAAGTGCAAGATCAGGCACTTTGGGCACAGAAATGCGGGAAGGAGTACATGATTTGGGGGGGTACTGACAGCCACCAAACAGGAAAGGGACCTTTAAGTAATCATATCTGATGATCTAAAGGTTACCAAACAATGTGAGAAGGCTGTGAGGAGAGAGCCACTGGAATGCTGGGGTGCATAGGGAGAGGCATCTCCAGCAGAACGAAGGAGGTGGTGATGCCACTGCATAGAACTTTGGTGAGACCTCATCTAGAGTACTGTGTCCAGTTCTGGAGGCCACATCTATGGAAGGACATAAAGTAGAAGTGGTTCAGAGAAGGGCGACAAAAATGGTACAGGGGCTGCACCAAAAGTCGTATGACGGGAGATGAGGATCTCAATATGTATTCCCTGGAGGAGAGGAGAGGAGAAGGGGGGGGGTATGATACTTTCAAATACCTCAAGGGTGTAAGTAAGGTTCAAGAGGGAAGCGTCTTAAAAAAAAAAAAGTTCAAAAGAACAAGGGGCGATGATATGAAAATAGAGGGGGTAGACTTAGGGGTAATGTAAGAAAGTATTTTTTCACAGAAAGGGTGGTAGACCCATGGAACTGCCTCCTGGCAGAGGTTGTAGGGGCAAAACAGTAGGGAAATTCAAAAACGCATGGCACAGACAGGAAAGAGAGGGTAAGCCACAGATCATTTAGGATCTGCACAGTATGAAACGAGTAGGGAAGATGGGCAGACTGGGTGGGCCAGGCAGTCCTTATCTGCCATCAAATTCTATGTTCTGTGTTATAAATAAAGACACAGGTCAATTGGGGAGTGTCCGCTACTTTATAAGACTTCTTGGATATGCTACTAAAATGTGTTATAAACCCTGGAAAGCAAAACTGTTAAAGAAAGTATTGTCTAGTAACTTGTAATAGCAGAAACACAATGATAGTGTGACTACTTTGAAGCACAGAGGTATTTAAAGTTAAGGTTGCACTGAGGCAGTTCAGGTCTCAGCGGAGGTCATAATTACAGAATTGAGAAATATAGACAGTGACAACGGAAAAAGACCACTGAGTATTCCAGCCTACCCATAAATTCTAACAAACCTGAGACCTATTGTCCATAAAGGATTCCAACCCACACTATCCACCCCATGCTCCCCACCCTACCACTATAACCCTGAGCAACCACTAAGCCCTTCATTGTCCCAGCCGTGTTTGAAACCATTGATAGTTTTGGCACCCACCACATCAACTGGCAGCTTTTTCCACAGCTCCACCACCCTTTCTGTAAACTTAAACTTTCTCACTTCCTCTTGAATCTCTCCCCCCCATATCAGTTTCCACTTGTCTGTGTTCTTGATCCACTACTTTACGCTAAATAGTTCCTTGCAGTTTACCCTGTTCAGATTCCTTTCAGAAACTTGAAGGTCTCTGTATTTGTTATCTGGCCTCCAGCGAATACAGGTTCAGTGCTTTGAGCCAGTCCTCATAAGAGCTTCCCTGCTGGCCCTTGATCATTTTTGTCTCCATCCTGTCTTTTTCTTTCCTTAGGTGAGGACTCCAAAACTGGGCACAGTACTCTAGATCTTCTTTGAGGATATCTCTTTCATTGGACCAAACCTATGGAACTATAAGCTACCAAGCACTAGGATCACAAGGAAACATTTGCAAGCAGTCCAACAGGGGCCACCCATGACAACGTCAGACGTTGGCTCTTCCATATAAATGTGGGTGGCCTTTCCTTTCCTCAGTTCTTTTCTCACCGTCGTCCATACTTGGACTGCTGAAGGAATCGCCACTGCAATAGTCACGGTTTTATTTCTTTTATTGAAAAGTAATCACTTTTTTTATTTATATGCATTTCATTGTCCTGTTGCCTCTGGCCTGCTCCTTCTATCTGGTCTCCCCAGCCCTGGCACCCGACTATTCCGGGACTTACCTTTTGTGCCTGCAGCCACTGCTTGCAGGACTATGGCAGGGTGCCCAATTGCTGGTGTGGGGCCTGTGAAGGCCCAGACATCATCCTCTGGTAGAGGGTTTTTTTCCTCATGATTTTTGTTGCCCCTTCCCATAGCCACCCATGTGCAGTGGTGTAATGGAAAGCTCTGCCTCCATGGAGATGTCTTCAAATGCCTGTGTTTGGCTGCCTGGCGTGCCTGAACTGCACTACCACCCGGACACCTCCAGGTGGCAGGCAAGCAGCAGGTTACAGTACCCCTTCCCCTGAGGGAGGAGAGCTGTCCATTGGGATGCTCCATCCTCCCTCTTCCTGCCAACCCCCGAACAACCCGACTCCGTTCTCAAACTCGGGTCGTCAGTGTGGTAGGAGGTAAGGCACCTCAGCACCACTGGGCCAGCCCGAAAAGTAATCACTTTCACAGTGATTCAAACCCAGGAATCACTCAGTCTGCTTAACTAATGCAGTCAGCCTTCAGTGTTGTACTGCCACAGAGAGAATGGAATGTACGTAAATGATGGAACTCTCTCTGGCTTGTGGCAATTTCAAACTGCTGCCCCTAATAAGTACTGCACTTGAAGTGCTCAGATTCATTTCTTCACCTGCCAGTTCGGACGTATCTGAGAGCTCTCCTCAACTTCTTTAAAAACTCATTTATTTATGAAGCAGTTTGTCCTTTTACTTTTATTTTAACATTGCTGCCCCTGTGCCAGGTATTTAGTTAAGTGTTAGTGTTTTTTTTCTTAAGTTATAGCGGTACTTCACGGTTTCAGTAAACCGCTGTTTTTGTGGTAAATTCTACCACTTCTGATTGTTTTACTGTCTTACACGCTGTTCCCCCTGAGACCTTAGCATTTTATTCTTTATTTTACTTGTTTACCGTTAAGCCCAGTTTCTCTTCCTGTCGAACAAGTAGTCAGTCGATTCCTCTATATTTGGAGTCTGTGGGGAACCAACCGTTTTCTCATATAAGTCTAATTGCGCATTGAGAACTAGACTTTCTTTTTGGGGGTGTATTTGTTGATCTTCGAGGGTATCTCTTACAGCAAGTACTACCTTTTGGAGCTCACCAGAGGGCGCTCTTGCAGACGGTCACTTTCTCCAGCAGTGTGTGGTGGGGGCCGCCCACCTTTGATGTAATCACACCTGCGAAAGTATAAAGGAAGTGGGCAGCCCCCAGTATCCTCAGTTCTATTCTCTCCATCTACCAGCTCGCAGCACGACAGCTCTCCAGCCAGAAGTTGTTTATTGTGAAATATTCAGAAATACCTTTGAGTCAGAGACTCATTTACAAAGATTCCATGTCATACATCAGGTACAATACAAACATCAGGGCACAGTACAGGCAATTGAATAAAAGAGAGAAATATAAAGTGGCATTACAGGATTAGTATATAACTAGGAATTACATTACAGTTCAGAAACATGAGATACAGAGTAGGTCAGAATAGTAGAAGGGTCCCAGTCAAGCCCAGCCCGAAACAGGTGCAGAAAGGTCTGTACCTGGCTGTTTGTCGATAGTGTGTTTGGAAGAATTAGCACTAGGAGCAGGGATAATTATGGGGAGTGGTCAGGTGCAGTCACATACATTAGCATTTTGGAGGAATTCCCTCAGTCTTGTTTTGAAAGGGCTTATCCTTGTTTCATTAGTTATTTGGATAGGGAGGGAGTTAGTCAGAGCAGGGGGCTTGCTAGCTGAAAGTCCTTTGAATTTGGGAGGTATGTGGACGTGGAACCCGTAGCATCTGCCTGTTCGAGTTTCTCGTGGATTTGGTTGGATCAGCTGGGCGGATAATAGAGGAGAGAGAGGGAGGGGCAAGTTCAAGGAGGATCTTCTTAGTTATAAGGCATGAATGATACCTTATTCTGTTTTCAAGGTTTAGCCTATTAGAGGAGTTGTAAAGTGTGCAGGTGTGGGTGCGGCGATCACAGCCATGTATGAGGTGGCAAGCTTTGTTGAGAACAAGGCGGAGACTGGTTAGAGCCGAGTTGGGGGTAGCACAGTATATGGTAATACCATAGTCAAGGAGAGCAAGGATGGAGGAGTTGACGGTGAGGCAATGTTTGTGTCTATAAAGCACACCTAATCTCGAGTTTAGGGCCAAGGCAAGGAGAATGTGTTGCTTATAATTGAGGGCTGGGTCCAGAGTGATCCCTAAGTATTTAAAGTAGGTAACTTGCTCGGGGGGTGTGGTTGATGGTGAGAAAAGGGGGACAGTGATGCTTGTGAGGGTTCTGCAGGTGGGAGAAGATCATGACTTTAGTTTTCTTATAGTTGATAGTAAGCCACTGGGTGGAGAACCATTGTTCTAGGGACGTGGATATGTTCAATCCACACTTATTGGCAGGTTCCTTGCCGCTTTAAATCTTGCCGGAAGGTCTTCAAGCTGGCTCCTCCCACCCACCCACCTAGGTGGTAAAACTCTCGGCTCCGCTCCATGACGCCAGATCTTCCTTACCGCTTGGAAGCTCATCTTGACACTCCTTGGAAGAGGAATCTTTTCATGAGGCAGATGATGACGGTGAGGAGGAATTGATGGATGAGGATGGCTTACGCCCTCCCTCGACAAACTCTACCATATTTTTAATAGACAGGGACCCGGAACGACGTACACTGGTCTGTCCCCCGGACGACCCAACATTTCTAGATATTATGTCTCCGATTCAGAAGGTCATGGGGTTCACGACCAAAGAACCCAATAGACAGAAACAAAATTTGGCAGAATACTTAGAAATACATCCAGCGATAGTGGTGCCTTCTCTAATCCCGTTTTACCAAAACACTATACTGGCAGCATAGCAAAAAACTGTGGATATACCAGCAGCACCATGCAAAGTTGACCGCTTCCACCCCGATCCTCCTCTACAAGCCTCGGAGGCTGTCTGGTGTCATTTTTCCAACAGTTAGAGACTTAGAAATCCATTACTACAGACGAGTGGGTAATACAGATTATTTTCTGGACCTCATAAATTGCCCTCCAGTACACCCAACGCCCCACACTTCCTACCAACAGGAGCATATCCTCATACTCTTAGAAGAATTGCAAGCTCTACAACAAAAGAAAGCAATCCAACCAGTGCCACCCAATCAACAAAGCAAAGGGTTCTATTCCCACTTCTTTCTAATCCCCAAAAGAACAGGGCACCTCCAACTTGTACTGGACCTGAGACCACTGAACAAACATATACAATACAAAAGATTCTGAATGGTAGCTCTGGCAACCATTCTCCCCCTTTTACACCAGAGAGACTGGCTATGCACACTGTACATGAAGGATGCCTACCTTCATATACTGATCCATCCGGCCCATAGAAAATACTTACGATTCAACCTGTTGTCATCACTGCCAGTTCAGAGCACTCCTGTTCGCCTCTCGTCAGCACCCAGAGTTTTCAACAAATGCCTCGCTGTTGTGGCGACAGCCCTTCGACGCAGGGGCCACTTTGTTTTCCCATACCTGGACGACTGACTCAAAAGCTTCATCACGTGAAGACCTTATCCACTCCCTTCAAACCACCCTGCAACTCTCCCAGGAGTTGGGCATCATGATAAACTTTCCAAAATCCCAGCTCGTCCCATCACAGAGACTCCAGTACATAGGAACAGTGTTACACCACAACAGGAAGAGCTTATCTTCCAGAAGACAGAACTCGTACTTCAGTGCAGCTAGCTGCTCAATATAGCGCAACACCAGCTGTTACTGCCAGACAATTCCTCAAGCTCCTAGGCCACATGGCAGCTGCCATACACACGGTGCCATTTGGCTGCCTGAGAATGAGATCCATACAATGGGCCCTCAGACAACAATGACATCAAAAGACAGAAGACTTGGAGGACAGCATAAGAATAACCCAAAGGATTACCACCGCACTGGACTGGTGAACAAATCTAACAAAGGGCATGCCATTCCAAACACCTATCCCGGACCAAACCTTGACGACAGATGCCTCCTTCACTGGGGTGGGGTGCACATCTAGACCAAGGACATCAAACACAGGGCAATTGGGACAAAATCACCACATCAACCTCCTGGAGTTGAGGGCTGTCACGTTTGCTCTTCGCACATTCCAACCCTTCCTAAAGCCAGGTTAACTCCTGGTACAGTCAGACAACATGGCAGTAGTTTACTACATCAACAAGCAAGGTGGTACAAAATCCTGCTGTCTGTGTCGGGAGGCCTCAAAACTATAGCACACAGCACTACAACAAAATATAACATGAATGGTGGTACATGTCCCAGGAGCACAAAATGTGTTCACAAATCATCTCAACAGATGTGCACACAGTCACGAATGGACTGTAAAAACACAGCTACTACTAACCATATTCAAAACATGGGGCACTTCACAAATTGACCTATTTATGTTCCCACAGAATCACAAACTGCCTCAGTATTATTCCATTGTGATGCCCTATCTCAACCTTGGACTGGGAAATTTTTATACGCATTTTCCCCCACACCTCTCCTTCACAGAGTAGTTAAAACTACAAAGGAAACTCTCACAGATGATTCTCATAGCCTCCCTCTGGTCCAGACAAATCTGGTTCCCGTTACTGCAACAAATGACACAAATGGACCCTATTCCCCTCCCCATCCTTCCAGACCTCCTGACCCAGCAGAAAGGCACCATACTCCACCTCAATCTAAAGGCACTACATCTACATGCCTGGCTCCTAAACACTCATTCATGACCTGAAATAAAGTTTCAGAGTAGCCCATATACTGCTGGCACCCAGGAAACAGTCCGCCAGAAAATGCTACCAGGACAAGTGGAAACGATTCGGCACATGGGCAGCTCAATGATCCCTTGACCCTTTTTCATGTCCCTTACAGGACATTTTGGAATACCTGACTGATCTCTCAATGAATACGTTGGGATACCCATCCATTAAGGTACACGTCTCTGCCATCTTGGCTTTCCATGACCCAACTGGTCAGAAAACTGTAGCCTAAATGGATCTTACAAAGATGTTCCTAAAAGGCATCTTGCACCTAAAACCTTCTATAAAACATCCCATTCTCCCATGGGACCTAAACGTTGTTATAAAACAGCTCACAAAAGAGCCATTCAAACCTACGGAGAAAGGAATTAACTACCTTTCATAGAAAACATTATTCTTAGTAGTCATTACATCGGCTAGACGTATATCAGAACTCCAAGCACTTATGTGCAAGGAACCATACTTAATCTTTCAAAAGGACAGGATTTCTTTACAAAACAGCCCGACATTCTTGCCAAAAATGGTCTCAGAATTTACTCTGAACCAGACAATAGACCTACCAATATATTTCCCGAACTATACAAATCCAGGGGAACAACTATTCTAGGAATGTGGATATGTTGTTCATCCACACTTATTGGCATGTCCTTTTCCCTTTTAAGAATCGCTGGGAGGTCTTCAAGCTGGCTCCTCCAACCCACCAGGATGATATAGCCCTCGGCTTCGCCCCATGATGCCAGATCTTCCTTTCTGCTGGAAGATTCAGGTTGCCTCCTCTTTGCTTTCGCTTTTTGTAGGCCCTGGCTTCAAAACCTTCGGTTATTCCGAAACTGCACCTCGTTCAACTTAGCGACGGTGATTCTCATCGTTCCGTCATAGAAGATGAATCTTCCCCTGGATTTCGCCGGTGCCCACGCAGCCAGAAAATGTTACGCACTGATCCCCACACCGCATGCATTTACTGTCTGGGTGTCGGCCATGACACCAAGACATGCGAGATGTGTCTCGTTTTTCACCCAAACGTCCTCGACAGTTGCCTTGCATGCCTCAAATTTGGCAGGCCCAAAAACGGAATCTTCTGGTGAAATCTAAAGAGGCCCGTCGGGCGGTCACCGCGGCTATGGTATCTGCTGAACAACTGGAGCAAATGCAGGCCTTTGAAGAAGAAGCAGTGTGGGCTGCAGAGTCTTCCTTTCAGTTGTTTTTCATTCCTCTCAACTTAGGCTCTACCTTTTAAAGGTTCCTTCTGAGAGTTGTGCCAGTCTCTCCCCACTAAGGGCGAGGGACCTGCGGGCTCTCGTGCATCCCAGTCCCGTAAAAGGGATAAGGATCCAAATTGTTCTTCGTCTCGGCAAAGATGCTCTTGGGATCATGAGCGATCTCTGTCCTAGGAGCCGGCAGTATCGACTTCGGTCGAAATTGCCTTCGCGGCCATTGGCTTCTCGGCCTTGCCATCTGGTCAGTCGACTTAGGTCTCGAACAACAAGGTTGAGATTATTCTCGATCCCTTCGATCCATTGTCACCCATTCTGGTCGACTACTCTTTCAATAGGACCCCAGTCCTGTCTTTTCCTGATGAGGAGACCCAGCCAGCTGGGGATCCCATCAAGGAACTGGTCCCTGATCCTGGGAAATCACCGGTCCCACTGGTGTCTCCCGAGCGACCGACTCGGCCAATCCGAATGAGGTCAAGATCTCGGACCCCCTCAACCGACAGGCTGAGGAAGGCACACAAGCGCTCTAAAAAGAGGCGACATCATTGGTCATCCTCGTCCTCCTCAGATAAGGAAAAGCTTCAGCGGAAGCTCCACCGATGATACAAGGATCTGATGTGGCAGCAGCTGATCCTGTCCGGGCAGAAGCTGACCACTGTCTCTACTCCGAGCATTACTTGGCTTTCGCCTCCCAGGCCGAAGCCGACTCCTCTGAAACCAGTGAAAGCTGTTCCCCCACCCGTGGAGCCAGCTAAACCCACTCTGGTTCAGCCGATATCGGTCTCTCCGCTGATTGTGGTGGAGCCACCGCCTAAATAGCCTTTGGGAGGGGCTTCTACAAAGGAAGCTGGGTCAACCCCGGGTCTTCCTCACAGGATCTCGGTCACACTCACACCTGATCGCCCCAGGCACGTTGAGGGTGACCTTGGCAGCCAACCGTTATATCCGGATACCTCGGATTCAGACAACACTGACTTTCACTCTCACCCATGGGATGACGAGTCAGCCGGTGATCTGTTGATGGAGGAAGGCCCTTTGTCCTTTCAAGGGATTCTCTGCCTTATCTCTGAATCCACAGGGATGCCCCTGGAACCAATCCAGAAATGGGCAGAATACCCTCTCACTGACATTCTCAAGAGAGGGGATACCCCAACAGAAGCCTTTCCTATGACCGAAGCCATTGTTGGCCCGGCCATGGAGCTTTGGCAGCATTCTGCCTCCTGCCCAGCTCCATCTGCCCAGATGGCCCGCAAGTATGCGGTGCCCATGGGGTCCCTCTCGGGGTTCACAGAACATCCCTTGGCCGAGAACCTTGTGACAGCCTCTGTGTTCAGATGTACAGGCAGTTCTGCCAACATGATAGACCACAGACAAAAAGTCCAAGAAACTGGACCACTCTGCCAGGAAGGTCTATGTGGCCTCCTCTTTAGGCCTCTGTCAGGCAAGCTCAGCCATCATAATGACGCACTTCTCCCATGCCCTGCTGGGGTCCTTGGACGAAGTTCTCCCACATTTCCCCGTGGACCTTCAGACTACGGTCAAGCAGGTCCGGGTCCAAGGCCATGCCGTTGCCAAGCAGCAGCTTCAGATGGCTCTGGACATTGGGGACTCATGCGCCTGTTCAGTGCCAGCCGCTGTTGCCTCATGCCACAGGGCTTGGCAGAGGCTTTCCACCTTCATGGCGGATTCCCAGCACAAACTTGCTGATGTTCCTTTCCTGGGCACCGATCTCTTCAGCCCTGGTGTGGATGGTCACCTTCAGCGAATTGAACAGTCCAGTGCCACCTTGGACTTGGCTACTTCTGTTCAAAGTGCGTCTGGCCCTAAGAAGCAGCAGCAGAAGAAGCAGCCTTTTTGGCACTCTGCTCCTGCAGCCCATCAGTCCTTCTTTCAGGGAGCACAACATCAGCAGGTACAGGCTCTTCAGCCCAAGCCCGGACCTCCCCAAGCCTGAAGAGGAGGTCAGGGTTCAGGCCCTGGACCCTCTTCCTCCAAGCCTGTCCAGTGACAGGATAGGGGTGGTCACTCCTATTCTCGTCACGCCAGCTCTGGGTCCTCCTGTGGGGGGTTGGCTCCACCACTTCCTTTCCACCTGGTCTACTGTTACCACGGACAGGCGGGTCTTGGAAGTGGTAGGCCAGTGTCTGCCTCTAGAATTCGAGCAGCACCCACTCACCCAGCCGAGCCCACGCCCCATGGGAGGAGAGAGTATTGCCAACACTCAGTCGGCTCTGAAAGACGACATAGCCCAGCTCCTTCTCAAGGAGGCAGTGGTCTGAGTGGCAGATCCTCCAGTCAACCCAGGGTTCGTTTCCAGGTACTTCCTGGTCCCGAGGCGGACAGGGGGCTGGCACCCCATTCTAGATCTTCATGACCTGAATCAGTATCTCTGGCCATACACCTTTCGGATGGTAACTCTGTCCCAGATCATACCATCCCTGGAACAAAACATGTGGTTCTGCTCACTGGATTTTCAGGACGCAATCTTTCATGTCCCAGTCCATCCATCTCACCAGCGGTTCCTCCGCTTCAGAGCACAGAGAACCCTTTACGATTTCCGAGCCATGTCATTCGGCCTGTCATCGGCCCCATGGATCTTCACAAAATACATTGCAGTGGTGGCAGCCCACCTCAGGCGTCGAGGGGTCAGGGTATACCCTTACCTCGATGATTGGCTCTTAGCAGGTTCCACCCAGCAAGAGGTATAAAGGTCCAGGGACCTGGGCCTCCAGACCTGCTCTCAACTTGGCCTCCTGATCAACAAGACCAAGTCGGAGCTCGTGCCTTCTCAGGTGATGTGCTTCATCGGGGCAGAGCTCGACTCTCATCGAGCCAGAGCTCAGCCCCCATCGGACAGGGCAGAGGTTCTCTCTCCCTTTACCCAATCATTTCAAACAACATGAAGTCTAGCTGTATTCTGATTATTGCAGTTAGCCCCAGCCTTTAAACTGCCCCAAAGAACAAAGGGTTAACTTTCTATGCAGAGCATAGAATGCTGAGCTCGAGCTCGGTTGAGGTCTCTGTCTGGAGTCCTTTGAAATCCAACCGTCAGATTCTTTACTCCACCTCACTGAACAGTCGCTCTGGAGATTTCTCCTTCAGCTCGGTTCGAAAGTCGGTTAAAGTTTTGGTTAAATTGTTGGTTTTAAACTGAAATTATTTCTGCACAGTCGGTTCAGTCTCTGTCTGTGGTACCATGAGTAATAGGTTTTGTTCTGATTTTTCGTGTGGAAATTGTAAAGTGTTAGATCGGTTCAGCTGAACTGATCACTTGTAGTGAATCCTTGTGTTTTACTTTAGAGTGTGGTTACCGGTCCTTATCGGTTCTTAAAAAAACGTGTTTTGAACATTTTTTTACAATACCCATGACACGGTTAGGAACCAGTAAGAGAATCTTGCCTGGCGGTTGCCATAAAAAGGTTAGGTTTGGTTAGGTTGGCCATGTCTGAGAAACCCAAGAAAAAAAACGGGCTCACTGGGTATCAACACTGCAGTGAATGTGGGGAGGTCTTTGCTAAGGCCGATCCCCACACCACCTGTGATTATTGTCTGGGGTTTGAACACCTCGATACAGACTGACAAATTTGTAAACATTTTCCTAAATCTACCCTTGAAAAGAGATTAGTTAGACTGAGGGAAAAGGAGGCTGAGAAGTCCGCTGACCCAGATAGCCAGCCCGGTTCAGTTTCCGACCTAACCAGAAGGAGTGCCCTCTGACCAGGGCAATACTTCTTCGGGCAAGAGGAGAGCCAATCCTGAGGGGTCGGTTCCTACAAAAAGGAAATGCAAAGAAAAATCGACCGGTTCGGATCCAGAGGTTCATGTTCATGTTCCGACCACCGAAGACCTAGCCAGAGCGATTCGGATTGTGCAATCGCTTCTCCCGGTTCCTCACCATCCGGCACCTTTTGGCAGGGGTTCGGTTCAGTCGGTTTCCCCGGTTCAAGATTATACCCCTGAAGATTTTTATGAACTGGAATTTGAGGAGGAGGGGGAGTTTGAAGATGATGGTGAAAGTCTGGATGTGCCTGTGGAACTGGACATCTCCCCAGACAGACTTTCTGGACTTTCCCCTCCTACACTTTCTGAGTCCCCTTCCCATTTTCTGTTTTACAGAAAAGTGGCTGAAACCCTCCAGTTCCCTATGGAGGAGGCAATGGAGGATCAAGAGGAGCCTGATTATGTGGAATTGATGGACATCCCAGAGTCCAGGAGACTGTCTATTCCCCCTTCACAAATCCTTTGGGAAGCAGATACAAAAAATCCGGAAGTCTCCCAAGTCTGTACCTCCTGTTGACAGAAGGATGGACAAGAGGTACACACTATCAGGCTCAGATACGGAGTTTTTATACCAGCAATGCAGCCATGTTGGGGTAGTGCAGGCAGCTGCCTGTGACAAGGCAAACATTCCCTTGGCTTCACACCCCCACACAAAGACTCCAGGAAGATTGATGCCATGGCAAAAAAACAGTACATGGCATCTTCCTTGGGACTCAGGCAGGCGAATTATGTGGTCTATACAGCCAGGTACCAGAAGTCCAGGTGGGAGACTGTACTGGCACTGGCTAAACAGGCCTTCCCCCAGCTAGCCAAGGGGCTGGAGGAGGTGGCTGCAGATGGGATTGAGGCATCAAAAGTACAGTTTCATGCTGCTGTGGACTCCAGTGATGTTATCGTCAAGAGTTATGGCTACATCTGTGGCTCTTCGGAGAATGGCTTAGCTCAGATGTACTAGCCTCTCACAGGACACCCAGGCTAAGGCCATGGATTTTCCTGTAGTGGGTAATTCTCTGTTTGGGGGAGCAGACAGAGAATTACATGAAGAAAATGGATGAATACAGGACCACATATAGGAGTGCTCAGGCCAAGGAGAGGCAGGCAACTCGTTAAAGGCAGCAGTCTAGGGACAGGGGCAGGCCTTTTCATAGGCCTTTTTACCAAGCACAGGCCTCTTCTTCCTTTTCTCAGAGGGGGTTCTTCAGAGGGAGAGGCAGAAGGGGGATAAGCAGGGCTGCGTTCACTCCTCAGCCTAAGGCTCCTGCCAAGCAGACACCCTGATGGGTCTGCCCAGGTCAACTCTCCTATTCCAGTAGGGGCAGACTGGCTTACTTTGTCCAGGACTGGATGTCTGTTACCTCAGACAATTGGGTCCTGGAAGTAGTAAGCCAGGGACTAGTTCTCAGCTTCAAAAAATTTCCGAAGATGAGAGCCAGATCTTTTCCACCTGCAGATCTTTCAGAAACCCTTGCCCTAGAGGCAGAGGTTTCATCTCTTCTGGCCTTAAGAGCCATAGAGAGAGTTCCTACTCCAGGTACTTCCTTACCCCAAAAAAGACAGGGGAGTGGCGACCCATCCTAGTAGGGTTGCCACCTTTGGATGAGGCAAAAACCGGATCCTAAGCTCCCCCTCTAGCCCCACCCCGTTTCATGACTCATCATGCATTGCTCCTCCTAGAAAGCCAATGGTTATATCAATAAAATACAACACTTAAAGCAGTTCAACAAAAATCTTAAGATACTGTACTGTACTGTACCTGTTAAAGTTACTTTCCTAGGTTCTTCCTAGTTATTTATTTACTTATGTATGTATTGATTGATTTATTAACATTAGTTTACCAGATAAACATACAGAGATAAAATAAATCTCATTTACAGATATGATATGGGGGAGACAATGGAAATACTTTAAATAGCATACAACAGTATAGTTGGTATATAATAATACATAATAAGGAAATTGTTTTCTATAGTGTGTACTGTATATTTTTCTGGCTCCACTTCCTTTTCATGTCCACAGTAATATTTCAAAGTCAAAGAAGTGGCCACATTTTTTTCTTGAGAAAAAACATAATTTAAAATGCCTAAATTCTGTTAGAGATGAAAATGTTTACCAGCAAATGAAAGTGGAAGATAACTGGCTGTGTTGGTGTTACAAAAAGGTGGGGACAGCTTTGCTGCTTTGCCACTTTAAGATACAGTGGAAAAGATTAGGTTAAGTAAGTGCTAATGGTGTTAATGGCCATACTTTACACCTCCCAGGCTGACTGCTTTCACAAACAAAAGGCTATACTGACAACAGAACTTGTTTATAACCTGGACATGTAGTTAAAACAATGAATGAGATGACAAAATCTGTTTCAAAAGTATGTGAGCACTCAAAATGACTCAAAAACCTGACCAGCACAGAGCAAAAGCAGATTACCTGATAAGGACCCTGAAAATCTGACCACCAGGAAAAAAAACCTGACAGGTGGCAACCCTACATCCTAGACCTAAGATACCTGAGCAAACATCTTTTAAAACCAAAGTTCAAGATGGTAACTCTGGGAATAATTCTCCCCTCTGTAAGGCCAGGGGACTGGTTAGCCTCCCTAGACCTCAAAGATGCCTATTTTCACATTCCCGTCAGGTGCTACCACAGAAAGTACCTCAGGTTCGAGTTGCCCTCAGGCCACTATCAGTTCAAAGCAATGCCCTTTGGTCTAACATCAGCCCCAAGGGTTTTCACAAAGTACCTGGCAGTAGTCGTTGCCTTTCTAAGAAGGCAAAAGATTTCCATTTTTCCATATCTGGACTGGCTCATAGAGGGCCAGTCTCCAGACCAAGTCAGGTCAGACCTGCAAGTGACCCAGCAAGTGCTCACTTCTCTAGGATTTCTTCTCAACCTTCCCAAGTCAGTTCTTGAGCCAGTGCAGCTCCTTACCTTTATAGGGGCAGAGCTGGATACTGTCAAAGCAAGAGCCTTTCTTCCCCTGGAAAGGGCAAGAGTTCTTATAGAACTGGCTTCTTCCTTCAGCCTTCAGGTGTCTTGACCAGCAAGACATTTTCTCCAGCTCTTGGACCACATGGCAGCTTCTACAGCAGTGGTTCAAGGGGCAAGATTACCACGGATGCTTCCCTTCTGGGTTGGGGAGCCTATCGGGGGGCCCTCACTGCCCTGGGACTGTGGTTCCCTCAGGAATCCTTCTCCATATCAATCTCCTAGAACTCAGGGCAGTTTTTCTGGCCCTGTAAGTTTTCTCTCAGTGCAGAACAAGGTGGTTCAAGTCAGAACAGACAACACCACCACCATGTGGTACATCAACAAGCAGGGAGGCACTCGGTCTATGGCCTTGTGCACAGAAGCCATGAAGTTGTGGTCCCTGGCTTATTCCCTGCAAACCTCTCTGATAGCAGTCCACCTTCCAGGGAAGGACAATGTGCTAGCAGATGCACTGAGCAGGATCTCACGGGGCCATCATGAATGGTCCCTGGACCCTCTGGTCTTGAAGGTGATTTTTTTCAAGGTGGGGCACTGCAGAGATAGATCTCTTTGCAGCCCCAGACAATCACCAACTTCTTTTCTTTTGTTGCAGACCCTCAGTCTTGGACTCAGTCCCTCTGGATGCTCTGATTCTGAACTGGGAAAGGAACTTTCTGTATGCCTTCCCTTCCTTTCCTCTACTGTTCAAAGATTTAGTCAAGATAAGGTCACAACCTTGCAGAGTGATTCTGATTGCTCCAGACTGGGCCAGACAGACTTGGTACCCCCTGTTGCTGTCCCTAGCAGTCCATCTTCCCCTGTCTCTTCCCAGAAATTACAACCTGTTAACCTCCTCTCAGGGGAGGATTTGGTACCCCGATCTTCAGTCTCTCAATCTCAAGGCATGGCTCTTGAAGAGTTAGAGTATGCAGATTTGCATCTGTCTCAGGGAGTTCTGGATATTCTCAAAGCCTCTCGAAAGCCCGCCACTAGAAAAAACTATAACTCCAAATATGAGAGATTCAGCATTTGGTGTTCCAAGAAATATGTTTCCCCAGACCCTGCTGAATTGCCTACAGTTCTGGATTATATGGTCCGTCTGAATGGCTTAGGCCTCAGGCCAGCTACTCTCAAGGTGCACTTGCCAGCTGTTTCTGCTTTTCTGTCAGTGGGAAAGTCTTCCTCACTATCATCTCATCCTGTGTTCTGTACATTTTTTAAAGGATTGCTTCATACCAATCCTCCCTTTAGAGATCCTGCCCCTGCCTGGGATTTAAATGTTTGCATTGCTCAACTTATGCAACCCCCCTTTGAATCTATATCCTCAGCAGAGCTTAAGTACTTTACTTGGAAAACTGTGTTTTTAGTAGCCAGTATCTCCACCAGACGTATCAGTGAATTGCAAGCCCTGTCAGTGGAACCTGATTTTATCTCCTTTCATATGGATAAAGTGGTCCTTAGAGCCAATAGAAGGTTCTTGCCAAAGTGGTTTCAGATTTCCACTTGAATCAGTCTATGTTTCTCCCTGTTTTCTTCACTGACCATTCTTCTTCAGGAGAGAGGAGGCTACACAGTTTAGATGTTAAAAGGGCCCTTAGCTACTATATAGAGTGTACCAAGGGTCACAGGTTTGATTCCCTCCAGTTGTTCCTCACTTATGGAGAAGTGGGAAAGGGCAAACCTGCCACCAAGAGAACTATTGCCAGGTGGATTGTGTCTTGTATACAATTCTGTTATGAGAAACTAGGAAAAATTCCACCCTCAGGCCTGATGGCTCACTCCACCAGAGGTACTGCCACTTCCCTGGCTGCTGCCAGGGATAGTCCTCTCTTAGAAATGTGTCAAGCAGCCTGCTGGAAAACAGTCCATACCTTTACCAAGCATTACTCTCTGGATATCCAGGCCAGGAGTGATGCTCGGTTTGGAACAGCAGTACTTCAGAGCCTATTCCCAAAGTAGGTTTTGTCCCTCCTCCATGGAGGTACTGCTTGGTAGTCTGCAATAGTCGGAATACAGCAAGACTTCATGTTGTTTGAAGAAAAAATTACTCACCTTAGTAATTATGTTTCTTCTAATGGAGTCTTGCTGTATTCTGACCTCCCTCCCTGCCTCCCCTCTCAGAACCCGTTTTTAGGAAGTGGGTGGGCAGGTGCAGTGTTGCACCTCAAGGGTGCTCCTGTTACACCCTCTTCTTTTTGTTTGGGTGTTTGTTTTATTATTACTATTATTTGGATTGGTTTTTGGGTTTCCTGACTTGAGTCTTCCTTGGGAACCCAAAACGTTTTGTTGCCAGTTGGCTAGTAAACATTTTACAATTTCCACATATGTTAGTTAGTGAGTTTTTGCTTGTAAGAATCTGACGGTTGGATTTCAAAGTGCTCCAGACAGAGATCTCAACTGAGCTCAAGCTCAGCATTCTATGCTCTGCGTAGAAAGTTAACCCTTTGTTCTACGGGGCAGTTTAAAGGCTGGGGCTAACTGCAATAGTCAGAATACAGCAAGACTCCATTAGAAGAAACAATTACTAAGGTGAGTAATTTTTACTTCTGGTTGGGCAGTTGTGTCCTGCCCAGGACTTTCTGTGCCTTTTCGGTTACGTGGCAGCCTGCACCACCATGGTCTGTTGGGCCAGGTGGCATATGCGCCCACTTCAATGGGAGCTGGCCGCCCAGTGGACTCAGCGCCTAGGTCATTTTGACCAGCTGAGCACTGTGACCCAGAAGATGTGGGACACTCTCCAGTGGTGGACCGTCCTAGACCAGTCACAGGAAGGGATCCTGTTTGTCCGCCCCGAGCTGACAGTCGTCCTCACGACTGATGTTTCTCATGAGCTGGGGAGCCCACATGGGGACAACAGGACCCATAGGTTGTGGATCCCCAATGAGTCCCTTTACCACATCAACCTGTTGGAGCTCAGAGCCGTCAGACTGGTACTGACAGCATTCACTCAGCAGCTTCAGGGTCAAGTGGTTCAAGTCCAGACGGACAATACCACGACCATGTACTACCCCAACAAGCAGGGCGGCATGCACTCCTGGCTGCTGTGCAGGGAAGTGCTCTGCATCTGGACACTTGTGAACCGACTGAAGGCAGATCTCCTAGCCAACCATGTGGCAGGAGCCTCAGATCAACTGGCGGATGCCCTCAGCCACATAGGCGAGACATCCCACGAGTGGTCTCTCCATCCAGAGGTAGCTTACAGTCTGTTTTCCCACTGGGGCAAACCGGTGGTTGACCTGTTTGCCTCCAGGAAAATCACCAAGCTGAGGCTGTTTCAGGCCTGCCCTCCCCCCCCCCAGTGGGGATAGCTGCATAGAGATGCCTTCTCGAGGCCACGGACCCCAGACCTCTTCTGCGCCTTCCCTCCATTTCCCTTGATTCACAGGGTGCATCTCAAGGTGAGGAGAGTCAAAGTGTAGGTGATCCTGGTAGCCCGAGACTGGCCACGCCAGTTCTGGTATCCAGATCTCCTCAGCCTCAGTAACAGGCTTCCGAGGTGTCTTCCTGCATGTCTGGACCTGATCTCTGTCAATCATGGGACGTCCTCCATCTGGACCTTCAATCCCTGCACCTGACAGCTTGATTGGTACCTGAGTAGCTAGAGTTCCAGGCTTTGGGTCTCTCCAGGGATGTCGTCACAGTAGTGAAAGCATCCAGAAAGGAGTCGACCAGAAAGTGCTGTGCCTTCAAATGGAAAAGATTTTCCATTTGGTGTCAGGGCAAGGGCCTGGACCCTCTGTCCTGGACTGTGGCTAGTATTTTAGACTACCTTTGGTCTCTGTCCAAAGGGGGTCTTCGGTCTTCGACCCCTAAGGTGCACCTGGCAGCCAGCTCTGCTTACCGGGTGCAGTTCGGTCAGCAGACAGTGGCACAGGAGAAGGTGATCTGGCGCTATTTCAAAGGTCTTGATCACATATCCCCTCCGGTGTGTGAACCTCCACCTCTTGTGGGATTTACTGCTGGTCTTGGCAAAGCTCATGGGCAAGCCATTCGAACTGATGCACAAGTGTGAGATGTCACACTTGTGGAAGACTGCCTTCCTGGTGGCTATCACATCTGACAGAAGGACAGGGGAGCTCCAGGTGCTCTCAGTGGACTCCCCTTATCTGGTCTTCCACAGGGACAAGGTTGTCCTGCACCACTACCCGAAATTCCTCCCAAAGGTGGTGTCAGAGTTTCACCTTAACCAGGTGTTGACTCTGCCTGTGTTCTACCTAAACTACACCTCGGATGCCGAGTACAGACTCCATACCCTGGACCTGCGATGAGCTCTCTCCTATTATAAGGAGAGGATGGTGGAAATTTGGGGTGAGGTTCGCCAGCTGTTTGTCACCTACACTGAAGCCGCCTCTGGCAGACCTGCAGCAAAGCGCAGACAATCACAAGATGGATTACATCTTACACTTATCTCTGCTATAGGTTGACGGGCAAGGAGCCTCCCAGAGGGATAAGAGCTCATTCTACCCACCATACTGCTGCATCGGTGGCTGCTTCCAGGGACATCCCTATCCAGGAAATCTGTCGGGCTGCCACCTGAAAGACAGCAAACACCTTCATCACCCATTACCATATCATCCTTGAGTCATGCCGGGATGCTGATTTTGGGGCCTCAGTTCTCCAGTCTCTGTTCCCAAAGTAGGGGGTGTGCGCCTTGCCTCCCTCCTCTTGTCGAAGTGCTAGGAGTTTGCCAATAAGTGTGGATGAACAACATATCCACGATCCTAGAAAAACAGGTTACTCATCTGTAACAGTAGTTCTAGTAGTGGTACATGTTGTTCTTCCACACAGACCCACCCGACCTCCCCAGCTGTGACTCACAAACCTGGCTTCCAGCGGGCTAAGATCTGGCATCATGGGGCTGAGCCGAGGGCTATACCACCCGAGTGGGTGGGAGGAGCCAGCTTGAAGACCTTCCAGTGATTCTTGAAGAGGAAAGGGACATGCCAATAAGTGTGGATGAAGAGCATATACCCCTACTAGATCTACTGTTACAGGTGAGTAACCTGTTTTTACACACCTTGGACATCCATCATATTCTGAAACATTTACCTTTCTAGATCCCAACCTACTAGAAAATCAGACCAACTCTTCGTGGTTTTCGCCACCCAGAAACTTGGGTTGATGATCACAAAACAGACCTTGTCCCTGGTGGCTGGCAAATTGCATAACTTACTGCTATAACAAAGCACAAAAACCATTGCCAGAAACAGTGCATGCACATTCTACAAGAATCCTTGCAACCTCAGCAACATGCTTCAGAGAGGTTTCCATCTCAGACATATGCCAAGTGGCCACATGGTCCACCATGCATACTTTCACCAGGCATTACAGCCTAGATACCACCTCTAGGTGTAGTACATTCTTTGGATGAGCCATATTACATGGCCTTCTCTTGTAACTGCCTCCCATCAGGGCAAACACTGCTTGGGAATCATCCCAAAGGTAGTACCTGCTGCAAGAGATGTTCTCAAAGAAGATAGTACAGTTTCATACTTACCGTAATGGCAGACCTTCGAAGAGGATTTCTTGCAGCAGGTACGTTCCTGCTCTCTTTCCCAGAAACAGCAATCTCTAATCTCAGGGTGGCACCAGTAGCCTCCTCAGTTCTCCCTCAGAGCCATGCTCAACAAGCTGGTAGCCGGTGGAGAACTGAGGATACTGGGGGCTACCCACTGCCTTTATACCTGCGCAGGTGTGATTACATCACAGGTAGGCAGCCCCCACTTCACACTGCTGGAGAAAGCGACCATCTGCAAGAGTGCCCTCTGGTGAGCTCCCAAAGGTAGTACCTGCTGCAAGAGGTCCTCTTCGAAGATGTACCATTACGGTAAGTACGAAACTGTACTTTCCTGACACTAATGGCAGAAACACCTAGAAAAAAGAAACAGGCAGGATCCTCTGCATTTAAAAACTATACTGGTTGTGAACATTTAGTAACTGTAATATCTGCAAAACATTCTGCCCCAAAACTCTCAAGAAAAGGGTAAAAAATGGAAGAGATGGCTACCCCCTGCATCTCCACCTAATTCTTCAGAGGAGCACTCTTCTAAAGAGATAAGAGTAAGGAACCGGTGGAAAAATCCACCTAGAAATCCGATTCTGCTAAAGCAAAAAGGCCAGTAGAACCGGCCTCAGAACCAGTTCCTGCAAAAAGAAAACAAGGAAAAGCATACTGCTGCACTTTCTGTTGAAAAAGCAAAGGAACTGTCAGCGAGTAGACAGTCTGTGCCCTCTACAGAGGAAATTGCCAAAGCCCTGCAAGTATTGCACTTCACTGGTTACCCCGGTTCCTGCTTTGGGTCCACCTTCCCCAGAACAAATTTATTTGTCTGAGGACCCAGAGAGGGAAGGAGAACCCATACAGTCAGAAGTCTCTCTCGAGCAGGACTTTGATTCTCCCCCGAGGGGTCCAGAGGACTACTCATCTCACAATTCCTTTGTGAGACAGATGGTAGATGCCCTCAACCTCTCCATACAGGAGTCAGTTGAAAATGAAAAGGAAGTTGTCAGCGTGAATCAGTCGGTAGCACATCCGCCTCGGGACAAGAAGGTCATGGGTTCTCGTCCCACAACGGGATTGGCCTTGCACCTAAAACGCTGGCATCCGAGTGCAGTATTGGGGGGTGCTGTACTACTGGGGTGTGCTGTCCTTCAGATGAGATGTTAAACCAAGGTCCCTTCTACCCATCCTGGTGTTGTTCTGGTGGGTGCACAGGTGGAAGTAAAAGAACCCAGGGCACTCTTTGTAAAGTGTAGGGGACATTCCCGGTGTCCTGGCCAACTTTCCCCTAACCATAAAACTGGTTCATGCAATTATCGAGGCTGTGTGTAGGTGGTGTTGTGCGATATGGCCACCACTACACATTCAATCACTTCACTACCAGTCTAGCATTGCTTGTAAAATGCTTTTGGATACACTGTGTATGAAAAGTGCTATATAAATACTGATTCTTCTTCTTCCTGGACATGATGGGTCTCACCCCCACAAAAACATTGCTACTGCCCATTCATAAATCCCTGAGAAAGGCAGTATTAAAAATTCTGCAAACCCCAACTTCTGTGCCAGAGGTGGACAGAAAGGTGGATTAAAAGTACCAGTTAGATCAATTGCTGACTTTTTATTCAGTCATCCTGATCATGAGGGAGTGGTATAGGCGGCTGTCTGTGACAGGGCAAAGCTACTTTTGGCATCCCAATCCCATCCCCCTGACAAGGATTCTAGAAAAATTTATGCCGTGGGAAAAAAGGGTACATGACAGCTTCTCGCCTTGTCAGGCAAGCCAGTTATATGGCTTTTGCAGCTCAGTACCAAGAAGCCTTTTGGACCACAGTACTGGCTATGTCCGATAAAATACAGGGGGAAATGGCAGTGGGACTCTTCCCCCTGATGATGCTCTGAAGCGAAACCGGTAAGAGGTTGATGATGGGTCTCACTGTAAGATCTCATTTTTAGAGGGTCAGTGGTGCTCTGTGGCTGTTTTTTATCTATGAATTTACGGAATAAATTATTTTCAAATGTGCTTTCTAGCTTGTTTTGAATGTTCTAAGTGAGTCTATTTTGCTTTGCCTGCAGTGGGTGGTTCTGGAGTTTTTAGTTTGCTGGAAATGACAGTGGACCTGGCCGAGACCACCAAGACAGCTTTAGATGCCACAAAATATCAGTTCATATGGCAGTAGATACCAGTGACACTGCTGCAAGGCTCATGGCCCTCACAGTTTCTATGAGGAGGTTTGCCTGGCTTAGAGCTACAAAATTATCTCAGGATACCCAAGCTCAGGCAACAGATTTCCCCTGTGAAAATAACTCTCTTTCTGGGGACAAAACAGAGGCCTACATGTAAAAAGTGGAGGAGTACAAAGCCAGCTGCAGGAGTAATGCGGCCAAAGATAGACCCGTCACTTCCTATAGGTCCCAGACAAGGGGAGGCAGAAGAGAAGATTCTACACCAGGCCTCCCCCCCTCCCCCAAGCCCAAGCACTGCCAATCTACCAGCAGACCAGGGGGTACTTCAGAGGTAGGGGCAGAAGGGCAATTAGACGGGCAGAGCCAGATCCCAGGCCAAGGTTCAACCCAAACAGAACCCCTGATGTGTTTTGTGCAGGTCGCCTCCCTCCTACCAGTAGGTGGCAGGCTGGCTCATTTCCTCCAAGCTTGGCAGTTTATCACCACAGACAAGTGGGTCTTGGAGGTAGTGAGCCAGAGTCTGTCCTAAGCTTCAAAACATTCCCCAACCTTAGAAGAAAATGTTTTCTTCCAGTAACCCCACCAGAAAGGGTGCTTCTGGAAACAGAAGTTGCCAACGTGTTGCTGATCAGAGCAGTGAAACCTGTTCCTCTATCACAGAGGGGCAAGGGGTTCTACTCCTGATATTTCCTAACACAAAAGAAGAATGGGGACTGGCGACCAGTACTAGATCTCAGACTCCTGAACAAACATGTGACAAAGCCAAAGTTCAGAATGGTCACACTGGCTATGAGAATACCCACTCTCCATCAAGGAGACTGGCTGGCATCCTTGGATCTCAAGGGTGCCTATTTCCACATTCCCATCCACAGAAAGTATCTGAGGTTCAGACTTCCCTGAAGTCACTACCAGTTCAAAGCCATGTCCTTTGGCCTAACATCAGTCCCAAGGGCATTCACAAAGTGCCTAGCTGTGTTATGGTTCACCTGAGAAGGCAAGGGGTCGTGGTATTTCCTTACCTAGACCACTTGCTAGTCATAGGACAGTCCCCTCAGCACACCAGAGATTCTCTTGCTCTAGTTCAGAGCACCCTGGAATCCATGGGGTTCCTGGTAAATGCTCAGAAGTTACAGGTAGAACCAGTCCAGGTACTGGACTTCAGAGGGGCAGAGCTGGACACCCTGCAAGGAAGGGCTTTCCTCCCTCAGGACACACTACACTATTTTGCAGTTGGCAGGATCTTTCACACTGGACAGACCCAGGCAAGCCAGACATTTCCTGCAACTACTAGGCCACATAGCAGCAGCCACAGCCACAGCCATAGCCAGGATCAAGGTTTCAGATAAGGGACATTCAGCTCCATCTAAGGGCTCACAGGTCCCAAAGGAGGGTTCCTCTGGCCAAACTGGTTCCTGTCTGAAAAACTCCTACAGGCACTGCAATGGTGGATGGACAGGCAGAATCTGAGAGAGGGAACCCCATTCAAAAAACAGAGCCCCTCGCTGGTTCTCACTACAGACGCTCCCCTGAAGCGGTGGGAGGCACACATGCTCAACCTCACGACCAGTGGCACATGGTCCTCTCAGGAATCAATTCTACACATCAGCCTGTTAGAACTCAGAGTAGTGTATCTGGCTCTTCAGGCAGTTGCACCTCAGCTAAAGGGAAAAGTGGTACAGGTCAGAACAGAAACACCATCACCATGTATTACATCAGCAAGTAGGGAGGCACCAGGTCAACCGTACTATGCACAGAAGCCATGAAGGTCTGGAACCTGGCCTACTCCCCGCAGGTGTTCCTGACAGTCATCCATCTACCAGGCAAGGACAATATTCTGCCAGACTCCCTAAGCAGGATAAGCTAGAACCACCACGAGTGGTCCATCAACACACAGGTGCTACACTGAGTGTTCAGAAGATGGGGAACACCAGAGATAGGCCTCTGCCTCCCTGGACAACTACCAGCTGCCACAGTTCTGCTGCAGACCTCTAGCAAAGGGGACTGTGCCAGTGGATGCCCTGACATTGGATTGGTCCAGCAGATTTCTTTCTGCCTTTCCTATTTTGCTCAGGGTCCTGATAAAACTCTGGTCCGAGTCAGCAACTATGATTTTTCTGGCTCCAGATTGGGCAAGCCATGATACTCGCTCCTGTTAGCCCTGTCTGTGGCACAGCCAAGTCACCTCCATCAGAGGCACAGCCTCTCAGGGCAGGATACTGTACCCCAGCCTCAAGTCTCTTCTCCTCAGGGCTTGATTCTTGAATACTTAGAGTTTGCCAGTTTGAACCTCTCTGCAGAGGTCCTGAATGTCCTTAGGGGTTCTTGGAAATCCTCAACCAGGAAAACTTATGCTTCCAAGTGGAAGAGGTTTTCCATATGGTGCAGTCACAAGGGTATCCACCCTGCCACTGCCAGGTTGTCTGTCCTTTTGGACTACCTGACCCATTTGAATTCACTAGGCCTTAGGCCTTCTACCCTGAAGGTGCACCTGGCTGCAGTCTCTGCCTACATCTCAGCTGGTAATGATATATCCTTTGTATCTCGTACTGTCTTTCGAAAGTTCTTTAAAGGTCTGCTTCACCTTTACCCTCTCTTAAGGGAGCCAGTGCAAGATTGGGACCTGAACGTCTGCATTGCCAGACTGATGGCCCCTCCCCCTTTGAGCCAGTGGCAACTGCTGATTTAAAGTATGTTACCTGGAAAGCTGTTTTCCTAGTAGCCATTACTTCGGCTAGACAAGTAAGTGAGCTTCAGGCCCTGTGCACAGATTTGAACTGTATATCTTTCCACAGAGACAAGGTAGTACTCAGGACTAATTGGAAATTCCTTCCTAAAGTTGTGTCAGATTTCTATTTGAACCAGTCTATCACATTGCCAGTCTTTTTCACTGTCAACTCCAGCTCTGGAGAGCAGAAATTGCATGGACTGGATGTCAAGAGGGCACTTTGCCACTATCTGGATAGGACAAAGTCCTACAGACCAGAGATTACCCAGTTATTCTTCACCTAAATTACTCACCATACTAATTATATTTCTTCCAGAGGATCACTGTCTGCTTAAGCTTCCACCCTGCCTCCCCTACCAGAACCAGGAAAAAGGACTCTAAATCAAAGCGATTGATCAACTAATAGGGTCCCCATTAGTTGATCGATCACTTTGATTTAATAAAATCCCAACTGTAAAGGGTATAAAAATAGGTGGAAATGTTGGCCCCATAGAAGTCATTGGGGCGTGTTCACACAGACTTCGTTTTGTGACATCACAAAACAGAGCTGCGTGGGCCGACAAGGGGGCATGGTTTTAGGACCGGGAAGTCGGTTCTTTTTTTGACGGCATGCCGAAATAAGAATTTACAAGTGCAATAACTTTTAATCACCATTGAATTTTTATGCCAGACTTCCTGAGAAGACTACTGAAAAGGTCAGTCATCGACCAGGCTGTGGCAGGCAGCTACTAGGAACCTGCTCTTTAAGCTTGATGGTTAACTTTTTTTTTAAACCAGTTGTGTTTTATTGTTGTTCCTTCTTACAGGGACCATTCTTTAGGGGCCACCATATGGGGAAGGGTGTTAAGTAGTTAGGGTGCCTTCACTTTGTTAGGCTTTGTAATGAATCTGAGCACTTCAGAGTGCAGCAAGTACTAGGGGCAGCAGTTTGAAATTGGTGCAAGCCAATGAGAGTTCCATCATTTAAACACATTCCATTCTCTCCATGGCAGTTCAACACTGAAGGCTGACTGCATTAGTTAAGCAGACTGAGTGATCCCCTGGAAGAAAAATAATTACAATGGTGAGTAATTTTCCTTTCTGATGACCTGTATGTCATCAAAGGAACCATCGAAATTGTTTGGTATTGTACCTGTGGTGAAAAGATTTACACTGGCGACTTCCACGACATCTGTGTCTGCTGCCTAAGCCTGGACTACAGTGTGAAAGCCTGCAACATTTGCTAGGGTTTCAACTCTGCAACCAGGCGACGCATTAAAGGAGCCCTCAAGAAGCATCTCCTTGAGTGAAAAGTGGCCAGAATGGAGAATGAGCTCCAGCAGAAGAGCACCACAGTGTCACTAGCCTCATCTACCAAATCCAGGTCTTTGAAATCCAGGGTCAAAGCGTCAAGGAGTCACAAATATAGGCACTGGGGCAAGAAGAAAGGAGAACCTCCCTGGTGTGTTCTAGGTCACCCCTCAGAACAGCATGTATGACCTTCTTTGTGCCATCCTCTGCTTCTGCTGCAACATTGCTTGCCCCGCCCCCCCAACGGTGGACACAACACCAAGGTTGGTGTATGGTGCAGGCACTACCGGGCCTGGTATGCCAATGTCTGGGACTCAGCCTCCCCCATCAGCTCCTCCAGTTGCACCCATTGACCACACAGGCACTGATGTTCAGAAGGTTCTGTCGTCTTTCACTGACACGATTAGATGCCTGTTACCTACTCCCCCTGTCCCAGGGGTCCACTGACAGTGTCTACTATGAATCCCCCATTGATGTTGCCAGCATGTTCTCATACCTGTCGACACGCTCAATGATGATTAAGTACAATCCTGACTTAATAATGCAGGATGAGGAGGAACAGGCTGATTACTATGCTGAAAGCCACTTTGATAGTGGCACTAGCCCTACATTGTTCACTTGTAGTGAGGGTTCGGTGGTCCACACTCCAAGGTCCCCACCAGAGGACCCTAATTTCCTCACCATGATACAGCAGTTACCAGCTGCCATGGGCTTTGACCTGGAAGAGCAGAACACTACCAAGAAATATTTTGTAGATTTCCTGGAGCTGCCTGACTCTCCCAATTGTGGTGCCACCTCTCCTTCCTGCTTTAGAGGATGCCACCATTGCTGCCTGGTATAGGCCAAATGTCATTCCAGCCATGCCATGGAAGACAAAATGTAAATGGCCCCTTCTGGGAAGCAGTTTTTCGTCAACCACCTAAGGCAGACTCAGTGGTCATTAATGCTGCCTGTGATAGGTCAAGGGCACCTAAGCACCTGAGTTCCCTCCTTCCTGATTGAGTCCAGGAGGTTAAATGTTTTAGGCAAATTGACTTTTGTCTCTTCTTCATTGGGCTTTCGTATTGTAGACTACCAGGCCCATATGATCAAGTACCAGAACACCCTCTGGAGAATGGCCAAGGCAGCTGCACAAGCCTTACCAGAGGGCACCCCCAAATAAGAGCTTCTTAAAGCTGTTACTGCTGGGGCTGATGTGGGCAAGCATTTGCTTTGCACAGCTTATGATGTTTCGGATGCTGCTGCCTCTTGCATCTGTCTCAGGAGATACTCATGGCTCAGGATGGCAGGGTTTACGAATGATGTGCAACTGTCTGATCTCAATGCCCCCTTCAGAGGACATAAGCTTTTGGCTCTGATGTCCAAGACATACTTTCCACCCTTCAGGCCTCAGGCAGAACCCTGAAGTTGGCACATTCTCTCTACCATACCCAGCCAAGGGGTAGGCCCTTGGTTCCTTTTCATCCAGTTGGTGCCAAACACCACCCAGCGACCAGACAGCTTGGCAGAGGCAACCAAACCGTAGCCGTGCCCAACCCCAGCACCACCTCAGGTGCTTATACAGAAGCCCCTAGAGGTGGTGGCACAGGTGGAGCCGCCCCAACCAGCTCCACCTGACTCCTTAGGCCAGAGGAAGTATAGCATAGTGATTAAGGGTACAGAGCTGCAAACCTGGAGAACCCTGGATTTGAATCCTATCAGCCCCCCACTTGCATGCTGTGTGGCCCAGAGCAAGTCACTTAACTTCCTTGTGCTCCCAGGCTGCACCTGGAAACAAGCTTTGACTTAGTGTGCCTTTCCTGGTTACACAATTTCCCCATTCCCCCTTTCCCTTATACACCCCTCTAACCACCTCTACCTCGAAGGGGTGGTTGTAGGGGGTTGTCTCTCCTACCACCTACATCAATGGAAGGAGGTGACTGGTAAATACTTGCTGCCTCATCTCAGGGATACCCCTTATAGCTGCTTTAATGCCCCTCTGTGGCAGAGGTCCTCTTTCTTTCCTTGTGAATACAGAGCAAAAGTAGCAAGTATTTACCAATGAAAGGGTTTGGAAAGCGTTAGCAGCACTAAGGATAGATAAGGCCCAGGGCTAGACGGGATGCATCCGAGAGTGCTCAAGGAATTGGCAACGCAACTAACTGAACCCCTGGTGGGGTGTGACAGGGTTGAATAATACCCTGTCCCATTTGTTATGTAGAAAGAGTTAAATGCAATGATCTGTTTTATCCTCTTCTGTTCTGTCTCTTGTCTGTCTGACTGCACAGTCAAATTTTGTTGTGAGACCTAGGAACTGGGTACTTAGACGGTCTTGCTAGTCCCCCCCACCGCCACTATCTCTTTGCTTTCACTTGCTGTTTCTATCTTTTCTTGCCCTTGCATATCTCAAGTTATGAAATATGTGTGTATCTTTATGTGAAACTGAGATCCCTTGGTTTGAAAATGTATATGGTCATATTGTGAAATGATTGCAAAAAACTATTTGGAGCTCAGTGGGTTAACCTGAGATGCTGGTTTGCAGACTCCTTGCAGAGCTGTCAACAGGAGGTCAGTTCTGGGACATCATGTACTGTTTTGTTGCACCTGCAAGGAAGGAAACTGACAAGAACATTTTCTGAAAAACAGGATGTCTTCTTAATGGGTTCCCAGACAAAGACTTATAAAAAGAGCAGCAATACTTCTGCTAGAGAGAGAGCAAGACTGAAACTTGAAATGAGAGATATCCTCAGACAAAGTACTTTGTTTTCTGTGTTTGTACTGTCTTTGTAAATAGTTATACTGAACATTTTTTTTTATTTTACTGTTGTTGGAAAAAAATAAAATGCTACTTGTGAATTTTATACCTGCTCCTGGTCTTCCTATGCTTCCTGACCTGTGCCTCGATGACAGATGGTGTCAGCCTAAGTAGGATTTACGCCGTGCATACTCTAAGCCAGGAGTTTTGTACATAGGTACCAGACCTGGTACCAGAGAAGCATAGAAGAAAGATATGGATTCTGCAGCAGCAAGCCCAGGTGTCATTACCAGAAAGACGGCAGCCAAACTAGCAGAGACAGAAGTCCAGGTAGAAGGGAGGTACCTAAACCAAACAAGAGAAACACTCTGAAGACGAGGGTCGATACCAGTCCATTTACAGAAGAAAGGGTTCTGAAAGAACTAATAAAATTGAAGGTGAACAAAGCAATGGGGCCTGATGGGATTCACCCAAGAATTCTAAAAGAACTAAGGGTAGAACTAAGGACACCGCTGACTACTCTCTTTAACAATTCATGGGAGGATCGGGTGGTACCTGAGGACTGGAGGAGGGCGGATGTGATTCCTCTTCACAAAAGTGGGAGCAGGACAGAGGCAGGAAACTACAGACCAGTTAGTTTGACCTCAGTGGCAGGTAAAATGATGGAATCACTTCTGAAGGAAAGAATTGTTGAGTACCTAGAGGCCAGTGGGGCACAGGACCCAAGGCGGCATGGATTCACAATGGGAAGCTCGTGTCAGACGAATCTAATAGATTTCTTTGACTGAGTGACCAAAGTAGTAGACCAGGGAGAGGCTGTGGACATGGCTTACCTAGATTTTAGCAAGGCATTTGATAACAGTCCCACACAAAAGATTAATACACAAGTTAGCCAGCCTTGGAGTGGGTCCCAAGGTGGTAGCCTGGATAAAAAATTGGCTAGACAACAGGATGCAAATGGTAGTAGTAAATGGAGTCCACAGTGAAGAAAGGAGGGTTACTAGCGGGGTACAGCAGGGTTCAATACTGGGACCGGTCCTTTTTAATGTCTTTATAAGTGACATTGCAGAGGAACTGGAAGGAAAAGTATGTCTCTTTGCAGATGACACAAAGATCTGCAACAGGGTTGATACACCAGATGGAGTGGAAAGGATGAGAAGGGACTTGGCAAGGTTGGAGGAATGGTCAAATGTAGGCAGCTCAGATTTAATGCAAAGAAGTGTAGGTAATGCACCTGGGAAACAAAACCCAGGGCAAGAGTACATAATGGGGGGAGATATGACAACAGTAAAATGGAAAGGGACCTGGGGTAATTATATCAGATGACCTAAGGTGGGCAAGCAATGTGAAGGCAGTAAGGAAGGCTGGGGGATACTGGGATGCATAGGAGAGGCATCAATAGTAGAAAACGGGAAGTTGTTATCCCTCTGTACAGACAGTTGGTGAGACCCCATCTGGAGTACTGTGTGCAGTTCTGGAGACCCCATCTCCGCAAAGCCATAAACAGAGTGGAGGTTGTCCAGAGGAGGGCAACCAAAATGGTGCAGGGTCTGCAACAGAAGACACACGAAGAAAGACTAAAGGAGCTTAATATGTATACCCTTGAGGAAAGGAGGGAGAGGGGGACATGATAGAAACTTTCAAGTACCTCAAGGGAATCAACAAAGTCCAAGAGGTTGGCATCTTTCAGAAAAAGAGATGCGCTTACTGTAATTTATTCTTATTTAAGAAAGAAGTCTCAGCTTCCATTGACGGAGTCGAGCATGAGTGGGTCAGGTGACAGTAGGAAGACTTCGTATGAAAGCTGTTCAGAACAAGGGGGCACAATTTGAAGATAGAGAGGGGATGGCTCAGAGGTAATGTGAGAAAGTATTTTTTCACAGAGAGGGTTGTGGATGCATGGAACAGCCTCCCTGAGGAGGTAGTGGAGTCAAGAACAGTGGGGGAGTTCAAGAATGCATGGGACAGACATAAGGCAGTTCTAGTGGGGGGTAGGAGGAAGAAAGCTGTTGGTTAATTAGGATCTGCAGCTTATCTGTTAGGTAGGAAAATGGGCAGACTAGGTGGGCCAAGCGGTCCTTATCTGCCATCAAATTCTATGTTTCCAGGCTGAGACTGTACAGACAGCACCAGTGATAGAATCTGAAAGCCTGTCTGCCTTCTTCAAATGGTGGGTTATACAACAAAGAGAGAGAGAGAGAGAGAAGCAGAGAAAAGAAGAGATGCAGTGACAGGAGCAGCAGAGAATAGAAGAGCAGCAGAGAAACAAAGAGACGCAGTGACAGAAGCAGCAGAGAAAAGAAGAGATGCAGAAACAGGAGCAGCAGAAAAGAGCTGCAACAACTGGAGCAGCGATGGCTGGATGCCTTGCAATCAAAGCTGGAGGATCAGGCACAAGTCCAGCAGAGCTCACCAAAATTTTCAGCAGTGTGGGCATACCTTAAGAGGTTATTACTGATAAAGGTTATAATTTTGATGCTGCATTGACTACTAGGTATCACTGCCATAAGAACCTCCCCGTCACCCTCAGACAGATGATCTTGTTGAGCATTTTAACCAAACCCTAAAACACATGTTAAAAAGGCTTATAAAAGGGGAAAGGAAAGATTGGAACCAATACTTACCTGCCTTTTGCTTACAGAAAAGTGCCACAGGCATCAACAGGTTTTTCACCATTTGAAATGCTGTATGGTAGACAACCATACAGATTGGTGGAACATCTGGTTGTCAGTGGACTGCAGGACCCAAGGCAGCATGGTTTCACCAGGGGGAGGTCATGTCAGACCAATATCATTGAATTTTTGACTGGGTGACTAGGGAGGTGGATCAGGGAGGGCAGTGGACATGGCTATCTGGACTTCAGCAAGGCCTTTGACACTGTGCCACATAGAAGACTATTACACAAACTGGGAATATGGGTGTGGGCAGGACAGTAGTGTGGTGGGTAGGTAACTGGCTGGGTGGCAGGACACAGAGGGTGGTGGTAAATGGCTGTCACTCCACAGAGGGAAGAGTGACCAGTGGGGTACCACAGGGATCATTGCTGGGACCGGTCTATTCAACATCTTCATCAGTGACATTACGCAGGATCTAGAAGGCAGAATTTCACTGTTCGCTGATGACACAAAGCTCTGTAACAGAGTAGACACACCAGAGGGTGTAGACAGAATGAGAAGGACCTGCAGAAACTTGAAGAATGGTCAAGGGTTTGGCAGTTGAAATTCAATGCAAAAGAGGTGCAAGATAATGCATATGGGGACAAAAACCCTGGCACAATATATCAGTTGGGGGTGAGGATATAGCATGCACCAAGCAGGAAAGGATCTTGGGGTTGTCATCTCTGATGACCTCAAGGTAGGGAAACAGTGTGACAAGGCATCAGGTAAAGCAAATAGGATGCTGGGATGTATAGGCAGGGGCATCACCAGCAGGAAAAGGGAGGTCATAATTCCGCCATACAAGACACTAGTGAGGCCCCACCTGGAGTACAGTGTACAGTTCTGGAGACCATACCTACGTAAGGACATAGACAGGGTAGAGAAGATTCAGAGGAGGGCAACAAAGATGGTGCATGGATTGCATCACAAGTCCTATGAAGACAGGTTGAAGGAACTGAACATGTACTCCCTGGAGGAGAGGAGGAGAGAGGGATATGATAGAGATACAAGTATCTTACAGGGAGAAACAGAGTGCAGGAAAACACTATTTTAAGCGAAAAAGATGTTCCAGGACTAGATGGCATGGGATGAAGTTGGAGGAGGGCGATTCAGAGGAAACATGAGAAAGAATTTCTTCACAGAACGGGTGGTGGACAAGTGGAACACCCTGCCAGAGGAAGTGGTGGGGGCTGAAACAATCACGGGATTTAAGAATGCATGGGATAGACATAAAGGAATTCTAGAGGTCAGGGGTAAGGGGAAACAGACTTCTAGGAAAACAAACTGAACTTATAAGCTCAAATGGGCAGACTGGGTGGGCCATAGGCCCTTATCTGCCAACACTGTCTATGTATCTATGTATGTAACCTAGAGGGCCACTAGATGTAATAAGAGAAACATGGGAAGATGACCCCCATCAGAAATTATCTATTATATCTTATATGTGTGCCTTGAGAATGAAATTGGCAAAATATGTTGAAATTGCCCATAGCAATCAGGAAGAGGCACAAAACCAGCAGAAGGTGTATTATGACCATGGGGTAAAAGAAAATGTTTTTAACCTAGGTGAAAAGGCCTTGCTATTGTTACCCACTATGGAAAATAAACTGTTAATGAAGTGGCAAGGGCCTTATAGAGTGCTTAGACATACTGGCAGTAGTTACATATGAGATCGAGACCCCTGATAGGAAAAATCCTACCAAGATATACCATGCTAACCTCCTGAAGAAGTGGGTTGAAAAAACACCAATGGATGCTTTGCTATTTTTTACCAGAAACTGATGAAGAAGGATTTGACAGCTATCCTGTGCCTAGGATAGATGATTTGGTGGTCAGATTAGGAAGTGGCAAGTACATCAATACCCTCAATCTCACCAAGGGTTACTGGCAGATTCCCCTAGCTAAATAATCCAGAGACATAACTGCATTTGCCACTCCTGTTAGATTCTGTTAGTTTACCACCATGCCGTTTGGTTTACATGGTGCACCCGCTATATTCCAGCGGTACATGGACGTAATTTAAGCTACTCACACTGGTTACTGTGCTCCTTATCTGGATGATGTGTTGTACAGTCCAGACTGGAAAAGCCACCTGGAACACCTACTGTATAAGCAGTTATCCAAGCTATCAAAAATGCAGGTCTGACCATTAATCCTACCAAATGTGCATTATACATGCAGGAAATCAGATAGTTGGGATATGTTTTGGGAAATGGATAAGTAAAGTCAGAGATTTGTAAGATAGACGCTGTAGCTAACAGTCCTATCCCTAAAACAAAGAAACACCTGGTCATTTTTAGGGCTGGCTGGTTACTATCAGAGAATTGTTCCCAACTTTAGCCAGTTAGGTACTCCCCTCACTGAACTCACAAAGAAACAGTTCCTGAATAATGTGAAGTGGACCCCAGAGTGCGATGAAGGTTTTCAAGCCATTAAGGCTGCATTATGTTCAGCCCCCATTTTACGAAGCCCAGCCTTTGAGAAACAGTTTTTGTTTCAGATAGATGCATCAGAGGTTGGCCTAGGTGCAGTCTTGAGTCAAAATATAAATGAGAAGGAACATCCCATTCTATCTATCAGTAGGAAATTGCATGACAGAGAAAAGGTACTCCACCATTGAAAAGGAATGCCTTGTGGCATAGTGGGCCATGGAGTCCCCTAAGATCTTCCTGGACATAATGTCTCCACCACTCATTCACACTGATGGGATCTATGCTGGAGTCACTAGGACCCAGCGGGAGGAAACTTTTTTGCAGGAGGGCTGGTGCCAGAGATGGAGCCACGAGCCTTGGCTCGTGCGGTAATGACATTCTCGGTGTCGACCCTCCACACGCCTCGGTTACTTTTTTCCCGCCATCAAGTGCACTTCAGTGATGACATCGCTAGCTCGCCAGGAGTCAAACTTCAAACTAGCGCTTAGTTTTCAGTTTATTATTTTTTAGTTTATCTACGAGTAAGTATCGCTTACTGTAATTTATTCTTATTTAAGAAAGAAGTCTCAGCTTACATTGACAGAGTCGAGCATGAGCAGGTCAGGTGACAGTAGGAAGACTTCGTATGAAAGCTGTTCAGTCAGCTGGGCTGGGTCCGGTCCGCTGCTCTCTGCGGAGGAGGGGGGATCTGACAACAGATGGTCCAATGCCCCCCTGTAAGCATAAAAGAAAACTGTCGCATTCTCTGCACCGTTCAGCCTCAAGCTCTTTTTAGGCCCACAGGTCAAAAAAAGAGAAGTCATGACTTGAGGTCACCCTCTGGTATGTCTGCGCTTCAACGGTCGGTCCTTGGGGTAAGTTGCCGGTCTCCTCCTCTGAAGTCGCCTGTTTCTGGTCACTGACCTTTTCGACATCTGAGCCCTTCCCCGCCTTCTGGTAGGGCTTCAGATGAGCAGTTTCATCAGTGGGACACTCTGATGGAGTAATTGGCTCAAAGGTTGATCCAACTGCCTGGCCCGGTCACTCCGGGGGATCGGATAGGGTGGTTGGGCCTCCCTAGTCGTGCGATGCCTTCTTCAGTACCGTCGACTCCATGCTCAGGTGTTTTCCCTCCTCACATGGCTGCAGCGTAGGGGGCCACACCGATGCCTCTATCTCCTGGTATCCTTCCTTCTTTCTCCTCAAATCCTAGTTTTCAGAGCCCTTTGTTGGTTTCGGCACCTTTGGCGTTAATGGGTCGCTTGGCGCTGATGCACCTGTCGGTGCCATCCTCGGTGCCGAGGGCTCTGTCGGCGCCATGCACGGTGCCGAGGGCTCTATCAGCGCCATGTGCGGCACTGGGTCAGGTGGTGCCGTGCTCTTTTTCAGTGCAAAGGCTTGGTGTGACGTCTTCAGGGCTTCTCGTCTCCAGACCTTTTTCCTTTCTCTTTTCCTTCTGACTTTCACTCCTTTCCTGTCCATTCAGTCCCTCCTGGGCTGTCAGGAGATGATATTGAGCCTGACCTAGACCTTAGGCAGCATGATGACGTGGATGGAACAAGATCTAATCCTATTGCAGAGCCTGTGGTTGAGGACCTGTCATTTAAGTCTCTGCTGAAAAATTTGAATTCCACTCTTTCTCTCCAGACTACAGATATAGATCCTGGGAAGCTTTTAAGGCTCCAGTACATTCATGTCCCTGAGATCCCTATGGATTTAACTCCCCCGGTACAGCCTTCCTTTGAGATGCTCTCTCAAATAGTATGGAATAATCCCGTTTTCATTCCTTCTGTGGCCAAGTCCATAGATAGAAAATATGCTGCTGCTAAGGATCGACCCATTTTGGTCTCGCAAGCCTTTGTGGACCCTATTGTGGTCTTGCCAGAGAATGATAAGGTCGTCCTCCCTCAGACTATTACAGCCTGACCTATAAACAAAAAATCTCATAAGATAGATATTTTAGGCAAGAGAGTCTTTGCTGCATCCACCCTGGGTATGCATATTGCCAGCTATCAGGGTTATGTCTCTCAATATTAGTATGTTCTTTGGCATTCGCTCAAGCAAATGGTTGAAGCTCTATGGCGTTGGATGCTAATTCAGGGCTTCTTCAAACCATACCCAAGGGTATCGAATCCAACAACCAGCAGGTTAAAGCAGCTATGGACGCGTTCGATCTGCCTCCAGAGTGGCAGCGGCGAGCATTTGTACCCACCGTCGCTCCTGGCTGCACACAGGCTTCACGAATGATGCCCAGCAACTGGTCATGGCATTACCCTTCTACGGTATATATCTCTTCGGTCCTCAAGTAGAGCAAGCTCTAGAGGCCTCGCAAAAGAATATGTCTGCCATTAAATTGGCTCAACCTACTCCCTTACCTCTTCTCGGGGGGAGGGTGTTAAGCATCAATTTCACAACCATCAGTCCTTTCAAGGCAAGGGCAGGGGAGCTTTTAATAAAAACTAAGCCCCCCAGCCTCAACAGAAAGCACAAGGTCCCAAAGCGCCCAGTGCCGCCTTCTGATTTTCTGACCCAAGTCCTACTCAGCTGCCCGAAGGGGACTCTTTCTCAGTGGTGGGAGGTCGTCTGACTCAATTCTATGACCGGTGGTAGTCCATAGCATTGAACAAATGGGTCCTCCGGATAATTTGCCAGGGGTATTCTCTCAATCTTTTGGAGACTTCTCCGGATCATCCCCCCAAACGACAGCCCAGGCTGTCAGTATTTCAGTCAGAACTTCTCGCTTCTGAGATACAAGACCTTCTGAACAACAGGGCAGTAGAAATAGTTCCGCTGGATCAACAGAACACAGGGTTCTACTCCCATTACTTTCTGGTCCCAAAGAAAACCGGGGGCATGTGCCCCATTTTGGACCTCAGAAAACTGAAGAAATTTCTTCCCAAGGAAAAGTTCAGAATGATTTTGCTAGGAACCCTGTCACCTTTGCTTCTTCAACACGACTGGCTCGCCTCCCTGGACATGCAGGATGCTTACCAGCATATTCCCATTCACCCAAAGCATCACAAATGCCTACTGTTTGTGGCTTTGGGCCAGCATTATCAGTTCAGAGTCCTGCCCTTTGGGCTATCCGCGGTGCTGCAAGTTTTTACAAAGTGTTGTGCAATTCTCACAGCGTACTTCAGAAAGATCGAAATACAAGTGTTCCCATATCTGGATGACTGGCTTCTAGCAAGCCCTTCCAGGCAAGGAACTCTTGACCCCGTAGCTATGGCCTCGTACTTTCTCACTTCCATGGGAGTCCTGCTAAATCTCAAGAAATCACAGTTGCAGCCCTTCCAGAAGCTCCTTTTCATAGGAACTCTTCTGGACACCTCCTGTGTGAAAGCTTTTCTGCCAGAGGACAGAAGGAGCAATATCCTATAAATGGCCCAATACATCAGAGAGAACAGCTCGGTTTGAGCTATCTCGATACAACGGATGCTGGGCTTCATGGCATCCTCGGTGTTCACGGTGCCTCTAGCATGCCTCAACATGAGAACCTCTCAGTGGATGCTCAGTACTCAGTGGTCCCCAACCACTCACCTTCAGTCCTTTCTCATCAAGGTGACAGAACCCCTGAAGAGGTCACTCACCTGGTAGTTGTAAGAGGACACTCTTCTGGAAGGGTATCCCTTTGCTTCCCTAGATCATCAGATTTCCATTACCATGGACGCATCCCTGATGGGGTGGGGAGCGCACTGTCAGAATCCCCACACCCAAGGTACGTGGACTCAGGACAAGTCCCAGCTTCACATAAATGTCTTACAAATGAGAGCCGTCCTTTATGCAGTCCGGGCTTTGAAGGACATTCTCTGTCACAAGAATATTCTCCTTCAAACGGACAACAAAGCGGTGATGTATTACATCAACAAGCAGAGTGGTGCACACTCTCACCCTTTATGCAGGGAAGCAATGAGAGTGTGGGAATAATGTCTAGAGCACAAGGCTCTAATTCAGGCGGTCTACCTGCTGGGAGTGCAGAACTAACTGGCAGACCGCTTCAGCAGAACAGAGACAGTCGGCGGGGGTCGGCCGGGAGAGGGAGGATTGAGCGTCCCAATGGATGCTCTCCTCCCTCAGGGGTTGGATACCAGGGGTGCAATATGCACCCAACATCCTGAGAGAGCCGGGGAACATGGGCTCTCGAGGGGCTGGCAACTTCGTTCATGGAGTCGGGGAGGGGGGGACGCTGTTGGGCGCTTGAGAGAGACGTGCGTCAGCACGTCGCCTCTCTGGACGTTCGTCCTCACACCAGCGTCTCAGGGGGCTGGGTTAAAGAAGGAGCACAGAAAAATGGATAATCCCCTCGGTGGTCCTAGATGATGACTGCTCCACCCAAGACCACCAATTCCGGGACAGACCCTGCTGTGCTGGATAGGAGGGAGGAAGAAGAACTCTAGGGGCAGATCCTGGAGCAGTGGTCCGGAGGGTATGAGCAGTCTGAAGGAGTGGACACCGAGGTAGGAAGGCGGGATAAATAAAGAGTTAAAAAAAAAAAAAAGAACAGAGACAGATCCTCATGAGTGGTCTCTAGACTCAACCGTAGTTCAGTCACTATTCGCAGAACTCTAGACCTGGACCTTTTTGCATCCCCACTCAACACAAAACTGCCTCTCTTGTGCACCAGAAATTCAGGGCCTGGCATTTTCTGTCAGGATGCGTTCAGGCTGTAGTGGACAAAATTCTTTCTATACGCCTTTCCTCCTCTTCCTCTAATTCAGAGGGTACTTCTCAAATTCGAGTCCCAGGGGGACAAAATTATCCTCATTGCTCCCTTCTGGCCTCAACAGATATGGTTTCCGTTACTCAACAGTATGTTGGAAACCTCTCCGAAAGCACTTCCCCTTCAGACGAACCTTGTGACTCAAGGGCCTGTGGTCCATCCCAATCTGAGGTCGCTTCACCTTCATGCTTGGCTCCTGAAGAGATGGAAGTGAACAGGTTCAATGTCTCTTGCAGTCTCAGATATCCTTTTGGCTGCACGTAAACCAGCCACTAGAAAAACTTACACAGCCAAATGGAAGCGTTTTTCTCTCTGGTGTGCAAGATCCTCTTTGAATTATTTTTCCTGCCCACCAAATAAAGTTCTAGAGTACCTCTTAGACCTCTCAAAATCAGGTCTATAATACTCTACCATCAAAGTTCACCTTTGCGTCATTTCAGCTTACCATGAGCCAGTACTTTCCTTGTCACTGGCTCAGTTACCAGTAGTTAAGAGGTTTCTTAAGGGTATTCTGCATACCAGACCTCCTATCAGATGTCCAGTCGCAGCCTGGGACATTAATCTTGTACTAGACATGCTCACTCGAAAACCTTTCGAGCCTCTAGCTACCTATGAGCTGAAATTTCTCACTTGGAAAACGGCCTTCCTGGTGGCCATTACGTCAGCCCGCAGAGTCTCTGAAATACATGCTTTGGTCACAGGCCCTCCGTATACTGTGTTTCATAAGGACAAAGTTCTTAGGACCCATCCTAAGTTTCTCCCTAAGGTTGTTTCAGACTTCCATCTAAACCAGCCTTTAGTCCTACCTACTTACTTTGTGAACTTCCAAAATGAAGGAGAGTGTACCCTTCATTCTTTGGATGTCAAAAGAGCTCTGCATTTCTATTTAGATAGAACAAAAGAAATTTGCAAAGCTCGACAACTGTTTGTTTCCTTCAGTGAGGCCCGGCTGGGTCAGCTTGTTGCTATTGGATGCATTTCAGCATGGCTGGTAGCATGCCTTCACCACTGTTATTCCATGGGGCAGGTTAAGCTGGAGGGCAGAGTGTGTGCTCACTCTACTAGAGCAGTCGCGGCATCCCTGCCAGAAATCCACAATGTGCCTATTACAGATATCTACAATGCGGCTACTTGGAGCTCAGTGCTTACTTTCGTCAAGCACTATGCCCTGGATGTTTATGCCAGGTGATATCTTTCATTTAGCAGAACCATCCTTAATGGACTTCTGTCCTAAGATTGTGAGCTCTTGGTCTCTCCTGCCGCCCTCTCAGGGGGATTATTAGCTCGTTACTCTCCCATCAGTGTGAATGAGTGGTGGAGACATTATGTCCAGGAAAATATGAAAATTACATACTTACTGTAATTCTTGATCTTCTTGGACGAAGTCTCCACCACTCATTCACATGCCCACCCACCATCCCCCGAGCTCACCTCTGTTATTGGTCTTCACTCCCTCAATTTTAGGTTGTGAAGACTTCTTTGTTGACCCTTCTTATACAGGTCGCTCGGACTATCTTATGTCCAGTTTTTTGTTAGGCTATCCTTCTAGGTTAGTTATGCTGCACCTCCTCGAAAAAAAAGGTACTAGGCGGGTGTCCGAGGCAGCTGAGATAGTCATTACCGCATGAGCCGAGGGCTCATGGCGCCACTCCTCGTGGCTTCATCTCTGGTTCCGGCCCTCCTGCAAAAAGTTTGCTCTCGCTGGATCCTAGCGCCTCCAGCATAGATCCCATCAGTGTGAATGAGTGGTGGAGACTTCGTCCAAGAAACTCAAGAATTACGGTAGGTACGTAATTTCTATTTTTATTTGCTAGGAGCTGACTTTGTACTTCTAACCGATCATAATCCTCTCTGTTGGCTTAACCAAATGAAGGATAAAAGTTCAGAAATCACATGGTGGTTCCTGGCACTACAGCCATTTAAATTCAAGGTGATACACAAATCCGGAAAAGATAATGTCAGTGCTGATTTTCTGTCAAGATATGGATCATGAATTGAGAATTACAAAGGTAAAAAACTAATGTGTGAGTTTAAACTTTACTGTTTACTGTACTGGTTGTTATGGAGAAAAGGAATACTGCATATGCTGAGAACTGTAAAGATTATAAGCTAATGTTAAATAAGACTTTAAAGAAAGTTTTGGAGCCCTGTTTTTTTTTTGTTAACAGGTTCCTTCTTAAAGAGGAGAGTATATGACAGGGTTGAATAAGACACTGTCACATTTGTTATGTAGAAAGATTTGCTTTGTAGAAAGAGTTAAAACACAGTGATCTATTTTATCTTCTTCTGTTCTGTCTCTTGTCTATCTGACTGCGCAGTCAAATTTTCTTATGAGACCTAGGAACTGGCCACTCTGAGGTCTCGCTATCCCCCCCACTGCTATCTCTCTGCCTTCACTTATGGTTTCTCTCTCTTCTCCCCCTTGCATATCTTTTTTTTATCATATCACTATTTCACTCCCTTGCAGCCACTGACCTGCCTCATAATCTAGCCACCGCTTCCACTTTCCACCACGGACCCCGGAGTTGCACGGCCAGCTGGCATATGCAGCTGTACCTGCGAGAGGGGCACCCCCGATTGCCCTCGTGCCCGGCAAGGGTCCAATACCAGCACGTGCCTATCCAGGCATTGCCAGCTGATAGAAGTAGCGGCCATCAAGCTGCTTCAGTATATGTTGCTATTTTCCTGTATTCTGGAGCCCCAGGAGTGCAGTATGCAATGACTTCTGGTGCATACACACCTACATCTGCCACACTCTCCTACTTGCCACCATCTCTGGTCATCACCAGGGGCCACTACAGAGTGGTGGCACCCTGGATCCCTCACTGGGATAGGAGAGCAGTCCTCTGGATGCTCAATCCCATCTCCCCCCTGCCGGCCCGGGCTCATGTCCAAACCAGGGTCGCCAGCGATGTGTGGTGTCCAGCACCTCAACCCTCTGCACCACTGGGTCAGCTCCCCTTTGCATATCTGAAGTTATAAAATATGTGTGAATATTTATGTGAAACTGGGATCCCTTGGTTTGAAAATGTATATGGTTCTATTGTTGAAATGATTGCAGAAAGCTATTTGGAATTCAAGGGGTTAACCTGAGATGCTGGTTTGCAAACTCCTTGCTGAGCTATCAGCAGGAGGTCAGTTCTGGGACACCATGTACTTTTTTGTTGCACCTCCATGGAAGTAAACTGACAAGAACATTTTCTAAATCCAGGCTGTCTTCTTTTTTTTTTTTTGTTGTTTTCTTTATACTCTCGCTGCTACTGCGGGGGTATACTTTACACCCCATCGAGCCTTGTATGCAGATGTTCAACTAACCCCCTAGGTGGAGCCAGCCTCTCCACCATGACAGCCAGAGCAAGGAGGACTGCAGCTTGCCCCCTATGGCGGGGCCCCCCCAGCAGCGGAGAACTGGGGGAGGAGACCACATTATCCTGAATCCCTGTCTCCATTCGTTGGGCTTTGTTTGGCCCACAGGATTAGGTCGTCTGTCGGTGGCCATCACTCTGCAGGCAGGACAGGTATTTGTGACTTATAGTTGCACGTCCTTTCCCCTCGGAGTGCGGCCTGGCAAGGCAATGTTATGCTGCAAATCCGCCCCATGCTTCCGCTGCATCGCCACGCTTGGGCGCCCCCGACTGCCACCAGATGCCGCTCCAGGAGCGATCGTTTCCCCACATCCTCCCCGGGAAGAGAGAGCAGTCCTATGGACACTCGATCTTTTTCCCCCCGACCCCCAGCGGCCCAGGCTCGTTCCTGAACCTGGATCGCCGGCGTGGTGCAAGGTGTGGCGTCCAGCGCTTCAACTCTCAGCACCACGGGGCCGGCAGGGATGTCTTCTTAATGGGTTCCTAGACAAAGACATAAAAAGAGCAGCAATACTTCTGCTAGAGAGAGAGAGAGTAAGACTGAAACTTGAAATTAGAGATATCCTCAAGTGAAGGATTTTGTTTTTCTGTGTTTGTACTACCTTTGTAAATAGTTATATTGAACATTTTATTTTTATTTTACTGTTATTGGAAAAAATTAAAACGCTTCTTGTGAATTTTATACCTGCTTCTGGTCTTCTATGCTTCCTGACCTGTGATTACATGGGGCTGTTCAATAGCTTAATTCAAGTTCACAGGAGGAGGACAGGATGGTGTATTTTGATAAGCAGCAGGAGGAAAGGAAGGCAGTCAGGAGCACATAGGTATAAACAAAGGAAAATATAGCCCAGACAGTGAAGGGGACAAGACTTTTTATATGTACGTTAGTAAAAGGAGAAAGACAAGGAGTAGGATTGTAAGGCTTAATGGGGGAAGAAGGGGAGTGTGCAGAAGGGGACTTGGAAAAAGCAACAATCCTGAGCAAATATTTTTGTTCAGTATTCACAGAAGAGGGTGAAGGTAAAGTGACCACAACTAAGTGACAGGAGCAATAAGGGGAGTGAGGTGGACACTAGTCCATTTACGGTGGAGAGAGTTTTAAAGGAATTCGCAAAACTGAAAGTGGCCAAGGCAATGGGACCAGATGGGAGGCATCCTATAATATTAAAGGAGCTTAGGGGAGGTGCTGGCAGCACCACTGGCAGCCCTGTTCACTGAATCACTGGAAAAAGGAGTGGCTCCAGAGGCCTGAAGAAGAGCAGATGTAATCCCTCTACACAAAAGTGGGAGGAGGCTGGAAACTATAGACCAGTCAGCCTGAGCTGGGTGGTGGGGAAAATAATGGAATCCCTTCTAAAAGAAAGGATTGTAGAACATTTTGAATCCAGCAGAGCACAGAATCTGAGGCAGCATAGATTCACAGTGGGAAGGTCACGTCAAACAAATCTGATAGATTTCTTTGACTGGGTGACCAGGGAAGTGGATCGGGGGAGCAGTAGATGTGGCCTACCTGGACTTCAGCAAGGCCTTCGACACCATTCCACATAAGAGGCTTGTAAACAAGCTAGGCAGTTTGGGAGTGGGTCCCAAGGTGGTAAAGTGGGTTAGCAAGTGGTTGAGGGATGGAAAACTTAGGGTGGTTATAAATGGAGCTCAATCTGAGGAAAGGAGGGTGACCAGCAGGGTGCCACAAGGATCAGTTCTGGGGCCTCTCATAAGTGACATTGTGAAGGGGCTGGAAGGAAAGGTATGCCACTTTTCAGATGACACTAAGATCTGCAACAGGGCAGACACTCTGGGAGGGGTGGAAGAAATGAGGGACCTAGGTAAATTAGAGGAATGGTCAAGAGTGTGGCAGTGAAGATTCAATGCAAAGAAATGGAAAATCATGCATTTGGGGCACAGGAACCCAGGGGAGGCTTACATGATGGGTGGGGGGGATACTGACAGCCACCAAACAGGAAACTGATCTGAGGGGTAATCATATCAGATGACCTAAAGGTGGCCAAACAATGTGCCAAAGCTGTGGGGAGAGCTAGTGGGGTGCATAGGGAGAGGTATCACCAGCAGAAGAAAGGAGGTGGTGATGCCACTGTACAAATCATTGGTGAGACCCCATCTGGAGTACTTTATCCAGTTCTGGGAGCTGTATCTGCATAAGGACATATAGTAGAGGCAGTTCAGAGAAGGGCAACAGAAATGGTGCAGGGTCTGCACCAAAAGTCATATGAGGAGAGACTGGAGGACCTCAATATGTATACGCTGGAGGAGAGGAGAGGAGAGAAAGGGGGGGGATAAGATAGAGACCTTCAAATATCTCAAGGGCATAAATAAGGTACAGGAAGGTAGCATCTTTCAGAAAAATAGATGTTCTAGAACAAGGGGACATGACATGACATGAGGCTGGAAGGGGGGTAGACTAAAGGGGAACATAAAGAAGTATTTCTTCACAGAAAGGGTTGTGGATGCATGGCACAGCCTTCCATTGGTGGTGGTGAGGACTAACTTGGTAAGGGAATTCAAAAATGCATGGGATAGGCAAAGGGGAACCCTAGTGATAGGAAAGAGAATAAAGCCGTGGATCAAGTAGGGTCTGTGGTTTTTGCAGCAGGTAGGGAAAATGAACAGACTGGGTGGGCTTAGCAGTCCTTATCTGCTGTTAATTTCTATGTTTCAGTTCAGACAGGGATAGTTCCAAAAGACTGGAGAGGAACAGATGTAGTCCCACTTCATGGGGGGGGGGGTGACAAGGAGCAACCAGGTAACTACAGACCTGTCAGAATAGCTACTTTCTACCTGTCTCCCTCTGCTAGCCTAACAATTCCTCCTCCCTTTTTTTTTTTCCCTAATAAATTTAATGAACTGTTTTTTTCCTACCCGTGACCCCCTCTGCCATATGCAGCTCCGTGTCTGTCTTTGCTTCTCTGACTGCCCTTTTGATTTCCCTTGTTCTTATTAGGTACTCTCCCCATTTTTCTTTCCCCTTTTTTCCCCTTGTACTTGGTGAAGGCCAGTTTTTTGGGACTTTTGCTGCTTCCCTGACCTTTCCAGAGAACCATAAAGGTAAAGGCTAAAAGAACAGCATTCCGAAGGTGTAAGGAGATGCAGAGGGAGGAGAATTGGGAGGTGTGTCAGGGAAAACAGTGGGAAGCAGGGCATGCATTAAGGTGCGCAAAGGTGCAAACTGAAGAGAGAATAGCGAATATGGTAGATTTCTTTGACTGGGTGACCAGGGGACTAGATCAGGGTGGAGTGGTGAACGTGGTCTATAGATTTTAGTAAGGTGTTTGACACTGTTCCTCATATGAGACTTGTAAGCAAGCTGGGTAGCTTAGGAGTGGGTCCAAAGGTGGTAAACTGGATAAGAAATTTGTTAGGGGATATGCAACAGAGGATGGTGGTAAATGGAGTTCACTCCAAGGAAGGGAGGGTGACCAGTAGGGTGCCTCTGGGATTAGTGTTGGGACTGGTCCTGTTTAATGTCTTTATAATTGACACTGCAGAGGAGCTGGAAGAGAAGGTCTGCCTCTTTGCGGATGACACCAAAATTTGCAATAGGGTGGATACTCTGGGGTGGAGTGGAAAGGATCAGCAAAGACCTGAGAAAACTAATGGAATGGTCAAGGCTATGGCAGCTGGGTTTTAATGTGAAAAAGTGCAGAATAATACATTTAAGGCACAGAAACTCAGGGGCGGAGTACAAAGTGGGTGAGGTGATATTGACAACCACCAAGGAGCAAAGAGCCCTGAAGTGGGTAATCATATTGAATGACCAAAAGTTGACCAGGCGATGCAACAAGGCAGTAGGGAGGGCAAGTGGGATGATGGTGTGCATAGGGATGGGTATCACCAACAGAAATAGGGAGGTGGTATTGCCTCTGTATAGACTGCTGGTAAGATTCCACCTGGAATACTATGTCCAGTTCTAGAGATCATATTTCTAGAAGGACATAGAGTTGAGGCAGTCTGTAGGATGACAACTAAAATGGTGCAGGGTCTGCACCAAAAGCCCTATAAAGAGAAACTGAAGGACCTCAAAATGTATACCCTGGAACAGAGCAGGGAGAGGGGGATATGATAGACTTTTAAACACCTCAAGAAGGTGAACAAGGTACAGGATGGGAGTATTTTTCAGAGGAAAAGGCGCTCAAGAACAAGAAGACATGCTGTGAAGCTGGGAGGGTGTAGATTCAGGAGAGATGTGAAAAAGTACTTCACAGAAAGAGTGGTAGATTCCTGGAACAGCCTTCCAGCAGTGGTGGGGTTCAAGAATGCATGGCATATGCAAGTAGGAATCATAGAGGAAAGGAAGGGGAGGTGGGAGAAAGAGCTATAGTTTGGGCACAGTCTGTGGTATTAGTGTAGCTGGGGAGAAATGGGCAGAATGGATGGATCAAGCGATTCTTATCTGCCGCCAAATTCTGTGTTTCTTATACCTTTTTCTTTCGATTAACGTTCTCGTGCAAGACTTTATTGCCTGGCTCCCTTGATTGCCCCGCACCTTTCTTCAACATTCCTGATGCTTTCCACTCTAACTTGTCCCAGACCAGCTCCCTTATCCAGTTGAAGTCTGCCCATCTGAAATCCAGGATTTTAGCCCTTTAATGAGGGCTTACTTGTCCCAAGTGCCAGGTCAAACCATATAAGAGTTATGGTCACCAGACCCTAGTGGCTCCCCTACCCTCACTGCTCCACCACTTCCAAGTTGGTGGGCACCACATTGACACTGGAGCCCGTCTAGCAGTTTCTTTCATTAGCTGCACCAGCAGGCAGGCCTGCAGTATATCCAGTAGGGCCTGACTTCTGGAACTCGTGGCCGCTGCAATGACCCAGTCAGTATGTGGCAGGTTTATATCTTCCACCACCACCACCTCCACCTTTGCCACTCCCCTTTCTTGTTATGCCCCTAGCTCCTTATCTCTCTCTTAACCCTGTCCTGGAGGTCTATAGCTTCCCCATTCATAGTTTCTTGTCTGAGGATGCCATGAGCTGAACCCACAGTGATTTTGTTTCCCCCTTTATCTCCCCTGATATTTCCATCCTCCACTGCTTCTATGTCCTCTCTGACATATAAGGCTACGCCTCCTCCTCCTTTACCTTTTCCTCCATCTCGTCTAATCATGGTGTAGCCCAGGACTGTCAGGTACCAGTCATTCTCTCTGGTGCAGATTTCTGTGATGGCCAGTAGATCCATCTCACTGTCTATCACCATTGTCTGGAGCTCAATAATTTTATTTTCCAAACTTCTGCCATTAAGGCAAATCCCTGACCATCTTTCTCTTGATCCTGTCTTGCTGTTTCTTATTCCTTCTCCCTCTGTCTTCCCTAGTCTCCTTAATTTTTTTTTTATTTTTCATGCTGAATGTAACCTTTGTCAGCCTTCCCTCATTGGCCTCTTCCCCTAACCTAATTTAAACTTCAACCTTACTGTTACCTACCTTGCTGCTACTAGTCTCCGGTTCATGGGGATCCTTAGCTAGGTTCCCCACTTGCTGTCCTTCTCAGTTGGTTCCCCTAGCCTCTGTCTCCCCTGCAGTCAGTTTAACTGTCCAGGGTAAATGTCAAACTTCTGCCTCAGAACACTGGCCCCCTCATTCATCAGGTAAAGGCCATCACCCTAGAAGAGTCTCCTGTCCCAGAAGCCCCTCTAGTCCCCCACAAAGTGGCACCCCTTCTCCTGACACAGTCCCTTCAACCACCCATTAAACTCCTCAAGTGTCTTCCTTTCTTATTCTGTCATACCTATTCCCATTTTTCCATACAGGGAGGACTTCAGAAAGGGCCAGGGAAGCCAAGTGCATCTTCAGTCTGTCCCCCAGCCTCTTAAAACTCTGTTTCACTGCTTCCACATGCTTGTTCTCCAGATCATTAGTACTGAAGTGTACCAGCACCCCCAGATCCCCATCCCCCTTCTCCATCATCCTCCCTGTCCTATCTACATCCCTGATGGCTAATGCACCAGAAAGGCATCTAACCAATTCACTCCCCTTCCCTCTCCCACCCACCACCCTTTCTACTCCCCTAATCATTGAGTCCCCAGTCCCTAAGACTCTGCTTGTTGACTTCCTCCTGCTCCCCCCTCGGGTGCCACCAAGTCGGCCTTCCCATTTCCCTCAACAAACTTAGAGTCCTCCCCCCCACACTGAGTCAGATACCTGAGCTTCCTCTAGGGCTGTCTGAATGGTGTGAGACCAGTCAAACCCCTTGTAGCTGCTCCTGACACCCTTCCCCCTGCCCTCCCTCACAACTGGCCAGTGAACCTATGGAGCAGTGGACTCCAGCTAAGCCTGTGCTGCAGCGGAGATATCTTGTCTCTTGCTGCTACCAGCTGTGCATGGAGTTCCACAAAAATCCTGCAGATGGGGCAGTGCCCGCTCCTACAGAGCGTAACTCCCTACAGTCCCCACAACTGACTGCCTCCCCACTGTACCTTATCCCCATACTGATCCTGTGATACGGGATTTTTAGTCTCGGCTTACCTGGTTAACAAATCCAAGTAAAAAAATAAAATGATACAAAAAGGCCTACCTTATACTGTATATGGAGTTCTATTTGAAGTATTTTCTACACCTCTCTTATGTAATCCCTTAACACTTGGACAGTTACACGTTAGTATTTGTATTTAACACACACACACACACATATATATAGGGGATACATGATGGGCGACTGTGGAATATGGATAATATTAGCATGAGTGCAGAGTGCACTGTGACAATATCCGCGAGTGGCGAAGCCACGGGTGATATCATGAGGCACTCTGCCATCTATGTGTCCATATTCACAAGTGCCCATCATGTCTGTTATACAATAAGGGATCATAGTTTTGTGCAGGGTTTGTGTTGTTTTGTGTAGGTGATGCTCTCTGCAGGTATGAGTAAGCTTTCTGAATGGAGCTGGTGTGTGACTTCTCATTACTGATGTGGGTGGATTCATATTGGCTGTTTGTGTGATGGATGTCTGTATGCAGTGTGTGATTGGTTATGTCTGCTATCTGTTTGTGTATCCTGTTTTCTAGTTGGTCGTTTGGTATTTGTGGATGTGTATATGTTTGGAGTTGTCTTGCTCGTGGTAAGAGGGAATTGTTTTATTTTTAGGGTATAGAAGCGTGTGCTGGTGCCGTTTTGGGATGAGAAGAGCGAATGTCTGCATTAGAGGAGGGAACACCATGTGAAAAGAAACATGTAGGTATGTTGTCACAGTCGGTTTTGTGATTTTTGCCTTCTCGGCGTGCTCAGCGTTCTCGACGTGCTCCAGGGAAGGAGTTTCTAATTGTAAAGCTTTTGACATGTATACAGTTAGTATCTGTTAATTTTTAATACAGTTTTGGTTTTGTGTTCAAGGGTTTGTCTATTTTCCTATTATGATAGAACTGTGGACACGTTTAACTGTTAAGCGTAAAACTGAGATACAGAGTTTCCTTTTCGGCTTTACATCATTTTCAGCCTGATATTTACTCAGTTTTGCAATGTCTCTGACATATTTTATGTGTGCCTTTTCAGCATTTTGTCTTTGTATGGGAACGTACATAGTGGAAAGAAACGCTATGTGGAAATGTGTTTGTTTTTAAGGTTGTGCTGCCTGACTGATGTAACCACTGTTGGACTATAAGGCACCGACGTAGTCACTGTTGAATATCAAGCAGCTGATGTAGACACTGTGGAATATCTGTGAAGATATTCCACAGTGTCTATGTCAGCTTCCTGATATTCAATAGTGGTGAAAATAACATTTATTGAGAGTGTTATTCCTTCACCCCTATTGTATAATATATATATATATATATATATATATATCTACATCAAAAATACATATTTTTTCTGTTTCACTTTCATTATCCAAATGATAAATTTTCTGCTTGTGACATCACAGTCAGTACCATAGCACCGTAGTAGTTTGACATTGGAATGGACTGTAGGCCTATCATGTCACCCCCTTCCTCTGCTTCATAAGATGGGATGAAATAAGTATGCTGTGCAAATACCTATCAATTTATAGGGATTCCCTACCCGTTCTACTACCCAGGGTACCCAGTGATTCCACAGGTAAGCTGAAATGTATCCAGGCTTGCCAGAATGACCTGTACTGTCTTCATGTCCACTGTCACTGGTAGGCTGATCCATAAGTTTGACACTCTCAGGGAGTAAAAGTGCCTCCCACAATATCCCTGAATTTACCACCCCTGAGCTTAAGGGCATGTCCCAGCATCCTGCTTCAGGATGCCAGATCAAACATCGATGATTGTCAATCCCCTGGAGTATGCAAAAGACTAAGATTATATCTCCACTCAGTCTCCTTTTCTCCAGGGTGAACATTTTAAGGGCCTCCAACCTCCTTTCATAGCTTCATAGAACATAGAAACATAGACTTTGACGGCAGATAAGGACCACTTGGCCCACCCAGTCTGCCCATTTCCCTACCTACTGGATAAGCTGCAGATTCTAGTTACCCACAGCCTACTTCCTGCCATCCCCTACTACAATTGCCTTGTGTCTGTCCCATGCATGTTTGAATTCCTCCACTGTTTTAGCCCCAACAACCTCCCCAGGAAGGCAGTTCCACGCATCCACCACTCTCTCCGTGAAAAAAGATTTCCTCACATTACCCCTGAGCCGTCCCCCCTCTATCTTTAAATTGTGTCCCCTTGTTCTTACACATCTCTTTTTCTGAAAGATGCTACGCTCCTGGACTTTGTTGATTCCCTTGAGGTACTTGAACGTTTCTATCATGTCCCCCCTGTCCCTCCTTTCATCAAGGGTATACATATTCTCTCTCAGTCTCTTCATATGATTTCTGATGCAGACCCTGCACCATTTTAGTTGCCCTCCTCTGGACTGCTTCCATCCTGTCTATGTCCTTGCGTAGATGAGGTGTCCAAAACTGCACACAGTACTCCAGATGGGGTCTCGCCAACTTTCTGTACAGAGGGATAACCACTTCCCTTTTTCTACTTGTGATGCCCCTTCCTATGCATCCCAGTATCCCCCTGGCTCTCCTTACTGACGTCTCACATTGCTTACCCACCTTTAAATCATCTGATATGACTACCCCCAAGTCCTGTTCCATTTTTGTTGTTGTTAGTACCTCCCCTGCTATTGTGTACTCTTCTCCTGGGTTTTTGCTTCCCAGGTGCATTACTTTGCACTTCTTTGCATTGCATCTAAGTTACCATATGTCTGACCATTCCTCCAACCTTGTCAAGTCCCTTCTCATCCTTTCCACCCCCCTTTGTGTATCAACTCTGTTACAGATCTTTGTATCATCTGCAAAGAGGCATACCTTTCCCTCCAGACCCTCTGCAATGTCATCTATAAAGATGTTAAAGAGGACTGAACCCAGTACTGAGCCCTGAGGTACTCCACTAGTGAGTCCCCTTTGTTTGGAATATTCCACTCACTATTACCTTCTGTGTCTGTTGTGCAGCCAGTTTGCAACCCAGGCTACCACCCTGGGACCACTCCCAAGCTGGCTAACTTGATTATTAATCTTTTGTGCGGGACTGTGTCAAATGCCTTGCTAAAGTCTAGGTAGGCCATATCCACAGCCCCTCCCTGGTCTATTACTTTGGTCACCCAGTCAAAGAAATCTATTAGGTTCGTCTGACATGACCTTCCTGCTGTAAATCCGTGCTGCTTTGGGTTCTGTGCCCCGCTGGCCTCTAGGTACTCAACAATTCTTTCTTTCAGAAGTGATTCCATCATTTTCCCTACCACTGAGGTCAAACTTACAGATCTGTAGTTTCCTGCTTCTGCCTTGCTCCCACTTTTGTGAAGGGGAATCACATCTGCCCTCCTCCTCCAGTCCTCAGGTACCACCCCATCCTCCCATGATTTGTTAAAAAGTGTGGTCAGTGGTGTCACTAGGTCCTCCCTTAGTTCTTTTAGGATTCTGGGGTGAATCCCATCAGGCCCCATTGCTTTGTCCACCTTAAGTTTTAGGAGTTCTTTCAGGACTCTCTCTTCTGTAAATGAACTGGTGTCAAACCCCCTACCCAGAGTGCTTCTATTGTTTGGTTTAGGTAACTCCTCCTCATCTTCTTTTGTGAATACTGAGCAAAAGTATTCATTCAGTATCTCTGCCTTTTCACTGTCTCCCTCTGCCCACCTCTCCGCTCCCTTATTAATCTTCACTATTCCTCCCTTAACCTTTCTATGCTCCCTAATGTACCTATAAAATGTGTTATCCCCCTTCTTAACTGACTTGCCTATTTTTTCCTCAGTTTGGGCTTTTGCTATTCTGACTGCCTTCCCCACTTCTTTCTGCTTTAATTGATACAGTTCCCTGTCGTGCTCCTTCAGTGATGCCTTATACTTTCTTAATGCAGCCTTTTTCTCCTTAACCTACCCTGCCACCTCTTTTGAGAACCATAGTGGTTTTTTACTCCGCTTTGTTTTCTTTATCTGTTTCACACAAAGGCTTGTTGTGTCTATGATGGCAGTTTTGATTTTTCTCCATTGTTCTTCCACCCCTCCTTTTTGGCCATTTGCTAGTGTATTCCTCAGGTATTCACCCATTTTGCCAAAGTCAGCCCTTCTAAAGTCCAGTATGCTTGTTTTTTTAAGGCTTGTCTCCATGGTTGTGCTTATTGTGAAGCACACTGTGCAGTGGTCGCTTGTTCCTAGATGTCTACTGACTTCTAAATTTGTGATCCTCTCTACATTTGAGAGTACCAGGTCTAGTATTGCTTCCTCCCGAGTGGGTTCCAGCACTAGCTGTCTAAGGCCTGCCCCCTTCAGGGCATCGAGAATGACCCTGCTCTTGGATGTGGCTGCAGTACATATCATCCAGTTAACATCTGGCATATTCAGGTCCCCCATTAACAGTATCTCCCTTTTTCAGCCATTTGAGAATGTTCTCTATCATTTCTTGTCCATTTCCTCCCTTGAGAGGAGGTCTGTATACAACCCTGTGTGGATTGTGATGCCATTCCCTGTCTCAAGGTGACCCAGAGTGCCTCTTGTCCTCCCCTTACTTTTTAGTTCTGTAGCTTTGATCCCTTCCCTTATGTATAGAGCTACTCCACTTCCTCTTTTCCCCTCCCTGTCCCTTCTGTAGACTGTGTAGCCTGGTATGTTGACATCCCAGTCATGGTTCCCCATGTACCATGTTTCTGTGACTGCCACAATATCCAAGTGTTCATCTTCCATCAAGGCTACTAGCTCAGGAAGCTTGTTTCCCAGACTACGGGCATTGGTACTCATTGCCCTCCATTTAATGTTGGCTTTATCTTTTTTCCCCATGCCTGCTCTTTTTTGCCCTTGTCTGTTTTCCATTTACCTCTGTCCTGCCCTCTGTTGAGCACTGTACCTCAGTGTTTACCTTACTACCAGTCATGTTTTGTGAGGGGAGACTTGAAATTTCCTGCCTCTTATTAGCACCTCCCCATGGCTAGTTTAAAAGCTTGCCAAGGAAGCATTAAACCTGTCACTTAGGATCTTGGTTCCTTCATGGACAGATGCAGACCATCATGCCAGTATAAACCTTCATCTCTCCAGGTGTACCCCAGTCCCCAATGAAGCCAATGCCTGTGCTCTGCACCAGTTTTGCAACCATTCATTAAACTGCATGGTGTGTAGTACCCTAACCTCACCCTGCCATGGACTGGCAGCACCTCTGAAAGATAACTGTGCTTGCTACCTCTCTGAGGCCCCTCCCCAACTCCACAATTTCATCCTGCACTGCACTGATCCCATGCCTAGCTAGGTCATTTGTCCCAGGGTGGACAATGATATCTAGTTCCCTCTCCTGTGATGCTGCTTCTGCAATCCTGAGGATTTGCTTCTTGTCCCTCCAAGCCATGGCACCAGGTAGGCACCTTACTTCCCTCTCCTCTCCCTTCCCCGGGTCTACCCCTCTAACAATTGAGTCCCCTATCAGAAGCTGTTTCCTTCCCCTGTGGTGTCCCTTGCCACCCTTCTGTGGGTCTCCCTTGTGGGTATCATCAGCATTTTTCCTGGTCTCCACTGAGGGTGCCATCATAGAGGAACCTTGCTCTGCCAGACTGGCATATGGTTTGTGTAGAGGTACAACTAGGGGACTTCACCTCTGTTCCACCACCCTTACCCTCCCAGAACCCACTGTGGTTCAACTGCTCTTCATACTTGGCAGCCTCTGTGGCAGTGGTGCTCTTTGGGTGGGGGAGGCCTCCTTAGTCCTTGCCAGTTCATCCTGGAGGTGGGCTACCTCCTCCCTCAGAGCTGACAGTTGCCTGCAGATAGGACAGCAGTGCAGTTTCCAGAATGTCTCCCGGAAAACTGCTGCCCCACAGCCAGTGCATTGCACTACTCCCCACATGTCCCTCTCCCTTATAATATACAATATGTGATATATATATATATATATATTTTTTTTTCCTTTGTGTGGTGTGTTCTTACCCTTTATGCACTGTGTTGGGTTATTAAGAATATGACAGTTCTGCCCCAAGACCTGTTGAGGAAGTGATGTCAGAACCTTGGCTATAAAGGAAACGTCACGCCTGGGGGTGTGGGGTGTGGGGAAGAGTGGGTGGGTAGTCCACAACCACTGGTGACTATTAAAAACAATCAAATACACCCCTGCTCCACCACCCTGGTGAGTACTGCCCTTTATAGTAATTCATCTAACCTCCAGTAACTGATCTGTCAACTATTTAAAAGTAATTTGATGCAAACTGTTACAGAATACTACTAGACAGTCCAGTTAGCCACAAACAGGATCACACCAGTAGTTTATAGTAATTGATCAATGCTAGAATGTTCCTCCACCCAAAACTATTGGCTATGATGCAAGGTCTCCCTGACTAGTGAAGACAATTTCTCCCACCTGAGGCTGTGTCGGGCATCAAATTACAAACTGCAGCCTTTGCTATTCAAAGTACACAGCTACTGCCAGTAAGTTATTTCCAACTATATTAATGCAAACTGTCAGAATACAAGTAGACAGTCCAGTTAGCCACAAAGGAAAATCAAATATGCAGTTATTTCAACCCTTTTGAAGTTGCTCACAAGATAATTAGTTTTGAAAACCCCCTTCCTGATTTAAAAACAAAATTAAACACAAAGCAATACCAATGTAAAACTGTAAAGTAAGGAAAACTTCCCTCGGATGTAAGTAAGAGAGATCAGTTGCAGATTTCTAGTCCAATATAGTATATCCCATGCAGCTTCTCAGTTGTTTCAAAGCATAGCCTGTTACACCACTTGAAGAGATGGGCTTCATACCCCATACTGCTGATCATTTTGGTAGCCCTGTTCTGTACCCTCTGGACTGCCCCTGTGTCCTTTCTGTAATGAAAAAAAACTACACACACTGCTCCAGGTGGGGCCTGACCAGGGTCATGTAAACTGGCAGAATTACATCCCCTGCTGTGATGGTCACCCCCTATTGATGCATCCCAGAATTCTGCTGGCCCTCTTGACAGTGGCCACACATTGTGTGTCCTGCTTTAGCCTCTTGTCTATTATGACCTCCATGCCCTTTTCCTCCTCAATTGCAGCAAAAGAAGCCCCACACAGTGTGTACAGTAGCTCTTACCTTTGTTTTTCCTCTTGAAATGTAGAACCTTGCATTTGGCTGCATTAAATCTGAAGCTCTTGATTTAACAGATTTATGGAGATTAAACTTTCCTATGACTAGAGATTATTCACATTTTTCAGGATGACATAAGGCATATTCTAGAATTGATATTTTTTTTTATAGGTTCAAGACAGATGTATGGAGAGACTAACCTAATAGAATATAAACCAATATTGATTTCAGGCTACTTGCATTTGCTGATTGGGCTTGCGTCCAGGGACACCACCATACAACGTACATGGAGAATAGATCCAGTACTGTTGAAGGATGAACAATACATTAAGAAAATCATTGAAAAAAACAGAATTCTTTTCTCAAGAAAATAAAATTGAAGATACATCCTTTAATAGTATTTGGAATATATATAAAGCATATATAAGAAGTATAACTGTAACATATTCAATAAAAAGAAAAAAAGACCAAAGGCAAAAATTGGAACACTTAGAGAAAGAAATTATAGAATTACAAAAATTACCTTCTCAAACACAGTTGAATATTCATTTAAAAAAGCTTGAGAAAAGTTAGTTGAATACAATCAAATTCATAATGAAAAATTCGAAAGGTTAATGTTGATATCAAGAGCCAAAAACTATGCTCAGATTGATAGAGGGGGTAAACCTATGGCCTATATGATACACAAAGAAAAGGCAGAAAGAAATATAACTGAAATAAAATCAGATGATGTATGTATATCAGGAAAATAAATAATGAGTTTGTAAAGTATTATCAGCAATTATATAAATCACAGGGTAAACATTTTGAAGAATATAAATTTCTGAATATTTCTAAACTTAATATGCAACAACAACAAATTTTGGATAAAGATATAGCTATGGAAGAGGTGGATAAAGCAATATAAGATCTGAAAGCAGGGAAAGCACCCGGTCTTGACAGACTGGGAATAGACTTTTATAAAACATTTAGAGAGGCGTTATCCCTGAAACTTCCAGATTTATTCAGTGCATTCCAGGGTTACTTGCCTCCTTCCTTTGATGAGGCCTTGATGTTGGTCATCCAAAAAAGGGCAAAGATAAAACATTATGCTCCTCATATAGGTCGATTTCATTACTTAATGGAGATTATAAGATTTTCACCAAAATTCTAGCTACAAGACTAGAGAGTAATCTTCCAGATCTGGTGGGACAGGACCAAACAGGCTTCATCGGGTAAGAAGAGGGCATAATAACATCAGAAATGCTTTGAATATTCTCCATGTGGTAAAAGATCCGTAAGCTATGGTGGTGTCTCTGGATGCTGAAAAGGCCTTCAACAGGGTCAAGTAGCATCATCTTTTGGAAGTCATGAAAATGGTGGGTTTTGGCTCAAATTATTTAAATTGGGTGAAAGCTATATATAGAACTCCTAAAGCTAGAGTAATAACTATAGACATAATTTCAAATAGCTTCCCATTATTTTGTGGCACCCGACAAGGGTGTCCATTGTTGCCCCTTTTATTTACATTGGTTATCGAACCACTAGCCAATGCAATTAGAAACAATAAGGACATCAGTGGATTTCAGTATACACAAGATAAAGTTTTAAAAATATCACTTTTTGCAGATGATATCTTAATAAACTTCAAAAAACCCAGAAGAAGAAATAAGTACTGTAATACAAATTATTGAAGAATATGGGAAATAATTTGGATATCTGGTTAACTGGAAAAAATCAGAAGCATTGTTTATACATCCAGACTAGCCTGGGGTTAAAATAAATAATTTTCCACTACAATTAAAAAAGAATATATGACATACTTGGGTATACATCTTACAAATAAATGGAATAAGTGGATATACATTTAAAACCTGTAATAGAGAATATTAGGGTATATTTGCAAAGATGGGAAGGATTACCATCATCTTTATTGGGTTGAACACAACTTATTAAGATGAACATATTGCCATGATTGTTATATATATATATATTTCAAGCATTATCATTGATGATACCAGGAGACATGTTTAAACTTATAGACAATTTGATCACTAGGTTCCTTTGGAAAAAAGGAAGACTCAGATTAAAAAAGAATATGTTAATACTGGATTACTCTCAACTGGGTGTAAAATTGCCTAATCTACAACACTATCACTGGACTGTAGCTATAGAACCATTAAAGGAAATGTGGTCAGATATACCACCATGGGCATATATGGAATACAGACCCTCCAACATTTTATAAGTCAAAATAGGTGCACTTCTGTGTTTCAGTGAGTTGGGGGCCATATTACAGCCGGGGGTCTGGGGGTTTAGATGCTCTGTGGTGAGTTTTGGGGCTTTTACCGAAGGTAAAACACAGTTTTGATGCTCTAGGTTTTAGTCTGATCTGTGGTGAGTTTTATGGCTATTTTATTGAAGATACAATATGGACTTTGTTGATTTTTTTGAGGTACTTGAAAGTTTCTGTCATGTCCCCCCTCTCCCTCCTTTCTCCGAGGGTATAGATATTAAGCTCCTTCAGCCTCTCTTCATATGGTTTCTGGTGCAGACCCTGCACCATTTTAGTTGCCCTCCTCTGGACTGCCTCCATCCTGTCTATGTCCTTGTAGAGATGGGGTCTCCGGATCTGCACACAATACTCCAGATGGGTCTCACCAACTGTCTGTACAGAAGAACAACAACTTCCTGTTTTCTACTGGTGATACCTCTCTCTATCCATCCCAGTATCCTCCCAACCCTCCTTACTGCCTTCGCACATTGCTTGCCCTCCTTACTGCCTTCACACATTGCTTGTCTACCTTTAGGTCATCTGATATTACTACCACCCCCGGTCCCTTTCCATTTTTGTTGTTGTTAGTACTTCACCACTCCCCATTGTGCACTCTGCTCCGGGGTTTTTGTTTCCCAGGTGCATTACTTTGCACTTCTTTGCATTGAATCTAAGCTGCCATACTCTTGACCATTCCTCAAACCTTGCCAAGTCCCTTCTCATCCTTTCCACACCCCCTTTGTGTATCAACCCTGTTGCAGATCTTTGTGTCGTCTGCAAAGAGGCATACTTTTCCTTCCAGTCCCTCTGCAATGTCACCTATAAGAGACATTAAAGAGCACTGGTCCCAGTACTGAACAGGGTTTTAAGTAACTGCAAAACTGATTAGCAATTTCACGAGTAAAACTGCTAATCAGTTGGGATAATGCATAGCTCGTGTCTCAATTTGTTTAGCAACGTAAACGTAAACTGCTAGAAAATGCATATACATATGTTTTCGCAATTGATTACAATGAAAGTGCTAATCAATTTTGCAGTTATTTAAAACCCTGCGGAACCCCACTGGAAACTCCCCTTTCTTTGGAGTGGACTTTGTTTACTATTACCCTCTGCGTCCTGTTGTCCAGACAATTTTTTACTCAGGTTACCACCCTGAGACCCACTCCCAAGCTGTCAGACTTGTTTACTAATCTTGTGTGTGGGACTATGTCAAATGCCTTGCTAAAGTCTAGGTAGGCCACATCCACAGCCCCTCCCTCATCTACTACTTTGGTCACCCAGTCAAAGAAATCTATTAGATTCATCTGATATGACCTTCCCACTGTGAATCCATGTTGCCTTGGGTCCTGTGCCCTGCTGGCCTCTAGGTACTCAACAATTCTTTCTTTCAGAAGTGATTCCACCATCTTCCCTATCACTGAGGTCAAACTAACAAGTCTGTAGTTTCTGCCTCTGCCTTGCTCCCACTTTTGTGAAGGGGAATCACATCCACCCTCCTCCAGTCCTCCGGTACCACACCATTCTCCAGTGGTTTCTTAAAAAGGGTAGTCAGTGGTGTCACTAGTTATCCCCTTAGTTATTTCACAATTCTCTGCTGAATTCTTCAGGCCCCACTGCTTTGTCCACCTTCAGTTTTAGGAGTTCTTTCAGGACCCTTTCTTCTGTGAATAGATCAGTAACGACCCCTCTATCCAGAGTGCTTCTATTATTTGGTTTAGGTACCTCCACCTCATCTTCTTTTGTGAATACTGAGCTGAAGTATTCATTCAGCAGTCCTGCTCTCACTGTCACCTCTTCGCCCCTTTATTAAGCCTCAATATCCACCCTTGGTCTTCCTTCGCTCCCTAACGTACCTATAAAAGGTTTTATCCCCTTCTTAACTGAGTTGGCTATCTTTTCCTCAGTTTGGGCCTTTGCTATTCTGACTGCCTTCCCCACTTCCAACTGCTTTAACTGGTACAGTTCTCCATCCTGCTGCTTCTGTATTTCCTTATACTTCCTGACTTCTATCTTTTTTCTCCCTCACCTTCCCTGCTACTATTTAAAAGCCAGGCAGCATCGTTTTCAGGGCAAAAAGCAGCGGGGGGTCTGGGACCCATCGAGGCTTTGTGGACATTGTGGAACAGCAAAAGATATGTCGGTGGTCACCAGGGGAGGACTCTGGGTACCCGGGACAGATCCTGAGTACTTGGATGGGATCAAAGATCTGAGTCACAAAGAAGTTTCCTACTGTGGAGAGTACAGAGGGACCACTGGAGAGGGTTTGAGAACACCAGGGGAAGATATCCCCCAAAGGGAGGCCTAACGATGACATTCAGGCCTGTGGCAAGTTCCTCCAAAGAGAATGAGGGACATCCTGTTGGTGGTGGTGGTAGCAGCCCGGAGACTGACACATGCAGAGACATCAAGCACCTAATGACAGTAGGTGAGAGTGGATACCAGGTGCGACAGCAGATCAGGCAGGAGAGCTGGTTCCTGGCAATATGGGAGGAAGGAAACCCATATGAGACATGCGCCCATGGGCCTGACAAGCCAGGAAAGGGATCCAAGAGGGTGGATGAGGGGTCTGTCGGGTAGCCCACACAGCTGCATGTGGAACGTGATCTAGTGGACACACACTGGGATCTGCTATAGGAGGGTTGGAAGGTTTAGCAGGGGGAGGTATCAACCACAAGGTGTCCTTAGTTAAGGTGCTCAACCTCAGTAAATGGATGCCAGATCAGCATACATAAAATCACAAAGTGAACAACATGGCAGTGCAGAGCCCCTACTCAAAGTAAAGGTTAAGCTAGGACCAAGTTCAGAGGTGGAATAGGGAATTGCCTGGCAGTCATGCTCAGACTGGTTATGGACAGGATGTTTGTATTGCACCCTTGGTGTGCAGCAGACAAGAAATAGTGTCATGAAATTAGAAACAGAGAAATGGAAACTGCATGGAGTTAAGACGGTGAACATCTGTCACACCAGACCATGACAGATTAGGTAAAGGGGCTAAGAGGCTACCAAAAAATCTGGAAGTGCGTATAGGAAATGTATTGAAGCTGATTATGAAGAGATGAATTAGGGTCTCTAGAACTGAAACACTGTGTACTAATAAACTCTGACAAAATACTTAAGAGTAAATGTTACTGAACTTTCAAGAGCCAATGTGATCGGCTACCACCAAGCAAAGTTAGGGTGCCCCAAAATCCACCAGTCCTAAGAATGTGTGAAAGCAACCCAAGTGACTGAGTGCAAAGGAGTTCTCGGTGAGCAAAAGATACTCCTAGACATGGGAGTTTACCTGAGCCATGCCTGTCCCCATTCCAGAGCAGTGATGCAGGCAGGTGTGTGCGCCACGTGAAGGAGGGGTTGCATAAACGTAGCTCCAAAGGGTACACTCTTGAAGAAGTATCCACCTTCAAATATCTAGGTGTTCACCTAGATGACACCCTCACCTTCTCTCAGCACATCGACCACGTGGTTAAAATGGCTAACACAAAACTGGGCATCCTATATCGCCACAGACAGTCCATGACCCCAGACACCTTAAAGCTGGTTACACGCTGCTCAGTATTACCCATGGTAGACTACGGCCTCATCATCTATGGTGCTGGCTCTTACACCGCATTAAGGCAGGTCATGACACTACTCAACAAGGCATGCAGTCTGGTTCTGGGGCCGACCATCTCATCCATACCTGCGCCCTATACAAAAAAAATGAATGGTTCCCCCTCGAATCCAGGACCCAGTACCAGAGCTGCCTCCTGGTAAAAAAAATCCTTACTTTGCCAAACCCCTAACTCAACCTGCTCCCTGTTCAAATATGGGCATTCCAGTGTCAACACTAGAAGCACAACTAAAGATGTGCTCCTATTTATTTGAAAATATTTCACCAGAAAGGCAACATGAGCTGTAACCAGCTCGTTTCCAGAAGCATCCTGGGGGGAAGGGATTGCAACATAGGGAGGATGAACAAAGTGCCTTTCAAGCACACCACACTGGCTCAGAGATCCAGCTCATATCGAGGACCCAAATGGTTCAATAACCTGCCCTTTGCACTCCATGACTGTGAAAAACTCAAGTCAATTCAAATCTGGGCTCCACTCACACCTTGCGCTTGAAAATGCTTGTTCCTGCAATACATAACATTAGCTAGTCTAAAGACTCGCTATTAACATGCCACCAGCTACATTTGGCCAACCCCCACTCCATCTTTACCACCCCTCCCACACCTGACCTACCCACCCTTATCTCCCCCCTTTCCTACCTCCTCCCGGCCCTCCCACCCACAATCTGCCCTGCCTATTTGACTGTACCATGACAGTGCCTTCTCTGGCTGCTCCTGCTCCTCTTTTCACTTCACCCTTAGGCCCCTCCCACCTTAATACCTGGCACTTTCACAAGAGTTGTACCACACTGAATAAGTATGGTTTATTGCTACATCTTTCAAGTGGTAACTCTGCTTCATTTGAAATTGTGTAATATGCTCGTTCTTTGCCAACAATTGTATCCCAGCAAACATTCTTATTTAATGATTATCCCTCCTACTTGATCTGTAACCCATATATTGTATTGCATTGTCTTGGACTTGGAACCTTTGTAAACGAGCCCTGGCTCTAAGATACTAATCCGAATCGGAAATAAACAAAAAAGGTTTTTCAATGTATGTAAAAGTGCAATAGAACTATATTTAACCCGAATCAATATATCAGATTTTTGGGATGGAAAAACAAAATTAGAATTTTGGATTCCACCAGCAATACCAGAGTTAGAACTAAATTTCTAGTCCCAATCAAGACAGAGTCGATTTGGGTAACTGCACATTCTGACCCAAAAAAAAGAGCAAGTGAAAAATATTCTCAATGCAAAACCAGAAAAGCATAAACTCTCAATTAAAAGAGTATTATTGCTACCATCGAGTTTGCATTCCTGCCACTAAACCTGACTCCCCTAATGACAATGCTTTACCCCAGAAATACTGAGCAGAAACATGTAGCCACAAGAAGACATCAAAATAAGGGGGGGGGTACCTGGTAGTGCAGCGTATGGCTACTTCTGTAATTACTCAGCTATAGTACTACTGTAGTTCCTTTTTAAAATGAAAGCTATGTTTAAAATGTCCCATCATGTTGATCTCCCACATGCCTCTATTTTTTTGTTTATCCTCTTTGACCACTGCTCGAGAATACAGGAAGCAGCATATCTCGCCCTATGCTACTGTCTACACTAGTCAATATATAAGCTGCCACAAGACAGCCTTTCAGTTAAAAATGTCTATATTTTAGTTACAAAAAAAAAAACATGCTACTGCAGCTCCACAGGCTGCATCTCAATAGTTGGTGGTGCTGTTTAAATTTGGCTAAGAACATAGCCTTCAGTCGCTATGCATTTTGCATTAACTTTGCTAGGTTCTCTACACGATTCCTGGAGTTATATGGTTGAAACATCCATGCTAACTTTTTTTTCCTGTTTTCACCGTGCATTTAACATTACCGTTTAGTTTTCAGCAAGCGCCTTGTTTTTTTGTTCTGACATTCTCCATAGTGCTGTGTATTTTACACTTATATTTACCGTAGCTCACCAAAGATTTACTGATGTTTTTCATAATGTTAGAGCTATTTCTGGACATACAAACGGTTAAAAACTTAAGACTAACTTAACAGGAACAGTCATTAACACTATGAATCTGCTACCCACTAGTCTTGAATTTATCATTAAATGTAAATGTACCATGCATACTGGCAACCTGTTCCACATTTTAAAGGCCACTGTTTCACATTTTAATGCTGAAAGGTTGAGCGGTATGGTGAATTTTGTCATTGGCTAAAAGGTTAAGGTGACAGCTACAATATGCTTTAAGGTTTTCGTCTGAATATGCAGGCTCTAATACGACTACTGATTGATACCAAGTTTGAATAAGAACCTCCTGGAGAAGTAACAGTTATAAAGCTGGGCTCACCCACCCCTGCAGTTGAATTTGTTTAAAAAAATAAATGCTGCTTGCGTGCAGTCAGCTGTCAACTTCTTGGCTCGACATCTACTAGCGTATCCAATTTGGAAACTTTTGCAAATTTCATTTTGGGCGGCTCCAGCTGAGATTTGCAAAAGTTTCCAAATTCGGTACACTGTACAGATGTCTCGGTACCCGGTACAAATGATTAAAAAATGGTATTGTACCGGCAAAACCAGTACAGTTGGAGGGTCTGGGAATATAAACATCCTTTGCCCTTATTCAGTAGGCATTTTTTGTCAAAAAATATTAATAGCAATGAATATAAAGTATTGAATAACTTGATTGTTAAAGACACAGTTAGAATATGGAATATTATGCATTTAAAAGGAGGTAAGAACAAAATTTCTAAAAATTCTCCGATATTCCGGAACAACTTTCATCCCATTTTTAATGCTCAAGCTATAAAACAAAGGTTAAATTATAATGTTGTGTCAATAAGAGAATTATATAATAATGAAACACTAAAGTCTTTTCAGGAATTACAAACGCAGTATGGGATACATAAGAATTTGTTTTTTAGTTATTTGCAGATTAGATCAGCATTGATACAATTACAGCAGAAAAATAAACTAAAATTTGAAAATGAAACAATGAAAATATTGATTCAAGCAGATGAGAAAGAAACTAATCTCAAAGTTATATTCAGAGATTATCAAAAAAAACAATCAAATGGAACATAACATTTAAGGCAAAAATGGGAGGCAGATTTGAAAATTATTATTTCAGCAGAAAATTGGGATGAATTTTTTACAGCATGGAATAGTTGAATAATAGAATCAATCAGATGCAATTCTACATAGTACATAGAATTTATTATTAACCGTATTTATTGAATAAGTTTAATGTGTCAATTCCACCTTATTGTAATAGAAAATGCGGTAATATAGCTAGTGCAACCCATGTGATAGTGGAGTGTCCCCTTATTAAACCTTTTTTGGAAGAGATTTTGAATATACAGTATTAAACAGAATTATGGGATTAAACCTGGTATTTGAACCAAAGTTATGTCTGCGTCATTTTTCAAATCAACAGCACATTCCATGTCCAATAAAACAAGAGTTAGAGGTGGCATTTTTAAATGCTAAAAGATATATTACTCAAATGTGGAAAGATTCTGAAATTCCATCTGTTCAGCATATGGAAAAATGTATTGTTTTAGAAACTATGAGATTAGAAAAAGGACATTATAGTAATAAATAAAGCAATACTGGAAAAAATTGGAATTGATTCAGAAGATAATAGAGGAGGGTAAATTAAATTAGGTGAAAAAGATTTAATGGAAATTTATTAATTGAACTGAGGGTAATAGTAAACGGAGTCCACTTTGAAGAAAGGGGGGTTACTAGCGGGGCACCACAGGGTCTGGTACTGGGACCGGTCCTCTTTAATGTCTTTATAAGTGACATTGCAGAGGGACTGGAAGAAAAAATATGTCTCTTTTCAGACGACACAAAGATCTGCAACAGGGTCAATACGGAAGGTGGGGTGGAAAGGGTGAGAAGGGACTTGGCAAGGTTGGAGTAATGGTCAAATGTATGGCAGCTTAGATTCAACGCAAAGAAGTACAAAGTAATGCACCTTAGAAACAAAAACCCAGGGGAAGAGTACACAATGGGGGTGGGGTGGGGTGAGATACTAACAACATCAGAAATGGAAAGGGACCTGGGGGTACTCATATCAGATGACCTAAAGGTGGGCAAGCAATGTGAGAAGGCAGTAAGGAGGGCTGGTGGGATACTGGGATGCATAGGGAGAAGCATCAACAGTAGAAAACAGGAAGTTGTTATCCCTCTGTACAGACAGTTGGTGAGACCCTATCTGAAGTACTGTGTACAGTTATGGAGACCCCATCTCTGCAAGGACATAGACAGGATGGAGGCTGTCCAGAGGAGGGCAACTAAAATGGTGCAGGGTCTGCACCAGAAGACATATGAAGAGAGATTAAAGGAGCTTAATATGTATACCATTGAGGAAAGGAGGGAGGGGGGACCTGATAGAAACTTTCAAGAACCTCAAGGGAATCAACAAAGTCCAAGAGGGTAGCATTTTTCAGAAAAAGAGATGTGCAACAACAAGGGAGCACAATTTGAAAATAGAGGGGGGACGGCTCAGAGGTAACGTGAGGAAGTATTTTTGCACGGAGGTCGTGGATTCATGGAACGGCCTTCCTGAGGAGGTAGTGGAGTCAAAAACAATGGGGGAATTCAAGAATGCATGGGACACACATTAGGCAATTCTAGTGGGGGGTAGGAGAAAGTAGGCTGCTGGTTAATTAGGATCTGCAGCGTATCCATTAGGTAGGGAAATGGGCAGACTAGGTTGGCCAAGCGGTCATTATCTGCCGTCAAATTCTATGTTTCTATGAACCTGGTGATCAAAGTCTACATTTGGTAATGCGGGCTTAACTATATGATAATAACTGGTCAGCAATTTTTTCCATTTTCTGACCGAGTTATAATTTGCCATTATAACCCGTGGGTTATAACAGCAAACACGTGCCACGTCAGTCAAACAAGAGCCGCATCCTGATTGGCTCTTTACTCCTTCTGGGTGGACTTAATAGTTATGGAAACATGGCGGCGACTCCATCTTTTAAACAGTTCTCTTCTCCCTTGTTGTATCTGGCTGATCCCGCCATTGAAAACCTGCAACACGCATTTTAAAGCTGCACCAGAGAAAAACTACCACCGGGAATTCCTCGGATGCGCTTCAGAGGTAAGCGTCAATGGGAGGGGACAAACCAAAACCAAAATAAATAGAAAGTGCTGGGAAAAGAATAACAACCGAAAACACAAAATGAAAGACTGTCAGAGAGAAAGAGTCGGGGTGAGAGTGTGTGCATGTGTGTGTGTGTGTCTGAAACTAGTAAAATCAGTGTGGCAAAAAATTGCTGAACAGCAATTGTAAAAAATAAAAGATGGGGAAGTATGCTTGTAACTCGATTTTATTGGTTGCCCTCTGTATAGGATGCTTTAATAAACCCCTCGGGCTTCGCCACCCCGGGGTTTATGTAGCATCCCACACCTCAGGCAACCATTAAATTCTCATTAATCACACTTCCCCATCCATTACTGAATATTTTAAGTGGTCATCTCCCTGATGCAACATATTGAAGCTGCTATTTAAATGCATAACTTTATTATTTAATTATATTTAAAGAATATGCCTTAAGGTAGAATTATAGAAGTGAGTCATATTGCATATATTGTATATTTTTGATGATGTGATTGTAATAATTGATTTTAAATGCAAATAAAAAGATTTTTTTTTATATCTGAAGCTTCAGGAGTCTGACCAATCACTCAACTCAGCTTGTTCAGATCCCCCTAAAGTTAGTCCCCATCTTCAAGGGAGTCCTCCATGCTGGCCACTGTGGTGTCATCTGTGAACTTAAACAGACTGATGGAGATCCCAGCTTCCAGATCATTGAAGAGCAGAGACCCCCAAGTACCCCTCCCAGCTTGGATTAGTGGCAGTCAAACACCACCCTCTGTTTGCTTTCTGCCCCAAAGTCAGTTAGCAATCCAGATTGTTTATACACACTGGATTACTTTGCCCAGAAGCTTGTCATTGCACTACAGTATCAAAAGCTTTACTGAAGTCCAGACAGACTGTCTGCAACCCTGCTCATGTCCACCACCATGGTCACCCCCACAAAGAAGGTGATCATGATCTGCCCCACATTTTTATTTTTATTTATGGCCAAGAAAGGCAGAGTGTCAAAATGTGTTTCCAGGTGCATCCTGTGAACACAAGCAGGTTAACTAATTTTCTCAGAGTCACACAAAATGCATAGGACAGTTGTGAGTTTCAAACCCTGGTATTCTGGATCTCTCATTTCACATCTTGGTGATTTAACCTCTAGGCTATACTCTTGTAAAGCCTTGTTATGAGGGGGCAAGAACCTCGGCCTCAGTCAAGTGCTTCATAAATCAGTCCTTGAGAATTGCCTCCAGGACCTTGCCCAGTACTGATATTAGCTGACCGGCCTGCAGTTGCCTCAGTTTGACCTTGCCCCCTTCTTGAAGATTGGTCCCACACTGACCATGTCCCAGTCCTCTGGCTCTCCACCTGTCCTGAAAGATTATTGCAAGTAGCACTGTCAGATCTTCCAAGAATCAGTCTTCACCACCGATTCCCACTTACGGGTCCATGCCGGAGGCCCCAGGACCCCATGGGAGCAAACTCTTTAGCTTGCAGCTAGGAGGCTGACGTCAGTGATAGTGCTACCCATGAAGCTCACATATGACGTGGTGTTCATGGACTGGCCAGTAACTATTTCTGGCCCCTGCTCACCTCAGTTCTGTTTTTCCCACTGTTGAAGCAACAGTGTCAGAGCTTTTGACTTTGCCCTCACTATGTGAAACCTCAGTCGCCGCCACTACTCGCTCACTGCCATCATTTTTTTTATCATTTTCACGGTGCTGTCTCTCTCTTTCTCACTGTCTTACAGCACCAAGCCCTTTTTTGCTACTTTTTTAGTCTTTTTTTCCATTTATCCATCATGTCTGAGTCCCAGGAGCAAAAGAGAAAGGCCAAGAACAAGCATACAGATGGCCTCCCATGCATTGTTGCTCCTGTAGGAGACCTGTGCCTCTTGTGGTACTGCTGTCTGCCTGTCTCCTGGCACTGGAGAAGGTTCTGGTGCAATTCGTAGTGCAGTGGAGTGTGTGTGTTGCTGCCATCTGTGGTGCCAGGCTGTTTGTTGGCACCATTTGCGGTGCCAGGGAGGGTTCTGCTCACAGTGCCGGTTCCCCTTTAGCCTTGGGGACAGATGCAGAGATTGTCCAGAGGCCTAGCCAAGGGGCAGAGCCCTTTCTGGTGAGTTAGGTTGTGGGCAGTCCTGATCAGCAGCTCATGTCTTGTCCAGTGTAGTTGGCAGCTCTAGCAAGAGTCAAAGCCACAACTTGGAGTCGCTGGTCTTGCTGGAACCACTCTCTTCCACCCCCATCTATAACACATCCACCATTTCTCTAATCCCTATCCTAGTCTACCTCGAACCTGGCTTTCTTTACATCTAGGCTCACCTGACAATATCTGAATCAATCATTTTTGCTAGCATTTATTCATTGGTTACTATGTAATTGATGTTTTTTGTTTATTATTCCTGCTTGTAGTAGCTCACCATGCTTATTTTATTTGTACCTAATGTTCTTGTGTCTGCTACTCACTTCAATGTATAAGCCCAACTGTTTGACATGGAGCCTTTGTAAATGAGCCCCTGGCTCAAAGGTCTGAATTCCGAGACACAATAAATAAATAAATAGCTAAACTGAACTATGCAGTTGCTTAAGGAAAAAGTCTAATTTAAAGTATAGCATGCTATATGTGCATGGTTATAGTAAGTCTTCGCAGATATTGTATATAATAATGTATGGTTGCAACCTGTTTTCTGGGCAGGGGAGAGTATAAACCTCCCCAATTTGGAGGGGCTTACCTTGAGTATCTCCCTGGGCTTCTCTGATGCCCACTGCCTGGCAGACATCCAGTAAGAGTAGGTAAATCCGTGGTTTTTATTTTTTTTTTTCATTTATTAAAGTCTAGGAATTACAACCCTTTGAGTCAGGGACTCATTTACAAAGGCTCCACTTCATACAGAGAATAAAGATGGATACAGAGTATAACAAATACAGAGACTAAATACAGAGGCAATAGTGCACACCACATACATAGAGCAACACTAGAGGTGTATATGGTTCAGACATACATTATAATCAGATACATATTCAGCAGTGGAACTTTTTGAACTTGTCGGGGAGTTATCTGCAATCATAGTTGGAGCTGGACATAATGTGGTCATGTAGCTCAGATTTTAAAAGCCTCAACCTAGGCATAGCTAAGGTAGGACCAGGGACTGAGTTCATCCAGAGTGGATCCCTATAGCGAAAGGACCTTTGGCCAGCACTGGTCTTTACAAAAGGGATGAGAAAGGCAGTAGTGTCAGAGTGTCTTGTGGCCCTTCTTAGCAAACTTGGTTGGAGGAGCAAGAGACAGCCAGGGGGGCTAGACCCAGTTTGATTTTTTTGGCCAGTAAGCAGGTCTGGTAGATTAGACGCCCCTGAAAGTTAAGCCATGATGAATGTTGGTAGAGGTCACAGGTGTGCATGAGCTGATCGCTGTCTGTGGCCAGCTGGCAGGCCTTATTGAGGGTGCATTTAATGCTGGACAGGGCAGTGTCTGAGGCAGCACCATAGATGACTATGCCATAATCTACCAAGGAAAGGATGGTGCTAGAGATGACTAAACGGATGAAGTCAGGAAGGAGACAGGGTCTAAGTTTATACAGGAGACCAATTCTGATGTTAATTGCAGAGCATGTTGATGCTATATGCTCACGGAAGGAAGGGCCGAGTCAAGGGTGACCCCTAGATATTTAAAACTGGTAACTGGTTCCAGCATGGGACTTATTTTGTATAAATAGGATGGCCACGTTGTGTTTATGTTGAGGGTGGGCAAATAGCATGACCTTCATTTTTTTGTAGTTGAGAACAAGCTTGTGGGAGGTGAACCATGATTCTATTTCTGTGAAGGAGTCCTGTAAGGATTTTTGGAGCTGGGTAGGGTCTGGGTGCAGACTGAAGATCACAGCATCATCTGTATAAAGGAGAAGACACCCAGTGGAGGCCATAGGGAGGGAGTTTAAGGATAGTGAGAAAAGGAGCAGGCCAAGGATGGACCCTTGAGGGACACCTGACCAGACAAGAAGGTTTGTAGAAAGGGTGTTATTGATCTTCACTTGCTGGGTACGGCCATGGAGATAACTGGAGAACCAGCCAGTGGCTTCTTGGGATACGCCAACAGAGAGGAGAAGTTTATGAACATACAGTGATTAACTGTATCAAAAGCCTTGGAAAGATCGATATAAACAGATCCGGCCAAGGCTCCCTGCAGGTGGTCCTGAAGGTACAGTGCACCCCCCACCCCTCCTCCCCAGTCTATCTGATCTGTACAGTGTATAGCCCTGCAAGTAAACAGTCGAGTCTGGGGTATTCTGTGACAGCCATGTTTTGGTTACAGCTAGGGCATCAGGGTTATGGAAGCAGACCCATGCTTGGAGTGGGGCACGCTTCTTTTGGAGACTACATAAGTTTATGGTGGCCAGCCAGAGTCCTTTGGATTGCATTGATATACAAGGGGTGGGAACAGTGGGGCCAAGATTGGGGTGTATATTGCCCAGGAGTAGCAGGAGCATACTAGAGATCATGGATAGGACACTTTTTAGGATCTTCTTGTGATTACGCAGCGATGGGCCTGCATGGTGGGGTAGTTTGTTGGTAATATGAGAGCAGGAGAAGCACAATATTTCTGGGCCATATAGAAAGGGCTAACCATGGTTTCTGGGAGCAGGTGGTCAGGAGCGGTTGGGGGGTGGGACATGGTGACTGAAGCAGGAGTAATCACAGGGGTGGGCAGCAGAAGGGGTGTTGGGGCAGGATAGGGGAAAGGAGGAGGGGTGGTGTGGGGTTGAGTAGGGAAGGGGTGGGGGAGGCATGCACAGAGGAAGAGTCGCCGAGAGGAGAATAAGCCAGGACATCATTTTCTGAGAGGGAGATTTAGTAATGTTGCTAAGCAGTTTGGGGGTGGTTTAAATATATATTCTACAGTTGTTTATACTTATAAAGTTCGGTAAAGACTGGTAATTTTCTTGCTTGCTGTGAGAGGAGAGATAGGACTAGAGGTCTGAGCAGTTTTTAATGGTGTTTGGGTTCTCTCATATTTCACACACTGAGCAATAAATTGGAATGTATGGGCAGGAGGAATAGCGGCCACTAGTGGCAGGTACTGATAACCTGCATATGGGAAAGTGGCCTGATTGGTTTGTTCAGGTCACCTGGTTAGCTCTATAGAAGACCGAGCCGACCAAGGGTGGTGGTGGGGCAGCCGATGCTGAATGTCAGTGGGGCCTCATACTCCAAGTCACAATATACAGGGCTGCATCTTTGCAGTGCTGCTGCTAGGAATGTTGCTTGAAATGCTCCTTACCTGGAATGCTGCGGGGGTCCGAAAAAGCTCGGGGGAAGGTGTCCTGCCCTCTCGATCTGCACCCATGAGGGGAGCCTTGATGTGCTGCAGGAGAAACAGAGGAGACAGAGTTAAATAAAGTGAGTTGCACAGGCGCAGGGGAGGGGGCGGAGGGGTTGAATCCTTTCAATTTATAAGCAGCTTGCAGTAACTACTACCTCAGGCTATGTGTAAGGAGCCAGGTTAAAACATTAAGATGGCGACTATAAATAAACAGAGGCTGTTTCTAACTCGGGCTTTGCTTGGAGTTCCTGGCTATGCTTTTAAATGGCGAGTAGGATGTTAAAACAGTTTGATTGAAGCAGCACGCAGTATCAGACTCTGACCTTGTTTGAATTCTTAACAGTAATTTGTTTAACAAAGGCTTATAAGGCTTAAACATTCTTCCATTCAGGAAATGCATTAAAACTGGTTAAACTGGACTAGACAATGTTTTAATTAGTGCACAGTGAATAAACTTGTATGCAGTAGCTATTAAATGCTTAGAAATACAATCTGGAGGCAGCATACAGTGAGAGCAAATATTAAAACTAAGAATTGGCACCAAAAATAACAGCTGTTAAGGTACACACAGGGATTAATTAATTTGGCCACTGAGACACTGAAAGATTTAGGCATAAAAAAACAATCTCCACATGTGTGGGGTCAGTAAAACTTTAAAGCAGGATATAGAAGGTTGTCAATGCTCTGCTGTTGCTCTGCATGTGTGTGCAATGCCATGCTGCCGCTCTATCTCTTTAAGAGCCCCAGCCCAAGTGTACAGTGTAAATAGCCTGGGCTGGGTCCGAGTACTCCAGAGCTCGCAACCAGCCAGGTGTCACCCTAATCAGCTTAATGTTGCTGTTGATTACAGAGCAGAGGGAGCACTGCTAAAATCTGTAAATATTTATTCCTAGATCCTTACTGTTCTTTAAATAAAGTAAGTTGTTATACTGCCAGTACTGGACTTCCCGATGGGAGCCACCATCTTTGGTCTTGAACTCCTGTTTTGGACCAGTTGGAACCACGGGGTCCTAATTACAGTGCCTTGTGGGAGAAACTGTGAACTTTCAGGTTGGTGTCTAAATAAACCAATAGAAGCATTAGAATTGTGATTGACAGCTCCCTCAGCTAATCTGAATACAGAAAAACTGGACAAGTCCAAGACTGTTTTTTCAACAGTGGCATTTCAGCTCAAGCTTCAAAACTGAAAGGACCCTGTGTATCTCTGTGTCCATTCGCAGGGAAATGCCTGTATTACCCTCTGCGAGCTCATCTTCAGTCCAAAAGAGGATCAATTGTCTGGGGCTGCCAGATATCGGCCTGAGAGGGTTCTTCAATAGAAAGCTGAGGAAGAACTGGCCAGATACCAAAGAAGGAGAAAGTTTGGTGGGTTTTTTTGCCACCACAATTGTGGCCTACCGCGTGAATGGAAACTTTGAACCTGGGACTCCTGTTCTAAACTGGGAGCCAGCCATGTACAAAGGAGGACTTTTGTCAAAATCCCAGCAGGAGGGTTCACCAGCATGCAGAACTGACTTTAAAAGACATTTTCTTCAGCAGGGCCTATGCTACCAAAGGCCCCGCCAGACTGTTCTTCTACTACCATCACCACCTTGGTGAGAGACCGGTTTTGGGAAAGCAGCCTCTGCAATGCAGTTACACGCAGGTTGCAGTCACCTACAGGGAAAGGCCATGAAGTGGAGGTGAGTCGTGCCGGCCCCGGTCCCCACCAACACCTTGAAAAGGCAACAGGTCTTGATGTTGCCATAGCCATCTTCAGTTCAGCACGGTACAATGAGTAAAACCAGGGTAGCTCCCTGCAACAGCAGTTAATCATTTATGGTACCACCTGATTCTGTTTATCAGTTTAAAGTAATTGAAGTGACTGGGCCAGCCGGCCCGGATTACAAAAGGTTTTATGCTTTCACAAGTGTGTTGTTTGCATCTAATCACCCTTCCTTCCATCAAGGGCCCCAATCACAGCTGCAATGCCGGCCACCCCGTGGCACCATTCAGGCATGTCTGTTTCAACTCTGGGTACCCAGTGTTGCATAAACTGTGCAAATGCGTGGACTGATTGCTAACAGTAATTTAATTCTGCTCATTTTAAGTATTGCCAAATGATTCAGATTCCCACCCCTTCCTTGTTAAATCCCTTAAATAAACCTGATTTACTGTTCAAGTTTAACCTGGACCATGAGCATATTATTACTTGGGTTAAAGTGCTAAGTTATATGCTGAATAATCTTAAAGTGCATGGTGGTATTGAAACTGGCTCTTACAAGAAAACTCTGGGTGCATGCCAGAGATCCAGACCCTGTGGGTAAGTAGGTTGAGTGTGAGCATATCATTAATGTTGGTGCTAAGTTGTATACTAAATGTTAACTGTTGACATTGCCCAGTTAAGTGTATAAGGTCACTAGGTAGGATTGTGGTAGGTACTGGCTTCCCAGAGGGCTGTACCCACTGTGATAGTTACCACTTAAGCATTACTCTGGGTGGAGGCACCAAAACTGTGAAAGTACTGATAGGAAGACCCCAGTAGTAGCTAATTATGAACCCAGGCCCCTCAACCTGCAGTTAGGAAAACAGGCATGGGTAGTAGCCTTTGGTATAATGGTGCCATGGTTACATTAACTCCAAAATAACAGACTATGTTGTTGGTGGTCCATCAAAACAGTTACTTTTCTTCATGTTCTGTGTACGATTCCCACTAATTTTTATTGCCTCAGATTTGTCAAGGTTTACTTTATAGCCAGAAACTTCATCATAGTAATTCAACACTTCAAGCAGAGCTAGCATAGATGTCTCATGAGATGTCACAAAGAAGATAGAGTCATCTCCATAAAGTGAGATTTTTATGATTCTTGTTTTGTCGCTCTGATCCCTTCAATTTTGTTGTTGTTTCACACCACTATTGCCAGAGGCTCTATACAAGAGAGAGAGAGAGAGTGAGGGCACCTCTGCCTGGTACCTCTGGTAAGGTGAAATCTGTCCAATTGGATTCCATTAATGTTTACATTGGCTTGCAGGGAGGCATACAGTGTGTTGATGTTAGTACAGAATTTTTGACTCATTCACATCTCTTCCAGGGTTCTGTGATGGAATCTGCAGTCCACCTGGTCAGACACCTTTTCTGCATCCATAAAAATGGATAGAGCTAGCTCCAGGAATTTTCACTGCCAGGAGATCAACTTTAATTGGCGTCTAATATCATCATGTATTAATTCCCATTAATAAAATCAGTTTGGTCCTGGTGGACTAGAGATCCCACACATCCCTGGAGTCTATTTGTTAAGATCGAGTTGAAGATCTTTTTGTCAGCATTCAGTAATGAGATGGGCCTCTAGGATCCATATACCATGGGGTCCTTTCCTGGTTTTGGAATCACTGAAATTTGAACATACTGCCATGGTGCCCCCTTCCCCTCTTGCACCTCCCTGAAAACCTTACTGAGGTGTGGGGGGACTTACTCTTTGAAGGTTTTATAAAATTCTGGGGCACACCCATCTGGCCCAGGGACTTCCTCTACTTTCAGCTTCCCCAAAGTAACAAGGATTTCTTCTGCACTAATAGGGCCATCTAATAAATCCTGGGCTTCGTGTGTTCATTTTTTAACTTTGACAGAAGGTATTAAGTTTATCCTGGTAGTTATCCCTTACTGAAGGTATAATTTTTTATAAAAGTGTGCAAATTCTTTAGTAATTTTACTAGGGTCTGTTTCGAATTGTTGCATCTAAGTCCTGTTTCTGAACTGCAATAGCAGTCTGTCTGCTGCTTCCTTATGGAGCTGCGAGACCAACAATTTACCAGCCTGATTTCCTGACTCAAAAATCTCTGGCAGGAGTATCTGAACATTCTTCTGGTCTATTGTCAAGCAGTTTGTTTTGTTTTCTTTTACACTCCTTTGGCTTCTTTTTAAGTTCTTCATTGAGGACTATTTCATGTTCTGCTTCTAAGTCAAAAGTTTTGCCTCTTGGTGTAGCTGTTCCTCCCCCTTCTTCTCCAGTCGGCCCTCATTTGCCGAGCACCCCAGACACATCACCTTGATGTCCACTGGGACTTACCGCTGCTGTCTTCCTCCAGAGTTTGACCCCCCCATTGAGTTCCTCAACCACTACTGTGAGATTGATCCAGTTCCATCTGTGTGCCCAGCTAGTCAGGTGTAGAACCTGTGGTTGCTTTGCGCCATGCTGCCACTGGCTTTTTCCTTTTGCTGTCCCATGGGAGGCATAGCGCACAGTGGCATCGTGAAGCATGCTATGCGCTCCCACACCACATGTGTCACCACCTGCCACTCCCTCCCTTGTGTGTTGACCTGGGCTGTCTTTTTCCCCTCAACTTCCACTAAGGGTCAGACAAGCATCAAGCTCTGCCCACCCTCTGCCCTGGAGGAGGAGAGCAGTCTTATGAATGCTTGGTCCTCCTTTCTCTGGCCGACCCTCCAATGTCCCAAGTTCACTTCTGAACCCGGGCTATCAGCATCACAAGCGGTAACAATACCACTGCACCAATGGGCCAGCTAGTTGTTCCTTTTGTCTTTCTTTTTTTAGCTTGGAGGCAAAGCTGATGGTCTTACCTGTTAATATTGCCTTGTGGTGATTGTCCCTTCTTACAGGTACCAATGGATTATATTATACCCCTAGGCATTTTTCCATCTAATATTGTTTGACAGATAGCTCTTCCTCTTCCTACTTAGTAAAAAAGGTATAGAGGTAATTGGAGCTTTTGCCACTATATATGCAGTGGGTACACAGGCGGCACTGTTTTGTCTGTGCTACGCACTGACACTGCCAGCTCCAAAAAATGTGGTTCCTGCTGGGACCTTGTGTCTCTTGCCAATGACCAAAGAGTGGTACTGTATAGAGACAATATTCTTGAAGATCTAGTTACAGTAACTTCCCTTTCCTTAACATTCTCTAGTTTTACTTTGTATTCTTCCCTGTTGCCTCAGTTTGATTCCCCTCATAAACCCTAAATGCCGTTTTCTTATCCCTATTTTCTGTCCTTACCTGGTTATTGAACCAGATGGATTTTTTATATTCTTCACTTTTTTTAACATGTTATACACTCCTGTGTCATCTCTAGCATAGAACCTTTAATTCTAGGGATGTGGATATGTTGTTCAATCCACACTTACTGGCAGGTTCCTTGCCACTTTAAATCTTGCCGGAAGGTCTTCAAGCTGGCTCCTCCCACCCACCCGGGTGGTAACACTCTCGACTCTACCCCATGACGCCAGATCTTCCTTACCGCTTGGAAGCTTAGGTTCCCTCCTTAGCGCTCTGCGTTTTAGGCCTGGATCCACACTCTTCGGTTAAACCGAAACTCATTCTAAAGTTTAAATGACTTCGGTCTTCTTTTTCCTTCGCGGCTGCAATGGACAAATCGACTCCTGGATTTCGTCGGTGCCCCTGTGGGCAGAAGATGTCCTGGACTGATCCGCACTCCACGTGCATTTACTGCCTTGGACTCGGCCATGACTCACAGGCTTGTGAGTTATGCAAATCCTTTTTGACTTCGGTCTTGGAGGACCGGACTGCCTGTTTGCTCTTGGGGTGACCTGAAAAATGTTATCCTCCAGTCAAGTCAAAGGAGGCTCGTTGGGTGGTGTCTGCAGCAGCAGACTCGGCAGAACAGCTGGAGCAGATGATCGCCCTCAAGGAGGAGGCGGTCCAGGCTGCATCATCATCATCATCCTCGGTCGCGGCATTTATCCTGCTCTCCTTGGGCTCTTCCTATACAGCTTCTTTTAAGGAGCTTTGCCAATCCCTCTCCACCAAGGGAGAAATGCCATCGGGGCATTCCTCTTGGTCCAAAAAGAAAGACTCCAAAGGTAAGTCCCACCATTGACGTTCGTGGGAGCGGGAGAGGTCCCTTTCCCCGGATAATCGACAATTGACTTCGGTCGAGGTTGTGGCTAAGGCCGCTGGCTTCACGGTGCCCCCATCAGGTCAGCTGGCCTAGACAACCATCGACACGGTCAAGATTTTTCTCAACCCGTCGGACAGTTTGTCAACTGGTGAAGCCGACAGCCCTTCTTCACCAGTTCCCCCGGTGGAAACCAAGGACTTGCCTGTGCCTCCTGTGCCGGAGTCCCCGGTTAAGGTCCCTGAACTGAGGGAGGAGGGGGTTTCCCCTGCCCCCTCTCTGACCCACCCTCGGAATCCCCGGAGGTCTCTGTCTCGGACCTCTTCCAGGTCCAGCCGGTCCCGCCGACGTCAGCGGTCTTGGCACCATGGAAAGCGGTGGCACTGCTCATCCTCATCATCCTTTTCGGATGATAGGCTCCAGCGCAAGTTGCGTCAGTGCTACGAGGATTTAATGTGGCAGCAGCTCTTATTGTCCGGGAATAAGCCGACTCCGTCACCTTCTCTGGCCATTAAGTACTAACATACTAAAATGCCAGCAGAATAGCCCTAATGGTCTTTCGAGTCTGCTCGATTGGTCAGCCCCCACCCTGGGAGCTGACCTTGCTGCCCCCCCTTGCCTTCTCTGGCTTCTCCCTTCCCAGTTCCAGATATTCTTGCGGCATTGGATTTTGCTTCCAGAACCCTTCCTGTACCTGTCCCAGCCCCTCTTGAACCCCTCCACTGTCTCTGCCTCCACCAGCCCCCTAGGCAGTGCATTCCTGCTCCACCACCCTCTCAGTGAAGTAGCACCTCCTCCTTTCTCCCTGAATCTTCCCCCTCCAGCTTCCACCCATGCCCTCTAGTGCCCCCTACCTCCTTCCTTCAAAGCACCCTGACTGTTCCTCCCTATTTACCCTCTTCATGTACTTGAGGACCTCTATCATTCCCCGGTCCCTTCTCTCTTCCAATGTACATATTTAGCTCTTCAAGCCTCTCCTCATGAGGTCCTGTCCCCAAGCCCCAAATCATTTTGGTTGCCCTCCTCTGGACCCTCTCAGGGTTTAATGTCCCTCTTAAGTGTGGCCTCCAAAACTGCGCCAGTACTCAAGTGTGGCCTCACCAAGCAGTTATACAGAGGGAGCATCACTTCCCTCCTTCTGAGGTGATCCCCTAGCGATGCATCCCAGCATCCTGTTGGCCTTGGCTGCTGCCCTTCTACAAGTCTCCGAGTTGTTCATTTTGACATCCACCACCACCCCAGGTCCCTCTCAGCCATCGAGACATGTAGCATTCCCCCAGGGTGTACACTTGGCCCGGTTTCCGGCCCCCAGGTGGAGTACCTTGCATTTCCCTGCATTGAACCTCAGCTTCCCACTTTCTAGACCATCTTTCCAGAGCCTCAGGGTCCCCTGTGGGCCACCTTCCCTGTGTCACGAGGTGAAGCAGCCCTCATGAGTGGTCGAGGCGAAGCCGGCACCGGTTGTTCGGCCGAAACTGGCTGCACCACCCATTGTGGTGGAACCTCCGCCTCCACAACTGAAGACTGGGGACCTGACCAAGGATTCTCAGTTGGGTCAGGGTTTGCCCCATAGGTTGTCGGTCACCCTCACTCCCAATTGACCTCGGCATGTGGAGGGTGGCTCAGGCACTTGGCAGCTGTTTGCAGACTCTTTGGAGTCTGACGATGACTCTTCCTTGTTCTCCAGGCTGCTTGACCTGGAGTCCACTGGGGGTCAGTCGGTGGACGAGAGCCCATCCTTGTTCCTCGGAATTCTTCGACTCATCTCAGAATCTACTGAGATGAAGCTTGAACATGTTTCCAAATGGGTCAAGTTTTCCCTCACGGAGATACTGGACCGAGGAGATTCCCCTACGGAGGCTTTCCCGGTGGCCGAAGCCATTGTTGGCCTGGCCCTGGAGCTGTGGCAGTGGCCAGCTTCTTGTCCAGCACCTTCTACCAGAATGGCTCGGAAGTATGCTATCCCTACCAGTTCACTCTCCAGTTTCTCGGAGCACCCCTCTGTGGAAGGGTTAGTGACCGACAACGTTTTCTGGTGTTCTGGGAACACTCAGGATGTGGACAAGCCACCCGATAAGGAGTTCAAGAAATTGGACTACTCCGGGTGGAAAGTCTATGCTGCTTCCTCCCAAGGCCTTCATCTGGCTAGCTCAGCCATCCTGATGGCACACTTTTCACATGCCCTTTTGGGCTCCCTGGATGAGGTGATTCCTCATCTTCCAGCTGACCTTCAAATGACGGTCAAGCAGGTGAGGGATCAGGGAAGGGCGGTGGCCAAACAGCAGCTCCAAACTTCTTTGGACATCGCTGACTCATGTGCTCAGTCAGTAGCAGCCGCAGTGGCCATGCACCGCAGAGCTTGGCTGCGATTCTCCACCTTTACGGTGGATACTCAGCACAAGCTGGCAGACGTTCCCTTCCTGGGTACTAACTAGTTCGGTCCCAGGGCAGGAGGTCATCTCCAATGGATCGAGAAGTCCAACACGCACTTGGAATTGGTCACATCTGCCCAGAAGGACAAAGGCCACCAACAGCAGCATAAGCCCTTTTGGTCTTCAGCCCCTGCGGCACGTCCAGCCCAGCAGCACCAGCATCAGGGCTAGCAGACTCACGCTTGACACCCCAAAGTCAAGCCTGCTGCTTCCTCTACCAGGAAGCCAGGAGGGAAAGGTCCAGATGGCTCCTTGGCTGGCCCTTCCTCCAAGCCTGCCCAGTGATGGGTTGAGGGGTGTCACCTCCCAACCTTGTCACTCCTCCCTGGGTTCCCCCTGTGTGGGGACGGCTCTGCCACATCCTTTCCACCTGGTCCGTTATCACCACAGACTGCTGGGTGTTGGAAGTGGTAGGCAGGGGTCTGCCTCTGGAATTCGAGCAGTCCCCAACCTATTGAGCCATTGCCCCATGGGGGGCTATGGGTTCTGCAGCCTCTCTGTTGGCTCATCGAGCCAACATTGCCCTGCTTCTCCAGAAGGATGTGATCAGGGAGGTGGCAGACCCCCCTCCAGACCCAGGGTTTGTGTCCAGGTACTTCCTGGTCCCAAAATGGATGGAGGCTGGCACCCCATTCTCGACCTACACGACCTGAACAAGTTCCTAAGGTCTCGCACCTTCAGGATGGTCACTCTGGCTCAGATCATTCCATCCTTGGAACTAGGCATGTGGTTCTGTTCTCTAGACCTTCAGGACGTGTTCTTTCATGTCCCAATCCATCCATCTCACCAGCGATTCCTCCACTTCAGGGCAGAGGTATCCCTTTACGAGTTGTGGGCCATGCCTTTTGGCCTCTCTCCAGCTCCCAGAGTCTTCACCAAATGCATGGCAGTGGTGGCAGCATTCCTGCGGCACCGAAAGGTCCGGATGTACCCTTACCTGGGCAACTGGCTGATTGCAGCCCCCTTCAGGTTGGAGGTAGAGCAGTCCAGAGATCTGGCCCTCCAGGTCTGCTCTCAGACCTAGAGGGCCAGATTTCACTTCATCAACGAGGTCAAATTGGAACTAGTGCCATCACAGGTGATTCAATTCATCGGGGTAGAGCTTGACTCTCTTCGAGCCAGAGCACGGCTCCCAGCGGACAGGGCCGAGGTCCTTTCCTCCTTTGCCCAATCATTTCTGTTTGGGCAATTGCACCCTGCCTGGGACTTCCTGCACATTCTGGGCCTCATGGCGGCCTGCACCAATGTGGTCCATTGGGCCCGCTGGCGTATGCATCCTCTGCAGTAGGGGCTGGCCCGCCACTGGTCACAGCACTCCGGTCCTCTGCACCAGGCAGTGACAGTGACCCAGGAGATGTGGAACGGCCTCCAGTGGTGGCTTATTCCAGCTCATCTGCAGGAGGGTATCCCGTTTGTCCACCCAGAGCCGACGGTCACTCTGACAACCGATGCCTCTCTGGGTTGGGGTGCCCATCTGGGGGAGCTCAGAGCCATGGCCTCTGGTCCCCTCAGGAATCTCGATGCTACATCAACCTGCTGGAGCTTTGAGTGGTCCAACTAGCTCTCACTGCCTTCGCTCCATTTGTACGGGGTCAAGTGGTCCAGGTCCAGATGGACAACACCACGACCATGTACTAGCTAAACCTTCAGGGCGGGATGCACTCCTTGCCTCTGTGCAAGGAGACTCTCCATAATTGGTCTCTCATGATCAGCCTGGAGGCAGATCTCCTAGCCATCCATGTGGCAGGAGCCTCCAACAGTCTGGCTGATGCCCTCAGCCGGATAGGCGCTGCATCTCATGAGTGGTCTCTCCTGCCGGAGGTAGTACAAGATCTGTTCTCCCACTGGGGCACCCCTCAGGTGGACCTGTTTGCCTCCAGGGAGAATGTGAAGCTGAGGTGGTTTCATGCCCACCCTCCTCAGCAGGGCTTGCTGCAGGGGATGCCTTCTCGAGGCCGTGGACCCCGGGCCTCTTCTGCACCTTCCCTCCATTTCCCTTGATCCACAAGGTGCTTCTCAAGGTGAAGAGGGACAAGGCGCAGGTGATTCTGGTAACCCCAGACTGGCCCTGCCAGTTCTGGTATCCAGATCTCCTCAGCCTCAGCTCCAGGCTCCCGAGGCGGCTTCCAGCCCGCCCGGACCTGATCTCAGTCAACAAGGGGAAGGTACTCCACCCGACCTTCAGTCCTTGCACTTGAAGGCCCGGTTCCTGAGCGGCTCGAGTTCCAGGCCTTGGGTCTTTCCGACGAGGTCCTCAATGTTGTTGAGGCATCCCATAAGGAGTCAACCAGAAAATGCTATGCCTTCAAATGGAAGAGATTCTCCATTTGGTGTCAGGATAAGGGGATGGATCCATCCTCCTGTTCTTTGGCTAGCATTCTGGACTACCTGTGGTCCCTTTCTCAGCTAGGGCTTCGGTCGACGACCCTGAAGGTGCACCTGGTAGCCATCTCTGCTTACCGGGCACGGGCTGGGAAGCAATCGGTGGTGCAGGAGAAGGTGGTTGGGTGCTTTTTCAAAGGCTTTGATCACATATCCCCTCCGGTGCGAGAACCTCCACCTCTGTGGGATCTACTGCTGGTATTGGCTAAGCTCATGGGCAAGCCATTCAAACTGCTGCACAGGTGTGATATCTCTCACCTATCATAGAAGACCACCTTCTTGGTGGCTATCACGTCAGCCAGCAGGATGGGAGAGCTCCAGGCACTTTCCATTGAGTCTCCTTATCTGGTCTTCCACACGGACAAGATTGTCCTGCGCCGTCACCCGAAATTCCTTCCGAAGGTGGTGTTGGAGTTTCACCTTAACCAGGTATTGACTCTGCTGGTATTCTACCCCAATCACACCTCGGAGGCTGAATATAGGCTCCATACTCTGGACCTTAGAAGAGCGCTCTCTTATTATAAGGAGCGGACTGCTGAAGTTTGGGGAGAGGTTCGCCAGCTGTTTGTCACCTACGCTGAAGCCGCACCTGGCAGAACTGCAGCCAAGCAGACGATAGGCAGGTGGGTCACCTCCTGCATATATCTTTGCTATAGGTTGGCGGGCATGGAGCCTCCCAAAGGGATAAGAGCTCATTCTACCAGCCATACTGCTGCTTCGGTGACTGCTTCCAGGAATGTCCCTATCCAGGAAATCTGCAAGGCTGCTACCTTGAAGTCAGCACACACCTTCATTACCCATTGCCACATTGACCTTGAGTCACGCCGGGATGCTGGTTTTGGGGCCTCGGTTGTCCAGTCCTTATTTCCCAAGTAGGGGGTGTGCGCCTTGACTCCCTCCTCCCAGAGAACTGCTAGGTGTCTGCCAGCAAGTGTGGATTGAACAACATATCCACATCACTAGAAATACAGGTTACTCACCTGTAACAGGAGTTCTAGGAATGGTATATGTTGTTCATCCACACAACCCACCTGATCTCCCCAGCTTTGACGTGCAACCTGGCTTCCAGTGGGCTAGATCTGGCATCATGGAGCGGAGCCGAGAGTTTTACCACCTAGGTGGGTGGGAGGAGCCAGCTTGAAGACCTTCAGGCAAGATTTAAAGTGGCAAGGAACCTGCCAGTAAGTGTGGATGAACAACATATACCACTCCTAGTACTCCTGTTACAGCTGAGTAACCTGTATTTTCTGCCCACAATTTACTACCCTCAATACCCACTTAATGTTTCACAGCCTATCCTCAAATAAGCCCATCATCCTGCTAAGTCCATAGACCTAAAGTTTGAGATCATGCCACAATTTTATTAATTGAACTTATAATGAATAACGCTCAACTTCACAGTGCCATGATCGCTCAGACGTAGGTAATGAGTTCTCTACCCTCATGTCACTTATTAAGTGAGTATGGAGTAAATAAGTTCTTGGTCATTTCCACCTGAATCAAACAGGTGAGTGAACTCCAGGTGCTATCTGTGTAGTCACCTTATCTGGTTTTCTACAAGAACAAGGTTGTCCTACACCCCATGCAAAATTTTTACCCAAGGTTGTTTCAGATTTCCATCTAAACCAGGCATTGATGCTGCCTTATCTTTTAAAAATCAATCTTCTCCATAGAGCCCCACTCTTTATTCTTAGAGTCAGAGATGTTAGGACCCCATGGGAGCAGCTCCTTTTAGTGAGGATATCAGCACCAGCTACTGGTGACAGCATATGTGAGACACTGTGTGCTGCCAGGTGCTGACCAATAATCATTGCCTTACCTCAGTTCTGGTTTTCCTGTCATCACATGTGCACCGTGGGAGTGAATTGAGCCTCAGTTCGTGCTTCTCTTTATCTAGTTTTATTTTTTTTAAGAATGTCCAGTTTGGCTACTAAAAAGGGGCACATAAAGATATCCCGTTTCTGTCACTGCCCTTGTCTATAGAGCTTGCTATAGCACTGACCATGATTTGGATTCCTGTAGAGCATGCTTCTCCCTCAACTGAATGGCTGCAAGGAAGACAACAGAGGGTGGTGGTGGGAGGGGAACTCTCATCTCCAAGGGCTGTAATGATTGGGGTACCGCAGGGCTGGATACTGGGCCCGGTGTTGTTTGGCATTTTCATTGCCGACATCGCAATGCTGCTTGTGACATCTATGCTCCAGTTAAAATGATTAAAGTTTGTGGCACCACTGACCACTGGATAACCCCTGAACTCATTGCTAGAATGCATCATGGGGACCACCTTTGGCATCAAGCAAGAGCAATGGGCAGGCAAGTGGATGTACAGGCATATAAAAAAGCAAGGCACGAATGCATGTGAGCAGTCTGCCTTGAGAAAGCTAAATACCACCGTGAAGCTCTTGCCAGTTCCTGGGGGGACAGTAAGAACTTTTGGAATAACATCAAAGACGTAACTGGCGAGTCTCCGAGGGTTTCTCCTACCATGCTTAACATTGATGGTACCCCTACCTTGCACATACTATAACAAATACTTTTAACATGGCTTTCACCAATTTGAGCAGTGTCCTCCCTCAGGACTTCTTTGACGATATCTCTTCTACCGCCGCTCATAGTACTGAGTATAAGTCCCCGGTCACACCTACTTTTTACTTAGGAAACGTCTCACTGCTAACTGCCAAGAAATACTTAAGCAAAGTCCTAGGGAGAACAAGATTTAGTGGTGACTCACTGAATCTTAAAATCGTTGCTTTCACCCTAGACAAATTACTGGAACCCCTCACAAAGGTTCTCAACCTCTTGCTTCAACTGGCTCAGTTCCCCCATATCTGGAAATTAGCCCTTGTCACCCCTGTTCACAAAAGTGGTGATCGAGCCCTACATGCAAACTACAGGCCCATTTCTACCCTACTACCTTTATCTAAAGTGCTCGAGCGTGTAGTGGCTGACCAACTGGTTGATTACCTTGAGAAATACGCAATCCAATGCACACAGCAACACGGGTTCTGCAAGGATCACAGCACCACAACTGTTGGAATTCACTGGTTTCGTACATAAATCCTTAGACCCTAGCGAACTAGTGGGCGCAGCCTTCATAGACCTAACAAAGGCCTTTGCTACTGTTCACCATACTCTACTTCTTCAACTCCGGTCTTCCATTGGCCTTTCCTCTGACACGCTGCCCTGGTTTAAGAGTTACTTGACATACCGCACATAGCAGGTGAAAATATCACGTTATCTCTGACCAGTAGCATGTCTGATCTGGTGTTTCACAGGCTTTATTTTAGGGCCTCTACTATTTAGCATCTTCCTCAACAGTCTCACTCAGGCATGCCAACAAAGGATCTTCCTGTATGCGGATGATGCCATCATTTTCTCTAGTAACCCTGACCCTCAGCAACTGCAACGTCAATTCCAACTAAGCTTTAATAAAGTTGAGAACTGGTTCAGCAATCACAAATTGGTCCTTAACTACAAGAAAACTAAAGTCATGATATTCAGTAGTGCACGTAACAAGTATAATCCCAAACCACTTTCCATCAGAAACTGGGAGTACCTCTCGAACAAATCCAAGATTTTAAATACTTGGGGGTAACCTTGGATTGCTCCCTATCCTTTGCCCAGCACATTGACAATGTTGCATGGGCTATCAACATCAAGATTGGTTTGCTTCATTGACATAAACACTGTCTGACACCTGAAGCCCTCAAAGCTGCAATTCACAGCTCTGTCATATCAATTGTTGACTACGCATTGGTTATTTATGGTGCGGCTACTACCACTTCACTCCATAGAATATCCACGGCATTAAATAAGACCTGCAGACTTCTTACTGGTTCTGCACACCTCACCCATACCTGTGACCTTTATGCTCAATCAGGATGGCTTCAGTTTAGCAGAAGGATACAATACCAAACTTGCTTGTCAGTTAAAACAGCTCTTCTGTGCCTCCTGGTACTGCAAACCTCCTCACCCTCACTGCAGCTCTCAGCATACTAGAAGCTCTGCCTCCCCATCCCTCCATGTTCCACGATGCCAGACATCCCAAGGTCAGTCCTCTTTTGCTTACAGAGGACCGCTGTGGTTCAATGCACTTAACAAAGAAATTTCAACCCTATCAAAACTAGGTCCTTTCAAACATTTACTTCGCCGGGATCTCACGGCTAACGGTTCCTGTAACTGCTACACCTAAGTGCCACCTTCTGTGGGTGCAATCAACCCACTGTTCCCTCACTTCCTCTACTAACTGCAATGCCTCCTACCCTTGCCCACCCTCCCTCCAGCCCCTCTTACCCCTACCCTTCCTATTTTACCTGTGGACCTCCTCCTGCCTCGACCCTGTGTACCCCATCCCTATCTTCCCAGGTTTTGACAAGGCCTTTGGGCTGCACTGTTTCTAGGTCTCTTGCTTTGCTCTCTTCCTCTCTCAATTTAATTGATTTGTATTCAAAGTATGTAAATATTGCCGACTGATTTTCTGTAACATTGTCTTACTCCTTGTTTGTTTGTTCTCCCTTCCCCACTGATGTGGAACCTTTGTAAATGAGCCACCTTGTGCTCAAAGGTATTGTAATCGGTGATTGAATAAATAAATAAATAACTAAATAAAATAGTGCATGGCCTTAAGAACAAGATTAGTCTTTCTGCAGATGGCACCAAGATCAGTGCAGTGGTGGATGACACAGTAGGGTGGCAGGGGCTGCAAGATGATCTGGCTAAACTTGAGGATTGGTCAGACACATGGCAGCTGGAGTTCAATGCCAAGAAGTGCAAGGTCATGCACTTGGGAGCAAGGAACCCAAGGAGGTGTTATCAGCTGGGAGGGGTACAGATAGCCACCACAGAGGGGGAGAAAGATCTTGGGGTCATAATAACAGGGCAAATGAACAACTCAGCACAGTGCAGAAAAGCAGCAGCTAAAGCCAACAAGATGTTAGGGTGTATTGCTAGAGGAATCACCTCCAGGAGGGGGAATTGATCCTGCCTCTATGCAGGTCATTGGTGAGATTGCACCTGGAGTACTGCATGCAGTACTGGTGCCCATACTTAAAGAAGGATGTTAGATTACTAAAAGGGGTCCAATGCAGAGCAACAAGGATGATCCAGGGATTGGAGGACATACCCTATGAGGGGAGGCTGAGGGAGTTGAACATGTACTCCCTGGAGGAGTGGAGGGATAGAGGAGATATGATTGAGACCTTGGTATAAAAAAAGACTGGTACAGAGGAGATTTTAAGTTGAGGGGAGGGAGGGACACGAGGGGGCATGGTCTGACATTGGAGAGTGGCAGATTCAGGAGAGAAATGAGGAGGCACTTTTTCACAGAATGGGTGGTGTCTGTGTGGAATGTGATGCCCAAGGAGGTGGTGTCCTGTAAGACGGTGGGCAGTTTTAAAAGAGGATGGGGCAAAGTGAAGTGGAGGATCACTGTGGGGGGGGGCAGCTGCAGTGTAATGGATTGGTAGCTGCACACTCGAGCAGACTTGATAGACCATATGGCCTGTATCTGCTGGCAGTTTTGTATTTTTGTGTGTTTGTAAGTGCTGGACACTGAAAAGTTGTTGCTTTAAAGAACCACTGATGCCACAAGTGCTACATTGCAGAATCCAAATAAGCATACTCCCAGTAAATCTCATTCCAAAAACTAGATTTATACATTACTTCACTTTAAAGTTATTAGACATTTTGTAACTTTGATTGCACTACCTGTGCAACAAAAGCAGATGTCAGTAAAGAGCTGCTGATAATGTCATGTAAAAACCTCAACGTCTAGTAATCCCTATCAGCAAGCTTATAGGACCCATTTCTCCAAAGCTATAAATATCATGTGCAATGGTTTTTACAAGTAAAACAGGCAGCACCAGTCAGTAAACATTGCTATAAAAACTATATATGTTTCAGGTTTTGTAACAAAGTTCATAATATTGTATTATTTAATACTGTTTTGGTGTGGTCCATTTCTCCAGGGTTGCTGGATGCTAAGTCAGCATGCCTCCATGTTGCTGACACCATTTGGAGTGCTACTCTAATGTGCCTGTTAGGAAATTGTATTTGCTGCTAGAATTGTAATGTTGATACAGTAATTTCACAGCTGTTTTGTCATTGTCTGCTTTACAATATGTTTTAATAGTGGCCTTATATGTGTTAATTCCTACTATGGGTGGAAGTGTTTGCTGTGGTAAAATGATCATTGTAATTTAGTGCAGAACATAGATGAGTCTGCCCCACCCGCATTAACAAGGAGATGAGATAATTGTTTTATATTGCCATTCTTAGAAGTTGCCTCAGTTGACTGTAGGTGTGAATGAGCTCAGTCTTTCACCACATCAGAAATGTATTCAGTCTGCAAACCTCTTAACAGTGTGCTATGACACAGCATTCAGCAACCCAGGGAAAAAGGACTTCAATAAAAAGGCACCCAGACAAAATATTGTCAGTTTTGTTACAAAGCCTGAAACACAAAGTTTTTAAAGCAATGTTTACTAACTCATGCTGCCAGTTTTACTTATGAAAACCATTGCACATGATCTATACAACTTTAGAGAAACAGGTCCTATAAGCTTGCTGACAGGAAATACTAGACTGTAAAGTCCCTAGATGACATCAGCAACAGCTCTTCACTGAAACAGGCTTTTTTTGAATAGGTAGTGAAATCAGGGTCACAAAATGGCTAATAACTTTAAAATGAAGTAACATAGAAATCTACTTTTTGGCATGAGGTTTACTGGGGATATGCTTATTCTAATTCTGCAATGTGGCATTTTTGGCCAGATGGTGTCAGCAGCTGTTTAAGCTAGGTAGACCAGTGCCCACTGATAATAGGCCTCAACCCAGGAAGTCTGCAGGTGGGGCTTTAGATTGTTTCCCCAGGTCCCGTCACAGCTCTTCAGGGTCTGCTGAATTATGGAGCTCTCCCTCTCCCCAACCATGCTGGGGTCATGACAGGGTTTCTGGTGCTGGTGTCAGGAAGATGCTCACCTCCTTCTGGGCAGCTGGAACAGCACCCACCATGGTCTGATCGCCTTGCATGCTGGGCCACTCCGAGGTCAGGATCAGACCCTTGGTGATACCCATGACTTTGAAAGCAACACTGACTGTCTGTGCTGTCTCTGGAGTTCATGCTACTTGCAGTGCCAACTGTGGAGTCGATGCTGCTTGCTATGTTGGGGCAGTGTCAATGATGAGGTCAGTGGCAAGTACTGAGGGGGGGCAGGCATCAGTGCCACTGCTGGCCTTGGTGTGGACATTGCTCTGTGTTAATGCCAGTGCTGATGTTGGTTCCTTCGTCAGTACTAACACAGGTATCTGTGTGAGAACTGGACTAGGCCCCTCAGCAAGGCCTACTTCTTCTGGGCTTCTTGTCCAATCTGGGGTCCCCGAGAGACTACCAGTTAGAACTGTCCTCAGAGTTTAGGATTTCAGGCTCAAAAAGACTACCCGCTCCTTCCCTAGGGCAAGAAGAGTATCAGAATCTGCAGGTTCTTCAGAGGCATGGGTTTTATGGCAGCTTGGGCCACTGATATCATAGAAACATAGATAACGATGGCAGAAAAAAGACCAAAAGTCCATCTAGTCAGCCTGGAGCTCCTTGTCTGCTCTGAGATCAATTGTCCATATTGCGTTTTATCCTTCTCGGTCTACCCCCCTGCTCCCCTGCCTACTACTACTGACCTGAGCAGCCACCAAACCCTTCACTCTGTCCCAGCAATGCTTGAGACCATTTACAGTCTTGGCGCCACCACCTGTGCTTGCAGACTGTTCCATGGCTCCACCATCCTTTCCGTAAAATAGGATTTCCTCACATTCCTCTTAAACCTTTTCCCTGCCAGTTTCCAGTTATGACCTCAGGTTCTTTTTCAATTGTTTAACCAGGAGAGAGACTCTAAGCAGAAAGCTTGTTTACAGGTGCGACCTGGGAGCACATGGAAGTTAAATGACTTGCTCAGGGTCACACAGTATGCAAGTGGGGGGCTGTGAGGTTCAAACCCAGGTCTCCAGATTTGCAGCTCAGAGCCTTAAACCACTGCGCTATGCCGTTTCTTGACTCTGTAGGCCTGCTAAATAGTTCCCTGCAGTTCATCTTGTTTGTTTCTTTCAGGAACTTGAAGGTCTCTGTCATATCCCACCTCTCTCAATTGGTCTCAGGTGAGTATATTCAGTGCCTTGAGATGATCTTCATAAGATCTGCCTGTGGCCTGAATCATGTTGGTCACCATGTGTTGCACCATCTTCAGCCTGTCCTTGTGCTTCCTTAGGTGAAGCCTCCAGAACTGAGCACAGTATTCAAGATGCAGCTTCACCAGTGACTTATACAGCGGTAGTAGTACCTCCTTTTTCCTGCTGTCAGTACCCCTGCCAATACACCCCAGCATCCTATTAGCCTTACTAAAGGCCTTGTTACACTGGCTTGATTGCTTGAAGGAGTTACTAATGATGATTCCCAGGTCCTTTTCCTCTGCCATAGTGCTAAATTTAACCCCTCCCATCCAGTACTCTGCCCTGGGATTTTTCCCTAGGTGCATAACATTGTATTTTTTGGTGTTGAATTTCAACTCCTAAACCTTAGACCACCTCTCTAGCTTTTGTAGATCCTGTTGCATCTCCCTGATCCCTTCATCACTATCTAAGCTATGCAAGTAAGTAAGTAAGTAAAAATGTATTTAGGTGGGCGCCCAATCCCAGGGGCTCTGGACGCCGTACAGTAGTAGACAGTTTAACAAGGTAATAAAAGCATCACAATTAAAAAATCAATAGAGGATAGTTTATATAAAATTAAATAACATTTAAACACTATTAAAAGACATCTGCAGGATAAGCGAGATTGAAAAGGTGAGTCTTTAGGCCCTTCCTGAACACTTCCTCCATAGGGGCCTCCCTCAAAAATCTTGGGAGCGAGTTCCAGAGGACCGGGTCTGCCACCCTGAAAGGGTGATCACTCGAGGTTTTCAGCCCAGTCCTCGAAAATGCTAGGAGGTCCTGGGTGGAGGAATGGAGGGAACGAGCTGGGATGGCAGGGGTAAGGAGGTCTGACAGATAGCCAGGGCCTGATCCATACAGGGCCTTGTAAGTGAGCAAGCCCACCTTGAAGAGAACCCACCACCTGACTGGCAGCCAGTGCAGACCCCGCAGAACTGTGGTCATATGACAAGACCTTGATAGTTCTGTTGCAGCCTGGCCGCTGCATTCTGCACTAGCTGTCCTGCTAGGCTTCTACCTCAAGTGCCTTGAGCATGGTTAGACAAGGCAACTGTGACCATTAGGCCTCCGGGCCAACTGTCTCAAGACCAGTACCACCTCTGGATTGGAAATGTTGAGGCTGGTGTAATGATACAGACAGGGCCCACTTCCAGAAGCCCCTCCTCCCTCCCCCACTGCACCTATATACTGTATATACATTATGTATCAGCAGTTTTTGGGAGAGATTGTGGAAACCATGGAAATTCCCTGCTAAGTCAGCCACAATCCCATTGCTGTGCCCCTGGAACTCCTAGGAATTCCCAGTAGTGACATAGCTGTTGTCCTTCCCTAGCTTCCTGCCATTACAGAGGCAACCAAGAGCTGTCAGTCAGTGCCATAGTTTGCTGTTTCAGATTTGCTGCACTATGGTAACCCTAAACTAGGACAGACTCATCATTCTTCCTTGCAGCAGATAATTCTAACATTTCTTCTCAGGACCAGACGTCAGTGGGCAACAACACGATTTTAGGTTGCTTCCACTAGGTTTTTCTACCTGTATATATACGCTACCCTTTTTTGCTGACTGTGTGCTCTCTAAGGCTTGCCAGCCTTAAGCTTTTTAAGGGTACCACCTGTATTATTATTACTTTTTTTTATGAATGGGAAGTAGCTGCATGGTCTAAGTCTGGCCTGTCTGTGTCTTTTTCACCTACTAAAAAGTCAGTCTCTCAGTGTAGTCTAACATAACTTTTTTCCATTTCTGGGGACTACAGGGAAGCATTAGAGTAGTTGAGATGATCCCAACTCCAAACTACTGTTTTTCCTACCACAAAGAGATTTTCCCCCTCGTAAGAACTTAATAGTGTTGGATATATACAGCCTATTTTTTACCCTAGCAAGGGATGCTATCCTAGGCTTAGCACAGAGCATATCCTGATGCCTCTCTTGGGACAACTGCCTGGAGTTCATGCCCCTTTATTTTGGGTCAAGGAATTTTTCTCCCTCAGAGGGTTTGTTGCCACTGTAGCTCAGACGTGTGTTATCAACAATATATGTGCTACCTATTTTCCCTTTCAGGGGACACTACTGAGAGGTTGGTAGTTGGTTTATATTCAGTTGTTCATTTTCACTGTATAAATTCTTACTCTCTTTGCTGACAGAACTGAGGTAGTTAGGGCGCTGGCAACGATCACTGGTTAACATGCAGCACCATATGGTATCATGCATGCACGGTTACCAGTAGCTTGTGCCTGTGTCATAACTTAAAAGATTTGCTCCTGCTGGGACCCGGCACCTCTGGCCCTAAAACCAAAGAAAGGTGCTCTATAGAGAAGATATTCCTGAATACTACAGTTATGGTAAATAACTTGTCTTATGTTTCCAAAGCATATACTTAAAATACTGAGCAATAAGAGACTGAGCAGATGCTCTACACACTTGATATCCACAGGACACTGCTCTATAATCATGAGCATACAGCAGAATTGTATAGTGAGGTTCACCTGTGGTTTCTTACATATGCTGAAGCCTCTGGTTGCAGACCACCAGCCAGACAACTGGCAGGTGGCACACTGCCTGCATTGCTGTGTGTTACCATTTTGTTGGGAAGGAACCTCTTGACATGATAAGGGATCGCTCCATCAGACCCACCGCTGCGTCTGTTGCAGTTCATTGTAGTGATGTGTAGGTCTGCAAGCAGTTCCAATGAGCACATGATTGCTATTACTTTGTCAAAGTGTGGATAGTGAACTAAACGTAGGTAGTTTGAAAAACGGGTTACTTACTTGTAAAAGTAGATCTAAAACTAGTATTCAATGTACGTCCACCCAACCTCCCCTGGCAAGGCTTCCCTTAGCTACCTAATTTCAGCATGCAGATCTGAGTACAGTGGGGTGGAACTGGAGACCCACATGGTTAGGTAATAGGAGTAGTCAAGCTCGAAGGCTGTTTTCAGTGACTGAGCACGTTCAGTGGAAGACTGATAAAGTGTGAGTGTGAACTGAATACTAGTAGAACTGTGATTACAAGTAAGTAACCTTTTCATCTCTCCTCATAGTTCCTGCCCCCTAAGCCACTAATTAGCACAATGATCATGCTGAACCCTGTCAATTGCTTCAATTTCCTTTCTGTACTGTGGTGACCAGAGCTGGCTGTACTACTCCTGGTTGAGTCTAACCAAGGCCTTTAACCAACCGCATCATATCACAAGAATTATAGGGGTTGCAAAGAGTAAATTCAACAAAATGCCCCTGCCTTTAATGGGGAGGGGGGCACCTCCCTTAACTTGCTCCATTCACCCCCCCACACACACACACACAACACTGTGTTTGCTCTCTTGAGTATGGCAGCATACTGTCCGTCTGGTTTCAGCTTGCTATGCACATTTATATTTTTTTAAGTGAGTTCAAGTTTATTTGCAGGAAAGCACCATTGCACATGTTCATTTACAAGGTGGTCCTGGTATGAAATGAATTAGAAGACACACAGCAGTGAACAATTTATGAAGAGCACAGTTTACATTAGTACAATTAATGAGTATTTCAGTACAGACAGTATTCATCATAGAAGCAATTTAAGAGCAGGGAGTTTAAGTGCAAATTAATGGTAAAAACAGTATTTCTGGGGGTACAGCAGCATCAAGGGACTATGGTGAGCATGAAGGACTCAAGATAATTATTTTGGCAGAAGAGCAAAGATAAAGGTGGGCAAATAAAAAAACATTTGAGAAAAAAAGGAATGGATACACAGTAACACAGGCTACAGGATAGACAGTAACACAGGTCAGGGATTAGGAGGTAGACATGAGGTGATACAGATGCTGGTGGGTCAGTGCTGGGGGAGGAGCCCACCAGCTTAGCCCACCAATAGGTATAAGTGCAGCAGAATCAGGCTACAGCATGGTGGATAGACCTGCCCACTGTGGGTATATCTATGATCTATCTACTGTGGCATTGGCAGGTTTCCCTGAAGACCTTGTTGAGCAAGGATTTAAAGTAGTTGACAGAAACAATCTCAATGAGTTTGAGGGAGGTTTGCATTTTGTTCCAGTGGGCCGGTATGGTATAGCGAGATGCAACTCTGCCATGGAGTGTACGTGTTCTGGGCACGTCAAGCAGGATGAAGTTATTTTTACGCAGGGAATAGCAGCTGTGGGATAAGTAGAAGAGGGAGGAGATGTAGTTGGGGAGTTTGTGCAACAAAATCTTCAGAGCTCATGTGCCTGTGTGCAGCAGCCTTCTTGTTGCATCCATTTACGTCCTTCAAGCAGCACTGTACAGCCTTCTTCACAGAGAAATGCAGCTGCTATCGCTAGAGATAGAATACTCATCCCACAAAACCATATTCCAATGGCATATTCCTTCCAGTCAGACACCGCCAGTATATGGCACCCAATATTCCCTTCAACATCCTTGTACTCATTATGTGAGTGACTATCATGATCCCCATTGAGATATATATGTACTGTACATATTGTAGAGATTAGTTTAACTTTCTCTTAGCCAAGCTTTAACATGTGAATTCTCTGTATATTATTGTGTTATAAATAACATTTTCTTTTCTTCTGTATGTATAACTGTCTCATAAGTATGTGATGTAATTGCTGTGCATCAACTCGAACCTTGACCTTATCAGGTCCATCTTGTAAATGAGCCTTGCTCAATGATGATCGCCTGAATAAATAAAGATTTGATTGATTGATTGATTGTTGCAAGAGAGGACCAACCTACTGTCGAGTACAGAGTGCAGTGGTGTGTTCTATGGGGTGCTTTAGTTATGTAGCGAAGGGCACGGTGATAAAGAATGTCGAGCTTTCGGAGGTTGGACACGGCACTGATGTTGTAGATGACATCCGCATAGTCGATGAGTGGGAAGAAGGTAGTCTGTATCAATCTTTTCCTGATTGTCTCAGAGAACAGGGATTTGTTCCTATAAAAGAACCCTAATTTTATGTTTTTTTGCTTAGAGAGAGATTCAGTGTGGGTGGCAAATGATAGCTTTGCCAATCACATGCCTAGGTACTTGAAATTATCCACGACCTCCAGCATGTCACCTAAGGGAGTTATAATTGGGGAAGGCATTGCCTGATTGTGGTGGGAAGAATGAGATTGAGGGGGGAGGAAGTACATGGTCTTGGTTTTTTTCACGTTTAGAAGAAGTTTGGAGTTCAAGAGGTTACACTGGAGCTGACTGAAATCCTTCTACAGTTCAACACTGACTTCAACAAGGAGGACTTGGAGGTGTAGAGCACGGTGTCATCCACAAAGAAGTGTAATTTCAAGTTGTGGATGTCGTTACCCAAAGAACTGATGTAAATAGAGAATAATAAGGGGTCTAAAATAGAGCCTTGAGGGACCCCTTTCTATTACTGGAAGTGGGTGGGGAAGGAGCCAGTCTGCTCTGACACATTGCAGTCTACCTGTGAGGTAACTTATGAACCATTTGAGTGCAGTACAACTAACTCCAAGCCTTTTAAGGTTAATAAGCAAGAGAGTATGATCGACCGTGTTGAATGCTTGCTCAAGTCTAGGAGCACGGTTCCTGGTGCTTGTTTATTGTTGATAGCTAAGATCCAGTCATTGGTCACTTTTGCTAGTGCAGACACAGTGCTATGGTTGCATCTGAACCCCGACTGTAGGGGGTTAAGCAGGTTGGAGCATTTGTGGTGTTCCTTTAACTGTGTGTTGACTATCTTTTCAGGAAGCTTTGGCAGTACTGGAAGGATGGAGATTGGTCTATAATTGTTAAGGTTGCACAGATCACCTTATCTGAACTGTGGGAGAATAAATGCCATTTTCCAACAGGAGGGGACCATGCCGGAGGATATTGATAAGTTGAAAATATGCATTATAGGGGAGATGAGGTGGAGATACCCTAACTTTAGAAATGTGTCCTTGATACCGTTGGTACCAGCTCCCTTCTTTATATCCAGTGTTTTCTGAAGATCCTTGGCTTGATTATATGTTACTGGGGTGAGGCTAAAGGAGTTGTAATTATTTGGGGCCAAAGGGGAATCTAGTATTGCATGGCTGGTGACCAGTCTGGCAGCTGGGGAAGAATTAAATGCTAATCCCACAGTTGCAAAGTGCATGTTTAGCTTTTCCAAGATGGTACCTTTGTCAGAAATTGTGATGTTGTCGGTGGTTATTTTGAGTGGGATGGAGGGGGGAATTCTATGGCCCTTGACTGTTTTAAGCATCTGCCAAATTTTGGCAGAGTTGCCATTTGTGACTTCAAGGGAATCCACATAATATTTAGATTTGGTTGCTCTGACTACCTTTGTACATGCATTGTAGCTAGCTCTAAATGTTGCCCAGTTGCCCGTGGTCTTGGTGTGTTCCATAATTTGTCCCGGTGCTTTAAGGCAGCTTTGAGATCGGGGGTGAACCATGGAGAGGAAATCTTCTCAACTCTGCATTTCACCAAGGGGGTATGCTTATTTGCTAGGGCTGTGAGGTTACTATTGAGGGTATCAATGGCTTTCATCGACTGATTTAGCCAAATAAAGCCTTTGTCAATGTATGTGCCTAAAATCTGCTAGGTAGCTTTCCAGGTTGAATTTTCTGAAGCTACTTTTTGTGACAAACTTGGCGTTGGAGGGGGTGCTTGTTCTGGGATCTTTTGCAGACAACGATATTGTGGCCACTAAGGTCACTGTAGAAGATGGCTGTATGTTTAATTTTGTGGGGCCTATTTGTGAGGGTTAGGTCTAGGATGGAACTCTTATTGTTGTTTTGTAGGTTGATTCTTATGGTTTCTGTGATGAACTACACAATTCCCAGCTCGTCATACGTCTTTTAAGGTGTTTGCGCTGGCACCAACCAATTCCAGTTGCAATCACCAAGGATGAGGGATTCATTTTTGTTGGATTCAATAATATTTCTTAGTGTGGGCAGGAGATCGCCTCCCCCTGAAGGTGGCCTGTAACAGCCAATGATGTTAAATGTTTCAGAGGATGGGAGCAAGAGTCTCACTGCTAGACATTCAAATTCATTTTGCTTGGATATTGAGAGGAATTCAGTGGCAGGGTATTTGGAATTAACATAGATGACAACCCCCCAACCCCTTGTTTGTCGGTCCTGTCTGAACATGTTGAAGGAGGGGAGCATGATCTGTCTGTCTGCAGTGCTGGTTTTAAGCCAGGTTTTGGTAATGACTAAGATATCTGGGTTGGTGTGTGAAACACATACTTTGTTTAGATCAAGTTTTTTTCCCCAAACTACATACGTTGCCCGGTATTATTTTTAGGCCTGGGGCTGGGGGGGGACCTGGGTTTACTTTCACATTTCCTGAACAGAGAGGCATTCCTCAAGACTCGATCCTTGGACCTTTTCTTTTCATGCTTTACATCAATACTACTGGTAATAACATCACCAAAGCAAAACTTCATCCGTTCGCGGATGATACTGTGATCTACCTATCCAGACCCTCAGTTACTGAAGTTCAAACAGAGCTCCAATCTCAGTTCAGTCTCCTCTAACTCAGACTAGCACAATCCAAACTCCTCTTACACACCAAAATAAACCAAAAGTCATGTACTTCTGTTCTAACCAGCTCACCTCCATCACAAATGCCCTATCATCCCTGCCTCCCATCAGAACTCTCCTAGGCGACGACCTTGAGGTAGTTAACAGATTCAGATATCTGCGCTGTGACTTAGACCAACACCTAACTTTCTCTATCCATGTTAGTTCTCTTGCAAAAAAACTACGCCAATGTATTGGCTTCTTTTTTAGGAAAAAATCCCAATTCACGGCTGAGGTCATACTACGATTAGGACAGACAACTTTCATGCCATTCATCAACTATGCCGACATAGTTTATGGCTGATGCTTGGACTCCATGCTTCACCAATTAGATACACACTACCATAGAGTGATTTGTTTCATATCTAATGCCCACTGCTGCACACATCACTACAAGCTACTGCATATGCCCTGTTAGGCTGGACCTCCTTATCGACTAGGCGCCTTATCCACTCTCTCACCTGGTTATACAAAGCCCCTCTGTCTAAGGTTCCCCTATATAGTTCTACCCTCTTTCATCATGCTGCTTGCCTATACACATTACACAGAAATAACTACATTATGCTAGAAGTCCCTTGCGCCTGTACTCGGTTTGGTGATATGGTTATAAGTGGTGCCCTACCGGCTGCCTGAAATAAAGCACAATCTAGTCTCAAACTACAAAATCTTGTACCCCTATGCAAATTTAAAAAAATAGTCTCCAACAAAATTGGTGACTTCTGTACATGCCTCTGAGCACATGCCTTGTCCTCTCCAGCTCAATCCCACCCTTCCCTATTCTCCCTCCCTCCCTCCTCCTCACATCACTTCCTACCCACCACCCTCCCTTCTCCCCTTCTCCCCATTCCCTAGTCTCTTCCCTAGTTCTCCTTCTGTCCACCTCACACCCACTTCCCTATCCTTCCAGCCCTCCTTCTCCCCACTTCCCTGCCCTCCCTCTGCTGCCTCCTGCCCCACCCCTCCCTCCTCTTCACTCCTGCCCTCCCCTACATTCCTTGACTCACCCCCCTTTCCTCCTTAACCTTCACCTCAGCCTACTTTCCCTCAAAATCTCTGCTGGTCCCTTGTTTTTTTTCCCCAGTTTGCGATATGTTCCAAATGCTTAACCAAATGTTCTCACCATGTCCTAGCCTCACTGCTCTGTACACCCGTGGTCTACTGTTCGTATACTTTGTATATAACCTTGTATACACTCCATTCTGTACATGTAAATTTATTGTTTGCTTGTTTTACCCTGTACATTGTATAGTTGCTAAATATGTTTTGTGCTTATGACTGTTTGCTCAGGACCTCCTTGTAAATGAGCCTACTCAGTGGAGTCTTTCCTGCCAATAAACTTTTACGTGACTTGACTTGACTTGACTAGAAAGAGCATAAGTTTCTTCAGGTTAAGCCTGAGGATCGTAATCTCTTTCCTGGTGGCAGTCTTGGGTAGTAGGGGGTGGGGAGATTAGGCATGAGATATTGGCAAGATGGAAGGTTTGCGAGGGTGATCATAAAAACCCCTAAGACTAGTTTCATTGGGGAGATAGGGGTAAGTGCAAGAACAGTGAAAGCAAGATTCCAAGGGGTATGCATGATGGAGATGGTAGTCAGATTGTAGGGGGAAATTGAAAAGTTGTATGCTACCTTGGGGTGTAGGGGCAATGGGGTGGAGCAGCTGAGAGTTGCACGGTGCACTTGGACAAAAAAGGGAGACATGCACCCAGGAGGATATGCACGCCTATCATGATGATAGTAGAATTCATTAGCTAGAGGCAATGGAGTGGAGTTATATTATAAGCTACAGTACTAAATAGAACTGGTTGTAGATTTTGACTTCTTGGAAAAATTGGTATCACTGCAAGGGTTCAATTACAAGTATTCTGGGGGAGGTGCTGGATTGAAGTTCTCTGCTTAGTGTACCTACCTACCTTGAAGGAAGAATAAGAGTACACAAAAGAGGAGACAAGTCCAGTCAGATGCCAATAGGAGGAATTTGGACAAAATATCCTGGAGTTAGCAGGGGGACTGGTCCTTCTAATGGATGTTTAGTACAGGGTGCTAATGGCAATTTGGACACCTTACTTCTGGCCAGTCACCTACAGCCTACCATGTTACCAACTGGGGCTATAAATATAGTGCACCAAATAGGGCAGGTGGGTGGAGAGCCAGTGCACAGCGCCAGTGGGTAGCAGTGGCAGAAATGGCTGGAAGGCGCTAAGGAGTCCGTACCTCTTGGCAGCATCTGGGCGGGCATGTGGGTCTGAGGGTTGGAGATGCAAATGAAGCAGCTCGCAGCAGCATCCAGAGGTGGGGCACCCTGTCAGGTAAAGGATGCCTGCAGGAAGGAGGATCAGGTTACAATTTAAGGCGTTTGAGAGAAGGGGAACAAAAAAATCACAAAACAGCTGTAAGCACTTAATGGCTGGGGAGGAGCAACACAAAAGAATAGGCTTGGGAAAGGGATCAGAAGTGGAGAGTTAGCAAAGAAAGATTTTTAGGTAGCCAAAGAGTTGCAGTTATTGAAATACAATTTAACTAGAAGTTGATAAACAGTACATTTCAATAAATTCAGTTATTAACAAAATTGCAAGGCATATTCTACACTGTTTGCACTAGAATGGCAATTGCCACAGTACGGGCTATGAGGGAGCAAGTCAGAGGAGAGAGAAGAAAGGCACCAGTTTTCAAGCAGCAACAGGAAATGGCTGGAAGGCGCTGAGGAGCCCGTACCTCTTGGCAACTTCTGGGAAGGCAGGTCTAAGGGTTGGAGCCGCAAGGGGAGCAACTCACAGCAGAGTCCAGAGGTGGAGCCCCCAGTTAGGGCAAGGATGCCTCTTGGCAGCTTCTGGGTGGGCGGGTCTGAGAGTTGGAGCCACAAGGGGAGCAGCTCACAGCAGCGTCCAAAGGCGGGGCGCCCGCTCAAGGCAAGAATGCCTCTCGGCAGCTTCTGGGTGGGCTGGTGTATCTGAGGGTTGAAGCTACAAGGAGAGTAGCTCACAGCAGCGTGCAGAGGCGGGGCACCCAGTCAGTGCAAGGATGCCTCTTGGCAGCTTCTGGGCGGGTTTTCTGGTCTGAAGATTGGAGCTGCAAGGAGAGCAGCTCGCAGCAGCATCCAGAGGTGGAGTGCCTGGTCAAGGCAAGGATGCCTCTCAGCAGATTCTGGGTGGGTGGGTCTGAGAATTGGAGCCTCAAGGGGAGCGTCTCGCAGCAGCATCCAGAGGTGGAGTGCCTGGTCAAGGCAAGGATGCCTCTCAGCAGATTCTGGGTGGGTGGGTCTGAGAATTGGAGCCTCAAGGGGAGCGTCTCGCAGCAGCATCCAGAGGCGGGGTGCTCGGTCAAGGCAAGGATGCCTCTCAGCAGATTCTGGGTGGGTGGGTCTGAGAATTGGAGCCTCAAGGGGAGCGTCTCGCAGCAGCATCCAGAGGCGGGGTGCTCGGTCAAGGCAAGGATGCCTCTCAGCAGATTCTGGGTGGGTGGGTCTGAGAATTGGAGCCTCAAGGGGAGCGTCTCGCAGCAGCGTCCAGAGGCGGGGTGCTTGGTCAAGGCAAGGATGCTTCTCGGCAGCTTTTGGGCTAGCAGGAGAGTCTGAGGGTTGGAGCCGCAAGGGGAGCAGCCCGCAGCAGTATCCAGAGGTGGGGTGCCCGGTCAGGACAAGGATGCCTACAGGAAGGAGGATGAGTCATCTTGGTGTGTACTGTATTTGGTAAAACCAAAAAGAAAATACAACCGCTATCTTATAGATTGCTTTATTTCTGGAACTCATTGTAACATTTTAGCAGTATATAAATATACTGTATAACGCTATATTATCGCGCAACCAAATTTCCGCGCGACTGTGCTACCAGACTTTTTAGCGTAACTTTTTATTAGCGCAATTACGGTGCTCAGTAAAAAACCTGGAAGTCAGTTGTCAGTTGCTTGGAGTCTATAAATTGCTATGAACGAATGGTGACTTTAATTCTAGCGTACTGCAAGTTAACAAGATGTCACTTCTTTCCTGGCTTACAAGAAATACTTCGGTTAAGAGGGACTTTTCTGGAGCACAGCTAAATGCAGAAACCCTGAGCCAATCTGCTTCGGTCCCCCTACAAGTTGCTGAGTCTGTTGTCGGTGAGCTGCCTGGTGAGTTGTCCGGTCTGCCAGCTAAAAGGTGCAGGACAGAGTATGGCAGGTACAGTGCAGCTATCCGTTTTGAAATTGAGACATGCTGTTGAGAATGGTGTAATGAACGCCGTTCGTTACTATAATAAGAAATACCAGAACACCATTAACGAAAGCACTGTGAGAGGTTTTAAGAAAGACTACCTATCTGAGCTCAGCAAAACCCCAGACTCCACTCAACGTATCCCTGAGCTGCCCACTAAGCCCCGAGGACGACCTGCACTGCTTCTCGAGGAAGTTAAAGAGGAGCTTAAAAAAATCGTAAAAAGTTTACGTTCAGAGGGTGCAGTAGTTAACGCCAGGGTAGTGTCTGCTATTGCACATGGCATTGTAAAAGCACATAACCCCAACCTCTTGTCTGACAATGGTGGTCACCTTTCTTTTAGTCAACAATGGTCGTGGAAGTTATTGAGTCACATGGGGTACTCAAAGAGAAAAGCTACAAAGGCAGCACGTAAAACACCCCTAGACTTTAATCACCTAAAGTCACAATTCCTCGGCAGGGTGTCATTAGCATGCAGCCAAGAACTGATCCCTCCAGCTTTAGTTATTAACTTGGATGAGACTGGGGTGCAATTGGTGCCTTGAAGCCAGTGGACTATGGCAATTACGGGGTCTAAACAGGTAGAGGTCTGTGGGTTGGGTGACAAGAGGCAGGTCTCAGTAGTGCTTGCTGTGTCAATTATTGGTGAACTTCTCCCCCCTCAGATCATTTATAAAGGCAAAACCAACAACTGCCACCCTGCATTTGAATTCCCTGATGGTTGGTTAATCAGCCATTTGGAAAACCACTGGGCATGTAATGACACAATGCTTTAGTTTATCAGTGATGTTCTGATCCCTTACTGTGATAAAATCAAAGGACAGATGGAACTACTGGCTGAACAAAGATCACTGCTAATAATGGATCTTTTTCCGGGGCATACCACTCAGGAGGTTTTGGAAGCATTGGAGCAAAATGCTATTATACCGATCTTTGTGACCGCATCGTGCACTGATCTGCTCCAGCCTCTGGACCTCACTGTAAAGAAGTTGCTTAAGGATGAGCTCAAGCAGTGCTTCACGAAATGGTACGCCGATGCAGTATCACACCAGCTTAAAAATGGACGTGCATCAGGGGAAATAAACGTTGATTTAAGAATGCAATTCCTGAAAGTAAAGCACGCTCATTGGCTGGTAGAAAGCATTCGCAAAGTGGGAGAGCGAGAAGATGAAATTCTTTGCGGATTCCAAAAAGCTGGAATTATGGAAGCACACACTCAGTGCCTCAGCTACTGAAACTTGACTTCTTTTTATTATTAGTCCAATAAAGTTTATGCTTTTAAGTCCACCAAGCAAGCAGTAGTACTCATAAGCACAACAATGAAAACCCCTTCCACCTCCTACACAGCAATAAAAGTGAAGCGCTAACTCCAACACAACACAATACAATTGCCACTGTGAAGCGTAAGCACAATCAGCAGAATGAACCCCTTACATAGGTAGGAGGTACGAGCACACCGATCACCACTCTACCTCACTGCTGTTTGTAAAAGCATACTGGTATGAGCACACTCTGCAGTGACAATGAACCCCTTACATCGGCGTTCTGATCACCACGCTTCCTTGCTACCTCGCTACTGAAAGTGAAATAATAATCGCTTTCATTAAATATTCGCTTGGTGGTACCGATCCGCGGATAGCGCGTAAATTAATTAACCGCTAAAATAAGGGGTTATACAGTATACAAAAAACAATACCACAGATATTGAAGCAAAAGTATCTGACAACATAGTGGTTATTGTCCTCAACGTGGAATTGGGTTAAGTGGCTATAGAAAAAGCCAGAGACAGCTACCAAACTAGTTTGAGAGATACAATGATGAAGCTTTTATCAAAAGATTTTGTTGCGATTATCAGCTTTCTGATATAATATTCTTATTGTTAAACAGCTTGTACTGGAGTTTTTTTTTTACGGCTGCAGTGGGTGGAGCCCTGCAGATGTGTTGCTAATGCAGTAGAAAAAGGGAGCTCTCAGCCTAACGGACTTCGCAAAATTGGAATTTTCTTAGAATTCCTTTGCTGAAGCAGTTTGACTGTGGTGTCTCCCTGCTCCGCACTGTTTTGGCTGAAACTGTTTGATACATTCATAAATCTCTTTTACATGGAGCATACTCATGCCAGCTCAAACTACAATCAGTGGATGTGCTCGGAATATAAACAGCCTGGTTTTGTTATCAGTTCAGGAGATCTACAATAGTTAATGTGTGCTTGTGCCACTCTTTTAACCCTTTCCTAGTATAGTAACCTTTTCCTAGTCAGCTTGCAAATGGCTATAATGCTATATGTTAGCAGAGCACAGTTCAGAACATGATTTTAGTTGCCCTCCACTGCACTGCCTCCACCCTGTCTATGTTCTTTCTCAAATGGGGCCTCCAGAACTGGATGTAGTATTCCAGGTGTGGTCTCACGAGTGTCTTATACAGGAGCAAGATGACCTCCCTCTTTCTACTCATGATATCCCTCCCTATGCATCCAAGCATCTCTTTAGCCTTTCCAGCCACCTTATCACACTGCCTAGTTTCTCTTAGGTCCTCTGAGATGATAGCTTCCAGGTCCCTTTCCTGCTTCATGAGTGTCACTACCTCCCCACCTAGTTTGCACTTTGCCCCTGGGTTCTTGTCTCCTATGTGCATGATCCTGCACTTCTTTGTATTGAATCCCAGCTGCCATTCTTGATACCATTTCTCCAGTTTTTTAAGTCTTCCCTCATTCTTTCAACACTCCCTGACATGTCCAGACTATTGCATACCTTTGTATCGTCTGTGAAGAGGCATACCTTCCCCTCCATTCCCTCTGCAATGTCCCCAATAAAGATATTGAAGAGGACCGGCCCCAGCACTGACCTCTGAGGCACCATGCTCATCACCTCTCAGTCTCCAGAGTACTGCCTGTTTACCACAGCTCCCTGACTCCTGCCATTCAGACAGTTCTCCACCCACAGAACTGTTTTAGTATCCACCCCTAGGCTGAGCAGTTTGTTAATCAGCCTTCTATGGCGGACAGTGTCGAAGATATCATGGCAGTCACAGAAACTGGTACACAGAGAACCATGACTGGGATGTTAACATACCAGGGTACACAACCTACAGGAGAGACAGGGAGGATAGAAGAGGGGAGGAGTAGCTCTCTATGTAAAGGAAGGGATAAAAGCAATGGAACAAAAGAGTAAACCGGGAGGAGAGGAGGCACTGTGGGTCACCTTAGAGACTGGAAATGGCACCACAATCCACACAGGGGTTGTATACAGACCCCCATCTCAGGGGGAGGGAATGGACAAGAACATGACAGAAGGCATCCTTAGGGTGGCAGAGAAAGGGGAAATACTGTTGATGGGGGACCTGAATATGCCAGATGTTAACTGGAGCACCTTTGCTGCCCTACAGGGGGCAAGCCTCAGCTAGTGTTGGAACACACTCGGGAGGGAGCAATCTTAGACCTCATACTCTCAAATGCGGACAGTGAGAGGATCTCATATCTAGAAGTGTGTAGCCATCTGGGAACAAGTGACCACCAAACAATGTGACTCACGATAAATTCAGCTGCAGAATCAAGCCATACAAAAGTGAGTGTACTGGACTTCAGGAGGGCTGACTTTGGCAAGGTGGGAGAGTGCCTTAGAAAAGCACTAGCAAACAGGCAAGAAGGAGGGGTGGAAGAACAATAGGGAAATATCAAAACTGACATCACAGAGGGAACAAGCCTTTGTGTGAAGCAAATAAACAAATCAAAATGAAAGAAAAAGCTACTATGGTTCTCAAAAGAGGTGGCGGGGAAGGTTAGGGAGAAAAAGATAGCATTTAGGAAGTATGAGGAAACACAGAAGGAGCAGGACAGAGAACTAAAGCAGAAGGAAGCTGGGAAGGCAGTCAGAATAGCAAAGGCCCAAACTGAGGAAAAGATAGCCAACTCAGTTAAGAAGGGGGTTAAAACTTTTTATAGGTACATTAGGGAGCATAGAAAGTCAAAGAGAGGGATAGTGAGGCTGTATAGAATGAATGGTGGGTGGGCAGAGAGGGACAGTGAAAAAGCAGGGATACTGAACAAATACTTCTGCTCAGTATTCACAAAAGAGGAGGAGGGAGAGGTACCTAATCCAGTTAACAGAAACACTCTGGATAGGGGGATTGATCCCAGTCCTTTCGCAGAAGAAAGGGTTCTGAAAGAACTTCTAAAACTAAAGGTGGACAAAGCAATGGGGCCTAACAGGATTTACCCCAGAATTCTAAAAGAATTAAGGGGAGAACTAGTGACACCACTGACTACCCTTTTTAACAAATCGTGGGAGGATGGTGTGGCACCTGAGGACTGCGGATGTGATTCCCCTTCACAAAAGTGGGAGCAAGACAGAGGCAGAAAACTACAGACCTGTCAGTTTGACCTCTGTGGTAGGGAAAGTGATGGAATCACTTCTGAAGGAAAGAATTGCTGACTACCTAAAGGCCAGTGGGGCACAGGACCCAAGGCAGCATGGGTTCACAGCGGGAAGGTCATGTCAGACAAATGTAATCGATTTCTTTGACTGGGTGACCAAAGTAGTAGACCAGAGAGAGGCTGTGGACATGGCCTACCTAAACTTTAGCAAGGCATTTGACACAGTCCCACACAAAAGATTAATAAACAAAATTAGTCAGCCTGGGAGTGGATCCCAGGGTGGTAGCCTGGGTAGAACATTGGCTGGACAACAGGACACAGAAGGTAATAGTAAACAGGGTCCACTTTGAAGAAAGGGGGGTTACTAGTAGGGAACCGCAGGGTTCACTACTGCGTCCAGCCTTTTTAATGTCTTCATAAGTGACATTGCAGAGGGACTGGAAGGAAAAGTATGTCTTTTCAGATGACACAAAGATCTGCAACAGGTTGTACACATGGAGGTGTGGAAAGGATGAGAAGGGACTTGGCAAGGTTGGAGGAATGGTCAAGTATGGCAGCTTGGATTCAATGCAAGAAGTGCAAATAATGCACCTGGGAAACAAAAACCAGGGGAAGAGTACACAATGGGGGAGGTAGTAACAACAGCAAAAATGGAAAGGGGCCTGGGGGTAATCATATCAGATGTCCTTAAGTTTGGCAAGCAATGTGAGAAGGCAGTAAGGGGGGCTGTGGGGATACTGGGATGAATTGGGAGAGGCATCACCAGCAGAAAACAGGAAGTTGCTATCCCTCTGTACAGACAGTTGGTGAGACCCCATCTGGAGTACTGTGTCCAGTTCTGGAGACCCCATCTCCACAAGGACATAGACAGGATGGAGACAGAGAGGAGGGCAACTAAAATGGTGCAGGGTCTGCAGGAGAAGTCATACAAGGAGAGACTAAAGGCACTTAATATGTATACCCTTGAGCAAAGGAGGGAAAGGGGGGACATGATAGAAATTTTTAAATAGCTCAGTGGAATCAACAAAGTCCAAGAGGGTAGCATCTTTCAGAAAAAGAGATGTGCAAGAACAAGGGGACACAGTTTGAAGATGGGGAGGGGGCGGCTCAGGGGCAATGTGCGGAAGTATTTTTTCATAGAGAGGGTGGTGGAAACATGGAACAGACTTCCGGATGAGGTTGTAGGAGAATTCAAGAATGCATAAGGCAGTTCTTGTTGGGGGGTAGGAAGAAATAGGCTGTTGGTTAACTAGGATCTGCAGCTTATCCAGTAGGTAGGGGAAATGGGCAGACTAGGTGGGCCAAGCGGCCATCATCTGCTATCAAAGTCTATGTTTGTATGTTTCAAAGTCTATGAAGGCCTTTCTGAAGTCCAGAAAGGCCACATCCACTGCACCTCCCTGGTCCTCTACTTTAGTTACCCAGTCATGCCATAGATTAGAACAGTGAGTTAGTGCAAGACACAGTTCTTATCCTAAATACAGTGAATGTTAGGGTTAGATGTATAAGTAAATAAATGCCATATGAGGCAGTGTATGTGTGTTAGAGTGTGTGTGGCAATGCTCTGTGTGTGCAGACAGTGCACTGTTATGTCATACTGTAATATATAGATATATATATATATCTATATATAGATATATATAGATATATACACACACAGACACAGTGCTCCCTCATTATAGTGAACCCCTCTGTAAGGAATTTCTGTTATATTTATAATGAACACCTATGATGACTCCCATTGTTACCTAAATAGGCATATTAACACCTTACTATAGTGAACAATAGCTATAATGAACAAATTGGCTGGCTCCAGAGGTGTTCCTTGTAGAGCGAGACTATTATATATATATATATATATACATATAAATATATATACACACACATATATACACATCCGTATATGTATTAGTCAGTGGGTATGTATCACAACAATTAGAAAGTGCAGTTAGGTGGCTCAGTGGTTAGTGCATAAATTGCTAGACTACATTCCCCCACTATCTAGATCAGTTTCAGCCTAATGCATGTCACTGCTGATTTATATGAGGTGTCTAGTGGCAACCCCTCTGACGCCCCCCACCCTCCGATGTCCCTTGGAGCCTGAAAAGAAGAACACGGTCCCTCAATGTCTTTTTTAATCTGTAAAATAAGGTCCATTGCTGATGCAACCCTGCACCCCCAACCCGACCTCCCACTGAGCACCCACCGACCCACATTCCACAGACTTCCCCACACACCCTCACTCATTCGAACAGATCTCAGTGTGAAGAGCCGCTGTTCCATGGAAGACACATCTTGCTGCTGGGACTGCTATATGAAAAATAAGGTAAGTGCAGTTGAAAACCCATTGAAATACAGTGAACTGCACTTAACTTATTTCTCATATAGCAATCCCCAGTTTCAGTAGCAAGATGTGCCTTCGATGGGAGAGTGCATCTTCACATTGGGACCTGTTCAGGTGAGTGTGGGTGTGTGGGGGAGTCTAGGGCTGAGAGGGTGGTGGGCGCTCAGTGGGAGGTTGGGCTGGGGGGGTGCGAGTCACATCACCACCCAGCGTGCCCTATTAATCCCTATCTAGTGTGAGGCCTCATGTCCAAACTGGGCTCTGGAGCCCCCCCTTGCCTCCAGGATACCCTTGTGTATATCTCACTCCTTCTTAAATTCTGTGACTGTTTTAGCCCCTACCACCCCCTCTGGTAGCCTATTCCAGGCATCCACCACCCTCTCCGTGAAGAAATATTTTCTCACGTTTCCCCTGAGCCTTCCCCCCTCTAACTTCATTTTGTGCCCCCTTGACTTGGAGCATCTCTTACTTTGGAAGATGCTTCCTTCCTGTACTCTGTTTACACCGGAGATGTCTTTGTATGTCTCAATCTTGTCCCCCTCTCCTTTCCCCGGAAATACATATTTAACTCCTTTAGTCTTTCCTCATAGGTCTCATCCCGCAGGCCTGCACCATTTTACTTGCTTTCCACTGCACTGTCTCACTCCCTGTCTATGTTCTTTCTCAGATGGGGCCTCCAGAACTGGACGCAGTATTTCAGGTGCAGTCTCATAAGTGTCTTAAACAGGTGCAAGATGACCTCCCTCTTTCTACTCGTGATACCCCTCCCTATGCATCCAAGCATCTGGCTAGCCTCTCCAGTCGTTTTATCGTACTGCCTAGGCTCTCTTAGATCCTCCAAGATGATGCATTTTCCATGCTCTTTGTACTTGTTACCTCATTAGTATTTCAGCCCTACCCAATTGCATTAGATTCCCACTAGTAAGTATCATGTGCAAAGCTTATGACTGTTACGTTGTTGATGCCTGTCCTTCCAAGTCATGTAATTTTCTTCTGTATATATATATGCTCTCATTACACCATCTTCATGGTCCGGGTTGTGTCTGGATCAGTGCACTGACCCAGTAATCAAAGACATAAACAAATAACTAAACTCCCAGGTCCCTTTCCTGCTGTGTGACTGTCAGTACCTCCCCACATAGTTCGTACTTTGCCTCTGAGTTCTTGTGCCCTATGTGCATGATCCTGCACTTCTTTGCATTGAGTCCCAGCTGCCCTTCTTCAGACCATTTCTTCAATTTTTTAAGGTCTTCCCTCATTCTTTCAACACCCCCTGGATTGTCCACCCTGTTGCATACCTTTGTATCATCTGTGAAGAGGCATACCTTCCCCTCCAGTCCCTCTGCAATGTCCCCAATAAAGACATTGAAGAGGACTAGCCCCAACACTGACCCCTGCGGCACCTTGATTGTCACCTCTCCCTCTCCAGAGTACTCCCTGTTTACCACAACCCTCAGACTCCTGCCATTCAGTCAAATCCCCACCCCCAGAACTATTTTAGGATCCACTCCTAGGTTGTGCCATTTGTTAATCAGCCTTCTATGGGGGACAGTGTTGAAGACCTTTCTGAAGTCCAGAAAGGCCGCATCCACTGCACCGCCTTGGTTAACTACCTTAGTTACCCAGTCATGCTGTAGATTAGTACAATGTGAAGTGGAAAACACAGTGCTTATCCTAAGTACAGTAAAAGTTGGGGTTAGATGTATAAATAAATAAATGCCATATATAAAGTAGTGTATGTGTGTTAGTGTGTGTGTGTGTGTGGCAGTGTTCTGTGTGTGTAGATTGTGTAATGTTATGTTATGCTGGAATATATATGCATATATATGTACATGTATTAGTCAGCATGTGTGTATATCATAACAATTAGAAAGTGCAGTTAGGTGGCTCAGTGGTTAATGCAAAATGGCTAGCCTACATTCCCCCGTTATATAGATCAGTTTCAGCCTTATGCATGTCATTGCTGATTTAAATGAGGTGTCTAGTGGCAACCTTCCGCCTTCCAATGTCCCTCAGAGCCTGAAAAGAAGAAAACAGTCCCTTGATTGCCTTTTTTTTTAACCTATAAAAATGTATGTAGACAGTGCACTGCTATGTTACACTGCAATATATATGCATGTACTGTATGTGTATATGTATTAGTCAGTGTTTTTGTATCACAACAATTAGAAAGTGCAGTTATGTGGCTCAGTGGTTAGTGTAAAAATTGCTGGTTTACACATTTCTCACTGCCCACAATATCATAATTTTGCAACTGTATTGACTCTTGCTCGAGTTTGTTTTAAAGAGCTTCAGTAAACCTTTTGACATTTCAGTATTAAGTGCTTGTACTGGAGTTTTTTAAAAGAGCTTCAGTAAATCTTTGGACATTTCAATGTCTAGACACTATTCATCTTGAATATCTGTACTTTACTATTAAGAATATCTATGTAAAATGGGATCTTCGAGGCCAGCCTAGCAGTACTGTGGCTAAAGAAGTCTCCTGCCACACCAGTGGCTCATGCTTGTATCACAAGTCTGACATGTCTTTGTGGGCTGGGATGTGGAGGGTTGATCAAACCTGTGCCCATTCTCCTTCTTGTGTTGGGATGGTAAGGGGTTGCTCAGTACAGTGATGGCAACAGAAGTATTGTGATTGGACAGTGTTTCATTGCACTGCTTGGCACCCCAACAAGTCCACCTCTAGGGGTGGGTGTGCAGAATGCAGAAAACAAGGGAAAAGGGGCTTGGTCAATAATGCCCGTGTGTCTTTCAGTTGGGTGGCCCAAAGTCTGAGATCCCCTCCTACTATCACCAGCTGGCTTAGAGATTCCCTTCCACAGGAGCTGTATTTGAGGCCTTGTGAGAAGTAATATGCTAAAGGTATAGTCAGTAGAGTAGATGCCCCTCCAGTAGGAGAGTCATCAAAGTTTGCAGATGGAGTGTTCCCCTTGTAAGAAGAAAAATTTTCAATGTCCTTTTGATGTCAGCTGTTCCTGCTGCTATATGTCTACGTGTGAAGTCATAATGCTCTATTTAGAGCATCGCAATCTATTACTGTGAAAATGATTACATCAAAAATGCAGCGCCAGCCTTAGCATAGTATGAAGTGTGCAGCTACACCCGGACACCGAAGTAGAGGAGCCACAAGAAGCTACAGATGTTCAGCTGACTTCACTTCATCCTAGATTTCTGAGTGTGTGCCATTCCAGTTCATCGTTGTTACATTGTAACTAGAGGACTGCAAGAACTAGTAAGAAAAGAACAGTTATGTACTTACCGTAACAGTAGATCTTCGAAAGAATCTCTTTCATCAGGCCACAGCTATGGAACCTATAGCCGCCAGGCACTAGGACCATAGGGAAACTTTGCAAGCAGTCTACCAGGAGCCACCCACAACAAAGTCAGACATCTGCATATACATAAACATGGGCAGTACCTCCTCTCCTCAGTTCCCTGCTGGAGATCATACTCGGAGGACCTCTGTAGGAAACCAGAACAGAACACAGCACTCCATGAGCCAGGCAAGGCTCATGGCTGGGAAATGACCCAATGGAGACAGGAGCAACACCCTCAGAGTTGCAGGCCCAAAAGGGGGAAGGAGGGTGGGATGGGATGGCATGGTGTGAGGAAAGAGATTCTCTCGAAGATCTACAGTTACCATAAGTACATAACTGTTCTACCTCCTTCAAGGATATCTCTTTCATCAGGCCATACCTATGGAATGAATATCAAGCAGTGCAGATAGTGAACAGTCTGGGAGGTTGGAGCCCTTAGGCTTATGAAAGTAGGCCTTGTAGTACAGTTATGCCAATTCCAGCCCATCTGCGAGTCACCATGTCCAGACTGTAGTGCTTGGTGAAGGTGTGGAAAGTACTCCAGGTAGCAGCTGCACAGATCTCTACAGCAGATACATTTTTGAAGCAGGCAACAGACATGGCCATGCCTCTGGTGGAGTGACTATGAACCACCACAGGAAGTTCTTTACCATACTTCTGTAACAAAAAAATAATACAGTTGCCAGCCATTTGAATGGGCACTGTTTAGAAACTGGGACACTCTCTTTCCCAGGGGTGAACGAAATAAAAAGCTGTGAAGACTGGTTTTCCTCTAGAAAACTGGCTACATTTTCAATATCTGCACACTTGACAAATGGATAGTGCTCCATTTCCTAGTGTGATCTCTACATCTCTATGTCATACTACAATGTGCTTGTTATTCTGCTGAACGTTGGACCACAACACACCCACTGTACTGCCCACAATTGTAACTCTGTTGCTACTCCTACATCACTTTGTTGTATTTTAACTGTTGCTTACTGTATACCACAAGTTTATGTCTGCACCTTGTTTCTGAGCACGGACTTTTTTGATTTATTTGTATTGCTTTTGCATTGTAACCGTGTATTGACTTGCATTGTAACTGTGTTTTGACTTGCTGTCACATGTGTGGCCCAGGTTGTGCCTGAAAACGGTCCCCTGGATCAGTGCACTTATCCAGTTAACAAAGACATAAATAAATGACTTCCTGCAATCTTTGGTATGATGTGTATAGTATTTGAGTATTCTCTGAACATCTGAAGTATGGAGCAATGCTTCCCTTGACTGGCATGCTCTGGAAAATAAACTGGCAGGTGGATGGTGTGATTTAAAGTAAACTCATACTCTACCTTTGACTGTAACGAAGGATTAGTATGCAAAGACACCCTGTCTTTGAGGAAAATCAAATAAGGAGACTCACACATTATAGCTTGTAGCTCAGCAATCCAAATAATTTGAGCAGAAACGACTGAAACTGACGACAATGCTTTCCAAGGCAACGTAATTCACCAGTCACGGCTGGCTCAAAAGGAGTCAAAGTAAGCTTTTCCAAAATAAAATTCAGGCCCCAAGCCAGGACTGGATTATGGATGGGAGGCTTCAGATGTAGAATGTCTCTTAAGAACGTATGGGCCACCTCCAGCTGGGTAACTGTACGACTGTCTACAGGCACGAGGAAAGCTGATTTGGCTGCCAGGTGCACTTTGATTGAGCAGTAGTGCAGGCTTGACTCTGATAAGTACAGCAGGTACTCTAGAACCTGATTAACTGAATAGATGACTGGATCCAGGTGGTGAGAATGGCCCATAAAGTATACCACTTCCACATCGTGTAATAAGTGGATCTGGTGGAGGGCTTTCTAGCAGCCCCCCTGAACATCAGTCGCTTTTTAAGAAACCCCAGAATGAGCAATGGCTATGTCTTCAGGAGCCTTTCATGCAGTTGAAGGGACTTCAGGTCAGAATGGACTAGGGTTCCCTGTTCCTGAGAAAGTAGACCCTTGCACAGTGGCAGAGGCACTGGGGGGTCCATGGCTAGCTGCTGCAGTAACAGAAACCATATCTGTTAAGGCCATGGGGAGCAATGAGTACCAGAGTTGCCCCCTCCAGTTGGAGCTTGAGAAGTACTCTCTGAATTTTTTGAAAGGGAGAGAAGGCATACATGAACCTTCCATTCCGAGAGAGGGACAATGCGTCTCACCAGAAAACTCAAGGCCCTGGAGCGAGCGAGCAGAAAAGCAGCAGTTTTGCATTGTGTGGGGATGCAGAAAGGTCCAACTCTGGATGACTCCATCTTTCAAATAGATCATCGATTACAGAGGTCAGCAGTTCCCACTCATGCATCTTGGACTGTGACCGGTTTAGCTTGTCTACTGAGATGTTTTGGGCACCTGGAACATGTACTGCTGACAGTTCTAGACCATGTTCCAAAGCCCAATACCAAACCCTCATTGCTTCCCTGCAGAGTGGATAGGAATGAGTCCCCCCCTTGTTTGTTAATGTAGTACAGCACACTGACATTGTCCATTTGTATTAGAAGAGGACCAACGGATAAGTAATTTTAGAAGGCCTGGAATCTATACAGAATGGCGTGCATTTCCAGAATATTTATGTGCAAGATGTTCTCCACTTGAGACACTTGCCCTGTGTCTGATGGGGGCCCAAGTGCACTCCTCAGCCCATCCCAGAAACATCTGTGGTGAGAATCTGTTAAGGGGGAAGGAGGAATGGAACCCCCTTTAACAGGTTACTGGGTTCCATCCACCACTTGAGCACTTTGCAAACAGGGGTTGTTGCTAGAACCATCTGTTCTAGGTCGTCTGTGAGCTGATCCCATTGGATGCTTAGGGTCCACTGGGGAATCTGCATATGCAGTCTGGCCAGTGGTATTGTGACAATGGCCACTACCATGAGTCCCAAAAGGCACAGGAATGCCCTGGCTGAGACATGACAGCTGTCGTACACTAACTGTGCTTGGGCAGCCAGGTGGTCGGCCCTGTTCAAGGGCAGAAAAGCTGAGCCCTGGGCCATCTCCAGGACTGCTCCTACAGTATGTACTGCAGTTGCTGGCAGGGTGTCAGCACATATTTTGGTATGTTGACTGTCACCTCAGAGCATCGAACAGCTGTCTGTTTTGGGCTAAAGTCTGCAGGAGCTGATCCCTGGCGGGGGCTTTCAACAGTCAATCATCCAAGTAAATGAAAACATAGAGGCCTTCCTTGCAAAGGGCTGCTGCCACCACTGCCAAGCATTTGGTAAAGACCTGTGGTGCAGAAGACAAGCCAAAGAGTAATGCTCTGAATTGGTAATGTTCCCCTTGAAACAGGAACCTCAAGTATTTCTGTGAGGCTTCTGGATTTTGATATGGAGATATGCATCCTTTATATCAAGGGAACAGATCCAATCCCCTGCGTGCAGCATTGGGAGACAGCCTGGGGGGGTGACCATTCTGATATTCTTGTACTCTATGAAGAAGTTGAGCTCCCTGAGATCCAGAATAGGCCTTAGGCCTCTTTCCACTTTGAGAAAAGGAAGTACCAGGAGCAAAACCTGTGTTCCTTTGTTCTAAGGGTAATGGTTCTATGGCCTGCATTTGTAACAAGGTCTGCACTTTCTCCAGTAGCAGAGGCAAGTGCTCTGGAGGATAAGTTGTGGTTAGTGGGGGATGATCTGGAGGTATGTCCAGAACTTCCAGAGCATGACTCTGTTCTATGATATCCAGAACCCATGCATCTGTAGTTACCTCCTTCCACTGGTTTAAGTAGAGGGAGAGGTGACCTCCTAAAACAACCCCTGGTGGTAAAGGTGGTTGGGGTGTATAAAGAGTCAGGTTGAGTGTTTGGGGTGGCTCCCTCTGTGCCACTACCTCTAGAGGATTTTAAATGAGCACCTAGGGCAGTACTGGGGACTGGCATGGCTCCTGTTCCCTTGCCTTTCCCTTGCTGCCTAATGGGTGGGCACTGTCTGACACCAGCCAGATAAAAAGGCCTGCCCCTACCCTTAAGATGAGCATGGTAGGATCTGTGGTTTGTAATAGGTAGGTGAAATGGACAGACTGGGTGGGCCACATGGTCCTCATAGGTATGCTGACCGCACAGCGACACTGGCACAGCGACTCCCCCACAGTGACACCCTGACAGCGGCGGACGTTGCGGCGATTGGTGTTACGCACCGGACTTTGCGGTGATGGGGGACATGTATCTAACTCCACTGTCTGTGCATGTGGAGTTAGATATATAAGCAGGGTGGTGGGGCACAGCCCCCCACATGGGGGTACGGGGCAAAGCCCCCTGCTGGCTGTCTGCCGAACTGTGCCAGTTGGTGTCATGGTGTTGCCAGTCATCACTGGGTCAGCGTCGGTGTCAGGATGTCACCGTATTCCGTCATGGTTGGGATGTTGCGGTGTTGTCGCGGAACCGTCCTTATCTGCCATCAACTTCTGTGTTTCTATGTAGCTAGAAAGAATGGACAGACTTCAGATTCCTACCTGAGGCCTAAAGAGTGGACAAGATTTCTTCTACCTCAGGGCCAAACAACTTTTGCCCTCAAAATGGGGAATTGGTAATGGACTGTTGTATATCATTCACAAATCCTGCCACTGTGAGCCAGGAATATCTCCTGAGACAGATGCCAGAGGCTGCAGCCCTGGTAGAAGCATCTGAGACATCACTGGCAGTGTGGAGCAAATGCTCACCCACATCAGTCCTAATAGTAAGCACTTTTCAGAGCTTCTCCTCTGGAGTACCCTCAGGCAAGAGTTGTGCAGCTGTCTTGGTGTTCCTGGAACCAGGGTAAGTAAAAAGTAAGTAAGTAAAAGTTTATTTTAAATGCTTTTCCAAAGATCAAAGTGCTTTACAAATAGTAATAAACAAAACAAATACAATTTTAACTATAAAATCATAGGCCACAAGCTTCTACAAGTAAAAAAGTTTTCAACTCTGTTTTAAAACTCTCGATGGTCAGGCAGCTTCGTATCTGATGAGGTAGAGAATTCAACAGTGCAGAAGCTGCATATGAAAATGCACGAGCTCCAGATGTTTTCAAACAAACCCTGGGAATCTCTAGCAATCCCTCATTGGTAGATCGGAGTGAGCGAGAGGGGCAGTAGGGAGTAAGGAGATCTTTCAGATACTGCGGTCCCTGTTCACGTAGGGCTTTATAGGTCAATAACCCGACCTTGAAGGTGATTCGCCATTGTACCAGCAGCCAGTGCAACCCGCGCAGAACAGGCGTAATATGATTATGTCTAGATGTTCCAGTCAAAAACTTGGCTGCTGCGTTCTGCACTAGCTGCAGGCGACGAATATCAACACCCCGGTAACCCCAGATAAAGGGAATTGCAGTAGTCAAGGCAAGTGGTCACAAAGGCATGGACCAGAGTGGGAAGGTCAGCTGGAGGAACCAGGTTTTTCACCCGAGCGATACTTCTCAGATGGAAAAAAGAGGACTTAACAATGGCTGACACCTGTGATTTCAGAGTCAAACCGCTGTCAACAATAACGCCTAGGTTACGCACCTGGCCTGAAATGGCCTGACCTGGGTGGCTGAGGACCGTGAGATAATAGTGATAAAGGTACAGGTTGGTCAGAATGGCAAAACTCTCATCCTTGCCACAATCTACCTACCCCCCAAGAAAGCCACAGCAAGCTTTTCCACAATTATGGACACTATCAACACCCTTCCAAAGGGGATGGAGCTTGTCATTACCAGGAACTTTAACATAAACTGGAACAGAAAGGAGGCTGCCCCTTCAGGGATCTGATAGCCACCTCCAACCTGACACAACTGGTCACCTGCCCCACCAGGCAGAACTATAAGAGAGGAAACCGTACTCTCCTTGACTGGATCCTAGCAAGCTCACCATCCCGGATCTCTGAGATCAAGGTTCTCCCAGACACGCTAAGTGACCATTCCCCAATCATCTTCCTGTGGTCTAATAAATTTACCAAAAGCCCACCCATCCTCATTGAAAGTAGGGTCTTGAGGAAGGGTAAACTTGGAGCTCTCAAATCAGCCCTTGCCCTGCATGACTGGACTCCTATCGACCTGGCACCTACCCTTGATCAGGCCCTCAGTTACTTCACTAAGGGCTTTAGCTCCATCTGTGACATCTATGCCCCGTTCACCAAAAGTCGGGGGCAGGCAAATAGCTGGATTGATGGGGAGCTCCTTTCCCACCTGAAAGAAAAGGACAGTCTCTGGGAGAAGGCCAGAAACACAGGTAGCAAGCATGACTACCAGTGCTACAGAACAGCCAGGAACTGCCGCACCAAGCTAATCCGGCTCGCCAAAGCCAACTATCGTAAAGCCCAATTTTGCAATTCTTGGGGTCATGGGAAAAGACTCTAGGATAACATCAAAAGCATCCTTGGAAAGGAGGACAAGAAGCACCCTCAGCTGCTCATTATCAGTAACTCCCCCACTACAGATGCTCTAGCTATTGCAGAAGCCTTCAATAAGGCATTCTCCGATCTTACCCCAGTGCTATCACCTGCCTATTTTCAACCTGATTTAAACCACTCTAACAACGTATCTACCGAGTGTTCTCACCCGATCTTCTGTTTTAAAAGGGTGACGGTGAAGGAGGCTCTTACTACGGTCAAGAAAATACTAGGTAAGACAAGTATTGGACAGTGATGGGATAGACATGAAACTTCTATCCCTCACCCTGGACAGTCTTATAGTACCATTACCATACTGTACAATAAGTCCCTGGCCCAAATCCCGGCAGTTTGGAAGCAGGCCCTAGTTACGCCAGTGCATAAAGGAGGAGACAAGTCTCTGGCAGCCAACTACAGACCCATCTAGATCCTCTCCCCCCATCCAAGGCACTGAAAAAGATTGTGGAGGGTCAACTCATTGACTACTTCAATAAGTATAATCTACTATGTCCCAACCAGCATGGCTTTAGACAAAATCACAGTACCACCACTGCCCTGCTGGACTACATGAACTATGTACATAAGGCCCTGGATGAAGGCAAACTGGTGGGGTCTGTCTTTATTGACCTCACCAAAGCCTTCGATACAGTCAACCACCCCCTGTTACTGACCCAACTGCAAAACATGGGTGTGGCGCCCAATGCCCTTTGCTGGTTCCAAGACTACCTGTTACGGAGAAATCAATGTGTCAAAATTGGGCAAACAGTATCCAGCGCAAGAGAGGTATCATTAGGGGTACCCCAGGGATCAATACTGGGGCCCCTACTCTTCAGCCTCTTCTTAAATGACCTTCCCACAGCCTGCGACACCAAACTCGTACTATATGCAGCTGATGCTGTTCTCCTGAGCAGCAGCACATCTCAGGCTGCCCTACAATCTGAGCTGCAGAACTCCTTCTCCAAACTCAAGGACTGGTTCTGTAGTCATAAGTTGCTATTAAACTACAAAAGACCAATGCCATGCTTATGTCCAGCCCCCACAACAAAAATAAGCACCACCCCCTCATCATCTCAAACTCATGCAGTCAGTCGCTGGAACAAGTTCACTTGTTCAAGTATCTGGGGGTTATAATAGATGATACCCTTACATTTGCGCACCATATTGACTCTTTCGTCAAGACAGTCAATTCCAAGATTGGTGTCCTGTACAGGCACAGGCAACACCTTTCTCCGGGGGCCCTCCGCCTCTTAGTACACAGTTCAATTATATCTACTATTGAATATGGACTAGTGATCTATGGGTCAGCAACAGATACAGCACTCAAGAGGGTTCAGACTGCGCTCAACAAAGCCTGCAGACTCACCCTGGATGCTGAGCATGGCACTTATACTTGTACTCTGTATGAATGCGCAAATTGGCTGTCGTTAAGAAACGGTCAAATTCCAGACTTGCATCCTAGGGAAAAAGGCTCTATTGGGTAAAACACCACCTTGTGTAGGCATTTTGATCAAGGTGACCAACTTGTTACAGGTCACCAGAGGGAGGACTAGAGGGGCCTTGGCTATCCCCTTCATCGCACCTCACTTGGGCAACGTGCATTTGCCTTCTGGGCCCCCCTGTGGATGCATGAACTCCCTGGGTGCCTCTTGGCCACCAGTTGCTTGGCACAATTCAAAACTGACCTCAAACAGCAACTAATAACACTCTCTAAGTGCACCTGCCCCTGAGTCCAGCCACACCTGCTCTGTCTGCCCCCCAGCAAGCACTAGGCAGGCCTCAAGGTACCCCCTCCCTCTGTCTCTTCTCATGACTTGCCTCAGCAATCAGTCTGCGTGATGCTCCTTCGGCACCCACCACCCCCTCCCCAACTCACAGTCCCGTGAGTTTCCCTAACAGTCACTACTAATGCAGGCTGCCTGACCATGCCCCCTCACACCCCATCATTTACTTTAGCATGTCATTGCCACTCAGCCTCCCTTCACCCCACCATTTATCCTTATACCTTATCACCCTTCTTCCCCCACCCCTCACCTCCACCGCATTACATACCTCTCTCTCATACCTCCTTTCTTCACCCCACTGCCTGCTGTCCCCATCTCTCTGAACTACTGACAAGGCACTCTGTGGCTGCTTATTCCCCACTACCCTCATAAAGTGTTTTTATTTTAACTTGTACCTATGTTTTGAGTTATTCTGTAACTTCTGAATCCAAGCTGTATCATTCATTGTAATGTACCTTTGCTTTCTCCTATTGTTCTTTGTTTTGCAATCTATGACGTGGAATCTTTGTAAAAGAGCTTGCGTTCAAAGGTCTTTTCCAAATCACTAAATAAATAAATAAACAAGAGGGTGTTTTGATACTTCATCATGTGGACCTAGGAATTGTCAATACAAAGGCTCAATGATGCTGGGGCAAATGTCCTTTTGCCTAAGACATCCAACCTCCTGAACTCTTTATCAGGAGGGAAGGAGATAAGGTGCTTACCTGTCCTAGATCTATCAGGGCAGCATTAATCACCAATGAATCTGTCTCAGGTTGTGTAGTAAAGAATGGCTTCCCAGAAGGGGTCACACACACTTTTCCTGCCCTCCTGGGTACAGCTGGGATGTTGTTTGGCCTTGGAAGCAAAGGTGACATCCTCTAAAGCAGGAAGCAGAGGTGGCACTACAATTGCAGAAGATTCTGGCAGTTCCAGAAACTCAGTTAAATTATTTTTAGTAGTATCTGGTTCCTCCAGATCAAAACCTGTGGCAGCCTGCAACTGCTGCATCATGGTGAGGAAAGTGGTATCCTCTGGAGGACCTTTGGTGTGTTTATCACAGAGTCCTCACTGCAGGTGGACACAGTAGAGCTGGTGAGATGGTCATAGTGGTTTTCAGCATAGTCCGCAGCCTCTTCCTCCTCATCCTGCACTATTAAGTCAGGACTGTATTTCTACTCATCATCAAGTGGGTCGACGGGGAGAACTGAACACACCTTTGACGTTGGCAGTTCCCTAGGAGGTGGCTGTGGCAAGGATGTACCTTGCTGCATCGATGGGGGAAGGTAGGTAGTAGGCTCCGTTGACGGGCCCCCTGTAACCAGGAGGCCAGGTAATAGTTTTCTAATCATGTCAGAAAAGGATGATAGAATCACCTGAGCATCAATGTCTGTATGGTCAATGAATGCGAATGGAGAAGTCGATGAGGGAGGCTGAGTCCCTGACGTAAATGGTGATGTACTAGGTTAACTAGGCCTGGTAGTGTCAGCACCAAGCCCCGACCTGGGTGTCATGTTGACCATCGGGAGGGTGAGTGTCACTGTCGCTGGAGTAGATGACGGCTTTAAAGAGGTCATAACCACAGAGTGAAGTGGTGATCTGGAATGCACTAGAGAGGCTCTCTCCTTGTCCTTATCCCAGTGCTTATGTTTGTGATTCCCTGATGCCTTGTCCTGAGACTTGGATTCAGTCAACTGGGTCGGCGGTGCTGCAGCTTTCTTCTGGAGTTCCTTCTGCATACTGGCCACCTTCTGCTTCGAGAGGTACATCTCCAGGGCCCCTTATGGCATCAACCAGTCACAGAGTTGACACCCCAGCAGATTTCAATGCTTTCACATTGAGGTCTGGGCCTAGGCAATAGACAGAGATGTCATGGAAGTCACCGGTGTAAATCTTTTCTCCATACTCATAGTACCAAAATAATTTTGACGATTCCTTCAATGACATACAGGTCATCAAAAAGTCACTGTAAAAGTGATTACTCGTATATAGAGAAAAAAAATGGTGGATATTGCAGCGGCATTTCCCTCAACGTTCCAATGAGTCCGACCAACAGGAAAATAACTAAGGAGAGGAGAGGGCTGCCCATGTTGATGCATATGCTGATGCCTAGTGTGATCATGGGCGACTCCTGGCAGACTGCTTGCAAAAATTTCTGTGTGGTCCTAGCACTTGGTGGCTACAAGTTCCATAGGTGCGGCTTGATAAAAGATATCCCTGAAGAAGATCTGTTAATTAATCTGAACATCAAGACATGAGGAGGCAACTGTAGGATGCAGAGTTTCATGGGCTCTTCACTTTTGTTATGGGGCCCTGAGTAAAAAGGTTTGCACAAGGCCCCAGTTTTGTTGAGGCTGGTACTAAAATGGCAAATGATTACAACAAACAGTGAATACAGATGAACCTTGAAGGACAAATACACGTTTTAAACAAAGCAAAGCAATTTTATTTCTAGAGCACTCAGATACTAATGCTCAGGACATGTCACAGTTAAAGCATGAAAATGAATTTAAATACATTCAGCTGTAAAGTATCCCATTGTCAAGTATGTAAATATATTAACACAGTTTATGATTTGAGATACCAGCTACTTACATTCATTCAGTGGTGAAAACTTGTGGAAATAAAGCACTTTAGCCCCTTCTTAAATGCCTCCACCAAGGGGGTTTTATTATATGTTTTAATTTATTGCTGTATGTTATTATGTACGGTGCCCAGAGCCTCCGGGATTGGGCGCCTTATAAATAAAATCGCCTTGCCTTACCTAAGATAGAATGGCAACGAGTTCCACATAATTGGGTCCGCCAGTGAAAAAACACGTTCACCCAGTTGTTTCAGGCAAGATCTTGGGACAGCCAATAAGAACTTCTCAGTGGATCTAAGTGGACAGCCATGACTACAGACCAAGAGAGTTTCGGGTAGCCAGGGCCTTGTAAGTTAACAAGGCAGCTTTGAAGGTGGTAAGACACCTAGATGGTAGTCAGTGCAGACAATGTGATGCACAGGTGTAATGTGTTCTGAGTGTACCATTTGGGTAATCAACCTGCAGTGTACTTAGTAAGGAAGCATTCTTAGTAATGAAAAATAAAGAAAGGTGCAGAAAATATATATAAAATAAAAGCTTAAAGAGGAATTGACTGCGCTAGGAAAACTTTGACAAACATTCAGACTAAAGATAGTGTATATTGCAAATCTTTTCCGTATTATCTCTTCCTCTTGTTCTTTATTGTTATGGACATTTACCTGAGAACTGGGTCCTTGTCCCTCAGATTTCATCTACTCCTGCTAATCATTCCTCACTTGCAATCGTAATCCTCTCACTGTGGCATCACTGTCTGTCCCTTCCCATGGAAATGACTGTGAGGTCACAAGCAGAAGATTGTCACTTCTAGTGAGGAATGAGCAGTAACAGATGCTGTCTAAGGAGAAAACTTCTTTTTTAAAGTTTCTTTATTCTCCTGTGTAGGCTTTTGTGGATATACAGTATCCCATATTGGCTGATTGGTGCTACGTTGAGTTTTCTCTCTCTTTGCTGTTTCCAGGAGCCTATCAGGGAACCAGGAGATTGTGGCTTGCCGCCCCCCCCCCCAACAGTGGAGCTCCCATCTTGGACACAAGGAGGGGTAGGACGAGGTGCTAATCCGGTCCCTGGCTTCTCCCAGGGCAGGCTCAAGGTGGTGCCCTCAAGTGCCTTGGTGTCACTGTGTGGCTAGCACAGTAGTTTTTACTTCCTGAAGTTCCCCTCCTTTAGATGCGGACATACAGTGACATTAGCATGGGTGCATGTATTCCCACACGCACCCTGTACACGTCTGCCATCATCTTGGCCCCAGTAGACGTGGTCCTGTGCAGGTGTAATGCTCTAAGCCTCTGCTGGGAGCTACTGTTATGCCAGGCTCTACAACCCCCCCCCCCAGAGGACAGCAGTCCTGCTTATATTCAATCCTCCTTCCCCTGGCCGTCCCTCAGATGTCCTAACTTCGCTTCCAAATGTAGGTCATTAGCATCATGAGGGTAGTGCTACAGCTGCACTGGTAAGTTGGCCTGACAACTTTCTTTTTTTTTTGTTTCTTACACCTCCTTACTTGCCCACTGGTGCCCCACTTCCAGAGGACCTGCAGTAGTCCCATCTCCTTCTGCTCCAGACTCGCCCTTTGCTGTAACCAGTTGTGACAGCCAGACTGCAAACTCTGGGGCAGCTTATCTCTGCCTGGGACCCTCCTCTGGCCTAGTGCAAGAACATTTCCACACCTGCTCTCCTCTGCTGCCAGCTTGAGGAGGAACTGTAATCTAAATTGGGGATGGGGGCTACAGGGACCCTTCAGTGGTGTGCTGCAGAGGTCTTCTAGTGGGGGGGATCACGCAGGCCATCATTCAGAGCACCAGTGCAGTATTCCTGTCACTTTTTTGCATGCCCCTTCCCTGATCTTGCACACACTTGCAGCTGTCCTGGGGTGCCAGATGGTGTGTGGTCACTCATGATGTCAAGGAAACTCCACCATACCATTACCAGTAGTCGCTGTAGTAGTGGTACACACGAGCGCCCTGACCCCAGAGAGAAGTGTGTCTGTTGGCCACTCTGAACCCTCCCTGCTTGCTTCTACTCTTGGTGTCCTGGGCTTCTCGTGCAAGCCCATGTCACCAGTGTACGACAGCAATCCCCAATCCTTCAGCACCACAGAACCAGCAAAACTTCCAGTTTCAATGCAGATATTCTTAAAAAGAAAACAGGACAGTGAAATACAGAGCAACTAGGAAATACAGGATAAGATAGGAACTTTATTTATATAATGCCTTTCCAGGGCTCAAAGCGCTTTACAGTGCAAATAAGTTTAAATTACAAACCATACATAGCAGCAAATAAGAAATCTCCCTTCAAATTATAAATTAAACATATATATATATATAAACTGAACTGTGTCTAAACAGAATATTTTAAACATTTTGCCAGAGGCATCAGCTGCTCTTAAACTGTACCTAGATACGAACATTGGCAATGAAGCTTCAGTTGCTCTTTCAAGGGGAACTACACTGAACCGGCAAGTCACACTTTCATATAAAGGCTGAGTGTTAAATACTGGTCCACATTTTTTTTTGTACTGTTCAGACTTGATTGGCCTTCGAGTAGAATCAGTGGGTGCTTCTTACTAACTCAATGGTTAGTACACTAGTTTTAGAACTGAATAATGTAGTTTCAAACAACATGAAGTCTTGCTATATTATAGACATTAGCAGTTTGATCCAGCTCTAGAACTGCCCCGGAGTGAAATGGTTAAAACCATTCCAAAATAGAATTTTGGCACGAGAGCAGCTCTATCTGTGTCATTTCAAACTTGAACTGTCAGATTCTTTACTCCGCCTCAGTGAACAGTCGCTCCGGAGATTTCTCCTTCTGCTCGGTTCATTTCTCGGTTTAAAAAGTGTTTTCTCGGTTGGATTTAACCGAGAATAGTTTTATTTTAACCGCAAAACCGCTCGGTTCAAGCTCTATCTGTGGTAACCGTAAGTAAATGAAGGTTTTGTCTGTGTGGAACTTGTAAGTTATCGGTTCGGTTTTGAACCGATCAGTGGGTTTAAAACTCATTTAAAACTAAAAGTTACTATTTTAGAGTGCGGTTCCCAGTTCTTATCGGTTCTAAAAAACAGTTTATTACGTTTTTTTCCAATACCAATACACGGTTAGGAACCGATAAGGGTGTCTTGCCTGGCACTGCCGTTAAAGGGCAAGTTTTTGGTTAGGCTGGCATTATGTCTGAGAAACCCAAAAGAAAACCGGGCCACTGGGTTTCAACACTGTGATGTTTGTGGGAAGTCTTTGCCAAGGCTGACCCACACACCATGTGTTTATTGTCTGGGTTTGACCACCTCCAGTCAGACTGCCAGGTATGTAAGAATTTCCCTGCAGCCACCCTGGAAAAAAGATTGGGCAGGCTCAGGGAACGAGAGGCCAAAAAGTCCGCTGACCCGGATGGCCAGCCCGGTTCGGTGCCAACAGAACCAGAGGGAGTGCCCTCTGACCAGGGCCAGACTTCCCCGGCAAAGAAAAGCTGGTTCTGAGAACCAATTCCAGTAAAGAAAACAAGAAAATCAGCAGGTCTGGAGTCCAAAATTCCTTCTCCAACTGCTGCAGAGATAGCAAAGCCATACAAATTGTCCAGTCACTGTCTCAGGGTCCGTCCGAACCACCACTATCTGGTAAAGGTCGGTTCGTCCGGTCCCAGTGGTTCAGGATTATGATATTGAGGAATTTTGTAGAACCAGAGGAGGGGAGGAGGATTATGATCAGTATGAATGTGGCTGGGAAGGTCTGGTGTGCCCATTGAACGGACATCTCCCCAGACAGACCTTTAGAATCTCCCCTATGCTGTCTGAGCCCCATCTCATTTTATGTTTTATAAAAAGTTGCTGAAACCCTCCAGCTTCCTTTAGAAGAGGCTGTGGATGAGCAAGAGGAGCCTGATTTTGTAGAAATGATGGATATTCCAGAGTCTAGGAGACTGTCTATTCCTTTACATAAGTCTTTTAGGAAACAAACAATTAAAATTTTAAAAGCTCCTAATTCTGTGCCTCCTGTAGATAAAAGATGGACAGAAGGTATACATTGTCAGCCCTGATACAGAATTCCTTTCTCAGCAATGCAGTCATGTTGGGGTAGTTCAGGCTGCTGCCTGTGATAAAACTAATATTCCTTGGCTTCACATCCTCCTGACAAGGATTCCAGGAAGATTGATGCCATGGCAAAAAAAATAGTATATGGCAGCCTCTGGGACTCAGGCAAGCAAATTATATGGCTTATGTAGCTAGGTATCAGAAATCTAGATGGGATACTGTTATGCAATTGGCCAAGCAGGCCCATGGCCAGCTGGCTAGTGAACTAGAACAGGTGGCTGCTGATGGCATTGAAGCCTCTAAGGTTCAGTTTCATGCTGCTATGGATGTTAATGATGTTTCCTCTAGGGTCATGGCCACATCTGTAGCTTTTCGTAGGTTGGCCTGGCTCAGGTGTACTAGTTTGTCACAAGATACCCAGACTAAGGCTATGGATTTTCCTGTGGTGGGAAATCTCTGTTTGGAGAGCAGACAGAGAACTACATGAAGAAGATGGATGAATATAGGACTACTTACAAGAGTGCCCAGGCTAAGGAGCGGCAAGCCACTCCCCAAAGGCATGCCCCCCAGGGGTAGGGGTAGGCCTTTTTCACAGGCCTTTCTACCAGACTCAGGCCTCCTCTGCCTATGCTCAGAGGGGCTTCTTCAGAGGCAGGGGCAGATGAGGGGTGGGCAGACCTGCTCCCACCCCCCAGCCTAAAGCTCCTGCAAAACAGGCACCCTGATGGGGTGCCCAGGGCCGATTCTCCTGTACCAGTGGGGGGCAGGCTGGCTTACTTCAGTCAGAATTGGGCTTCTTTAACCTCAGACAAAGTGGGTTCTGGAAGTAGTAAGCCTGGGTCTGGTTCTCCTTCAAAAGTTTCCCAAGTTGAGAAGCAGACTTTTCTACCTGCAAGTGCTTCAGAGACCCTCGCTCTGGAAACAGAGGTCTCATCCTGTTAGCTCTCAGAGCAGTAGAAAGGTTCCTCCCTGCATCAGGGCAGGGGTCTGTATTCAGATACTTCCTTACCCCAAAAAGACAGGAGAGTGGCAGCCATTTTAGATCTCAGATATCTGAACAAGCATCTTTTGAAACCAAAGTTCAAAATGGTAACTCTGGCAATGATTTTACCTTCCTAAGGCCAGGGACTGGCTAGCCTCCCTGGACCTCTAGGATGCCTATTTCCATGTCCTAATCAGAAGATCCCATCGAAAGTACCTCAGATTCGAACTGCCCTCAGGTCATTACCAGTTCAGGCAATGCCCTTCCTTACCTCTGCTCCAAGGGTATTCACAAAGTGTCTAGCAGTGGCAGTGGCCCACTTAAGGAGGCAGAGGATTGCTGTTGTTCCCTATCTAGACGACTGGCTCATTGTAGGCCAGTCCCCAGAACAGGTAAAATCTCACCTGCAGGTCACCCAGCAGCTTCTCACCTCCCTGGGTTTTCTGCTAAACCTACCAAAGTCGGTTCTGGAACCAGTCCAGGTACTCACCTTTATAAGGGCAGGGTGGACACAAAGCTAGCCAGAGCCTTTCTTCCCCAGAAAGGGTAAGGAATTTAGTGGCTCTGGCCTCTTCCTTCACTCTGCAGGTCTCTCGACCAGCAAGACACTTTCTGCAGCTCCTGGGGCACATGGCTGCATCCACAGCTGTTGTGCAGGGAGCCAGATTTCAGATGAGAGACATTCAGTTTCACTTGAGAACCTTTTGGTCTCAGAGAAGAGACCCCCTTTCCAAGTTGGTCCCAGTGACTCGAACCTTGATCCTAGCTCTCCAGTGGTGGCAGGATCAGAGCAATTTAAGAGCGGGGGTCCCCTTCATTTCCCCTTCTCACGACTTGACTCTCACTACAGATGCTTCCCTTCTGGGTTGGGGAGCCCACATGGGTGACCATTCCACTCAGGGAGTTTGGTCCCCCCAGGAATCTCTGTTCCACATCAATTTGCTGGAACTCAGAGCTGTCTTTTTAGCTCTTCAAGCTTTTTCTGCATCTGTCCACGACAAGGTGATACAAGTCTGAACAGACAACACCACAACAATGTGGTACATCAACAAACAGGGGCACTCGGTCTTGGCCTTGTGCACGAGGCAATGAAGTTGTGGTCTCTGGCCTATTCCCTGAACACTTTCCTCATAGCAGTTCATCTTCCAGGAAGGACAATGTCCTAGCGGATGCCCTCAGCAGGATTTCCCAGGGCCATCACAGATGGTCCCTGGATCCTCAAGTGCTGGGGATAGTTTTTGCCAGGTGGGGCATCCCTCAGATAGATCTTTTGCAGCCCCAGACAATCACAAACTTCCTCTGTTCTGTTGCAGGCCTCCAGTGCTGGGCTCAGTTCCCCTGGATGCCTTCTTCTGGATTGGGAGGGAAGTTCCTCTATGCTTCCCCCCTTTCCTCTCCTATTCAAAGTACTAGTCAAAATCAGATCTCAGCCTTGCAGGGGTGATTCTGATTGCCCAGTTAGGGCCAGGCAGCCCTGGTACCACTCCTTCTGTCTCTGACAGTCCATCTTCCCTGTGCCTCCCAGGAATCACAATCGTTGACTTGTGCCCAGGGAAGGGTTTGGTATCGGACCTCAAATCCCTCAACCTCAAGGCCTGGCTCTTGAGGAGTTAGAGTTTGCTGATTTACACCTCTCTCAGGGTGTTCTTGAGATCCTAAAGGCTTCCAGAAAGCCTTACACTAGGGCTACTTATAGTTCTAAATGGAAAAGGTTTTCCATTTGGTGTGCTGGGAAAATATTTCCCCAGAATCTGCTGAATTGCCCATTTTGTTAGATTACATGGTACATCTTAATTCCTTGGGTCTCAGACCAGCTACCCTGAGAGTTCATTTGGCAGCTGTGTCTGTTTTGTGTCAACAGGAAAGTCATCCCTCTTTCCTCTCATCCTCGTTTTCCAAGTTTTTAAGGGATTACTCCATACTAATCCTCCTTTCGAACCGCCCTGCTTGGGACCTTAATGTTGCATTGCCCAGTTAATGCAACCCCTTTGAACCTCTCTGTCTTCTGCAGAGCTAGTACCTAACTTGGAAAACTGTTTTTCTAGTGGCTATCACTTCTGCCAGACGCATAAGTGAATTGCAAGCCTTGTCAGTGGAGACTGACTTTATTTCTTTCCACAGGGATAAGGTAGTCCTTAGGACTAATAGGAAGTTTTTGCCTAAGGTGGTTTCAGATTTCCATCTTAATCAATCTATCTCCCTTCCAGTATTTTTCACTGATCACTCCTCTTCGGGTGAGAGAAGGTTGCACAGCCTGGATGTTAAGAGAGCTCTTAGTTATTATATAGAAGCGTACCAAAGGTCACAGGTTCGAATCCCTCCAACTTTTCCTTACCTATGGTGAAGTTGGAAAGGCAAACCTGCCACTAAGAGATCAATAGCCAGGTGGATTGTCTCTTGTATCCAATTTTGTTATCAGAAAGTGGGCAGAGCCCCCGGTTTGAGGGCTCATTCTACCAGGGGTTATAGCTTCGTCTCTAGCTGCTGCCAGAGATATCCTTTATTAGAGATTTGCCAGGCTGCTACTTGGAAAACAGTACACACTTTTACCAAGCATTACTCCCTGGATGTCCAGGCCAGGAGAGATGCTCGGTTTGGCACAGCTGTTCTTCAGAGCCTATTCCCTAAGTAGGTTCTGCCCCTCCTCCATGGAGGTACTGCTGTGTATTCTGCTAATGTCTATAATATAGCAAGACTTCATGTTGTTTGAAGAAAAAATTACTCACCTTAGTAATGTTGTTTCTTCTAATGGAGTCTTGCTATATTATAGACCTCCCCCCCAACCTGCCCCTCTCAGAACCTCTACTTGGTGGGGTGCGGGCAACTTAGTGTGGGCACTACTTATGTCCTGTTAGCATTTTGTCCCCTTTGGGACTTTGGGGGTGTGTATGTGTATGCGTGTGTGTTTTATTATACTTATGTTCCATTTTCATATTATTAGAATGGTGTTAGTATTTCTGGTCCCCTGACTTGAGTCTTGGGTGTTGGGACCATCAATGGTTGTTATTATTTAGGTAGCCATTTGGCTAGTGTAGGTTACAGCTTCCACACAGACCTTAGTGAGTTTGGCTCGTAAAGATCTGACAGTTCAAGTTTGAAATGACACAGATAGAGCTGCTCTCGTGCCAAAATTCTATTTTGGAATGGTTTTAACCATTTCACTCCGGGGCAGTTCTAGAGCTGGATCAAACTGCTAATGCCTATAATATAGCAAGACTCCATTAGAAGAAACAACATTACTAAGGTGAGTAATTTTTTCTTATGTCCTCTTCAGCAGCAGAGTTCTATTTTAGAACACAGGTGCATTGTGGCAATAAAAGAAGGGCAAAGCAAGGACATAAATTATATCATACAGTTCTAAAATGCTCTTACCAGTAGTGTATGAATCGGAGACACCCAGTGAATTAACTGAATGACCTTTAAAGCTGAAACAAGAATGAAATGTGAACCAGTATTTGAAAACCACCTTCTACAGAAAATACTGGCTTGAAGATTAAATGCAGTGTTCCTTTAAGTGATGTATAAAATATTTTATTTTTTAATTTTTTTTATTTAATATTTGATTACAGTGTAGAAAACCCAAGGGCATCAAATGCCCCTTTTCATGGGTGACCTGGGCACAGTAACAAGAATACAATACAGTACAACTAACAATGAATTAATTATAACAAGAACAAGCTGAACGAGAAAGACAAAGCTATTTCAAACACTTTTTAAAAACAAAGAGAATTACAATTTAATGTATCATTAGGCAAATCATTCCACAATTTCACAATGCGAAAAGCCCAGAACCTTTGCCTTTCAGATGACTTGTAAACAGGAGGATTCAATTTTCAATGTGCAATAAGAATGAAAACCAACAGAACTATTAGAGATAAATGATACAGGTATTGGAGTAGCTAATACAATAACCTTCTAAGAAATAACAGGCTAAAATAATTCACCCTATGCTCACTAGTTTCAAGAGATTCACCCATTTCATGCTCATGAGTGATGGGTTGCTAAATACTCACTTTTGCCCCTTTTATACGCAGCCTACGTGGGAACGTTGTGGTTTCAATCTGCTCCCTCTGCTCGTTCTGTGCCCCGTACCTTTGTGTTTACACACACAGCAGTTCTACGTTGGTGTCAGTGCTCTTCTGACATTTTTACTAGTTTTCCAGCTCATGGAGAGCCCAAGACTTTGGAGCTGGGGGTGTGCATTATTATTCAGGAAGCGCCAGGAGGCTTGTGCACGCCTAGCAAATTTGAGGGTAAGCTATACACATACAGTCATTGTTAGAAGAATGCTGAACTTGTTAAAGTGTGCCTTAATGAAAATGGGGCTAGAACATATAAAAACCACATCCGAGAAGCTGAGCCATGATACAAGGCATGTGTCCATTCATATGCATATCCCAAGAATGTACTTTTTATATGTTCAAGCCCTCGGTTTTCATTATGGTACACTTTAACAAGTTCAGAATTCTTCCAACAATGACTATGTGTATAGCATACCCTCAATTCTGCAAGGCATGCACTAGCTTCTTTGGCGCTTTAGTGCCATTTCCTTACATAACCAGGCTGCTGCTATCACCAGGGGATGCCAGAGGGTCTTGTGGGTCTCTCTCCTGAAATGCTGTGAGTGCTCCTGTTTGATTACATGGCCGACCAAACTATTCTGCAATGATGTGTGGAAATGGTGCATCTAGGAAACCAGGGAATGTCGGATCAGTGAGCGCTCATGTTGGATACGGTGCAAGTTGCCTGTACACACAAAAAAGGGGAGCACTGCACTCATGACAATGGTGCAGACCATGCCATGTAAAAGGCTCTTTTGTGTCATCATAGACAATTCCCATAGCCTTTTTTTCTAGACCAGATTTTGGCTGTGTGCTCAGTTTCCAAGAAATTAGTGTTGCCCCCACTGGAACTAGAACATATCCAAAGATGCTGCGCTCATACAACCACACAAAAAAGAACCACAGAAACAGCTTTAAACAACAAATTGTTGTATTAAGCATCCACTTTTTGAGAGCCCCTAGTGCCTCGGCTTAGTGCCCCCTTGAAGGCACTAAGCCGAGGTGCTAGGGACTCTCAAAAAGTGGATGCTTAATACAACAATTTGTTGTTTAAAGCTGTTTCTGTTGTTCTTTTTTGTGTGGTTGTATGTGCGCAGCATCTTTGAAATTGTTTTGGAGTTGTGTGTGGGGTAGCCACCCCTTTGCTGTGAACCCCTCATTAGCAGAGCACGGTCTGAGTTTCCACATTTTGTCTTAATTGGAACTAGAACATTCCCTGTTGCCTAACTACAGAGCAGCATCCAGCTGACTGGCAAGGCAGATGTCTGGCCATTCCAGCTGGAGTTTTGGTGGGACCCCGGCATATGCAAAGATACAGTAGGGGAACAAAAATACCACAGAGCAAGAAGTGTCAGGAAAACTGAACCCCATCCTGACCAGGCCTAACACCCATAGTCAGTGCCATGATAAGGTGGGGGCACATGGCATATGTCAGTCTATGTAAGGAGGAGCTGACCCTGCATAAGGGAAAAGGCAAAAAAAAAAAAGTTCCTATAAAATTATTTAAAATGAACTTTTTAAAATCTTTTCTTCTGGAATTCTTTTTCCACAAAGCTTTTTCTTCCAGTCATGGCTTGGCTGCAGAGAAGCTCTTCAGCTCTGTCCCCACCTCCTCCCATCTGGTGCCCATCTCCCCTGAACCATGGAGACTGAGATATCCAACAGATTACCAACACCCCCCCCCATGGTGGGCCAGGAAGGGGAGGGCTATCCTCCCCCTACTCACTGGCTCTCATCCAGACTGCACCCGGTGGTCAGGTGGGGGTGCAGGATAGAGGCAGGCAGAGCTTCATGAATCCTGCACTAGCCAGTTTTCCATTTTCTACCCACAGCCAGGCTATGACAAAGAGGGTTTGTGTATGCATGTGGAGTGTGAATTGCCAGCCCCGTTCCACCCACTCAGCATGACACCAGCTCCCTGAGCATTGGCGCTACCACCAGGCCTCCATCCAGTGGCAGCCAAAAGCCGAGAAGGCTTATCTGCCCATCCAGGAGAGGGCAGCAGCCCAACAACCACTCACTCCCTCCCAACCCTCCCCCAACCCCAAACTAATTCCTGAACTTGGGTCACTGGTGTGGGAGAGTTAAGGTGCAATACAGCACCTCAACCCTCTGCACCACCGGGCCAGCCCTTCTTTAGGAATTCTTGGCCTGGTAATAGTGTGGCTGCAGTCAAACAGCTGACTAAGCTCAATTTTCAAGTCCCTCAAACAAAGGCAGCAAGCTATAGGTTTAAAAGAAAAATTAGAAAATCTGCTGGCCTGGTGGCACAGGGGGTTAAGGCGCTAGATGCCTTACATCATGCCACGCTGGCTACCTGGGTTCAGGAATGAGCCAGGGTCATTGGGGGCCCAGACGGGGGGAGGGAAGGAGCAGGACTGAGCAGCAGTAACAGCAGCTGTCCTCTCCTCTCCTGGGAGGATCTGTATTGCCCCCCCCCCCGTAGTTCCACTGCCTTTGGGTGGAGGTCCGATGGGCAGCATAGGTGGGTGGGGGCAGCAAGCAGTGGGAGAGTGCCGCAGATCCGCAGTCCGTGCATGCATGTGGAGGCATGCTTGTGTGACTGGGCATGGGGGAGGGCAAAGATGGGGGTAAAAGCTGGTATAAAAATATGTATATTAGAAAATAACAGGACAATATGTTTCATGGAGAGAAAAATTCTAGTTTTAAACAGTTTGAAATTAAAGTACCTCAAAGATCATAATTGGTGGATCTACCTTTGGGGGGGCAGTCGGGTGCATGGATGAGATAAGGATATTTAAGGAACAGAACTTTCTTTGTTCACGGAATTGATAATAAGAGGTAAGCAAATCATTCTCTAAATGGGGGTGTTTAATGAATTATTCCTTGCATCTTGCTAGTTTAGCATAGTGTGACAGAGACGTTGAAAAGTCTTGAAAATACATTACACAAACAAGAAATAAATTGTGAAACCACTGTTTCTCTAGTGGGCAACTTGTATGCTGAAATAGAACAAGTATCTGACCCTCAAATAAAGCCTGCCTTGTATGCTGAAATAGAGCAAGTATCTCAGCCTAAAAATAAGCCTGCCGCACAATGTTAGGCTACCAATGTTGTTTGCCTGGTAATGAATTCTGTATACAATACAGAAATGATGTGTAAGGTCCCTTGTCATGGCATGTTATGGCACTTCAGTGACACACAGCCTTACAGTATCTCAGCTGAACTCAGTGGAGCTTATTTCAATGCAGTGCCATTCAGCATGCCACAGGTGGGAACTTGGCCATCGTTGTTACTGTATGGCTGCCAGTGTTTAGCTTTCACAATATTTATTTCTTATTGTTGCTCTGAACAACTTGACCTCTGAACTTGGAGACTCTGTAATACATTTTGTGTCAAATATGCTCTCAAATTTTTCCAAAAATGTGGAATCTAACTGTAATCGGAATTTATTTGCCCACAACAATACTGTTCCAGGTTGACAGAAATATTCCATTGTCATCAGTAACTCATCCAAAAAGTCATGTATGTAAACTACATCTGCTGCTAAAATGTAATCAAATTGGTATTCAGATTTTGGAAAGTTCTTTTTCAGGTTCTGGCCCCACACCAGCTCTCTAACATCAGGTGGATGCCTGCTTCTTCCCCTTGTGTTTCTCGCAACATTGAATTTCAGATTCCCCAATACATCAGATAGGTCTGTAGCAATAACATGAGCACCTAAAGAAAAAAGTTGGTTACAACATCCATATATGAATATATGCTATATATTCTATAACCCCACAGGCCAAATATGACTTTTTTTTTTTTTTTTACAGTGTCACAGACAGATAAGCCCTTTACATTGGCAAATGGTGCACTGTCAGAGAAGGGTTGAGTTAGAAGTGGTGTTCCACAGGATTCAGTGCTGGGACCAATACTTTTCAATGTATTCATCGGCGACATAGCTGACGACCTAAACGGGAAGGTGTGCCTATTTGCAGATGACACAAAGCTCTGCAATAGAGTGGGCACAGCTGAAGGGACTCTTAAGGATGGAGTCAGACCTTAGGAATCTGGAAGAGTGGTCAGGAAAGTTGCAGTGGAAGTTCAACACCAAAAAGTATAAGGTTATGCACCTAGGAAGGTGCAACCCAGGGAGAAAATACTTTCTAAATGGGGAACAGTTGGCAGCAACAAAACATGAGCATGATCTTGGACTTTTCATCACAGATGACTTGAAGGTAGGCAGGCAATGTAAAAAGGCAGCACAAAAGTCCAGCGGCATCTTGGGTTGCATAGGGAGGGGCATAACCAGCAGAAAAAGGGATATGATTATGGCACTGTACAGGTCCCTGCTGAGCCCACACATGGAGTACTGTGTTCAGTTCTGGAGGCCTCACCTTAAGAAGGATATATATAGACTAGTGACTATACCGAGAAGGGCAACAAAAATGTGCATGGTCTGCATCACAAACCATACTAGGCAAGGCTAACACAGCTCAACATGTATTCCATGGAATGAGGAAGGGATGGGGGGGGGCATGAAGAGACTTTTAAGTGCATGAAGGGTATCAACAAGGTACAGGCACACGGTCTCCTTCAGGTAAACAATTGTACCCGGACCAGAGGTTATGACATGCGCCCAAACGGAGGTAGATTCAGAAGCAATGCAAAGAAGTTCTGCTTTACAAAAAGGGTGGTGGGGCCTTGGAATGTTTTCCTCCCAGAGGTGCTGGAGTCAGAAGTGGTCAGATAGTTCATGCTGGTGTGGGGCAGACAGTGTGGTAATCTTAAGATAGTGTCCTAATTGGAGGGGGGTAGTATACATGGGCAGACTAGATGGTCCACATGGACCCCATCTGCTGATACATTCAATGTTTCTATGTTACACTACATGAAGGGAGTTACCTAAATTATCTGTTTTGCCATTGCTGGACACTGCCAGCTGGTCTCAAATGCCAACATCCATCTTTACTGTGAACAAAATGTGGTCAGAATGGGTCAGATACTGTAAATGACTGATTCAGTTTCAGTATGGAGTAGCCATGTTTAAATGGTGCAGAAGATCCAGCAGTGATAATAATAGGTAAGTAAGTGCAAGTGCTCATCAATGGGGCTAGTTACTGTACTGGAACTTGACTGAACCTGAACCTGATCCAGATGCAAAAGAATGGACATTATTCCCAGCATCTGCACACCACTTAACAGCAACACATATGTGTTTTTACAATGGTGTGCCACACTGGGGGCCCAGTGAGGCCTTCATGCCAGTCATATACCTTCCCCAGCTGGCCTTGCATGCCCAAACTGATCAAAGTCATTTTGTAGAGATCCATGGGCAGCCAGATTGTACGTTTCCTGTGATGCAGCCACAACCTGTGCCATTGTGGATGCCACTGATGCATGGCTGCTGGCAATGAGGGGGGGACCCTGATATGTATAATGCTGCCCATGGCTAGCTCTCCACTTTCCAGTGATACGCAGGGGCATAGGACAAGGGTTGATCCTAATTATTATTTTTTTTTTTAAATTAACTGAGATTACTGGCCCATCACTGCAACAGTAGTGCTACCACCTGTGGGTCTGGAAACCCAGCTTCAGGAAGGAGCCAGGGTCGCTGAGGGCTGGTCAGGGGTAAAAGGATAGAACACCCCAAAGGACACTCTTCTCCAGGGAGGGGGGGGCTGCCTGATGCCACTGAGTGAGTGCCACCTGGGTGGTCACAGGTGGAGCTGCAGTCTGTGCACCTGGGGTGGGGGGATGCCGGATACAGCTGCATGTCAGTCTTTGCCCCCCACCCCCCTACTTTTAGATACTAACTTCGAGTCAGAGTTTGTTCATGGGGGGGGGACACAGAAACAGCAATATTTCTCCTTGAAGTACATTACAGTAACATCATTGAAATTGTCACTATAATGGACTTCGTTGTGAAACCTTTGATTTGCAGTTGGTATACCACTGTCTGACACCAGTGGGTGAGTGCCACCTGAATGGCCACAGGTGAAGCTGCAGTCTGTACACCTAGGTGAGGGGGAATGCCAGATACAGCTGCATGTCAAGCATGCGCACTCTCACTGCCGGCGTCTCAGGGTAAAGGGACAGAACAAAAGCAGAAAATACCAGAGGAGCAGAGTGAGTCTGGAACTCTGCTGGCCCCATACTGCTGATCTTGGCAACCTCCTGAATCAGACTGTGACATCTGAGGGGCTTGGGGTACCCATTCAGCCCTGTCATGGGTGCTCTGGGGTAAACCATAAGGAACTGAGGCAGCGGTAAGCCAAGGAGAAGGTAAGTGATGGAACTGTGGGGTGGGGGGGAGAGCAGAGAAAGGATGGCATGCCAAAGATGCAGGGGATGTAAATAGAAAAAATAAATAAACTGATCCTTTTTCTAAGGGAATGTGGCAGTCCTGGATACAGGCTGTCATATCTCATACTCCTGTTCTTCTGCAAATCAAAGAATTCACTTTGTTGATGGACTGAACTTCCAGTTGGAAACCCAATGCCTAGAAACTTAAACTTTGACAGCAGACAAGGACCTCTTGGCCCATCCAGTCTGCCCATTTCCCTACCTCCTGGATAAGCTGCAGATCCTACCTAGTTAACCAACAGCCTACTTCCTCCTACCCCCTACAAGAATTGCCTTATATCTGTCCCATGCATTATTGAATTCCCCCGCTGATTTTGACCCCACAACCTCCTCAGGAAGGCCGTTCCATGTGTCCACCACCCTCTCTGTGAAAAAACACTTCCTCACGTTTCTCCTAAGCCGTCCTCCTCTCTTTCTCCAAATTGTGCCCCCTTGTTCTTGCACATCTCTTTCTGAAAGATGCTACTCCCTCGGAATTTGCTGATTCCTTTGAGGTACTTGAAAGTTTCTACCATGTCTCCCCCTCTCCCTCCTTTCCTCGAGGGTACACATATTAAGCTCCTTTAGTCTCTCTCTCTCTCTTCATATGGCTTCTGGTGCAGACCCTGCACCATTTTAGTTGCCCTCCTCTGGACTGCCTAGCACCATTCTATCCCACCTGCCACCTTCTTTATGGAGCTCCAAATGGACATAGGGGCCGGGCAGGTCCTGTGAATGCAACCAGTTTGCAAAGTGTGCAGAGCAGCACCATGGTTTGGAGCTCTAAAAGCCAACAACTTACAAAGTGTGCATATGCTACTACCCTAGATAGTTAGGGCCATACACAGATACACAGAAAGGGACGGCAGATAAGGATCGTAAGGCCCACCTAGTCTGCCCCTTTTCCCTACCTAATGCATTACCACAGACCCTAGCTGATCTGCAGCTTACCCTCTCTTCCCTATTGCTAGAGTACTCTTATCTCTGTCATATGCATTCTTGAATCCCCCTACTGTTTTTGGCCCCCACCTCCATAAGGAGGCTCTTCCAAGCATCCACTACGCTTTCTGTGAAAAAGTACTTCCTCACATTGCCCCTGAGCCTAACCCCCCAGCCTCATATCATGCCCTCTTGTTCTTGTGCACCTTCTTTTCTGAAAGATACTACCCTCCTGTACCTTGTTTATCCCCCTGATCTACTTGAATGTCTCTATTATACCCCCCCTCTCTCCTCTCCTCTCCTCCAGGGAATACATTTTGAGATCATCTAGTCTTTCCTCATATGACTGTTGATGCGGTCCTTGCACCTCTTTGTTGCCCTTCTCTGGGCTGTCTCTATTTTGTCTATGTCCTTCCAGAGATGTGGCCTCCAGAATTGGACACAGCACTCCAGATGGTCTCACTAATGATCTGTACAGTGGCATAACCACCTCCTTTTTTCTGCTGGTGATACCTCTCCCTATGCAACCTAGCATCCCACTGGCTCTCAGTACAGCTTTTTCACATTGTTTGGTTACCTTTCGGTCATCGGATATGAGTGTCCCTTGGTCCCTTGCTTGTCTGGTGGCCATTAGTACCTCTCCCCCCCATCTTGTACTCCTCCCTTGGATTTCTGTACATCAAGTGCATGATTTTACACTTCTTTGCACTGAAACTTAGCTGCCAAACTCTTGACCACTCCTCAAGCATGTTTAGGTCCTTTCTCATTTTTTCTACCCCCAGAGTGTCGACCCTGTTGCAGATCTTGGTGTCATCTGTAAAGAGGCATACCTTCCCCTCAAGCCCCTGTGCAATGTTGCTTATTAAGACATTAAAAAGGACTGGGTCCAGCACAGATTCCTATGGCAACCCACTGGTTACCCCTCTCTCTTCGCATTGAATGCCATTTACCACCACCCTCCGTGTCACTCGACTAGTTTCTGATCCAGTTTATCACCTCTGGGCCCCCTCCAAGGCTGCCCAACTTATTTATCAACCTCCTATGTGGGATGGTGTCAAAGGCCTTGCTGAAAACTAGGTTGGCCTCATCCACTGCTCCTCCCCTATCTACCTCCCTGGTTACCCAGTCAAAGAAATGTATCAGATTTGTTTGACAAGACCTTCCCTTTGTGAGTCCATGCTGCCTTGGATCCTGTGCTCTGCTGGCTTCAAGAAATATCACAATTCTTTCCTTTAGCAGTGACTCCATTAATTTCCCCACCACTGAGGTCAGGCTAACTGGCCTGTAGTTGCTAGCCTCCTCCTGCTCCCACTTTTGTGGAGAGGACTATATTGCCCTCCTCCAGTTCCCTGAAGCACCCGTCTCTATTGATTTGTTGAATAGGGCTGTTAATGGTGCTGCCAGCACCTCTCACGTTATTTTAATATTCTGGGATGTATCCCATCTGGCCCCATAGCCTTGTCCCCTTTCAGATTCTTGAGTTCCTTTAGGACTCTTTCTTTCTTAAACAAGCTGGTGTCCACCTCTCTCCCACTGGTGTTCCTATCCCCCAATAGTGGTCCTTCTCTTTCCCCCCCTTCTGTGAATACTGAACAAAAATATTTGTTCATGATTGTTGCTTTTTCTAGGTCCCCCTTCGCACACCCCTCTTCCTCCTTTTTTAACCTCACAATCCCATCCCTGGTCTTCTTTCTATCATTAATGTATCTGAAAAATGTCTCATCTCCTTTCTTAATTGCCTGGGCTGTTTTTTCCTCCATTTGTGCCATTGCGCTCCTGACTGCTTTCCCCGCCTCCCTCTGCTTTTCCAGATACAGCTCCCTGTCTTCCCCACTCTGTGTTTCTGTGTACCTCCTGAAAGCTAGTATTTTTTTTCTTACCTTCCCAGACACGTCCTTTGAGAACCATAATGTTTTTTTCTTTCTCTTTGCTTTGCTTAGTTGCTTAACACAAAGGCTTGTTGCCTCTGCTATGGCTCCCTTAAGGTTAGCTCATTGTTTCTCTAAATACTCCCCATCTCCTTTCCCTGCCAGGGCTTTCTTGAGACATTCCCCCAATTTTGCAAAGTCAACCTGTCTGTAATCCAGGACTCTTGCTTTCATGTGGTTTGACTCCTCCACTGTTCTCAAATTGAACCCATACCGTACAATCATCACTGGACCCCAGGTAGCTACCCACCGTTGCATCAGATACTCTGTCCCCATTAGTGAGTACCAGGTCCAATAGTGCTCCTTCTCTGGTGGGTTCTGCCACAAGCTGCTTGAGGCACACTCCCTACAGGGCAGCCAGGATGCCTCTGCTCCTGGCTGTGGTTGCAGTCTGGGTGCTCCAATTCACATCAGGCAAACTGAAGTCCCTCACCAGCAGCACTTCACCTTTGGCTGTCATTTTGTGGATGGTTTCCACTAGTATGCCATCCATCTAGCTGGGCTGCCGTCCATGAGCTTTGGTCTTTGGCTCGGATTATCTTTTTATTTTATTTAATTTTACTGTTTTTCATCGTCTTTTATTAAATTATATTGTTTATCTCGCTTATTATTTATCAATGTTGTTTTAGCGTTACTCCTAAGTCATAATATCGCTCGTTGTCGTAGTCGTTAGTAGTTGTTTATCATTACGACTATTAGTGCCTGTTATTTAAAAACTGAGACGCTCTTGGAGAGACTGACCTGTGTGGAGTTCCCTGGTTTATTGGTCTGTGGCTTATCGTGGACTGCTCGCTGTGAGCAGGGTATCGGGTGTTGATTTTGGCCTGGGTCTTTGGAGGAAGTCGGTGGCTTGCAGCCTGAAGGCTTAGTGGCTGCTTTTCTCTCTGTTGGAACCCAGCGATTGAGTTGTAGTTTCAACTCGGGGATACAATTTTCGCCGGACTATAGGAGAAGAGGCTACTGGCTCTCAGTGTGTGTGGAACCATTGGAATAAGGAAGTGGATGGTGGAATAATGGCAGCGAAGACTGGTGATAACTCTGTCTATACAATTTGGAGGTTTTGGTTCCCCGGTCCAGACGAGGGGACTGGTTTCCCTGCTTTCGGAGGGTGGTGGGGTTTACTTTTGCTCCTAGGTGAGGCAGGGTACTATCGGAGGTGGTCCTGCCCACCCTGCGTCGTAGGGTCGGGTGGAGCTGGAACCTATAGAGGAGTTGTTTGTGGTGTCTGCTCGTTCGCTGCCTCCAGGATCTTGGCTATTGGGAATTTGAATATTTGGACTGTAGTTGGAACTGTGTGGATTGACGTGGACTGTTGAATTTGGTGAAGTATTCCTGAATTCCTTTCGTTGTAGCCACTGTGTGTTAATTACTGGGAGACCACTAGGAAACTTAAACTTAACTGAGTTCATCTATAACTATGTCAGTCTCGTGAAAGGAGACTGATAAATGTTTGAGCCACACTGAGTGGTGAGAGCACAGAAGTGTGGACATATAAAAGACCTTGAACTTTGTTTTTTTTTTGTTTATTTTTGGGCATATGAGGGTATTGATTTAGGATTAAGGGGTTTTAAAAGTGACGGGCCAATCTCTATGGTTTTATAGGTGGTAAGCTCCTCTCCCCGCAGTGGTGAGAGTACTGTGGGTGGGATAGAAAGATAAAGCATTCTGATAATCTGTCAGCACTCATTTTTTTTTTTCTTAGAGTATAATTTTGTTAATAGATTTTGTATTTGTATTATGATTTTTTAGTGTTGTAACTTTAGTTTTATTTGAATTTTGCTTTATATAAGTTGGAGTAGGGCTTATTATTGTTGACTGCAGTGTTAATTATGTGCTGGAACGATAACAGGATGGTCGGGTATTATTCCCCCTCTATGCTCAGGGACCTCCGTCCTTTCTCCTGTCCCCCTTTGTCACCGGGAGTCTATAGAAAGTGTAGGGCTCTGGGGATTGTGAGAGGGAGAAGGAGGGTTGGGGCTGGCTTGGGGGGGGAATGGAAAAAAGCGGGCGGATAGGGATAGTGGGGTCAAGGAGACACCCTGAGGCGAAATGGGCACAGGAGAGGGGACCTCCCTGTCTTGTGTCCATACCCAAGGGTTCTGATCAGGATCAGTAGGTAAGGCGGTCATCTTTGGAGGTTCATCCTACTCGGGCGGTGTTGTGCAACGCCATGTCTATTAAAAACAAGACGGCTGTTATAGCCGATCTTGTTGGGTCATCTGACCTGGCGTGCATCATCTAGACTTGGCTGGATGAAAATGCTGGGCCAGTTTTAGCCGCAGCAGTTCCAGCTGGGTACTTGGTGATACACCGCCCGAGGCAGGATCGTAGGGGCAGGGGCGTTGCCATATGTTTTAAGTCAGAACTGGGCCTGGTGGAGGTACCGGTGGGAGTCACCAGATGCTTTGAGTGTATCCTGGGTGAGGGTGTGGGGTGCAGGATACTTCTCGTATACTGTCCACCAGGTGACGAGAATGTTTTCCTGCAGGAAGTCGCAGACTTCATTGTCGACCTGACGTTGGGGTCCCTCAGATAGTTGGTTCTGGGGGACTTCAATGCTTGGGTCGACGATGAATTCTCTCGATTTGGTCAAGACTTCCTCCAGTTGATGATATCACTGGGCTTCACACAGCTTGTTTCCTCCTCGACCCTTATTGGTGGACACTCATTGGATCTGGTGTTCCTTCTGGGGATGGGGATATCTGACTTGGTGGTGGAACCGGTCGGATAGTCCGACCATCACTCCATTAGGTTCAGTTTTGAGGCCACCCCTATTAGGTCAGCCCCTTTGGAGATGGTCCGATAACACCCTTTAAGGGGTGTATCCCCAGATGACCTGATGGCGGTATTGGACCTATCGGGCCTACCGATAGATTGCTTAGATCCAGGTGACCTAGTACATGCTTATAATGAGGCAGTGACAGGGGCCCTGGATTCTATTGCACCAGTTCGTGTTCATCCTCTCACTCCTCGCCCCAGGTCTCCTTGGTTTGATGAGACCGTGAGGGAGTTGAGGAGGGTTGGACGAAGGCTGGAGAGGCGTTGGTGGAAGTCCGGTCTGGATGATGACAGGCTTAGTTTGATGGACCATTATGTGGCCTATCAATCCGCAATCTCTCGTTAAGAAGGCAGAATTCCTGTCCAGAGAGATAGCGGCTGTACAGAATAGACCAGCTCAGCTCTTTCAGACTGTGGACAGACTGTGCAATCCAGTCTGTCTTCAGCCCAGAAGAGCCTTGTCTCAAGAACGGTGTGATGAGTTTGCTCTCTTCTTTGCAGATAAGGTTGCCAAAATCAGATCGGATATCCGTTCTTCCCTCTCCAATGGGAGCGATGGTGGTCAGCAGGAGATGTTGAACACTCAGTTTATATGGTCTGACTTCAGCCTTCCCACAATCGATGATATTGTGATGATCATTCGAGCGCTGCGACTGACCAACTGTGATTTGGACCCTGGCCCCATACGCCTTTTAGTGGGCTGTGTGGATAAAATCGGCCTAGTCCTGGCTTTGATAGTCTGGAAGTCTTTGGAGAGGGGGATCTTTCCAATCCCTTAAAGAGGCTATAGTTAAGCCTCTATTAAAGAAGCCCTCCTTAGACCCAGATTGTCTAGCAAATTACAGACCAGTCTCTAACTTACCCTTTGTGGGTAAAGTTATTGAGAAGGTGGTCGTGGTGCAGTTGGAGGATCATCTGACCAACAACAATATCTACGATTCTCTCCAGTCTGGATTTAGGAAAAGGCATAGTACCGAGACAGCACTTGTTCGGGTACTAAATCACCTCCTAATAGCGAGAGATCGTAGGACCCGTTCCATCTTGGTACTTCTTGATCTCTCTGCAGCATTTGACACTGTCGACCATGTGTGCTGTTAGAGCATTTGCGGTCCATCTGTGGACTATCTGACATGGTCCTCAGGTGGTTTCGATCTTACCTCGAGGGTAGGACTCAGAGAGTGGTGTCAGGAATTTTTTCCTCGGCATCAGTCTCCCTATCCTGCGGGGTACCGCAGGGTTCTATCTTAGCGCCTATGTTGTTTGCAGTGTATATGCTGCCGTTGGGAGTGATTATTAGAGGATACAGTCTGGGTTTTCATTGCTATGCAGATGATACCCAGCTGTATATGTCTTTTGTGCCCAGCCAGGATGCTGCCTTGTCTGTATTTAATAACTGCCTTGCCGAAATCCAAGACTGGATGAATGGGAGTTGGCTGAGGTTAAACCCGGAGAAAACTGAGGTGTTGGTTGTGGACAAAGGCCGCTGCGAGGCGGGTCTGCCGGATGGATCACCCTCAGGCTTACGGCTTGGGGGTATTCAGCTGACGACCTCAGATCGGGAGCGGAATCTTGGTGTAATAATAGATGACCGCCTGACATTTAAATCTCAGGTGTCAGCGGTGGTCAAAACTTCCTTTTTCCACCTGAGGAATATTGCCAGGGTGAAGCACCTGGTTCCTCCAGAGGACCTTCCAACGTTGATCCACGCCTTCGTTACCTCCCGCCTTGACTACTGTAACTCCCTGTACCTAGGACTATCGGGGGTTGAACTTCGCCGCCTGCAGCTAGTGTAGAATGCAGCAGCCAGGTTGTTGACTGGATCTTCTAGATCCAGCCATATAATGCCTGTGCTTTGCGGACTGCACTGGCTGCCAGTGCTTTGGCGAATCACCTTCAAGGTCGGTTTGCTGACCTATAAAGCCCTTCATGATCTGGGACCTACCTACTTGAAAGAGCTCCTTTGCCCCTACTGTCCCTCCTGCCCCCTCTGATCCACTGATGAGGGATTGCTAGAGATTCCCAGGGTTCGTTTGAAAACTTCAGGTGCTAGATTGTTTAGTTTTATGGCACCGACCCTGTGGAATTCTCTACCTTGTCAGGTGCGAAATTGCCTGACCGTCCTTAGTTTTAAAGGAGCTCTGAAGACCCACCTTTTTAGTATAGCTTTTAATGATTTATATTAGTTTTAATTTTATTGTATTTATTGTTTTATGAAACTGTACAGGCGCTTTGGTTTTAAGAAAAGCGCCGTTTAAAAATAAAGTTTGAATTGAATTGAATCTCCTACCCTTGTGCTGGAGGTCTGTAGATCACACCTGTGTGAATGGCAGTCCCATTTCCTGTCTCCAGGGTGACGCACAGTGCTTCTGCTCCCTCCTGCATTCCCTGAACTTCAGCTGCTTTAATTCCATCCCTGACATAGATAGCTACCCCGCCACCCTTTTTTCCCACCCTGTCTTTTCTAAATAGAGTGTAACCTGGTATGGCTGTATCTCATTCATGGTTCCCTGTGTACCATGTCTTTGTAAAAGCAGCAATGTCCAGGTCTGCCTCTGCCATCAAAGCTACTAGGTCTGGGATTTTATTTCGCAGGTTGTAGGCATTCATGCGTATGGCCTTCCAAGTTATGCAACCTGCCCTTCTAATAGCTCCCCTCCTGTCCCCATATCTTCCCTTCCTTTCTCTCCTGTTTTTATGCCCATTTTTCCTTATCTCTGCCATTCTACCTCTCTCAGTTTTCGGTTTTAGTGTCAGTTTTCCAACTCTAGGGTACTCCCTTCTGACTGCTTCATCTTGTGGGGAGGAGACAATTAGCTTCTTCCTGCCTACTATCGCCTCCCCTCTTTGGCTAGTTTAAAGGCTTGCTAATGAAGCATTTAAACCTCTCACTAAGGATCTCGGTTCCCCAGATAGATGCAGCCCATCTGACTTGTATAGGCATGCACCCCTCCAGGTGGGACCCCAGTCCCCAATGAAGCCGAAGCCCTCTGCTCTGCATTAGTCCTTCAACCATGCATTGAATCTCATGGTGCAGAGTGCCCTGCTTTCCCCCTTGTCATTGACCAGTAGCACCTCTGAAATGGCTACAGTGTGTGCCATCTATCTAAGATGACTCCGCAGCTCCCTGAAGTCCTCCTGCACTACCCTAACCTCATCACCAGCCAGATCAATTGTCCCCAGGTGGACAATGATGTCTAGCTCTTCCTCCTGTCCTGCTGCCCCAGTGATCATCTGGATGTGCTTTCCATCCCTCCAAGCCATGTACCAGGTAGGCACTTAACCCCTCTTTCCCCACTTCATCTGCCCTCTAGTCTACCCCTAACAATAGAATTCCCCACCAGGAGTTGCTTCCTCCTCCTCTGGGGTCCTCTGCCTCTCTCCCTGCGGTCTCCACCATGGAAGACACCCGCTTCCTCCTTGTTCTCCACTGTGGGTGCCTCCATGGGACAGTCCCACCCTGCCAGCGCAGTATAGATGTTGTGGAGTTTAACTGTAGGAGGCATGTGCCTCTGCCCCACCACTCTCACCCTTCCCGAACCCACCATAGTCCAGCCACTCCTCTACCCAGGCAACCTCTGAGGCATTGGGGTGGATTCGGTAGTCCCTGGAAGAAGGATGAAGTCCCATGAATTCTGGCCAACTTTGAGTGGAGATGAGCAACTTCCTCCCTCAGCCCAGAGAGGTACCTGCAGATGGTACAGCACCGCATCCTCCAGAATGTCTCCTGGAAGACTGCCGCTTCACAGCCACTGCACTGCACTGCACCATTCCTATCATGTCTTACTTCTGGCTACTCTCCTGTTGCTTCTTATGCTTACTATCTCCTCCATCTGTTTATTTTATTGATGTATTTATTTTTCTGCCTACTTTCCTACTGCCTTTGTGCCCTTACAGCTCCCGCCCTTCCTGCTCTGGCACAGGAACTTCCTGTATTCCTCGATAGTCTCCTTCCGTGCTCAGAGTCAGCTAAAACAGGAATTAAATGATTTGCAAAACAGATGTTTAGTAGGAAGTTAAGAAATATGATTCGTATTATACTAACCAAGTAGGCTGGCCACGATGGATGCTAAGCCGGTTCCAGCTCCAAGTTCCAACACTCTTTTGTCTCTCAGTTTGAGCTCCTGTTGGTTATTTTCCATGTAATCACACAAAGCCAAAGCCTGTGAAACCATTCAAAAACAATATGTGTACCTTGCATGTTTTGTTTGTTTCAGTAAATTAAAAAAAAAACAACTTTTAAATGGACACATAATTAGTTTAGTGTAGCTCATTTTCTGTTCTGCATGTAGCATTCCCAAGCTTGTAGGGGAACACAAGTTATTACAGTACTTCTGCATATCTAAACTATAATATAAATATATGTGCAGTGTCCTGAAAATTCTACTTCAAAAGCACACACAGATCGAGGAAGTGGTTATTTTGGTAAGAAGATCACTTTAAAAGCCCAGGAAGTTCACTTTATAGACTGCTGTTTCATAAAAAATCTTTGACACTTTGGAATGGTTAGTCAGAAGGAAACTACAATATAGTGTTAACAATAGTGTTTTTAAATGTGCACCATTTATGATGTGTCTGTGTGTGTGTGTGCGTGCACGCGCGTATGTGTGTGTGTATGACAGGGTGGGAAGAAAAGGAGGGGGAGTGGTGCTTTATGTGAGGTAAAGCAGAAATGCAACAGAAATACAGGGAACTTGGGGGAGGGAGGAGAGGTGCTTTGGGTCACACTCGAGTCAGTAAACGGAATCACTATTTGTCAAGGGTGATCTACAGTATAGCCCTCCAGTACAGGTAGAGGACTTAGATAAGGAAATGTTAGAAGAAACTGGCAGGATGGCTGAAGAGGGGGAGGTGCTGCTGGTGGTGGACTTCAATCTACTGGATGTAGATTGGAGCCTCCCTGTGGCAGTTTCATCTAGAAGCAGGGACATCTTGGACTCCCTGCAGGGGGCGTTCCTCAAGCAACTAGTCAGTGCATCAGAAGGCCGGCCGGAGGAGAAGGACTGAGTGACCTAGGGACTGCTTTCCTTTTCTGAGGGGAAGGAGGTATTGTGTCTGGCATGTCATGGACCCCTGGTAAAGGCTGGGGGGATCCATTGTGTCGGCCCCATTACTTCCGAGGTGCAGGTCGGACATGGGCCACATTGCACGTCCCCACCCACAGATACAGACACACACAAAATCCCAGCCCTGAGCATGAAGCCCCACTCCGCTGCCACCCCCACTGCCAACAGTGTCCGCCAGGCAGGATCCTGCTCCCATGGCCCCACCCTGGGGAGTAAACCAGGGCATGTTACCATGGCTCATGGGGAGGGGGTGCCTGCCTGGTGGCCATGCCCAGGGGGGTAAGCTTGGGCTTGGGGGGGCGTCAAGTGGGTGGGGGACAAAACTGGAACCGGACAAAAAAAAAAACTAGTCAGTGAACCCACTCATGACGTGGCAATACTGGATCTGGTGCTTACTAACAGGGACAGTATTGCAGACGTAAAGGTGGGAAGTTATCTGAGAACCAGTGATCATCGTACAGTGTGGTTTAACATAAGAACTACTGCAGAATCCAACCACACAATGGCGAGAGTCCTGGACTTCAGAAGGGCTGATTTTTATGAAGATTTGCAAATGCCGCAGGACTGACCTGGCAGCGGAAGAGGACTGGGGCAGGGGAGGAAAAGTGGGCAAAACTAAAAGAGGGCATAGTAAAGGCAATAAACCGCTGTGTCAAAGGTAAGCAAAAGTAAAAGAAAGAGTAGACCACTATGGTTCTCAAAAGAGGTAGCAGAAAAAGTAAAGGTAAAAAAAGCAGCATTCAGAAAGTACAAGGAGACCCGCAGAGAGGGAGCAGTGCAAAGGCACAAACTGAGGAAAAAATATCTTGGGAGTTTCAAAAGGGGACAAGACATTTTTTTAGGTATGTTAGCGAGAAAAGGAAGATGGGGGGATTGTCAGGTTAAAGAAGGAGGGTGGGGACTGTACGGAGGGGGATCAAGAAAAGGCAAACATTTTGAACAAATACTTCTGCTCAGTATTCACAGTAGAAGGAGAAGATGAAGGACCAAAAAAAGGCATGGTTTCACAGGAATAAGGTCATGTCAAACAAATTTGATAGCTTTCTTTGATTTAGTGACCAAGCAGTTGGATCAGGGAGGAGCAGTGGAAATGGCATACCTAGATTTCAGCAAGGTGTTCGACACTGTTCCACATAGGAGACTGGTAAGCAAGTAGGGGAACTTGGGGGTGGGAAATAAGGTGGTAACCTGGGTAAGAAACTGGTTAATGGATAGTACACAGAGGGTAGTAGTAAACGGAATTCGCTTACAAGAAGGAAGGGTGACAAGCTGGGTACCTCAGGGATCAGTGCTGGGTCTGGTCTTCATCAATGTCTTTATAAGTGACACTGTGGAGGAACTGGAGGGAAAGGTTTGCCTCTTTGCGGATGACATCAAGATCTGCAACAGAGTGGATACTCTGGGAGTGTGTGTATGGAAAGGATGGGTAGGGGTCTGAAAAGACTGGAGGAGTGGTCAAAGGTATGACAGCTGAGTTTTATATGTAAAAATTAGCAAAACGAATTATGCACTTAGGCCACAGAAATACGGGATCAGATTACGAAATGGGCAGAGTAATACCAACAAAGACCAAGCAGGAAAGAGACTGAGGGGCAATCATTTCAGACAACCCAAAAGTGGCCGGGCAGTGTGACAATGCAGTTGGAAGGGCTAATGGGATTCTGGGGTGCATAGGAAGGGGTATCACCAGCAGGAAAAGGGAAGTGTTGTTGCTCCTGTATAGATCACTGGTAAGATCTCACCTTGAGTCTTGTATGCAGTTCTGGAGGCCACATCTCAAGAAGGATATAGGCAGAGTGGAGGCAGTCCAGAGGAGGGCTACCAAAATGGTGCAAAATCTGCATCACAAGCCCTATGAGGAAAGGCTGAAGGAGTTAAATATGTACACCGTGGAAGAAGGGGGGGGGATATGATAGAGGCCTTTAAATACCTCACGGAGGTAAATAACATACAGGAAGGAGGCATTTTTCAGAGAAGAAGGTGCTCTAGAACAAGGGGGCATGCTATGTAATTGGAGGGGGGGTGAATTCAGGAAGGATGTGAGGAAGTACTTCTTCACAGAAAGGGTGGCCGATGCCTAGAACAGACTTCTAATGGAGGCAGTGGAAGTGAAAACAGTGGTGGGGTTCAGAAATGCCTGGGACAGGCACAAGGGTATCATAGGGGTCCCTGTAAACATCTGTCACTTCTCTTCCTCCCCCCACCTTAACTCCATGTGCTTGCCCACTTCTCTCCTACCTGCTCATGTGTCTAGGCCCCATTACACCCCACACCTGGGGCTGCCTTAGCTGCGCATCTTATGAACATATAACTGTTGCTTAATCTTTCCTAATATACTTACTGTATGGTATTTAAACTATGCCTGTTTCAAGTCTGTATCATCTGTTCGCTCATGCTACTCTTGTCTCGGTATCGGCCCTCATGTGCCTAGTATGTACTATGTATTATGAATTCTATATCTTACGTTGTATTTGCCTACCTGTCAAATGCTTATGGTGTACCCCTTCCCACAGGACGTATCTGGAATCGAGCAGTAGCCTGCTCAGTATGCCTTCCTGGTTAAACGCTTAAATAAATAAAAAAGAGTAAGGAAGAGAGGGGAAGAGATAGCGCTGTAGATCAAGTTGGGTCTGCAGCAAATAATGAAGCTCTAAATAAGCAGATTAGATGGACCTGGTGGTCCTTTCTGCTGACAACTTCTATGCTTCTAAAAAAAAAATGGTCTGATTAGGTGGGTGTTTGCTGTCACATGTTTCTACGTTTTTATGTTTCTATGTGTAGCATGTCTTTGAAATGTACAGCAAATGGCCATAATGCATAGCACATTTTTGGTTTAAGGAATAGTACGTTTGATAATAGTGGGCACTAAATGTTTAGTGTTAAGGATTGTTTTTATAAGGTTTGCTCCAATTTTTAATAGTTTGCATGCTCAGAAACAGCCCTGACATTGTAAGGAACGTCAGTAGATCTTTGCAGAGCAGAGGGAAATCTGGGCACAAAACACAGAGCGCTATGTAAATACCTAGCAGTTGAGGTGCGTGTCACTTGTGTGTGTGTGTGTACTGCATTGCAAAACAAAACTGGTCTTTAGTTAGATGTTTCAGGACAAATGTCTATGTTTTAAATAGTTAAAAGTTTTATTTCTGGCTGTTTACATTACTCAGAGAAACAGAATACCGGTGTACATACTACATTTTCTGACATGAGAGTTTTGTCAACTGCCATTTCTCTGCACTTTTGTATGATAGCAGAAGTGCAATAGATGAAACAAGGTTCTTTTTGGAAAGATCACCCCCCCCACACACACACACACAATTTAGCTGTGTTTGCCCATCAAAACACAGCAATGGATTAACAGCAATAAATGAAGACACAGATTTTTGGAACAGAAGAACTTACTCCAGGCCACAGCACAGCACCATAGCTACCAATGGATTCTTGAATTGTGATCTCGTATCCTGCGTACCAGTACTTCTCTTTTCCATAATGCATGACATATGTGGGGAGCCACATCCTTTTGACAGGTGGTTCTGTTTCGTTTCCAGTTTCTGCAAGTGATAATACAAGGCTCATTAAGCAACCCATGCCTAAATTGATCAATAGAAAAGAAGGTAGCTTTTTTAAAGTGAATATGGGCCCATTCAGACAGATATGTATGGCTGGGATTGGATGTTAACTGGCAAAACCCTACCAGTTACATATCATTTTTTGTAACCCGAAGGTAAGATACTAATCACATGTTCATGTCAATCCAGTCAGTGGCTGTGCTGTAGAACTGATTGTAAGGCATGTGCAGGGTCAAGTAACTGAAGCTGAAGCACATTGCAAAATGTATGCTTCTGAGAGTTTCAACGCTCCCTATTCTAAGCCTATCAAAAGATGTGGTACTTAATGCATGAGCTGTTTGAGGAATACAGAAGCACGTAACAGGAGGCAGTAGCACCTGTGCAGATTGTCAAAAGCAGTAAGAGCCACAGGGATCCTCTAGGAGGGTATATAACATCACATGTCAGACAGTGCAGAGAGTTACACACCTCAAATAACAATTTCTAGCCAGAGACGATAGGGCTATGAAAAGCTACCAAATGACCACAGTTACAAATATGCGTAGAAATTATACAAAGCCCCGGTGTAACTTGGCCATTTTTTGGAGGTATTGCATCACATTTTCAACATGGCCTTTTGGGGACCCCTCCTCATGAAGAGTGCCAGTGTCATTTTGTTCACTTGTCCCGAAAAGTGATTTCACAGAGTGAATGTGCTATTTTTTAATATTCAGAAATTGGTAGTGGACTTGATATGAGGTTGGGGAACTTTGCAAAGCTTCGGGAAGTTTAAAGTGATACAGTTTTTTTCTGTTTAGACCAGATTCCATTTGGGTCACAGTTGTAAGCTTTGCCCTGCAAATAATTCAATTTCTCTTTCACTTTCTGTCCTTCTGTCTCCCTGCTGCTTGAATTTTGTGCCTACCCTCCCTCCCTACCCCATCTCCAGCCTTCATTAGTCTCCCACCCCCCTCAGCACCACCCCTAGCAATGTTCATCCTCCCTTTTCACTAATATTGCAACTCCTCTTAAAGATACAGAGCACAGCTATTAGGCCTAACACTTGTGCTCTCTTCCCTTTAAAGACATCTTCCTAGTTTTACCATCTGCTTGCCTATCAGCTTTGCTTAGCACCTGCTCTTCTATCTACTGTGCAGTTCCATACCTGGGCTTCCTCCCTTGCTACCCGAGTAATTTTCAAGTTGCCTTGGTACCCCCTGCCTAGCTAATAATATCCTATCTTAACCTACATTTTATGTCTTAAAATAGATCCACTCGCCTGATCGTGCTCCCAGTGAGCAATGGCAGCTAATCCTGCCAGCTGCCATTACCTCCATCCTCCTGACGAACAGGACACCTTCAAATCCGGTTAAGTGTCCGGGCTGCTCCCGGGTAGCACTGTGCGGGTTTGATAGGCGGCCACCTGCTGCCACCCTCCTCTAATTGGACTGCTGCTCTCTGCTCATCCACTGTTTGACCCTGCCTTTTCTTTGTCGGATTATCAGTCTCTGGGCTTCGGCGCCCTCTGCTTTGCATTGACTTTTGCCGAACATTACTGCTATCTGTCTAGTCTCCTATTGGTTCCTTATAACCTTATAAAATTCCGCCACTAGGGGTGCCGTCTAACATATCTTGAATAGGTCTTCCTTTCCTCACTGTAATCTTTACCACAAGTAGAGCCTCTGGCTGGTCTGCTTTCCTAATTAACCTTTGTGGGGCTTTACTTTCTGTTTCTCTGATCCACTTCTTCTAAATAATTGCTACGCTAGCAGGAAACACTTCGTTATTTTTGCTCTATATTTCGGCCAAGGGTTAAAATGATTTAACACGGTCACCCTTGGCAGTCTTAATTTTACACACACTATCTCTTTATCCCTAAGAGCTAATCCTCTGTCTCAGTATACCACTAGCCTTCCTACCCAAGTCCAATAGTAACACTATGGCGAAGTATAGTCTGCTATGGGCACTCTTGTCATTTGTCCTTTTACTCAGCCTGGACACTGCCACATGGGCTCTCCCATGTAACCAAATGGCAAAAGACTCCTCAGAGGCTTACCCGCAACTATAGCTTCTCTAACTTGATTGCAGAGATAAAGCCTGATCTTCAACCTAACACTGTCCTCCTTGTTAGAGGCAGCATCTATTACCCTTTATATTCCAGGACGAAGCTGCCATGGAGGGTGTGCTTTCACCCTAACCTGCCACTGTGCAAGGCTTTGGTTCCTAGCCATGATCATTATTCTGCTATCTGGGGATGTCAAACTAAATCCAGGTCCACCTACCTGTTTCTTTTCCCCAAATGAGTTATCTGGCATGTCCAAGAAAGGATTATTAATTGCCCATATCAATATCAGAAGTCTTACCTGTCACCATGCAGAACTCGAGGCCTGGGTGAAACTCTACAATCCTGATGTACTCTGTCTCACAGAAACTTGGCTAAAACCCGGTATACCTGATGACGTATGCTCCTTGCCTAACTATTCCCTGTTCTGGCGGGATAGATCCTCATCCAAGCGTGGAGATGGAGTTGTCCTATTCTTCAAAAACCACCTTAACATCTCTGTTGTCACGGCATCTGTCTCTCCCGCAGTGTGCGAATTCATGCAGGCAACTATTGTATTGGGGTAAAAGAAGCTTCATATGATCTGTGCCTATAATCCCCCTGCTGGGGGGAATAGTAGACCTTCAAGAACTCCTTGACATCACCTCCCGGACTGTAAATCATAATTAGGCTATCATCCTAGGCGATCTTAACCTCAGTTGGTTAGGGTCAGCTCAAATATCCTTGCAATCACTCATGCTTAGTTATAATTTTCACCAGTTGATCTCTGAAGCAACTAGAGCCACGTCACCCCATCAGACGGGTACACTCCTAGACTGGGTGATGGTTAACCGTATGGAACATGTGTCAAAAGCAGGAATCCTTGCAGATATACTAACAGACCACTCACCCACTTTATGTATCCTATCTATGGTTGCACCTCCATCTCCTCCATCAAGACTAATCATGTTTACAAATCTAGCTCATATTGACCAGGATGCATTTCTCTATGATGTCTCCAATATCGACTGGGCAGGTATCTATCAAACAAAGGATGTGGAGGTTGTTCTACAGATATTCATAAATGAATTTCTTACCATTCAATATAAACATGCCCCCAAGACTACTAGGAGGGTCAGAAGAAAACAGACGAGGTGGCTGCCTAAAGACCTCCTTGCTAATCTGCGCCAGAGAGACAAGCTCTGGATTCGCTACAAACAAATTGGCCTACAGCCAGATCTTAGTGTCTATTGTGAACTAAGGAACAGATGTAAGAGACAAGATAGAGCTGCTAAAAGCAAATACTGCAAGGACCTTCTACAAAGCTCAGCCTGCGACCTGAAGAAATTCTGGGCCCATGTCAAAACATTTCTGGGTACCTCGCAGTCGGTCACTCCTGATGAAATGATCATAAATGGGGCACATTGTAATGACCCTAGGACCATCTCAAACAGTTTTAACAATCTTTTCTCTGATCTGTCACACTATACATAGAAACATAGAATTTGACGGCAGATAAGGACCGCTTGGCCCACCCAGTCTGCCCATTTCCCTACCTAATGGATAAGCTGCAGATCCTAGTTAACCAGCAACCTACTCCTTTCTACCCCCACCCCCTAGAACTGCCTTATGACTGTCTCATGCATGCTTGAATTCAACCACTGTTTTTGACTCCACAACTTCCTCAGGAAGGCCATTCCATGCATCCACAACCCTCTCTGTTAAAAAATACTTCCTTACATTACCTCTGAGCCACCCCCATCTTCAAATTGTGCCCCCTTGTTCTTGCACACCTCTTTTTTTGAAAGATGCTACCCGCCTGGACTTTGTTGATTCCCTTGAGGTACTTGAAAGTTTCTATCAGGTCCCCCCTCTCCCTCCTTTCCTTGAGGCTATACATATTAAGCTCCTTTAGTCTCTCTTCATATGTCTTCTGGTGCAGACCCTGCACCATTTTAGTTGCCCTCATCTGAACAGCTTCCATCTTTCTATGTCCTTGCGGAGATTGGGTCTCCAGAACTGCACACAGTACTCCAGATGGGGTCTCACCATCTGTCTGTACAGGGGATAACAACTTCCTGTTTTCGACTGGTGATGCCTCTCCCTATGCATCCCAGTATCCCCCCAGCCCTCCTTACTGCCCTCTCACATTGCTTGCCCACCTTTAAGTCATCTGATATGACTACCTCCAGGTCCCTTTCCATTTTTGTTGTTGTTAGTATCTCACCCCCCATTGTGTACTCTTGCCTGGGTTTTTGTTTCCCAGGTGCATTACCTTGCACTTCTTAGCATTGAATCTAAGCTGCCATACATTTGACCATTCCTCTAACCTTGCCAAGTCCCTTCTCATCTTTTCCACCCCACCTTGTGCATCAACTCTGTTGCAGATCTTTGTGTCATCTGCAAAGAGACATACTTTTCCTTCAGTCCCTCTGCAATGTAAACATAAAGACATTGAAGAGGGACTGGTCGCAATACTGAACCCTGCGGTAGCCCACTAGTAACCCCCCTTTCTTCAGAGTGGACTCCATTTACTATTACCCTCTGTGTCCTATTCTCCAGCCGATTCTTTACCCAGACTATCATCTTGGATCCCACTCCCAGGTTGGCTAACTTGTATATTAATTTTTTGTGTGGGACTGAGTCAAATGTCTTGCTAAAGTCTAGGTAGGCCATGTCCACAGCCCCTCCCTGATCTACTACTTTGGTCACCCAGTCAAAGAAATCTATTAGATTCGTCTGGCATGACCTTCCTGCTGTGAATCCATGCTACCTTGGGTCCTGTGCCCCTCTGGCCTCTAGGTACTTGACAATTCTTTCCTTCAGAAGTGATTCCATCATTTCCCTATCACTGAGGTTAAACTAACAGGTCTGTAGTTTTCTGCTTCTGCCCTGCTCCCACTTTTGTGAAGGAGATCACATCTGCCCTCCTCCAGTCCTCAGGTACCACCCCATCTTCCCATGATTTGTTAAAGAGGGTAGTCAGTGGTGTCACTAGTTCTACCCTTAGTTCTTTTAGAATTCTGGGATGAATCCCATCAGGCCCCATTGCTTTGCCCACCTTCAGTTTTAAGAGTTCTTCCAGAACCGTTTCTTCTGTAAATGGGCTGGTATCAACTTCTGCATCCAGAGTGTTTCTATTGTTTGTTTTAGGTACCTCCCCCTCTTCATTTGTAAATACTGAGCAAAAATACTTGTTTAGTATCTCTGCCTTTTCACCGTCACCCTCTGCCCACCCCCCTCCCCTTTATTAAGCCTCACTATCCCTCCCTTAGTCTTCCTTCACTCCCTGTTGTATCTAAAAAAGGTTTAATCCCCCTTCTTAACTGAGTTGGCTATCTTTTCCTCGGTTTGGGCCTTTGCTGTTCTGACTGCCTTCCCAGCTTCCTTTTGCTTTAACTGATACAATTCTCTGTCCTGCTCCTTCTGTGATTCCTTGTACTTTCTGAATGCTTTCTTTTTCTCTTGAACCTTCACTGCCACCTCCTTTGAGAACGATAGTGGTTTCTTACATCGTTTTGTTTTGTGTATTTGTTTCACACAAAGGCTTGTTACCTCTGTGATGGCAGTTTTTATTATTCCCCATTGTTCTTCCACCCCTTCTTCCTGCCCATTTGCTAGTGCATTCCTTAGGCACTCACCCATTTTGGCAAAGTCAGCCCTCCTGAAGTCCAGCACTTTTATCTTTGTATGGCTTGACTCTATTGCTGTGTTTATTGTGAACCATACTGTTTGATGGTCGCTAGTTCCCAGATGGCTACCCACTTCTACATCTGTGATCCTCTCTCCATCTCCATTTGAGAGAACCAGGTCTAAGATTGCTCCTCTCGAGTGGGTTCCAATACTAGTTGTCTAAGGCATGCCCCCTGTACGGCATCTAGCATAACCCCACTCTTAGAAGTGGCTGCTGCAACTGCACTCCAGTTAACATCCGGCATATTCAGATCACCCATCAGCAATATCTCCCCTTTTTCTGCCATTCTAAGTATACTTTCTATCATTTCCTTGTCCATTTCCTCCTCTTCCTGAGAGGGGGTTCTGTATACAACCCCTGTGCGGATTGTGGTGCCATTGCCTGCCTCCAAATTGACCCACAGTGCTGCTTCTCCTCCGTTTACCCTTTTGTTCTGTTGCTTTGATTCCTTCCCTTATGTAGAGAGCTACTTCTTCTCCTCCTCTTTTACCCTCCCTGTCCCTCCTATAGATAGTGTATCCTGGTATGTTTACATCCCAGTCATGGTTCTGTGTGTACCATGTTTCTGTGACTGCCATGATATCCAGATGTTCCTCCTCCATCAAGACCACTAATTCAGGAAGCTTGTTACCCAGACTACGGGCATTGGTATTCATTGCTCTCCATTTTTTGATGGCTTTACCTTCTGTAGCAGCATCCCCCAATGTTCTTTCTACCTTGGTATTTTTCTCATTTAGTACCCTGTTTTGTAGGGTGAGGCTGGGATTTTCCTGCTGCTTATCAGTGCCTCCCCCCTTGACTAGTTTAAAAGCTTGCCAATGAAGCATTTAAACCGATTGCCCAAAAGACTTGTTCCCTTCCTGGATAGATGCAGACCATCCTGCCAATATAGGCTGGTGTCCCTCCAGGTGGAACCCCAGTCCCCCATGAAGCCAAACCCATGTGCTCCACACCAGTTTTTCAACCATTCATTAAACTGCATGGTGCAAAGTACTCTCGCCTCACCCATGCCACTGACAGGCAGCACCTCTGAGAAGGATACTGTGTGTCCTACTTGTCTTAGGCCCCTCCCCAACTCTACAAAGTCCTTCTGCACTGCTCTAATCTCATGATGAGCCAAGTCATTTGTCCCTAGGTGGACAATGACATCCAACTCAGATTCCCATGCAACAGTTCTCGTGATCCTAAGGATGCGCTTCCTGTCCCTCCAAGCCATGGCACCAGGCAGGCACCTTACTTCAGTTTTCCATGCTCCCCCCAGTTCTATCCCCTAATAATTGAGTCCCCCACCAGGAGCTGCTTCCTTTCCCTGTGCTTCCCTCTGCCTCCTTCCTGAGGGCCTCCCTTGTGACAGTTGTCTGCAACCTCCTTAGTCTCCTCTGTGGGTGCATCCATAGGGGAACTGTGCTCCCCCAGAATGGTGTATAGATTGTGGAGTGAAACAACTGACTGGGTGTGCCTCTGTTCCACCACTCTTACCCTCCCTGAGCCCACTGTGGTCCAACTGCTGTGGTTTCTTCACAACCTCTGAGGTAGTAGTGGCGGTGGCTCTGGTGCTCCCTGGATGGGGAAGGTTCCCTTACTACTGTCCAGTGCAGCCTAAAGATGGGCAACTTCCTCCCTCAGGGCAGAGAGTTGTCTGCAAACAGGGCAGCATCTCACCCTCCAGAAAGACTCCCGGAAGACTGCTGCCCCACAGCCATTACATTGCACTACTCCCCACATGTCGGTCTACCTTGTTTTTTGTGTGTGTGTGTGTGTGTGTGTGTGTGTGATTGGTTTGTTATATAGATATATATGTATTATATAATGTGTATGCTTATATTGTCAGTGCAGTGTGCTAGAGAGGAAGAGAGGATATGACAGTGATATGCACCTTGCCCTCTTGAGGAAATGATGTCAGAACCCCAGATATAAAGGAACTATTTCCAGGGGTGGGTGGGGTGAGGGGTGGGAAGGGTTTGGGCCTAAACTGTGCCCTCATGAAACAATCAGCTAAAAGCTCTGACCTACAGCTGCGATGAGTGCCTTCCTGTCAGCAAGATGCCCTACACGACAATTTGACAGAGAAAATACCCTGCTAATCAAACAGAGAAAAATCCAAACATCCAAGTCAGACACAGGTAAACCTCCCCAGCCCCAAAACAGCCTGGTGACTTGTGCTCTGGAAGCAGTCAGCCCCAAAACACGTCAGATGTGCACAGGGACAGACACAGTAAACAGTATTCAGTCCCTGTGGGTTTAAACCCTTCCTGCACTGAAAATCTTAACAATTGTAACAAAAGTAAAGCAAGGTCCACCTCCCTCTGTTGATTGAAAGACTGCCTTTTCTGATAATTCTAAGTTCCTTATTTCACCCTTCAGTTAGAAGTATCATCCACCTGAAGAATATTAACTTTCCTAAGGAATCTGCTTCAAACCAAAGACAATTGTAAATTGTAAGGTTCACCTCCCTCTATTGTGAGCACAACTCACTTTCTTGTAAATCTTAAGTCCAGTGTTGCAGCTTCCCAGCCAGAGGTAGCTTCACCTGAAGAATATTAGATTATCTGAGGAGCCTGTTAAAATTAATACTGTTATCAAGGTCTGTAAGATTCTTCCAGAGCTACTGGCTGATAAGTAGCTGTGATGTAAGCAACCCTAGTGGATTGCACTCCAATCTACCTACCACACTACCATCAGACAACCATACTGCCCTATCGTATGATGCTCCTCCAGCGCCACCATTCTATTTCAAGGCTATATCAAGAGTGGAAGTTCTGAAATTACTGAGATCCATATCTGCCAATACCAGCTCTGGTTCTGACTCACTGGAACCTCGTCTTCTTAAGCTGGCTGCTCCACTCGTTGCCTCTCTGATTGCCAGAATCTACACTTTATCCCTTATCCATAGCACTGTGCCAGACTTATGGAAATCTGCAAGAGTAACGCCTGTCTTTAAAAAGGTGACCCAAAGGACATGGCCAATTACAGACCTACAGCAATTCTCTGTCCTTAGCAAGATCCTAGATAAAATAGTTGCATCACAGACCACTGACTACCTTACATGCTACAAACTCCTCTCAGACACCCAGCATGGTTTCAGAAAAGGTCATAGCACCATCACGGCTCTTCTTCAACTAACTACTGATAGTCTGTCCAACATGAATTCTGGAAAACTCACAGGTGCCATCTTCATTGACCTCACTAAGGCTTTCGACTTTGTAGGCGATCCCTGCTTCTCTCCACTCTTCATAAATTCAATTTCTACTATCAACCTTGGGGTCCCCCAAGGCTCTATCCTTGGGCCCGTTCTGTTCTCAATTTTTATCAACAATGCAGCTGAGGTCCTGGAATCTTGCTCAGCTATTCTCTACGCTGATGACCTGATCATCTATACTAGTTCTTCTAGTACTGCCTGCATAAACACAGCACTTACTTCAGACTTTAATAAGATCTTAGACTGGCTACTAGACCGTAAGCTTGTACTAAATGGAAAGAAAACGAAAGCCATGCTCCTAGGTTCCGCACCGAAGATTAAGGCCTGTTCTAGTTTGCTGGAGGTTCTTCACCCAGGAGGATTTCCACTTGAAAATGTTACTTCCTTCAAGTACCTTGGGATCCTGCTGGACCAGTCCCTGGATTTTAATCTTCATATTCAGTCCTTATGCAAAGCTGTAAACTCGAAACTAGGAGTAGCTTACAAAACGAGCTACATGCTTACACCCTCAGCCAAATTAGCAATTGCCCGAGGTATTCTGCTCCCAACCCTTACTTATGGTGCCTCTATTCTTACCTCTGCCCATAAAACCTCCCTACTAAAATGGGATGTAACTTATAACAATATATGCCGATTTGCCTCTTTGTTGCCTCAACTCAAACATCACTGCCTTCTTTATAAGGATCTGAATTGGCTCTCACCCTCTGCCAGAAGACAATACTACCTTGGATCACTAATGGACTCGATCATCTGGGAAAAAAAAACATCCGAGCTGGTGGCATTGCTGGTCCCTCAACCATCCTCCCATGGCCTGCGATCAGCTGACAAATCCTTGCTCTATGTTCCGAGATGTCGGATGACTAAAGGCACAGGGGCCTTCCAATTCTCTGCTCCCAGGCTATGGAATGCTCTTCCACTCAACCTCCGGCTGTCTCAGTCTTACTTTGGATTTAAAAGTGAATATCATCGTTATCTATCCTTAGCTGATGCTTGTACATGCTTTGACCCAACCTGAAGCTCCTGAGACTTACCAGTAATGTCACCCCTGCTCTAATCCAGCTCTAAGACTGTCTTCTCTTCCCCTTCCCATATTTTTCCTTCTCTTTGTAAATAACTTCTTGACTACTAGCTCTCTTCCTTTTAGAACCTTGTTGCTGACCATCCACTGTTGTTTTGCCAATTACCACCCCTGACCTTCATTCTGTCAGTCTTTCTTGTTATGTCTGAACATTCCTCACATTTCTCTCTATATAACTATGCTATCTTATTAACCCTTTCACTCCACAGGTCGGGTCCATGGTTTCTGCACTTATTATATATCTTACTGCCATTATCTATATAACGCCATTATTTTTTATTGTTTCTACCCATTGTATTTTTGTAGTACTGCTGTACTGTTCCTCTATTTGTATTATTGTACCCATGTTGCTGTTGTTCAACTGTTCTCTTTTTGTTGTACTCTCCTGGGTCATGCCTGAAAATAGTCATTTTATGGCTAGTGCACCTACCCGGTTAACAAAAACGAAATAAATAAATTCCCAGATTTTTACCAACATCACTGGCAAACTATAAATTTACAATATCTTTATCTCCAATTCAAACACATTCCCTTTTTGAGTTTTTATTTTGAAGGAGATAATTTTTGCTGTTGTACATGACATGGTCATGACAAGTATAAACAGTATTTACAAGTTAAATATTTAAAATGTACACTACATATTGAAGTAATATTACATGACTATTAAGAAGCAATAGTCAAATATGGAAAACAACTTTTATTAAAAAAGTTTTCCATACTTTCACTCAAATATTATTTTGGATAAACATTTCAGATAGCAGTTTATTATTTTCTTGGCACTGTATACTGCTGTTCAGTCATGATCATTAAAAACTGGCATGCTGCTAAATTCAGTCCTCTTGAATTTATTTAGTCAGAGTACATGCCGGTGTGTGTGTGTGTGTGTGTGTGTGTGTGTGTGAGCATACATGCAACCTGTCACTGTAGATAAACAAAATGCTATAGTCCCCAGTTCTTGCAATCTCTCACCATTCACCAGGACTAAATGCAGTGTGGAAACTAAGCACTTACCCAGCCCCCACACTGTAGCTGCCTCTATGGATTATCCAAGGGTTTAAAGCCCAAGTGGTGTCAGTCCCTTATATCTTACCAGCACTAAATCCATCACAGTGTGGGTAAGTTTGCACTGAGCCTGCCCCACATGGTACTATATCTGTGGATAAACTGAGGGCTTTATCTACTTTTTACCAACACTAAATTCATCACAGTGGTGGTGGTGGTGGTGGTGGGGGGGGCTGCACAGTACCTGTCCCTGTGGTTAAACAAAGAGCTTTAGTTTACCACCTAGTGCTCTCAACTGTACCGTGTGTGAGTATTGAGAAAAAAAGTAAGCAGTGAACCTGATTCTATGGATGAACAAAGGTGTTGTAAGTCCCCACCTTTCACTAGCACTGGATAGCAAATATACAAAGGTTGAATAGAAAAATATATAAAAAAAGAAGAAAATGGTATCAGGAACAAGGGTAAAAACTTAAGTTTATCAGTAAGGGGTGAGAGAGTTGTAGAACAAAGCTTGGCTGTCTGTAATGACACTGTAGTCTGCCTGGCTGTTTCAGAGCTTCAATAAATTTCAGTAACAGATAATGAGTTAACCCCTAGGTTGCTGAAAGAAATAGAATAAATCTATTAGACTGATCTGGACAGATCCCGGGGCCAGATGCACAATCTGCAGCCCTGCAAAGGTTCAATTGAGGGGCTAGAAACAGTAGTTTCAACAACATTTTTTGGCAATATCCTGAGAGGTTCAGAAGTACAGTACAGTAGCATCCCTCCTTCCCGCAGATGCCCTTAACATAGAGCAGCAAATAACAAAAATCAGAGGGGGAGTACACTATTTTGCAGCTGTGGAGGAATACTTCCAAATGTCCAAAAGGGGAGTTCCACAATCAGCTGTTTTTAGAGCTACAGTCCGATCCCAATAGGGCTGTAGGCTCTGCCCACAGCCCTAAAATGCAGACAGAACCATTTTTTGTTTGGATTTTGGTCCCATACTTAGGTTTAGCTCATCATATATTCAAGCACAGTAGACACAGAACAGATATTTTAAATCAACTTTAAAGTGCACGCACCTTGAGGGAGGGTTCAACATGTTTTTAGGGTTCTAGTTTGATTTGGATTTGGCGGGGTATAGTTTGAGGTTGGTTCAGTTTGATTTGATAAGCAGAAGTTTGAGTTTGAGTTCAGTTCGAGGTTTTTTTTTGTGTAATTTATCAGTTTGGGTTCTAATGAATTCACCCTACTGCCTCCATGTGAGTTCTCCTCATCTCACATGATCTGGGTTCGTGTTTGATTTGGGTTCATCTGTTTTTTGTTTTTTTTTTAGGGTTCAAGTTCGGTTTGGGTGAACATCGAAAAGTTTGTGTTCGGTTTGCAGATGAGTTTTGGCTCTACACGCACCTTCACCTGTCAGTCCTCAACTCCTTTTCTCTTGAATCATCCTTCTTTTTGCAGGTACTGTAATTTATCAATGTCTGTCTTATTTGTAATACTGCTGCCTTGTGCATAATTTTGTCTTGTTAAAGTGGTTGTTAACATTACCGCAGCCATTGGTAAGCCTCGCAATCTCTTGAGCTGCTAACGGTTTGGCCAGCACTATTTCCCATTCTACTCTTGCCCTAACAGTGCTCCCCCCACCCCACTGCACACCTTTTCCCTGCTGTTACTCCCTTCTCTCCTTCCTATTCCACCCCTGCCTCTCCTCACTCCTGCAACCCATTCCTCTCTCCTTCTCTCAAACCCATTACCACTCCTCTATCCTGCCCAATGACCCCTACTGCCTACGCACCCTCACTGTCTACACCTAGAAACCCTCAGGTATTCTCTCTCTCTGCCTTACATCATTATCTCAACCTCTTCTGAATCCCCCACACCATCTCATAGCCTTTTCCCTTATGCATATCATCACCTACAGTTCCTGCCATCTGGCAATGTTGAATGAATCCTGCCCCTCTCGTTCCCCCCTTTCCCTCTCCCCTAGGGACTTTTCATAGTTCACTTGAACACCAGGAGTTTAATCCCTAAGTTTAGGCAGAATTAGTCTACGGGTGTTGTAATTCTCCCCAATGTCCTGTTTATCACAGAATCCTGGCATACCGCTGGGATCTATGATGCAAAAATTGGGATCCCGAGACACATAACCTATAGACAAGATTGTGGGAATGGGGGGGGTGGCATGCTGATGTATATACTTCTTATTGCCTCCTGTGAGGTGGTGCTCCAGGAGGCCAACCCTTCCTCCCATAAATTACTACTCTGTAAACTCATGTTGCCCTCCTTTCTCCCCATTTTATTGGTGTCCTTTGTCCTTGGACTAAATCAGATGCAGTCCCTGACTTTCTCTCCTCCCTCCTTGCCTTCTCCGCTTTTGGTGAAATCCCAGTCTTGGATGATCTTAATGTAAATTTACTCTCCCCTCCCTTAAATCTGTCACCCAGATAGCTGGGTCTCTCAACCTTACACAACTTATCACAAGCCTGGCTTGACACACATTCCTCTAGTCATTCCCTAATTGACTGTGTCCTCTCCTATTCTACTGGACTTCTCTAGTGACCATCATATGGCTTGCTACAGCTGGAAAATCCACTGCCCTAAAATCCTACCAGAGGACATCTAGGTTGGGTCTTACAGGTCCCTAAACCTGTCCTCCCTTTTGGATGATCTTGATACTGACTGGTCTTCTCTTGCAACATCTACTGATTTTAATAATGCCCTATCACCCTTTTCCAGTCAAATTTCTCTTCTGTCTGGGACAAACACCCCCACTCCAAGAGCAAGATGCTTGTCTAAACACAGTTTTACTTTAAACTGTAACCAACCATGCTAAGGAGCTTACTAAAGGTTATATATATATATATATATATATATATATATATATATATATATATATATATATATATATATATATATATATTATAGTAGCAACGATGCCACTATAGTTAGGGTTGAGTACCCCATTTAAGGATTTTGCATCTTAATAACGTTGCCACTGTACAATGGATTTGCCTGAAAATTGGCAGACATGGAGCGATTCCATAGATCTTTGGATCTGCCAAGTTTTGTAATGGTCGGATGTACAGTTGTGGAGTTATAAAGCGATGTTCTGTAGCACATTTACGCTTTTTTGCGCATTCTTTGCTTGTGCTTACAGGTTACATGGTTTGTGTGACTGGTCCAAAAACTTCAGGGAACATGTGGCTGGGGACCCCGATGTGCCTTTTGAAGATTTTGTGAAAAAATATTAAGCGGTTCAAAAGTTATTCAAAAAAACAAGTTTCCCATTATAGTCAATGGGAAAAGTTAACAAAAAGTTTTACAGTGTCGCAAATGCAGTTTTTAGTGTAGCAAATGACCCCTGTAGTGTCATGAGTCAGCCATTTTTTTTTTCAGTAAGTTGTTACAGAAATGCTTGGCATTTAAATTTGGGACCCTCTAGGGACACAATTATTTTTGTGTTCACCTAGTCGGACCCTAAGATTGATAGCTATGTCTTTTTGGGGGGGTTAAACACCCCAGAGATATATTTTTGAACTTTTTGTAAACTGTAGTGTCGTACAGTAGTGTCGCACTTGTGACACTTTCATGATTTTTTTTGCGAAAGTGTCGTGATTTGCGACACTACTTTGCGACACTATGGCCAAAATAACAGGAATTCTTTGCTACCCTGCGGCAAAAGAACGGTTTGGTCTTTTGGGCTGAAATTTGGAGAGAAGAAAGCCAACATCTCACAGATGTGCCATTTAGTGGTTTGGTGACAAAATATTACAGGGATGCAAAGTTACAGTACTCCAAAGTTGACACTTTTTCCCATAGACTAACATTACGCCATCTGACGCACCTTTTGAGGCCCGTATCTCGGAAACGCTTTGAGATACGGGCTTTTCATCAGAAAAATGCTTGCATGAAACTAGCCAGGAAAGTCATCATTTATATGACATTTTAATTTTTTTTCTGCGTTGTACGGTTCCTGAGATATAAGCAATTTAGTATTCCAAGTGCTTATTTTCTGCTCCGAGTCCCATTATTATGCATACATTCTTTGTATTCACTGTGTTTCTCTATGAAGCTGTTGGTGAAAAAAAGGGTGTGTGCTTTCGTTATTGTCACAGTTAGCGTTCCCGCTTGTGTTTCCGTAACCATTTGCATTAGTGTTCCCATCTACGTCACCATGTGTGTTACCCTTTGTGTTTTCCTTTGTGCTTCCATTTGCATTACTGTTACCATTTGTGTTTCCATTACTGTTTCTGTTTGCATTTTGTTTTGCATCACCGTGTGCGTCACCATTTGCGTTTGTGTACGCGCTTCCATTTGAGTTTCCTTTGGCGTCATCATTGCTGTTACTATTAGCATTTGTGTTTCCTATTGCGGTACTGTGACCGTGCACATTACCATTCGCATTTCTGTACATGCTTGTGCTTCCATTTGTTTTAACGTTCCTGTGTACAGCACCGAGTGCATTACCCTTTGTGTTTTCATTTGCGCTTGCATTTGCGTTACTGTTAACAATTGTGTTCCCATTACTGGTTTTGTTTGCGTTTTGTTTTGCTTCACCGTGTGCTTTACCATTTGTGTTTGTGTACACACTTCTGTTTGCGTTTCCTTTGGCATCATCATTGCTGTTACCATTAGCATTTGCATTTCCTGTTGCGGTACCGTGACCATGTGCATTACCATTTGCGTTTCCGTACGTGCTTGCATTTGCGTTTCTGTTTGCGTAACTGTTCCCGTCTACGCCACCGTGTGCATTACCCTTTGCATTTTCATTTGCGTTTGCGATACTGTTAACATTTGCATTTCCATTACTGTTTTTGTTTGTGTTTCCTTTTGCGTCACTGTGTGCATTTCCATTTGCGTTTGTTTACGTGCTTCCGTTTGCATTTCTGTTTGTGTTTCCTTTGGTGTCATCGTTGCTATTATTGTAAGTGACTGCATTTCCAATTATGTTACCATGCCCATGTGCATTACAGTTTGCGTTTCCGTACACACTTGCATTTGCGTTTCTGTTTTCATTAATGTTTGCACTTGTGTTTGTATTACCATTTGCGTTATCGTTAATGTTTGCGTCATCATGTGTGTTCGCATTTGGCTTGCGTTTGCGTTGCTATTACGTCACTATTTATAGTGCACATTCTCAAAAAGAAGGGAAATTCATTTTAAAAAACTCAGTTTAATGCATCAGTTAGGGTTGTTTCACGACAAAAGTGAGGAAATTTGATGTTAGGGTTCCCACCCCCTTGCACCCCATCCCCATCTCGCCCCCACCAACAGGCATCAGGGTGTGCGGTGGGGTCATCGGTCTTAACTCTCACCCCATTCTCCTATATTGCACCACCTCAACTTGTTTGCACATGGAATGGGGTGAGAGTTAGGACCGACGACCGCAACGCACACCCCGATGCCTGTTGGTGGAGGTGGGGTGGGGTGCAAGGGGGTGGGAACCCTAACATCGAATTTCGTCACTTTTGTCACTGTGGAACAACCCTAACTGATGCATTAAACTGAGTTTTTTGCCATGAATATGTGTGCGTGTGTATATATATATATATATATATCTATGTGTGTGTGTATATAACATTATACTGGCACAATGGCACTAGTATAGTTAGGGTGAGAGGGCAGTTTCATGTTGATCTCGAAATGTTGAACCTTAATAATGTTTGAACTGTTTAACCAATTTGCATGAAATTTGACAAGAAGAGGCACTTCGGGTAGGTCTGCTGGTCATGTCAATCCATTGAATAGTTCAAATGTTATTAAAGATTTAAAAAAACATACATTCCCAACTTTTTGCTGTTTTATTTGTCATGGGTATCTGACAAATGGCTTCATGGATTGGTTTAAAACTTTCAGGGTAGACTGCTGTAGTGCCACAGAAGTGGCTTTTGAAGGTTTTGTCCAAAAATATTAATCCCTTCAAAAGTTATTTACATTTTGTTTTACCCATTATTTTCTATGGGGAAAAGTTAGATGTCCCTTGCAGCACTTTCTGCATGATACTATATGTGCATCTTTTTGAAAGAAACATAGCGCTTCTTTTGCAGGATGAAGTAGCTTTGGCAGTTACTCAAAACCGGCAAATAAACATGAAAACATAGCTAAACAGGACCCGTTTATCTACATTCTGATGTTTTGTTTTTTTAAATTCACCCAGAAACTCCTTTTGTAGGCACACAAAATCTTGAGTCCCAAGGTTAATGAGAGGAGTGCGTATGCTCTACTCTCTGTATGAAAAAACAGCGGTATTTTCTTGACATGTGCATCCACAGCTTCAACTTGTGCTGCTGGCTGCACTCTGCTGTGTCTTCTGCTGTTAATTTCCCTGGTGTGAAGCAGCCCCCACCTGCCCCCCACAGTCCACTGTCCCCCATTCCCTACTATGTAGTGACACACCTTCCTCCTCATTGATTTATTTCATCTGTCACTGGGATGCCCACCCCCTGTGTCAGATACCCCTTACACTCCCCCTGTTTATTATTTAATTTCTGACATTGGGAGGCCCAATTGCCATGTCGGCAATGTAAGGCCCCCCACCAGTGTGGGACACTGCGGAGCCTACTCCCAGTGTCCCCAGACATGTTTTTGTTTTATATTTGCTGACAGGGGGGTGCCCAATCCTCCTGTCAGCACTGTAAGGCCCCCCTGCCAGTGTGGTACACTGGGGAGCCCACTTCCAGTGTCTGTACATATAAAGTATACCCCCCCAGCACTGTGGGACACTGGGGAACCTACCCCCAGTGTCCTGAAATGTCCAATTTTTATTACTTTAAATAAAGAAAAAGTCCCTGATGTCTTTTTTCTGCGAAAAAAAGAAAACAGTCCCTTGTCGTCTCCCCTGTCCCCTTCCCCATCCTGACCCTATCTCTGCGCACCCACCTCCCTGCACCCCCCATTACCCCATACTTACCTCCAGAGGTCAACAGCTGCAATTTTCTCTGGGCTGGGACATGCCTGCAGTCTTCAAAGCCGATCGGCAAATTGAAAAATCAAGGTAAGTGCTGTATAATGTATTTCAGTGGCCTTTTGAACGTATGTTGATATCTTTGCCATTTTTGGGAATTGTTGCACCAAATTTTCAAAATGGGCTTTTTGGGACCCTACCTCATGAACACTGTCACTGTCATTTCATTAATGGGCCTGCAACGTGATTTTGTGGTCACTCTGTGAAATCACCTTTTGGGACTAATTAATGAAATGACAATACCACTGTTCATAAGGTAGGGTCCCATAAAGCCCATGCTGAAACTTTGGTGCAAACATATCAAAAAATACCAGAGTTATGTGCATAATTTTGGAATTTTTCAATATTTTGCTGCCAAATTTTCAACATAGCCATTTTTTCACACCACCTCACAAACATTACAGCTGTCATTTTTCACATCCTGCCCAAAATGTGATTTCACACTTGTGGTGCAAAATGGTGTGTTCCCTGCATAAAATCACCTTTTGGAACAGATTAACAAAATGACAGTGCCACTGTTCATGAGCTGGGGTCCCAAAAAGCCCATGTTGAAAATTTGGTGAAAAAATTCCTAAAAATGGCTGAGTTACACTCATTCGTTGACAGTTTTCTATGCATGTGCATAACTTTGGTAATTTTTTAATATTTTGACTCCAAAGTTTCAACGTAGCCATATGTTTCTATTTGAAAAAGTATGGAAATACATTGCAAAAAACTTTGTTAATGCCCCAGCCCACCACCTCCCTGTGGAACTGACAGGGATCGGGGGTGTGCCTTGGGGTCATCGGCCCTAATGTTCACCCCATTCACCTATACTGTACCCATCTCAGCTTATTTACTTATGGAATGGGGTGAGTGTTAGAGCCGACGACCCCAAGGCACACCCCAATGCCTGTCAGTGTCTGCAGAAGAATCAACCCTAACGCCTCATTTCCCACCTCATGCTGCTACAGTACTCACCCTAACTGATGCATTAACAATTTTTTTTGCAATATATACATATATATTATCGTGGCACAGTAAGTTCACTATTGTTAGGGTTGCACAGCCATGTCTCTGTTAAACCCCAAATTTTGCACTTTAATAACTTTGGAACCATCTGTTCGATTTGCCTGATGTTTTGCAAGCATGGTCTGGTACCACAGATCTCTGGATCTGGCAAGTATCGTTCTGGTTGGATGTGCGTTTGCAGAGCTTCAGTGTGTCAAAAAGTGAGAAAAATCCTCACTTTTTTGCAAATTCTTTGCTTGTCTCTACAGGCCAAATGATTTGTGGTTATGGTCTGAAATTTTCAGGGTATATGGGGACTGGGTCACTGAAGTGTCTTTTGAAGGTTTGGTGAAAAAATATTAATCTGTTCAAAAGTTATTAGACTTCTACATTTTCCATTACAGCCTGTAGGAAAAATATATGTGCAGCACGAAAACATTCATGAAAGCTCCTTTTACTGCTGTAAATGTTTTTTTTATTATCGTGCTGCCACCATCTTGTTTTCAGTTAGCGGCGGCAAAAAAACACTGTAATTCAAGAAAATACTTCCCCTTGGTAAACACCAACAGTTATGTTTACTGGTAGCATGTGAGGTGGGCACTTGAATCATGGTGCCATCTGAAGCTGATGACCAGCGATATGAAGCGCCGAAGGCGAGGGCAGAGGGTGACCATATGGTGGGGTGGGTGACCCTAGCGACAGGACGTCACTACGTGTACACGGGCATGGGGGGGCAAGCATGGTGACCATGGCCTGGGGGGTGATGGGGATGTAGGGGTGGTGCTGCGGTCAGCTGCCGAGCTGCACCATGATGTCGAAGGTTGGCCTCTGCTTGTGGTGCTAGGGTTCCGGGTTTGGGTCCGGGAGCTACTGTGCTTTTCTTGCAGCCAGCTGAAAACTTTTTTTTTTTTTTTTCACCCTCCTTGACATGAACCCCCTGGAGTTGAGAATCCTTAGTAGGGTACAGGGCAAGCTCTATGTGTGGGGTGCAGCCTCAGAAAGCAAGTATTTTCAGTCCCCGGCACTGTTTTTCCATGTGTCAAGGTTGTCAGGGTGGCAAAACTGTTTTCACTGCCCTGATGTCGTGATAATGTGAGTCACCATTTGGCGCATGCCATTATCACATAGAACCATGCTTACCTAATTGGGGCTGGAGGGACACACTCCTGGCATTAGTTTTCCAAAATAATGTCTGGAAATATGTTGTTTTCATTTTTTTCCACCATTTTACCCACTGAACTTTTGTGAAAATTCTGCAGAATTTCACGAAACTTTCCACAAAATTTTCTCAAATTTGCGAAAGTATATCTCCCAAAAACAGTTTCTTTGCCACCTCATAACAACAAAATGGTAAGGACTTTAGGGTTGAAACTTGCAGGGCAGCAAGGGATTGCACAACAGATGTTCTTTTTGCTGGTTTGGTGAAAATAAATATACAATGGTTCCATAGTTATAACATTCCAAAGTTTTAAAATGTGCCATAGGATTACACTGTGGCATACATACCAGCTTTCGGTGGCTATATCTCGAAAGCGTCATTGGGCCTAACTCACACTCCATTCTCCCATACTGTACCATCTCAGCTTCCTTACAAATGGAATGGGGTGCAAGTTAGGCTCGACGACCTCAAGGCACACCCCAACTCCTGTTGATTTGTGGAGGGTGGGAGGATGGTGGTGGTAGGGTTAGTAACCATAACATTGAATTTCCAAACTTTTGTTACTGTAATGACAACCTTAACTGATGCATTAACAGATTTTTTTGCAATGAATATATATATATATATATATATATATATAAAATTGCAAAAAAACTTAATTAATGCTCTACTTAGGGTTAAAGCCACAAAAGCAGGGAAATGTGGCATTAGGATTTTCAACTCTGACACCTCACCCTGACCCTGCTCATGCCAACTGGCATCGGTGGTATGCCTTGGGGTCATCAGCCCTAACACTCTGGCCCAAAGGGCCCTGCCCTCCCACCCATCTATAGTTTTGGGGATACAGTAATTGTATCCTTATTTGCTTGTGGGAGCGCAGTACCCTTTGGGCCCTGCTCTCCCATCCCTCCATAGCTACATATATGTATGACACTGTGGAAGGGCCTTAAGCTTCCATTTATAGGACAGCAGCAAACAATTTTTTAGCATAGTCATCTTATTACCCCCACCTCATGTACCAGGTACAGAAAGGTTTCGAATCCCTATCAAAATGTAATTCCACACAACTGCAAAGCTATTCCACAGATGCAAAAACATTTTTTTTACTTTATTTATCCTTCCTTTGTACCAGTGCCAAGGCATCTTTCTGGTGGACCCACTTGACCTTTGCCTCCACCACCTGCCTGAACTCCTTCCCCGACTGAGGAATTGGGTCAGCTGGCCCCCCACAGCTCCCTCATGAGAGGAGGTGGGGGAATACGGAGAGTCAAGTTGGGGCTGAGGCCGGCACTGGGTGTGTGGGCTTAGCCACTGGGTGTCCACTGTCACCTCCCCGGTGCTGAGGATCTTTCACTTTTCAGTGTGTCCCCCGATGCAGGACATGCAATGCTGTCCAGCATGGGACATGCATGTTTCCACCCACATCCACAGGTCAGCCATCTGACATTGTTCCCCTTCAAGGTCCCCAACTGCAGTGCACCCAGTCTTCACTGGGTGCCACTAGCATCATGGAATGTGGACCCCCTTCCTCCCTCCCAGGAGAGGAGCACAGTCCATCGGATGCTCAATCCTCTCCTCCCTGACCAACCTCTGGCTCCCCTGGCTTGTTCCTGAACCTGGATCACTGGCATGGTGCGAGGTAAAGCAGATGCCTCAACCCTCAGTGCCACTGTGCCCGTTAGTGAAAACACATTTTGACTAGGATTTGAAAAACCACAGCTGTGACATACATGAGGTGGGGGTAATAAGAAGGCTATGTTGAAAATCTAGGTTGAAAATATTTAAAATGTCCAATGCTAGGAGAGTGCGTAGCAAAATTGCAATAAATGGTCATTACTTTGGCATTTTTTCGTATTTTTACCCCACATTGTCAACATAGCCTTCTTATGACCCCCACCTCATGAACAAGGGTAGAAAAAATGTCCAGATCCTGCCTGATAGGTGAATTTGCCAAGTGACCAAAAAAAAAAATCACCTTTTGGGCGGGAGTTTTGTAATGACAGTCCTATTGTTCATGAGGTGGGGTCCCCAAAAGGGCATTTTGAAAATTTGGGGTCAAAATCTCAAAAAATGGCTAAATTATACATAAAAGTTGAAAGCCTCACTGAAATACATTGAACCGCATTTACCTTAGTTTCTTATATTTGCAGATGCCGGTTCCAGCAGCAAGACATGTCTTCAACTGGAGAGTGGATCTTGAACCTGGGACCTGTTCAGGTGAGTGAGGTGTGGGGGCGTGCTGGGGGATGTGGGATGCTGGGGGATGAGAGGTGGGGGTTGGGGGCTGATTGGCGAGGGACCTTTTTTTTTTACAGATTTAAAAAAACCATTGAGGGACCGTTTTATTTCAGTTTTTTTCTTCAATGGGATGATGGTGGTGGGTGCCACTAGACACCAAGGAATATCAAAGTGACGAATGGGGACAGTGATTGGTGGGTTGGGGGCACCACTAGACACCAGGGAATGAAGAACAGTGATCGATGGGTGGGGGGAGCCACTAGACACCAGGAAATAACAACAAAATAGCGGAGATGGCAATCAGAGGGTGGGGGTTGCCATAGATGCCAGGGAATAACACAAAAAATAATGGGGATGGTGAGCAGAGGGTGGGGGTGCCACTAGACACCAGGGAATAACACAAAAAATAATGGGGATGGTGAGCGGAGGGTGGGGGTGCCACTAGACACCAGGGAATAACACAAAAAATAATGGGGACAGCGAGCGGAGGGTGAGGGTGCCACTAGACACCAGGGAACAAAATTAGATGAACGAGATGGTGATTGGAGGGTGGAAGCTGCCACTAGACACCAGGGAATAACAAAAAAATAACTGGGATAGCAATCGGAGGGTGGGGGTTGCCACTAGACAACGGGGAATAACACAAAAAATAACAGGGATGGCAATCGGAGGGTGGTAGTTGCCACTAGACACCAGGGAATAACACAAAAAATAATGGGGATGGCGAGCAGAGGGTGGGGGTGCCACTAGACATCAGGGAACAAAATCAGATGAACAGGATGGTGATTGGAGGGTGGGGGGTGCTACTAGACACCAGGGACTCTGAATCACAGTAGTTGAACACATCACCAGCACATGATAGAACTACACTTGGTATCTGCCTTCTCAGGTACTATGGATCAGCACATGTGAAATTTGGAATGTAGAAAGGTTTGTCATAGATCTCCAGATCTGGCAATTTTCATGACGATTGGATGTACGGTTGTGAAATCATAGCGCACTCAAAAAGTGAAAAATCACCAATGTTGCATTTTCTTTGTCCACCCATAATGCACTGAAGAACGCATTTCAGTAGGTTCAAATTGGGTTGCCTGTATGGGTCCTGGCTAGCACTAGTGCCTTTTGAAGATTCTGTGAAAAAATCTTGTTCCATTCAAAGGTTATCGCATTTTTAGTGTCCCATTATATCCTATGGGAAAATTTATATGTGAAGCTCGAAAATTGTTGCAATCATATTTTTTGTGTCGAGCTTGCCAAAAACAGTGTTAAGCTTCCGCCATCTTGCTTTCAGCTAGCGAGAGAGAAAAAAATGATACAACTCAAAAAATACTGAACTTTTCAATATACCACCCATTGGGTTTACCTATTTAGGGCCTGATACACATGCCCCTGGCATTAGTTTCTCACCAGCTGGTCTCTAAATATGTTTTTTACATTTTTTTTTCCTTTTTCGATAGTGACAACATTTTTCAATCACAAAAACATCCGCAATCACTTCTAAATATAACCACGGTTCATTATTTTTTGACCATGATACTATCCCCATTATAGAAATAGGACAATCATGGTAATATACATGTTATCAATGGTAAAATAGCTCGATCAAATTTTCCTAAATGCTGTTTTCTTTGTCACTTGATTGTGGCAAGCTGCATTGTGATATTGGCCTGAAATTTTCAGAGTGGCAAGCCATAGTGCCACAGCTGTGAATTGTGCTGGTTTGGTTTGAAAACATTCAACATGCCCCTAGTTGTAGCATTCCTAAGTTGCAAATTTTCCCATAGGATAACATTGTGGTGGTCGTTTTCTTTGTCACTTGATTGTGGCAAGCTTGATTGTAATATTGCCCTGACATTTTCAGGGTGGCAGACCCTAGTGCCACAAATGTGCCTTTCAGTTGTCTGGTTCAAAAACGTTCAACAAGCCTATAGTTACAGCATTCTGAACGTCCAGATTTTCCCAATAGGATGACACTGAGGCAGTTGTTTTCTTTGTCACTTCATTGTGGCAATGTGGCTTGTGCTATTGCCCTAAGATTTTCACAGTGGCAAGCCCTACTGTCACACATGTGCCTTTTGGTGGTTTGGTACTAAAACATTGAACAGGGCCATAGTTACAGCATTCAGAAGTTCAGAAATGTTCCCATAGGATAACATTGTGGCGCCCGTCACGCCTTTTGGGGTCCGTATCTTGAAAAACGGTTCAAGATATGGACTTTTATTAGAAATTTCTTAGTCCCCCTAGAGAGGGAGTACAGAACTAGCTTACAAAGCCATGAAACCCCAGAAATTAGAATTTTTTTCTACCATGTACGGTTCCTGAGATATTTGCGATTTAGTGTTCCGATTGCCCATTTTCATGGCTGTAGGCCACAATTATGCTCTCAGACTTAGCACTCACATTGCGTTTCAGTGCCTGTATCTCAGAAACAATGTGAGATATGGATGTTGTGAGAAGTACTCACTTTCACGATTACAACCACACTTGAATTTTCTTTCTAGCTGCTATGGTTCCCGAGATATTGGCAAATTACTGTTACAAGGGCTCCTTGCCTTATAGAGCTGCTGTATGGCTCCATACTTATATGTAAGTGGGAGCATGGGACCACAGACACATATCATTATGCACAACTGGGCAGCTTGAAGGGCCCTGCGCTCCCACCAACACATTCCATTTACTACTTACATTAAACTTTAAAAAAAAAAGAAGAAATTCTTTGCAAAAACTTCATTAATGCATCAATTGGGTTGTTTCCACATCAAAAAAGTGTAAAATTCAAGTTAAGTTACCACCACCACCCCCACCACCACCCCTCACCTCACACACCACCAGGCATACGGGTGTGTGGTGAGATGTGCCTAACTTTCACCCGTTCTCTATACTGCCACCATCACAGCTTGTTTACATGGAATGGGGTGAAAGATTAGGCTAGCGACCCACCGCACACCCCGATGCCTGGTGGTGTGGAGGTTGGGGTGGGGTGGGGTGGTAACCCTAACATTGAATTTCCACACTTTTTGGTGTGAAACAATCTTAAGTGATGCATTAATGAAGTTTTTGCATATATATATATATATATATATATCTATGAATGACATGGCCTGACTACAGATATCATATTTATCTTCACGAGAGGCCAATTATGGGGATGGCATTAAGGGCAAAATGTGCCTATTCATGGATTGCGGATGACACCAAGCTCTGCGGGAGAGTGGACACAGCTAAAGGGATACAGGACCTACAGGAAGATCTGGAAAAGATGGGGAGGTGATCCAGGATCTGGAAGCTTGGCTTCAATGCCAAGAAATGCAAAGTTATGCTATTGGAGCCAAGAATCCCAGGACAGAGTACTACCTGGGTGGAGTCTGAGTATCTGCATCAGAGGAGGAGAAGGACCTGGGAGTGTTGATCACTAGTGACCTGAAGTGCTCCATGTAGTGCAAGAAAGCAGCAGCAAAGGCAGACAAGATGCTGGGATGCATATCTAGGGGGTATCAGTAGTAGGAGAGAGGAGGTTATACTGCCCTTGTACAGGTCACTGGTAAGGCTGCATCTAGAATATGGAGTTCAGTACTGGTGCCCACAACTCAAAAAGGACATTAACCTGCTGGAGAAGGTCCGTAAGAGGGCTACAAAGATGATAGCAGGTCAACAGGGTAAGGCATACAAGGAGAGGTCGAGGGCACTGAACATGTACTCCCTGGAAGACAGGAGAGAGAGAGAGAGAGGGGACATGATTGGGACCTTCAAGTACTTGAAGGGATAAATAAAATTGATAAGGAGAATCTCTTTAAGCTGAGTGGTAACCATAACATGAGGTGGCACAGCCTTAAGCTGGAGGGTGGGAGGTTTAGCAGGGAGGTCAGGAAGCACTTCTTCACAGAGAGGGTGATGGACATTTGGAATGTGCTGCCGGAAGAGGTCATTTCATTGAAGACAGTGGGTAGCTTTAAGAGAGGCTGGGATAGGTATGGGGGAAGGTAAGGATCATGGGTAGGGAGATGGGAGGAGTAGGGAAGGAGAGCAGGGACATTAGCTCAAGCTGTGGGCCCTGCAATATAAGGAGACTTGATAGACCAAATGGCCTTCTTCTGCTGGCTTCTTTGTATAAATGTGACAGGGACTCAACTTGTATAAAAGTACAAAGAACTATAAAATACCTAGTTAGACAAATCAAAAAGATTTTTTTTTTCTGTTCTTTATTCGCCACGACGGCCATTGGCATTTTCAGCCATGATCACGGCGGCCTTAAACTCCACCTCCTGTATTGCTTGTGGCTCCCCCAGTAACCACCTGGCTTGCCCCCCAGAGCGTGGGGTCATGGCACCGTTCCCCAACCGGCACCACGAAACTGGGACTAGTCAGGGGAGCCCAGCTCAGGAGGCTAATCGAAGCCCAGGGCAGGGCTTCACATAGATGGACAGGCAGCACTTCCCCCCACATAGGCTTGGGCAGGGACGTGCAATGACGACCAGCATCCATCATGCCCCAGAAGTGACACTAGCGTCGGTGCCATGCGACGAATCTGGTCTCCGTCAGGTGTCGTGATTGTACTGAGCATACACCACCCTCCCCCCAGGAGAAGGAGAGCAGTCCTAGGGATGCTCAATCCTTCTCCCCCCGGCCAGCCCTCTGATGACCTGGGTCCATTCCCGAACCCGGGTCACCGGTGTCGCAAGCGGAAATCCAACTGCTGCACTGGCAGGCCAGCTTTAAAAAGATTACTATAAAGAGAAGCAAATGGCCCTTGGTTTGAATCCCGTATGAGCCTGGCATGACATCAGTACCCTTCTGGGTAGATCTAATAAGTCAATCCGCATAACTCTAGAACTAAGTGATCCAGTCATTACTGACTCCGTGGTGCTGGCTTAGACTTTTTTTTCTTTCCATATAGGTTTTTCTCCCTTTGGGGGCACCAGGCAGGGTCCGCTCAGGTCCTGTCCTCTAGAGGACTCATTCCACCTCCCAGCTCAGGGCCATCATCCTGCCTGTCCCACTGCTCACCTTTTCCATTTTCTTCCCATTATCCCAAGACCTTGTACATGGACATGCATGAGCATGGAGATGCACATGCGCTCCAAGGTTCCAGTGATGGCCTCTTCCTCCCACCTGGCCTAGCACCAGGTTCCCCCCCTTGGCTTGGTGCTGCCACTGAGTCTTCACCTGGTGGCAGCCAAGAGCTGGAGAAATCCCACGTCCCTCCCCAGGAGAGGAGAGCTGCCTCGATCCAACTCCTTACCCCCCCTTCCTGCTGACCCCTGGTGACCCATGCTCATTCTCAGTTTACAATCCAGTTTACCACCTTGCATCCCAACCCCAGGCTGCCTAGCTTGTTGACCAGTCTCCTCTGTGGGACTGTATCAAAGGCTTTGCTGAAATAGAGGTAGGCAATATCTACTGCCCCTCCTCTTGGTCTACTGTCTTTGTCACCCAGTCAAAGAAATACATGAGATTACTTTAACAGGATCGTCCTGTAGAGAACCCATGTTGCCTGGGATCCACCAGTCCATTGGCTTCCAGGTATTCCACTATTCTTTACTTAAGGAGTGCCTCCATTATTTTTCTGACTACAGATGTTAGATTAACTGGCCTGTCATTCCCCGCTTCTTCTTTACTACCGCTCTTGTGAAGAGGGACAATGTTTGCCCTTCTCCAGTCCTCTGGGACCACTCCAGTGTCTAAGGACTCACTGAACAGGGCTGCCAGTTCAGTCTTCAGTTCCTTTAGGATCCTGGGATGTATGCCATCTGGACCCATGGCTTTTTCCACCTTTAGCTTTGCAGTTCTTCTAGGACCCTCTTCTCTGTGAATGGACTGGTGTTTACCTCCTTATCTTTAGCTCCTTTGAAGTCCAGCTGCGAACCCTGCCCATTCCCTTCCACGGTGAAAACTGAACAGAAATTCAGGATCACTTTTTTACACCTGGCCCCTCTAAGCCTTGCTACTCCCTCCTTGCCTTCCTTCTTTTGCTAATATACCTGAAGAATGTCTTATCTCCTTTTTTAACTGATTGAGCTATTCTCTCCTCTGTTTGAGCTTTAGCGCTCCTTACTGCCTTTCCTGCCTCTCTCAGACATTACTGGTACATTTCCTTGTCCTCATCCCTTTGTGTCCCCTTATACTTCCTGAAGGCTAGCCTCTTGGTCCTTACTTTTTCTGCAACCCCCCGAGAACCAAAGTGGTTTTCTTCTCCTTTTACTCTTGTCTATTGACCTAATGCATTGTTTTGTTACCATCGCTATAGCCTCCTTGATGTGTGTCCGTTTTTCTTCAATGTCCCTGCCTATCCCCCTCTTTTCCAGGGTTTCTTTTAGCTGTAGTCCCATACTGGTAAAGTCTGCCCTTCTAAAGTCTAAGACTCTTGCCTTCATAAGGGTCAACTGGATCCCTGTATCCACTTTGAACCACAGCATATTGTAGTGACTAGATCCTAACTGACCTTCCACCCTAAGATCTGCTACCCTGTCCCTGTTGGTCAGCACCAGATTCAGGACTGCCCATTCCCTGGTAGGTTCCTGAACCAGTTGGCTAAGGCCAGCCTCCCTCAAGGGAGTCCAGGAAGTCCTGTGTCCTAGCTGAGGTCCCTGCTGGGATGGACCAGTCTACCTTCGGCATGTTAAAGTCTCCCATTAGCAGTACCTCCTCCTTTGCTGCCATTTCATGCATGTTTTCTAGCAGCTGCTTGTCAATTTCCTCAGCCTCAGCCAGGTGTTGGAAGTCACAAGAAGGTCATAAAGGTCACAAGCATCTCATTAATCAGATTAATAAGCACAACTGATGTGACAGTTAGCTTTTATTAGTTAGATTCCATGAACTCAGCATAAACATAAGTGCTGAGGCAGGCAGGATTTGCATTATTTTATTAGATTCAATCAGTACAATACACCTATGAGGTACTGTGACAGGTATTGTACATTATTAGTTAGTTTCTATGAGCCCAGCATATGATGGGAGTTTGATATTATTGGGATTCTGTGAGCTCAGTGAGCACTGAGACCGATAGAACAAATATATATAATATATATATATATATATATATATATATATATATATGCAGTCCCAAGACAATTCCCTGCATAACAGAGGAAGAAGCTGCTAGAGTGAGAGACCGTGCTTGCTATTTTAGTTTTGGGACATTTTCATTGATTAACTGCTACAGTACTCAGTGTGCAGGGGTAGGGGCTGGAGAGGCGGGATTGCTACATTTAAATTCCTGCACTGCTTGCAAGAGACATCAGAGCCTCGGCCAGCTGTAACAACTGCCTGCTGCTACTTTTGCCTGAGATGATTCCCCTGCATAACAGATGGAAGAAGCTGCCAGAGTGAGTGACTGTGCTTGCTATTTCTGTTTTGGGACATTTTCATTGATTTATTGCTACAGTACTCAGTGTGCAGGGGGCTCAGGGGAGCTGACTCCTGAGGTCAAGTGAGAAGTGGGGATTGCTATATTTAAAGTCCTGCATCGCTTGCAAGTGTGGGCGTTGTGAGTGGTGCAAGCACCACTCCAAGATGAACTCCACTTAGAACTTATCTAGGTGAGTATGATTTGCTGTTTGCACATTATAGGATATCGATGTAATTGAAAAGAAGTAGAGCATACAGTAGGTTAAATAGGGGTGGGTAAGCTATATGTATATTAATTTTATGCACTAAAATTTATATCAGAATATTAAGGGAAATAAGAAACCCTTAAAGTAGCAGTAGGCTAAAAGCGTATTTAGGTTAAATGTGAATTTTAATTAATCTGCACCAAGTACAGGATTTTATTTAGTGAGACAGGTGTGACCTTTTGGAAGTATTATTTCTTGCAAACTGGTTTGAGGCAATAAAATGAATATAAGTAGGATGATGGGTTTGATGCTATTACCATGCTTGATCATTTTGTTTCAGTAAAAATATGGTAGCCCCAAATAAATTAGGCCTTTATTGGCCTACCTAACTAATGTCTAGAACACAAGACGGAAGTATGAGCCTCTTAAGGTTGTGTAGAAATTAGTTTTCAAAAAGTTTGAAGACATACTGCTGTGCTGGGCAAATAAGGATACTGGAGTCACATGAAATACGCAGGAATATGTGCTCAGAAAATATTATGTATGTATTGTTATCAATGATGGGGGGGGCATTGACTTGAACCCTGGAAATCTGGAACAAAAGGGAACACATTTAAAAATTATACATGACAACACAAGGAGTTTGGCCCCAAAGATGGATATGGTTACACTACTGTTTGAAGAACAAGATCCAGATATAGCAGGTTTCTCTGAAACCTGGCTTTCAAATAAGGTAGACGATAATGAAATTGGTTTGAAGGGATATCATTTGTTCCATTCTGATAGGAAAAACAAAAGGGGAGGGGGGTTATTCTGTACAAGTCTAACAAAAGGTAATACAGGAAATGTAGGCTTTATGGTACTTTATCTACAGAATTTAAAAGTGACCATTGGAATGATATATTCTCCACCAGGGGCTAAGATGGCTGATTTGGAACAGACTATTTACTCAATTCAGGATGGTGTGAAGGATAAGTTGTTAGTTCTGATGGGTGAGAATTTCGGACTGGTATAAATTAAGAGGACAAAAATTGTGGGAATTGTTAGCACCTCTTGATGTAATACAACAAATAGATGAACCCACCAGATATACCAGCACTTTGTCAGAAGGAATTTTACTGGATCTGTTACAGGTTTCCCCTCAATTAAATGTTCGGTCTAAGAGAGTTAAACCACTATACCTGGGGGATCACAGTTTAATATGGGCACAAATTGGATGCACAGTACAGTCCCGAATACAATCAAATATAGGTTGGGTTAGAGATATGAGACATTTTTCTGTTGATGGATTCAATTTGGATATATCAACAGAAGACTGGGAGAGGCATAAACTAATTCCAGACCTAGAGCAATCAGTTCAATTTTTTGTAGACAGATTTTTGGAGATATGCAATAAGCATGCAGCCAAGATAAAAGGGAGTAAGAGCAAGGCTAGGGTGCCATGGATAAATGACAAATTACTGAAAAATACTAGGATAAAAAATAGATTGTGGAAATCGGCCAAAAAATTGAAACTAAGTATTGATTGGGACATGTTTAAAACAACAAGAAATTATTGTAAACAGATAAGGAAAGCTAGATCAAACTATTTCAAGGCAAAAATAGATAGGAATAATGATCCAAAAAGATTTTGGCAGACTGTAAGTGACATCATTTGTCCAGGAAATAAAAATAAACAACACATAAATCAACTGAGCCATGAGGGGAGGACAGTGAAGGAACCTAAGGACATTGCAAAATTGTTAATTGATTGTTTTTGTTAATTTACCAGGCTTGGGCACAAGGACTCCTTCTGACAGAGTGCTGGAGGATGAGGCTCATGTCAAAGGATCGTATCCACCTTTTCATTTCAGAATATTAAACATAACAGAGGTAACACAATGCCTAAAACAGATAAAAATTCATAAATCTCCTGCATAGATGGGTTAGAAGGTACATTTTTACAGATGACTGCAGATTACATAGCACCAATAATAATATACATGTTTAATTGGAGTCTAAGCTCTGGGGTTTTTCCATCAAAATGGAAACAAAGTAAAATTATCCCAATATACAAAGGGGGAGAACTTCATGAACCTGGTAACTATTGTACAACAGCCTTGCTCTCAATTTTATGCAAATGTTTAGAGAAGCAAGTGCATATGCAACTTATGGATTATTTAGAGAAAAATAAAGTTCTGACACCATACCAGACAGGATTTAGAAGGGGCCTCTCTACTAGTTCACCATTGATTGAATTTAATGATTTAGTGGCAACATCTTTGGATGTGGCTTTGAAGACAGCTTTTTTTGTGGATTTTTCCAAGGCCTTCGACCTGGTGGACCACTCCCTGCTGCTAGAGAAACTCTGGTCTATGGGCATCACTGAGGGACCACGGGACTGGATTAAATCTTACCTAACTGGAAGATCACAGAGGGTATGGGTGTCCCAGACTCTGTCAAGTATGAAACTAGTTGAGAGAGGAGTCCCTCAGGGATCCATAGTGGGCCCTTATTATTTTTAGTGTTCTGAAATGATCTTCCCCAGGTGGTGAAAACCTCAAATATCAAACTGTATGCAGACGATACTACATTGATTGCAACTGGGGAAAATATGTTGGATCTGAAAAATAGACTTCAGAGGGACTTTAGTAGCATTGGGGAGTGGTTCACCAAGTTGAGGCTAGTGATGAACATAGGGAAGACAAAGGTTCTTCACTTTGGGAATGGAAATAAATCAAGTCTAGATATAACATCTTTAACAAATACTCTGAAAGAACAAGTTACAGAATATCGATATCTGGGTTTAAGATTTGACGCAGAGTTAAATTTTAAAAATCATATTAGGGAGGTGTTAAATAAAGCAAACAAAAAATTAGGAGCACTCAGACGAACATCTAAGTGTCTGGACCAAAGAGCTAGGAAAGCAACTGTGGTGTAGATGATTTTGCCCTCTAATGATTGTGGAAGCAATATATATATAGGGTTGCACCAAAATTAATGTGGGACAAATTGGATAAAATGCAGTATAAACTTGCAAGATTTATACTGGGATGTCATTTTAGAACACACCATTGTACACTATTAAATAAGTTGGGGTAGATAACCTTAGAACATAGAAATGGGGCATCATGGTTAAAATTACTACATTTTTTTTATAAAACAACCTGAACATTATATTTTGATCACTGCATTGACAAAAAAGGTACAACCTACTCAGATATTAAATAGATCTGTATACAAAAATAAGATAAGGATAAATCATAATAAAACAAGATTTGGTAAAAAAAAAAACTTTAAAACATCAAGCAGCAAAATTCTGGAATATGCTTCCATTCTGAATGAGAGTAACGACGTCCCCTAAACAATTTAGCATAGCATTAAAAACCAAGTTTCAAGTAGTGTGTAATTGTTAGAGTGGACTTAGGCTCAGTACCCGTCTCTTAGCATTTGATGTAGATATATATACATACTTGTTTGAAGTCTGCAATTGAATAAGTTTTTACACCTATCTGTATGGTTTATGAATGTTAATCGTGTACTTAAGTTCTTCAATTAACTATTGTATGTCCTAAACAATTTAGCATAGGGTTAAAAACTATGTTTCAAGTAGTGTGTAACTGCTGGATTGTACTTAGGCTTAGTACTCATCTCTTAGTACTTGATGTAGTTATATACGTGCATATTTGTTTGAAGTCCGCAATTGAATAAGTTTTCACACTTATCTGCATGGTTGTATGAATGTTGCTAGAGATTCCAAGGGTAATATTAAAATCAGCTGGGGCCCGGGCTTTCATGTTTGTGGCCCCTTCCCTTTGGAATTCTCTACCATGTCAGATAAGGGAGTGTACTACTGTGGGGAGTTTTAAATGGGCTCTTAAATCTTTTCTATGGTAAATGGCATATGGTTTTTGATTGATCATTAATTGTTGTGTGTATTTTATAATATTTCTTTGTATCTTTGTTTTTTGTATTCTGTATTTTATCTCATTTTATTGGAATCCGCCTTGATATTTGAAAGGCGCAATATAAATAAAAATATAAAAAAAATTACTATATTATATTAATTATTAATTACTTATTATATTTGAATATCATCTAGTATTTCAGGTAATCTCCTGGTATTTTTTCCCCACAAATGTAAATTTTATTTTTCAGCTTGAATGAATTCAATTACATAAGGTCTCTGTTACACTTCATGATTAATCACTAATAAGTCACCTATTTCTGATAAACGTTTCTAGTTTTTTTTTTTTTGCAATTGTGTAACTGGTGTGTGTGTGTGTGTGTGAGATAGATATAGAGAATAATGGATAATTTAGAATGTACTACCGGTCAGTAATACCATTGAGAGGTTCAGGATATGTAAGAACCTCGAGACCGGTAATACTTTCTAAACTATCCATTGTTTTTTTAATACATGGATCCAGGTTTGCCTTTCTTACCTTTAGTTGTTGATAGTTCGTCCAGTGGGTCAGGTGATGCCATGTTCCAAGTATCGTGAACACTACGAATAAAACTATCTGAAGTATTTTTACCTTGAAAAGCCAATGATTTGAGGCAACTGATTGAGTGCCAATGACTGTGGCAACAGAAAGTTTTATTTTTGGTACTGCGGTATCTATTCTGTGTCACTGTCCTAATAGATAACATAGCGGTGTTTCTTGGGTGGCTGGGGAGAGTGACGTATGCTGATAGAGACATCACCGAAAAAAGAGCAGTGACTTCCAAATATGTTTCTGGAGGTTGCAGAGATTTGGGAGGTTGTAGGTTTGAATGTGCTATGTGATGCAATTTCCTGGTGCTCCATGGAAGAAGTCAAAGCATTTTCTTGAACTTTGGGAAGAATGGTGTGTTTAGAAGCTGTGGTTTCGGGATTTTCAGTGTACATTTCTGAATCTGTTTGCTGTTGATCCCGAGAGGTGGATGGCAGCTGGAGGTTGCAAGACAGGATGGAGCACATTCATTTCTGCTTCTGCTCCAATAAGGTGCTGTATGCATTAATACTTTGGATGTTCTTGTGCCCAGAGAGATGTGCAACGTCTCTTGGGGGGATATTTGAGTCTACCAGCATTTGTATGGCAGTTTTCCTCGTGGAGTGGTTCGTGATTCGTTTTTCAACTGGTATTCTGGCTGACTTTTGGAGGAGTTTCATTATGGATCTAATTTCGTTTTCTCCTATTGTCATACACCGATACCAGTAATCGGTTGGCTTTTGTCTGGTGTCTGACGCTAGGTAAAATGGAGAATCTGCTTGTAGCATTTCAGGTGGTCTGTGACTGGTATACTTTTTGTATGCTGTGATGGGGTCTCTGTCTGGGTTTTGGTGATTTGCATACATTCGTGGAGCTACTGGCCGTATATCCCTGACATTTACCCCAGTTCTCGTTTTAGTTTGACGTTCGTGGTACTCTAAGTATTCTTTTCCTTCAGAATCAGTTCCTGGAATTATGTCTCCCCATCTTAACTGATACTGTTCGTTGGTTCTTAAAGCAAAGTGTAATCCAATGTTGAAAAACAATATGTGCAGCAAGGAAGTAGGGAATTGGGAGCCGAGTGTGCCTGTGGTGTAAAGAAGGTTTATGTCAGCCTCTGAGAGGGGTTGTGCTTGTCTGGGTTGGTTTCCGAGTCCCATTTTTTTCAAATACTTTTGTTTGGCTAGTAGAATCTCTTGCATTTGTTTAAAAGTACCTGCAGGACCTTGGAATATTGATGCTCCATAGTTATGTTTTATTAAGTGCCTATCTACATCTGAAAGTACTCCTCGTATTGTTGTTGGATCATACTCTGAGATGTCCTGTTTTTTTTAATTGAAATACAAAATCTGCCAGAATAGGGTCTAGTTCAGAAACCAGTATTTTTTCAATTTGTCTGGACTCACCGGCTCTGTTGAGGTGGGTGTTGAGGAGACGGAGATCGAAATTTGTTTTTTTTGCAGTATTGATATTCTGCTGTTCTTGGACAAAACATAGCCTGTCTTCGGATGTGTTTACTGGCTTGGATAGCAACATTTTTGGTTGAGGGAAGTGAAGAAATGCTGATTTTAGTTTTACTGAGCCATTGCAGTCGTTTGAATTGTTGAGTGTGGCACTGTTTCAGTCCGGGGTGTCTCGCGCTGCACAGCTGCTGATATTGAAGCGCTTGCACTGTGTGATTGTTGTGGTAATACTATCGTTCAACTGTGAATGATAGTATTATCACTTTAGAACTGTGGTATTACCAGTTGTTGCCCGGTGCTATTACCGGGATTTTTTTGTATGCTTTTGTGTAGTATTAATTTGCATATCCATATATTAAAGAACCTTATAGCTTGGCTGCTTCTGATATGATTTACAAGGCTAGCATCAGGAGCACCAAAAAAAATAGCAAGCAGATTGATCCTGAACTATTAATTCATTTGAATAACCCTCAAGTTATTAATCTACCACAAAGAATCGATACTTGTTTCATTTTTCTAATCCACTTAGTGTCTAAGTTGCATCTCACTCTTCATTCTGTGATCCATCCCTTGTTAAAATTCCCTGCAGCAGTGAAGAGTCACTTCACTGTTGACTTGTGCCTATTTTACCTGTTCATTAAAATAAACTACTTTTTGCCATAGTCATCCTATGAACAAGTGCCTGATTGCAAGGTGATACTTTGGAGCACAGAAAACATGATGAATCTCTATTCCATTCCATCAGACTGTGCAGGTTGCAGTTGTGTGAATCAAACCCACGCCATTGTGGAACTCACAAAGTAGTAGGTAGATGTTATCCATTGTGAATCACATGCAGAAATGTATTGATTCATATGGTGAAACAATTTTATCTTTAATGTTTTTTTTAATTGTCAGCTACAAAGTTGAAAATGACAACTAGCATGTACAATTTGCTCCTCTCACATAACACGCTACAATTAACGGTAAGTGGAGACATTTGTACTTGAGAAGATCCATTAAGTTCTGAGTTAACATTTTTAACTGTTTATTTTGCACTACTGAATTAATACACTAAATAAGTTAGGGCTGGCAGTATAGTGTATTGGTACAATAATGTACTGTGTATGAGCGTAGAACATCATGCAGACAGACATGTGTTTGATTCCCACACCAGACAATAAATGCTGTATGACTTGAAGCAAGACACATAACCTGTCCTGTCAGCCTGGGTTTCTACATTACAAGATGCATAACTGCATATTGAGCATAACAGGGTTTCCACAGAATAAAAAAAATGAAGTTCCCTTTCATTTTTCTTGTTCATTATGTAGCTGGAGTAATGTAATGAACTACATGCCAAGAGGAAGAGTTTAACAACATAGTGATGCATGGCTATATAAAATGCTAAATTGATGACAGGATAGTCGATGCGCAGACCTTTCTTTGTTGACTAAACATGAAGACAAAGTTAAAATGTAAGGTTACAGCAGCAGGAATGAGTAATACCAGTTTGAAAAGGTTAATGCCGGGAACTAAACTAGTGAATGGCATTCACCCACTACTAATGCTGGCAGACAACTAAACAAGTTGTTTAAAGAGGTAGTTTCATGGAAGCTGTGTGAGTAGGCTTTGGCACTATCTCATGAAGTCCTGTCTTCATTTAAGTAGAGTCTGTTTACTGCTTCAGTGTAATGAGCTATCATTTATTTGGTGACCAGAATTATTTCCTCTGACTGTGTGTCTGGAGGCAGGCTTTACAGGCGCGCGTGACCAACAGCTGCAGTGTTCACACAGCTGTCTCAAACAAACTAGTCGATCACAGCAATCTCCAATACACAGCAGTAAATCAGACAGCTGTTGACAAAGTTAATTTTTTCACGTAGACTGTTAAAAAAAAGTTTTTTTCCCCCAGCTGTGACAGTAGTGCAGTGTAGACTGCTTTGGTGACAGTCATTTTTAGTATTGTTTAGTATGAAGGTCTATAACTTCATTTTACAGTATATATTTTTCCTTGCTGTTTGAACCGTGACTATGCCGATACTTTGCTACTAATTCTATGACAAAATAAAAATGTGTATTACATTTATAGTGGACATTAGAGTATTTCATTGCGAGTAGCTGTCAAAAACAATGCAATAAACCATTATAAAACTAACAAAGGACTTCACAGCTCAGCAGGTGTAAGACTGACAGTCTATATGGAGTTAAAAAAAGGAAATAGTCTGCAGGTCTAAACAAGAGGTAGTAACATTACAGATATTTCAACACCTGTAATCCTGGACCCTAACTCGGAAAGTGGGATGCATCAAAACCCATGATCTCTGCCCTCTTACAACCCCCTCTCCCGTAACAGTCTTCTGAAAGACAAAGGCTCCTGTCACTGGCTGACAGAGCCTAACAGCTTTCACCCATACTAGCGCAAGTTCACTTGTGCAGTTGGAAAAGTAACGCTGCTTCACTTGTATTTATTCTATTAAATATGTATATACTTGGGTAAGAGGAGAGAGTAGCTTTTTGACAGGCTTCCAAGTTTCCCAATCCCAAACTTCTGTGCAAATGTTATACTAGGAGGCAGTTCTGGAATGCAGCCCTGAGCTGCAATCAAGCCAGCAGCTACAACCTGTAAGACCATTCAGATAGTCTTACAGCTTATAGCTGCTGGCTTGACCGAGGCACGGCGCTGCATTCTAGAATTTCATGCTGGCATAAATATTGCACTGAAGCTTTGGGATTGGGAGTTGAAACCTGACAAAAAGCTACTCACTCCTCTCACCCAAGTTCACAGCCACACGCCAGAAAGTGGAGGAGCAGATCAGTAAGTTTACAGTGTCAGTGCGATCGGAGGCTGGGAGGTGGGTAGCGGAGGATGAAGATGGGGAGTCCACTAGATACACCAGAGATGACCGTATTTCATTTTTCAAATGTACTAGCCATATGCAGCTGGTTGGACCCGGACTCACTACAATTAGGTAATGGGTTCTTATTGATCCAGGTCTGCTGGATTGGTGGGGTCTGCCCATCCTTACCTCACACCCATATATTTGTCACAAAATACACATGAGCTCTGTCCTCTTCCACTATCCCCATGGAGACCTGAGTGAAGAGGTATGTGAGTGGGTGGGGTGGGTGGGGGTTGATGGTGACGGAGCATGTCTTCATGCAATGTTCAAATAATAATAATAATACCTTTATTTATTAAGCGCTCTTCACAAAGTACCAGAGCACTGTACATCTGTAAAACAACAATTAAAACCATAAAATTCTAAAATACATCCATCAATATATATAAACCACAACTACAATAGTCAGACATAAATTAAAAACATCTCCAAAGGCGAGTTCAAATAAATACATTTTTAAAGCAGTTTTAAAGCTCTCCACTGTTAGGCACTCTCGTATCCAATGAGGCAGATAATTCCACAGGGCTGGGGTTACAAATGAAAATGGCTGCGATGCAGCAGTTTTTAATCATACCCTGGGAATCTCAAGCAATCCCTTGTCAGTCGAGAGGAGTGGTCGGAAGGGGCAGTAAGGATGCAAGAGATCTTGCAGGTTGCTTGGTCCCTGTCCGTGTAGGGCTTTCTAGGTCAGTAAACTGACCTTGAAGGTGATCTGCCACTGAACTAGCAGCCAGTGGAGTTTGCACAGCACAGACGTAATATGACTGTACCGAAATAATCCAGACAACAGCCTGGCCGCAGCATTCTGCACCAGCTGCAAGCAATGGATATCAACCCCAAAAGCCCTAGGTAAAGGGAGTTACAGTAGTTCAGGCGTGAAGTCATAAAGTCGTGGCTCAAAGTTGGAAGGTCGCCAGATGGAACTAGGTGCTTAATCTGGGCAATGTTCCTCAGATGGTAAAAAGAGGACTTAACCACGGCCGACAGCTGAGAATGAAGTGTCAAACCATCGTCAAGTAAATAATAAAGAGATATGGAAGTAGTCTGAATTTCAATCAAACAAAATTATGATTAAAATGAGGAAACATGGAAATGCAGTTACCAACAGTCAGTCAAATGCCAACAGCTGAATTGCACCAATAATAGTTTAATGCTCCATGCACAATTCACTAGCGCATTTGGCAGACCTGAGTTTGATTCCTGCAACTTCCACTAGAGTACTGTGTGGTCAGAACAAATCAAGCATCAGATGCAAAGCTGTCAGTACATCAAGTTAATTATCCACTTGTGCATACTTGCCCTATGTTTTTTTACAGACCCTGCCTGAATCAGAGTGCAGTAAATATAAGATTGCAACGCATAATAGTGTAGATGGGAAGCATCCTACCTCTCCCTCTCACTCACTCACATATTGTTAACAAACTGCCAAATCTCTGTAGTCTTTAGATGGCTCCATAGAGACTTGAGTGAGATGGTGGGGGAGGGTGGATGGTGGCAGATTATGTATACAAGCAATGTCAATATGCTTCATATAGTTAGTTGAACCATGTAGGTTAGCAAGAAAATGGCAGATAACCTTTACCTTCCATGCCCTTACTGACTCCAAATACTTACAATAAGAGACCTCCGTGATGCCGATTTCAGCACTATGCTGACACACACACTCAGTATGAGTGCAAAACATGATCTGAACATCATGAGGCACAGTGTTATAAAAACAGGTGTTTGCCAGATTCTGATACATCTGGTAGTTCGGTGGAGGAACTGTGATCGAATCTGAATGAGGGACTAATCTTGAGATTAAAGTACCAGATAATAACAGATCAGCACAGTAAACCATTAACATCTGCACTCCTTACTACTACATGGGTAGGTGGGTGCCACAGAAAATGCTGTTTATGCTTTCGGCTGGGGCTGGGTGGTAAACAACCCAAGAGGGGGAGCCGACTATTGGAATGAACTGATATGTAATGTACACACTACTCAGACATCGATAAATTCATCCCAGTTTTAATATTACTGCATTCACAACCAAAGACTGCACACTGCTGCCTTTTTTTTTACTATCGTTCTCAGAAATACCGACTGCACTCAAGACTTTGAAATCACAGCAAGAACACCGCATGATGCTGTTTGTCCACTTATTAAGCCAAGATAATTCATGTCTTTAGCTCAACAAAAAGTTTAATACAATAAGAATTGCAATCAAGACAGCAATTAAATAAATAAAAAAAGATAAAAAACAAACAGCAAACCAGCACTATCATTAATGTTGTTTTTTTTTACTTCCTGGATGTAGTCCGTTTCTGACAGCTGCAGATGGGGGGGGGTCACACAGTGAGAAAGCCACACTGTAGACATGGAATACATGAATGACAACATCAGCATTAAGCAGGATCAGGTGTGGAAACAGGTAATGATCAACGGGCATAACTAGATGGACTATAGAAGCTCCAGAGGCGGCAGTTACGTTTTTCCCTCTGCTGCATCCCCAACCCTCTATCCAGGCTGTCCCTACATGCTTACTATTAAATTCTACAGAATGACTTGGTTGTCTCTACTTTTGCCCTCTGTTATTCTGTCTTTGGTGTCACTTAGTGTCCTTACAGTGCCTGATTCCAAAAATCACCACAAAGACTGTGACCTGAATCTAAATGATTTCACTTACTCTAACTTGCTAATCCTACCAGCAAGGTGCATCGACATAACTCCTGCCCTCCTCCCTAAGCTACTTATCTACTACACTACTGCACTTGTCGCTAAATGATGTCAGACCTATAGCTGTAACAGCCCTCAGTTTGTCCTGCTTAAGTTAGGGTACATTACATTGTTGGCTCTCTTGCTGTCTGGGAACATTGAGTTAAACATTGAGTTAGACCAAAGCCAGGTAAATTACCTCTTCATTACACTGGCTATGATACGAAAGGTCTTCACCTGGTCCATCTAAATGTTAGGAGTCTTCTTCACAATCATACACAGCTTGAAGCCTGGGTGGCAAACCACTGTCCCCATGTACTCTCTCTATCTGAGACTTGGCTAAGGCCCTCCATCCCAGATACCTATTGCCCACTCCCAAACTACAACCTTCTTAGGTGTGATAGGCCACCTCCAAAGCGTGGTGGGTGTGTTGCAATATACTACAAAAGCAATCTAAACCTAACCATGCTAACTGACAGGAAAAACTCCCTGTGTGAATACATCCATGCCATACTCAGAATAGGTGCAAAGAAACTCCACATTGTCTGTGCCTATAATCCCCCAAATAGTGACCTTAATGGCCTAGTAGACTTGCTGGATCATACGGCCGCATATGTGGGAAAAAGTGAACTCATTGTTCTTGGAGATTTAAACTTAAACTGTCTTAGTAAATCTCGAGATACCCTACAATCCCTGGTACAGAGCTACAATTTACACCAAATTATCACTGACCCTACAATAGTGTCTGTCACCACTGACTCCAGCACCCTTATTGATTGGGTTCTAACAAATCATGTTGACAGAACTGCAGCAACAGGAACACTACTGGACGATATCAGTGATCATTCCCGTTTTCTGCATATGGAGCCCATCTACAACTTCCACATACCCCCAACAATGTATATGCTTCAGAAACTATGCTAACTTAAACCAGGCTCATTTCCTATATGAAGTGTCTCATATGGCTTGGTCCCCGTCTACAAATCAATGAGCACAGAGGCTGCCCTCAATGTTTTCCTGAGCAGGTTCATGCTCCTACAAGATAAACACACTCCAGTAATCACTCGGTGCTTTCAGGGTAAACTAACCAGATGTCTGCATAAAGACCTCCTTACAGCCCTCAAAAACAGAAACAGAAACAAATGCTGGAGACAGTTTAAAATCTCCAGTCTCACAGCGGACTTTAATATATACAGAGAACAGCGATCAAAGTGCAAAACACTAATAAGGCATGCCAAAAGCCACTACTGTAAGGGCCTTCTGATGGATGCAACCAGAGACCCTAAAAAATGTTGGTCCCATATCAAAACTTTCCTCGGATCAAAGCAAACTCTCCTAAAAAATGATATGATACTGAACGGTGTTCATTGTAATGACCCGGGCACAAATGCCAATGTATTCAATTCTCATTTCTCTGACCTCTCAAATTACACTACTGCTTTCTCTTCCGTTAACCTACTGTCTGGATCCCCCACCCCGAAGGACACCACAAAGACGCCTCCTTTCTATTTCAAAGTTGTCTCAAAGAAGGCTGTCCTTAAACATCTAAATTCCATATCAGACAGTACTGCTGTTGGATCAGATTGCATTGAACCCAAACTCTTAAAGCTTGTAGCACCGTTCATTGCAGGACCGCTGACCACAATACTCAACTTGTCCCTGAGTGAGGGCGTGGTGCCCGATATATGGAAACTGGCTAGAGTCACACTGGTGTTCAAAAACGGCGACAAGAAAAATATAACCAACTACAGTATAGACCAATAGCCATACTATCAGTACTAAATAAAGTGCTTGAGAAGCTCGTCTCTGCACAGATCTCAGAACACCTTACTAAGTATAACCTTCTCCACACTAACCAACATGGCTTCAGAAAAGGCCATAGTACTCAAATTGCTCTTTTACAGCTGACAAATGATGTTCTTCATGCCATGGATCAGGGTCATCAAACAGGTGCAGTGTTTATTGATCTGACCAAGGCTTTCGATCTCGTAAACCACCCTCTTCTGCTTTCAAATCTCCAAGCCCTGGGTTTTCTCGATTGGAGTAGTAACCTGGTTCCACAGCTACCTATCAAACCGAACCCAAGCTGTTAAATTCAACTCAGCCACTTCTGAAAAAGCAGTAATCAATGTTGGTGTACCACAGGGATCCATCCTCGGACCCCTCCTCTTCTCGAGCTTTATTAACAACATAGCTCAAAATATATCCTCTTGTTCATCACTGCTATATGCCGATGGCCTTGTTTTTTTACACCAGCTCAAATAATATCCACTCTATCAATCACAAGCTCTCTATGGACCTATGTAATATTCAGTCCTGGATTTCTACTAACAAGCTCGTTCTCAATGTTGGAAGTACCCAGGCTATGCTCTTTGGATCTTCTATCAAACTAAAGCAGTGCTGTGAATCTTTCCAGATCTCCTGGGCTGATGGCTCCCCACTGGAGATGGTAACTTCCTTTAAATATCTGGGTGTCCTGCTTGATGAATCCTTTGCTTACAACACCCACATAACCTCTACATGTAAGGTAGTCAATGCCAAATTGGGCTTAGCCTACAAAACTAGCCATATTCTAACCCCTTCTGCTAGGACAGCCATTGCTAGAGGAATTCTGCTTCCGTCACTCTCGTATAGATCCGTAATTTATACTAACGCATCTATGACTGCTCTCCACAGGTGGGATACAACTTACAATAGTATATGCCGATACGCCTCTGCATCCTCCATACTAAGACATCACTGCCTACTATACTCAGATCTAAATTGACCCTCCCCCTCTGCTTATAGGCTCCTCTCTCTTGGCAACTTTCTGGACAGTATACTGTGGCTCACGATGCCTTCCCACCTCACCTCCTTGCTGACCCCTCAGCCCATCTCTTACGGTCTCCGATCTTCGGACCTTTCCTTGCTTACCATTCCAAGATGCAGAACTACCAAAGGGAAATCTGGCTTCTTGCACATTGGTCCATCATACCGGAATTCTCTGCCCCTAGAAGTACGCCTTGCCCCTAATCATGCTACCTTTAAGAAGAGACACCGCTCCCTTCTTACTGCATGTGCTCATTGCACCTGTTTCAACCCGCCGTAGATCATGGTTCCTTCTGCCTCAGCCGCAAAAGCTACCTCCCACCCTCTGTAGTATGAGTGGGCACCCTGCTCCTCAGCCTACCCTCAAGTTCTCTCCTCCCACCCCCCGTCCTTTCCCTTCTTCCCCCTCTCTCTTGTCAGGTCTTCTCTCAGCTCTACCTCTCTCCCTGCCTCCTCCCTCTAGCAGTTTCTCACATTTTCAGCTGGACGTAAAGATACCCTATGGCTCTTTTGCACCTTCAAAGTGATTTTACAATTATTATTTATATATGGGCACTTACCTTTCATTGTATAATTTACTCCTTATGTGCCTTAATTACCATTAGTGTCTTAATTTTGTTTTCGCATCTGATTGTGATGTATTGTACATTTCTTGACACTGTATTCTATGTACCTGTTTGTCTCTGTCTTGTTGACCTCCTGGGTCATGCCTGAAAATAGTCACTTTTGTGTCTAGTGCACCTACCCGGTCATCAAAAGATAAATAAATAAATAACCAGTCACCGCCATGTTCATATTTTCAGTGTGTTGGCAAAAAAAAAAAAGTTAAGCAATCGCTTTCAGTGTGCCAGCTAGTCCACAGTATATGTAAACAGATGACACATTGCATTGTTTCTGATTATTTATTTAATTTCCTGTCCTCTTTAATATAAATGCCATTATATCTGCAAATAATTGTCTAAAACATTTTATGTACACACACACATATATATATATGTATATATGGTTACAGTGTACATTCAGAATGTTTAATATTTCCCAATGAGATTAGTACAACCTCACATGTAAATGAGTGGCCCCCAATATGAGCAAGTGAGGTTAAAGTTGCTATAATGGCACAAAAAAGGAACAAGACAGCAGGAACTGATGCCCTCCCAGCAGAGACCTTTCTGTATAACAGTGATTACTGGTCAATGCTTCTGGTGCCAATTTTTACTGCAATTAATAGTTCTCTAGTTCTGCCTACAGACTTGAATTGTGGGGACGTTGTACCTCTTTTTAAAGAGCTACTGATGCCTCAAAGAAAACTTTGAAAAGCTTAATACTTAGGTACAATTCTGCCTGTATTCCATTCATATTTTATATGTTTATTCTCACCATTATTACTAAGGAAATTTGCATGAATATATGATCTTTATCCCTTAGAGTTCCTTTAGAGTCCATTGCCTCTATAGCTTACTCCTTATTTCAAGTCATAATCCTCTGTTGTGACTTCACAATCTGTTGCCATGGGAGTAATTGTGATATCACAAGCAATGCTCTGTAATTTCAGTTAGGGAGAAAGCAGCAGAAATAGATAAACTCTTCAGGAGCAAAGATCCTGTTTCATACAGATGACCTCAGTAATAAATAATGGGGAGGAGGAATGTAGCACTAATGGGTTACATGTGATAATAGCGCTTACAAAATAGCGACCGTCAAAATAGTGACTGCCAATAGCAGCTACTATCTTTTCCTTCAACTGTTGTCTTTTGCATGATTGCTTGATATAAATGCAGGGGTCTGTGCCCCCAGCACCCCCATCTTAAAGATTCTAACACCATGCCTCTCATTGATTTCAGAGAGAATTACATATTAGGAACACCGTTATTATGAGTCGCTATTCTGTGTCAGTCGCATCACAGCTGTTACATGCCTATTACTCTCTTACCTGTTGTACAGAAAATATATTCAATGGTAATTTTAGATAGGTTAGTTGAACTGGGTAGATGAGAATTCATTAATATCTCAGTTTCAGAGTGGCTTCAGAAAGTATCACAGTACTTTAGATCTTGTTTTTACGTTAAACTATCTTGCAGAAACACGTTCTAGAAAAAGGGAGAAAGTTGTATGTTTGTTTTATAGACATAAAAGCAGCTTTTCATTCTGTCAACCATGAAATTCTTTGGAACATGTTGCAGGAACTGAATACAGACAACTGATTGCTCCTGATTTTAAAAATATTACATTCTGACATGACAACAGGGTATGGACCCCACTAGAGCCTCAGGAGCATATAAACCTCCTGGAACTCAGGTAGGTGTATCCGGCAATGAAAGCCTTTTCCTCCCATATCAGGAGCCAGTCAGTCCAGGTAAGAAAGGACAATACCACCGCTATGTACTACATCAACAAACAGAGAGGGACAAGATATTCCAAACTGTGTACAGAAACAATGACGATCTGGAGTCTGGCTTACTCTCAGCAAGGGCAACTGTCTGCAGTCCATCTGCCAGGCAAGGACAACATCCTGGCAGACTCTCCAAGCAGGATCAGTTAAGAAAAATCGCCAGTGGGCTCTGAACAAGCAGGTGCTCTCCACAGTGTTCAGCAGGTGGGGCACACCAGAGGTGGACCTGTCAGGTGAAATTCAGGGAGGAATGTTCTGTTAGCCCTCATTTCTACCTTGTCCCTGTGGAAAATGATGTACAGTAGTTGGGATCTGTACAAAGGGCTTGGAATTCGCTCACCCTCCTAGCTGAGGTAAGGGCCACCAGGAACACTATTTTCCAGGTGCCATATTTCAATGCAGCAGATGCCATAGGTTCAAATGGAGGCTCCATCAGCTGTGCAGTGCACAGATTCAGGTCCCAAGGAGGGACTGGATCCGTAAAAGGAGGATTTAGGTGAATCAGGCTCATTAAAGAACCTCTTAAAAATGGCCTGTGAAGCTAGGGATCTAGCTCTACCCTACCAGCCGACACATATGTGGACACTACTGCCAAATGTACCTTCATGGTTGAAGGCTAGAGGCCCAGGGATTGCAGGTGGATCAAATAATACAAAACAATAGACAGGCTCACCTGAAAAGGGTTGCTCTGCCTGGAAGACCACCAAAGTGAGAATCTTTTTCACTTGGAAGCATAGGTCTTCCTAATTGCTGGCTTCCTGGAAACCTTGAGCACTTGTAAGACCTCTTCTGAGAGGTCTAGTCCAGAGAACTATAGCTCTTCAAGTACAATGCTTTGAGACACGGGGTTCTTGGTTCTGGGAATGCTATCCTGCTCTGAGAAAAAGTCAGCAGACTATAACTCTGGGAAAGGGAGACTGGCGGTCTGGAGGAGAGGGACAGAAACAAGGAGTACCAGATCTGCCTGGCTCAATTTGCTGCAATTAGAATCATCGTTGACAGCTCCCTTCTGAGCTTCAGTAGCAATCTCAGCAGAAGTGAAAAAGGAGTGAATGCATCAAGGAACTTCCCTGTCCATGACAGGACTAGTGCGTCCTCTGGGACTGTTCCCATTGAGGGAGGCCTGCAACAAAAGCTGGGGAGCTGAAGTTTTCCCAAGATAAAATCACTTACAAAAGCAATACTGAAAAGGAAAAAGTCTCCACTCTCCAAAGGCATTACAGTAGGGGAGGTAGGGTCAGTGGTTGCTACCCCTGTGCTTATGTGACCTACGAAATCCTTGACAAGTGTGCCCGGGTTGCCCAACCATTGCCAGTGGGAGGAAGGTTAATCCACTGTCTACATGCCTCAGAAAATATTACTGTAGACAGGTGGTCCTGCAGATTGTGGGTCAGGGTCTCTCTCTGCAGTTCAAAAGATTTCCAAAGTTGCAGACTCGCAGAGCCTTTCCCCTCCTCACACCCCAGCAGAGAAAATTCTGCTGGAGTTAGATGATAAAAAGATGCTACTTGCAAATGTAGTGGAAGCAGTCCCTTTCCCCCAAATCAGGAGGGGACTATACTCCAGATATGTCCTCACCCACAAGAAAAATGGGGAGTGGTGACCCATTTTAGATCTCAGATTCCTAAACTAACTAAAGAAAAAGAGAAAACTAAAAAAGAAACAGAGCCTCTGAAGTGGGAGCAAATTCAGGGCCATGCTTCCCTCTCAGCCAGAGAAATAAATCTGCCATTACGGGACAGAGGTGAACGTGACCACACAGCAGAGTTTGAACATTGTTCTGCTTTCCTTAATTAGCATAATATTCAGAACTCTGAGACAAGCTCCAGCTGCAGGATTGAAGATGCTCTTGTTAAACAGCCAGTGAGGGGTGCCTGGGTTTCAATTCATTGATATCTACGTTTCAGTGTGGCTTCAAAAGTGTCACAGTACTTTAGATTGGTATCCAGTGATATGAGCAAAGCAAATTGACTTAAAAATGAGTGACTCAATTTGCGCATCTTCAGAAATGGCTACTGTAGCTGGCCTGCTGGCACAGCAGCAAGGTGTCCACTTGTGGCGCCGATATCTGGGTTTGGAGACTGACTTGAGAGTCAGAGGCAGGTGGGGGAGAAGGTTGAGCATCCCAGGGACTGCTCTCCTTCTCTGGGAGAGGGAGGAAGAGTGTCCAGCACATTGTGGACCTCTGGTGGAGGCTGAGGGTACCGCTGCTGCCGGCACCTCACGCAAGGGGGCGGGGTGGACCCTGGCATCACTGCATGTCCCCACCCCAGGATCTCCTAAATAGAAACATTCTGGCCCCGTTCATGACACCCCCACCTCTGCTCTGCTGTGACTACTGTCTGCCGGGGGGGTCCTGCTCCCATGGCCCCACCCTGGGAGGGTAAGCTGGGGAAGAGACTCTGTACCTTGGGGAAGGGGCTTCCCATCTTGCGGCCCCATCCAGGTGGGTAAGCCTGCACATGGGGGAGTGACAAGCAGAGGTGGGGGCTGAAACCTCTGGGGAAGGGACCGGAGGAAAAAAAAGAAATGGCTACTGTGAAGAAATAGTGAGGGTTTGGAATAGCAAGTGTGTAGCGACAGAATCATGATTAGTGATTCTAGAGTTTCTGAATAGAGAGGTTAAATGGAGTAAGTGAGCAAGTTTCTGCTGAGCTGGATGCCTAGCATGGTGGTTACGGTCACCGCCCGTATAGCAAAGGTCCCAGGCTTGGGACTTCATGTAGGCAAAATATTTTTACCATTTTGTAGTTGTTGCACTTTTTTTTTTTTTCCTGGTTTGTGACCTCCAATTCCCCTGAGTTTCATCCCCCCACCACGGGGTGTCCCTCCCTGAACTAGTGTCCTCAGGGAGTAGCCCCCTCTGGTGTTGTCCTCTTTCCCCCAGTATCCGTCCCCCCCGGAGTTGATTATATTTATTTGGGGGTGTGTGGGGGGGGCTTGTCCCCACAAAGGGGGGTGCAGGGAGGCATAGCCCCCTGCATAAATAATGATTGTATATATTGCTCTCTGTTTAGTAGTGGTAGCACACCACCGCAATGACAAATTCACAGCGAACACCACCACAGCGACAAATCTTGCCAGGTCACTGTGGTGGTCCACTGTACAGCAATGCTGCTATTCCCAGTGTTTTGCCCACCCTGAACCAACTCCAGCTCAGATAGTGTAGAGGAAGTCAAGGTGGGGGAATGCCTGGGTACAAGCAACCACAACACAGTGAGTTTCAGGATAAAGACGGGGAAAGAAAAAAATTGATCTAACACAAAGGTTCTGGACTTCAGGTGAGCGGACTTCGCAAGAATGAGGGGGATTTTTAAGGAGGAAATGGAGGGTAAGGAGCAATTAGGGGATGTAGAGGAATTATGGAAATGCATTGGGGGGGCTATTGAAAGCAAAAAACAGAAGGAGACCACTCTGGTTTACCAGGGAGGTGGTGGGGGCAATTAGGGAAAGAAAGATGGCATTCAGAACATACAAAAGGACACAGAAGAGAGAGGACAGGGAGATTTATAGAAAGAAGCTGAGGGTGGCAGGACAAAAGATTCGGAGGGCAAAAGCAGATACAGAAGAGAGAATTTCTAGGCAGGCCAAAAGGGGAGATAAAACTTTTTCTTAGGTATGTAGTGGGAAAGAGGAAGGCAAGGCAGGGGATAGTGAGGGTGAAAGGGGAGCACTGGTGGAGGGGGACTTTAAGAAGGTAGAGGGGCTGAATAACTACTTTTGCTCGGTCTTTACAGCAGAAGGGGAAGGGAAGTTTCCTGAGTTAAAGAGGAGAGGAGGGGATGACAAAAGAGTGGATCCTAGCCCATTCAGAGAGGACAGGATAAAAGAGGAACTAGGAAGGATGAAGGTAGACAAGGCTATGGGGCCAGATGACTCTGGGAACTAAAAGAAAAGCTGGCGGCACCACTGGAAAGGCTGTTTAACTTGTCCCTGGATAGTGGATGGGTGCCAAATGACTGGAGGACAGCAGAGAGGAGTCGGGAAATTATTGCCCGGTCAGCCTCACCTTGGTGGTGGGGAAGGTGATGGAGGTACTAATAAAGGAAAGAGTAGTAAACTACCTGATAGACAATGGGCTACTAGATGACAAGCAACATGGCTTCATGAGTGAGAGATCGGTGCCAGACAAACCTGATCAATTTTTTCACTTGGGTAACAAAGGTGATCGACCGGGGGGGGGGCAGTGGACATGGCCTATCTGAACTTCAGTAAGGCCTGACTCTGTCCCTCATCGCAGGCTGGTATATAAGTTGGAGAGCTTAGGGGTGGGAAAGAAGATAACTAGATGGGTGGAAAACTGGTTGAAGGACATAAACCAGAGGGTGGTGGTAAATGGGGTGCACTCCAGAGAAAAGGAGGTCATGAGTGGAGTGCCCCAGGGGTCAGTTCTAGGACCGATCCTTTTTAATATCTATATCAGTGATATAGCAAAGGGACTTGAGGGTAAAGTGTGCCTTTTTGCAGATGATACGAAGATCTGCAATAGGGTGGACACCCCAGAGGGGAACAGAGACCATGAGGAGGGACCTGCTGATTCTGGAAGGGTGGTCGGACATATGGCAGCTGAAATTCAATGCCAAAAAGTGTTCAGTAATGCACATGGGGTGTAAAAACCCTTAAGCCGAATTCAAAGTGTGGGGGGGAGATAATTAAGCAGTCAAAGCAGGAGAGGGATCTGGGGATTATGATTTCAGACAATCTGAAGGTGGGTGATCAATGCAGCAAGGCAGTGGGCAAAGCAAATGGAATGTTGGCATGCATAGGTAGGGGCATAACCAGCAGAAAGAGGGAGGTGCTGATGCCTTTGTATAAAGCCATGGTCAGACCTCACCTGGAGTACGGGGTGCAGTTCTGGAGGCCACACCTGCGCAAGGACATAGATGGCATAGAAGGATTCAGAGGAGGGCAACAAAGATGGTGCAGGGTATGCAAAAGAAGCCCCATGAGACGAGGTGGAAAGAATTGGAGCTGTACCCCCTAGAGACTAGAAGAGAAAGGGGGGGGACATGATAGAAACGTTTAAGTACATGAACGGGATGAACAAGGTGAAGGAAGGAGCTTATTGAAGAGGAAGGTGGGGGCCAAAACAATAGATTATAATCTAAGACTGGAGGAAAGAAAACACAAGGGCAATGTAAGAGGGTGTTACTTTACAGAGAGGGTGGTGGAGCCCTGGAACAAACTGCCTGAGGAGGTGGTGGAGCCTGAAATGTTGGAGGGATTCAAGAGGGAATGGGAAAAACATGAAGGACTGAGCAGGGGGTAGAGGGGGATATCACTTGATAATGGTGACAAGTAGGGAGGGATAAGGGGCAGACTGGATGGGCCAGAGTGGTCCTTTTCTGCCACCAGATTTCTATGACTCTTTTTGGGAGGTAGGAATATTAGAGGCACCATTAAAGAGCTGGTGACACATTCGGGAGAACTTTAACAAAACATAATATTTAGGCACTGTCCAGCTTGTATTTCCCATTAATTCTGTATTCCTCCTCCTCATTATTTAGTAGTGAGGTCATTTGCATGAAAACAGGATTGTTGCTCCTTGAGTTCATCTATTCTTGCTGCTTTCTCCCTACCCGAAGTCATAGAGTACTGCTTGTGACCTCACAGTTACTCCCATGGCAACAGATTGTGATGTTACAACAGAGGATTATGACTTGAAGTAGGAAGTAAGCTATAGAGGCAACTAAACTCAAAATGAACTTTAAGGGACAATGATCATATATTCATAAACATTTCTTTAGTAATAAATTATAGGGAGAAGAAATACAGTATATAAAATATAAATGGAATGCAAGCAGAATTGTGCCTAATGATTATGTTTTTTAAAGTTTCCTTTGAGGCGTCAGTAGCTCTTTAAGTTCTTGTAGAATAAAGCCCCTAATCCGGAGATAGTTCAAGTAGAGGCCAGGGAAAAACTGTAGGTATCCTTAAATGTTCCGAATGAGGCAAGAGCTCTGACAGACAAATAAATAAATCTTTGATTTGGACAATATTTTTCAGTGCTCATGATCTGAGGATAAAATTATCTCAGGAGGTGGGGATATTACAGTTGTTTTGTATCTGTGTGAAATTAGAGATTTTTCCTTTATAACCTATAAAAGAGTGTATTTAAACAACATGAAGTCTTGCTGTATTCAGACATAATGCAGTTAGCCGCAGCACTTGAACTGCCCCGGGGAGGAAAGAGTTAACTCTATGCAGAAGCATAGAATGTTGAGCTCGAGCTCCGTTTTCAGACCTCTGTCTGTGGTACTTCCCAGTGTAACCGTCAGATTCTTTACTCCGCCTAACAGCGAAGTCGCTCCGGAGATTTCCTCTGCTCGGTTCGGTAAAAGTAAAGCGTTCGGTTTAAACCGCATATTTCCAGCCTCTGTCTACGGTACAGGTAGTGTGTAGATAGGTAGTGACTGTGTTTTATTTTGGTGGAAAAGTGGAAATTGTTCTTTTCTTTGGTTTCTTTCCGGTCGGTCCGGTTTGGAACCGACCTTGTTAATTTTAATTGTATTTTTTTCTGGGATTAGTGTGGTGTTCCGGTACCAATTGGTTTCAAAAGAACCGGACCTTTTGCTGGTTCTTTTAAAAAGCCCGTGACACGGTTTGTAACCGATCGGTTATTATATTACCTGGCTTGAAAGCTGCAATAGGGTAATTTGTTAGGTTGGCCATGTCTGAGAAACCCAAGAAGAAAACTGGTCCCACTGGGTTTCAACACTGTACTGCGTGTGGGGAGGCCTTTGCTAAGGCTGACCCCCACCTCATCTGTGTTTATTATCTGGGGTTTGACCACCTCAAATCAGACTGCCAAATCTGTAAAAACTTTCCTAAATCCACTCTAGATAAAAGACTAAGTAGGCTGAAGGAAAGGGAGGCTGAGAAGTCTGTAGATCCAAATTGCCAGCCCGGTTCGGTTGTGGCCGAACCTGAGGAGGTGCCTACTGACCTCGGCGATACCTCCTTGGGCAAAAGGAGAGACAACCCCGAGGGGTCGGTTCAGTCAAAGAAGAAGCGTAAGTCTGCCGGTTTGGATCCTGTATCTCACTCTCCAACCACGGACGAAATAGCCAAAGGAATTAGTATTGTTCAATCGCTTAGACCGGTTACGTCCAAACCGGTACCGCCAGTTAGGCGGTCGGTTCGGTCAGATCCGTCTCCTCCGGATTATGATCCAGATGCTTATTATGAGGAGTGGGAGGGAGACGAAGACTATCCCGGTGATGATGATGATGATGACGATGACCAGGGGGGTCTGGATGCACCCACTGAACTAGACATCTCCCCAGACAGGCCCTCGGAAGTCTCTCTTCCCAGGCTCTCTCAGTCCCCTTCACACTTTTTGTTCTACAAAAAGGTGGCAGAAACCCTGCAGCTTCCCTTGGTTGAAGCTGCAGAGGAGGATGAAGAGCCTGATTTTGTGGAAATGATGGACATCCCAGAGTCCAAAAGGCTGTTTATCCCTCTTCATAAATCCTTGGGGAAACAGACACACAAAATTTTACAAACCCCTAATTCAGTACCTCCTGTGGATAAGAGAATGGACAGGAGGTATTTGTTATCAGGCTCAGCTGTGGAGTTCCTTTATAGTTATTGCAGCCATGTTGGGGTAGTGCAGGCTGCAGTCTGTGACAGGGCTAACATTCCTTTGGCTTCACACACCCCGGATAAGGACTCCAGAAAAGTGGACGCCATGGCCAAAAAACAGTATTTGGCATCCTCTTTGGGACTCAGGCAGGCTACCTATATGGCCTACACAGCCAGGTACCAGAAATCCAGATGGGATACGGTTCTGGAACTGGCTAAACAGGCCTCTCCCCAGCTAGCCAAGGAGCTGGAGGGGGTGGCTGCTGATGGAATCGAGGCATCCAAAATGCAATTTCATGCTGCTGTGGACTCCAATGACATGGCATCTAGAGTCATGGTTACATCTGTGTCTCTCAGAAGACATGCCTGGCTCAGATGTACTAGCCTTTCACAGGATACCCAGACTAAGGCCATGGATTTTCCTGTAGTAGGTAACTCTCTGTTTGGGGAGCAGAAAGAGGCTTACATGAAGAAAATGGATGAATACAGGACCACGTACAAGAGTGCTAGGGCCAAGGAAAGGCAGGCCACTCCGCACAAGCAGCAGTCTAGGGGCAGGGGCAGGCCTTTTTGCCAAGCCCAGGCCTCCTCTCCCTTCCCACAGAGGGGGTTCTTCAGAGGGAGTGGCAGGAGGGGGGTGAGCAGGGCTGCTCCCTCCTCCTCTCAGTCTAAGGCTCCTGCCAAGCAGACACCCTGATGTGTCAGCCCGGGTCGACTCCCCATTTCCAGTAGGAGGCAGGCTGGCTTACTACTTCCAGGCCTGGAAGTCTGTGACCTCAGACAAGTGGGTCCTGGAAGTAGTAAGCCGGGACTGGCCCTCAGCTTCAAAAAATTTCCAGAAAAGAGGGCCAAGCTTTTTCCACCTGCATCAATCTCAGAAACCCTTGCCCTAGAGGCAGAGGTTTCCTCTCTTCTAGCTCTCAGAGCTATAGAGAAAGTTCCTACTCAGCACAAGGGAAAAGGAGTGTACTCCAAGTACTTCCTTACCCCAAAGAAAACAGGGGAGTGGCGACCCATCCTAGACCTAAGGTATCTGAACAAACACATTTCAAAGCCCAAATTCAAAATGGTAACTCTGGGAATAATCCTTCCCTCTCTAAGGCCAGGGGATTGGCTAGCATCTCTGGGCCTCAAGGATGCCTACTTCCATATTCCTTTCAGGTGCTCCCACAGAAAATACCTCAGGTTCAAGTTGCCTTCAGGCCATTACCAATTCAGAGCCATGCCATTCGGCCTAACATCAGCTCCAAGGGTGTTCACAAAGTGCCTTGCAGTAGTGGTGGCTTACCTCAGAAGACAGGGTATCACCATCTTCCCATATCTGGATGACTGGCTCTTAGTGGGTCAGTCACCTTTACAGGTCAAGTCAGCTCTTCAAACTACCCAGGACCTACTCAGCTCCCTGGGGTTTCTTCTCAATCTTCCAAAGTCTGTCCTTGAACCAGTTCCACTTCTCACCTTTATAGGTATAGAGCTGGACACTGTACAAGCAAAAGCCTTCCTTCCCCTGGCAAGGGTGAAGGCCCTAGTGGATCTTGCTTCCTCCTTTCGATCTCAGGTCTCCCGCCCAGCAAGACAGTTCCTCCAGCTCCTGGGCCAATGGCAGCTTCCACGGCAGTGGTGCAGGGAGCAAGGTTCCAGATGAGGGACATTCAGTTTCATCTAAGGTCTTTTTGGTCTCAAAAGAAGTATCCACTTACCAAACTGATTCCAGTGACTCAGACTCCGGTCTAAGCTCTCCAGTGGTGGCTGGACCAGGACAACCTCAGACAAGGAGTTCCATTTCTCCCTCAAGTCCCATCAGTAGTTCTAACTACGGATGCTTCTCTCCTAGGGTGGGGAGCCCTCCTGGGAGCCCTGACAGCTCAAGGGATCTGGTCTCCACAGGAGCCTCTCCTTCATATCAATCTCCTGGAACTCAGGGCCATTTTTCTAGCCCTGCAGAGCTTCTTGGATTCAGTCAAGGGCAAGGTGGTCCAAGTCAGAATGGACAATACCACCACAATGTGGTACATCAACAAGCAGGGAGGCACTCGGTCCTTGGCATTGTGCACAGAAGCTATGAAGCTGTGGTCTCTAGCCTATTCTCTTCAGACGTCTCTGGTAGCGGTTCACCTTCCAGGGAAGGACAACGTACTAGCAGATGCTCTGAGCAGAATTTCCCAGGGACACCACGAATGGTCCCTGGATCCTCACATCCTGATGGTCATCTTCTCCAGGTGGGGCACTCCAGAGATAGATCTCTTTGCAGCACCGGACAATCATCAACTTCCTCTGTTTTGTTGAGACCTCCAGTCCTGGGGATGGTTCCCCAGATGCTTTCTTTGACTGGAAGGCAGGTTTCTATGCCTTCCCTCCCTTCCTCTGCTGTTCAGAGTTCTGATCAAGATCAGGACTCAACCCTGCACAGTGATACTGGTGGCTCCAGAGTGGGCCAGACAGCCTTGGTATCCTCTATTGCTGTCCTTGTCAGTGTCACGTCCCCTGTCTCTGCCCAGGACATACAATCTCCTGTCCTCCTCCCAGGGGCAGATCTGGTACCCCAATCTCCTTTCTCTCAGTCTCAAAGTCTGGCTCTTGAAGAGTTAGAATATGTAGCAGTACATCTTTCTCAGGGAGTTCTGGATATTCTGAAGGTCTCCAGGAAACCTTCCACTAGAAAAACTTACAACTCCAAATGGAAACGGTTCAGTATTTGGTGCTCTCAGAAAGGCATCCTGCCTGATTCTACAGACATTTCCACAACTTTAGACTATCTAGTTCATCTGAATGGTCTAGGCCTTAGGCCTGCCACTCTGAAGGTTCATCTAGCAGCAGTCTCTGCATTCCTCTCAGCAGAGAAGGGCTCTTCTCTGGCATCTCACCCTGTTTTCAGAAAGTTTTTCAAAGGTCTGGTTCACATTACCCTCCCTTTAGAGAGCCCACTCCACCTTGGGATCTTAATGTCTGCATAGCTCAGCTAATGCAGCCACCCTTTGAACCTCTGGCGTCGGCCGAATTGAAGTACTTGACCTGGAAAACTGTGTTCCTGGTAGCTATTACTTTTAGCTATTACTTCTGCCAGGTGGATTAGTGAGTTACAGGCTCTGTCAATTGAACCTGACTTCATCTCCTTCCATAGGGACAAAGTCCTAAGAACCAATAGGAGGTTCTTGCCCAAAGTGGTATCGGATTTTCATCTGAACCAGTCTGTATCTCTCCCTGTGCTTTTCACTGACCATTCTTCTTCAGGTGAAAGAAGGTTACACAGTCTGGATGTTAAGAGGGCCCTTCTACATTGAGCATACTAAAGCACATAGGAATGACTGTCTTCAATTGTTTCTCACTTATGGTGAAGTGGGGAAAGGTAAGCCTGCCACTAAATGAACTATTGCCAGGTGGATTGTTTCTTGTATACAATTTTGTTATGACAAGTTGGGTAGAACGCCCCCTTCAGGCCTGAGGGCTCACTTGACTAGGGGTACAGCTGCTTCTCTAGCTGCGGCCACAGATATAGCATTGTTAGAGATCTGTAAAGCAGCCACCTGGAAAATAGTACATACTTTCACCAAGCATTACTCCCTGGACATCCAGGCTAGGAGTGATGCTAGGTTTGGTACAGCAGTACTGCAGAGCCTCTTCCCAAAGTAGGTTCTGCATTCCCTCCTCCATAGGGAACTGCTTGGTAGTTCAGATATGTCTGAATACAGCAAGACTTCATGCTGTTTGAAGAAAAATGACTCACCATAGCAATGTTGTTTTTTCTAATGGAGTCTTGCTGTATTCAGACCTCCCCCCACCTCCCCTCTCAGAACCTGGTTTTGGGAAGTAGGCTGGCAGGTACAGTGTTGCACCTCAGGGGTGTACCTTGTACCATCCCTCTTGGGTGGGGTAGATGTTATTATTTTTCTGGTGTTTTATACTTAAATATTGTCTCTACCTTTCCTTCTTGGGTTCTCGACTTGAGTCTTTTGGGCCCAAAAAGAATCTTTTGCCCTTTGGCTATATGTTTGAACAATTTCCATACTATAGTATATTAGTTAGTTTGCTCGTAAGAATCTGAAGGTTACACTGGGAAGTACCACAGACAGAGGTTTTAAAACCGAGCTCGAGCTCAACGTTCTATGCTTCTGCATAAAGTTAACTCTTTCCTCTCTGGGGCAGTTCAAGTGCTGGGGGCTAACTGCATTATGTCTTAATACAGCAAGACTCCATTAGAAGAAACAACATTACTATGGTGAGTAATTTTTTCTTTCATACCAACATTGAACTGTAAGTCTGAGAAAGGGTGAGGACGAACTGTAGTGACTGTTCGAGTGAATGTTGAAAAACAGGGCATTTTTAAGTGTCTGAACAGGACTGAGCTTTCTTCAAGTGTATCCAAACTGGGTGCCTATCTAGAAGCTGAAACCAGGTCAAGATTGGTTTGATATGAGCTGCCAAATGGTACCAGTGGATATTTGGAAAGGCAAGTTAAGTGGTCTTAAGTAGGAAGCATAGTTTTTATAAAGAGACTAGTTTTATTTTTCCATAAGAAACTACGGAACCTGTTCTCTCATTCTTTAAAAAAACTGGGGAGGACTTGGGGAGAAAACGTTCTTCATCGGGTCAGGTCTTGCCTGGGCAGCCCCTGAAAGAGGCAGATGAAGTGAACAATCCATCGCGAACCAGATGTGCCTGAGTAGCATAAAGAAATAAAGGCAAAATAAGCACTGGTACATACTGTATATAACAAAATAATGTCTAGCTGAGCAGTCCCAGATTTACAGAGCTCCTGTATTGTTATTAGTTTACTGGGATTTCACCCCACAGTCTGCAGAGAACAGGTCACCTGGTGTGAGATGCAGACTGTATATTGATCATAGATAATTTTGGTACCATTTTTGTCAAATGAGAACCCCAGGAAAGAGGCAGCCCAGTCGGGCTGAATCAAACTGTTTTCAGCCATGTGGCATGCAGCAAGGGGGAAGGGAGGCTTGAAACTTGGGCTAGAGCAGGGGATAGGAAGATGGGAGCTGCACTGGAGGCTTAACAAAAACTGTGACTCAGTTGTGTATGTCCAGTCAGACCACGGACAAATAATCATGGGCAACTCCAAAAAATCATTTCCCCACTCCGCTGTAGCTGGTGGCACCACAATTAAAGGGGACAAGGGCATTTAACAAAGCCTTTCACGACTTAATGTCATGCATACCAGACCCTATTACTTATTACCTACCCTGCCACAGTAAGAGATACACTGGACCACCCCATTAGACCTAAATTCTATTTTAAAAGGATAAATTGGCTTAATAAACTGAAAGTGGAAAAAGCCATGGGACCGGCTGGCATACACCCTAGGATATCGAAGGAGCTCCAAGAGGAACTGGCTGCACCACTGGCTGAGCTCTTCAACAAGTCACTAGACAGTGGGAAAATACCTTTGGACTGAAAACAGGCAACCGTTGTGCCCTTACACAAGAGCGGAAACAAGGAAGAGGCAGGAAATTACCACCCTGTCAGTTTGACCTCAGTTGTGGGGAAAATCATGGAGTCACTACTAAAAGAGAGGATAGTGGTGTACCTACCAGATACTGGAAAAACGGACCCAAAGCCCAACATGGCTTCACATCAGGACACTCTTATCAAACCAACTTGATCGACTTCTTTGACCGGGTCACCAGAACACTGGATCAGGGAGGGGCAGTGGACACTGTATACCTAGATTTCAGCAAGGCCTTTGACACCGTCCCTCACAGAAGGCTAACCAACAAGCTGGAACATAAGGGGGTTGGCCAGAAAATGGTCAGCTGGATCAGTAACTGGCTGAACGATAGGACCCAGAGAGTGCTAGTCAACAGATCATTGTCAAGGGAGGGTAGGGTAACCTGTGACATCCCACAGGGTTCTGTACTGGGACCGATCCTGTTTAACATATTTATAGCAGACATAGCGAATGGACTAACAGGGAAGGTTTGCCTGTTTGCAGATGATACAAAACTCTGCAATAGAGTGGACACAAGGGAAGGAGCAGACAACATGGAAGCGGACCTTAGAAGGCTACAGGATTGGTCCAAGGACTGGCAGTTATAATTTAACACCAAAAGATGTAAGGTGGGGGGGGTGCTAGAGAGCCCGAGCAAAATGGCCGCTTTTGAATGAAGCTCCTCCACGACTTCAAATTTGGGAGCCTATAAAAGTATTTTCTGTACTATCTTGAACAAGCCTAAATGCAGAAATAGCAATCGGAAGGCTCAAGGAACAGCATGGGAAATCCTCGAAAGGATCGACCGCTCCATGAAGGAGCAAAAGCTAAGAATGCTCCCGATCCCTCTAACACACGGTCCACATCTCAACAACGAAGTACAGAGGTCCGAAACGAAGGGGAAGAAACTCTACAGTCCCTTGGCTTCAAAATAAACAGATTAATCGCCTCTGTTTCTGACCTGGTGGAAAAAATTGATGGAATTGCTACCAGAGTTACAAACCTAGAAACAAAGATTGATCTGGTGTCAGCAGAATCCTCAGATAACAAAAAAAGGTTGGAAGTGGCAATAGGCGCAGTAAATGGTGTAATAAAGGAGAACAAGCATTTTCAAATGCATCTCGAAAACTTGGAAAACCAAACAAGGGTTCCCAGTATTCATTTCCTAGGACTCCCAGAAGGCTGCGAGGGAGATCACCTCATTTTAGTTTTACATGAATGGCTTCACCAACAATTCAGAGAAGAAGCTAGCCTACGTATTAAGGGCATTCAAAAAGCCTATCGGATCGCAGCCAGAGGTAGGCCAGACAACCCTGAAGCCTCTCGTACTGTATTAGCAATCACTGACGGAGTAGCAGCAAGAGACTACCTGCTGGCCCTAGCTAGACAAAACTGGACATTGCTTCGTGAGGGAGAAACCGTCTGACTCTATACAGACATCAGTTTTGCCACCAGACAACGACGAAAGCTGTTCGACGGTATCAGGGCACTTTTGCGTGAAGCAGGGATCCAACACAGTGTAATCTTTCCTGCCCAGCTGAGAATAACCTACCAGGGGAAGATCTTCATTTTTTCGGAAATAAAAGAAGCTAATCGATGGGTCCAAAGTCATGCACCGAGAAGAAGACGCGAGGTAGACCAGGATGAGAGCGCCTCAGAAGACGACGAGACATGAAGGGTACAGCTAGGATTTCTACATCGAAGACCTTGGGAGAAGAGAGAAACTCTGTATTAATAATTATGAAAATGTGTTTAATTCTAGAGAGAGGTTCGAGTGAGTACTCTAACAAAGTTTATGATGGGACTACCTTTTTTTTTTTTGAACGCTTTGATTTAATTCCTCAGGACTTAACAGAAAAATCCTTCTGAATGACAGACATATTACTGGACTTTATATGAGTCTTCTAATGTTTGGTTAATTAATGTTTGGGTGATCGGATAGTTATAGCCTCTTGGTAATGAACATAGATGTTCCCATAGTAGGGGTAACCTAATTCAAAATGGCACGACCTTATTAGAACGATCACAGATTGTGATACCTTGTTAAGTAAATGCATGGCTTCTTTTAATAATCCCCTGTGAGGGATATTTAAATAAGGGGAAAATGTATATTAAAACTGTTGAAGTAACTTTTTCCATGCCGATCATAGGCTTTATATCTAGCAATATCTGTATACAAAATTGTATATTATAATTAAGTAACCCCCACGACGTATCTTAAAGCAGTAGAATAATCTATATATAGGGATTTTAGAGGGGTGGCATCCTCAATATGTCAAATATGTAACTATCATGCGAAATGTCTCTGCTTGAAATGTACTGTATACCTACATTGAAAATAATAAAAATAAAGTATAAAAAAAAAAAAAAGATGTAAGGTAATGTGCTTGGGAAAGAGAAACCCTGGAAAAAAGTACACACTGGGAGAACAACAACTTGAGGAGACACAAACGGAGCAACATCTTGGCGTAATCATCACTGACAAATTAAAGGTAGGAAAACAATGTGAGAAAGCAGCACAGAAATTGGGCGGCATCCTCAGATGTATAAGTAGAGGTATTTCTAGTAGAAAGAGGGAGGTTATCATGCCCCTTTATGGGTCCTTGGTGAGGGCACACTTGAAGTACTGCATTCAGTTCTGGAGACCTCACCTCAAGAAGGACATTGACCATTTGGAAACGGTGCAGAGAAGGCCTACTAAGATGGTGCATGGACTGCATCACAGGTCACATGAAGCAAGACTCAGGGAGCTGAATCTATACTCCCTTGAGCAGAGAAGAAACAGAGGGGACATGATTGAAACATTTAAGTATGTGAAGGGATTTAACGCAGCTCAGACAGGCAATCTATTTCAACAGAACACGGCAGCACGCACGAGACAGCATGATATGAGACTGGTAGGAGGAAGGTTCAAAAGCAACCTCAGGAAGTATTTCTTCACAGAAAGAGTGATAGACCTGTGCAACAGCCCGCCCCAGGAGGTGGTAGCATCAAAGACAATCAGGTAGTTCAAACTTGCATGGGACAGACATAAAGGACAAGTTAGGACAAAGTCTGCATAGGGAGGGGGGTAGTTTCTAGGGCAGACTAGATGGATCGCATGGTCCCCATCTGCCAATGCTTTTCTTATGTTCTTATGATGTGCATGGATACCTAGCAAAAATCAAAATTAAAACCAGATTTGGCCCAGATAACATAGATGTGAAACTGCTCAAATTAGTACTTAGGGGAAATCACTGCAGATTATTTTCAATCTGCCCGTATCCACTGGGCAAGTACCGGAATTATGGAAAAAAGCCTATGTGATTACTGTATTTAAAGGCAGTGACAATAACCTGCCATCTAACTATTGCCCCATCTCCATCTTACTCTCTCTCTCAAGAACCTTAGAAAGAGTCGTGAATGATCAGCTCGCCCAGTACCTGAGTCAGCATGAGCTCCTGGCAAATGAGCAACATGGGTTTAGAAAAAAACTTCAGCACAATGACTGCTTTCCTTAAATTTAGTGACTCAATTCATTGTGCCTTATACAAAGGAAAATGGATGGGTCCATATACATCTCCCACAGCGACAAAATGCTGCCAACATCCCCTACCGCACCATGTCCCGACACCAATGGGGAACAGAGCAACAGGGGTCGTGAGACAATGCGGGGGGGCTGCACCCCCAAACCTAATGATTGTCAACTCCAGGGGGTGCGGATTATGGGGGAGAGTGGCTTACAGCAGCATCGCTGTAATCAGCCATTGCTGCAACAGCCTGTTCGACACTGTGAATGACGAACGGGTTGCTGTCACTGTGATGGAGTCGCTGTGTGTGTGGGGGGGTCATTGTATGGATGGTATATGCATATATCTAGACCTTACTAAGACCTTTCACCATGTGAACCATACCCTCCTCTGTCAGAAACTACTTAAACTGGGTCTTTCGGAAGAGTCAGTCTGCTGGTTCACAGGCTACCTGGCTGGTAGAACCCTAGCAGTAGAACACTGCAACATACTTTTGCAGGAAAAATTAGTCCCTGTAGGTATTCCCCATGGGTTAATCCTAGGACCCCTTCTCTTTAGCCGATTTATAAATCATATACCTGACATCTGCAGGTCAACTAATATATTACTCTATGCAGACGACACTGTCATCTTCTCCAGTGACAAGTGCCTGGAGAAACTGAGGCTTCAGGCTGACTTTACTGCCATCCAGGAATGGTTCACCTCCAACCTGCTTATAATGAGGAGTATAATGGAGATAGTATAGTGCAGTGGGTTAAGGTTCTGAGCTGCAGATCTGGATCATACAGTAGCTACTGCTGACCATCCAAATTTTTATCCTGAATGTATATATATGTCCACTGCACTTTACTCAGGATGTAATGTCAGCATGATACCTATGTAGTACTAATTACTGTGCTAGCACCTATTGTACTGCATTATCCTACCTGTGTCTAAAAGTGTATAATTGTAGTTTTACTGTATTGTACACTTGGAATTTACTCTGTAATTGTAGTACTTTGTTGTACCTGAGTCTAAACCCTTTGAAAATAGGCTCTGCTTATAGGGTTTTATATGAAATAAAAACTAAAACTAAACTAATTGCAAATTGCCTCAGTGCCACAGAGTAACAGATGTACGATGTAAAAATGAGTACTGTAGAAGCTACCAAAACTAACGATTGAGTGCTAGCTGTGCACACAGCGGTCATGAAGAAAATAGCCTCTTGTGGCTGAGGTTTGAGGCATCTGAGAATTTACTGTAGGCCAGAAATATAAGACTGTAAGACTCATGGGTCAGATGTGATGGGATTTATGGAGAAAATTCAGTTACTTACCATAACAGTAAATCTTCCAGTGACTCTCCTCCATTGAGCCATACCTGTGGAACTGTACGCCTTTGATGTCAGCACCACTCAGAAATTTCCACCAGCTAAGACCACCAATGTTGATAAACATCGTCCCTATATAATATCTGTGGCCCCTTTACTCCTCAGTTTCCTGCTGGAGACAAGCTCAGAGGATGTAGCATGTCAGCAGGAACCAGGAGATTAGAACCAGAACCAGACACATGGAAGAGGTGATGGAACCAGAAATACTAGCCCAAATTGGGCAGAGGAAGAATACGCAGCATGCAACAGCAGCCAGGACTTCTGGCAAATGCCAAAGTATAGAATGGGGAAGTTTGGTGGGTGAACACCTGTGACTCAATGGAGAAGAGGCCCCTTGAGTAGTAAGTAACTGCATTATCTTTTTCGAGGACATCCCCCTCCATTGAGCCACACCTGTGGAATGATTCCCAAGCAGTATAACGGGAACCGTAGGAAGTAGAAACCATGTCATGGGTCAATATAACCCAAGGACAGCAGATCTTGAAGGGCAACAAGACCAAAGTTGGCTCATTTGCAAAAAACGATAACCAATTTGTAGTGTTTTGTGAAAGTGTCGACAGAATTCCAAGTGGTTGCAGAGCAAATATCAGCTGCTCAGGCATTATAGAAACATATCAAATGTTGGCAGATAAGGACTGCCAGGTCCATCCAGTCTGCCCTTTGCCCTTCACTTGTTTGCAGCCTGTGACCCTAACTGGTCACGGCTTTGCACCCCTCCTACCCACCTCTAAGGTTGCCTTACGCCTGTTCCAGGCATGTTTAAATCCCTCCACCATGCTCGCTCCCACCACCTCCTGTGGCAGACTAGTCCATGTGTCTACCACCCTCTCTGTGAAGAAAAGCATCCTCACATTACCCTTTAACCTGCCCCCTTCCAATTTCATGTCAATCTCCCTCATTCTTGTGCTCCTATATTGGAAGATGTCTTCCCCCTGCACCTTGTTAATGCCCTTAAGGTACTTAAATGTTTCTATCATGTCTGTGACAGGGTGAAATAGGACCCTATCCCAGTTGTTATGGAAAGAGTTTAAATGCAGGGATCTGTTCCTTTCCTGTCACTTCTCTGTCTGGTTGCACAACCAAATTTTCCTGTGAGACCTCGGACTTGATCACACTGACAGCCTTGCAATTCTTTGCCTCTCACTATCTTTCAACCTTCCCTTGCAGTCTGTCTTTCTCCCTTGCATATTTGCTGATATAAAAATATATGCAAATCATTGTATGGCAACATAACTGATATTGGGATCCCTTTGTTTAGAAAATATATAGCATTACTGTTGAAATGTATATAATTGTGGTTTGAGAGCATTGCAAAAAGCTATTAGAAGCTCAAGAGGTTACCTGAGTTAAATTTTTAAACCTTCTGCAGAAGAGCTGTGGAAATAGGGCCTCAGCTCAAGGACACTGTGTTCTTGCATCATCTGCCTGATACTTACAAGAACAGGATGCTTGTTAAGAGTTGGGGTTGGGAGGACTTATAAGATTCAGAAATCCAAGAAAGAAAGACGATGCCTGAAGAAACTGTGGCAACAAGTGACTGATGGACACAAGGGATTAACATATGCAAATGCTGAAACTAAGTTGATAACTGATTGTGATTTTCTTTCAGAACAAGCTAACAATGTTTCTCTCCAGGGTTATTTTAAGCAGCTGGGGGTGAAACTAAAACAGGGTGGACCAATGTTTAAAAAATGTAATGGGTTACTGTACAGAGTTGGGTTAAACCTCAGACACAGGAACAGATAGAACAATTGGTTATACACAGAAGTATAGAGCAGAGTTGTTACAGATAGCACATGATAGTCCTATGGCTGGTCACTCAGGGAGGGATCGCACCCTTGCCAGATTGCTGTATAGATTTTACTGGCCTGGAATTCATGAAGATGTTGCTACCTATTGTAATTTCTGTGCTGAATGTCAGAAAGTAGTCCCAGTCACTGGAAAAGACAAGGTGCCCCTGGTGCCCCTACCCTTGATAGATGTGCCTTTTGAGAGAGTTGCAATGGATGTGGTTGTACCTTTAGACAAAAGTAAAAATGGTAATAGATCTATCCGGTAGTATGTGACTATGCTACTTGATATCCAGAAGCAGTTCCAATGTGTACTGTCACAGCTTCAAAAGTGGCAACAGAGCTTGCAAAAATTTTCAGCAGCGTGGGCATATCTAAAGAAATTATTACTGATCAGAGTAGTAATTTTGGTAATGCATTACTTAAGGAGCTGTACAGACTACTAGGTATTACTGCCATAAGAACCTCCCCCATCACCCTCAGACAGACGGTCTTGTTGAGCGTCTTAACCAAACCCTAAAACGCAGGTTAAAAAGGCTTGTAAAATGGGAAGGGAAAGATTGGGACCAATACTTGCCTTACCTGCTTTTTTGCTTACAGAGAAGTGTCACAGGCATCAACAGGGTTTTCACCATTTGAAATGCTGTATGGTAAGCAGCCATGAGGGCCACTGGATGTGATAAAAGAAACGTGGGAAGATAACCCCACTCAGAAACAATCTATACCGTCTGATATGTGTGCCCTAAGAAAGAAGCTGGCAAAATATGTTGAAATTGCCCATGCAGTAGTAATCAGGAAGAGGCCCCAAACCAGCAGAAGGTATATTATGACCATGGGGCAAAAGAAACAGTTTTTGAGCCAGGTAAAAAGGTTTTGCTACTGTTACCAACAGAAAATAAACTGTTAATGAAGTGGCAAAGGCGTTATAAAGTGCTTAGACGTACTGGCACCATTAACTATGAGATTGAGACCCCTGACAGGAAAAATCTTACTAAGATATACCATGATAACCTCCTCAAGAAATGAGTTGAAAAAATGTCAAAAGCTGCTTTGTTCATTTTACCAGAAACTGCTAAAGAAGATATTGATGTAGCGTATGATAGACTAGAACAAACTGTAAATGCTGATGCTATAAAGGTGAATGTTTTCTTAACCTCAGGACAAACTGCAGACATCCGTAATGTGCTAAAGACATTTAACAATATTTTTACCATAGTACCAGGCTGAGCAAAAGGGGCTGAGCATGTTATTGGGACAAGGAATGCTCGTCCTATTAGGCAAAAGACATACAGGTTACCAGTGCGGTTAAGAGCTGACGTGATTAAGGAAATACAAAAAAATGAAAGAACTGGGTATCATAGAGGAGTTAAGAAGTGCTTGGTCATCTCCAATGGTAACTGTAAACAAAAAAGAAGGGGGTGTTAGAATCTGCCTTGATTTTAGGAAACTTAATTAAGTGTCAGAATTTGACAGTTATCCTATGCCCAGAATAGATGATTTGGTGGACAGACTTTGGAGTGCAAAGTATATCAGTACCCTCAATCTCACCAAGGGTTGTTGGCAAATACCTTTAGCTAAAGAATCCAGAGATAAAACTGCATTTGCCACTCCTGTTGGATTCTGTCAGTTCACCACCATGCCCTGTGGTTTACATAGTATGCCAGCTACATTCCAGCGGTACATGGATGTAATTTTATTACCTCACACTGGTTATTGTGCTACGTACCTGTGTGATGCTGTGGTGTACAGTCCAGACTGGAAAAGCCACCTGGAACACCTATGAGCAGTTATCCAAGCTATCAAAATGCAGGTCTGACTATTAATCCTACCAAATGTGCATTGGGGATGCAGGAAACCAGATATTTGTGCTATGTGTTGGGAAATGGAGACATTAAGCCAGAGGTTTCTAAAATAGAAGCTGTAGCTAACAGCCCTGCCCCTAAAACAAAGAAACATGTCAGGTCATTTTTAGGGCTAGCTGGTTATTATCAGAGATTTGTTCCCAACTTTGCTGAGTTAGCTACTCCCCTCACTGAACTCACAAAAAAATGGTACCTAAATAAAGTGAAATGGACCCCAGAGTGTGATGAAGCTTTTCAAATCATTAAGGCTGCATTATGTTCAGCTCCTGTTTTAAGAAGCCCAGACTTTGAGAAACCATTTTTGTTACAAACAGATGCATCAGAGGTAAGTCTAGGTGCAGTAGTGAGTCAAAATATAGATGGGACAGAACATCCTATTCTGTACATAAGTAGAAAGTTGCATGACAGAGAGAAAAGGTACTCCACTATTGAAAAGGAGTGTTTAGCAGCAAAGTGGGCCATGGAGTCCCTTAAGTTTTATTTACTAGGTACTGACTTTGTAGTTATGACAGATCACAATCCTCTCTGTTGGCTTAACCAAATGAAAGATAAAAATTCCAGAATCACAAGGTGGTACCTGGCACTTACAGCCATTTAAATTCATGGTGATACACAAATCTGGTAAAGAGAATAGCAATGCTGATTTTCTGTCAAGATATGGATCAGGCATTGAGGGTTCTGAAGATTGAAAAACAAATGTATGAGTTTAAATTTTACTGTTTGCTGTACTGTTATAGAAAAAGGATACTGCACATGTGCTTAATTGCTGAAAGCAGCAAATGTTATTGGAGAATTAATAGAAAGTTTTGGAAACCTGTTTGATAAAACGGTTCCCTCTTGGGGGGTGTGTATGTGACAAGGTGAAATAGGACCCTGTCCCAGTTGTTATGGAAAGAGTTTAAATGCAGGGATCTGTTCTGTTCCTTTTCTGTCTCTTCTCTGTCTGGTTGCGCAACCAAATTTTCCTGTGAGACCTCGGACTTGATCACCCCAACAGTCTTGTAGTTCTTTGCCTCTCACTATCTCTCAACCTTCCCTTGCAGTCTTTTCTCCCTTGCATATTTGATGATATAAAAATATATGAAAATCATTGTATGGAAATACAACTGATATTGGGATCCCTTTGTTTAGGAAATATATAGTATTACTGTTGAAAAGTATATAATTGTGGTTTGAGAATATTGCAAAAAGCTATTAGAAGCTCAAGAGGTTACCTGAGTTAAATTTGTTAAGTCTTTTGCAGAAGAGCTGTGAAGATGGGGCCTCAGCTCAAGAACACTGCTTTCTTGCAACACCTGCCTGATACTTACAAAAACAGGATGCTTGTTAAGAGTGGGGATTGGAAGGACTTATAAGAGAGCTGAGCTGGAATTGCTTGAAGGAGAAAAAAGACATAGAGATGGAAGGAAAACTCTGATGGATGTTCTCTATTTTATTTTGCCTTTGTAAATAGTTATACTGAGCAAGTTTATTTTTTTATGTTACTACTAGTGTAAATAAATATTTTTGGTGAATTCTACAACTGCTCCTGGTTTTCCTATGCTTCCTGACCTGTGCCTCAATGACAATGTCCCCCGCTCCCTTCTTTCCTCCAGTGAGTACATATTGAGGTATTTAAATCTCTCCACATATGTCTTCTGGTGCAAACCCTGTACCATCTTAGTTGCCCTTCTCTGGACCGCCTTCACCCTGTCAATGTCCTTGCAAAGGTGTGACCCCCAGAACAGCACACAGTACTGTGGGTGAGGCCTCACCAGTGTTTTGTACAATGGCATCACTACCTCCAATCTTCTGCTAGTGATACCTCTGCCTATACACCCCAGCATAACACTGGCCCTCCCTGCAGCCTTTGTACAGTAAAAGCAAGCCACAGAAGTGGCCATGCCATGGGAAGAGTGGCCACAAACAGGACTGAGAAGCAAAACAAACTACAAGATGCCAACCATTTAGAAAGGCATTCTTTAAAAACAGGAGACATCCCAACATCCTGGGGTGAAGGAAACAAAAAGCTGTGACTTTCTGCAGTCTTTCATATGGTTCATATAGAAATATAAGGCCTTATGCACATTACATGTATCAAAACCTCTCCTATATTAGAAGGGGAAGGAAAAATATTGGAAGGTGAATAGTCTGATTTAATGTTAAATCAGAAACAACCATCCAAAAAAACAAGGATGGGTCCATAGAGAGACCCTATTCAGATGAAAAATAAGGTATGGAGGCTCTGCAACCAGAGCTTGAAGCTCAAACACTCTCCATGGTGGGTAACAGCAATCAGGAATAATGCATTCCATGAAATATAGTGCACGTCACAACCTGCAGCCAGTTTGGAGGGAGCCCCTGTAAGGGTTTTCAGAACCAGGTTAAAGTCCCACACTAGAACTGGTTTCTGGACTGGGGACAGATATGTAGGAGACCTTTGAGGAAACTGTGAGACACCTCCAGTTGGGCTACTGTCTTGCCCTCTGTGATGACATGGAAGGCTGAGATGGCCGCTAAGTGAACCTTCACAGAGGAGTACCATAGGCCCGAGTCGGATAAAGATAAGAGGTAATCTAAAATCTGTTTTACTGGACATGAAATAGGGTCCAGGGAACAAGAGGCACCCCAGATATTAAAATGTTTCCATTGCTGAGAGTAGGTGTGCCTAGCAGATGACTTTCATGCCACTAGCTGAACATCTGCAACCACGGAAGGGACCCCAACACGGAAGAGTGCTATGATCTCAGGAGACAGGCATGGAGGTGTATGAACTGGAGATCCAGATGCACTGGCTAGCCCTGCTCCTGTGAAAGGATTCCTTCCAGAAGAGGAAGTGGGACAGGCAGTTCTACTGCCAGCTTCTGCAGCAGGGGAAACCAGATCTGCCTGGACCGGAACGGTGCCACTAGAATCATGGAGGCTGGCTCCATCCACTGCTTGACCTAGACCCTCTGAAGACTGGAGGAAAAGCATACAGGAACCTCTCTTTTCAAGACAGGGGCAATGTATCTCACCAGATTTAGAAGTGGGTCGCCATCTGGGAACAAGTGACCATCAAACAGTGTGGTTCATTATAAACACAGCCGTAGAGTCAAGCCATACAAAACCAAGGGTACTGGACTTTAGGAGGACTGACTTTGGCAAAATGGGAAAGTGCCTCAGAAAATCACTAGCAAATGGGCAAGAAAGAGGGGTGGAGGAACAATGGGGAAAAATCAAAACTGCCATCACAGAGGCAACAATCCTTTGTGTGAAGCAAATAAACAAAACAAAACAAACGGAAAAAAACACTATGGTTCTTAAAAGAGGTGGCAGGGAATGTTAGGGAGAAAAAGATAGCATTTAGGAAGTATGAGAAAACACAAAAGGAGCAGGACAGAGAAGTGTACTAGTTAAAGCAGAAGGAAGGGGAGAAGGCAGTCAGAATAGCAAAGGCCCAAACCAAGGAAAGGATAGCCAACTCAGTTAATAAGGGGGATAAAACCTTTTATAGGTACATTAGGGAGTGAAGAAAGACCAAGGGAGGGATAGTGAGGCTTAATAAAGGGGAAGGGGTGGGCAGAGGGTGACAGTGAAAAAGCAGAGATACTGAATGAATACTTCTGCTCAGTATTCACAAAAGAAGAAGAGGGGGAGGTGCCTAAACCAAACAATAGAAGCACTCTGGCTAGGGGGGTCGATACAAGTCCATTCACTGAAGAAAGGATTCTGAAAGAACTCCTAAAACTGAAGGTGGACAAAACAATGGGGCATGATGGGATTCACCCCAGAATTCTAAAATAACTAAGGGGAGAACTAGTGACACCACTGATTACCCTTTTTAACAAATCATGGGAGGATGGTGTGTACCTGAGGACTGGAGGAGGGCGGATGTGACTCCCCTTCACAAAAGTGGGAGCAAGGCAGAGGCAGGAAACTACGGACCTGTTAATTTGACCTCAGTGGTAGGGAAAATGATGGAATCACTTCTGAAAGAAAAAATTGTTGAGTACCTAGAGGCCAGATGGACACAGGACCCAAGGCAGCATGGATTCACAGCTGGAAGGTAATGTCAGACAAATCTAATAGATTTCTTTGACTAGGTGACCAAAGTAGTAGATCGGGGGGGTTGTGAACATGGCCTACCTAGACTTTAACAAGGCATTTGACACAGTCCCACACAAAAGATTAATAAACAAGTTAGCCAGCCTGGGAGTGGGTCCCAGGATGGTAACCTGGGTAAAATATTGGCTGGACAACAGGACGCAGAGGGTAATAGTAAACGGAGTCCACTCCGAAGAAAGGGGGGTTACTAGGGGGGTGCCACAGGATTCAGTAGTGGGCCTGGTCCTCTTTAACATCTTCATAGGTGACATTGCGGAGGGACTGGAAGGAAAAGTGTGTCTCTTTGCAGACAACACAAAGATCTGCAACAGGACTGATGCATGGGTGGGGCAGTGGAAAGGATGAGAAGGGACCTGGCAAGATTGGAGGAATGGTCAAAAGTATGACAGCTTAGATTCAATGCAAAGAAGTGCAAAGTAATGCACTTGGGAAACAAAAACCCAGGAGAAGAGTATACAATGGTGGGGGGGGGGGTTACTAACAACAAAAATGAAAAGGGACCTGGGGGTAGTCATATCAGATGAATGTGAGAAGACAGTAAGGAGGGCTGGGGGGATACTGGGTTACAAAGGGAGAGGCATCACCAGTCTCTTTGTAAGTCTTCTGGTGCAGACCCTGCACCATTTTAGTTGCCCTCCTCTGGACTGCCTCCATCCTGTCTGTGTCCTTGCAGAGATAGGGTCTCCAGAACTCTACGCAGTACTCCAGATGGGGCCTCACCAACTGTCTGTACAGAGGGATAACAACTTCCTGTACACAACATCCTCCCATGATTTGTTAAAAAGCGTAATCAGTGGTGTCACTAGTTCTCCCCTTACTTCTTTTAGAATTCTGGGGTGAATCCCATCATGCCCCATAGAAAACAGGAAGTTGTTATCCCTCTGTACAGACAGTTGGTGAGGCCCCATCTGGAGTACTGCGTGCAGTTCTGGAGACCCTATCTCTATAAGGACACAGACAGGATGGAGGCAGTCCAGAGGAGGGCAACTAAAATGGTGCAGGGTCTGCACCAGAAGACATACGAAGAGACACTAAAGGATCTTAATATGCATACCCTCGGAAAGGAGAGGGGGGACATGATAGAAACTTTCAAGTACTTCAAGGGAATCAACAATGCCCAAGAGGGTAGCATCTTTCAGAAAAAGAGATGTGCAAGAACAAGGGGGCACAATTTGAAGATAGAGGGGGGATCACATAGGGGCAACGTGAGGAAGTATTTTTTCATGAAGAGGGTGGTGTCTGCATGGAACTGCCTTCCTGAGGAGGTTGTGGGATAAAAAACAGTGGGGGAATTCAAGAATGCATGGGACAAACATAAGGCAATTCTAGTGGGGGGTAGGAGGAAGTAGGCTGTTGGTTAACTTGGATCTGCAGCTGATTCAATAGGTAGGGAAATGGGCAGACTAGGTGGGCCAAGCAGTCATTATCTGCCATCAAAGTCTATGTTTCTGTGTAATAAAACTATGGGTCCTGGAGTGACCAAGCAGAAATACTGCAGTTTTGCGATGTGTGGGGACACAAAAAGGTCAAACTCCAGATGATACCATCTTTCAAAGAGGTCATCTATGATGGAGCCCAGAAGCTCCTACTCATGGACTTGAGTCTGTGACTGACAACAGACAGTTTGCTATGATGTATTTCTACCCAGCTCCCTAAACAGCAGTCAGAAACAAACCGCGGTCAGTCTCCCAATACCAGATCCTCACTGAATCTCTGCATAGAGGAGAATATTGGCCACCCCCTTGTTTTATGATATAATTACCCAAACATTGTCTGCCTGTACCAGAAAGGACTGACCCTGAATATGGACAGAGAATGCTTATAGGCCAAGTAGAAGAGCCCTCATTTCCAGAATTCTGATGTGGAGAGAGTGGAAAAGGGAGGACCTGAGACCTTGAATTTGAAGGGATCTTAAATGTGCCTCCCATCCTGACCCCAATTTATCTCTCGTCAGAACTGTCAGAGGCATGAGACACAGGAACAGAGCCCTTGTGAGTAGCTTGAAGCAATCCAAACACCAAAGGAGGGCACGACAGACTACCAAGGTAACCAGGATTATGCATTCCAGGTCATCATAATGCTGGGCCCACTGTACATGAAGCAACCATTGAGGGACCCTCACGTGCAGTCATGCCAGGGGAACAGTCATGATGGCAGCTGTCATCAGGACAGTTAGATGACATAGGCATCTGGCCAAGACACCCGCAATGGATGAAGCCAGACTTGCCTAAGCTATTAGTGCAGTGGCACCATCTTCCAGTAGGCAAGCCTGAGCTGAGGTTGTGTCAAGCATAGAACCTATGTATTGAAGGCACTGGCATGGAATCAGGACTGATTTGGGTTCATTTGCCAACACGCCAGCTCATCAAAAAGCTGGTGGGTACAAAGAAGTGTCTGAAGGATTGCTGTCCAGGACAGGGCTTTCACAATCCAGTCGTCCAGATATTGGAAAACTTGAAGTCCTGTGTCTGTGTGTGTGCGTGTGTGTTCACAGATTTAGTGCTCATGAAAGATACTGGATTAACAGCACTGGAACTGGACATTCTCTGCTTATCCACCTGACAATGATCACAGAGCAACCTTCTCCACACTTCTTTGCCAATGTGCCTCAACCCTGGCATGAAGAGACTACCACATAAGTGAGAGGGCAGTTCAGCCTCCATGCCCCTTCAATCCTTGGCCTCTCATGTGAGATTGCCAACAAGGGTGCCAACTGTGCTGGCTGTAGTGTGATGTGGACACATACCCACTGCGAACTGGGCTGAGACCATCACAATTCATTTCACGTAGGCCACTGAACAGCCCTCAAGTGATAAAGGCTTTCAGTCACCACTGACCTGTGTTGGATTTGAGCTAGTGACCTAGAGGTGAAAGGCTCTGTAGCCCATTACAAATCCAGTGAGCCATCCAGACTTACTGTCCCTCTTTTCAGAGAATCACAACCACAACTGCTAAGCATCTGGTAAAGACCAGAGGCACGGAGGATAAGTCAAAAGAAAAGACATAACATTTTTAATGGCAGCCCTCCAGCATGACATGTCATGTACTGACGATGGCAGTAGCACACCTTGATAAAATCCCATGTCCACTTCGGAACCAGAAATCACTGGGAGTAGCATCCTTGGTTGAGTTCTGTAAGAGAAATGGGTTGTGTGGTCCTTTAAAGCCGAACTGGGGGCCCAAACGAAAAGATGGCCACCAGGCTGGGCGTGCTGCAAGCTGCTCTGCAATCTTGTGTGTTTTAACTAAAATTTTAAGTTGTATAGTGTTAGAGTTTGACTGTTTTCTTGGTAAATTTCCTTGTTTTGCCTATTCTTTTTGAATTGAACAGTCGAACAGTTGAGTGAGGGTTTTGTTTTCTGCCCTTTGTTTGCCCTGCACCTACTGAGAAGTGCCATGAGGACTGGGACGTGAGTGTAACTGCTTCCCTGCTGTTGCCGACTGGCTGATTGGTCATCTGGTTCTGCTCCTATTTGAGTAAGGAGTTGAGCGTGTGAGTGTGTGAGAACTTTCATCTACACCGGGGAGGGGCTTGACCTGCTATTGACAGGCCTTCTGATTGTTGGAAGATTTTCGTGCGTATGGACTAAGGGGTCATTTCAGCTGACAGCGGGGTTGAGTTGGAGAACTCCTTTGGGTCTGGGGCGAAAATGTAATTGTTTCCCTTTGGTCGCTAACTGGTTTATCGTTTGTCGGTCCACGTGTCTATACGGGCTAAGGAGTTGAAGATCTAAAGGACTTGGTTTCATGGAGGAACTGCTGAGGGATTTAATTGGTGGATTTAGGGACATCAGCAGCTCGATTTGGGACCAAGTAGTGCTGCCCTGTTCTGTCTCGTAGGCTGTGCGGAGGTCTGTGGCAGCACGAGGATATATGCTCCTATCCACCGGGGAGTCGGTGGTGGGAGCTGATCCCTAGGGCTCCCTGTGGGGCCTATCAGTAGGTGGGTTCTATCAGGGGGTTCCGTGGGTGCTGCTACAGCCCAAGGCTGACCACCAGGTCAGTTCTGTCAGGGCTGTCTGTGATCTCAGAGTTGTGGCTGATCCCAAAGAGGTCTGTTGGAAGACTATTGGAATCCTGCCCCTTCTCTCCTGAATTTATGGTCGGACTGTTTGCTTTTATTCATATTATTGACAGTGAGAGTGCCGTACAGTATTTCCCCAGACTCCAGTAGTGAGAGTACTTGAGGACTGGGGAACATTTTGTTTTTATTTTGGAAGGATTTATAAGACTATTTCAGTTGTCTGCTTTGGGAGGTGTGAGCCCCTGAGAGGGTTGTCCAGTCCTGTTAGTGGTGAGAGGACCTTTGGGACTTGGACAATTTGAATCCTTACCTAAATAATTTTAAATGCACTGTTAGCCTATCTTGTCTGCCTGTACCAACTGTGTTTATTTTATATAATTATTTTTTGTTATGCTGTTTGTTCTTTTTTGGGTATTTATTTTAGTTTTAGAGTTTTTTAGAATTTAGGAATGCAGTATTAGAGATATGTGTTGTTGTGTTATTTATTTGGGGGAGTGAATTTAAGATATTTATTATTTTTAGTAAGATTTGTATGTTATTTTATTTTATGTTACTTTAGGGTTTGGTTTTGTGATACACAGTTGCGTAGTAGTGGAGTATTGTCCGGATTACCAAAATGTGTTGGAGTCCTGCCCCTACGGTCATGTACTACTCATCCTCTGCCCATTACGCTCTCCTCCCTCCCCCCCACTCCAGTCTACAATGTATCTGCGCTGTAGGGTGCTAGGTATTGTGCGGAGAGGTAGGAGGAGGGTGTGAGGGTGTGAACAGCGGAGGATGAATGAGGGGGGGCCACCGCATTGGGGTAGTGAGATCCGGAAGATGCTCTGGGGTGAAATGGAACCTGGAAAAAAATGGAACCTGGAACGTGGTCCGCCATGTCTGGTTTCCATACCCAAGGGCACTACAAATGGTAGTAGGTGTGACGTAGACAGCCAACTCTGAGTGCTGTATCATTTTTTTAAATATAAAATGTATTACTGAATGTCTCCTGCTGAAAATCAAATGCTCTAGGAGTGACCTCACTCATCCCCCCCCCAGATTTCAGCTGAGAGATGGAAGCCATAAGCAAAATGCTGACTGCTGACTTCACACACACTCAGTTTTTAGAGACAATGTGTTACATGGAAGACTTTAATCAAGGATCCTGTTTCTCTGAGTTAATTACAGACTTGTTTAAGTAAATTTTGTTAAGAGAGAACTCATAAAGAAGGTTTATGATGGAGAGGAACCTAGGTTGTTACACAGGGGTGCAAGGTTGTAAATGTCCCTGTGAAGCCTGTGTGAGGGAGGATACAGCATGGGATCAAACGAAATGTCATTTGAAGGACATTAATTATGCTGAAGTTGCAGAATGTAATACTTTTGTATAAGATATATATGTTCATATATCCTGACAGGGAGGAGCTAGGTGACCTCCTGAAAAGAGATGGTGTAAAAGCCAGCTTTTAATTTCGTCTGTTTTAATTCACAGAGTCACATTTTTACCTAGACTCTGACAAGGACACATCGTTGGAGCACTTTAAGCAAGTATTTAGAGACTAAATACTTGAAGTAGGAATTTGGACTGTTTAAACCTTGTTCTTTTAAAAGATTTGTATGTCTTGTGATACAACAGTTCTGTATTGTTGTGTTTTACATATTCTTATCTATTATAGTAAAATTCTTTTTAGAACTTACTTGGTCTGCCTTTGACTTCTTTTTATTTGTAAGAAAATTACATGGTTATAGCAGACAATAGACATAATCTTGAATGGTGATACCAAACTGGAAAGAGAAGTGTTTTAAATCTGAGGTCTTTATTAAAGTTTTAAAGGGTTCATCTCTGTATACCTAGTTAGGTGCCCATAGTCTGGGCCCCCAAAGACAGAAATATCTGAGCCTGTGCATTGGGTACGCTAGCAAGAGGTTCACAGTTTGAATCCCTCCAGAACATGAGACCAAAGGTTGATCCGAACTCACAAAAACAGACAAGAGGGTTACCTTGTCTGTTACACTGTTCACAAGACTGCGCTCAGAGGTTGGCACTTTGGGAGTAGAGGGCCTGACCTGCTGACTGGGTTTGTGACAGATTGGTTGGCAGCGGTGGCATAATTTTGGTATCACAAGCTTGTATTCTGTGTCAGCTGAGACCATAAGCTCTCTTGCAAAGAAAGAAAAAAAGGCAGAGTTTTATTTTAAAAAGGAAACAGAACTATATATCACTTGGCGTACAGTCCATTTCCTACCCATTTTATTTATTTTTTCTCTAAAGTGCAAGTCAGAGTAGCCGTAGTCAGGGAAGAAGAAGATGGCTTCCAACTACAGCAGGCACACTGTAGATTACTTGAAGCAGTTGTGCGGGGATAGGGGAGTCCCATTCAAGGTGACAGCCAAAAAGCAGAACCTCATAGAGGCCCTGATGGTAGCAGATACCCAGAGCAGCGAGTCACCGACCGTGACTTAAAAGGACAGCAGGGCCACTGTCAGTGAAGGGTCACAGCAGCAGGGGATGGCCACCAGTATCCTGAATCCAGAGGTACTCAAACTGCAAACTGAGTTGCACAGGATGGAACTGGAGGCAGAGCGACAACAGAGGGAGGCAGACCATGAGGAGTGTGATCGCCAGTGAGCTGCAGAGGAGAAGAGAGAGCGTGAACAGAGGGAGGCGGACCGTGAGGCAGAGCGACAACAGAGGGAGGCAGACCATAAGGAGCATGAGCACCGGCAAGCTGCAGAAGACAAGAGAGAGAGAGAGTAAGAATGCAGAGGAGGAGAGGAGAGGAGCGCCAGTGGCAACATGAACTGGAGAAGCTACAACTCCGACCAGCGACACCAGAGCAGGTAAGTGGCTTGGGTTTAACTGGGACTGCAGGACTGGATTACAAACTGAACTCCAAATTAATAGCTGAGTTTAAGGAAGGGGAGGACATGGATGCCTTTTTAAATTCTTTTGAAAAAGTTTGTATTCAGGTTAAAGTTTCTAGAGAGTCCTGGAGCTTCCAGCTATCCCCGCTACTTACCCGGAAAGCTCAGGATGCATTGGGTCAAATGAACAATGAGGACAGTGATGATTACAGCAAGCTAAAAGCTGCACTGTTAAAAAAGTTTGACTTAACTGCTGAATCATACAGAGCTAAATTTCATAAGCTCAGGAGAAGCCCTGATATGAGCTACGAGGAGCTAGCCATGAAACAACGTCAGTTTTTAAAACGTTGGTGGGAAGGAATTGAGGCAAACTCTGTTGACAAAACTGAAAATGTGATTTTATTAGAACAGTTTTATTGGGCTTGCCCAACTGAGCTAAAAACCTGGCCAGAGGAACGAGATCCAAAAACAGTGCAAGAGGCTGTTGAACTCTCGGACTGCTATGCCAAGAATAGACCTGCTCTGAGAGCGAATGGGGCAGGCGTGGCAGTGCAGAAAAGGAAAAGCATGCCTTCAGGGCAGCTAAAACCCTCACTGCCTCCACCGAAACCAGTTAGCCCCAGATTTCAATGAAAAGATTTATCTGAAGTAAGAAATGCATGTTGGCTGTGTAAGGAAACTGGGCATATTGCCAGACAGTGCCCCAAATAGACAAGCCGAAATACATAACAGGGTGCTAGAAAAGAAGTGGGTTGTCTGTGTCTCCCTGAGAGCATGCCAGTGAACATGAGGGAACACATGCACCCAGTCATAGTAAATGGTGTACAGACGCAGGGGTTAAGGGACACAGGGGCATCCCTGACATTGGTAAAGAGGGATCTGGTACAGCCTGGTCAGCTTATACCCAATAAATTCGTAACTGCACAAGGGTTTACTGGTTAAGAGAAAACATTGCCACTCACTAGTGTTCTCCTGGACTAGGGTGAAACAGGGGGAACTGTGCAACATGTGGCTGTAGCCAACACATTAGCAGTGGATGTGATCCTGGGTAACAATCTCCAACAGGGGATGGTATGTGCAGTTACCCATTACCAAGCGGCAAGGGAAAATTGTAGTTCCCTGAACCCCACAGAAACCAGTGTGGAAAGCACTGAGAGGCTGGTTCCCCAGCCTGTGTATCCTGATATGGAGACTGATAAAAAGTGGGTAGAACTTTCCCCGGTATCAAGTGACCACACAGCTACGGAAAGTTACTCCTAAGAGGGAGGGGTGACCCATTGTCAGAGGGTTGGGATTGACAGTGATCCTGAGGTCCCTGATGCTAGTGCTAGGGACCCTAGTTTAGCAACTGACGGGGACCCATCCCATGCCTTGGGACTGTGTGAGGGGTTTGCAGCTGCTCAGAGTGGTGACCCTAGTTTAGAGAAGCTGAGGGCTTAGGCAGACTCGGATGGCACACAGGGAGGTGACGGCAGACATAAGGTTTATTGGGAAAATGGACTTATGTATGCTCAGGCAGTAGAGACAGAGGGAGGGATGCTAGGCAGGCAGCTTGTCGTCTCCAGGGGTATCGTGAGCAGTTGCTTAAAACTGCACATGATATTCCCTTGTCTAGTCATCTGGAATCAAGACTATGCAGTGGTTAGCCCAGAATTTCTACATTGGCTCAACTTCACCCAGCAGGTGAAGGAGAAGCAGGTCTTGTCACGGTGCCAAGAAATAGGGAAGCGGGCGAAAACCCAAGCTGCCCTGATTCCCTTGCCCATAGTGGAGGAGCCATTCCAGAGGGTAGGAATGGATATTGTGGGACCTTTGAATACCTTCAGCTCCTCAGGGAAGAGATTCATCCTGACTGTGGTGGATTATGCCACCCGGTACCCAGAGGCAGTCGCCCTATCCTCACTGAGGACAGACAAAGTGACAGATGCCTTACTTGGGATTTTCTCCTGTGTTGGGTTTCCGCAGGAGGTAATCACCGATCGAGGGGGTTCCTTCATGTTGGACCTGATGAAATGTTTATGGGAGAAGTGTGGGGTGGTGCAGAGATGCATGACACTGTATCACTCACAAGCCAATGGACTTGTGGAACGATTCAATGGTACCCTAAAGTCAATGTTGAACAGCATGGAAGGGACTGGGAGAAATACGTTCCCCACCTGTTGTTTGCATACAGGGAGAAGTGTGGGTGCCCAAGAGTCAACAGGATTTTCCCCCTTCGAACTCTTATATGGACGCCGGGTACATGGGCCCCTAGACTTGATCCGGGAGGACTGGGAAGGCAAGCACACAACCCAGGGAACTCCCATTGTGGATTATGTCCTTAGGTTTAGGGAAAGGCTGAAGGAGCTTATGGGGACAGCCCAGAGCAACCTAGCAGCTGCCCAACAGAAACAAAAAGTGTGGTACGACCGCAAAGCCAGAGCTCACTTGTACATGGTAGGTCAGGAAGTCATGGTCCTTATTCCAGTCCGGAAAGACAAGCTGCAAGCTAAGTGGGCACGACCGTACAAAGTGGTTAGGAAGGTAAATGACGTGAACTACATTGTGGAGTTACCTGACAGAAGACAGACAGAAAGGATGTACCATGTCAACATGATGAAGCCATATGCAAATAGGGCTGACATGGTGTTTGCAGTGTGTAGTCATGGGGAAGGGATGGACGAAGGAGACCCCCTTCTGGATTTACTGGAGGAAAGTAAGTGGGAGTTCTCTGTGGAGGCAGTAAAATTGTCCCCCCAGCTGGCCCCAGACCAGGTCTAGAAAGTAAGGGAGGTTTTAGCAGATTTTGCCCCCTTGTCTAGCGCCAAGCCTGGACTAATCCCCTTAGTGACACACGATGTGGAGACAGGGACACAGATCGCCCACACGGGCGGATGGTAGCATATCGGGTGTCAGAGGCTGTCCAAAAGAACATTAGAGGGAAGTGGAGGAGATGCTGGATTAGGGGTAATCCAGAGATCCCCAGCCCTGGGCCTCACCTGTAGTCCTTGTACCTAAGCCAGATGGCTACTCTGCTTCTGTGTGGACTATCATGGACTGAATGCAGTCACAAGTCAGATGCCTACCCGATGCCCCAGACGGACAAAACTCCTGGACAAGTTGGGAGGGGCACCACCTTATGACTACTGACCTGACCAAGGATATTAGAGTAGAATTGACAGACAGAGCTAGGGAGAGGTTGATTTCATCACTCTGATAGGTTTATTTGAGTTTAAAGTAATGCCTTTCGGAATGAAGAACACCCCGGCCACTTTCAAAAGGTTGGTGAACCAGGTGTTAAATGGTGCTGAGGAGTACGCTGTGGTGTACCTGGATGACACTGCCATCTTTAGTACCAGCTGGGAGGAACACCTATCCCACCTTAGGGAAGTGCTGGGCAGGATACAGAGGGTCGGGCTCACTGTCAAAGCCGAGAAGTGCCAGGTGGCCATGGGAGATAGCATACACGGGCATGTGATAGGCCGGGACAGCTCCATCCTAACCAAATAAAGATAGAGGTGATCCAGGCGAGGTCCAGACCAGAAACCCAGAAGCAAGTCAGGAGCTTTCTTGGGACAGCAGGGTACTACAGGAAATGTGTACCCAATTACAGTGCCCTGGCTGTTCCCCTATCTCACCTGACAAAGAAAAAGATGCCAAAGAAAATTACCTGAGGCCCAGCCTGTGAGGAAGCCTTTACCAGACTGAAGGAGGCACTGTGCAGTGCTCCTGTTTTGACAAGTCCTGACTATAGCAAAACCTTTATAGTTCAGATGGACACCTCATACGTGGGTATTGGGGCAGTACTGAGCCAGATGTCCAGCCAAGGGACAGATCTCCCAGTAGTGTACCTGAGCTGAAAGCTGCTTCCCAGGGAGCACGCGTACTACACGGTGGAAAAGGAGTGTCTTGCCATAGTGTTGGTCCTAAAGAAATTAAAACCATACTTGTATGGGCAGCATTTTGTGGTGCAGACTGACCACAACCCCCTGGTTTGGCTGACACAGATGGGAAAGAACAATGGCAGACTACTTAGATGAAGTCTTGCTTTACAAGGGTATGATCTAAAAATCGTACATAGGGCTGGATTAAAGAACCAGAACTCAGATGGACTGTCTAGGGCCTATGAAGAGTGAACTGATTTGGGAAGCTCATCCCATGTAGGAGGTAGATCCCCCCAAATTCAGTGTAGGTGGGGAGGAGTATGACGTAGACAGCCAGCTCTGAGTGCCATATCATTTTTTTTAAATATAAAATGTATTACTGAATGTGTCCTGCTAAAAATCAAATGCTCTAGGAGTGACCTCACTCATCCCCCCCCAGATTTCAGCCGAGAGATGGAAGCTATAAGAAAAATGCTGACAGCATGCGAGTTCACACACACTCAGTTTTTAGAAACAATGTGTTACATGGAAGACTTTAATCAAGGATCCTGTTTCTCTGAGTTAATTATAGACTTGTTTAAGTAAATTTTGTTAAGAGAGAAATCGTAAAGAAGGTTTATGACTGAGAGGAACCTAGGTTGTTACACAGGGGTGCAAGGTTGTAAATGTCCCTGTGAAGCCTGTGTAAGGGAGGATACAGCATGGGATCAAACGAAGTGTCATTTGATGGACATGAATTATGCTGAAGTTGCAGAATGTAATACTTTTGTACAAGATATATATTTTCATATGTCCTGACAGGGAGCTGTTAGGTGACCTCCTGAAAAGAGGTGGGGTAAAAGCCAGCTTTTAATTTCATCTGTTTTACTTCACAGAGTCACATTTTTACCTAGATTCTGACAAGGACACATCGTTGGAGCACTTTAAGCAAGTATTTAGAGACTAAGTACTGAAGTAGGAATTTGGACTGTTTAAACCTTGTTCTTTTAAAAAATGTGTGTGTCTTGTGATATAACAGTTCTGTATTGTTGTGTTTTACATATTCTTATCTATTATAGTAAAATTCTTTTTAGAACTTACTTGGTCTGTATTTGACTTCTTTTTATTTGTAAGAAAAGTACATGGTTATAGCAGACAATAGACATAATCTTGAATGGTGATACCAAACTGAAAAGAGAAGTGTTTTAAATCTGAGGTCTTTATTAAAGTTTTAAAGGGTTCATCTCTGTATACCTGGTTAGGTGCCTGTAGGCAAAGATACCTGGCCTCCTGAAGACAGAAATATCTGAGCTTGTGAATTGGGTACACTAGCAAGAGGTTCACAGTTTGAATTTCTCCAGAACTTGAGACCAAAGGTTGATCCGAACTCACAAAAACAGACAAAAGGGTTACCTTGTCTGTTACACTGTTCATAAGACTGCGCTCAGAGGTTGGCACTTTGGGAGTAGAGGGCCTGACCTGCTGAGTGGGTTTGTGACAGTAGGCAGATAGTCCGGGTGGCTCGAGAGGTTCACTCAGCTCGGGTGGTGTTATGTAATGCTTGGTCCATTAAAAACAAGACTGCAATTATTGCAGATCTTGTTAGATTGGTGGACCTGGCTTGCATCACCGAGACCTGGCTGGATGAGAACTCCAGCCTCGTTTTGGAGGCTGCAATTCTGGCTGGGTACTCGGTGATACACCACCTGAGATTGGATTGCAAGGTGGGGTGGTGTGTTTCAAGGCCGAACTTAACCTCACGAATGTACCAGTTGGGGAGACTGAGTCATTTGAGGGTACCGTAGTAGCAGGTGTAGGCTGTAGGATTGTCCTCGTCTACTGTCCACCAGGAGATGAGAAACGATTCCTTCAAGAAGTCGCAGACTTCCTCAATGACATGGCGTTTGAGTCACCTAGGCTGATGGTCCTGTGTAACTTCAATGCCTGGGTCGATGACAAACTCTCGTAATTTGGTCAACACTTCTTCCAGTTGATGACATCTCTGGGCCTTACACAGGTAGTTACCACTGCTACTCATAGTCACGGTCACTCTCTTGACTTAATCTTCCTTCTGGGGATTGAGGCCTCCAACTTGGGGGTGGAACTGCTTGGATGGTCTGATCACTACACTGTGGGGTTTAGTTTTAGCACCCCACTACGTAGGCCTACCCCTGTGGAGCTGACTCGGTACCATCCTTTGTGAGACATAAATTCTCAAGGCCTAACGGTGGTGCTAGATCTCTCGTCCCTCTCAGAGGCAAACAGTGACCCAGAGGCCCTCGTGAGGGCTTATAATTCGGCCATTGCGGCGGCCCTGGATATCACTGCTCCTGTCCATGTTCATCCTCTCTCCCTTTGCCCTCGATCCCCATGGTTTGATGGGACTTTGAGGGAGATGCGGTGACTAGGACGAAGATTAGAGCGTTGTTGGCAGAAATCCGCCCTTGATGCCGACCACCTTAGATTGATGGACCATTATCAAGTCTATCAATCTGCAATCACCCGCAAGAAGGCAGAGTTCCTGTCCTGGGAGATTGCGGCTGCCTCAAACGACCAGCTCAGCTGTTCAACTGTGACAGACTGTGCAACCCAGCCTGTCTATAAGTCCGGAAAGCTTTTTCGCAAGAAGAGTGCGATGAGCTTGTGCGATATTTTGCGACTAAGGTGGTTGACATCAGGGCGGTGTTCAATCCAGCACACTTTCTGGGTGTTGCTGTGGATCGAGGCGGGGTCACTGATCCTTGGCTTTCTTGGAATACCTTTGTCCGACTGGCTTTCATGGATGTCATGCGGATTGTCCAGAGTGTGCGCCCTACATGCTGTAGTTTGGATCCGGGACCTACTTCCCTGACTGTGGGTTGCATTGATTCCATTGGTCCTGTCCTAGCTTGGATAGTCTGGTGCTCCTTGGAGACAGGTGAGTTTCCAAGCTCACTGAAAGAGGCGGTGGTAATACCACTCTTGAAGAAAGCTTCTTTGGACCCAGACTGCCTTGAAAACTACAGACCAATCTCTAACCTTCCCTTCTTAGGAAAGGTGATTGAGAAAGTAGTGGCCACTCAGCTGGAGGACCATTTTACCATCCATGACATCTATGAACCCCTCCAGTCCGGATTTCGAAAGAGGCATAGTACTGAGACAGCGCTGGTTCGGGTGCTCAATGATCTCCTGATGGCCAGAGATCAGAAAAGCCATTCCATTCTGGTCCTCCTGGATCTCTCAGCAGTGTTCGACACTTTGGACCATGGGGTTCTGCTTGATTGTCTGAGGTTCATCTGTGGACTGTCAGGTACAGTCCTCGGGTGGTTTACATCGTTCCTCACAGGAAGATCTCAGAGAGTGGTGTCCTGGGTTTATTCCTCAGACCCAGTTTCTCTATCATGTGGTGTCCATCAGGGCTCAGTGCTGTCCCCCATGTTGTTCACAGTGTATGCACCTCGGAGACACTGTAAGAAGGTATGGGCTGAGGTTTCACTGCTATGCTGATGATACCCAGCTCTTCCTCTCTTTCACACCCAACCAGGAAGGAGCTGTCTTGGTCTTTAATAACTGCCTCACTGAAATCCAGGAGTGGATGGAAGCCAGTTGGTTGAAGTTGAACTATGATAAGACTGAGGTATTGGTTGTGGATCCGGGTCACTGGACAGGGGAGTCAGGTGTGAGTTCTCCCTCTGGACTTTTTCTCGGGGGCATGCCACTCCTGACCTCTGGACGGGGGCGAAACCTGGGGGTAATTTTTGATGAAGGGCTGACCCTGCATTCACAGGTGTCAGCTGTCGTCAAATCCTCATTTTACCATCTGAGGAATATCTCCAGGATTAAGCACCTTGTTCCATCCAGCGACCTTTCTACCCTGATCCACGCCTTTGTGATCTCGCGTTTGGACTACTGCAACTCCCTATACCTAGGGCTACCAGGGGTTGAAATCTGCCACCTGCAGCTGGTGCAGAACGCGGCAGCCTGGCTTTTGATGGGATCATCACGGTCCTGTCATATTTCGCCGGTGCTGTGTGGACTTCACTGGCTGCCAGTTCAGTGGCAGATCACCTTTAAAGTAGGTCTTCTGAGTTTTAAAGCCCTACACGGACTGGGCCCAGACTATCTGAAAGAGCTTCTGGTCCTTTACTGCCCTGGCGATTGCTCTGCTCCGCCGATGAGGGGTTGCTAGAGATTCCAAGGGTGTGTTTAAAATCTTCTGGGGTGAGAGCATTTATGTATGCCGCCCCTACCCTTTGGAATTCTCTACCCCGTTGATTACGTGAGTGCATGACCATGGAGGGGTTTAAGCAAGCACTAAAAACTTTTCTTTGGTACCAAGCTTTTGGTGATTAATTAATGAATGATATCAGTTTGATTATATTGTTTGCTGCTGAGATGTCTGTTTGTTGATACTGTGAGTTTAATGTTGTTAAGGCGCCTTGGTTTTTGGAAGGTGCCATACAAATAAAGTTTATTATTATTATTATTAACAAAGTCCGAACTTTGTTTAAGTGTCCTGGGGGATAACAAAAGAGAGGGGGATGCACCAGAGGGACAGTCAGCAACTCCAGCACATGACCTCGCTGAATTATTTCCAGGACCCATTCATCCACTGTGAGCTCCCTCCATTTTGGCAGAAAGAGGAAGATCCTGCCCCCCCCCCACCATCAGTATCCCTGGGTCTTTCAGAGGAAATGGGAAGGAGGAAATGAGTCAGAAGACTCCAGCAGCAGCAGGGACACAGCCAGCACCCACACCCTTGGGGCCAGGGAGTGGATTTCAAGGGGCAAGAAAGGAGGAGTCGGTGTTGCTGAGGCCCTGTTTGAGTGAGGTGGGGTATAGCCACAAGGGCAGTGGAGGGGCCAACAAAATGAACTCTGGCCACATCCATGGCAGGGCTATGTGGTAGGAGCCTTGAGAGAGAGAGAAAGAGAGAGAGAGAGAGAGAGAGAGAGAGGAGTCTGTTTTGAAGATTGCAAGTATCTCAGAGCCATTTCTACATTGTGGCATACAATTTCTGGCCATAAAAAGGTGCATTAGGGATTAATTATTACAGGTCTTTAGTAAAACCAGCCACCCTAAGCCAAGAATAGCACATGAGGCATATGATAGAGGTGGCAGCACAGGAGGACGCATTCAAAGTGCCATAGGCAGAATGCAGGAAACGCTTCCTGACATCTAAACCAACAGTGACAATCCACTGGACCTCTGTTTGATGGGCCCATAAGGAAGATTATCTACCATCAAAGACAAGGACTTCCAAAGGCTGTATTATATACGCCTGATAGCTAGCAATGTGTAATCAGAGGGATGCAGGTGCATAAGTCCTCCTGCCCATGACATCTAACCTACTAGATTCTTTATCAGGAGGAAGGGAGCTCATATATCTTGGAGCCTTAGACCTATAATGCACAGCCATGTGACCACCAAGTCAGTTTCAGGCTGTAATCAGTAAAATAAATTAGTAGTAGGAGCCAGGTACCGTTTGACTTGCAGGGGACAGCAGGCAGGGCACTTGGTCTAGGCCAGACAGCTGTAATGGCATACTCCAAAGCTAGATGGATTGGAAGACTGACAGTGGTAGGCACAGTAAGGACTTCCAGGAACTCGTATAGGTTCCTTTTAGTGGAATTGTTCTCCTTAGCAGTGAACCCTAGTGACTCCTGCAGGAGCCTCATCAATGCATGAAAGGAAGCATCCTCAGGAGAAGACCATGGAGTATATATTACAGTATCCTCACTGCAGGAAAACAGTGTGGAACTGGATCCTATGCCCTCATCAACTCCAGATCCCCCTCACCATCATAATCTTTCTCCATATGTTGGCAGTCAGGATTGTAGCCCTTCTCCTCTTAAGGGAGAGGAGGTTTCATGGGCTTCCTATGGGGAGGCTGCATTGATGGAAGCTGCATCGATGGAAGAGCAATAAACAAAAAACACACATTTCAGAAACAAAGGCAGGTGCGGCTGCTAAAACTGCAAGCAATTAATCCAAAGATGCAGTGCACTCGGGAACTAAATTAGTGTTTTAAGACTGAAACACAAAAAAATCCAAGAAATCACAATAGAGGGAACTAATAGTGTGAAGTTACTTTATTCAGCAAAACGAGAGCCGTGGCAGAGACCCCCGTGCCTTGACTCTAAGAGTCCTCTTGAAAAAGTCTCATGTTAGAGTCAAAGTACCGGTTTGGTTCCCGAGTACACTGCATCTTTGGATTAATTGACAGAAGAGGCACTGGGTTGCTGACAGGAGTGGAATCAGAAGCACCCATGACTGACGTGGATGAGCCATCTAAAAGACACAATGACACTGTGATAGTGGGCAGTAGCGAAGGCAATAACTGCCTGAATGATTCAGATACAGTGGCCAAGGCTGCCTGCAGGTTGACAACACCCATAATAGGGATTGATATCACCTAAGTTTACAGACCAGAACCTGATGGCAGAATAGGCTAAACACTGCTATTAGCAGGAGAGCCACAGCCAGACCCCAACACTGGTGTTTCAGAGATGGTCGGAGGGAGAGGAGAGGCTACTGGGCTACTGTAGTGGTATAGTCCACAAGATCTTGTACATGATATTAAGGAACACTGATGCCCAACTTTGATAAAAATACTTGTGTCTACATGTTCTGTGTACGTCTTCTGGGAGGACAAGTTTTTGTTTCATGTATTTATGGCAAAATACTTAAACAAAATGCTAAATATAGAATAAAGGATGGGGAAAAGTGTGATATGAGAATTTAATGCACACCCAAGGTGTGGGATACCACTTAAACCCCAGGGGGCAAAGCCCAAAGGATTTATTAAAGCATCCCACGCCAAGGGTGTGCATTAAATTCTCATATGCACACTTCCTCAACTTTTATTTTATATAATTGCTGGTGAGCAATTTTTCCAGCCTGACTCCTGTGAGACACACACACACACACACTTTTTCTTGCCTCTCACTGCCTGTCTCCAGTTTAGCCTTTTTTTTTATATTTGGTTGCGCGCGTGCACAAGAAACATCTTGGGACAGTACATGGCATTGGAGAGGTGTGTCACTGTCCCGGCCAATGCAGAGCAAGCTTTGGTGGGCTTGCCCTTGACACACCAATGAGGTTGCAAGTTGTCTGTGACAGCAGTCAGACTGCAGTGGGCAGGAACTGTGTGTAGTTGAAAGAAATGTACCACTGCAATCAGGGACATTTTCATCATAGCCTACCAACTGCAGCACTGCACTATTTTGTCTCCATCTAGCTGTAGGATTTTCGTGTCTCTTGTGCCATTTTAGGCATTCCTTTTGTTCTGATTCTAGTGCAGTTCCTTTGCTCACCCCCCCCCATTCTGTTGGGTTCCAGTCCCGAATCCACCTCACTCCCATCCGAATTGACCCTACCCAACTTGGTTTTGGGGGTAGGGGCAACTGATGCTGCCCCCAAAGCCCCATGGGTCGCCACCATGTCCTGATGCTTTACATTTTGCATCGTCGTCACCCTCTGCTGCCAGTGCCCTGCTTTGAATGTGCCCCATTATTCTGCTCTCTTTAAAAGAGGGGCTCAACCGGAGCTAAATTCAGATGCCACTGGAGAACTGTGCTTGGATCGGGGTATAGAGGGCAGTACCTGACTGAATTTTTTTCACTGCCCTCGCCCTGCAACGTGGACCAACAACACTGGCTGCAACTACAACAGAAGACCCACTCCTGTTCACAGAATACAAACACTGGCAGCGGTGGAATTTCTGCAGCTGAAGCAGAAGACCCGCTCCTGTTCACAGAACACAAACATTGGCAGCAGTGGAATTTCTGCACCTGAAACAGGAGACCCGCTCCTGTTCCCTGATCAAATAGCAGCAGCTGCGGCTCTCATTGTCTCCTAGCACTAACGGTGCTAACTTTGAATCTGCCCCGATGTTCTGGTCTCTTTCAAAGAGGGCTCAGTTGAACTAAATTCAGACATGTGAAGAACTGTGCCCGGATCAAGGTATGGAGGCAGTGCTTGACTGAATTTATTGCATTGCCCTCCCCTTGCAATGCGGACTGAAAACACCAGCTGCAACAGGAGACCCGCTTCTGTTCACAGCCCACAAACAGCAGCAGGAGCAGATTTTTTGCAGCTGAAAGAGGAGATCTGCTCTGTTCCCCAATCACAAATAGCAGCAACAGTAGCATCAGCGCATCTCATTATCTCCTACAGCACTAAAGGTGCTAATTGAATCTGCCCCACTGTTCTGGTCTCTTCAAAAGAGGGGCTCAACTGCAGCTAAATTCAGACGCCGCTGGAGAACTGTGCTTGGATCGGGTGTTAGAAGGCAGCACCTGAATGAGTATTTTTTTCACTGTCCTCCACCGCAACATGGACCGACGACATCTGCTGCAGCAGCAGACCTGCTCCTGTTCACAGAACACAAACAGCAGCAGCAGTGGAATTTTTAGGCCCCCCTCGCTCAATAACATTAAAGACCCCACACACTTCCATCATCAGCAGTGGGCCAATCAACATCAGGAGAAAAGAATGCTGCAAGTAACCAGGTGGGACTCAATACAGGTGTAATATATAATCCACATGCCCCTGACCTGTTAATGTATACCAAAGTGAGTGCTTCTTATCCAATTTATCCTATCTCTGACTCATACCTGCAAGAACTGTCTACTTCTTAACGTGTGTTAGTTTACTAGGGCACTGCCCCACATACAATCAGTACCAGTGCTTATTTTTTTTTTTATTTTATCATTCAATCAATCAATCAATTTCTTTATTGTTCGGCACAGAGCCATTACAATATATCACACATACATCACATCAACAAACACTAATTACACAAAACATTTTGACACTTTATCCTAAAAATTCCAGGGCTAGTGAACAGCATATTTAAAACTGTAGCCAAAAGAATACAACTATTAAAATGTTTTGTTTTTTTGTACTTCGTATTTATTGATTTTACTGCATAAACATACAGCACAACATTCATACAGGTAGGGGTACAGACATTACAAGCCACAATGCACGAAGTAAAGTGACACATCATTTTTACAGTAACACACTTATTAGACCCCTATAACTACTTACAGCAATTGGGGGTTAGCTGAGTTGTTGAGAATAACAAATGCAGCATAATTTTTAAGAATTGGCGCATTGCAACCATGAGCAGGGAGTAACCCAAATTTTAGTATAAAGTACACATCTTTTCCCTATAATGAAGGTAGTAACTGCTCCCCTCTACATCGAGTATTACATTCATCAATTCTAGCTTCTTGCATAGCTCTCTTACCTCAAGTGCCCAATCTAAGCAATCAAAACAATTAAAAATCACAACAGAAAACAAATGTCCACTTTTAAGTCTTAAATCCAAACTGGGAATAGGTATTTCCCCTTAATAATTCTAGTGAGGTGTAAACCATAAACTTCCCTCCTAATTACCCAATGTCTTTATCAGATTAGGTAGTTACCCAAAAGAGAAAAGCAATTTTAATCACCTTCGCAATTGTCCATGCCTGAAACAAAAAGAAGAAAAGGAACACTAAGTCTCAATGCACAGCATCACCAGTCTCTCAATCACTGTCTACTTCCTCACTATTAGAATCCACACACTTCATCTGAAATTCTTTTTCTGCCTGATCTAGAAATTTACCCACTTTCACAGGTTCTGCAAATTGATATGTTTTTCCCCCACAGAAAATATGCAGGCTTACCGGCATCACCAGGACATGTTGGATTCCAAGTTGCCGAAGATGGGCCCGTGCTGCATCGAAACTACGTCTCCTTTGTCTTGTCACATAGCTAAGGTCTGGGAACACATGGATTTTGTTCCCTTCACATTCTGTTGTTCCACTTCTTTTTGCTTGAGTTATAATTTGTTCCTTTTCAACAGCTGACCCCAGGACTGCGAGGATGGTGCGAGGAGGAAGCTGACCTGTGGCCATGTGGTTTCTGGAGCCTCGAGGAGTTATACGGCAGGCCTTGACTACTGAGCAGTTCTCCAAGCTAGTAAAAGTTTCTTTAAGCCATCTGTTTGTAAATCCGGCAAGATCTTCCCCCTCAGCTGTTTCTGGGAGATCTAGGATCCTAATATTGTCCGCTATGGAGAGGTTCTCTAGATTCTCCAAGCCCCATTTCAGGACCCTGTTCTCTTTTACCAGGCCCAACATCATTGTCATCGCCGACGATGCTGTCTGAACTGCCACTTTGGTTTCCTCCTCCAGTTTAACAAGTTTTGCATCCATATTTTTAAATTGCTGAGCAAATTCCTCAATTTTTCCATCTAACTTTTGTATTGCCTTGAGGAGCTCGGCATTTGTAGGCTGATTGAGCTCTTCTACCACCCCCATGCTCGATTCCTTGCTGGACCCAGGTTTAGCTAATAAGCAAAAACATGGCAGTTGTGTGGGGACACAAAAAGGTTCATCTGTGGATGACCCCGTCTTTCGAATAGGTCGTCGACCACTGAGGTCGGCAGTTCCCACTCATGCATCCTGGAATGTGACCTGCTTAATATGTCTGCCAAGACATTTTGGGCTCCTGGAACATGTACTGCTGATAGTTCTAAACTGTGTTGCAAAGATCAATACCAAGCTCTCATTGTTTCCCTGCACAATAGGTAAGAATGAGTACCCCTCTTGCTTGTTGATGTAATGCATCACACTAGCACTGTCCATCTGTATTAACAGAGGACCAGAAGAAAAGTGGCTTTGGAAGGCTTGGCGTCCGTAAAAGACTGCTCTCATTTCCAGAACATGTATATGCAAAGTGTGCTCCACCTAGTTCCACATGCTTTGTGTCAACAGAGGTCCCAAGTGGCCTCCCCATCCTTATCCTGAAGCATCTATGGAGAGTGGATCTGATGTAGGGAAGGAATCAAGAATGTTATGCCTTTGAGCAGGTTGCTGCATTCCATCCACCACTGGGCACTTTGTGCAAGTGAGATGTGACCAGAACTCTCTGTTCCAGATCATCCGTCAACTGGCCTCACTGTACTCTCAGGGTCCACTGTGGGATCTGCATCTGCAGCCTGGCCAGTGGCACAGTAACAATGGCTGCTGTCATTAGTCCCAGAAGGCATAGAAATGTCCTTGTTGAGACATAACTGCTGTTGTGCACTAATTGTGCTTCAGCAATAAGGTGGTCTGCCCTGTCCAGAGGCAGGAATGCTGAACTCTGGGCTGGATCCATAACTGCCCCTATGTACTGCAGTCTTTGGCAGGGTGTCAGAATAGACTTTGGTATGCCGACTGTCACCCCCACAGCATTAAACTAAGGTCTGGTTCGAACTAAGGTCTGCAATTGTTGGTCCCTGGAGTGGGCTTTTAATAGCCAGTTGTCCAGATAAGGGAAAACATTCTGTCCTTCTCTGCAAAGGGCTGCTGCCACCACAACCAAGCATTTGGTAAAGACTCATGGCTCAGAAGATAAGCCAAAGGGCAACACTCTGAATTGGTAATGCTCCCCCTGAAACAGGAACCCCAGATATTTTCTGTGAGGTTTCCGGATTTTGATATGAAGTTACACTTCCTTCATATCCAGGGAGCAAATCCAATCCCCTATTTGCAATAGGGGAAGGCGACCCTGTAGACAGACCATCCGAAACCTCTTGTATTCCATGAAGAAGCTTAGATTCCTTAGATCCAGAATAGGCCTCAGATCCCCTGTCCACTTTGGGACAAGGAAGTATCTGGAGTAAAAACCTGTGTTCATCTGTTCTAGAGGTACAGGTTCTAGTACCCATTTTTGAAGCAGGGTCTGTACTTCCTCTAGCAACAGGGACATGTGCCCTGATGGGTATGTTGTCACCACTGGTGGATGATCTGCAGGGTTGTCCAGACGCTCCAGAGCAAAACCTTTCTCTATAATCTCCAGAACCCATGCGTCTGTAGTCACCTCCCTCCACTGGTCCAACAGGAGGGATAGGTGACCCCCTACAACCACCCCTGGAGGTAATGGTGGTTGAGGGGTGTTTAAGGAGATATACTGAGCCAGTGTGAGCTGAGCCACTGGCCCCACTAGCTCTAGGTGCTTTTGAATGGGCATCTGGATTTGTGGTGGAGACTGGTAAGACCCCAGCATCTTTGCCTCTTCTCTGCTGTCTGTAGACCAGGTACTGCCCCCAACAGCAGATGATTGAGTTGCCCCTGCTCCTACCCCTAGGTTTGGTATGGTACAGGGAGTGTACTGACTTCAGTCTTGCCCGATGACTGAAGATTTCTCAAAGCTTCTTCTACATCCTGGCCAAACAGTTTCAGCCCTCTGAATGGAGCACTGTGAACTGTTTGCTGCACATCAGTTGCAAAACCTGCTACTTTGAGCCAAGAGCAGTGCCCAAGACACATGACATAGGCCTCAGCCTTGGCACAGGAATCAGAAATATCATATGCTGTATGGATCAAATGCTTTCCCACATAAGCACCATCACTAAGAGTTTTCATTAACTCTTGCTTAGTAGAGCCCCCAGGCAAGGCATGTGCAGCAGCCTTAGCCTTCCTCCAGGGGCTGTTCTGATATTTTATCATGTGGATCCAGTAATTAGCAATACACAGTCCCAATGAGGCAAAGGCATATGGACACCTGCCCATGACTTCCAACTGCCTGGATTCTTTATCAGGAGGAAGAGAACTCAGGTGCCTAGGTGCACTGGTCCTGTCATGGGCAGCTGTCATCACCATCGAGTCAGTATCAGGCTGGTTGGCATAAAAGGGCTTTCCAGAAGGAGCAGAATACATTTTGTCTGTCTTTCTGAGCACAGCTGGTATGTTGTTTGTCCTGTGCCAAGATGCGTAACTGGCATCCTCCAAGACTGGAAATAGTGGAGGAACCACAGCAAAGAGAGAGATTCTGGCATCTCCGGGAACTCCAGTAGGTTCTTTTTGGAAGAATCCTGCTCCTCTAAAGTGAAGCCCATGGCAGCTTGCATTTGCTGTATCATGTTGACAAATGTGGGATCCTCTGGAGCTGATCTTGGAGTGTTCACAACAGCGCCCCCACTACAGCAGGAGACAGTGGAGCTGGTGCTCGGTCCATAGCAGCTGTCAGCATAGTCCTCCTCCTCCCCCCCCCCCCCATCTTCCTGCACCATTACATCAGGGTTATACTCATATTCGTCATCGACTATCATCGACTGGAATTAGAGACTGCGCCAACATCAGCAGCAGCTGAGGAGGTCTATGTGGCAAGGGAGTACCTTGCAGCATCAATGGGGTATTTGTGGTATTCCCCATTGATGAGCCCCCTGGAACAGGGAGGACAGACAGTAGATGTCTTATCATGTCTGAAAATGTGATAAGTACTGTCTGAGCATCAGCACTATTTTGGTTAGTAGGTGAGATAAAGATAATCAACATTGGAGGTTGGACCTCTGTTAACAACAGCGATGTACCAGCCATGGTAGGTCCAGTAGTGCCCACGCTAAGCTCCGAACTTGCTGTCTGGTCGACAGTTGGGGGGGGGTTGTCAATCACCGCTGGAGCAGTCGATGTTGAAGAAGAGGTTGTTTCTGTAGTCCACAGGGATGACCTTGGGAATGCCGGGGAGGCCTTGTCCTGGTGCTTGTGTTTGTGACTCCCCAAAGCTTTTTCACAGGACTTTGACTACCACAATTCGATCGACAGACTGAGCAATGCATATTTTTCTTGAAGCTGCTTCTCCATTCTCTCTCAGTGATCTTATGGACAAGGAATTGCTCCAAAGCCCCCTTTCTGTGTTGCCTAGTTGCGGAGTTGAACCCCTGGCAGATCTCACAAGCTTTCATGTTGTGAAAGAAGCCTAAGCAGTAGAATCAGATGTTATGGGAGTCTCCTGTGTAGGTCTTCTCTCCTCACTCACAGTACTGGAAAAGTTCAGACGGTTCTTTCAACAACATACAGGTCACCAGAAATGACTAAAAGTGGTTACTTAGGTATAAGAAAAAAAAATAAAATGGCAGCTATAAGCAGCAATATTTCTGTGGTCTGACAAGTCTGACCGACGGCGGGAAAAGAACTAAAGAAAGGAGGGGCCACCTACGTTTATGTATATGCTGACTGCCTGCAAACGTTTCTGTGTGGTCTTAGTGTCAGGCAGCTATAGTTCCAAACATGTGGCCTGATGAAAGAGATAGCCTCGAAGAAGATCTAAAAGGTCCTACTTTGATTTCCAGGGAGAACTACTGGTGAATGAGTGCTGTGCACTTGCAGTAGCAACAGTACCCAGTGATTTTCACTCCCTCTACTGTAGGTGACTCTTCAAGAATAGCTACTGTGCAGAGCCCTAGAGGATGTTTTTAACCAGCCCCTTCAGACAGAATGTGTGTTGGTTTGTGCCAGCTGTAGGGGAACCTATAAAGAGGAGGCTTACCTTCCATAAGCTTCTAGGATTTGGTTAAGGGGGAGGCTCTGTCAGCACCTAGAGAACCTTTTGAAATATATTTTTGTTGCTGACACCAGTTAGCTGCAGAAGAAACTTGGGACCCTATACACAACTCAAAAGGTAGTGGCACAAAACAGGGGGCAATCAGTCGCCCCATTACAGCCATCCCCACCTTTTGGGGTTATACATAAAAAAGGTTTTAGAAACAGGGCAAGGAATCCCCTTCATTACTAAGTCACAATGCAAATTAGATCATCAAATAATATTAGGTCTAAATGGAGTTTGCACCCACTAACACAATGGTGCCAGATGCTATGCCATGATGTGAATCCAAGGAGACAGGTGGTGTCATTGAAAGTCGTCCCCCCACCTGCTCCCTCATGACCTTAGGACACCCAGAGGCAGTTGTAGCCAGTAAATCCTGAGTCAGATTGCCCCTTCCCAGGTAGTCCAGTGATACCGCCTGCTCCCTCAGCGAATCCCCCGGGAATCTAGCCATTTCCCTACAGTAGGCCTGTGTTCTGTCATTTGCAGACTGGCAGTGCAGTTTGCCCTCAGTCCCTTCCCTGACTGGCCTTTGAATTCTGGTCACAGCTTCTGCAACATCACATATCACTTGACTGCATCAGTTCTATAGGCAGATGGTATAGCAAGTATGTGAATGGGTTATCGAGGGGTGGCATTCCTGCTCTGAGAATTGCAACCCCACACTGTGCTCAGTGACTGCACAGGCAAGGACTTTGACCCCAGCTGTGCATGACAGAAATAGAGTTGCAGAGCCATGACTGTCACTGTATTGGGTCCGTTTGTCTTATATGATTTTCTTTGTTTATCTCCCCAGGTGCCACTCCCAAAGCCATTTAAGAGTTTGGATAACAACCCTCTTTGGCAGTAACAGGCCACATCACTGTTATAACAAGTCATCTTTGAATCATTCCAGGTAAATTGCCTCAACTCCCCAAAGTAAAGTAAGCAATGTTGTTGTGTGGCACGTCACAATCAGGGAGGCGTCCATCACGCTCCCACTATACCTCCTCTTTTTCACCTCTTAAGTCCTTCCTACCTTGAAGGGACATACCCATCTCCTATAAGCTGCTCATCATTTTACTGCTCCTGGCAGAGGGGGACACAGAACCCAACCCAGGGCCATCCCATCCCCCCCCCACCGACCTCCCAAAAGGACTAAAAGTAATTCATCTCAACATTAGAAGCCTTCTCCCAAAGACTGATTTGCTTCAGTCTCTTATGATTATCCTGAAACCTAGTGTGCTAATCATTACTGAATTGTGGCTCTATTCTAAGATCCTTGACACTGCCATCTCCATTCTGGGTTACTCCCTCATTTGGCAGGACCAGTTAACCAGGGGCGGGGGGGGGAGTGGTCATGTATATATCATCCTCCATCCAGTATACTCTCTGCCTCTCCATCTCTTCCCTCTCTGCCTATGAACTCCTACTACTAAAACTGTCTGCCCCCCCCCAATCCCTACCTATCTTTGTGGATAGTGTCTACTGCTGCCCAAGCCTCCTTTCCTCCTCTATCTCTGACCTCATCTCAACTCTCATCACCCACTCTGTGACTAGTAAACTCCTCACCCTTGGAGATTTTAACATAAACATCTAATCCCTGAATCTAATGCAGTCAATCCCTGAATCAACCCGCTTAAACCACAAGTCAGGTAAACACACCCTACTGGACTGGGTCCTTGCATCGCACTCCCACTGGGTAGTTACATTTGGAATCCTTTCTGATGCACTCAGCGATCACCACATGGTTTATTGTGTGCGTAAAATCCACCGCCTCAAAGCCCCACCAAACATCTTCCTTCTCCTCCTCCTCCGCTCCTTTAGGTTCTTAGACTTGTCCTCCCTCCATGAGGAACTTGTTAAAACTGACTGGTCTCCTATTTCCACTGACTCTTTTGTTGCTGCAGTGCTAAGCTACTTCAAAACCAAGTTCTTAAAAGACTGGGACTGGCACGCCCCAATCAGGAAAACCAGGGTCCAAGGCTCCAACCTCCCTTGGGTATCAGCTGAACTGCTGGCCTGTCAGTAAGCTCGTGATCTAGCGTGGAAGACATACATGGCCTCTGGCATCCATGGAGAGTTGATTGAATATCGTACCCTCCGAAATGCCTGCACCAGGGGCCATCCGACTTGCCAATGCAGAATATTTCTCATACATCTCCAGGAGAACCTTACCAGCCTATTTAAGTTATGGAAGGTAGTACATGCCCTAGTCTCCCCCCTGGCTCAATCCCCTCCACCAGTCCTAAAGGTAGGAGATGACACTATTTCAGACCCCCGTGATTACCGAATTCAACATTTTCTTCACCACCTGTACTTCCACCCTTCTAGCATCCCTTAGGTGTCAGCGTGGCTCAGTTGGTAGCACATCTGCCTCTGGACCAGAAGGTTGTGGGTTCTCGTCCCACACCGGGATTGGACTTGCACATAAAAATCGCTGGCATCCGAGTGCAGTATTGGGGGGTGCTGTGCTGCTGGGGTGTGCCGTCCTTTGGAAGAGATGTTAAACCGAGGTCCCTTCTGCCCATCCTGGTGTTGTCCTGGTGGGTGTCCAGGTGGAAGTAAAAGAACCCAGGGCACTCTTTGCAAAGAGTAGGGAACATTCCCGGTGTCCTGGCCAACATTCCCTTTCCCATAAACTGGTTCATGCAATTATCCAGGCTGTGTGTGGGTGATGATGTGCGATATGGCCGCCACCACACATTCAGTCACTTCACTACCAGTATAACATTGCTTGTAAAGTGCTTTGGGATGTATGAAAAAGCACTATATAAATGCTGATTCTTCTTCTTCTTCTACCTTCCCAGCTCCTCAACAGCCAGCTCCTTATGTAACTTCTTCTCCTTCCCACCTGTCTCCCCTGCTGGCACCCTGAAAGCTCTCCTAGCCCTTAACCCCCATAAGGGCAAAAGCCACGATGGGCTTGACCCTAAGCTTCTGCACCTCTTGGCTCATGCCCACTCACCTCCCTACTGAATCTCTCCTTCTCACTGGTCTCTGTCCCCGTCACCTGGAAGCTTGCCACAGTTGTCCCCCTTCCCAAGGACGGCAATTCCTCTAATCCAGGTAACTTCCATCTGATATCCGTACTCTCAATCCTTGCCAGACTCCAAGAACACCTGATACTGGCTCAGCTTTCTCCTTTTCTTGATGCCTCATCCTTTTCCACCCCTTTCCAGTTTGGTTTTCACAAAGTCCACTCCACCACAACCTCCTTTCTCCCACTTACTGACTCCATTCTCTTTGGCATGGATCAAGACCGCATCACCTCTGCCATCTTTGTCGACTCGGCCAAAGTCTTTGACACTGTTGCCCACACCCTTCTCAACAAGCTTGCAGCAGCTGGTCTCTCTGAGTCCGCCATTGGCTGGTTCCATTCCTATCTTATGGGTAGAACCCAATCAGTCAGGATACGCAACTCTCCCCCCCCCATCAACACTGGGGTCCCTCAAGGATCGGTACTCAGTCCGATACTCTTCTCTGTTTTTCTAAATGACTTACCTAATGCCTATTCCTCTGCTGACATCCACATGTACGTGGATGATGCTGTTCTGTTTGCCTCCAGCACCCTTCCCTCCAACGCGGAGACCAGCCTCCAGATGGATTTCAATAATATCCAGTGCTGGTTCCGCTCTAACCAGCTGTCACCTAATGCCAAGAAAACGGTCTCTATGACCCTTGACATCAGGCAAAAGCTCGCCAGGTTTACTGCCACCCCTACCTTCCATACCCTAGAGGGGTCTATATTAAAGGATGTCTTCTCCTTCAAATACTTCGGGCTCTAGCTCAACAGGAACCTTGACTTTGCTGGGCATGTGGATGCTATACATAAAAAGTTGCATCCCAAACTAGGTGTGCTCTACAGATGCCATAGCCACTGTGAAATCATCCAAAAGATGATCCTCCCAATTTCAGACTTTGGCCACATAGTTTACAGTGTTGCCCCTAAGACTACCCTCACCAGACTGGACACTTTATTCAACTCCTTCGATTGTTTTGCTCTGGACTGGACTGTCTGCCTCATGCTCACCCACTGTGACCTCTACACTGCTCTCTCCTTCCCCTCTCTTGGGGCCAGGTGCCTTGCCTGCAGTGCATCATTAGTTGGGAAGTTCTGGCTTGGCTCCCTCCCACCCTACCTCAACGCGCTCCTCTCAACCCCTTCTATTCCCACCTATTCTCTCTGCAACTCCCCCTACAGGATCCTTGCCCTCCCCACCCAATCTTCCACTTCAGAATGTTCTGCCTTCTCCTACCACTTTGCAAATATTTGGAACTCCCTCCCCTTAGATATCCACTCTGCCCCATCCACTCGTACATTATCCTATCTTCTTTGAAACTAAATTTCCCCATCCTGCAACTGTACCTGACCCTCATTCTCTTTAATCACTTTATTCACTTCTCTCACTACTGTGCTTAACTACTCATACCTACTCACATCTCCTTCAAAATTATTATCTGTGCTGCTTGTATGTCCCACAAAATATGCTTGCTATAGCCTTATTTGTTTTCAGTTGCATGACTTTATACTTGTTTTATTATTTTGAAACTTGAATCGATTTGCCCAGCTTGTCTCAAAGTTGTATTTCTGTACGGTTGTCCTATGTTTTTATCTTTATGTATATTGGATATTGTTGGCACATTGTATTCCCATCTCCCCTCTCTCCCAGGGCACATCTGGAAATGAGCTATTGTAGCTCAGTATGCCTTTCCTGGTGAAACATTTTCAAATAAATAAAAAAATAAATAATATAACTTTTTGGCAAGCTTCCAGATTTTTCCTGGAACTACATGGTGATTTTCCTATGAATCACATGTATTTGCTATGGAATCTTGATTGGTCTGTTCCTCTCTATAAGCAATACAAGTCTTCTCTAGACTCTACCATAGTACTTTTAACACAGTAATTTAGCACACGCTGTATAGCTACTGAAGTAGACAGCTATTATTATCATGCTGTAACCCAGCCGGTCCACTAGAGGGAAGTTGTGACTGCTTAACTACATAAGTAAACTTAGGCACAGGAACATTATTCCAGGTTGCCAGTGAAAAAGGGATTTCTCTGTCTCAGTGTGCACACCCAGGTATCAAACTTCAAATGGATAAATAGGGGGTCCGTTTCTGTGAGGGGCAGTAGAGAGAGACGCCAGAATCAGAGAAAGATAGTACAGACCAGCAGACTGAATGTGCAGTATATGTTGTCCCTCCCAGTACATCTGTGGCTAACAAATTCATTCTTCCTGAGGAATCTAATGCCTCAGTGTCCTGCATTCTGATTTCCTGTGTGTCCCCAGGAGTACCTCCACAAACCTGAACTACCTGTATTACTGTACAGTACACCTGCTGCTCCATTCACCTGTAAAACAGAGGAATCCATATTAGACTTTCTGTTAACTCCATTTTGGAATATTTGACTTTCAAAATACAGAGGAAGGAAGTATCTGACTCTCAAAGGGGAAAAATTTAAATTCAGGTGACATCTACTTTTGAAGGCACGGGAGTCAAAAGGGCTGTTTTTCCTAATGAAAAGGGTGTTTTATCAGTAATATTTCATATTGACTTCAGAAAACTGATATAACTTCCAAAAAATATGGTGCACGGCGATTCTACCCACAAACATTAAAAAAAACAGGCATTTGTCAATGCTGAAAGTTCGCTGTTGGTATTGCTGTTGTACATGCCTCCTATATTTTTCTGTGTATATTCCTCTGCCTTACATTTTAAGGCATCAGTCTCAACATAAATTTCTTATGTTCTTCCAGCACAGGTTCACTTCATTAGAAAAACAAGTATTTGTCAATGCTGAATGTTTGCTTGCTGGTATTGGCACTGGCAGTGCAGGAGTTAGAGAGATGCATAATAGAAATGGCAGTGAAGTACTGAAGTAACACCAACCCTCACCCCCACCCTGCAGAGACTGAGAGGCGCTGGGGGTGTGCCTTTGTGTCATCGGCCATAACACTCACACCATTCCACCTCACCCCACCCTGCAGACACCGACAGGTGTTGCAGTGTGCCTTCAGGTCTTCGGCCCTTACGCTCACCCCATTCCATAAGGAAATAAGCTGAGTTGGGTGCAGTATAGGAGAATGGGGTGAACGTTAGGGCTGAAGACCCCAAGGCACACCTTGATGCCTGTCAGTGGCTGCAGGGTGGGGGTGGGGTGGAATCGAGGGGAGCATTACGGCCGGACGATCCCAAGTCACACCCTGACGCCTGTCAGTCTGTACAGGGTGGGCGTTACGGTTGGAAACCCTAATGCCCTGGGCATTTTTGTATTTTGCTCCAAATTTTCAATATGGGATTTTTGTGACCCCACCTCATGAACAGTAGCAGTATCATTTTGTTACTCAATCCCAAAGGTGATTTGCTTTGGCCGAGTGTGCCGTCAAGGCGCCACAGGTGCGAAAACACACTTTGGGCAGGATGTAAAAAATAACAGCTGTGCTGTTCATGAGGAGGTGTGAAGAAATGGCAATGTTGAAAATCTGGAGTGAAAATATGAAAAGTGGTGAAGTTATGAGTGTGCATAGAAACTGTGCAATGCATCACCAACGCATGTCATTTTGAATATTTTCCCAAATTTTCAACATGGCCTTTTTGGGACCTCCCCTCATGAACAGTGGCACTGGGATTTTGTTACTCTGTCCCAAAAGTTGATTTTACACAGCGACTGCGCCATTCTGCGCCACAGGTGCAAAAACACATTTCGGGAATGATGCCAAAAATAACAGCTGTACTGTTCATAAGTGGGTGTGAAAAAATAGCAATGTTGGAAATTTGGAGTGAAAATATTAAAACTGATGAAATCGCAGTGCGTGAAACTCTTGAAAGGATTTTCGTAACGAGTAATTTTTGGAGTTTTTTCACCAAATTTGCAACAAGGGCTTTTTGGGATCCCATCTCATGAACAGTGACACTGTCGTTTCATTAACTGGTCCCAAAAGGTGATTCCACGCAGCGACTGCAAAATCACCTTTCAGGACTGAGAAATAAAATGATAATGACAGTGTTCACAAGGTGGGGTTCCAAGAACCCCATGTTGAAAATCTGGGACCAAAACTCCAAAAACTGGCTGAGATATCAACCTAAGTTGAACTCTTCCCCATTGACTGGCATTATAGGGCTTACCGTCATTTCTTCAGTTCCTGGTTTGTCTTTGAAGAGTAAAGACGTGTTCCCGGTCCACAGAAGATCGCTGCTCCCGACCTCTGGAGGTAAGTATGGGTGAGGGGAGTGCAGGGAGGTGGGGTGCGCAGAGGGAGGGTGTGGGCTGGGGGAGAAGGGCTGGCGGGAATGATGAGGGACAGTTTTTTTCCAGGTTTAAAAAAAAAGACTCGTGGGACTGTTTTCTTTTTTATAGGTGCAATATTATGGATTTCGGCACACTGGGGTGGGCTCCCAGTGTGCCAGAGTACTGGAGGCGATCAGTGCTGACCCAGGGATTGGGCACCCTGTGGTCAGCTGAGAACACTGGGGCGTGAACACATCCAACAATGGGAGTGGGCTCCCAGTGTGCCACATTAATGGGGGAGGGGGGATACATGCTGACATGGGGATTGAGTACCCCGATGTCGGCAGGGGATCTGCTAGTGTGATCACGCTTAAGTGGAAGTGCCTTCGTGCACTGGAATCTCCCAGTCTGCACAGAGCTTAGACTGTGGCCTACGCTGCACGGGTGGGAGAAAAGGAGCAAAAGGAGTCAGCGGGACGTGGAGGAGGCAGGGGAAGAAAGTGCCTCCTCCCACCTTCCAGAATTGCTGCTCTGGCGGCACTATTGTAAATTTATTTATGCCCTACAGGGCTTAAGGGGTCAGCCAGGGGTGCAAGGGTCTGGAGAGGGAAGGGATTGCTGGGGTGGCGGGGAGGGGCGGAGACATCAGCCAGGCTGATCGGGATGCAAACAGCTGTTTGCTGGGTGGTGACCTACAGATGAAAGGAAAAAGCTGCCACATGATTGGTGTGGCTTTTTCTTATCAAGTGCAGACCACTTTAGTCAAAACAGTGTCAGGATCAGCCTGGCTGATGATTGGTGTGATACTGTCGAGCCCCTTGCAGAGCACTTTGCATTGGACAGACAGTGTCACACCCCTCAAAAGTCAATCATCCTAAGACGTTTGGCGTGCATACGTGAACTTAAAAATGAATGCCTGATCCCTGTGTGTAACCCCTCACCCCTGCCTTTTTGCCAAAACGACAGGTGGCATGCTGTTGAAGCTGACAGCAGTACCTGGTGGGGGCTGGGTTCAGGGAGGATGAGGTTACTCGGCACAGGGGAGCCTAGGTTTGGCTACTCTGAACAGGGGCACCCAAGTAAATCCGAACACAGGAAGCAATAACTGTAATGTCCAGAACCAGGAATGGGATTCTTCAGTGTGGCTTTTATTCACATACTAGCCGAACAAAACAAAGCATAGACGGACCCCCATGGGGCTACATTTCCTGGTAATGCAGATTAGAGACTACTGAATGGTCCATTTGAGGAATGAACCAATTATTCTGTCGTGGCTCCCCACACCACCTAGAGTCTGCGACTCCTAGAGAGAATTTTTCAGCCCTCAGGCTCTGGACCCACCAGGCACACAGCCCGGACTTGCATGCAGCTTTGGGTACACAGCCCGGCTTGTACACACTTGGGTTTTCCCCACGGTCCATTGGAAGAATGAACCAATTATCCTGTCGTGGCTCCCCACACCACTTAGAGTCTGCGACTCCTAGAGACATTTTTTCCTTACTTGTTGTGACGCCCCAACTCCTAGAGAGAATTTTTCCTACATGTTGTGGCTCCCCACACCACTTAGAGACTGCGACTCCTAGAGAGATTTTCCCTTTTGCAACCCCACGTCTGGGTACTTCCCCCATCACTGGCCAAGTGCATGAGGCAAAGTAGCAACCACAGCAGAAATCCGTAGAGGTGGACCTGGTCACTAAAGATGGGGGGGTTTGCCCACCTCCAGCTCCCACAGCCCATACCCGGCCATTTCCCTGGGAAAACTGAACCATTCCTTTGCTGAACTTCTAAATGTAGATTAAAGGATAGATGATCTGGTGCATCTCCTCTACATATTACTTGAATCACACAACACTCTAGCATTTGACACTACTTTACTTATTTGGCCCATTTCTCTAGGCTTCCCAAAATGTAGCGCAATCCCTAGATTTCCACACATGTCCCAGGGTGAAGAAAACATTTTGTCCTCTTAGTCAGAGCAGACACTCACCCTTTAGTTGCAGGTGCCCCACAGGTGACTCACAAATCTTCCAACTTTCAAAATAAATGCTGAACTAAACAGGCAGCTTTTCTTCCACTTGGCAGAATTAAGGGGATTGCCCCAGGAATCTGCTAGGGATCTTTACATCCCCCTCCCCCCCGGAGGGAGGGGGCACTGAGACCCAAACAGCGGTCTCCACCACTTGAGCACACCTTCACTCCTTCAATTACTGAAGACAAACTGGACACTGACTATTACCCTTTGAAAACTCCCAAAATTCTATCTAACTCCCTCTGCTGCAGATTCCAATGTGGCTTATGCAGCTGCGAAAGTTCTATTGGTGATGTCATCCCTCAGTCTCAGCTGAGACTGAGAACAAAGTGAGACAGTGTGAAACCCATTTAACTGGAGCTTCACAAGCTGCCTTCCCTGCCTACCACTAGGTCTTAATGGGATTCTAGTAACCCCGGGTAACAAGGGGATTACACCTGTATAATCTGGGAACCCTGACATTTTATGCAGGGCTAATTTTAGGCACCAACAACAATTATTGCGGACACTGGGGGCCTCTGGTATGGAGGTATAGGGCAGTGATTGGACCGCAAATGTTTTTCAGAATTATTTTTTGTTTTTTTGATTATAATGACTTTCTTATTAAAGAGCAATGGAGAACATCACTAGACTGGACAGAGACTTCTGCTGTGACCATCATGAAATTACTTGCTGAAGTACGGCTCGGTCAATCAGCAGTAAAAGCACAGAAATGGATGGGAGGATACAGGGGACACAAATACGAACACTGCTGTCACCCCTAAAAATTCATAATGCTAGTTGATGTTTGGAAAATAAAATGGTATGTAGAAGGGATACAGATGGCAGAGATAGGCTACCTAGGGCGCCCCAGGACTAATTTCACCAGAATAGCCAAAATCCTATAGTGTGCTCCAGTTCTCTATTCTTTTTTCCATTCTTTGGTAACCAGTGATGGCCCACTGGGCACAAAACAAAGCCTGTTTTCAGGGGTAACCAGGGAGCACTGGGGAGGTTAAGCAAATTGCTCAGAGTTGCACAGTATGCAGGTGGAGGTTGTTGGAATCAAACCCAGGCCTGCTGGGTGAACCAAGCTCATTCACAGCTCGTTACTCTAACCTCTAGGCTATAATGCCAGCATTCAATGGTCACTCCTGCCACAGGGGCCCCTTTTGTTCTGTTTAAATTTACAGACCCAGTATTGTACAGATCTCAGATGGGTATCACCACAGAGTGCACCAGCTGCTGGGTCTGTGTGAAAGAGACACTACAGTGTAGCGTGAGCATTCATAGTGTTATATTGATGCATGACTCGACTGCTCTTTGTTTCTTTAAACATGCATGCATACCTCTCAACCTTTTTCCAACCATGACACCCAGCATCAAACATGTCAATTCAAGCTCAGCAAGGTTTTCTGGTTTTCATTACCACAGCATCATTGATTATGAGCTTCACTGATTGTTTGTCACCTGGAAACTCAGTATCCTTTCCCACATGAAAAGCATGCTATCCACCTTTTTCTTGTGGTGATAGAGGGTTTCCAGGTGGCTCAATGAGGGACACCAAGGGAGAGGTATATACACTACATACCTGTTCAGTGCCAGAAATGGAAAGCAATTCACTAGGAAAACCCAATTAAGTTGCTGTAAGAAAGAAAATGTCTGGTGGTCTCATGACGTTTTCAGTTGTTACATACAATTTGCATGCAGTTTCATGCACTATTAACTTTAAGGGGACTTTGTAAAATCTGGATCACTGGACCTAGACCAGACCAAAACGATAAAAATGAACCCACTGGTGGCTAGACCAGGCACAACTTCTGTGGTCCGACCATTCTGGCAGAACCAACTGATCCATTTTTGTCTGGTCAGGGTCCAGCTGTGCTTTCAAATGGTAAATCTAAAAAAAAATGGAACCAGCTGTCTGGTCAGGTAATGCACTCTACTGGTACATTTTCAAAAATGGTAACCAGTTGTCCAGTCCAGGTCCAGTGCACCGCTGGACCCTGACTGGACAACTGGTTATTTTTTTGCAGATTTACCATTAGGGAGCACAACTGAACCTCTGGCTCTCACAAAAAACAGTTAGTGCTGCCAGAATGGCCTTACTGTGCAAACTGCGCCCTGCCAGGCCGGACCAGGTCCTGTTCCTACTGCTTTGCGTCTAACTTTCACCCTTAGTTCACTTTTTTTTTTACCATAGTAATTCTTCCCACTTTTTCCTACAGCTAAGTCAGACTGATAATTTTACTCACCAAGTTTCCGCCACCATTTTCAGCACTGTGCATGTAAGTGAAGAAACTATATCAGTGTTGGTAATTTAACAAATTCACTGGGTGAACCCACCACCTTTGATTTAGGAGGCTCAAACATATCTGACAGTGGTCTGGGTACACAGTTTCTCATTCTGTTGCAATGTTATATTTTGTCAGTTTAATGAGGGTTGGGTACCTTCACAGTATTGCCACATTTTGCTCCTGGAACTGAGTCAGAGTTTAACTGTCATTCCTGGAACTGCATTCCCTGTCCCTATCCTAATCCCCCCCCACCCTGGATTTAGTGCACAGTGTAACCAAAATAGTACTCATTTACTGGTTTCACCTGGCAGGGATTTAAAGCCAGGTTGGTTCAGAAATTTGAAGAAGTCACTCCGATACTGATACAGGGGTGTAGCTAGAGATTTCCATTTTGTACCCACACTCTCCAACTGCTGTCTCTCCCCCCAACCCCATTTAAAAAAAATGTACACATCCTCTCCAGCTGCTGCCCTTCCATTTAGGAAATGTACACATCCTCTCCAACTGCTGCCCCCATTTAAAAAAATCAGATTGTTGTCAGATAACTCATCTAATCTCTAAACAGGTTGTATACAGATCTATGTCATACAGAATATAAGTTTAATCAGATATAGACACTACTCAGTGGCCTTACACTTATTCTACTAATACTCCAGACTGGAATGATAATGGTAACAAAAGGCATATGGGTGGGAAAGGTACTCAAAAAATTGTACACAAATGTGTACAGCGAATATGCCTGTCTACCTCAACTGACAACCTTTATTTTTTTAATGGGGCAAGCAGCTGGAGAGGATGTGTACATTTCCAAAATGCAGACCCTCCAACTATACCGGTTTTGCCGGTACAATACTGATTTTTAAACAATGATACTGTATTCTGGCTCATCAGTACTATGTACCGAATTTGCAGCAAAAGCCTCCAAGTTCCCCCTTGTTCACTTGACTTTATGCCTAGCATTGACCCGCTGTGGCCTGTAGCCAGCAGCACAGTGCCACTTGTGGAGCGCCACGTCCTCCTCGCTCGTCCCCATGGTAACCATGATTTTGCTGGTGCGTTACTAGGGTGTACCTGGCAGAGGGCGCCTTACAATCTCCAGCACAGTTCGAGCACCTCTGGTGTTTCCCTTGACCGGGACCAAGTCTGTTGCTGCTGGAGTTGTGTTCTCCTTGTCAGCTGCTGCTGACCACTGTTTAGTGCTGACACTGGCGCTGGTGGGAGAACTCAGAACAGAAGAGTTAACTTGCATGAAGCAGCTGAGGTCAGTGACTACAGTGTGGCAGATCTGATCAGCGTGCAGACAAGTCCACAGATTCTGGTCGGGAAAAGAAAGTTTTGGCAGGCTGGTGTGTGTTTGAGATGCGGCACCGGAGTCTTTTAACTTTCGATTAATTATCCGTCCGTGTTGTCTATCCTTTGCTCATTGCTCCATCCAGTCAGTTTCCTTCTTGTTGTGGTGCTGGTAGTGTGTAGTGCCAGTGACTGGTCCTGTGGACCTCCCCCCCCCCCAAGTCTGGGCCGCTAGTCAGTGCAAGAAATAAAAGAACGGCTGTGTCGCGAGTGACCACACTGAGTGGGCTACCACTACTAAATTTGTGGAGTCAGTTAACCCAGCTCCAGGGTAGTACCTAGCTCCAGATCATCGCGAGCCGGACAGCTGTCATAAACAGGAGTGGGTCTGTCAGAGCGATCTCAGCTGTCATTGAGTTGCAAGAGTGGAGCATTTTAAAGCAGCAGCTCATCTGTCAGCTCACTGCAGGCCACAACTGTGCTCCAAGGGACAGAGAGAGGACTTGTCTCAGGAATGGAAAAATGATGTGTGATAGAACTAAGTAAGTACAGTCTACTCCTCTAATAAGCAAATAATAGTAAATCTGAACCTGTGCACCCTGACTCATCCCAGCACATCCACAGCACACCACATTCTTTTTTTTGGGGGGGGGGTGACTAGATGGACACAGCACTGCTGGTCACTGTCACTTGCAAGTGGTGGGGCAGTCAGAACAGGCAGTCCTCCTACAGAATGCTGGACGGGGCTAGTGCTGCTTGCAGGTGGGAGGGAGGTGAGGGCGGGCCAGGACAGGCACCCCTCCTGCAGAATGATGTATGTGACTTCCTGGCCCCTGTGTATCCTCCCCTCCTTATAAAATTACCTCCTTTGGACTCTAACATCAGCTGTGGTACTATGACCCCTTGGGAGCCAACTGATACCCCCTGTTACTGCCTGCTGCAGGTTTTATATTTATGTTGAACTGATTTAATAATAGTACTAAGGACTACAAAATAATAAACGAGAGAAGAAAGTGAGGAGAGAGAAAAAGGTGCAGGGTTAGTTTGTGCACACAGCAGTGTGATTGGAGGGTGGTTCTGCCAGGATGCCAGTCATGACTGTTGTGGGGGTGGCAGCCATAAACAGCCCCTCCTGCAACAGACCAAGTGTTACTTTCTCACTGCCAGGCAGCCAGGCAATTACGAAGGCTCAGATTAACCAAAGGGGATCATGGTTCACTTCACTTGGCATGCAGTGGGTGGGCGGTGGTCAGTGATCTCGTTCCATGCCATCACTGGAAATATATATAATGTTTTTTAAACAACTGTAAATAATTATGGTATAAGACGGGCTGGCATGTCTCTGTAAACACATTGGTTACATGACTGCTCTGTCATCAGCCCCTAATTTTTGTCTATCTTTTTGTATTTTTCCTATCCATTATATGATGCAGCAATTAGAGGTCGAGGACAGAACAGTCATATAAAATAAAGGGTATACGCAGATATGCATATCAGTCAGTGTTTTAGCCTTTAAAGTGATATGTTGCCACCTCTTATACCATATTGCCCGCAGTCATTTAAAAAACATTTTTCCTTTATGACCTAACATTTTGTAGTATTTGCTGAAACAGATAATTCTTTATTATAAAAAGGTTCTCAGAAATGCTGCAATCTGATTGGCTGTTAGGATTCCAACAGCCTTACATTAATCCATGTTATACTGTCACATATAGCCTGATCACAATGGTACATGGATTCTTCCTGTCAGCATTCCATCCTCTAGCACTGCTGAATGACTGGAATGATGCATTCTGATTTTGAACCAGCATTCTTAAACTGTTGGTGGAAGAACTATTTTATTAAAAATCTCCCTCTAAATGAGGAAAACGTTAAAAAAATAAACTTTTAATGCCTTTCTTTTGGAATCAGTTCTTATAATAGCAATAAAGCACTCCCAAGGCTTAGATTAACAGTCAATCACCCTCTAGAGGCAATATGGCACTCGGCTGCGCCTCATGCCATATAATTACACCCCTAGGGGGTGAATAACAGACTGTTAATCTAACCCCTGGTCATGCCTTATTGCTTAAGTATCTGTTATTGTCTTTCATAATATGTACTGTGTGAAATGTATGTTTGTGAGTTCTCTTGATTTCAAAATGAAACCAACTCCTGCAGACTCTAGATGTTCTACAATGCTGTTCTGCCACAGTAAGGCAGAATCACATTCCATGAGCTTTCAACTGTGGTAGAACAGCATTTTGAAAGGGATGGAATTCTGTAAAGAACAACACTCCACTATATAATATATATAGGATAGTGCATGGGGAACGGTTGACAACAGGGCTATTCTTTCACCGAGTTGGCACTATGATGACGGATTACCTCGAGAGCGCAGCTCGAGAGGTAATCCGTTGTCATAGTGCCAACGAGGTGAAAGATGCCCTGTTGTCAACTGTTACCCATGTACTTTTCTTTATAGTGTATGGTGGAAAGTCGTTTTTTTGGGGGGAAAAAAAAACAGTTACTAGAAGGAAAAAAGAATTTACATTGTGAACGTTTTCACGCTAACCATTAGTACTGCCCCGATGTTGCTGCTTTCGCCATGTGTCCTGTCTATGGAGTGAGCCCTAACTGTCAAATGCTGCTCGAGGACACAGTGTGAGGTTCGCAGTACAGTAGAAAACATCATTCTATTGTACTGCGAACGTCACTAGTGTGTGACTACAAGGTTTCGAAAACGATCGATTTCGGTGGAGAACGACGTTCCACCATACACTATAAGGTTATTATAGCACCTTTATTACACAGTGTATATAAACAAAAAAAGGATGGGTTGCTTATTGCACAAAATGGATTTAGAAATGAGCTTATGAACATACAAAATTGCCAACAGATACGGGCCATTCCATCTGTATAGCCTGCTCCAGTGGTGGTGCAGTGCCAGGTACTGTACTGTAACTTTTCTCTATAGACATTTCACCATTTGTAAAGCAACCCAAGTACTGTACATAATTGTGATGCTATTTATTATTGTAGTGCTTCAAAACAAATGTGTTCAAGTTTATTTACATATAGTGGGGGGTGGGGGCATATTGTTGACCTTGTTCTTGAGAAGAAGAAGTAGAAGAGCAGGAGGAGGAGAGGGAGGGCAGAGGGATGGGCGGAGGGAAGTCATCACAGGACATTGCAAAAAAGGTCATGAGGTGTAGGGTTGACACTGTTGGTCAGCCAGCTGTCCACCCTCCACCCCCACCACCCCAGTTGCAGCTAAAGACTCTAAGCCAAGGTTAGCCAGAGAGACACCAACATCCCTAACTCCAGTGGAAAAAAATATTTTTCCCCCTGGAGTCATGAGTAGTGAACACATAAAACTAGCATCTTGTATCTTCAAAAACAAAAAGCCATAAAACTCACCACAGATCAGACTAAAACCTAGAGCTTCTGGGACCTGGCCCCAGACCCCTACCTTAATGTAAGAATCTTTCACAGTTCCTTACAATAATGCATAAGGTGGGTGGATGTCATTGTTGGCAAGCCAGCTGCTCTAAGGCCACTGAGCCTCCTGCAGAGACACCCGATTTGAGGAGGAAAAATAATTGGGTCCCTCCAGTCAGGGATGGGAAAGATATATCAAAAGTGTGTTTTATCTTCAATAACAGCCCCCAAACTCACCACACAGCATCTAAACCCTCAGAGCTTGACCCCGGCTTTAATATGCCCCCGAAACACAGACGTGTACCTATTTTGACTAAGGAAATGTTGGAGGGTCTGAGAATGAGCGCGCAGCAGTTGAGGGCGGTGGGCGCAGTTAGAAAGTGTAACTGCAAAATGTTAATTTCTAGCTACCCCCACCGCCTACACCCTTGTACTGATTGATACATGGAGAGAACAAGTAACGCTACTTCATTTTCAACATTCCTTCAACATGCTGCTTGCAGCAAGAACTGCGAAAAAGCCAATAAAAGTTGGTGCCACCTGTTTGCTCACGCAGAAGGCACACGTACCCTCCTTACTGCTAAGGTGTTCCTCGGATTCTACCACTTGTTCGGAACTTTGACTTCTGTCGTCGCCGCTGTCCTCGGCGTCACTGCAGCAGCCTGATAGTGGGATAGCTGCGGGTGAGGCGTCCATGGCATCAACTCTAAGAAAAAAAGGTAAAATGTAATATCAATAAATATACTTCCTACAGACGAACGTCGCTAGTATCAAAAACTCCTTGCTTTTTCCGGAATCCGTGCACAATTTTGAGGTTTTCGAAATCTCCGTGGATGGCGTGCCTTTCCCGACGTTTTGCGTAGCTTTCTACACAGCTGTACGGGGCTGAGCTCTGTCACTTACAACACGGCTACGAGTGTGCAGGTCTGTATTCTAGCATCTTGCAAATGTATTAGGGAGAGAGCGGGGCCGGGAGATGTTAGGCTCTGTGCCTGACCTACTCATGTAATCTGCTGGCACGATCGAAAGTGATATCCTAGTACAAGTATGCCCTATTTACGAGCTGTCTAATTCTAGAAGGCATTATAAATCACTTTCGTTAACTCAGCAATCAGAACCGCAGGTCCTCCTATCTACGCTAATAAATGCACATCTTAGGGTGTGATTGAGAACCACGAACTGAAAGGGACACTGTCAAAGCCTCAAAGTGTCCCTAGTTTAACAAGCTCATCAGGGTGGGTATGTGGTGTGAGATGAATCTCTTCGCTTATTATTCCAAGGTGGGAGCAGTAGTTGAGGGGGAAGAGGGGAGGTTGGCCCTGCAAGGGTACCTGGACACCCTGGAAAGGTGGGCCCTCACATGGAAGTTAAATGTCAATACAACCAAGTGCAGGAAGTTGTTATCCCTCTGTACAGACAGCTGGTGAGACCCCATCTGGAGTACTGTGTGCAGTTCTGGAGACCCAATCTCCGCAAGGACATAGACAAGATGGAAGCTGTCCAGAGGAGGGCAACTAAAATGGTGCAGGGTCTGCACCGGAAGACATATGAAGAGAGGCTAAAGGAGCTTAATATGTATAGCCTCGAGGAAAGGAGGGAGAGGGACGACATGATAGAAACTTTGCAAGTACCTCAAGGAATCAACAAGTCCAAGAGGGTAGCATCTTTCAAAAAAGAGGTGTGCAAGACAGGGGGCACAATTTGAAGATTGGGGGCGGCTCAGAGGTAATGTAAGGAAGTATTTTTTCACAGAGGGGGTTATGGATGCATGGAATGGCCTTCCAGAGGAGGTTGTGGAGTCAAAAACAGTGGTTGAATTCAATCATGCATGGGACAGCCATAAGGCAATTCTAGGGGGTGGGGGTAGAAAGAAGTAGGCTGCTGGTTAACTAGGATCTGCAGCTTATCCATTAGGTAGGGAAATGGGCAGACTGGGTGGGCCAAGCAGTCCTTATCTGCCGTCAAATTCTATGTTTCTATGTTTCTAAGGTGTTACATCTTGGGTGGGGAAACCCCAAACACAGATACACCCTGGAAGGGGTGGTGCAGGAGGCCTCGTCTGGGGAAAAAGACCTAGGGATCATGCTGAATGTGTGTATGAATAACTCTGAGCAGTGCAGGGGAGCGGCTAGCAAAGCAAACAGGATGTTGGGATGCATTGTAAAGGGGATCACCTCTAGGAGCAGGGAAGTGATTCTGCAGCTGTACAATGGACTGGTGAGGCCACACCTCGAGTACTGTGTACAGTACTGGAGACTGCACTTGAAGAGGGACATACAGCTCCTGGAGAGGGTACAGAGGAGGGCTACCAGGATGATTCGAGGACTGGGGGAGTTGACATACAAGGACAGACTTGAGCTTGGCCTGTTTACATTGGAGGAGAGGAGAAATGGGGGACATGATCGAGGTCTTCAAGTACCTCAAGGGAATAGATAGGGTAAATATGGAGGGGATCTTTAGACTAAAGGAGGCAGGTATCACCAGAGGGCATGGTTTGAAGTTGGAAGGAGGAAGGATGAGGGGGAGAAAGAGGAGGAAGTTTTTCATGGAGAGGGTGGTGGATCCCTGGAACGCACTGCCTGGCGAGCTGGTCCAGATTTCCACTGTGGAGGGCTTCAAGAGAGGGTGGAACAGATACAGAAAGGGGTATCGGAACACAAGGGGGGGAGGGCCTCGGTTTCCAACAGGGGATCTGAGGTTTGAGCAGACTCGATAGAACATAAGGCCTAATCTGCTGGCAGTTAGTGTGTTAGTATGTATGTTAGTAAGCTCTAGTCAGAGCCATTATGGCTGTGGCGAGCTGCCAGATGACAAAAGTTACATGTGTGGGTAGAAAATTGTGAACGCCCAGGTGTAACGCTGCCATTTTTTTGGAGCAGTTTCACCAAATTTTCAACATGGCCTTTTTGGGACCTCACCTCCTGAAGAGTGCCATTGTCATTTCATTTGTTTGTCCCAAAAGGTGATTTTTGCAGAGCGACTGTGCCATTCTGTGCCACAGGTGCGAAAACGCATTTTGGGCAGGATGTGAAAAATGACAGCTGTACTGTTAATAAGGATGTGTGCAAAAATGGCAGTGTTGAAAATCTGGAGTGAAAATATAAAACATTGGCGAAGTTAGGAGCGTGCGTATAAACTGTGCAACACACATTCATAACACAGTCATTTTTTGGAATTTTTTCACCAAATTTGAAACATGCGCTTTTTGGGACCCCACCTCATGAACAGTGACACTGTTGTTTCATTAATTGGTCCCAAAAGGTGATTCCGTGCAGCGACCACAAAATCACCTTTCGGGACAGAGTAACGAAATGACAGTGACAGTGTTCACACGGTGGGGTCCCAAGAACCCCATGTTGAAAATTTGGGGCCAAAATTCCTAGAAATGGCTGATATATCAACATAAGTTGAAAACCCCATTCACTGCCATTATACCACGCTCACCTTTGGTTCTTCAGTTTGGTGGTTCGGCTTTGAAGAGTGCAGACATGTCCCTGTCCAGAGAAGATAACAGTGCCAACCTCCGGGGGTAAGTATGGGGTGCGGAGGGGGGTGCGGGGAGGTGGGTGCTCAGTGGGAGGGTGAGGATGGGGGAGAGGGACTGGGGTGACGACGAGGGACCATTTTCTTTTTTACAGGTAAAAAAAAGAAGTTGGGGGACGGTTTTCTTTATTTACAGGGGAAAAAAGAAAAAAGGCTTAAATTTGGGCACACTGGGGTGGGCTTCCAGTGTGCTATATGAGGTGGGGGGTACATGATGCTGACACAGGGATTGAGCACCCCATGTTGGCGCGGGGGAATACAAAGAAAAAACATAAATTTGGGTACACTGGGGTGGGCTCCCAGTGTGCCACATGAGTTGAGGTTACATGATGCCAATACAGGGATTGTGCATCCTGATGTCGGCGCAGGGACAGGGAATGGAAGGAGCGGAGAGGACAGCAGCAGTGAGGGAGCAGGAGGATTTTATTTTCTGCTGGTGCTGGAGCAGAATGGAAGGAGTGGAGAGGACAGGAGCTGTGGGAGGGTGCAGGAGGAGTGCCATCTGCAAGATGACAGCAGCAACGTAGCTGCGCATGCGTAGTTGCGGTGAGTGGCATTCTACCATTCACAATATGGTGGCGCCAGCAGAACTGTGCATGCGTGCAAGGCAAGCATGCGCAGTTCTTGGTCCTGGAATATGGAAGTAACAGCTGAAATAGTGTGGCTGTTACTCCATAACAGCCAATTGTGGCAGAGTGTTACAAGCTCCGTTGGACATTTGGAACGATACTTAAAAAAGTTCAATGGAAGGTGCCACGATCCGCCATTTTAAGGCAACACATCGATCCCAAAATGGCTGTAGGCTCCATTCACAGCTGTAGAAAGCATGCTTCATGACTGTTCGCTTTCTGTAGAATATGCTGATGTGGCTGGTAGTTTGATACTGATTACTACTTTATAAAAGTGAAAAACAGACTGCCCACCATACTGATGTTACCACACCAAAATAGGTTTGTTTGCATTTCTCAATCAACTCCCACGGCATCTTTCCTGGACTTGGGAACACCCACAGCATAGTCTAGCCACTCAATATGAAAGGGGGAACAGTGGAGATTATTGTGTCATGAGTGGCTGCACTGCTTGGAAGTGTTCCTAATGCTCAGGAAGTGAGAAATAAGAGTAGCATAGAAACAGAAATTGTTGGCAGATAAGGACCGCCAGGCCCATCTAGTCTGCTTGATTATTGAGTAGATCAAGGATCTGAAACAAAACAAGGTTAGGTATAATTACACAATTGCCATACATTTCAGTTCTACTAAGTAAGGAGACAGATTAAATCACCAGCAACACCAATGAATTCTAGAGGAGGTAAGCAATCATAAAATGTCAGTTTCCAACTTGAAGTAGTATATTGCAGAAAGGGTTGACAGTGTCCCTTGAAGGCTCAGCAATATATTTTAACATATCCTCCCAGGACCCCACATGCGCATGCCCATTTCCAGAGTATTTGCACTTAACGGCACTCTGTACAGAATGAGTGTCTCAGCAGGTGCAGGGAAAAGGAGGTTTCCGAGTTGCTGAAAGTGCTGCCTGGCTCTGTAATGGAATCCTGTTGTCTATTGCAGAAAACAGCCCCACTGTGTTTGACCGTCCACCACCATATGACATTAGTTGGAACCAGTGGCTGCACACATAAACGAGGAGACCCCTTTTTTCAGTAGCATCCTCGTGCAATTTGTGGATCACCTTGTGCAAAACAGCATGTGAAGCCTGCAAAATCTCAGGCAACTGACTGGTCCAAATCGCAATTAGAGGGTGATGAAACAAACAAAACTACAGCAGCCCATCCCCAATTGTATGTACTTTCTAACTGACACCATCTAAGCCCGTTCACTGTACTAATAATGAAAAAAGAAAAATTAAAATAAGGTGGGGGACCAAAAGTTAATATGGGCCACCCTTATTTCACAATGGGGGGGGGGGGCATGGCTGGTCTGCTACCCCCCATTTAGCCACTCCAGGGTCGGGTGATTGGGGACATCTGACATAAGTCTGACCTTAAGCATCCAGCATGATGTAGATGCCAGGGTGCATGGAGCTGTACTGGCTAAAAAGCTACAAAGGGGGGAGGAGCCGTGCATTTCCATTAGGACATTGCTGAAGAGAAGGATCAACAGTGTTGCATTGTTAACCCTTTCACAGCAGGATTTGCGATTAATAAAAAAAATATATTTTGTTAGTTTCCACCTGGTATATTTCATGAAATGTACCAGCAAGATATTTATGTCCCAAAAAGGTAAGGATCTGTTGTCAATAACCATGGCTATTGGGAGGCAGTATGGCATAGTGGTTAAGAGCACTGAGATGCAAAACCTGGAGAACTGAGTTTGACTCCCACAGTCACCATTTACATACATTGTGACCATGAGCATGTCACTTAACTTGCTAATTTTCCTGCAACGCCACATGTTGCCTGAGAATTTGCAAGCTTTTCCTGCTGTGTTACACAAGATGGTCCACATGCACTAGATGCCAGGGTGCATGGAGCTGCACTGGCTAAAAAGTTACAGTTGGGGGCTGCTGTGCATTTCCATCAGGACACTGTAGGTGCAACAGTGATGCATTGTTGTCCAGGTATTTTAACCCTCTGACTGCAGGATCTGTGTTAGTTTCCATCCAGACTGTGCATTACATGAAATGGACCGGCAAGATATTTGTTCTCTCAAAAGGCAAGGCTCTGCTGTCAGTAACCATGGATATTGGGAGACGGCATTGTATATTGGTTAAGGGCACGGAGCTGCAAAGCTGGAGAACAAGGTTTGAATCCCACAGGCACCACTTGCATACAGTGTGACGGGACCATGAGCTCCCAGGATGCACCAGGAAATAAGCCTCAGTATAGGCTGAGTATGTCTTTCCTCGCCAAAACAAAATCTTGTAAAATATTGAGATATACAGTAGTGCCTCAATGGGGCTAGATTTAAACATTCTAAATAATATAGTGTGCTTAAAAAAAATCACTGGCACTGAAATGGCAAACAGCCTTGGCATCGAAAAGGTTAAATTAAACTCCAAACTGAACAAAAAACTTACGTCACTTTAGCAAACTCGAGCCCCACATCAGGAACTTGGGATAAAACCCAATACTGACACTGTAGTGCAACATGAGGGGAATGCTGTACTCCTGAGGTGCCGTCCTTCGGATGAGATGTTAAATGGAGGTCCCATCTGCCTGTTCTGGTAGTTGTTCAGGTGGACATTAAAGAGAAGATCATTGTAGGTGACTTCAACATAAACTGGCACTCACAGAAAGAAACAAAAGCCAAGGATCTAATTACTAGCCTTTTCCTAAAACAGATGGTCACTGCTCACACCCGGCTTAACTACTAACAGGGAGCAGCTTTCTTATAGACTGGCTCCTGAGCACACTCCCTAAGCATATATCTGATGTCACTGTCCTGCCTAGCAGCCTCAGTGACCACTCCCCTGTGAAGTGTACCTGATCTAACAATTTCCCCAAGAGTTCACCCAACATGTGAGAAAAACACTGCCTGAGGCCTGGACTACTTGAACATTTCAAGCTGTATGTGACACAACTGGATTGGTCCCTGCTGGCTGGGGATATAGATGGTAATGAGGCACTTAATCACTTCTTCATAATGGTTTTCAACCGTGCTTGTGATGTTTTTGCACCATACAAAATTAAAACAATTAAGGGAACCTCCAATTCCTGGCTCTCCAACTCTCTTATTGGACTTATGAAGAACAGAGGCAATTTTTGGCATATAGCAAAAGCAGTTGGTACACCTGCTGCATTTAATACCTAAAAAGCAGCTAGAAACGCCTGCACCAGACTCATCTGACAGGTTAAAGCCTCCTACTATAAGGATCTACTAACCAAAACCTGGGGTTCTGGAAGAGACTTTTGGTGCTCTCTTAAATCCTTAACGGGCAAAGTCCCCAAGACCCCCCCAGATTTACTATCGACTGCGAAGAGGTCCCTACAGGAACTCATTGAAATTGCCAATGAGCTCATCAACGCTGAGCTCAACAACGCATTCACTGACCTTTCAAGTGTACTCCCGGGCAGCTACTTCAAAGATACACATGTTCAGCAATGCCCAACTGCCCCTCAAGATCCCCCAAGGAAAGATGTACCACCCTTTTACTTTAGACGCGTCACCAAAGCCGAAACCATCAAGCATATTAAAAGGGCGCTTGGCAAGACCAGGATGGGGATGGATCTGCTTGACAGGAAGCTGGTAGGTCTACTCCTTCACGAACTTGCTGGTCTTCTTACCATGGTGTTTAATGCCTCTCTAAAATCAGGAGTATCTCCAAATGCATAGAAGTCAGCTAATGTAACGCCTGTCTCTAAAGCGAGGGATAAAACTCAAACATCCAACTGCAGACCTATATCCATCCTTCCTCCCCTTTTGAAAGTACTCAAAAGAATGGTCTCAGAACAGCTTACTGAATACCTTGATAACCATAACCTACTCTGACCACAACAGCACGGCTTCCGTAAAAAGCACTCCACACTCACTGCTCTAGTTGATTATCCATCCCTACTATATAATGCCTTGGATAGTGGTCAGGCAGTTGTATCAGTCTTCGTTGACCTTATGAAGGCTTTCAACTGTGCTAATCACAACCTCCTTCTAAGTTGCCTTCTGTCTACAGGTCTATCCCCAGATATGGTACTATGGTGTGGCAGCTATCTCTCTAACAGATCACAATGAGTCAAAATTAGTGATACCCTATCTGCAGCTAAGGAGGTGCACCTCGGGGTTCCGAAGGGGTCAATCCTCGGTCCTCTACTCTTTAGCCTTTTCATCAGCTCTGCCCCAATGGCTTGCTCAGCAAGCACAGTTCTCTATGCTGATGATGCAGTGATCTCAGTCGCTGGCAAAGACTGACAATCCATCACAACCGAACTCCAAAGCAGCATCCATAAACTTGAATCTTGGTTTACGGAAAACAAGCTACTACTAAACATCAAAAAAACAAAGCGTATGCTCTTCGCCACCTCCCAAAGCAAAAAGAAATACCTGCCCCTGCATATTCATAACCAAAAGGGTGAGATCCTAGACCAAGTATCTCTCTTCAGATATCTCAGCATTACCTTTGATGACATGCTTACTTCTCAAACCACATTGACTCTGTTATCAAGACTCCAAATATAAAACTTGGTGTACTTTATCGTCACAGACTTTCAGTGACACTGGATGCACTCAAACTAGCCACCAATAGCTCAATACTTTCTTCCTTGACTATGGGTTGCCTATATATGGGGCAGGCACAAAAAACGCTCTTAACAGGAGCAACACACTCCTCAATTACTTTGGGGGTTACTCTCGACACCCACACCTGCTCATTGTACACTGAAACTGGGTGGCTCCCACTCCATCTTAGAGGGCATTACCAAACCTGCCTACTTCTAAAAAAGTACTGCTTGGACTGACATCTCCCACATTGGACAGACACTTTAAGCTGGCCATCCCAACGAAATCTACCCATAGTGCAGTCACTGACAAAATGGTGATTCCCTTCAAAAGGACAAAACTTGCCCAGAACTCCATCCTGTATCAAGGACCGAAATGGTACAATGAACTACCTGCTGACCTCACTGATACTACCAAGATTAGTACCTTCAAAGCTGGGCTCAAGTCTCTCCTTGGCTCTAAAATTAATTGTACCTGCCTGCGTTAATGTGATAGTACCTCGGCCCCAGTTTTCCATTTACCTACCCCCTCTACATCTTTCTGCTATATACCACTTTTTTCTTAACCCGCATCCCTACCCCCAATTACCCGACAATGACCTCACTTGGTTGAAAGCTCCACCTCTCTCCCACCTCAGATGATGCCACCTCCAGCTGACCCCCCAACCCCCTCTTATCCAATCAGTCTATCTGTTAATATGTACTAATTTGATGTGTATAAGTTCAAATTTTACTATTACTGCCTGTGTATATGCTTCAAAGTTTTGTTTTTTTTGTCTCTGAAAACCTTGTATTTTTGTAATGTTTGTTCAACATTGACGTGGAACCTTTGAAAACGAGTCCTTGACTCAAAGGTATTAATCCCAAACTGAAATAACTAAATAAAAATAAATAAATAAATAAATCCCATGGCACTTCTTGAAAAAGAGTAGGGAAACTTCTTCGGTGTCATAAATTCCCCCCATTTACTAAACAAAACACCAACAGCTTTAATCTGGTTCAATTTCAGTTGGTTTCCATCTATATCCCCCAGGACATGACTGAAAATAGGCAGAACTGCCTAGCCTCCTTTCCCGTCAACAAAACTCAAGTCAATAATAAAATAAATAAATAAATAAATATGTGTTGTGGAAGATGTCTTTAATTGTATTTTATAAGTATAAAGAGCATCTTGCCTAGTTTGTCCAGACAAACCTGCCCAGTTTTGCTTTGCGGTTCTCTTGCCCAAATTTCACAGGAGGACACACTTAAACAATAAGAGACATCTGGCACAGTACATATAGTAAATCTATAAACCTCACCCTGATACGGTATGCTGAAGTTTCAGATAGTATGGTGATGGGCTGGGTGGGTAAAATTCTCCTGTTTATAATTATGAGGTCTCTAAAGGCGTATACTGTACATCAGTTGCCATTAAAGTGTGAGTGGGGCAGGAAAGTGTTAAAAGTAGAGGCAGTATAGTGCAGTGGTTTAAGGCTGTGAGCTGCAAACCTGGAAACCTGGGTTTGAATTCCACAGCCCCCACTGGTATACTGTGTGACCCTGAGCAAGTCACTTAACTTCCTTGTGCTCCCAGGTCACACCTGTAAACAAGCTTTCAGCTTAGTGTGTCTCTCCTGGTTAAATAAAAAAAAAAATGGCATTATGGCAATAAAAAAAGTTTTTAAATTGTACTGCAAGCAGTTAGCACAAAATGAAATGTCGACTTTCCCATTTTTCTTTACATTTTATGTCATTCCTGAAGCCTGAGATTTTATTTTTTATTTAGTTTGTAGTTTACCTTCATGGTGTAGCTTCTCCATCCCTCAGGTCAGGTCCAGCACTGTTCCCCTGAGTCTTCAGCACTTACGTTCACACCCTTACCCCATGGTTTACTCCCCTTGTTGTGGCCTGAGCACAGCCAGGCATCATACCCCATCGTGCCAGCTTACACAATGGGAGACACCCTTGACAGGGTTGGAGTGGCCGGTAGTAGAGAGTGGAGCATAGAGGCACTGACTGTCATGCATCTCGCTCCAAAGATTTTTAGGTTTAAGGCCCTTCCAGCTCCCCGGCATGTAGCCCATGAGCGATTGCAGCACCAACCTGATGGCAGGGAGCTACCAGCACTGCATTGTCACCCACAGCATCAAGGCAGCACCACTTCACATCTGCAGGTAGTGCTCAGAGAATGGGACACTCTGCAGTCTCCCCCTTGGGGTCAGTGCAAGACACCTACCTATCCTAGTCCAGACACCACTAGCCCAGATGAAGAAGTCGAAACAGGATCAATTAAGCAATAAGCTATGAGGGGATGTGGGTTATCGGGGAGTTACCACTGCTGGCGTGGTTTGCCCACAAGGTGTAGCCAAGTGGGTAAATCCTTGCCAGCCATGGTAAATCCCCCGATAACCCAGATCCCCCGAGTGGCTTATTGTGATTATACCTTGTTGTTCTTATTTTTTTTAAAATAAAAAAATAAAGTTTAATAAAAGTTTTTAAGAGTGTTAATTATTTTTATAAATTTTATTATTCCGTGAGAAAAGCAGAGTTCCATGTTGCTAGGTAGAAAGTTTGTGTTTCTGCGTGTTGCGCTAATAGGCTGCCGTCGCACAGCACAGAGTGTGGTTTCGGGTTGTGTTTCTGGTGCGAGCTGCTTCCGTGTTCTAGGAAGCAGAAGGAAGTGACCAGGGTTGCGTGATTTCTTTCAGTATATTTTTTTTTTATATGGAGGAGTGAGATAGGCTAGTAAATTAATGAAGACAGAGAGTGAGTGGACTGGAGACAGTGAGAGGTACTGCACAGCGAGAGTCTCATGGCATGATGGAGGGCAGACAGCACGGGAGTGGAGACTGAGGTGAGGTGGGTGCACTTTCGACGATTACGGGGAAATACATGCTGAAGTCTGTTTTTTTTTTAGTGTGGATCCTTTCTTTTGGGGGGTTGTGCTAGTTATGCTATGTGTTTTGAGTAGGACGTGATGGGAATCAGAGACCACCGGTTAGCGAGCATTTCAATATGGCGGATCTCCAGTTTGAATTTACCGGGTCGGATGATTTTTTTAGCGTTGAGGTAGGCTGGCACCTTTTGAGGTGATTATCGGGGGATTTACAACGCAGGTAAGATGCCAGCTTGCTACTGTCATTGACTGTGTCAGGATGTCCATGGTATAATCCTGGGTATTCCACATGGTTGAACAGTGCCACAGTACCGGGCTGAGGGATGCAGTTTTTCATTTTAAAAGCTTCCGCTCCCTTACCACACCCACCACAATAAAATTAAACATTTTGATGTGGTGCTTTGCTGTTTACCATCAGAAATGTATACTGACACCATCCTGAGACATCTGCAGTATAAATCCAATCCAGTGTACACAGTCAGAAAGTTATTCTGTGGAAGAGGCTTTTAAAAAAACTACTGGCTGTGGCTATGGTTGCTGAATTTTTTCAGTTTTTACTTTACAGTTCATTTAGCCAGGGTAGCCCTGCTGAGATGCAGCATCTTGTTTCCAGCGGGGTCCTTCTTCTACCAAAGTCTGTAGCTGGGTGAACTGGAGCATTGTGCCATGACTAAGGCCACACAGAGAACAAATTGCTCTAGTGGGCTATTTTTTTCCTTTTTCTTTTATAAATTGTTTTTAAAATTAAGAGGTTAAAGATTACATAAAAATGTTTGTTGCAGCAACTATATATCACACTAACTTATGGAAAAATATTGAAAACAATAAAGTAAATTGATCCAACAAACAGCATACAGTGGTCGGCCAGTTTTTCACTCCTGAACTGCAACAACCACTCTTGTTATACCACCACTCAGCTGTCACTATAACACCACATTTGGGTCATACCAAACTGGACAGATAATTGATGGGCACTGTGTAAACCAAAGATAAAAGGATACTTATCGGACAGCAGCAGTGTGATGTGGAGTGTCTAAGAAGCTGAAACAAAACAAAAAGGTAATATTAAATACACGCTGAAAAACTAGAAACTAGAGTTAGAATCGACATTTCAACCATAGATCTTCTGCAGAGAGTATCTAAAAGAGAAAAAAGCCGCTAACTTTGCTTTTTCCTCTTTTAGATAATTCATGAAGTCATATGATCAAAATGTTGATACTAGCTCTGTTTTCTATTTTCAGCATGCAGTGTACTTTTTTGTTGTGTTTTAAGCTCACACGCAGGTGCAGCACCTCATTCTTTTGATCTAATGAACCAAGTTCACTTTCAGCATACAACTGAGTACTGAATCTCATCTGACAGTGTCTCACATGGTTTCCTCATGAACGTCAATAAAATTCAGAAAAGGGACCAAACTAAATGTTATGTATGGATTTGTTTATTATCCCAAAGGCTTTTCCAAGAAAGACATACTGAGCTGATAACAGCTTATTTCCAGATGGCCTTGGTGGTGGGGAGTAAAGGGAAATTGCAAAAATTCAGTGGCAGAAAATGCAATAATATGCAGGTAAGAGTAACACAATGAGCAATTTCACAGGGAATGCTGGTGTGGAGTAAATATGGAGCACAATAAGTAGCAGAAGAAGAACCTACATAGAGCTCAACAATGCAATACAAAGTATAGGGTGGTGGAATGGATGAAAAATGGTGGGGGGAGAAGGGAAGTTGTGGTAGTTTTGGTGCAGTATGAAGCGGAAGTCTTAAAAATAACATTTTTCTTACTTATTCATAATCAGGAAACTTGTTTGTTTATTAGGTGTCAGTTTCCCCATGAAACTGAGACACTCTTGTATCATACGAGGCACCAGGTTTCACCATGTAGTTATTATTCTTTTCATGCCCAGGGCAGCAGATAATAACCATTTCTTTTTTTTCTTCCTAATGGGACAGATTGGATATTAGATAGATCTCCTAACACCAGCAAATTGGTGTCCGGATTAATAGGGATCTTTTTCTTCAGTAGTTGATCTATCCATTTTGTTGTCGAACTGAATAATTATCTGTTAACATGTTCATAAGAGAAATGACTGTTAAACATTTCCAAAACAGGCATTGTGGGAGCTAATATTACTTTTTAAGCTCCAAATAGGTACTGTTTATAGCACTCTATCTATCGGGTTCATAACGTCATTTAATATGACTGTACATGATTTAATCCAATTTTCTCCTTTCATAGCATGACCATAGAAGAATATTAACAGATTTTCCCTGAGGGGCATATATTCCTTTTTCCCCATGTAACTTTTTCTTCCCCTGCCGGTAGCACGTCTCAGGGATATACCCTGTTCACGGGGTTATACCTTGAGCAGGCCAAACCTGGCCATTTGGCTACCATTTTTTTCTCCCTCTGGTTTTCCCCTCCCTCCTCTGGTGGGGGCAGTGCCTCTCTTTGACAGCCTCGCATAGCCACAGCCTGCCCTGTGGCAGGAGCAAGCTCCTTGGCCCTGTCACGGGAGTTGCTGTGGTGCCAGAACCCTCTGTCAACCCTTCCTGGCCAAGATGCACTGCTGAGTGGCAGCTGTCTCGCCCTGGCGTGCCTCTTGACATGGCTTCCTGGGCTCATGTCTAAATCCAGGTTATCAGCTGTGCTAGCAGGGTGGCCTAAGGGGCACAAATGTCAGGTGGAACCTGTTCCATTTGAATAAAGAACTTAACCTTCTACAGATACAATATGTATTACACAAGCAGGGGTGGGACTGGAGTTCTGTGGGGAGAGTTAGGAAATGCAAGCTTGCAAGGCGAGTAGTAGTCACACTCTCTCATGTGCAGGGTGAGCAGTAGATGCAATATCACTTCCACATAAGACATAAGGTGTAAGATCCAAAGCAGTGTATTGGTCTCCGAGAAACACAGAGCCATGCACACAGCCAGAGCTCAGCTGGTGCAAACTCCTTTGTGCTTCTTGTGTATTGGCATGTTAGACAGATAGGATCCAGTTGTTTAACTGTTGATGAAAAAATGAAAAATAGTACCTTTGAAACCAAGGTAATCCCAAACCCTATTGAGGGCCAGGAAAGGGCTAGCTGCCCTAAAGATAGATAAGGCCCTGGGACTGGATGAGATGCGTGTGGGGATGCTCAGGGAACTGACAGTGGAACTAGCTGAACCCCTGGTAGGACTAGTCAATAGCTCACCACATACAGGGTTAGCATCAAAGGACTGCAGGGTGGTGGATGTAGTTTCACTCAGTTGTGGTGGGGGGGGGCAGGGAACAGCCAGGGAACTACAGACCTGTCACTGTTACCTCAGTTTTAGGGAAGGTGATGGAGTTACTGGTAAGAGGATATCATGGATTACCTGGAGAGCAGTGGTTTCCAGGATAGTAAACAGCACGGGTTTGTGGTAGGGAGGTCTTGTCAGACTAACCCAATAGTCTTCTTTGACTGGGTGATGAAGACTTACTCTACTTTGACTTCAGCAAGACTTCCAACTCAGTGCCTCACAGATGCTTGATAAAGAAGATGGAGGATCTGGGTGTGGCTAGGGACACAGTACGATGGGTAGGTAACTGGCGATGGTGGAGGCAGCAGAGGGTTGAAGTAAATGGGGTCAGGTCAGTATAGAGGGAGGTCATGAGTGGGGTGCCACAGAGATCTATCTTGTCTTGAGCCCAGTCCTCTTCAGTATGTTCATCAATGACATTGGAAAGGGACTCTTGTGCAGACTGTGTCTCTTCGCAGATGACACTAAACTCTATGGGAGGGTGGATAGCGACTAGGGAAATTCAGAGTAACCTGCAAAGGCTAGAGAGCTGTTCTAAGGTTTGGCAGTTGAAATTCAGTGCTGGAGAGTGCAAAGTGGTGCACCTAGGGAATAGGAACCACAGGACTGAGTACTGGATGGGTGGGGTAAGACTTAGAACTATGGCTGAGGAACGGGACCTGAGAGTTATCATCAGTGACACCCTCAAACAATAAAGCCAGTGCAACAAGGTCTACTGTAAGGCAAACAGGATGCTGGGTGTACTGGGAGGGATATTTACAGCAGAAGGAAAGAGGCAATACTACCACTTTACAGATCTTTGGTGAAGCCTCACCTGGAGTACTGCGCTCAGTTCTGGAGTCCTCAGCTGAGGCAATGCAATGATGGGTGACAAAGATGATTCAGGGTCGACAGGGCAGGTCTTACAGTATGATGAGCCCCTCAAGGCACTGAACATGTACTCACTGGGGATCAGAATGGAGAGGGGTGATATGATAGAGACCTTCAAGTTCCTGAAAAGAATAAACAAGGTGGATTGCAGGGAATTATTTAGCTTGAGTAACAGCTCAAGGTCATGAGGGCACAAGATGAAACTGACAAGAGGAAGGTTCAGGAGGGAGTATTACTTTACAGAAAGGGTGGTAGAACCATATATCAGTTTACCAGTTGAGGTAGTGGGTGCTTACATCATTAATGGTTTCAAACATGGTTGGGACAGAGTGAGGGTGTAGTGCTTACTTGGGACAACAGAAACTGGGAGGGGAATGGGGTGGATGTGGGGTAGGACCCTTTTTTTTCAAATTGTTTAACTAGGAGTAGCACACTAAGCTGAAAGTTTGCTTACAGGTGCGAACTGGGAGCACAGGGAAGTTAAGTGACTTGTTCAGGATCACACGGTATTCAAGTGGGGGCTGTGGGATTCAAACCCAGGTCTCTAGATTTGCAGCTCACAGTCTTAAACCACTGTGCTGTACTACCTCGCTTGATGGACAGTAGGTCCTGGAGTTAGATAGGGTGCCATGGGCAGACTTGAAGGACCATTGGTCTTTTTCTGCCATCAGTGTCTCTGTTTCTGTTATCCATCTACTCCATGGTTTAGCTGAGATAAATCCTGACAGCCTGCCTTCCCATAAAAATGAGTGAATAGTTAATTTGATCTAGCAGGGTTTAAACCTTCAATCTCTTGGTACCAAAGTCAGAGCTCTAACCACTGGATCGCACTGCCTCTTAATTTGATTACTAAATTATGAGATAGGTACCTTTAATTAAATGGTATTAAATGTGCTGTTGTTAGCCTTGCTTGTAGAGCAGAAAGCAGCTAACTAAAAGAAGCTACATTTTCTTATTAATTTAAAACTTATATCTCAGCAGGAGTCAGTGTCTGTTAAGATAAAGTAGACAGATAACTTTATTAGAAGTAGAAGGGGGTCTTATTTAGGTAGGGTTTGCCACCTGTCAGGTTTTTTACCTGGTGATCAGGTTTTCAGGGTCCCTATCAGGTAATCCGGTTTTGCTCTGTGCTGGTCAGGTTTTTGAGCCATTTTGAGTGCTCACATACTTTTGAAACAAATGTTGTCACATAATTCATTGTTTCAGCTACATGTCCAGGTTACAGACAAGTTCTGTTGTCAATGTAGCCTTTTGTTTGTGAATGCAGTCATCCTGGGAAGTGTAAAGTATGGCCATTGACACCATTAGCACTTATTTACCTAATCTTTCCACTGCATCTTAAAGTGGCATAGCAGCACAGCTACCCCCACCTTTTTTAACAGTAACAGAGCCAGTTGTCCTCCACTTTCATTTGCTGGTAAACATTTTCATCTCGAACAGAATTTAGGCATTTTTAAATGTTTTAAATTCTTTTTTTTTTCCCTCAAGAAAAAGGTATGGTCACTTCTTTGGCTTTGAAATAGTACTGTGGACAAGAACAGGAAATGGAGCCAGAAAAAGATATAAAGCATGTATACTATTGTATGCTATTTACAGTATTTCCCCTGGTCTCCCCCCAGATCATATCTGTAAATGAGATTTATTTTATCTCTGTATGTTTATCTGGTTAACCAACGTCAATAAATACATAAATAAATAAATAATTAGGAAGAACCTAGGAAAGTAACTTTAAGAGGCACAGTACAGTTTTTATTTAACTGCTGCATTAAGTGTTGTTTTTTAATGGTATAGCAAATGGACTTATAGGAGGAACAATGCATGAGGAGTCATGAAAAGGGGTGGGGCTAGGGGCGGAGCTTAGGATCCGGTTTTTGCCTCATCCAAAGGTGGCAACCCTATATTTAGGGTTAAAAAAAGAAAGAAAAGAAAGAAAGTCAGTGTGTGGTCTGTGCAGGGAAGGATACTAATCAGCTGACTTTGCTAAACCAGTAGGAGGAAAGAGAGCTTACCTGGGGGTGTGGTTTAGACACTATAAAAGCAGGTGAGTCAAATTACAACTTCCTGTTGCTAGCCTTGCTTGTAGAGCAGAAAGCAGCTAAATAAAATAAGCTACATTTTCTTATTAATTTAAAACTTATATCTCAGCAGGAGTCAGTGTCTGTTAAGATAAAGTAGACAGATAACTTTATTAGAAGTAGAAGGAGTCTTATTTAGGGTTAAAAAAAAGAAAGAAAGTCAGTGTGTGTTCTGTGTAGGGAAGGGTACTAATCAGCTGACTTTGCTAAACCAGTAGGAGAAAAGAGAGCTTACCTGGGGGTGTGGTTTAGACATTATAAAAGCAGGTGAGTCAAATTACAACTTCCTGTTGCTAGCCTTTTTTCTTACTAATTGCCCTCCATCCCACTCACCCACCCAAAGCCAGTTCTACTTTTATAGCCACTGGATTTGACTGTCAACAGGAACTTCCTGTTTGGCAGTAGGAAGGAAAGGACTGCTAGAGAACATTGGTTTTGTCAACTTAATAAAAAAGTAGCTCACTCTCCCCTAGCTGCTGGTGGTCTGATATTGAGCAAGGAAGAAGGAGGCTACTGAAGAAGATAGGAAGTTGCTGTCCCAGAACAGGAAGGGCGAGAGTTGTAAGGAGAGGAGAGAATAAGCATCCAGAGAAACAGTAGAGAGGACACAAAATAAGACATGATCGGAGTGGTGCAGTGCAATGGCTGTGGGGCGGCAGTGTTCCGGGAGACATTCTGGAGGCTGCGATGCTGCTCTATTTGCAGGCACCTCTCTGGTCTGAGAGAGGAGGTTGCCCGTCTCCAGGCTGACCTGGCTAGGATTCGTGAAACCTCCTCCCCCACCCAGGGACCACTAGGGCCAATGCCACTACCTCAGAGGTTGCCAAGAAAGAGGAGAGGCTGGACCAGGGTGGGCTCAAGGAGGAGAGGGGGTGGTGGAACAGAGTTGCATCCTCCAGCTGTACCTCTCCACACCATTTGCTCTTCTGGTGGATAGTGGTTTCTCTATGGAGGCACCTGCAGTGGAGACCAAGGAGGATGCTGGGAACCTTCACAAAGGAGACCCACAGGAGGGTGGCATGGGACTCCACAGGAGAAGGAAACAACTCCTGGTGGTGGACTCAATCATTAGAGGGGTAGAAATGGGGGAGGAAGGGGAGAGGGAGGTAAAGTGCCTTCCTGGCGCCACGGCTTGGAGGGACAGGAAGCGAATCCTCAGGATCGTGGGAGGAGCTGCACGAGGGAGGGAGTTGGATGCCATTGTCCACCTAGGGACAAATGACCTGGCTAGGAATGGGATCAGAGCAGTGCAAGAGGAGTTTGCAGAGTTGGGAAGGGGCCTTAGACAAGTAGCGCATACGGTAACCTTCTCGGAGGTGCTGCCTGTCTATGGCAAGGGAGATGATAGGGCACTTCTCACCAGGGAATTCAATGAGAGGTTGAAAAACTGGTGTGGAGCTCAGGGTTTTGGCTTCATTGGGGACTGGGGAGATACCTGGAAGGATGCAGACCTATACTGGTGCGATGGTCTGCATCTGTCCGGGGGGGAACCAGGATCCTAGGTGAGAGGTTTAAATGCTTCATTGGCAAGCATTTAAACTAGCCAAGGTGGGAGGCACTGAAAAGGAGCAGGGAAATCGAGTCTCCCCCCACAAAACATGGTGATTAGTGAGGTAAACACCAAGGTACATAAGTTATTAGGGAGAAGAACAGATTTAAATGTAGAAAAGGCAAAGGCAGTAAGGACAGAAATGGGGCTAAAAGGGGTAAGGCTATCAAAAAGTGGAGGGTGATGAGTACCAATGCCCATAGTCTGTGTAACAAGCTCCCTGAACTAGTGGCCTTGATGGAAGAGGGTTGCCTGGATATTGTGGCAGTCACAGAAACATGGTACACAGAGAACCATGACTGGGATGTCAACATACCAGGATACACAATCTACAGGAGGGACAGGGAGGGTAAAAGAGGAGGAGGAGGTAGCTCTCTATGTAAAGGAAGGGATCAAAGCAACAGAACTAAAGAGTAAACAGGGAGCAGATGAGGCACTTTGGGTCACCCTGGAGACAGGAAATGGCACCACAATCCACATGGGGGTTGTATATAGACTCCCATCTCAGGGGGAGGGAATGGACAAGGAAACAATAGAAGGCTTTCTTAGAATGGCAGAAAAAGGGGAGATATTGTTGATGGGGGACCTGAATATGCCAGATGTTAACTGGAGCACCTTTGCTGCAGGCACATCCAAGAGCAGGGTCATTCTTGATGCCCTACAGGGGGCATGCCTCAGACAGCTAGTATCGGAACCCACTTGGGAGGGAGCAATCTTAGACCTGGTACTTTCAAATGGGGATGGAGAAAGAACAGGGTACTAAATGAGAAAAAGACCGAGGTAGACAGGTCAGTGGGGGATGCTGCAAAAGAAGGTAAAGCCATCAAAAAATGGAGAGCAATGAGTACCAATGCCCGTAGCCTGAGTAACAAGCTTCCTGAATTAGTGGCCTTGATGGAGGAGGAACATCTGGATATCATGGCAGTCACAGAAACATGGTACACACAAAACCATGACTGGGACATAAACATACCAGGATACACTATCTTCAGGAGGGACAGGGAAGGTAAAAGAGGAGGAGGAGTAGCTCTTTACATGAGGGAAGGAATCAAGGCAACAGAACAAAAGGGAAAACAGGGAGGAGAAGAAGCACTGTGGGTAAATTTGGAGACCGGCAATTGCACCACAATCCGCACAGGGGTTGTATACAGACCCCCTTTTCAGGGGGAAGAAATGGACAAGGAAATGATAGAAAGAATACTTCAAATGGCAGAAAAAGGGGAGATATTGCTGATGGGTGATCTGAATATGCCAGTTGTTAACTGGAATGCAGTTGCAGCAGCCACTTCAAAGAGTGGGGTTATTCTAGATGCCCTACAAGGGGCATGCCTTAGACAACTAGTATTGGAGCCCACTCGAGAGGGAGCAATCTTAGACCTGGTTCTCTCAAATAGGGATGAAGAGAGGATCACAGATGTAGAAATGGGTAGCCATCTGGGAACTAGCGACCATCGAACAGTATGGTTCACAATAAACACAGCAATAGAGTCAAGCCATACAAAGGCAAAAGTACTGGACTTTAGGAGGGCTGACTTGGTTAAAATGGGTGAGTGCCCCAGGAATGCACCTAGCAAATGGGCAGGAAGGAGGGTGGAAGAACAAAGGAATAATAAAAACTGCCATCACAGAGGTAACAAGCCTTGTGTGAAGCAAATTAACAAAATGAAACAATGTAAGAAACCACTATGGTTCCTCAAGGAAGTGGCAGTGAAGGTTCAAGAGAAAAGAAAGTATCTAGGAAGTACAAGGAATCACAGAAGGAGCAGGACAGGAACTGTATCAGTTAAAGCAAAAGGAAGCTGGAAGGCAGTCAGAACAGCAAAGGCCCAAACCGAGGAAAAGAAGCCAACTCTGTTAAGAAGGGGATAAACCTTTATAGGTACATCAGGTAAGCGAAGGAAGACCAAGGGAGGGATAGTGAGGCTTAATAAAGAGGAGGAGGGTGGGCAGAGGGTGACTGTGAAAGGCAGAGTTACTAAACAAATATTTTGCTCAGTATTTACAAAGGAAGTGGAGGAGGTACCTAAAACAAACAGTAGAAACACTCTGGATACAGAAGTTGATACCAGCCCATTTACAGAAGAAAGGGTTCTGAAAGAACTTTAAACTGAAGGTGGACAAAGCAATGGGGCCTGATGGATTATCCCAGAATTTAAAAGAACTAAGGGTAGAACTAGTGACACCACTGACTACCCTCTTTAACAAATCATGGATGGATGGGGTGGTACCTGAGGACTGAGAAGGGCAGATGTGATTCCCTTCACAAAAGTGGGAGCAAGGCAGAAGCAGAAAACTACAGACCTGTTAGTTTAACCTCAGTGGTAGGGAAAATGATGGAATCACTTCTGAAGGAAAGAATTGTTGAGTATCTAGAGGCCAGAGGGCTCAGGACCCAAGGCAGCATGGATTTACAGGGAAGGTCATGCCAGACAAATCTGATAGATTTTTTGACTGGGTGACCAAAGTAGTAGATCAGGAGGGGCTGTGACATGGACTACCTAGACTTTAAAGGCATTTGACACAGTCCCACACAAAAGATTAATATACAAGTTAGCCAGCCTGGGAGTGGGTCCCAAGATGACAGCCTGGGTAAAGAATTGGCTGGAGAATAGACACAGAGAGTATAGTAAATGGAGTCCACCTGAAGAAAGGGGGTTACTAGTGGGGTACCGCAGGGTTCAGATTAGGACCAGTCCTCTCAATGTCTTTATAAGCAATATTGCAGAGGGACTGGAAGGAAAGTATGTCTCTTTGCAGATGACACAAAGATCTGCAACAGAGTTGATGCACAAGGTGGGGTGGAAAGGATGAGAAGGACTTGGCAAGGTTAGAGGAATGGTCAAATGTATGGCAGCTTAGATTCAATGCTAAGAAGTGCAAGGTAATGCACCTGGGAAACAAAACCCAGGGAAGAGTACACAATGGGGGTGAGATACTAACAACAACAAAATGGAAAGGGACCTGGGGGTAGTCATATCAGATGACCTAAAGGTGGGCAAGCAATGGAGAGGGCAGCAAGGAGGGCTGGGGGATACTGGGATGCATAGGGAGAGGCATCACCAGCAGAAAACAGGAAGTTATTATCCTCTGTACAGACAGTTGGTGAGACCCCATTTGAGTACTGCGTGCAGTTCTGAGACCCAATTCCGCAAGGACATAGACAGGATGGAGGCTGTCCAGAGGAGGCAACTAAAATGGTGCAGGGTCTGCACCAGAAGACATATGAAGAGAGACTTAAGGAGCTGAATATGTATAGCCTCGAGGAAAGGAGAGAGGGGGACATGATAGAAACTTTCAAGTATCTCATGGGAATCAACAAAGTCCAAGAGGGTAGTATCTTTCAAAAAGAGGTGTGCAAAGAACAAGGGGCAAGCAATTTGGAAGATAGAAGGGGGTGGCTCAGAGGTAATTAAGGAAGTATTTTTTCAGAGAGGGTTGTGGATGCATGGAATGGCCTTCCGGAGGAGGTTGTGGAGTCAAAAACAGTGGTGGAATTCAAGCATGCATGGGACAGTCATAAGGCAATTCTAGGTGTGGGGGTAGGAAGAAGTAGGCTGCTGGTTAACTAGGATCTGCAGCTTATCCAATAGGTAGGGAAACGGGCAGACTGGGTGGGCCAAGTGGTCCTTATCTGCCATCAAAATCTATGTTTCTATGTTTCTATATGTATGTTTAATCTCAGATTTAGAAGTGGGTAGCCATCTGGGAACAAGCGACCACCAAACAGTGTGGTTCACGATAAACACAGCCATACAATCAAGCCATACAAAAGCAAGAGTACTAGACTTTAGGAGGGCTGACTTTGGGAAAATGACAGAGTGCCTCAGAAAAGCACTAGCAAACAGGCAAGAAGGAGGGGTGGAGGAATAATGGGGAGTGATCAAAACAGCCATCACAGAGGCAACAAGTCTTTTGTAAAGCAAATCAATAAACACAACGAAGGAAAAAACGCTTATGGTTCACAAAAGAGGTGGCAGGAAGGTTAGGAGAAAAGGACAGCATTCAGGAAATATAATGAAACACAGAAGGAGCAGGACAGAGAACTTTATCAGTTAAAGCAGAAAGAGGTGGAAGGCAGTCAGAATAGCAAAGGCCCAAACCGAGGAAAGGATAGCCAATTCTGTTAAGAAGGGGATAAGACCTTTATAGGTACATTAGGGAGTCAAGAAAGACCAAAGGAGGGATACTGAAGCTAATAAAGGGAGGGAATGTGGGTAGAGGGTGACAGTGAAAAGCAGGGGTACTGAACGAATATTTCTGCTCAGTATTCACAAAGGAAGAGGAGGGGGAGTTACCTAAACCAAACAAAAGAAATACTCTGAAGACGGGGGTCAATACCAGTCCATTTACAGAAGAAAGGGTTCTGAAAGAACTAATAAAATTGAAGGTGGACAAAGCAATGGGGCCTGATGGGATTCACCCAAGAATTCTAAAAGAACTAAGGGTAGAACTAGTGACACCGCTGACTACTCTCTTTAACAAATCATGGGAGGATGGGGTGGTACCCGAGGACTGGAGGAGGGCAGATGTGATTCCTCTTCATAAAAGTGGAGCAGGACAGAGGCAGGAAACTACAGACCAGTTAGTTTGACCTCAGTGGTAGGGGAAATGATGGACCTACTCTGAAGGAAAGAACTGTTGAGTACCTAGAGGCCAGTGGGCACAGGACCCAAGGCAGCATGGATTCACGATGGAAGGTCATGTCAGATGAATCTAATAGATTTCTTGACTGGGTGACCAAAGTAGTAGACCAGGGAGGGGCTGTGACATCGCCTCACCTAGATTTTAGCAAGGCATTTGATTCAGTCCCACACAAAAGATTAATACACAAGATAGCCAGCCTTGGAGTGGGTCCCAAGGTGGTAGCCTGGATAAAAAATTGGCTAGACAACAGGACGCAATGGGTAGTAGTAAATGGAGTACACAGTGAAGAAAGGAGGGTAACTAGCGGGGTACTGCAGGGTTCAGTACTGGGACCGGTCCTTTTTAATGTCTTTATAAGTGACATTGCAGAGGAACTGGAAGGAAAAGTATGTCTCTTTGTAGATGACACAAAGATCTGCAACAGGGTTGATACACAAGAGGGAGTGGAAAGGATGAGAAGGGACTTGACAAGGTTGGAGGAATGGTCAAATGTATGGCAGCTCAGATTCAATGCAAAGAAGTGCAAGGTAATGCACATGGGAAACAAAAACCCAGGGGAAGCGTACACAATGGGGGGTGAGATACTGACAACAGTAAAAATAGAAAGGGACCTGGGGGTTATTATATCAGATGACCTAAAGGTGGTCAAGCAGTGTGAGAAGGCAGTAAGGAAGGCTGGGGGGATACTGGGATGCATAGGAAGAGGCATCAATAGTAGAAAACAGGAAGTTGTTATCCCTCTGTACAGACAGTTGGTGAGACCCCATCTGGAGTACTGTGTGCAGTTCTGGAGACCCCATCTCCGCAAAGACATAGACAGAGTGGAGGCTGTCCAGAGGAGGGCAACCAAAATGGTGCAGGGTCTGCACCAGAAGACATATGAAGAAAGACTAAAGGAGCTTAATATGTATACTCTTGAGGAAAGAAGGGAGAGAGGGGACATGATAGAAACTTTCAAATACCTCAAGGGAATTAACAAAGTCCAAGAGAGTAGCATCTTCCAGAAAAAGAGTGCAAGAACAAGGGGCACAATTTGAAGATAGAGGGGACGCCCTCAGGGGTAATGAGGGAAGTATTTTTTCACTGAGAGGGTTGTGGATGCATGGAACAGCCTCCCTGAGGAGGTCGTGGAGTCAAGAACAGTGGGGGACTTCAAGAATGCATGGGACAGGCATGAAGCAGTCCTAGTGGCGGGTAAGAGGAAGTAAGCTGTTGGTTAACTAGGATCTGCAGCTTATCTGTTAGGTAGGAAAATGGGCAGACTAGATGGGCCAAGCGGTCCTTATCTGCCATCAAATTCTATGTTTCTATGGTAAAATGTCTATAGGAATTAAAAATCTGCTGATGATGAATCTAAGGCTGCAAAAAATACATTACTGGTAAAAAAAATAAATATGATAACATTTTCCACTTGTTGAAAATACAGCCGCTTTAAAATGTTTACTGAGTCACATTTCAGAGTGGGATTAGACTGTACTGCATTCATTCTAACCAAGGCCACTGATTTACGTTGATTCAAATAATGAAATTCCATTTTCAAGACTTTAAATTCCAGGAATTGCACTGGTGTTTGTCTAATTTCCAGATTTTCCCCGAGATTCTACTGTCATTCTTTTAGCATTAGTATAAACAATCAGAATTAAAGAAGATTTAATATACAGAGCATTACTGTAAATGAAGCTAATTGAAAATAGTACATGACACAGTTATGAAAAATAAAAGTTCTGTAGATTTACTGATCTGGTATGAAATTCTGAATACTGTGAAATTCTTTGTTTTATGAGCTGTGCAGGCAGTTCAAATTCTGGAATTTTACTGGATTTTCTGGCAAAAAATGAAAACCAGTGGCCTTGATTCTAACTTTCACACTGTAACAAATGTAAAGAAAAACTTCTCAGCTGGCATTAGCAGAACCTGGTTACACAGAATTCCACAATTTGGGGGATTGCCGGAACTTCTGTTTTTATTATTGAAGATATTTTTTCATTTCACTTTGTTACTTATCAGGTCTTCACGCCATCTTGTTTTACTAAGTTTCTAAGTACTAAGTTTAATTTCGATGGGGAAAATGTTTTTTCTCACACTATAAAATGCAGCTCTTCACACTATAAGGTGTGAACGACCACAGGCCGCTGATATGTCCTAAGTAGTTAAGAGCAGTTACGTTTATGGATTGCAAAATGTCCATTAGCTCAATTCTGTTTCTATGAGCTGATGTAATTTTTTGTTTCAGGATAACTATGCTCACTTTACCTAAAACTTAGCTGAAAATGAAATTCATCACCTGACCGTAAACAAATACTGCTTAATACGGGATGATAGGCGTTCGGTTATTGTACATGATTTACTGTATATGTTAAGAATGCATTTTACAAGAGCAATAACATACTCCAAGGTTTGCCGTCAGTTATAACCTCCATTTGCCTGGGTTGTTGAGAGGCTGTACTTGTCTTTTAGCCAATTAGGTGGCTAGAATGCTCTTACCTTTGTTAAAAGCTTTCCTTCTTTATTTGAAGATTCTGCAAGGTACTGGAAGGTGATAGATCAGCTTTTCATTGTACGTATCTGACTGGCATCCATCGTACCCAAATCCCAGCCTGGAAGTGTCAGTATAGAAGGGAAATGTACTCCCTTATACTGAGAAGGGTTTAAGCCATTCATCTCATCTGTAGCTACTGTTAATACTCCTTTGGTCACTCCCTTTAGCATTACATACAGGATATTGCAGTTTTTATTCTCTCTGTTATCCCAGCCTTTCTATACATCACAATAATTTGGTTACATTGTTTGGTGCTTGTCTCTGGACTTATCTTTCTGACCTGCTTCTTTACCCTGGCCTGATTGTCCCACATGCTTCTGAGAGGAAATTGCCTTCCTTATGGGGGGGGGGGGGTAGTAACAACAACAAAAATGGAGAGGGACCTGGGGGTAATCACATCAGATGATCTTAAGGTTAGCAAGCAATGTGAGAAGGCAGTAGGGAGGGCTGGGGGAATACTGGGATGTATAGAGAGAGGCATCTCCAGCCTCTGTACAGACAGTTGGTGAGACCCCATCTGGGACTACTGCATCCAGTTCTACAGACCCCATCTCCACAAGAACATAGACAGGATAGAGGCAGTCCAGCGGAGGACAACTAAAATGGTGCAGGGTCTGTAAGAGAAGCCATACAAAGAGAGACTAAAGGAGCTTAATATGTATACCCTTGAGGAAAGGGGGGAAGGGACAGGATAGAAACTTTTAAGTACCTCAGTGGAATCAACAAAGTCCAAGAGGGTAGCATCTTTCAGAAAAAGAGATGTGCAAGAACAAGGGGACACAATTTAAAGATGGGGGGACGGTTCAGGGGCAATGTGAGGAAGTATTTTTTCACAGAGAGGGTGGTGGTGGATGCATGGAACAGCCTTACTGAGGAAGTTGTGGGGTCTAAAACTGTGGGAGAATTCAAGAATACATGGGACAGACATAAGGCAATTTTTGTGGGGGGTAGGAAGAAATAGGCTGTTGGTTACTAGGATCTGCAGCTTATCCTGTAGGTAGGGAAATGGGCAGACTAGGTGGGCCAAGCGGTCCTTATCTGCCGTCAAAGTCTATGTTTCTATGTTTCTATGTATAGCCAGTCAATAATTTCATCCATTTCAAAAGATTGTGTTCTGCTCACACTGTGTGTCCTCCTGGTTTCCTTCACTACTGTCTAATTAAAAATGCAGTTATCCTGACGTGTCCATTTTTTATCCTTGTGGCTATCAGTCTGAGCAGTCAGAGTGTAAGCTCAAGAAAGCCTTAAAAGTTTAAATAGCCTTCCTGTACTGAATTAGGAATAGATATTCAGTGTTGGAATTACAGGGGGACTTGCCTGGGCTTGGCCAACCCCAGCTCAGACGTGACCCCTGATAGTTCACGAATTACTGCCATTGACTTATAATGGGAAAGGGGGCTCAGTTTAAAGACAGGGTCCTTATGGGCCTCCCTAGCTCACAAAGTGTAATTCCAGTACTGGATATACTGTATGGTATTTGCATATCATAGTAATATCTATATCTCAAGTTGTGCAGTCATAATCCCCGGTCAATGACTAGCTTTGACAAGACTTCATTAAAACAAACATGGGCTGGTAAACACATTAACCAATTATCAGTTACTTGCAGCTGTTTACCTAACATTTCTGTGAGAGGATTAGGGTAGACTGACAATCATAAATGTTTGTAACTATGCAAGCCATTAAATAGCCAGATGACAAACTCATTTACACGGGACAGTTACTAGCTTCAGCGTACTACTGACATCATGTGAATAGTTGCATACAGAATCACCTCAGCATCCCAGGCACTTAGACAGCTGACGCTACATTGACTTTGAGCCGACTACAGTGCATTCTGACAGTGAGACATTTGCTATTACACTTCTGCCTGATTTCCTACTTCGAAAGCTGCATCCAATTTCAACATTTTGCAAGAATCTATTTAAAATGTCATGGCATCACAATTTATGAAGTGCGGTCTTATGCAGTAAGGTATAAAGCAAGCCATAGAGTTTATGGATGGTTAAGCCTCACTCATGATAAAATATAATAAAATCATATTTCTGGATGCACATCATATTCATGGACAGGTTTCTTCTAAAAGCTATCCTAAGAAACGTAGCAATAATTGTGAATGTTTTACCTTTTCTTGTATTTCAGCAGCTTTCCTCTCTGCATTCTCTCTGCAGCACTCAGTTTATAAATAAATGCACCTGAGAAAAGTTCTCCTCCTCCCCGCAAAAGGCCAGCCAATGTAATTGCTTTCTATTTAGGGTGACATTACACAACTGTTGTTCTCTTAGTGTTTACTATGGCTCACAAGGGGCTCTACACACATAGTGGAGTTTATGTCATGTACTATAGTAGCACACAGACTACATTTAACAAAAGAACATCTGATATAGGGGCATGCTTTGATAGAACATATCAGTTATGAAATGGGAAAGCCCTAAACTGCATCTTACCCCCTTCCCTGCCTGTTTCATAGCTTTAGCCTGTGAGCATAGGTGGGGCATAACTGTTTTCTTGCAAAGAAACACTGTACAATAGCCAGTTCCCTTGTACCAGGGTTATCAGGAGCTGGCACATTGACAGATTACTTTCCCTGCCAAAAAGGACTAAACAACCTTCTTTTAGACATGTGGGATTATAGTAACTACAGATCATTGTCGAAACACGCATTGAGATGGACTCGGTGCACTACTTTCACTGCAGTCTCAAGATCACACAAGACACTTACTAGGCCACTTAAAAGTTGAAATAGTTGAAAATATTAAATCAGTCATTTGTGGTTGCATTTTGGACGATGCAGCTGTAGCACAAAATTGAGATTTGTACCTGCGTTATCACTTTACAATACCCAGCCACAGGTGTTTAACTTGCCATTCTTCAGCATTATGTTACTTTTATAGCATAAGGTTTGCTGTTCACAGCCTACATACATTAAGGGTTTTTTTTTTGTAATAGGTATTGGCATTTTCTTTTTTTGTATCCTATTTTTATTAAGTCTGCAAGTGAACAACTCACAAAACATATTATACATTGGAGAATAACATAGATATATCAGATTACCACAAATCTATACAAGAGCTCTATTTTCCCAGTCTTGGTACTTACACCATTCATTCATGGCCTAGAGAATTTGAGGAGGCATCCAAAGCAGTGTGGAGGTGTCCTATCTCCAACCCAGCCATCCCCAGGGACCTCCTCATGTGGTATTGCATACCCCCAGGGTCTGCTCATGATGTACCATACAGAACAGTTACATAGGAACTTATTGTAACAGTAAATCTTCGAGGGAATCTCTTTCATTAGGTTACACCTATGGAACTTAGCTGTTAGGTGTTAGGATCCCACAGAAACTTTTCTATAGTAGTCTATTAGGGGCTGCCCATGCCGACGTCACTCCCTGACGTCACATACCCTATGAATGCATGGGCAGCCCCACTCCCTCCTCAGTTCTTTTCCCCCAGAGACTGAAAAGCTAAGTCACCCCTAAGGGGCCGAGGAGAGAAAAGAGGTGCCCAGCAATGAATAAAAGGCTGGATCAACAAGAAAGACAGTAAAGATACAAAGACACAAGGGGGATGGAGGGTGGGATGGCATGACCTGATGAAAGAGATTCCCTTGAAGATCTACTGTTACGATAAGTTCTTATGTAACTGTTCTGTCTTCTTCGGGATATCTCTTTCATCAGGTCACACTTATGGAACGAGTCCCAAGCAGTACTGACAGCGAGACAGTCTGGGTGGCAGGAGCCCAGAAGCCTGATAAGAAGACCCTAGAGCACAGCAAGGCTAAAGCCTGCCCTCCATCTAGTGTCAATGTCCAGACTGCAGTGCTTGGCAAAAGTGTGGACAGTACTCGAAGTGGCAGCCACGCAAGATGCAGCAGCTGACACATTCCTGAAACAGGCAACAGAAGTGGCCCCACCTCCGGAGGAATGGCCATGTGCAAGCATAAAGAGTTCCTTGCTGTACTGCTTATAACAAAAAGCAACATCCAAGTGGATGAAGCAGGCAGGAGCTCTCTAACAGAGGAGTATGGAGTGTAAGCATCTGACAAAGACAAAAAGTACACTGGAACATGGTGCATTGGATATGTAAAAAGGACCCGATGGAGATAAGAGGCCCAGATGGCACAGTGCTGCCACTCCATAGAGTAGAGGGCCCCAGTGTAGAGTTCCTGGCAGACACCAGGACATCAGCTACTCTTTGAGACGCCACAAACTGGGCTATGTAATGCCTTCATGAGACAGGCATGCAGGCCGTGAGATGTGAGGCTCGTAGGAACCAGTGTCTCTGAGCCTTAGGCAACAGATCCCTGCAAAGGGGCAGAGGAACTGGAAGTCCAATGCCTGTTGCCGCAGTAGCCAGTTGTATGATGAGTGGGGATGCAAAACAGACCAACTGTGGACAACCCCCTCCATTGAACAGATGCCCTGTGACTAAGTTTGCCAGCGCCCACTCATGCAGTGTCAGCTGCGACTGGCGGAGACCGTCCACCAGGATGGATCGGTCGCTCGTAACATGTATGGCCGACAGTGCTAGACCATGTTCTGGAGCCCAGTACCAAACTCTCAGTCCCTCCCAATACATCAGGCTAGGAGTGAGTTCCCCCCATGTTTGTTGATATAGTAAATAACACTGAGGTCGCCCGACTGTACCAGCAGTGGACTCTGGAGAAGATGATCCTGGAAGGCCTGCAAGGCATAAAGAACCACCCTCAAATCTAGGATGCTCATATGGAGGAAGACCTCCATCCTAGATTGGGCTCCCTGTGTCTTTTGAGTGCAGATCCCACTGAACCCTTAGAGTCCATGGGGAATCCATATATGCAGCCTGGCCAAAGGAACCACAACAAAGGCTGCAGCCATGAAGCCCAGCAAGCTCAGGAAGGCACTGGCAGAGACAGACCTGTTCTGAGCCGAGAGGCAGGCCTGAGCCATCAGGCCCTCCCCTCCGACTAGGGGCAGGAAACTTTCACCCTTGGCAGAGTCAAGAACAGTCTCTAAGCACTGAAACCACTGAGATGGAGTCAGGACAGTTGTGGGCATATTCACTGGTATGCCCAGAGATACGAACAACTGCAAGGTACTACACAGGGAATGCAACAGCTGGACCTGGTACAGCACCTTCAATGGCCAGTCATCCAGGAATGGAAACACATAGTGGTCCTCCCACCTGAGGCCCGGTGCCACTGCCGCAATGCATATGACAAAGACATGTGGCACAAAAGATAAGACAAAGGGCAAGACTCTGAACTGGTAATGTTCTCCTTGGAACTGGAACCTGAGGTTGCTGAGGGCAAACCACAATATGCAGAGAGGTGTTTTGCATGTCCAGGGAGCATGACCAAACCCCCTACTGCAGCAGTGGTGGGAGACCTTGCAAAGTGACCATCCAGAATCTCCTGTACTGGATGCAGAGGTTGAGGTCCTTGAGGTCTAGAATGAGCCGAAGATCCTCAGTTCGCTCGAGGACCAGAAGGAACCAGGAGTAGAACCCTCTGTTCCACTGCCTTTTGGGGCACCAGCTCTATGGCCTTGTTGTAGAGCAAGGCGGGCTCCTCCTTCCTTAACACTGGGACATTTTCCAGGGGGTAAGGGGAAGGAACAGGAGGAGACTCTGAAGGCTCCTCCAGAAGTTCTAGGGTATGCCCATGCTGGACCAGCTGTAGAAGTGATGGGTCTCTTCTGTTCCAAGTGGGGGGAGAACCGACCCCAGAGCAACACCTCTTGGCCTGGAGCAGGAGTAGGGGGGTCCAGCAAGGGGGCATGCTGAAAAAAGCCTTGCAGCCAAAGCTGCATCACCTCCTCTGGGGCTCTTGGAGGGGACAGCTGTAGTGGAGGAGGATAAGGGTTAGGCTGAACTGGCTCGGCATTTACCTCGGGCCGGGAAATTGAGCCAGCCATGTTAGAGACCTCACAATAATAAGGCAGAGGCCAGCTCCTGAGCTGATTATGATAGAGGGAATGGACAGACCTAATGGATCTGCCCAAGGCCCGTAGAGCATTAATGATATCCTAAACATCAGGGCCAAAAGGGTTGAAGCCCACAAAGGGCACAGTGGGATCCTCCTGCTGGACATCAGCGGCAAAAGCCCAAAACCCTCAGCCAGGAATGGCACCTAAGACAGAGGCCATGGGAGCTGCCCTGGCAGTAGTGCCTGCCATGTCATAGATTGCTCTAAGGATGTGCCTGCTGACATCTTCAGCACCTTAAAGTACCTTAAGAAGCTCTTGCCTTTGGGAACCCTCAGGAAGAGTCTGCGCAGCGTCCTTGCCCTTCTTCCAATGGGTAGTCTGATATTTGACCATATGGGACAAATAATTGGCAAAACTGAGGCCTAGGGTGGTGGAAACAAAGGTCAACTTGACCCAAAAGTATAACCTTCAAGACTCTGTACCTGGAAGGAGAGGGCTGAGGTGTTTGGGCACCTTAGAGCTGTCTGGGGCAGCCTTTATTACCACTGAATCTGTTTCAGGCTGAAGTGCATAGAAGGGCAGCCCCTGCAGCATCTGATAGAGCTGGCTGACCTGTCAGGACATAGAAGGGACCTGGCTAGGCCTATGCCAGGCCACACAGAGAGGTACACCTCCCTCAGCATCAGCCACAACCTACAAAGGGTCAACAGATACACCAGTAGTACCCGGGAGGTTGCAGGGCATGGAGGCCTATGCAGCATCAAGGCCAGGGAAACTCCTGACTGCACAGACGATGATGTCCCGGGCCCCAAGAAAGCTGGTGTACCAATGCAGCCAAAGGCATGGTGAACACAGCAAAAAACACGACGGCCCAGAAGGACACCATTGCCGATATAGAAGCCGATGAGGAGGGGCGCAAGGCCCAAGTCCGTTGATGGCTGCAATGAACCCACCTTCTGAGGACCTAGGGGAGCCATAGGTTGTTGAGGTGGTACAAGGGACAATGGGTGAAAAAGGTACCATCACTGAAAGAAAAGCCAGTGGAGAGGGTGTCAGGTCTGGCTCCATTGATGAGCTGGTGACAGAAGGCGCGCCCAAGGATCCCAATGCCTCAGGGCCTAGGGAACCATAAGCCGTTGAGGGTAAAAGTCCATGGTCAAGGAGGACATTGATGACTGCAGAGGGGTCGGCAGAGGGGGGACAGAACCCAAGTCTGTTGATGGGGCAATGCTGGAAGGCAAGCCCGAGGAACCTGATGCCTGAGGACCTAGGGAAGCCATAGGTCATAGCAGCAGGGCAAGGAGCGACTGGCAAGAAAGGCCTGTCATCAACAAAGAGACAATGGAGGGGGCACTGGGACCAGCTCTGTTGACAGGATGTTGCCTGGAGGTACATCCAGGGAACTTGACACCGGAGGGAGCCATAGGCCATTGCAGCAAGGCAAGGAGCGAAGGCAGGAAAGACCCCGTCATTGATGAAGATGCAACAGAGGGGGGTACTGGGCTCAGCTCTGTTGACAGGACATTGCCTGGAGGTGCGTACAAGGAACCTGACACCGGCAGGCCTAGGGAAGCCATATGTCTTGACCGATGAGAAAGGGTCGACGGGCAGGAAGGAGCACCATCAATGAAGGAAGGAGGTAACAGAGGGGCTCGAGGCTGGTCTCCATCAACAGGACGTTGCCAGATGGTGTGCCTCATGAACCCAAGGCCAGAGAGCCTAGGAAGACCATAGGCTACAGAGGTGGGGTGGGGACTGGTGGCCCAGAGACCAGCGACCCATCTCTAGTCGCAAGGATGCAATGGAGACCACTGTCAGTATGGGCCTGGAAAAGACATAGGCCTGGACAGCTGACGATGACGGCGCTGGGGCAACCATCGTCAAACTCCTGAAGGAGGAAGACCAAGAAGCAGGCAATGGGAGTGCTCCCGGAGGGAGCAGAACCTGGGACAAATCCCTGTCCCTACAATGACAGTTCCCTGACAACTGGCCTGGACCTAGGTGGCCTGAGAGACCGACTAAGAAGCCAGCAATGGGGGTCCCGAAGAGCCCTGGTCCTTGCTGAGATCCTTTCTTCCAAAGGAACCTCCGCCGGGTGCTTCAGATAACACCACTGGGAGGAGAGGGAAACCACAGACAGGACTCACAGGCGAGGATGGTGCAGATAGGCCCAGGAAAACACCATGGAAGAGTTGAAATCTTCAAATGAGGAAGAACTGCTGTCTGCAGCAGCAGCAGCAGCAGCAGCAGCAATAAAAGAGAATTGCAGATCCTCAATCTAAAACAAAAGAGAAAAGAAAATTGTAACAAAAGGAACATTTTTGGCAGTCGACTGAAACAACAAAGCTTCCGCTGAGTCTGTGTGAATAGGTTGACGGTGGAAAAAGAACTGAGGAGGGAGTGGGTCTGCCCATGCATTTATAGGGTATGTGACATCTGGGAGTGATGTTGGCATGGGCGGCCCCTAGTAGATTGCTATAAAAAAGTTTCCATGGGATCCTAGCGCTTGACACTTAATGTTCCATAGGTGTGACCTGATGAAAGCGATATCCCCTAAGATGATCTTTCCTGGGGGCTTGAAGTACTGCTGCCCCCATTGGGGCCATAATGCCTAATTTGTGACAGACCTCCAGAGGTAGATTCCACTCAGATGTATACCCTGGGCAGGAAGACTATTTTCTCAGATTGTGCCCTAAAATGCATTTCTGTATATCAGGCACATATGGCAACCTATTACTGTCACCTATAGTTGCAGCTAAGCACATTCTTAGTTACACTGCCACAGAGTGGACACAATCCAAAATAGCTCCACTCCCGACAATATCACAATGACCACAAAGCCAAAATTACATCCACAATAAAAAAATGTTACCCCCTGACAAAGGCAAACGCCGAAGCGCTGGGGTAGTGGGCATTGTGTTGTCTGTGCACCACAAATAAATGTCTATTTTGGATGCAGTTTTGGCTTTGTGGTCATTATGGCATTGTCGGGGAGTGCAGCTCCTTTGGATTTTGTCTTTATTGGGTCTGGCTGACCCGAGACTGCACCCTCCTGCCTGCCTGTTCGCAGTTAACTTTTGGATTTCACAGAGTGGACAGTCAGGCAGGACATTGACCTTTCTGCCTAGGGCCTGGAGGTAGCTCAGCACCAGTCGAGGGCTGCTTAGAGTGCCAGCGAGGTGGTTTCCAGGCTGGCAGGAACTGCATTATGCATTAGGTGAATGGTATGGCTTCACCTTTCCCAGCTGGCACCTTTTGTCTGGCGTAAAATGCTTAACTTGCACTTCAGGGGGCTCACTCCTTCTCCCCTAGGATTAGGTGGGAACTATAGGGGACCCCCCCCCTGCTCCTGTGCCACAGGAGCTCCTGCCTGATTCTGACCAGTCTAAGGTCTTGCCAGACCTGTAAGAAGCCCCTGACCTCAGGTGTTCTCCCCCATGCAGAAAGCTGAGGGTATCTATTACCCTCATGGTGAGCCAGGTCCTCCCTCAGGAAAGAAAGGAAAGCTTGGTACTTGGACCCATAAGTGGAAATCAGTGGTGAAGATTGATTCTTGGAAGATATGAAAGTTACATACTTATTGTGACTGTTGATCTTTCTGAATATATTTAGCATTTATTACCACACTCACCCACTATACCCACTCTGGCAGAGCCTCTCAGCAGTTCATGCTGATAGTGCCATGGCATCTCCCCATCTAGTGCCATGGCATCTCCCCAGCTGTACTTCCTATGGAGCAGTTGTAAAAAAAAAAAAAAGGATTTGGGACCCATTACCTAGGTTGAGGGTTCCTTTTTAAGGCCCTCGTACCAACCAAAACAAACTTTGGTCAGAGCCAAAACAGTTGCTAATGCATTAATGTGACAAGGGATATAGAAGTAATGTAGCCGTAATAATAACTCATTTCAAATGAAACGTGTGTCAGATTAATGCATTTGCAGCCATTTTCACTCTGACCAGAGTTTGCTGTTTCTTGCAGTACCTACTGATCGGTTTGGAGGTTAAAGAAACGTTACATATTGTATGACTTTAAAGTGATAAAGGTAATAATCATAAAGAAAACCCAAAGAATTAAGCAATAAGCCATGAGGGGGTGTGGATTATCGGGGGTTTTACCACGGCTGGAGTGGTTTGCCCACGAGGTGGAGCTGAGCGGTTAAATCCTTACCAGCCGTGGTAAATCCCCTGATAACCCAGATCCCCCGAGTGGCTTATTGCAATTATACCAAGTTGTTTTTGTTTTGTTTTTAAAAAAAGGGGGGGGAACAGTGTTTTTCTAGTTTCAATCATTGTTTTTTTAAAGTTTTTTGTTTTGTTTTTCCATTGTAGGGAGCTGCTATTTTATGTTCTCTGCTTAGCGGGGAAACAAGATGGCGGTCGCAGTTCCGTGATGTCAGAGTTGGATGGGGTTGTTTTTAAAGATGTGGTTGGCTGGCATCTTTTGCGGTGATTATCGGTAGATTTATAATGGAGGTACAGTAAGGTGCCAGCCTGCCAGTCTCATTGGTTGTTGTTCGAGGTACATGGTATAATAAGTATTATTCGTGAATTGTTTTGTCAGTTAAAAATCGTAAATATATTGATAATGAGTTATTCACTATCTATGAATTCTGGCATCTGGTGGGGTGGGAGTTCAAACCTTAAAACATTTCTTTTTGTGTTAGATTCACGATAAATATGTCATATAGATATCACTTTATGTATTGCAGTAATTGACTTCATATAGCTATTGATGATGCCCAATCACAGTGCAACCCCTGAAATGTGCTTACTATCTGTAGGGTCTCTCTTGGATGCAGGAAAAAAATACATTTTAAATCTCCTGTAGTCAAAGTTCATGTTACTGGTTGCATGCAGATAAACAGGCCTAAGTAGAATAACAGCTGGTTTCTGTCTGGCCCCACTCAAGCTTGGACCATAAACGCCAGCCCGCCTGGCGCAGCGGGATTTCAGTGGTGCCGGGCGACCGGTTCGAACGGACCCGAGTCGTCGGAGGGCCGGCCGGGGGGAGAAGGATCGAGCGTCCCATGGGCAGCTCTCCTTCTCCGGGGGGTGGGTGACGACAGCACCCGGAGCGTTAGAGACCCCTAGCGGAGGCTGGGGCACTCACGCTGCCGCGCTCACGTCAGGGGTGGAGGCAGGGCGGACGCTGGCGTCATTGCACGTCCCCGCCTCCAAGGGGAGAAAAACCAAGGAGGAAAATCAGTAGGAGGGGTGGTCCTCCATCTAGATGAAGCCTCCCGGGCTGATTCACCCTACGCCGCACTCCCAACCAGATACTGGTTCCGCGGCACCAGGAACTGGGGTCGTGGCCCCGCCCTCGAGAAGCGGGGGTGACCGGGAGTGGCGGCAATGGGCAGATGGTGAAGCCTGGGGCCGTGACCAGGCGGATGGAAGACGGAGGATCCCACAAAAAAAAAAAAAAAAAAAAGCTTGACCATAAAGTGTGGTTGTCAGTAGGACAGCAGATTTTATACAGCATTACAGTGTATGAGTACTGGGGTTTGTATGCAACAGGTTGCTTCCCTTTTTAAACGGAGTATATTTTTTAACAGTAAAGAATAATAAAATAAAATATTAAGCATGCCATTAATGTTTATTTTGCCAAAAAAATGTATAGAAAGATATAGAGAGCAACTGTTACAGAGCAAGAGACAGAGAGACGGGGATGAATAGACAAACTGTGAATGTACTTTTTCTTGCATTTTATTTGACTCATGACAAATAATTTTAATCTTCATTTCTAACATTATTATTAGAATCAGTTTTGTTACAGTCATGCACTGCAGCACTATATAAAACCAGCTGTCCTTGTGAAAGCTATACTTCTTGCTGAAGCTTCACTAGTAATCCACCTGGTTATGCAGATGTCTTGACCATAAAAACTTCTGTAGAGATACATTCAACATGTTAGGAAAAAACAATTCCCCTCTAGCTCCCAGTCTCCCTCTTCCTGCCCCTCCCCCATAATGTACCAAGAGCTACATCCCTGCACAGTATATTGTGGGACACATACAGAGTAACTGCCTTCCACGCCCCTTTCTTATACAGCAAACATATACATGCAGTCAAATTATAAAATAAAATGTAAATGATTGGAGGCAATAGAGATTTAAAAAGCCATGCTGTCGGGAGACCGTCACAGTTAAATACCTATGGCTCATGCATATTCATTTCATCAACTTCAAGGACCTTTTTGTTTAAATTAAAAATGAATACAAATTAATACATCTTTCTGAATCAAAAACAACAAATGAATCATCATAATGCATTAATATACACTGGAACAAATCCTACGCACACTCACTGTAAATTTTGTTTGTATTGTTATAAGTTATATTGATGATTGATAAAAAATTGCAATAAACACAATAATATATAAGTTTTACGTGCCTATGCAAACATATGCTCCAAGAGCCAAATGCATAATAAATGTAAAAGGGACTATTACAATAGTGCATTTGCTAAGTCCCAAAATAAAGAACGGGGACTCCCTATCAACTGAGATATAAACAGTCGCAATAGGGGTAACTGGCAATTTTTGCTGAGTCCCAGTAAAAAGATCAGGGATTCCCTATATCTGAGATGTGATCATAGAAACATGGAAGTTGATGGCAGAAAAGGACCACAAGGCTCATCCAGTCTGCCCATAATGATCAAACGCTGGGACTTAGCAACTGGCAGTGGTTGCTAAGTCCCAGTAAAAAGAACAGCAATTCCCTATCAGCTTAAATAACATCACGCGCGTAGCATTAAGTGGCAGTGGAAATCAAGGAATATACGGAGGCTTTGTAATAGTTTACAATGGGATGAATTAGTTACAAGGGGCATCCCAAAGTAAAGGGATAAATTAGCTACAAGGGGCATATAGAAAATATCAAATCCAAAGCAGTAGTTTTGGTTCCTAATGACAGCTGTGCCCTTAAAACATAAGCATTGGACTGCCAACTAGTGAATATTGCTAGTGCATTTTCAAGAGGGACTCCCTATCAACTGAGATGTTGTAGTGCACTGGACATTGCTGGGAAGTATATGTCATCTCAGTGATAGTGCTACTATTAAAAAAAAAGGAATTTCACATGACCAGTGAGCCAGATTTTTTGGGAGAAAGAATAAAATGCCAAGTCGGAGCACCAGATGAAATGACAAACATACAAAGGGCATGGAATTGACGAAAAACAAAAAGTATCATAAGAATTCAGACACTAACTTATACTATATTCTAAATTAGTAATGGAGCTGATACTCAGTTAACATGTTGATGGGACTAACAGCAAATGCACAGAGAGTGCATTTAATTTAACAAAACAAAAAATAATTCCTGTAAGGAGAAAGGTTGATAGCAATACATTCAACAATTACAATTATAATAATGGCTGCTAGGAAACTAGTACACGTTACAATTCTACAGATAATGCTTTTTCAGAAATTTCACTTTTTCTATGTATTGCTTTTTGAACTGTTTTCAGTCTCTGTCATAACTTTTGTTCACATTCTCTGTGTGACTTGTGGGACGCTTGACTTCTGCTGCCTGGTGCTTAATAGAAAATTGTAATGCAAGAGAAAAGTGCAGCACATAGCCACAGATAGTGGTCACTGGACAGCTGATTAGAAATAGTTAAATTGCATGGCAAAGGGTGAGGCAGCAGTAGTAAAGTGCCCCATGAATTGTGCAGAAATTGTAAATGCAGTGCTTGGAATCCAAAAGTGAACTGGAAAAAAATGGTTTTATTTTAAAAGTAAAAGCAGTGCTCTGAACCCGGAAGTGAACTGGAAGTGAACATGGAGTTAAAAAATAGTCCACGGGGGCGGGGACAACACTGTGATGAATGTCCAGGACCACATGTACTTTGATTCCACTGTGGATGGACACTGTCTAGGTATCTGGTCAAGTGCTTCCACAGCCCCTTCTTCTGTTACATAATAGCAATAGATCGGCATGGCTATTGCCTCGCAGCCGTAAACAGGCAGAAGGCAGCTGCCTTCCTCTTTTTTTTTCTTTTCTTTTTGTCCTCCTTCTCCCTGCCTGGGGTATATCTCTTCTTGTGGTATATCCCTATTAGATGCTAATGCAGCCTGTGCCTCTGAGCACTATCCAGTCTAACTCCATCTGGCAGCTGCACTGTCTGAGAGAGAGAGAGAGAGAGAGAGTGTGTTGTGCAATGGATTGGATCAGGTTACACTAGCTCTTACACAGGGTACCTCTCTGTTTTGCAAGAGAAACAGGTCATGTTCCCTGATGTTTTTTCCCCTCTGGCTATGCCAGTCTGTCCTAGTTTGTTTGGTATGCTCTTTTTATTCTCTTATGACAGCTGGGCTATTAGCCCACTACCCTTAGGGGTGCCTGGGGAGTCGAACACATCTTAACTCCTTTGGGCTGTTCAGGCCTGCAGCTCCACATGCACCCGAGTTCCTTCTTCCTTTTTCCTGTATGGGACAAAAGGGGCATATTTTAACTGACTATTCAGTCAATCCTCTATCTGGTAGCATGGGGTTTGTGTTTTCCAGGAGTCAGTGTTGCACTCATATTTTGGCACACTGTGCTATCTTAATTGCAAGGGAGTCCCAATTCTGGGCATTCCCTTCTTACCTTTTCTGCCAGAGCTACACGCTTTAGGTCGGCTGTCTTTCAGATCACTGTCCATCTCCTTTCTGGCTAATGGTGTAAGCCTCTGGTTTCATACCCAACTACCCCTTTGTTTCACCTAATATGCCCCTTTTTCTCTATTGAAAGATTGGTAGTTGGGTTTTGTTTGTGTATTTATATTTCCTATATTCTTCTCAGCCATCACTTTGTTTTTTCCCCCACTTTGTTTCTCCTGGTGAACAGACAGGGTGGTCACAGTTGGATGGATACAGGACCTGTAGTAAGACCTGAGGAAGCTTGAGAGGTGGTCTGGGATTTTATAGCTTGGGAGCCAGGAATCCAAAGACAGACTACTACCTGGGAATGGTCTGGGTAGCAGCAAGAGAAGAGAAAGATCTGGGAGTGATGATCACTAGTGACCTGAAGCACTCCATGCAGTGCAATAAAGTAGCAGCTAGGGCAAACAAGATGCTGGGTTGTACAGCCAGAGGAATCAGCAGTGGGCAAAAGGAGGTTATACTGCCCTTGTATAGGTCACTGGTGAGGCCACATCTAGAGTATGGAAAAAGGTACTGGTGCTCACTCCTTAAAAAAGACATCAACCTGCTGGAGACGATCCACAGGACAGCAACAAAGATGATTTTGGGTCAGTAGGGTAAAATATATGAAGAGAGGTTGGGGGTCCTGAATATGTACTCCCTGGAGGAGAGGGGGAGAGAGAGAGAGAGAACATGATAGAGACCTTCAAGTTCTTGAAAGGGATAAGTAGGGTGGATAAGGAGGGTCTGTTTAAGCTAAGTGGCAGCCAGAACAAGAGGGGACACCGTTTTTAAACTGGAGGGTGTAAGGTTTAGGAGGGCGGTTAGGAAGCATTTCTTCACGGAGAAGGTGGCGGCCAGTTGGAATGCACTGCTGGAAGAAGTGGTCTTGATGAAGTCAGTGGGCTGCTTCAAGAGAGGCTGCGATAAGCATAAGGGGATATTATGGGTCATGGGAGGGGCAGGTGTAAAGGATGGGAGGGCAGGGTCAGTAGCGTAAGCTGAGGACCTTGCAATACAAGCAGACTAGATATACCAAATGGCCTTATTCTGCTGGCTTTTTCGTATGTTTGTATGTTCATAACCGAAGTTGAGGAAGGAGCTGGTAACGGTTACTGCTGGAGCACAGCCCCCACATGGGGGATGTGCAGGTGCCATGCCCAGTAGTTTTGGCTGGCCCCCTGTCAAAAGCTTTGCTCCCATGGGTCCTAGTGTTTCCAGCCCAGACCCATAAGTGGTACTCAGTGATGAAGAAATTCTGGAAGACCAACAGTTATGGTAAATATGTAACTTTCATTTCTAGGCGCCTGGATATAGTTTACTATCCACACATTGGGAGTTCCACTGGAAAGTGCGAGTTTGTTGGAACATCTTAAAGCTAAGCTCCTCCCAACCCCGGGTGGTATATCCTCTGGCTCCACCACATGATGTCCAATCTTTCTTTCTGCTGGAAAAGTTTGGTCTCCTCCTTCGCAGCTCTCTGTTTTGTAGGAAACCTAAAGTGGGCCTTTGGCAATGTCTTTTCTTTTTCAAAGAGTTTCGTCAGTAACTGTTTTTTCCTCAGTTCTGCTCCTGGCTTGGTGACAGAAGATGGAACACAAGGAAGCAAAGCCTGCTTCTGGCTAAAAGTTCTGCATCTCGTGCTGCCAGAAGATGTCACACACGAACCCACACATCTTGTCTCAACTGTCTGAGGGCTGCAAATTATATTTTGTGCTGCAGCTTTTGCCAGATGATGCTCCCTTCTTCCTTGGAGAATTGCACGGCCTGGTTTCTCCTTGGCTGGCCAGCCATTCGGGACCCAAAACTATGGTTGAAGAGTTGCAGGAAGGCCTCTGCTGTGGCAAGGTTTGTGGCTTCACATGAGGCCCTGGAAGAGTCGGTGGCCACTGCTGCATCAGGCACCTCATTGGCCTCAGTATTGCTCCCAGTTCAGGCCAGTGTTGGAGGGTCCTTCACCTGTGAATTCCGGGAGATGTATCGGACCCTCCAGACCTTCAGGAAGAACCTCGCCTGCAACAATAAGAAACAAAAGCACTGCCAGTGCCGGTTATGGAATTGAGAGAGAGATCATGCTCCTCCCGATTCCTCAACTCCCCAGACTGCTTGATGAGAGTCAAGCCTTCTTTGGTTGAGGGCCAGGTCGCACGCTTCACAGTACCCCTGTTGGCCTTGTCAGCTGTGACATCAGCCAATTAGGCAGTCAAGGATGTTTCTAAACCACACTGACCAGTTGTTGGAGGAGGTTAAAGAGGAGTCAATCTCCAGGGCTCCAGTGTTCCCGGTCCTCACTCAGGAGGATGTGGACCGGTCAGTGTCCCCAATCGGCTTAACTCAGGAACAGCTTTCTCCAAAGGTTGTGCCACTGAAGCCAGTGCACGTCATCTATACTTCACTCCCGGTGGCTTCTCCTTGGCGTTGGCCCTCGAGTTGATGGTCGTGGTCGAGATCCAGGTCAAAGCGCTGCTCTTGCTCAACTGGGAGGCATCGCCATTGACATTCTTCGACCTCCTTAGATGAGGAGAGGCTCCGCTGTCATATGCAGCTGTGCTGCGAGGAACTTCTCTGGCAGCAGTGGGCCATTGTAGGGCAGGGTAGGGCTCTTCCCCCAACCCCTGGGGTCGACAGGCTGCCATCAGTCATGCCCACAGCAGTCCTTCCACGACAGTTGTCCCCAACGCCTGTCTGTCTACCCTAGTGGGTGGAACTGCCTCCACCACAGCCTTTGGTGAGAGTCCCAACCAAGGACTCCTGTGTTGTGTCCAGTTTACCAGGCTGGCTGTCAGTGGAAATCACCCAGTCGGACAACTCTAGGGTGGTCTGCAGCAGCAAATAGTCAAGAGCTGATCTTCCAATGATCAGTGTTCACCATTCATTACTAGATGGGTCTGTGCCAGAAGTGCTAGGACCCCACCTCAGCTTTAAAAGCTTAGAGCTGGCCGGCCTGGTGATGCTGAGGGTTGAGGTGCTGGACGCCACAACTTGCACCATGCCGGCGACCCGGGTTCAGGAATGAGCCTGGGTTATCAGGGGTCTGGGGGAGGGTGGGGGAGAGCATGGAGTAGGATTGAGCTGCTGTGAGGTGTCTCTCCTCACCCAGGGAGGGATGAGGGGTTTCCCCGGCCCTTGGCTGCCACCTGGTGGAGGACGGAAGGCAGTTCAGGCTACGGGGAGCCTGACAACAGCCAGTGGTGGGGCGGAAGGGGCCGAGCCGGTATCCGGAGTGCGTGCACTGCTGTATCTGCCGGGGTCCCAGGACCCTCAGGGAAAAACAGGGGAAAAACCATAAATTACATACAGCAAAAAAAAAAAAGCTTAGAGCTAGGGGGCCATCGTTGGTGATGATGCTGCCCACAAGGCTGATGCATGATGTGGCGCTTGCGGACTGGCCAGTAACCAAAGACGGCCCCCTTCTTCTCCCAGTTCTGTCCTTCCAACCATTGAGGTTGCACTCTATGGGAGCATTTTCAGTTTTTCTCTGTGTCACAGCTCGACAACATATTTTTTCTCACCTTTTCCGGCACCGCCTTTTTCTTCTTTCTATCCCTTTTATGGTGCCAAACTCTTTTTTATTGCTTTATTTTATTTTATTACAGTTCTGTAGTTGCAACCCTTCTCCCGGCCAAGAGCAGCGTCTTGAAACCAGAACCCCCCTTAACTTATGCCACAGACAAGGTAACAAACCACAAGTTGGCATAACATAGGCATCACCCCGGGCACTGGTGCAAATACCTGGCTTGGCATCTAACGGTGTGAGGGTTAGAGTGCAAAATAACATTTATATTTACACTGAGTTCTGTGAGAGAGGTGTTAGGGCTATGTTAGGTCTATTATCTGAGGGGCCCATAAACAATCTCACACTGGGAAGCACAGATGGAATGTCCACTACTAGAACTGGGATTGCATAGTATGGCTTTATTCTTTTTTTTTTTTTTGTAGACTTTATTTATTCCTGGACACCCGGGAACACTCTCAGGCTGGCCCCTTACACACTTATCACTCTACCATGCTGCTTGGTGCTCGCTCGTTGGGAAATCGGGGGCAGACACTCCCCACCCACCCCAGACCAATGGACCCCCTGGCTCTGAACCCCCTGGGGTGGGGCCAACGTCCACCCTGGTGCTCTAGATTTCTTTGACTGGGTGACCAAAGTAGTAGATCAGGGAGGGGCTGTGGACATGGCCTACCTAGACTTTAGCAAGGCATTTGACACAGTCCCACACAAAAGATTAATATACAAGTTAGCTAGCCTGGGAGTGGGTCCCAAGATGACAGCCTGGGTAAAAAATTGGCTGGAAAATAGGACACATAGAGTAATAGTAAATGGAGTCCACTCTGATGAAAGGGGTTACTAGTGGTACTGCAGGGTCGATAGATTAGTCCTCTCTCAATGTCTTTATAAGCTTACATTGCAGAGGAACTGAAGGAAAAGTATGTCTCTTTGCAGATGACACAAAGATCTGCAACAGAGTTGATGCAACGAGGTGGGGTGGAAAGGATGAAAAGGGACTTGGCAAGGTTAGAGGAATGGTCAAATTTATGGCAGCTTAGATTCAATGCTAAGAAGTGCAAGGTAATGCACCTGGGAAACAAAAACCAGGGAAGAGTACACAATGGGGGTGAGATACTAACAACAACAAAAATGGAAAGGGACCTGGGGTAGTCATATCAGATGACCTAAAGGTGGGCAAGCAATGTGAGAGGGCAGCAATGAGGGCTGGGGGATATTGGGATGCATAGGGAGAGGCATCACCAGTAGAAAACAGGAAGTTAATCCTCTGTACAGACAGCTGGTCAGACCCCATCTGGAGTACTGCGTGCAGTTCTGGAGACCCAGTCTTCTAAGACATAGACAGGATGGAAGCTGTCCAGAGGAGGGCAACTAAATGGTGCAGGATCTGTACCGAAGACATATGAAGAGAGACTAAATGAGCTTAATATGTATAGCCTCGAGGAAAGGGAGGGAGAGGGGGACATGATAGAAACTTCAAGTACCTCAAGGGAATCAACAAAGTCCAGAGGTAGCATCTTTCAAAAAAAGAGGTGTGCAAGAACAAGGGGACAATTTGAAGATGGGGGCGTGCCCAGAGGCAATTTAAGGAAGTATTTTTCATAGAGAGGGTTGTGGATGCATGGAACGGCCTTCTGGAGGAGGTTGTGGAGTCAAAAACAGTGGTGGAATTCAAGCATGCATGGGACAGTCATAAGGCAATTCTAGGGGATGGGGGTAGGAAGAAGTAGGCTGCTGGTTAACTAGGATCTGCAGCTTATCCAGTAGGCAGGGAAATGGGCAGACTGGGTGGGCCAAGCGGTCCTTATCTGCCGTCAAATTCTATGTTTCTATGTTTCTAACTACAATCTAATTCACCAGGTCCAGGGCAGGGTGAGGGACCGGGAGAGCCGGCAGGACAAGCCCGGCATTGGAGGTGTGGTGATGGTGTACTGGAGGCTGCCATCGCCCATCCTAGGGCCAGGGTTTTTTCCATAGTGTAGTTTCCTCTGGAGCACGGGCTTGCAATGACGTCTATGCAGGCACGCTGCTGACGTCCACCGCTGCTCCACCCCTTATATTGTCAGCTTCCTGTAGTGCCCCGATCTCCATCTGGGGTCTCTAAGGAGCCGAGCAAACCCGCAACCCACCCCGGGAGAGGAGAGCAGTCCTCCGGATGCTCAATCCTCTCCCTTCCCTGATGACCCTGGCGGCCCGAGTCCATTCCTGAACCTGGGTCACCAGCGTGGCATGAGGTCTGGCATCCAGTACCTCAACCCTCAATGCCACCAGGCCAGTATGGCTTTATTCTGACACAGGATGGAAATAGAAAGGGTGGTCCCCCAATTTGTCACTGTACATTACAGACACTGGTGGTCACAAGAGCTTTTCTTTCTCCAGAACAACATTTTTGCATTCTCACACGTTCTCTTCCACAGAACCTTGACCATCCATCCCTCTTTCCAAGGGATCTAAATGGACACTACTTTTGTGCAAAACATCGACCATCCACCCCTCTTGCTCAGGGATCTTCATGGACATTTATCTCCCATAAGTGTCTATTTTGTGGGGGTTGCCACACACTTAAAAATACATCCTCCTGACCTGATGGGCTTAGTAAACATCAGCAGGGTAGCCATGTGCCCCTCCAGTGACCAGTTAGCTCTGACTGGAATTTCAGGTGAGGGTCTGCCCACCCTGGCCCCAGCCAGCCTCTGCCATCCCTTTAGGTTACACAATTCGGATCTTTCAATCTCACCAGATTGCTGAAGGCATCCACACATTTAATTTATATTCAGCACGTGTACCTGAGGCTTCCTGGGGTTGACATCCGCTACTTGCAGCTAGTGCAGAATGCTGCGGCCAAGTTACTGATTAGGTCAACTCAATCCAGCCATATTTCCCCTGTGCAGCGCTCTTTCCACTGCCTGCCAGTTCAGTGGTAGACCACCTTTAAAGTTGGTTTACTGACTTTCAGAGCCCTACACGGTTTGGGTCTGAGTTACCTGCAAGAGCTTCTTAATCCCTACTGCCCCCTCCGACCACTTCGCTCAACTGATGAGGGATTGCTGGAGACTACCAGGGTGCGTTTGAAGACTTCTGGGGCTCAGGCTTTTATTTATGCTGCCCCTACCCTGTGGAATTCTCTACCTCATCGGATACGAGAGTGCCAGAGAGTGGAGAGCTTTAAAACAGCTTTAAAATCCCATCTGTATTTATTTGCTTTTCCTGATTTCTGATTTTGATTATTTGATTCTGTACATTGTATGAATATTTCATTAAGTTTTATATTTTTTGTTTTATATAAATATTTTAGAGTTTTGTACAGCAATTTAATGTTAGTGAATTGTGCTTAACAAATAAAATGTATTATTATTAGTGGTGAGGCTGGGGCACTGAGTGGTGTATTCTAACCTTGTCTCTGGGCATATATGCCACCAGACGACTCCCAAAAGAACTAGTCTCTGTTTCTGTACTCACAGTTTTGTTTGTCTCTTGTTACAGATATCAGACTGGTGGAGAAAACTCCTTCTCCCTCTTGCTTTTCCATAGCTTACCACAAGACCCTCTTTGTCTCTTCTCTAGGCAGCTGAACACTCTTCTGGTCCCTTAGGGGTTTGCCCCTTGGAAACACACTGAATTTCTCAGTCCCATTCTTTGTCAGGAATTACTCACAGGGGTCCTGTATTCACCAGTCTCTGACACTTCTTGTAGAGAGGCTGCAGTTTCACTCACAGGGATGAGAAAAAGATGACCAGAGGTCCTTCACCCAGCCTCAGGGCTAGCCGGTAGGCACCTCTACACTCTGAGATCTGCTTACGCTGACTCCTACTGCAGAACTATACTCACTCCTGTCCCAACATTTTAAACTGTCCCCAAGCAGCTGATTCCAATGTGGCTCAAGCTGCTGCGAGAGTTCTAAATGACATAATTCTTTCCCCAGGCTAGCTGAGTACACAATTATGTCATCTGTAGAGAGCTTCTAATAAACTCCCTACCAGCTGCCCACTGCCTTCCTATGTCTGACACTGATGGGATTCTAGTAACCCCAGGTGACTGGGTGGTTATACTCACTGCCAACAAACAAATCTTGCTGTCTGCAGCAAGGCTTTGGTCTGCAACACAGACCATCCAACTTCAGAGTGCCCTATGGGGTGAAGTGGCCAGGCTCGCCCCTACCTATGCTGAAACATAAGCAGGTTGCACCAGAGAAACAGAGGCCCACTGAAGAAGCTTCAGCTCTAGCTAACAACTCTCTCGGGACTTTCAGTGACTCCAAGAGACTGCCTGACGAATACCCTGACAGAACAGCAGTGAAGGCCTGTACTCAAGTTTGGACCTCCAGCCTGTCTGTCCCCCTAGCCCTCTAGGAAAAACCTATCTAACCTATACTACCCACGGGGTAACCTATACCCGTACATATTTCACAATTTACAAACTGTGTACTGCTTTAGTAACATACATAAGGCATTGCTATGCATTTCCCAAACACCAGTACTATAGTATATACTCTAAACCTGAAAAGCAAAAATTGTTTTATATTTCCTAGTTATTACACTATTAAACCCCAAAACACTCTAAAAGAGGACTCTGATGAGCCCTAAACATCCTCTTCTCGTCTTCTCTCAGGAGCACCTGCAAAATAAAACATTCCAAAAACACCTCCTGCAAGAAAAACAGTGACCAAACCTTCCACCATCAAGATACTACACAATCCCAAAAATATTTTTAAGGGTTTTCTACAAAAGGCAGTATAAAAATATTAAAATAAATACATTACAAAACATTTTGGGGGGAGGGGGGCCCTACAATGTCCAGGTGCTAAAGGAGAATGTCCTGAGTGCACAAGGCACTCCCTTCAAGAACAGTCTGTGCCATATGGCCTGGTGGCACTGAGGGTTGAGGCACTGAATGCCACACCTCACACCACGCCAGTGACCCGGGTTCGGAAGCAGACTTGGGTCATCAGGGGTCGGCAGGGGAAGGAGAGGATTGACCGGAGGACTGTTCTCCTCTCCTCTCCTGGGGTGGGTTGAGGGCACAGCTCGATGCAGTAGCAGCTCCCAGTGGAAACTGGGAGTGGTGAAGTGCTAGTGAGCCAGAACATGGGGTTAGAGATCAGTGGATGACCTGTGAGTGCGCACGGGAGCGTGCGCGTTTGCGCTGGACATCATTGCATGTCCAGTCCCTAGGGGAATTACAGCTTGAAAACCACTCCCTGCAACAGCATGAAGCCGCCAACGGTCGACCTGGTCTGGGGGGGTCAAACAAAGCCCGACAGCTGGGGCGAGGGCTCTAGGGTGATGTGATCTCCTCCCAGTTTGCCCTCTTGCCAGGGGAGGCCCCTCCTTAGGGGCAAGCTACGGTCCTCCTTGCCTTGGTGTGGTTGTGGTGGAGGCTGGCTCTCCAACCAGTTGAGTGATCGCATACATGGCTGACAGGGGTAAGTACCCCTCGCTGCAGAGAGAGAGAAAAATAAAGTCTACAAAAAAAAAAAAGCAGTCTGTGCCAGGCCGAAGCCTTCTTAGAACTGTTCTTGCTACAGGCTCAAGGCTTGCTAAAACTGTAGTCTAGATCCAGAAGTCTTTTTATTTTTGTTTTGTGAACTTTCTTTATTGCTCCCCTGAGATCAGGGCATCTCTCAGAAGTGCCCACTCGGACAACGCCTCTACTCCTCTGCCTGAAGCCTGCCTCCTCTCCAGCTCCCCCAACTGGACTTCCCAACCCTCTGGATCACCTCCCGGGGGAGGACCCACCTCTTCTACCTGGCGGCCTGTTCTGTGATAAGAGGGTCCATCCAGTGAGGGGTCTGGGCAGCTGTTGGGGAGGTGGCTCAGCGCTGGGGATGTGGGGTCACAGTCCACTGGAGCCCTCATCGCCTCCCTAGTCCCAGGGGAGATTTCCTCTTTGATCGTTTCCCCTGGAGCGCAGACATGCAATGTCAGCAGCGCACCTTGCGTGCAGCTGACTGCCGCTGCTTCGCCCCCGATGTAGCGTCTAGCCTCGCCACCTTGCAGGGCTCCTGGTCTCCACCAGGAGTCACAATGGAGTGAGGCATACCCTGGTGCCCACCCTGGGAGGGGAGAGCAGTCCTCTGGACACTTAAGCCCTGCTGACCCCCACTGACTCGAGTCCATTCCCGAACCCGGGTCACCGGTAAGGTGTGGCATCCAGCACATCAACCCTTAGCATCACTGGGCAGGCCCCCAGAAGTCTTTTTTGACCAACAGTTCAAAGGACATCCTCTCTTTTTGCTAGGCACAGTCACAACATAAAAAATAAGAGGAAAGTTTGGTCTACCATAGCCTGAAGTGCAGGTTGACTACTGCATCACCTTTCTGGATCTGGGCCGGATCTCTTCTCCACCTTGGCTGAAGACAGACCTTCGGATCAAGCTCTTCCACGCCACCTCTGGGCTTGGTTGCTGCTGACAGGATTCAAGCTGGATTCATCAGGGCAGAAGTGCCCACATTGGTCTCCCCATCTTGGTGCTTGGCAGGAGACTTTTCCCACAGAAGTTGCACCCACGTTGGTCTCCTTCTCTTGGCGTTTGGCAGGAGACTTTCCCCAGAGAAGCTGCACCCACATTGGTCTCCCCCTCTAGGTGCTTGGCAGGAGACTTTCCCTTTCTTTATCCGATTGACTGCAGAGTTGGGTGGTGGACTCACCATGTTGCACTGCTTCTGGTGTGGCTATCTTTCAAGACAGCAAATGCTGTTGTGGTGGCACTCAGGGGTAGTACCACTCAGAATGAGGACTGTAAACTATTGTCCCATCTGGACGAACAAGTCTTTTGGTATGGACTGTTTCTTTTCCAGCTCGGTCAACTACTCGAATTGAATCTAGATAGAGGGTGCAACTTAATTTCCAAAACTTCAGCCTGTCATGAATAACTTTGATGCCTACAAAATTGCACACTTGGTGTTTAATGGTAGCTCGGACTTCTTCCCATAACCATTCTTCCCTATGGTCCTCAATGGCTTCCCACATCCATCTTGGGAAAAATGGATATTTTAGTCCATACTCTGCCTTAGCCCGATGTCTGACCAGACGTTCCTCTTTGCTGCTTTTGGGAAGACTTAGGCCACTGGCCTGACTTGGGGGTGGCTAAACCTGGTCAAGTACTAATAAGAGGCAGGAAATTTCAAGCCTCTCCCCACAAAACATGCCAGGTAGTAAGGTAAACACTGAGGTACAGTGCTCAACAGAGGGCAGGCAGGGGTAAATGGAAAAATAGACAAGGGCAAAAAGAGCAGGCATAGGGGGAAAAAAAGGATAAAGCCAACATTAAATGGAGGGCAATGAGTACCAATGCCCGTAGTCTGGGAAACAAGCTTCCTGAGCTAGTAGCCTTAATGGAAGATGAACAATTGGATATTGTGGCTGTCACGGAAACATGGTACACGGAGAAACATGACTGGGATGTCAACATACCGAGGTACACAGTCTACAGAAGGGACAGGGAGGAGAAAAGAGGAGGTGGAGTAGCTCTATACATAAGGGAAGGGATCAAAGCTACAGAACTAAAAAGTAAAGGGGGAGGACAAGAGGTACTCTGGGTCACCTTGGAGACAGGGAGTGGCATCACAATCCGCACAGGGGTTTTATACAGACCCCCGTCTCAAGGGGAGGAAATGGACAAGAAAATGATAGAGGACATTCTCAAAATAGCTGAAAAAGGGGAGATACTGTTGATGGGGGACCTGAATATGCCAGATGTTAACTGGATGATATGTACTGCAGCCACATCCAAGAACAGGGTCATTCTCGATGCCCTGCAGGGGGCAGGCCTTAGACAGCTAGTGTTGGAACCCACTCGGGCGGGAGCAATACTAGACCTGGTACTCTCAAATGAAGAGAGGATCACAAATTTAGAAGTCAGTAGACATCTGGGAACAAGCTTATCACTGCACAGTGTGCTTCACAATAAGCACAACCATGGAGACGAGCCATACAAAAACAAGCATACTGGACTTTAGAAGGGCTGACTTTGGCAAAATGGGTGAATACCTGAGGAATACACTAGCAAATGGCCAAAAAGGAGGGGTGGAGAACAGTGGAGAAAAATCAAAACTGCCATCATAGAGGCAACAAGCCTTTGTGTGAAACAGATAAAGAAAACAAAGCGGAGTAAAAAACCACTATGGTTCTCAAAAGAGGTGGCAGGGAAGGTAAAGGAGAAAAAGGCTGCATTCAAAAGTATAGGAATCACAGAAAGAGCACGACAGGGAACTGTATCAATTAAAGCAGAAAGAAGCGGGGAAGCAGTCAGAATAGCAAAAGCCCAAACTGAGGAAAAAATAGCCAATTCAGTTAAGAAGGGGGATAAAACCTTTTATAGGTACATTAGGGAGCATAGAAAGGTTAAGGGAGGAATAGTGAAGATTAATAAGGGAGAGGGGAGGTGGGCAGAGGGAGACAGTGAAAAGGCAGAGATACTGAATGAATACTTTTGCTCAGTATTCACAAAAGAAGATAAGGAGTTACCTAACCCAGACAATAGAAGCACTCTGGGTAGGGGGGTTGACACCAGTCCAGTTACAGAAGAAAGAGTCCTGAAAGAACTTCTAAAACTCAAGGTGGACAAAGCAATGGGGCCTGACGGGATTCACCCCAGAATCCTAAAAAAACTAAGGGAGGACCTAGTGACACCACTGACCACACTTTTTAACAAATCATGGGAGGATGGGGTGGTACCTGAGGACTGGAGGAGGGCAGATGTGATTCCCCTTCACAAAAGTGGGAGCAAGGCAGAAGCAGGAAACTACAGACCTGTAAGTTTGACCTCAGTGGTAGGGAAAATGATGGAATCACTTCTGAAAGAAAGAATTGTTGAGTACCTAGAGGCCAGCGGGGCATAGGACTCAAAGCAGCATGGATTTACAGCAGGAAGGTCTTGTTAGATGAATCTAATAGATTTCTTTGACTGGGTGACCAAAGTAATAGACCAGGGAGGGGCTGTGGATATGGCCTACCTAGACTTTAGCAAGGCATTTGACATAGTCCCGCACAAGATTAATAATCAGTTAGCCAGCCTGGGAGTGGGTCCCAGGGTGGTAGCCTGGTAGGAAACTGGCTGCAAAACAGGACACAGAAGATAATAGTGAATGGAACACATTCGAAGAAAGGGGGTCACTAGCGGAGTACCTTGGGCTCTGCGCTAGGTCCAGTCCTCATTAACATCTTTATAGGTGACATTGCAGAGGGTCTGAGGAAAGTATGCCTTGCAGATGACACAAAGATCTGTAACAAGAGTTGATACACAAGGGGGTAGAAAGGATGAGAAGGGACTTGGCAAGGTTGGAGGAATGGTAAGACATATGGCAACTTAGATTCAATGCAAATAAGTGCAAGTAATGCACCTGGGAAACAAAACCCAGGAGAAGAGTACTAATATCAGGGAGGTACTAACAAAAAAATGGAAAGGGACCTGGGGTAGTCATATCAGATGATCTAAAGGTTGGTAAGCAATGTGAGAAGTCAGTAAGTAGAGCCAGGGGATACTGGGATGCATGGAAGGGCATCACAAGTAGAAAAAGGAAGTGGTTATCCCTCTGTATAGACAGTTGGTGAGACCCCATCTGGAGTACTGTGTGCAGTTTTGGAGACCTCATCCTACGCAAGGACATAGACAGGATGGAAGCAGTTCAGAAGAGGGCAACTAAAATGGTGCAGGGTCTGCACCAGAAACCATATGAAGAGAGACTGAGAGAACTTAATATGTATACTCTTGATGAAAGGAGGGACAGGGGGGACATGACAGAAATGTTTAGGTACCTGAAGGGAATCAACAAAGTCCGGGAGGGTAGCATCTTTCAGAAAAAGAGATGTGTAAGAACAAGGGGGCACAATTAAAAGATAGAGGGAGGACGGCTCAGGGGTAATGTGAGGACATTTTTTTCATGGACAGAGTGGTGGTTGCATGGAACCGCCTTCCTGGGGAGGTTGTTGGGTCTAAAACAGTGGGGGAATTCAAACATGCATGGGACAGACATAAGGCAATTGTAGTGGGGGGTTGCAGGAAGTAGGCTGTTGGTCTAACTAGAATCTGCAGCTTATCCAGTAGGTAGGGAGATGGGCAGACTGGGTGGGCCCAGTGGTCCTTATCTGCCATCAAAGTCTATGTTTCTATAAGCCAGCTTTGGATGTACCAGACGGGGAAAATGCATTCTATCCCTGTACTTGCTTGCAACGCACTTGAGCCCTGTACAGTTTCTGGCAGCTTATTTGCAGTTAGGGCCATTGGCAGGCCATTCTCACTACCAGTTGCCTTACTAACTTGCTCCATTTCTTCCTCTTGTTCTACAAGTTCTGCTCAAGAGCTAATAGCCAGTTCAGTCCCAGACACAGTCCACTCTTCACTGCATTTGGAGCTGGGTGCCTCCCAATGTAAAGTATCTTCCATTTCGTTTTCTCCAACCAACTCGGATTTGGGCCTGCTGCCCACGGGTCTACCCACTCAGTCTCTGGCTGGCCCCTTTCAACCTTTTCTGGGGTTGAAAATACCATTTCTGTCTGCCACTGCAAGTTGCTCTGGGTCACACCCTCAAAAAATTTGTTTACAAGCTCCTCCGGTTCCTCCTGCCTGCACGCAGTTTCTCTCGGTAAGGCACAGGTTGGTCATTCACACAGAGTCCACATGGGAGCCAGACATATCACTTTCACCTTGGCTTGCACAGTACTACTTTCTGCACGCATCCCATACTGCTTATGACAGTCTTTGCAGTGTGGAATCATTAACACATCTCTGCCTGTCTTCATGCATGCCACACATACTTATACTGGAAAGTTGGGCAAGGCTATGGTTACTGGTGTTCCTTCACATTTGTACAATCATTTGTATTGCTTCAGTTCTCTTTCTTGCTGGGCCATCCGGACTCTGATGTGGAGGGGCTACCCTGCCTTTTTGCTTGCCATTTTGCTCTGAAGGCAACGCACAAGTTACTGGTCTGCACTTTGCACTTAGCATTTTGGTTCTGACTTTTAAACTGTAAATGTCTCTCCACTTTCCTTGTGCTGAAACATGCTGCATGAACTGCACTTTGTTTCCAATTTTCTGTACATTCTTTGGTTGTTTTCTACCATTAGACCTTGCCCCAACGTGGCGCTTCGTTGTTTGTTTACATTGGCTTTGGACTATGCCCAAACATGGCCACTGAACTTTTTTCTGCGTCATACTCACACTGCTGTGGCTGCATTTAGTTCTCTTGCCATAGCGTTTGACTTTTACTGTGCACAACATTGCTACTTGACTTCAGGAAATATCAGCAGTCTTTAAAATCTTTGCACACACTTCTATCAGCTTTGATTAGTACTGCCTCAGCTAGTCTACAGCTTGTTGGCTTGCTACCAGCATACAGCTACTACAGCTCAATCCTTCTACTGTCATATTACATGCTTGGTTCAATCTCTTGCTGACTTTAGCACTAAATCTTTTGCTTTTTGCACAATGCTCACAGTCTTTTTGCTTTGCTGCCATCGTTTGGTACTCACAGAAAGTAGTTGGTTTCCTCCGCTGGTATTTGTGGCCTTCCTGCCAGTTTGAGGATTGTTGGAGTCAGTTAGGCTGTCCAACCCGAGGGTTGGCATTGTGCACACTCATGATCACTCACCACTGCAGTCGCTAGACAGTTGAAACCCGATTTACTGTTTTTGAAAGTCTTTTTTAACAAACAACGAAGTTTTCCTTCATGATGTTCACTGCTGCTGGCTCTGAACTCCTGGCACACTCCTCGCTCTCTCCCCCGCGAACATTCCCTCAGCACAGAAACTCTAGGCAATGGGCGGGACTTGGTTGTGCTGACCAATCACACGACTCCATGCAAATTAGCTTCTCTCTCCTGCTCACTCTCCTTCATGAGGATCTTCGAGCAGGCAGTTTTATACTGCAAACTGAACTTTTTTTCCACGGCTTGAAATTTTAACAGGCTGAAGTGATTTTACACAATTTTGTCACAGTTTGTTTTGTGAAATTCCTCTAGCGAATCCCCCAGTTTACACCACAAACACTTGAAACTTTCTGTAGACTTGGGCACAAATGTTCTCTTCGTCCACAACAACTTTTAATTTTGAAAGCTTTACTTTTAACAGTCTTTAAGCACTTTGTTTGACAGGGTAAACATTGCTCAGCACAGCAGTCTTTGCCATTACAGTTGTTCCCACAAGCATACAAACAGCACATTTTTTCACAGAGAACACTGGCAGCAAATCTTTTTGGATGGCATTTTCCTTGGCACAACTATAACTTTTCTCTCACGTTGATTCCTGCTATGGTGCACTGCCACCAGACTGAAGGACCCTAGACATATCCTCAACATTCGCACTGGCAAGGCAACTTTTTTCCTCTCCCTCAAGATCTTCAGACGAGCTCCCAATTTTGCAACCCTTACCCCGGCCAAGAGTGGCATCTTGAAACCAGGACCCCCCTAACTTGTGCCACGGACAAGGCAACAAACCACAAGTTGGCATAATATAGGCATCGCCCCTGGCACTGGGGCAAATACCTGGGTTGACATCTAAGAGGTTGGTGGTTAGAGTGCAAAATAACATTTATATTTACATCGTGTTCTGGGAGAGAGGTGCTAGGGCTATGTTAGGTCTCCTATCTGAGGGAGGCTCATAAGCAATCTCATACTAGGAAGCACACTACTAGAACTGGGACTGTATAGTATGGCCTTATTCTGACACAAGATGGAAACAGAAAGGATGGTCTCCCAGGTTGTCACTGTACTTTACAGACACTGGCAGTCACACAAGCTTTTCTTTCTCCAGAACAACATGTTTGCATTCTCACACTTTCTCTTCCACAGAACCTCGACCATCCATCCCTCTTTCCAAGGGATCTAAAGGAACACTACTTTTGTACAAAACATCGACTGTCCACTTCTCTTGCTCAGGGATCTACATGGACATTTATCTCTCATAAGTGTCTATTTTGTGGGGGTTGCCACACACTTAAAAATACATCCTCCTGACCTGATGGGCTTAGTTAACATCCGCAGGGTAACCTTGTGCCCCTCCAGTGACCAGTTAGCCCTGACTGGAATTTCAGGTGAGGGTCCGCCAACCCTGGCCCCAGCCAGCCTCTGCCATCCCTTTGGGGTTACACAATTCGGATCCTTCAGTCTCAACAGATTGCTAAAGGCATCCACACATTTAATTTACATTCGGCACATATTAGTGGAGAGGCTGGGGCCCTGAATGGTGTATTCTAGCCTTGTCTCTGGGCACAAACATCACCAGATGACTCTCAAAAGAACTAGTCTCTGTTTCTGTACTCACTGTTTTATTTGTCCCTTGTTACAGACATCGGACTGGTGGAGAAAACACACTTCTTCCTGTTGCTTTTCCATAGCTTTACCACAATACCCTCTTTGTCTCTTCTCTGGCAGCTGAACACTCTTCTGGTCCCCTAGGGGACTGCCCCTTGGAAACACTGAATTTCTTAGTCCCATTCTCTCTGTCAGGAATGACCCACAGGGGTCCTGTATTCACCGGTCTCCACCACTTCTTATAGAGAGGTTGCAGTCTCACTCACTGGGATGAGAAAAAGATGACCAGATGCCATCACCCAACCTCAGGGCAGGCCAGCAGGCACCTCTACACTCTGAACTCTGCTCACGCTGACTCCTACTGCAGAACTACACTCACTCCCATCCCAACATTCTAAACTGTCCCCAAACAGCTGACTGCAATGTGGCTCAGGCTGCTGCAAGAGTTCTAAATGACATAATCTATTCTCACCCCAGGCTAGCTGAGTAAACAATGATGTCATCTGTAGAGAGCTACTAATAAACTCCCTACCAGCTGCCCACAACTTTTCTATCTCTGACACTGATGGGATTCTAGTAACCCCAGGGGGACTGGGTAGTTACATACTGATGCCAGGTTCCCAGGGGCCTAAAAGAAAGAAAAGTCCAAGAAGAAGTCGGATACTCCCCCATGTGTTCATGCCCCTATGGGATGCATATTTCCACCCAGGACCATCATGACTCCTGCAGGACTTGCCTCAAAGTCGACCACGACATGGACAACTGTGATGCCTGCTTTTCTGTCGACTACCACACTCTCAAACTCCATGCAATGTGGGGAGGTTATTCGCCCCCCAACTTCGGAGGCAGATGTCACATGAGGGACTCCAAGTTAAGGACGTGGGCTCTTCCACTGAGCTCCTCCCCAGTACTATACTTACTGAGGGGAGATCAGTCCTCTTCCAGTCCTTGTGCTGCCAAGACAGAGAGCCTGGAGGAGGGGTCTGTGGGACAGTTGACCCCTCTTGGGTGTCAGTTGCGTACCCTTCCCAATCCGTGGCCCCTTCAGGACAACAGATGCCCTCCGTGCTGAGGTCTAAACTATATGCTGGGCCTACACTGGTGGGCTCCTTTGGGTTGCGGTCTGGGTGCCATTTCGGCTCCTTGCACGAAAGCCAGTGCCAGTGAGTGAGACGATGCCCACTACGTGACCAAGTCCCCTCCTGTCACTGCTTGCAGTGTTGGGAAAGGGAAAATCCCTGGAGTCAGACGCCCAGTGAAGGTGTTGTGGATCTGGTCCAATGAGCAGTCGCATGACCCAGGAATGAGACCTGGGATGATCTCAACTGGCTGCCGGGCTCCGACTAGGATAGGGTTTTTCCTGGGCCTAGTTCTAGGCCTCTGTCAAGCTTGGCATCATTGTTAGGAGCTGCTCCTCTGTCAGGCGCTGGTCATGATACCATCCCTCTATTTTCCTCCAGCACCACCTGTGGTGATGGCCCAGCACCAGGAAGGGGGGTTAGTGCTGGGCACATAGAGACATAGAAATTGTTGGCAGATAAGGATCGCAAGGCCCATCTAGTGTGCTTGTTAGCCCTGTACTTGACCCTATCAGATCAGTGACTTTCCCTCCCTCTGCCCTACCTTCATGATTCCCCTATGCCTGTCCCAGGCATGTTTAAATCTCTCCACCATGCTTACTCCCACCACCTTCTGTGGCAGATCATTCCATGCATGCACCCCCTCTCCATGAAGAAAAACTTCCTCACAATTCCTCTCAACCTGCCACCTTCCAATTTCATATCATGATCCCTCGTTCTTGTACTCCTCCGGTATTGGAAGGTGTCTCCTCCCCACACCTTGTTTATGCTCTTTAGGTACTTGAATGTTTCTATCTTGTCCCCCCTCTCCCTGCTGTCCTCCGGTGAGTACATATTGAGATCCTTCAATCTCTCATTATAAGTTCTGTGGAGCAATCCCTGTGTCATCTTAGTCACCCTTTTCTGGACCGTCTCCACCCTGTCAATGTCCTTCTGAAGGTGTGGCCTCCAGAACTGCACACAGTACTCCAGATGAGGCCTAACCAATGTTTTATACAAAGGCATCACTACCTCCCGCCTTCTGCTAGTGATACCCTTGCTGTGCACCCCAGCATGCTGGTGGCCCTCCCTGCAACCTTGGCACACTGCTTTGACACTTTCAGGTCATCATAAATCATAATCCCTAGGTCCCGTTCTTCCTTGGTGATAGTTAGCAACTCCCCCCCCCCATCCTGTAGCTTACCCCAGGGTTCCTTTGTCCGAGGTGCATAATTTTGGACTTCTTAGCATTAGACCTCAGCTGCCACACCTTAGACCATTGTTCCAGCTTCTCCAGGTCCCTCCTCATTTTCTCCACCCCATCAGGAGTATCCATCCTGTGCAAATCTTGCTGTCATCTGCAAACAGGCAGACCTTTTCTTTTAGTCCTTCTGCAGTATCACTAATGAAGATATTGAACAGAACTGGTCCCAGGACTGATCCCTGAGGTACCTCGCTGGTCATCCCCCCTCTCCCCAGACTGAGTCCCATAAACCACCACCCTCTGCCTCCTATCTTGTAACTAGTTCATAACCCAGTTTACTACCTTGTACCCCATGCCCAGAATACCCATCTTGTTTACCAGAGTCTTATGTGGGACAGTGTCGAAGGCCTTACTGAAATCGAGGTAGGTAATATCCACGGCCCCCCCTCCTGATTTACTTCCTTTATTACCCAGTCAAAGAAATCTTTCAGATTCATCTGACGCAACCGCCCTACTGTGAATCCATGTTGCCTCAGATCCTGGGCCCTGTTGGATTCCAGATGACCTACTGTTCTTTCTTTAAGCAGTGCCGAGCAGGGACCTGGTGCCATTCTTGGTGCCAGGCAGATGTTTGGTGCTGCTCATGGTGCCGGGGGAGAGTTCTGGCATTGTCCAGGGTGCCATCTCCCCTTCAGTTCCTTTGGCTGATGTAGAGCCCATCATTAGGCCCAGTCCAGGGGGCAGAGCCCTTTCAGGTGAGTTTGTGGCTAGTAGATCTCAGTCAGTGGCTTGCTCTGAGTTCAGAGTATATGGTGACTCTGACAGGAGTCATAGGGCCGACTCAGATTCTCTGGCCTCTCCAGAACTGTCTGGGCCTGCCAAAAATGGGGACAGGGGTTGCCTTGTGGGACCTCTACGGCTCCACTCTTCCCACCTGGGGGTGTCCCCCCATGGGAACCACCTAGAGTGCTCCTTCATGGTTGAGTGTTCTCTGGTAGATGAGTTTGTCAGGCTCTCTCCTCGGGTGAGGTCCCCTCTATGTTCTTGTTGCCCTGGCAGAGGACCTGGGCTAATTTTACCATGACTCTCCTCCACTTCCTCCTCCTCTGCCTCCTCCTCCTGCTCTCCCCTGCATTTTAAGCCCTTCAGGGCCTCTAACCTAGGACCAGTTCAGGGCATCAGCGAGTGCCTTTTCCTCCTACCTCAAGACACTAGACCAGGCTGTTTTCCAGCCTGAGACCCCAGTACCATCACAACCTAAGCCCAGCTCCTCATCATCCTCATCTTCCTCTTCTGAGGAAGAAGACTCTTCCCTTCACATCTCCTCAGCTACTAAGTACCCTTGCTACCAGCAGTTCCTTTCAGAGATGATGAGAGAACTGTAAATCAACCATTTTTCAGGCTGCAATCCTGCCCGTCTGATGCTGTCTTTCCTTGGGGTGTACAGGCATGACTCTATAGTCATACTTCCATGACCTAGTCCCTTTGCAGAGACATCTAGAGATGTGTGGGCCTCCTCTCCAGTTCCAAGGGATGCCCAGCGCAGGTATTGCACACCCTTGGGGTCTCCAGGAGCCATGCCACCCTCCCCTCTTCTGGGGTCCAGCTCCTAGACACCCTATCTCCTAGAGTCGCACTCTGTGGAGTTTGATTCCTGGGGTCAAAGATTCTTCTTGGTGGCGCACACCCTGTTGTGCATCTCGGCACACCAGGCACACCAGGAGACCTATGGCAGGTCCCTGACAAGGAGGTTTCACTTGAAGCACCGGGGCAAGGAATGGAGCATGGATATGTCTGTGCACCTTACTTCTATTTGATTTTTGGCATTAAAGCATTCAAAACTTGAACTGTAAAGTTTTGTGCCATTTTTTTCGAGTGCAGGGTCACTGAAACTGTTGACCTATGGCAGGCACTTGTGGTTGAGACTAGGACAACTCTTAGCATCTTTACCAGATTATGAGGCAACCAGACTAGCTACATGTCTTCCACCCAGGGCCTGGAGCTGGCGCGGCACCAAATGAGGGTATCTTACGATGCCTATGAGGTAGCCTCCTGACTGGTGGGAAGTGGAGTCTGCATTCGGTGGACGGCATGGCTTTGTCTCTCCCAGTTGTCACCCTTGGCCTGGTGTAGGGTGAGGGCCTCAGGATTCCAGGGAGCCCATTTCTTTTTCCACAGGACCACCCATGAGCTTGCAGGGCACCTTCCTGCTCCCAGGCCATCGGAGCCTCTGCCTGCCCCTGACCAGTCTTAGGCCTTGCCAGACCCATAAGGGGCTGCTGCCTCTTTGTAGTTCTCCCCTACAGGAGGCTGAGGAAATAGCTGTTTCTCTCATGGTGAGCCAACACCATCGTTTGGTGGCAAGCTTGGCAAGCTTGGCACTCTGACCCAATTAGTAATAAATGGTGAAGATTGATTCTTGGAAGATATGTAAATTACATACTCACAGTAATTCTTGATCTTCCACAATATCTTCACCGTTCATTACTGCAACCTGCCCACCATCCCCCACTATGGCCAGACATCTGGGCAGCTCACCTGTCTTTTTTCTTCCTATCTCTTTCTTCATTTCCTTACCTCCTTGGGAGATAAAATGGCGGGGGGGGGGGCACAGCTTTGTTACACGGCCCTTGTTCCTCTTTTACACACACACACACACACACACACACACACACACACACACACACAAAGAGTTTTTTTGGGAGACTAGATGGTTTCTTCGGAGGCCTCTTTGCTTCCCCTCCTAGCAAAAGAAAAATAATTATTTTTTCTTTTAGGACTTAGATAGTGTTTTGGAAGGCCTCTTTGTTTTGCTTCTTAGCCAAAAACAAAAACCCTAAAAATCACTTAAAAAAAAGGAGAGAGAGACAAAAGCAGGACAGCCTGTTCCCAGTCCCCCACCATGGTGGGAATTTCAAAAAAAAAAGAGGAAAGGAAGGAAGACAGGGCAAGACCCAGGGCAATATCGTTTTTATGAAAGAAAGAAAGAAAGAAAGGCAGGCTCTGGGTTCTGCATCCCTCTACCTTAGTGGGGATCTCCTCCGTGATTAGCTTTTTTTAGAGGGGCTTTATCTCTTTATCGGTGAGGTACCTATCATTCAGGTGGTGGACATTTCCTATTCTAATCTTGGGGATGTTGACAGAGGTGGTGGAACTATCATACAGTCTCTAGTCTTAGGAGAGGAGCTAAACTGAGTTCCTGTGAGCCTCCTGTCCAGTTTAGCATCTGGATTTTCTCCTTGCTTATTTCCTCCCCTTGCAGGGTGCCTGGATGTTACTCTTAAGTTTAGGTGCCTCTGTCATTCCTGAGGCACCTTTTCTGTTGGCACACTGTGCTACTGGGGAAATGTTGATCCCCGCTACTCCTTCTCTTACAGGCATTTCTTTTCTTCAGCCCAGATTGTTCTGGTCATCCTTTTAACCCACTACCTAGGCCCTCCCTCCCAACCTCTTCTCTTTCTCTGATAAACAGGTTTTATCATTTTGTTCCTTTTAAATCCTATATCCGTTATCCTATCTCTTGGGCTACCTTGCCCCCTTTTTCCTTTTTCTTTATTATTTGTTTCCTTTCCTGGCGAACAGGACTGAGAGAAGCAGAGGGCCGGTGTTGGTTAATGGCCAGTCCATGAGTGCCACAGCATATGTCGGCCTCATGAGTAGCATTGCCACTGGCATTGACCCCCTAGTTCTAAGCTTTTAAAGCTTTTAAAGCTCTCGCGGGGTCCTAGCACCTCCAGCACAGACCCATCTAGTAATGAATGGTGAAGATATTCTAGAAGGTCAAGAATTACGGTGGGTATGTAATTTTCATTTTTTGAGGAGTCCTCCAATGGCTAGGATGGCTCATCCATGCAGTTGTCAAAGATGCATATCTTCATCTATGTGTCATTTGAAGAGTTGACTACCAATCATGGGTCAGTGTCATTTGGGGCCCTACTCTGGCTAACCTCAGCGTCTATGTCTGTCCACTGAAACCTGTTCAGAAAAGGGCCAAGTACCCTTTCACAGACATCCTCGATAGGGATGAATCCCTGGGGGTTACCTTTTCCATGGCTGAGGCCATTTTGGGACTAGTCCTAGAGCTTTGACAGCATCCTGTCCAGCACCCTCTGCCAGTATGGTCCACAAGTACATACTCCCTACTGGCTCTCTTTCCGGGATCTGGGATCACCATCGACCAAAGGTCTGGTCTCGGATTCAGCTTTCTGGAAGTGCACAAACCATGGGGCAATTTGTGACCCTTACCATTTAGCAGGTGGGTGATTTGTATTTATGTTAATAACTATGAAGTGCAACTGTCCTATGTTTATGGCCCACCTGGAACAATTATAGGATCTTGAGTGTGGTAGAAATACTTAAACACTCCTTGGACTTTAACTACTGTTTACCTTTCATATAAGAGGACTTCAATATGAGTCGATATGTAATACTACAATTGTATAAGCTTTTGTCAGATTATACTTATATCACTATGACTGATGTTTAATGACGGAATGCAAATTTAATGTACACTCCTGTGTTTATTACTGTTTTAGTGAAAATTAATAAAGACAATTAAAAAAAAAACAAAAAAACCTTGGGGCATGGACAGGCCCACCAACGGAGTTAAAAAAGCTTGATCATGCAGCCAAGAATATCTATGCTGCCGCCTCCCTCAGTCTCCATCAGGCAAGCTACGCCATGATGACGGTCAGCTTTGGTCACTACCTGCTGAGAGTGCTTGATGATGTCCTCCGTCACTTACCTGCTGAAAAGCAGCTGCCAGTGAACTTAATCAGAGACCAGGGTCAAGCACTGGCTAAGCATCAGCTTCAGATGGCCTTAGACATGGGTGACTCCTGTGCATTGCCATGGCAGCAGCTGTCGTGGTGCATCGCAGGGCCTGGCTGAGGGACTCCACCTTTACGGTGGACACTCAGCACGAGCTGCCTGGTATCCCCTTCTTGGGCACTGACCTCTTTGGTCCAGGGTGGAGGGTCATCTCACAAGGATTGAGAAGTCCACTGCCACCTTGGACTCAGTGGCTTCAACCCAGAATGCCCCAAAGGCCCAGAAACTGAAAAAGAAGGCCATTCAGTTTCAGTCCTTTCAGACATAGCAGCCTCAGCAGCAGCAGCCCCAGTAGGGGCAGTTCCAAGCCTGGCACCCCAAGGCCAAGTACTCTGTCCAGGGACCCAAAAGAGGTGGGGGGTAGGGGAAGGGTACCCCTCCGGCCCCAGTGGCCGGTGCCCCTTCCAAAGTTGCCTAGTGACAGGTCAGGTGGTGTCTATCTCCCTCCTGTCCAGTCCCTAACTCACCTCCCTTTGGGGGTCATCTATGCCACTGTTGGCTACACTGGTCCATCATTACTGTTGACAAGTGGATTTTTGAGGTGATAGATAAAGGACTGCCTTTAGACTTCGAGGCTTTCCTGCCTTACCAATCCAATGCTCCTCAAGAGTCCTTGGTGTCATAGAACACGCTGTCCACTCTATGAGAGGACATCACTCAGCTGCTTGTAAAAAGGTATATAGCCCGTGTCCCAGATGCCCTGGCAAGTCAGGGGTACATGTACAGGTACTTCCTGGTCCCAAAACAGATAGGGCGCCTCATACTGGATCTGCACAATCTCAATCAGTACGTGCAGAAGCGCCAACTTCTGGGTGATAACTCGGAACAAGATCATGCCATAATAAACTGCATGGAGAAGGAGTTTATTGGCTGCTGTTCTGATGTATTTCTGAGGTTGCAAAGTTACACAACACCAGAGGAAGCGGTAGAGTTACTAGCACGGAATGCTAGAGGTCCTAGGTTCAGTTCTTAGTAGTTCAGATTTTCCCCTTCTCATTGTAATTCATTATCTAAATTTGCCTTGCTGTGTCCTCCTCAAACTGCACTGAGAAGGAGTTGATTGGCTATTGTTCTGATGTATTCTGGAGTTGCAGAGTTATGCAACACCAGAGGAAGGGAATATGACTTTGAGGGAAGATCTGGGGCAGCCGCTGCAGCTGTGTGAACCATAGCTCAGTTGGTAGAGTTACTAGCACAGAATGCTAGAGGTCCTAGGCTCAATTTGTAGAGTTTAGAGAAATGCTATATCAGATAAGTAAGTATATGTTAAGGTACTAAATTCTTAAATGTATTATGTTTGTATTTTGTGTTTATCTTTAATTCAAAATAAAAAACTGGATTTCAAAAAGTTTGTTTGGCAAGATCTAACCCCTGTGAACCAATGCTGCATTGGATCCTGCAATCCACTGGTGTTAAGGTATTCCCCAGTCCTTTCTTTAAGTAGAGTTTCCATAAGCTTGCCCACCACCGAAGTCAGGCTTACAGATTGGTAATTTCCTGCCTCCTCCCCATTCCCACTTTTGTGTAATGGGACCACATCCACCCTCTTCCAGTCCCCTGGAACTTCCCTCGTATCCAGTGATAGACTGAACAGGGCCGTCAGAGGCGCAGACAGTTCCTCCTTTAGTTCCATCAGTATCCTAGCGTGAACCCTGTCTGGCCCCACAGCCTTGTTACTTTTAGTTTTGCTAGTTCCTTGAGGGGACTCTCCTCCATAAAAAGGCTAATGTCCGCCTCCCTCCCTTCTATTAATGCCCTTCTCCACTACCTGTGTCCTGTCACCTACCCCTTCCTTTGAGAATACTGAACAAAAGTACTTATTCAGTATGTCAGCTTTCTTCTGGTCCTCCTGCACACTTCCCCCCCTCCCCTTTTAGTCTTACTTTCCCTGAATTGCTTTTCTTCTTTTCGCTTCTATACCTGAAAAAAGTTTTATCCCCCTTTTTTGCAAATTTGGCAGTGTTTTCCTCCATTTGTGTATTCGCTCTCCTAACTGCCTTCCCTGCCTCCCTTTGTTTCTTCTGGTAACTCTCCCTATCCTCTTTCTTCTGTTGTTGTCTTGTACCTTTTGAAAGCCTGATTCTTTTCCTTTACCTTCTCTCTACTTCCTTGGAGAACCATAGTGGTCTCTTTCTTCTCTTGCTCTTAGTAACCTGCTTGATACAGAGGTTTGTTGCCTTCTCAATTGTCTGCTTTATTCTTGCTTACTTTTTTTCTACCCGACCCTTATTCCCTGTTCCTGCTAGGGCTTCCCTGAGGCACTCTCCCATTTTCTTGAAATTGACCCTCCTGAAGTCCAGGACCCTCATTTTAGTGTGACTTGGTTCTGGCCCTGTCCTTATGCTGAACCACACCGTATGATGATCACTGTTCCTCAGGTGGCTTCCCACTGTGACATCAGCAACACTGTCCCTATTTGACAGGATACCAGGTCCAGTAAAGTGGGTTCTTTAATTAGTTGCCTGAAGGATGCCCCCTGCAGTGAATCTAGGATTTCCCTACTTCTAGCTGATGCTGCAGCAGCTAGGCTCCAATTCACATCTGGTAGATTGAAGTTCCACACTAGCATTACCTCGCCCTTGATAGCCAACCCTTGTATTTCAGCTATGTCATAGAAACACAGAAACATGGAACTTGCTGGCAGATAAGGACCACTAGGCCCATTGAGTCTGCTCATTTCCCTACCTGTATCAGCAGCTGCTGACCCTACTTGGTTCTCAGCTTAGCCTCTCTACCCCCCTCTAAGGTACCCTTATGCCTATCCCATGCATTCTTTAATTCCTGACCTCCTAGCTGGCCTCTCCCTGTGCTGGAGGTCTGTAGATCACCCCAATCCTAATAGTGACCCCCCCGTCTCCAGGGTGACCCACAGTACTTCTGCTTAACTCTGTCCGCCTTGCATTTTTGTGGCCTTTATGTTGCCTCTCACATAAAGAGCTACCTCTCCTCCCTTTTTTCCTTTCCTGTCCCTCCTGGATAGCACGTACCCTGGAATGGCTACCTCCAGTTATGATTTTATTGTACCAGGTCTCTGTAATTGCTACTATGTCCAGGTCTCCTGCTGCCATGGTGGTCTCTAGGTCCACCATCTTATTGCCCAGACTGTGAGCATTTGCAGACATGGCTCTCCATTTTATACTGCCATCTCCCCTCTTCTTGCCCTTTTACCTTTTTGCCCTCCAGTCCTGTGGAGACTTGGGCCTCTAGACTCTCTGTGGGCTGAAACCACCTCCCTGTGGACCAGGCACTGGATCTTACCTCCTTTGCTCCATCATTTCAGGTTGGGCACTTGCGCCCTGCCTGGGACTTCCTGTGGCTTCTGGGGTACATGACATCTTGCACCAGTGTGGTCCAGTGTGCCAGCTAACAGATGTGGCACCTGCAGTGGGAGTTAAGCCATTGGTGGTCTCAGTGCCTAGAACATGTGGACCAGCTGGTCACAGTGACCCAGTCGATATAGGATGCTGTCCAGTGGTGGATGTTCCCAGAACATCCAGAGAAAGGAGTCCCATTTGTCTGCCCAGAGCTGACCATCACGCTCATGACAGACACATCTCTAGTGGGGAGCGCACACAGGGGACCAAAGAGCACTCAGGTTTTGGTCACCTAGGGAATCCCATCACAGCATCAACCTGCTGAAGCTCTGTGCAGTGTGGCTAACTGTAATGGAATTCACTCCTTTAGGCTGGGGCCAGATTATGCAAGTCTAGACAGACAACACCATGACCATGTTTTACCTGAATAGGCAGGGCAGCATGCAGTCCCTACCCTTATGTCAGGAGGCCATCTGTACCTGAACTCTCATGTACAGCCTGGGTGCAGATCTCCCAGAAATTCACATGGATGGAGTGGACAGTCAGCTGGCAGACACGCTCAGCCAGGTGGAAAAGACATCGCATGAGTGCTCCCCACATCAGGAGGTGGTGAACCACCTTGTCTGGCTGTGGGGCACACATCTCCCTGAAGATGCTGCTGTGAAACTGGTAGGAGCTGGTGGGGTCCTGCTGGTGTTTTCGCTGGTTTCCATGCTTTGCATGGCTTGAGGCTGCACTTTTTCATGTATTAAAATTATATTATTTTTTAGCATATTTACTGTCTCTGATGTCTCTGTTGTAGAGGGTGGTGCAGGATTAATGGATAGCTACACCTCTGGTGAACCTGTTTGCCTCCTGGAAGATTGCCAAACTGAGGGTGTTGTGTGCCCACCCCCAACAGTCTGGGACACTGCCGGAGGTGCCTTCGTTACTGATGACGTATAGATCAATGATGTATTTAAAACCTTAGTGCAATTGTATTGCCACTTCCTGAGAAAGCTCGGAGAAGCGAAACGCAGGAGTGAATCCTTTCGTAATCTAAACTCCAAATCACCGTATGCTCAGCGATAACAGAGCTGGGTGCAGGACAAAAGGGTTGCCAATCCTTGCTAAATGTAAACCCCAAGATAGTCCTGCACTCCTAGTGCAATTGAACCCTATCCAGATGAGGTTCAGCATGTGTTGCTTCCTACAGTGAGGTGTGTCCACACTCAAACTTAGTGGGACACACCTCACTGTAGGAGCAGCACGCTTTGTTGTACTTGAACCTCTTGTTATAATTGGAATAGGGTTCAATTACACTAGGAGTGCAGGACTATCTTGGAGTGAATCCTTCTGTAGTCTGTTGCCAGTTTTTGCTGTCACTAGTGGTGTCTGAAACTTGGATTTTCTGCAATAATACAATAAGGCATTGGAACTTTAGATCTTGTGCAGTCTTTGCCTTGGGTAAACCACTGTGTGTGACTGTTTAGAAGTGCTGGTGTTCTGCCTTTACAGGTGCCTTCGCGAGGCCCTGGACCCCAGGCCTCCTGTATGCCTTCCCTCCCTTCCCTTTAATCCACAAGCTAATTGTCAAGGCCTGGAAGGACAAAGTGTGGATGATCCTGATAGCTCCAGACTGGGCATGGTATTTCTGGTACCCAGCTCTCCTCAGCCTCAGCAGCAGGCCCCTGTGGCAGTTGCCTCTTTGCCCAGACCTGCTGACCAGACAACAAGGGAAGGTCCTGCACCCGCACCTTCAGTCCCTTCACCTTACAGCCTGGTTCCTGAGTGGCTGGATTTCCAGGCTTTGGGTCTTTAGGAAGACATGCTCCACACTATGGAGGCTTCCTGAAAAGAGTCGTCTCACAAGTCCTATGCCTTTAAATAACAAAGGTTTTCCATTTTATGTCAGGGCAAGGAGCTTGATCCCCTTGCTTGCCCTGTGGCTGGTATCCTCAAGTACCTCTGGTCGGCACGGGGTCATTATGTCGCAAGACATAATGCCGCATGGCACTATCGCGCTGCACGATTCATGCCATGAGGCATCACGTCTTTGTTCTGCGCCCCCCCGGACCCCCCCACTAGAGAGTCTCAACTTTGGGGGTCCAACTCGGGGAGCGCACAGGTCCGGGTTTTGCCATAATGCCGCACGCTATTGAGCGTGCAACATTATGACCCAGTACGCCTCTTGGTCCCTCTCCCAGCTGTCAGGGTGCACATGGCAGTCATCACTGCATACCAGGTACAGGTTGGTATACAGACAGTGGCCTGGAAAAAGTGGTTGGATGCTTTTTCAAGGGCCTGAACCAACTGTTCCCTCTAGTGTGTGAACCACCACCACCATGGGACCTACTGCTGGTCTGCCTTTTTGCAGAGGACACCAAAATCCACAATAGGGTGGACACTCCAATGAGGATGGAAAGGATATGCAGAGACCTGAGAAAACTAGAGGAGTGGTCAAAGGTTTAGCAGCTGTGTTTCAATGCAAAAAAGTGCAAAATAATGCACTTAGGGCACAGAAATCCAGGACTGGAGTACAAAATGGGTGGAGTGGAATTGACAACCACCAAGCAGGAAAGAAAGAAAGAAATCAGGCAATCATATTAGAAAACCTAAAGGTGGCCAAACAGTGCAACAAGGCAGAAGGCAGGGCGATGGATGCTGAGGTGCATAGGGAGGGGTATCACCAGCAGAATGAGAGAGGCAGTGTTGCCTCTGTGTAGATTGCTGGTGTAACCCCTAGGTGGCACTATTCTAAGGGCTACTATCCCTGCCTGCGTGACTAGGCGCATGTTGAGGGGCCTGAGCTTGTTGAACAGGTGCCTCCACCCGGAGGAATGGTTCTGGGGTAGCGTAACTGCTATTGGTATAGACCTGCGGGTGCTATAACCCCCCACCAGCCCTGTCTAATGGCCTAAACAGTTTTGCAGCAAAACTTTCACATGTACCATATGGCAGTAATGACTTGCTCATACTCCTTGCACTTACCACTAGGGCTGAATCGTCTGCAGCTGCCCTGAAGACCCCCAGTAAAATAAGATCTGTAATGCAATAGTTCAGTGGCAGTACAATATTCCTTCAAAAAGGTACACACTAGCCAGATTAAATGCAAAAACAACACAATCTAATTTATTTAGGGGAATGTGAACAGGGGTGGGGTTGGGCATGAATCTAGCAGATGATTTATAGATCTGAATATTTCAGGCTGAAAATGCATGCACAAAGAGTCCCTTGTATACAGTCACACAACCCTGGGTACCCAGTTGTAAACAGACTAGCCTGAAGCGATGCCCAGGGTAGGCAGGCATTGCAGCTGTTGTTGGGGCCCTTAGGAAAGAAAACAATTAGCATGCACATCAACCCAGAATTTGTAATCTGGAGCCGGATGGCTCAGTTCGTTGTAATAAACCCAAACAAATAAATCACATGACACACAATGATTGCGGCTTTGTTACAGGGAGCTACCCTGTTTGGTACTCATGCTACCCAGACCAGGAGGCAGGACTGATGAGATGAAGACCTCTGGATGGTGTTCTGGTTTGCTAGGGGAAGCAGGACCCACACAGCTCACTGAGGTGGTTGTTACCTGTTCGATGGTGTTGAGCAGGGAGCCGAATCCCCGAGCGGGTGTTTCGTCAGAAAATGTCTCTGCAATGGGAGTGGCAGTCTAGGCTGAGATGGCAGGGCCCAGACTAGAGCAGGCAGTTCAGATTTAGTCCGTGCGAGTGCTGGAGCGGCTTCCAGCTAGCATAACACACTTGAAGGTGGGGAACCAAATCGCGATCCACACAGCACGTTCAGCACACTTATAAGCAACACAACTCTTAGTCACAATTCAGGTAAAGTCCAGTTGCAATTTAGCAGAAGTTCTGTGCAAACCTCTCAAACCATGACTCACTTCGGTACCTGGCAGACCGATCGCTTCTGGAACAAGTCTTCAGTGCCAAATTCAGGCAATGATCAACTCTCTTTCTCTTCAGGCTTCAGATCTCAAACAAAGGAATTAGATTTAAGTCCAACTTTCACATTGACAGGATTTGTCACTGGAAGATGTGACAGGCAGGCCAGTGCAGCCTTCCTGCCGATTCTCTTGTGCTCCTACGCAGGAGCAGCTGCTCGATGGCTCGAGCTGTTCACTCTCCAAACTCCAGCTCACAGCTGACTCTGCTATAGGCAGTTCTGGGGATTTCCTCTGAGATCCAAAAGGTTTGGTTGGCTGATGGAACTGTTCATCACAGCAAGAGCTCCCACTCCAGGTCTATTTAGGTGCCAAACCTTAAAAACTACAATTCCTACAGAAATTCAGTCCCACAAGACCTCTGGAGACGGTCTTTATTTTAGGTCCCCTGAGGTTTGATTGGTCCAGCTCTGGCAGTCCAGAACCAAAAAGGTGGCTCTTATGCAAAACGTCCAAGCTGCAAGAGAAGGCAGGTTAAACAAACTATTATACTATTATTAATAAGGCAGATAAACAGTAAATGAACACAGTTCCTAACAGAGCTCCCTCTGCACATATAGCGACTGCAGAATGGAAGAGAAATACCACTTGCCTGGTTGGTCATGAGCCCTAAACTACTCGGACCCAGCCCAGACTAACGTCTAACACAGCATAATGACTCTCTTAAAGAGACAGGCATGGAGGCTTCTATAGCATTCTCATGCAGACACATACAGCTACTGCAGACACAGGACACCATCCTGACAGTGGGCATTAGGCAGCCCAGGAAGACATCTTAGTAAACCCCAGTTTGTAGGGGGGTTACACACTTCCCTGCCTGTAAAAACATGGTGTCCGCGTCAAGTCTGTTCTTACCTGAATTATCAAAATTGCCATCACAGAGGCAACAAGCCTTTGTGTGAAGCAAATAAACAAATCAAAATGAAAGAAAAAGCCACTATGGTTCTCAAAAGAGGTGGCTGGGAAAGTCAGGGAGAAAGAGATAGCATTCTGGAAGTATAAGGAAACACAGAAGGAGCAGGACAGAGAGCTGTACCAGTTAAGGCAGAAGGAAGCAGGGAGGGAAGTCAGAATAGCAAAGGCCCAAACTGAGGAAAAGATAGCCAACTTGGTTAAGAAGGGGGATAAAACCTTTTATAGGTACATCAGAGAGCGTAGAAAGACAAAGGGAGGGATAGTGAGGCTGAATAGAATGAACAGTGGGAGGGCAGAGGGGTCCAGTGAAAAAGCAAGGATACTGAATGAATATTTCTGCTCAGTATTCACAAAAGAGGAGGGGGAAGTGCCTAATCCAATTAACAGAAGCACTCTTGATAGGGGGTCGATCCCAGTCTTTTCACAGAAGAAAGGGTTCTGCAAGAACTCTTAAAAGTGAAGGTGGACAAAGCAATGGGGCCTGATGGAATTCACCCCAGAATTCTAAAAGAATTAAGGGGGGATCTAATGAAACCACTGGCTACTCTTTTTAATAAATCATGGGAAGATGGTGTGGTACCCGAGGACTGGAGGAAGGTGGATGTGATTACCCTTCACAAAAGTGGGACCAAGGCAGAGGCAGGAAACTACAGACCTGTCAGTTTGACCTCTGTGGTAGGGAAAGTGATGGAGTCACTTCGGAAGGAAAGAATTGTTGAGTACCTAGAGGCCAGTGGGGCACAGGACCCAAGTCAGCATGGGTTCACAGCGGGAAGGTCATGTCAGACGAATCTAATTGATTTCTTTGACTGGGTGACCAAAGTAGTAGACCAGGGAGGGGCTGTGGACATGGCCTACCTAGACTTTAGCAAGGCATTTGACACAGTCCCACACAAAAGATTAATAGTCAAATTAACCAGCCTGGGAGTGGGTCCCAGGGTGGTAGCCTGGGTAAAACATTGGCTGGAGAACAGGACACAGAAGGTAATTGTAAATGGAGTCCACTCTGAAGAAAGAGGGATTACTAGTGGGGTACCGCAGGGTTCAGTACTGGGTCCAGTCCTTTTTAATGTCTTTATAAGTGACATTGCAGAGGGACTGGAAGGAAAAGTATGCCTCTTTGCAGATGACACAAAGATCTGCAACAGGGTTGATACACATGGAGGTGTGGAAAGGATGAGAAGGGACTTGGCAAGGTTGGAGGAATGGTCAGAAGTATGGCAGCTAGGATTCAATGCAAAGAAGTGCAAAATAATGCACCTGGGAAACAAGAACCCAGGGGAAGATTACACAATGGAGGGGAGGTAGTAACAACAACAAAAAAGGAAAGGGACTGGGGGAAATCATATCAGATGACCTTAAGGTTGGCAAGCAATGTGAGAAGGCAGTAGGGAGGGCTGGGGGTATACTGGGATGCATAGGGAGAGGCATCACCAGCAGAAAACAGGAAGTTGTTATCCCTCTGTACAGACAGTTGGTGAGACCCCATCTGGAGTACTGTGTCCAGTTCTGGAGACCCCATCTCCGCAAGGACATAGACAGGATAGAGGCAGTCCAGAGGAGGACAACTGAAATGGTGCAGGGTCTGCAAGAGAAGCCGTATGAGGAGAGACTAAAGGAGCTTAATATGTATACCCTTGAGGAAAGAAAGGAGAGGGGACATGATAGAAACTTTTAAATACCTCAGTGGACTCAACAAAGTCCAAGAAGGTAGCATCTTTCAGAAAAAGAGGCGTGCAAGAACAAGGGGACACAATTTAAAGATAGAGGGGGGCGGTTCAGGGGCAATGTGAGGAAGTATTTTTTCACAGAGAGGGTAGTGGATGCATGGAATAGCCTTCCTGAGGAGGTTGTGGGGTCTAAAACTGTGGGAGAATTCAAGAATGCATGGGACAGACATAAGGCAATTCTTGTGGGGGGTAGGAAGAAATAGGCTGTTGGTTAACTAGGATCTGTGTCCTATCCTGTATGTAGGGAAATGGGCAGACTAGATGGGCCAAGCTGTCCTTATCTGCCTTCAAAGTCTATGTTTCTATACTATAATATTTCATATGAACACATTATACGAAAAGATACATACATGTTTCATCTGGTATATCTCAGTAGTTTAGAATTCACATTTTTCACATCAAACAGAATCACAGTTTCAGTAACATTACTGTATTTTATCATAGCATTTCACCGTATTCCCATCTCTTTAACTTTATACCCCTTGTTACACTGAGTGGGCACCTTAACTTGGGTGGAGGCTTTGGTTTGGATAGAGGCAGTGAACACAAGTTTGGCCAAAGAATTGGGCATGACACACAGCGAGTATTGTGGTATTGTGTGCAGTTTTGGAGCCCACATTTAATGAGGGGCCTTACACTCCTAGAGAGGGTCCAAAGGAGGGCAACCAAAATTATTTGGAGCCAGGAGGAGAGGACCTATGAGGAGAGGCTCAGGCAGCTCGACATGTACACCCTGGAGGACAGGAGGGATGGGGGGGGCAGGATAGAGGTCTTTTAGTACATAAAAGGGATCAATAAGGGGGGCCCAGTCAGGGTACTCCAAAGGAAGAAGGAGGGGGCAATGAGGGGGGAACATGTGTAAGCTGGAAGGGGGCAGGCTCAGAGAGGAGAGGAGAGGAGGAGGTGTTATTTCACTGAAAGGCTGGTGGAGTCATTGAATGCGCTGCCCAGGGTGCTGGTAGAGGTGGAGACTGTGGATGGGTTTAAGAGGGGATGGGACAGGTACAGGAGGAGGGTAAATCTGACCGGGTCCAATGCAGGTGGAACATCTGGGACTGGGGACAGTATAATCCAAGGGGGAAGTAGGGCACCAAATTTGGCACTCAGTGCAGGTGCTGAAAATCGAGCAGACTCGATAGACCGTTAGGCCTATTTTGCTGGCATTTTAGTATGTTAGACATAGACTCCTTTGTGCACAACGTTCATGGGCAAGTTAACAGGCTATCCTGGAGTGTTATACGTGAGCTTTAAGACTGGTTTTACAGATCTTTCTGAGCAACGTAGCAACACCGGCCTGGCACTTCTTGTTGCTGAAGCTCACTGTCACTTGTCAGAGATATTTCTGCAAAATCAGAATCATCCAAAACCCATCTTTTTGGTTCTTGAACAATACTTTCATTAGCTTGAAACAGTTCACTTAGCCCACTTAGTTCATTAGCACTTGCATGGTCGCTTGTAGGTTCACTACGTGCCTCATTGTGTTCAGGTTCACTGATTGCTATCAATTCCACCATGCAGAGAGACTCAGCCTCTTCAAGATCCACGCTGCGAGCATCACTTTCTGGAGGTTCAAGCACCATGGATGAATTGGGATCTATTAAATCAACTGGAGGTTTAGAGTCATCAGCATAGTTAATGGAAGGAATTCCCTGGAACACTCTCTCAAGTTCCAAAGGTGGGTAGAAAGCAGGATAGAATTCACTTTCGTCCCCACTTTCAGCATTTTCAATATCTGCAATGTCTTCACGATGGGAGACATTAGGAGCAACAGACTGAGAAGCAGAAGTTTGCTGATTTTGTTGCTTAGCCTTGGTAGCAGATTTAGTTACAGGGCGCCAAGGGGCTTCAATCTCATGAACATTATTGATTACTGTTTGGCCGATAGGTAGCAGATGGTTTCTGTGGATGGTTTTAACAGCACGCGGGTCCCCCTCTGAATGTACTTTATACACTGGCAGATCATGTAGCTTACTGACTACTATGAATGGAACGTGACTCCAGCGTTCTGCTATTTTGTGTTTACCTAGAAGTCCAAAGTTTCTCATTAGTACCCTGTCACCTGGTTGGAGCTCTTGGGCCTTAACATGTTTGTCATGGTGAGTTTTGTTAGTCAGATTTCTCTTTGCTGCTGTGGTGTTTGCAAGCTGATAGGCATGGTCTAGTTGGGCTTTTAGATTTTTGACATACTGCAGGTAGCTATCTGATTAGACACCATCAGGAGACACTCCGAAACGTACATCAACTGGAAGGCTTGCTTCTCTGCCAAACATAAGGCGGTACGGTGAGAAACAAGCAGCATTGTTCTTTGTGCAATTATAAGCATGGACAATGGCGCTTATTTGTTGGCTCTACTTTGGTTTGTCTTTAGGTTGCAGAGTGCCCAGCATATCAAGTAGGGTTCTGTTAAATCTTGCTGGTTGTGGATCCCCCTGAGGATGCTAAGGGGTTGTTCTGGATTTTCTTACACCCCATAGGGACAACAGTTCTTTGATAAGTCTACTTTAGAAATCCCGGCCTTGATCCGAATGAATACACTGGGGGACACCGTAATGTACAAAAAAATTTTCAACAAGGACTTTGGCTGCAGTTGAGGCCTTTTGGTCTTTGGTGGTGTAGGCCTGTGCATATCTCATGAAGTGATCTGTGACTACTGGTACATTTGCAATGCCTTTGGAATCTGGCTCCAGACTAAGAAAATCGATACAGACAAGCTCCCTTGGTGCACTTGTAACAATATTGACCAGGGGGGCTGTTCTCTGTGGTGGAGCCTTGCACTGAAGACACCTACTGCAGGTTTTAACGTGTTGTTCTATGTCTAGGCCCATTTTAGGCCAGTAGAAATGGTAAGGGGCCAGATCAAGGGTTCTCTCACTACCCAAATGTCCCATTTAGTTGTGCAAAGCTTTCAGGACAATATTTTTGAATTTAGTTGGCAGTACTAGCTGTTTTCTCACAATTTCACCTTGGCTGTCAGTAAGCTCTTGGTACAATAACTGTTCTTGAAGCTTGAGCTTGCTCCCCTCCTAAAGAAGCAAAGCAAAGCAGTTTTAGGGTCTCTGGACCGCATTTTTGAGATATCTTCCCCTTTCCGTAAAGCTTCAACTACTGGTCTGATCATTGGATCATAGTACTGTGCTTTGCGGATATCAGCTGGAGTTAGCTGTGGTAAAGAACTCAAGTCCAATGCTGCAAAACTACAGTAGGCAACTGGTATACAAGTCTCGGGAGGTCCCAAGCAATCTGCCAGACAGCTTACAGCTTCAGAGGACAAGGTTTCTTCCTGGTCAAACTTGTGGCATGGTGCTGTTACAGATTTCTCAGGGATAGGAACCCACTGTTGGTCAGAAACAGGTCTTCATGAAAGAGCATCAGCGTCTACATGATTTAAGCCTGGTCGATACTCCACCGCATAATCATAGGTTGCTAGAGTAGAAAGCTATCTGTGTCGGGTAGCATCTAGTTTAGCTGTGGTTTGGACATACGTTAAAGGATTGTTATCGGTCTTGACCAAGATTTTAGCACCATACAAGTATTCATGAAATTGGTCAACTATGGCCCACTTGAGAGTGAGAAATTCTAATTTATGCACTGGATAGTTTTTCTCTGAAGATGTCACACTTCTGCTAGCAAAGGCGACAGGATGCAGTCCTTCCAGATGTTCTTGATAGAGTACTGCTCCGAGACCACTCAAACTGGCATATGTATGTAACACATAAGGCTTGGGTAAATCAGCATAAGCTAGTATGGGAGTGTGAGTAAGTCTGTAAATTATTTCTTCAACAGCAATGTTGCAATCGGGCATCCATCTCCGCCCATATGGCTCATTTGGTCTGAAATAGGTCTTCTCAGCATCTTTGTCAGTGCCCTTCTTAAACTTTTTGTGCGTAGGCGGATACCCTTGAGTTAAGTTTGGTAGGGGACAGATCACCTTGGTATAGTCTTTGACAATTCGGTGATAATAGCCGCAGAATCCAAGAAACCTTCGGAGTTCTTTCAAGTTGTTCGGCTTTGGCCAGCTGGTTAAGGCTTCCACCTTACTGGAGTTGGTTTGGATGCCTTCTGACAACACAATGTGACCCACGTATTTGACAGAACTCTGGAAAAGCTGGCATTTGTCAATGGATAACTTTAGATCAAACTCTTCAAGTCTGTCCAATACTTGGAATAAGCAAGCCTCATGCTGTTAGAGAGTTTTCTGAAAAACTATGACATCATCAAGGTAGACGAGACATTCCAAGAGATTCATATCTCCCACTGCATGCTCTATTAGTCACTGGAATGTTGCTGGTGTGCCCGATATGCCTTGTGGCATGCACAGGAACTCATAGAAGCCCAAAGGACAAATAAATGCAGTTTTTTCCCTGTCCTCAGGAGCCATTGGGATCTGATAGTATCCACTTCGGAGGTTGAGAACAGAAAACCATTTACTCCCATTTAGACAGTCCATGGCATCCTGTTCACGTGGCATTCTATACTGATCAGGCACAGTTCTCTTTTGTGGAGGGTCCTGTAACCAACATACATGCGAACAGAGACATTCTTTTTCTGCACCACAATAATTGGGGAAGCGTATGGGCTGCATGACTCTTGTATAATGCCAACAGCTAACATCTCTTTCGGTGACACCGGACATCGTCTTTGTCAGCAGGAGCTAAGCATCTAGCTCTCTCTCTCTCTCTCTCTCTCTCTGAAGGGTCTCTTGTCATGTAAGCGAATGTGGTGTTCAGCACCCATGACACAACCAACATCCCATTCTTTAAGGAGAATACTTTGGTTCTCTTGGCCAGCTTGTTACTGATCCTGGTTCTTCAGCTGTTTGGAAGAGGTGAATCCCCAAAATCAAACATATCCGGTGATACCTCACATCCTTTTTCAGCTCTGCACTGGGATGGGAGCATGGCAGTGTCGGCAAAATAGACTTTAGCCAGGGTGCATCCTCTGTGTACCATGATGTCTCAGTCTGTAACATTTTGTATCCATACCACCACTCGTCGGGCATAAGCATGAGCCCGGGCTAGAAGCACGCTGGGTTTAATCAGCAGTCCTTCAGATAATTTTCCCTTGTCTGGGGCATCCAGCATCAAAATCTTGTTAGTGACATCTTTCTGCAGCTGTACTTCACCACTGATACTGCATTCTGCATTGGGAGGTAACGTAATAGTAGCAGGATCCTTCTTCCAAACCATTCCCACAGGCTTATCTTGGTTACCTTGCTCAGGGCGCATGTGCTTCTCGTAAGCCTTTTGGATCAGGACATGAACTCGCAGGGCTCTTCCCATTTTTCTTCTCCTCTGCCTTTCTTTACAAAGCTGGGCCAGGCACCCAAACATGTGTGCATCGGTGCTAATCAGTACAAGGATACCATCATAAAGTCCGGTGGAAGGGCAGACTAGGGCTAGCATCTCCACAGAATCTCCTACACCAGCCACAGAGGAAGGGAAAGAAAGCCACACTTTTAAATAGCCAAGATAAGGTTACGGTGTTTCACTTAACCCCCACACATGCAGTCCATCAAGAGGTTGTAATGGGTGGTCAGATAAATGCTGCTCATACCAGTCTTGGAAGATTATTGTGACTTGGGACCCGCTGTCTAACACTGCTCGAGCTGAAATTTCGTCTGTGTGCACTGTAGTATCCATGGAAGGACCCACCAATTTAGACCAGTCTGGAGGGATTTTAGCAGGAGCCTGGGCAGACAATTTAGCCACAAAGAAATTGGAATTTGGATTTCCCGAACCTTCACTGCGATCATTTTTTGCACCCCTCGGCCATTGGTTTGCTTTTTGGAGCTCCCCTTGGAGTCTGTTTACCACCCTCTCTAAGTCCCTTTGAGACCGGAATTCTTTCTTCATATGCCCATCCTTTCCACAGTTATGACAGATTATAGACTCTTGGGTCAGTCTTGGCTGAAACATTACATTAAGAGGTGGTCTCCATTCACAATTTGAGGGTTGAGCAGAGTACACATTTGGTGTTGGAGCTGAAGCACTAACAACAGGAAATTGTGGTTTGACTCCTGCCTGCGGCGTTGAAGGCGATGCAATATGCCTCAATAGTTCTTTTATGGTGGTAGTCAATTCACTGATCTCCGTCTTGGAGCTGCTCTCACTAGAAGATGCCTGAGAGTGCACCCCCAACCCCATAGCAGACATGCTCTGAGAGGGACCAGGGTCATTGTCCGTGGGAGGAACCTTCGTAGAGGCACCCGCTTTCATTTCTCTGACTTCTCTCAGCAGCTCATCTCTCAACAGCTCAACCCATGGCAGAATGTCCTTAGCAGTCTCTGAGTGCTTGTTGGGTACTACATTCCACCTTTGAACCTGACTTGCCTGATCACTCTCTGTCACTTGGGCAGCAGTAGCAGATATGTGAGAAAAAAAAACACATGGCCGCCTTTGCTCAACCCCCCAAATTTCTCTCATTAATTTGTCATAGGAAGGAGGCGAATCCAACTGGGTTGCAAGTGTAACTGAAGCAGTAATAGTTCAGAGGACGGGGCACTCTTAAGGATTTGGTCCAACCTAGTCCGATCTAACCTGTCTGAAGCCACGCTACCCTTTCTGAGGCATTCCTGTAGCATCTTTTCAAGTCAAGGTACATACACTGATAAGGGCTGCCCTTGGTATTGCTGAGTGTTTCTTACCCTCCACCATAGATCCTCATTTGAATCTGGACTCCCGTACACATTTTCTAAAGCATCTAAATAGTCCTGTGCAGTTGCTTCGGGGTTAGTAGTCCGCTTGGCACAGATAGTAGCCAGAGCAGGACCTTGGAGGCTTTCACTTGACCTCTTTCTCTTCTCCGCTTCAGAACATTGCCATTCAGGTACCAAGGGGGCAGCATAGTCTATCCATGTCTCCCAATCATCCTCCCCCTGTGGGGTGGGAAGAGTGCCCAAAAATATCCTCAGCCTGCGGTAAGAGTCATGACTTAACTGCGGGCACAGGAGTCGATGCTGGTACTGGTGTGGGCATGGGAGCTGGTGAAGGGACAGGTGCTGGGGCTGGTGTGGGCAATGGGGAAGGAACACACCCAGGTAGCATGAATAACTTTTTAAAGTCCTCTGTGGTTTTACCCTCCTTCAATAACAACTTGCCAAACTTTTTCTCAAAGGTCTCAGATAATGGTGGGGCCTCGTTTTCTAAGGGATCCTTACTATTTTTAGTCACCACCCTCCAAGTGGCTGAGGACCTCTCAGCAGCAGTAGTCTGGGGCACCTTAGTGCTGTCCATGGGTTGTTACACTCCATTAAGGTCATTAAGGTCTGGGCAGTCAAGTCAGCATGTTGGCTTACCACCGCAGCTTTTCTCAAGCTTTTAATTTTTGAAAGTGCCCCTTCCACAGTGTCTTTACTAGTGCCCTGGGGTATATCCAGTATTAACAAGGCATTGTGGTGGTCAATCTCATGCCTCGTACACCATACCACCAACTGATGCATAGCCATTTCTACAGTGGTAGTAATTCTTGATTTTGACCACTAAAGGGTGCTAATCCCAAGACGTGCCTCCAAAATGTAACCACTAGGTGGCGCTATTCTAAGGGCTACTACCCCTGCCGGCGTGACTAGGCACAAGTTGAGGGGCCTGAGCTCGTTGAATGGCTGCCTCCACCTGGAGGAATGGTTCTGGGGTAGTGTAACTGCTGTTGGTATAGCCCTCTGGGATGCTATAACCCCCACCAACCCCTCTAGTGGCCTAAACAGTTTTGCAGCAAAACTTTCACATATACCATATGGCAGTAATGACTTACTCACACCCCTTGCACTTACCACCAGGGCTGTATCATCTGCAGCTACCCTGAAGACTCCTGTAAAATAAGACCTGTAATGCAACAGTTCAGTGACAGTACAATACCCCCACCGAAAAGGTACACACTAGCCAGATTAAATGCCATAACAACACAATCTGATTTGTTTGGGGAGAATGTGAGCAGGGGTGGGGCATGAATCTAGCAGATGATTTATAGATTTGATTATTTCAGGCTGAAAATGCATGCACAAAGAGTCCCTTGTACACAGTCACACGACCCTGGGTACCCAGTTGTAAGCAGGCTAGCCTTAAGCGATTCCCGGGGTAGGCCGGCGTTGCAACTGTTGTTGGGGCCCTTAGGAAAGAAAACAATTAGCATGCACATCAATCAAGAATTTGTAATCCAGAGCCGGATGGCTCAGTTCGTTGTAATAAACCCAGACAAATAAATCAGATGACACACAATGATTGCAGCTTTGTTACAGGGAGCTACCCCATTTGGTACTGACGCTACCCAGACCAGAGGCAGTACTGATGAGATGAAGACCTCTGGATGGTGTTTTGGTTTGCCAGGGGAAGCAGGGCCAAAACGACTCACTGAGGTGGTTGTTACCTGTTCGATGGTGTTGAGCAGGGAGCCAAATCCCCGGGCGGGTGTTTTGTCTGAAAATGTCTCTGCGATGGGAGCGGCAGTCTAAGCCAAGATGGCAGGGCCCAGACCAGAGCAGACAGTTCGGACTCGGTCCATGCGAGTGCTGGAGCAGCTTCCAGTTAGCATAACACACTTGAAGGTGGGGAACCAAATCGCAACCCACACACCACATTCAACACACTTATAAGCAATGCAACTCTTAGTCACAGTTCGGGTAAAGTCCAGTTGCAATTTAGCAGACGTTCTGTGCAAACCTCTCAATCCGTGACTCACTTCGGTACCTGGCAGGCCATTCACTTCTGGAGGAAGTCTTCAGTCCCAAATTCAGGTAATGATCACTCTCTTTCTCTTCAGGCTTCAGATCTCAAATAAAGGAATTAGATTTAAGTCCAACTTTCACAGTCACAGGAGTTCTTACTGGAAGATGTGACAGGCAGGCCAGTGCAGCCTTCCTGCCGATTCTCCTGTTCTCCTACGCAGGAGCAGCTGCTCGATGGCTCGAGCTGTTCACTCTCCAAACTCCAGCTCATGGCTGACTCTGGTGCAGGCAGTTCTGGGGATTTCCTCTGAGATCCAAAAGGTTTGGTTGGCTGAGGGAACTGTCTGTCACAGCAAGGGCTCCCACTCCAGGTCCATTTAGGTGCCAAACCTTAAAAAACTACAATTGCTACAGAAATTCCATCCCACAAGACCTCTGGGGCAGTCTCCATTTTAGGTCCCCTAAGGTTTGATTGGTCCAACTCTGGCAGTCTAGAACAAAAAAGGTGGCTCTTATGCAAAAATTCCAAGCTGCAATAGAAGGCATGTGTAACCCCCCTACAAATGGGGGTTCCCGAAAAGTCTTCCTTGAGCTTGCCTAAAATGCACACTGCCAGGCTGGTGTTCTGCATTTTAGCAGTTTATTTATTTTTATTATTTATTTGCTTTTGGTAACTGGGTAAGAGCACTAGGCATAAGGATGCCTATTTTCAGGCACGACCCGGGAGAACCCAACTTAAACATACATAATTATATATGTGACGCAGCGCATGAAAAGCAGCACAGTTCAGGGTGAATCAAAACTTCGGGTATGGGGAGACATTTCTGCAACAAACCAGGAGTAAGTTTAAATGGTATGATGCAGTTACAAAACAGTAAGTAAACACAAGATCAATACAATGTAAGAAAACAGGCATTGCAAGAGAGGGCATACATAAAAACAATATAATAAGTCCCAATTTAGTGGTTAAAGAACGGGGGAGAGGAAGGGAGAGTGATAGGAAGGAGTGAGAGAGAGAGGGTGGGGATGAGAGACAGTACATGAAAGAGGGTGTTAAGAGAGGCAGGGAAGAGATGTCAGAGAAGTGAATTACCTAGTGAAAGACAGGGCAAGGAGAGGAAAAGAAAAAAATAGAACTAAGGTGATTTAAAGCAAGTGCAGGGGTTAGTATTGCGCAGATGCTTGTGGTGAAGTTTCTTAAAGGTGGCATGGGTGGTCGCCTGATGAATAGCTTGAGGTAGGGAGTTCCAGTATTTTGGAGCCGTGTGAGAGAAAGCGCGTGCACCCATATTAGCTCTTCATCTGGGGATGTGAAAAAGGGCTTGTTCAGTCGATCGTAGCCCATAGGAGAAAGGTTGTGTGTCCAGTAGGAAGGTGAGGGATTGGGGGAGGCCTGATCTGACAACACAGTCAATTAGTGAGCCAAAGGACTGGAGTCGGAGGTTGGAGGGGCACGGTCATTTTAAGTCAGCATAGAGCTGGCAATGGTGTTTGTAACGTGGTGATGCAGAGGCATAGCGGCAGATGCTATTGTAGGTGGTGTCCCATTTATGGAGGGAGGATTTAGAGGCAGATAGGTAGGTGACTGAGCCATATGCTAGGGCTGGAAGAAGGAAGCCTTGGGCCACAGCTAGTCTAGCCGAAGGGGTAAGGGCATAGCTAGTACGGTAGGCACTTCCTATTTTGGCGTTGACCGACTTACAGGTGGTTGTAATGTGCAGATCAAAGTCTAGAGATTCATCAAGAGTAACACCCAGGTATTTAAAGGATTTGGTGCTAATCAGTGGGGAGCCATCCGCACTCGAGATTCTAAGGGCGTTATGATTCGCTTTAAGTCTAGCAGATGAGCCAAAGAGCATAGAGTATGTCTTACTAGAGTTGAGAACAAGTTTGTTCTCAGTGAGCCAAGATTGAATACTTGCGAAGTCCGAGGCAAGAGGGTGGTTTAAGTCAGCGACAGTTCTAGCACTGTCGTAGATAACTAGGTCATCAGCGTAGAGCAGAGATGAGCAGTTTGGTGCAAGGAGTGGGATGTCGTTAATGAAGATAGAGAAAAGCAAGGGGCCAAGGATAGAGCCCTGGGGCACTCCAACGTGAATAGATGAAAGATCTGATATGGCTGAGTTGAACACTACAGCTTGTTTTCTGTCGGTCAGGTAGCTTTCAAACCAGGCCACTGCATCAGTGGCGAAACCTAGGAAGTGTAGTTTTGTAAGAAGAAGGGTATGCTTGACCAGGTCAAATGCCTTAGTTAGGTCGATGAAAACTGCACCTGTCAGGAGGCCCAAGTCCATGGAGGCATATATGTCATTGGTGAGTCTGAGGAGGGTGGTAGAGGTGCTGTGTCCTTTGCGGAAGCCATGCTGTGAGCTAGAAAGAAGGTTGTGTTTTTGGAGATATTCTATGGATTGGGTGGACACTAGTTTTTCCAAAATTTTGCTAAGTACAGAAAGAATTGCAATAGGATGGTAGTTCTTCATTTCTTTAGGATTACCCTTTTTAGGAATTGGGGTGACTTTAGCTATTTTCCAGATGTTAGGAACTATACCACATCATAGAGACAGGTTGAAAATTTTGGTTAGGGGAGAGGCTATAAGTGGAGCAGTGACTTTCAGGAGCCTAGGTTCAAGTCCATCAGACCCCGAGTTGGTACTGTCAGGAATGGTGAGCAGCAGTTTTAGCACTTCTCCTCTTGTAATGCTCCGGAACCTAAAGGGTGGGTGCGAGAGTAGAGGTTTGGTATCGCTAGGGGGTGCAGTGTTGTGGACAGGAGGGAAGGAGGTGAGGTCATTTGTTAGATCCGAGAAATGGTGATTAAAGGAGTTGGCTATAGTCACCGGATTGTTGCAGTGTATGCCATTTAACAGCATATCACTGGTGTGGGCCCGGTGATTTGCTCCAAGGAGTGTTTTTTTTGGTTGACCAAAATTTCTTAGAGTCCCCTGAGGCTTTTATTAGCAGGTCCTTGCAGAAAGAGCTTTTGGCTAAGGGAATGTTTTTCTTGCATATGTTTCTCAGAGAACGATAGTGATTATGGTCAGTCTGCATCCCAGTGGTTCTGAAACACCACCACGCTTTGTCCCTGGCCCTTATTTGGGTAAGTAGGGCTTTGGTTAACCACTTAGTCTGGGTTCCACGAATACGACGGGTGACACGGGGAGCATGGGTGTGTTGGAGAAGACCAAAGTGGGCCAAGAAGTAGTCTAGAGCTGACTGGGCATTTGTTGAGGTATAGATGGGAGACCAATCAATCAATGAGAGATCATGTGTAAACTGCGCTAAGTTGAAATTGGCCAGATTGCGAAAGGTAATGAGTTTTGGGGGCGGAGATAGTTTACTGGTAGAGCACCAGATGCAGTAGATAGGGGAGTGATCACTAATTGCATCAGCAAGGGTACCTGCACCTACTATGCTGTCAGGGCAGTTTGTAAAGATCCAGTCAATAAGAGTACTGGTCCGAGGGGGAGCCATGACCCTTGTTGGGTCTGTGATCAGTTGGTGCAGGTTGTGGCCTTGTACCAAGGTGTGGGAGGACTGGTTTGCATTACTAATCCAGTTTAGGTTTAGGTCTCCCAGTATAAGGACTTCATTACGGCGAATGGTGCTGTCTATTTGGGAAAGAAGTTCTTCAAGACCCTTACTACCACTAGCAGGAGGGTTATAGGCACAAACTGTGTAATTTCTTGGAGCCTAGTTGTAATGTTGCACGGAGCGCTTCACAGTGAGACAGGGTAGTCAGGACATTATGGGATAGCAACAGGTGATGCTTATAGAAGATGGCAACTCCACCTCCACGTTTTGATGAGGGCCTGTCTTGTCTGATGAGATTGTAGTTGGGCAGGGAGCAGAGGGGATCAGAGGTGGAGGGTTTTAGCCATGTTTCAGATAGGCAAAGGATATCAGGGTGATATTGAGCAACCCATGCCTAAAGTTTGGCTATGTTATGAAGAAGGCTCCTAATGTTCATGTGTACAATGCGTAGGCCCTTGGTTTCATTCCAGGTTGTATTATTTTGAAGGAGGTTACCCACGGGCCCCGGGTTTAGCTCAACATCCCCAGCTAGCATTAAGGCTAAGAGTAAAAGGTACCATAGCTTATGATGGATGAAAGAGGTGGGCAGGGTGATGTTAGGCACTGGGGATTTATGCAGGGTGTAGGATAGGTGGTAGATGAGCTTTTGAGGGATGAGAAGTGGGGAGGTGTCACGTGGCCAGTGTGATGGCATTCGCAAAGTGGAGAGCTTGGAGTCATCAGGGTGGGTGCAGCGATGGCTCCTTCTTGGTGGGTAATATAAAATAGGGAGCCATATAAGGTTGAAAAGAATAGAGACTAGTAGTAATAAGGCAAACGGACTTAAGGCCATATTGAAATTTTTGAGTGTGTCATTTGAGAGTGGGATGTATGGTAAGAGAAGTCTTGAAAATGAGAAATACAGGACTTATGTAGCTAGCAGGGTTTGATCTGGGAGCCAGAGAGAAAGGAGCTAATATTAGGCGCTCTCTAGCTGCCAGGAAAAAGTCTGCTAAATGGTAAGGTGAGGAGGACTGTGCTATCTGTATTTAATGCAACTTTGTCATTACTGGGATGTACTGTCTGAAAGAGCTCTGTTTAACCTGGCACCCGGCAAGCTCAGAGCAACTATTTCAGTTGAAAGTCAGGTTTCCCACCTGAGTTACAGGTGTTGAAAACCTGTATGTTTGTGGGAGCAGCTTTATTAGCTAAATTGCAGTCTCCCTCCTCAGCTTCTTGCGAAGTAAGTGAATTTGGTTTCAGCAGCTGCTTAAATTACATTTGCAGAGCAAGGGAGGTAGCTCTACTAAGGATTTCAGAGGGAGGAAAAAACTAAAATATAAAGTCACAAGAGCCCGAAATGCTCGAGGAGCTGCTCAGACTGCACTTCTAGCTGCTGGCTTTGTGATATCGCGCTTCCCATGCATAACTTTATTATTAGTTGGTTCCTTGACTATTTAGTGGCCGATGGGAATGTTAAGGGTTCAGATACGTAACTGAAGCAGAGGTTAACAGGACCGAGGTAAGTAAAAAATGCAGCTTGAAAATTATCCTGGTCTATACCGCCAATGAGGATAGCGCTTTGAGTGAATTAGAATTAATAGTCAAATTATTAAATTTGGTTATTATTTTACTGTGCTTACAGATTTGGTGAGGGGGATTGAAGGTGATGAAAGTACAAGTGTAGGTGAAAAAATAGAAGGAAAGTGTGGTGCTGCCTCAAGTGGCAGAAAGCTATAATCTGCAGGTGGACAAGTGAGCTGATTGGTTAAAACCCACGTCCAGCCCTATATACAGCCCTATATAAGGGAGAGCCGACCAAGGGTGTTGGGGGCGGCGGGGCAGTCTCTGCTCACTAACGCTGCTGGCGTCGTAGATGAGTCGAGGCTGTCCGTACCTGAGGAGGATCCCAGAGAAACAGGCCAGAGAGTGTCTGTATAGCCTCCGTGTACTGTCTATATAAGAGCTGCCAAGATTGCAGTTATAATTAACCTGGGAGGGGGCTGAGTGTTTCTATGCCCGAGTCCCACCCGGGCTGTCAGATAATCGCTCTGTTCTGCCATCGCTATTAGTGCAGAGGGAGCTCTGTTAGAAGATGTAGTTATTTGCTGCTCATTTGTTAGAATAGTAATAATATTGCAGTTTGTTCTAACCTGCCTTCTTTGCAGCATGGACAGTTCTGTTTGTTTCCACCATCTTGGTCCTGGACTGCCGAAATGGGTCAATCAGTACTTTTGGGGACTCTAAAATGGAGCCTGTCCCCAGGGGTCTTGTGGGAGCAAAATTCTGTAGGAATTGTAGTTTTTGCATTTTGGTGCCAAAACAGACCTGGAGGGGGAGCCCTTGAACTGACTGACAGACAGATCAGTCAACCGAACCTTTTGGATCCTGGGGGAAGTCCTAGGCTGCTTGCAGCTAGAGTCAGTCTGAGTTAGGAAGTGAAAGACGTAACAGCTTGAGTGATTCAAGCAGCATCCCCTGTGTAATTCGCGCGGGAGAACTGTAAACGGGCTGAGTTTTGGCATGCCCGTCTGCCTGCTGTCCCTGAGAGGGAAAATAGAGTTGATTCAGACTGAATCCAAGTTGTGAGAATGATTTAAGCTACTGGACTGTGACCAGGCTTTAACCTGAAGAAGACCCAAGATTTGCTGAACGCAATTGGCCTGTCAGGATTTCCAGTCACCTCTGGACTCCTGGTTTGTGCAGAGACTCTGTAATTGTGACCGGATAGCAATTTGCCTGGTATAGTGGAATCTCTTACATATAAATGTGCTGTGTGCTGTTAGTGAGTCGTGATTTGGTTCCCCACTGTGTGTTGAACTGTGTTCTGCTTGCTGGAGGCTGCATCCAGCTCCAATGGACTGAATCCATATTCATCTCCCTTCGGCCTGGGCCTTGCCACACTGGCCCAGCCAGAATACCTGCTGCACAGAGAAAGCCATCGGCGAGAGACCTGCCTGGGAATCAGCCCCCTGCTCAACGCTTTGAACAGGAATGACGCCTTGGTGATTCATGTGGTCCCTGCTTCTCCTGGCACTCCAGCTCAACAACCGGCCGTCTCGATTTCATCTTGCCTGTGTCCTGCATCGGGTATCGTGAGTAGACATCAAGGTAGCTCCCTGCAACCACAGCTAAATCTAAAGTGTTGTCATCTGATTGCTTTGTTGTCTTTTCTGTCACGAACTGAGCCCTCCGGATCCGAATTACAAATAGTGTATGTTGTGCATGTTGCTTCCTTCCTTCACATGGCCCCAACCAGCTGCAACGCCAGCCTGCCCCGGGCAATGATCCTGGCTAGCTCACCTGCCTCCTACCTGGGTACCCAGTGTGTGTGACTGTGTAGAGACTCTGAAGTGCATGCATAACTGTCTGATTGATATAGCCTTTAAGCAAATCAACCTGATTATGCCCCACCCTTGTTCAAGTCCCCTGAATAAATCAGATCTCTTTTTGCATTTAACCTGACTGTGGTTCTAGTCTGTGCCAAAAGTACTGTACTGTTGCTATTTGCTGTGCATAACCTTGTTTTACAGGGGGTTTTCAGGGCTGCACTAGAGGAACCAGCCCTGGTGGTAAGTGCAAATAGTGTGGGTAATTGCATGGTGAATAAGGGTCATTGTGAAAGTGATTATTGTATATTGTTTGGGCCACTAGAAGGGAAGGAGGGGGGTTACAGTGTCCCAGAGGACTGTGCCCAGGTTAGCTTGACCACTAACAACCCTGACCTCCAGGAAGAGGCACGTGTTTCAGTACCCAGGCCCCTTAACCTGCAACTAGCCACGTAGACAGGGGTAGTAGCCCTTGGGATAGCGCCACCTAGGGATTACATCTTGGAGGCTCACTGCTGGGATTTTGTGTCTTCTAGTGGCTGAAATTATAAATTATTGTTAAACATAAATGGCTACCCCAACAGAAGTGGCTGTGCACCAGTTGGTGGGGTGGTGTACGGGGCAAGCGATTGACCCCGTAATGCTTTGCTAATACTGGATATACCTATGGGCATTAGTAAGGTCACTGTTGAAGGGGCACTTTCTAAAGTTGAATCTTTGAAAAAAGCTGTAGTGGTGGGTCGACAGGCTGATTTAACTGCCCAAACTCTCATGGCCTTGGTGGAGTGTAGCGACCCCCTGGACAGTTCAAAGGTGCCCCAGACTATCACTCCAGAAGTGTTCCCAGCCACCTGGAGGGTGATAACCAAAGATAGCACGGATTCCTTAGAGGATGAGCCCCCACCATTATCTGAGTCTTTTGAGGAGAAGTTTGCCAAGTTGTTACTGGAGAAGAGTAAAACTGTGGAGGAATTTTAAAAAATTATTCCTGCCACCTGGGAGTGTCACCTCCCCACTGTCCACACCCACCCCAGCACCTATTCTGTCATCAACTTCTTTTTTTTTTTTTTATATTCTCTTTTTTACGCCCCCCTTCTCACCCCAGTACTTCCACACCTTCGGGAGTCTTCTCGGCCTTGTGCGTCCCCGATCGTCTGTCAGCATTGGGTGCAGTCATCACCCCACGCTGCCTTGGTTTAACCCCCAGGCGGGTACGAGGCAGGGCTCCCCCTTCCACCACCCCGAGCATCTGTGATTTCATCGGGGATCCATCGCCCATGCTGGCAGGAGCCTTGGGATCAGGGCCTGAGGCTCCGTCTACAGGGAGCACCGGAGGGTATTTTCCTTCTGTTTTCGCCCATCCTCATAGGACGTCTGCATGCAAGGAGAGCCAAGGAACGATGCACATCACAACGTGCTAACGCTCCGGCTCCCGGCAGACGTCCTCCCTCCCTGCTACATGCGGTCCTTGCTGCATCTCCACCTGTGGTCACCCAGGTGGCGGTATCGCAGCGGGACCCGCATCCCACCCCACCCAGAGAAGGAAAGCAGCCTCTGGGTGCTCGATCCTCCTCCCCCCAGCTGGCCCCCCAGCTGCCCGAGTCCGATCCCAAACCCAGGTTGCTGGCACCGCGAGTGGTAACCCTACCGCTGCGCCGGTTGGCTGGCCCCTTTCATCAACTTTTGTACCTGCCTCTGAACCAGCCGGTAGTCATGGCCCTTACAGCAAACTCATGGTATTCTCTGGCATCAGCCCAACTCCTAATGAAGAAGTCGACCTAGATAGACTCTGCTACTCTTGCGGTACTGGACTGGCAATGTTCAGAGGCCGGAAAAAGGGCCCGCCCTGGGGGACTGCCTCCAGGGGCCCGCCCTACATACTTTTCACTCCCTGAGGTCCTCTGACCCAGATGCCAAAGCCCAAGAGTACATAGTTGGCATTGAAAATGTGTTTGGGTGCACCACAAGTGTTGAGGCCTTGAAGTGGAAACTTAAAGATGTTAAACAACAGCCGGGGGAATTGTTATCTGCCTACGTGGATTGATTAGAGGGAATCGTACAAACCATTTTTCGGAAAGGAAGCTGTACCTCTAGTGAAGTGGACCTGGTAAGACTGGATCATATACTCTGCACTGCCCAGCACTCCAGCTGGGTGTTGCTCAAATTGCAACTCACCAAAGGAAATCTGGTCCCTTGCCCTTCTGTGTGTTGATGAAGGAGGTATGGGAAGTTGAGGAGGAGGAAGGTTTGTCAGAGCCCTGCGCAGTTGTAGCTGCCGCAACCCCTGCTCCAGGCGTGGGGTCAGTCGCTGATGGCCTAGAATTACAAGAATCACATGATGGAATCCGAGAACTAAATGCCAGCCCCGGGGGGCCCAGCAAGAGAGGAACTGCTACGGATGCTCCGCCATGGGATGAACTGCTGAGGGAGTTCAGAGAAACAAAAAACAGTCTCTTTATGAAGGCTGCTCCTGCGATTACAGGCCCCAGTCCTTATCCGACTGCATGTGCTATGGGGGCGGCGGTGCATACCCAGGCATTTCCTGCTGACAGCAGCTCAAAAATTGATGACCTGACTATGGAAGTGAGAGAATTGACAAGATGTCTCCAAATGCTAGTCACACCGCAGAAAGAGGTGGAACCAAGGATTTTCTTGGTAGTACCCCCGCCTAAGCTCCCAGTGTGATGCCTAGACCACACCAGACCCGGGAAGGCATATTTTGCCATAATTGTGGGAAGGATGGGCACATGAAGAGAGAATTCCGGTCCCCAAAAGACCTAGATAAAGTTGTATACAGACTTCAAGGGGAGCTTTGGAAAGCAAGACCATAGCCGGGAAGCACAGGAAATGACCGCAGTGCAGGATTGAGAAACCCTAACTCAAACTTCTTTGTGGCTGAATCGTCTGTCCAGGCCTCTGCTACTTCCTCTTCAGACTGGTTCAGAATAGTGGGCCCTTCGATGGAGGCTTCTGTGACTGTCAACGGTATCTATGCTCAGGCTGTGCTCGATAGTGGGTCGCAAGTGACCATTGTATTCCAGGACTGGTATGACAAACACTTATCTGATGTGCCACTACAGTCTCTGGAAGGTTTGCATGTGTGGGGCCTGAGCGACAAGTCTTATTCCTACCTAGGATATGTCGGGCTCTGGTTGTCTTTCCCTGTGACTGTAACTGGTGTAGATGAACAAGTAGAGACACTAGCCCTGGTGTGCCCTCCTATGGGATTGTATTATGAGATTCCCTTGCTCATTGGAACCAATGCCCACATGTTTGGAAGACTAGCGGAGTTGTGTCACGAAAAACAAGGGAAATGGACGGGGCAGGCACTGAAAATCCCAGCCCTGATAAAGAGATCCTATGACCTGTAAAAATGGACTACCGAAGCCGACAGAGATGAGCCAGTGGGGATAGTGTGGAAGAAAGATCCTGATTCTCTGGTACTCCCTCCCAATGCTCAGTGCACCATTCAGGGAGAGGTTCGCATTAGAAAGGAAGTGAAAAATAAAATATTAATGTTGATTGCACTGAGTGATGGAAAGTTGCCAGAGGGATTATTGGTTAAATCCAGCATTTTGGCTGCCCGTGCACATGCCTATGCACGATGAGTGATGATCCAGATTCGGAATGTGTCAGATTGGGAGGTCCGGTTGAACAGAGGGTGCATCCTAGCTACAGTACACTGTGCAGACACTGCTGTATTACCCAGCAACAAGTACTCTGGTGAAAAGGAAAGAGTGACCCCGGATTTATTTGACTTTGGTGATTCCCTATTGTCAGTTGAATGGAAGGCTAGAATTAGCAAGAAACTCGCCCAGAGAGACCAAGTGTTTTTGTTAAAAGAATGGGATGTGGGATGTGTCCAGGGTGCAGAGCTTCACATACGCCTGCATGATGACTGGCCATTTCTAGAGAGATCCCGATGCCTCACCGCAGCAGAAATAGATGACGTTAGGAGGCACCTGCAGGAAATGCTCGCTGATGACATTATACAAGAATCAGGGAGCCCATATGCCTCTCCCATTGTGGTTATGTGTAAGAAGAATGGGTCTGTGAGGATGTGTGTTGATTATCGAACTCTGAACCGGTGGACCATCCCAGATCAGTACACCATGCCCCTTATACAAGATGCCCTGGATTGCTTGAATGGGAGTAAATGGTTCTCGGTATTGGATCATCGCAGCGGATATTACCAGATTCCGATGGCCCCGGAGGACTGTGAGAAAACAGCCTACATCTGTCCTTTGGAGTGCTATGAATTTCTGAGAATGCCACGGGATTTCGGGTGCCCAGGTCACCTTTCAGCGACTGATGGAACGTGCCGTGGGAGATATGAACTTGCTGAAATGTCTAGTGTACCTAGATGATGTCATTGTGTTCGGACGCACATTAGAGGAGCATGAGACCCGACTGTTTAAATTGCTGGACCAATTGGAAGACTTCAGCCTCAAGCTGCCCATCAACAAGTGCCAGTTTTTTCAAACCTCTGTGAAGTATGTGGGGTACATAGTATCTGCAGAAGGGATAGAGACTGATCCCAGTAAGGTTTTCTCAGGTTCTGTGGCTACTACCGCAGGTTCATAAAAGACTATTCAAAGGTGATTTGCCCGCTCCTGAACCTTACCCAGGGTTTATTTATTTAGCTGTTGTTGACCAAGTAGGTACACTAGACAGGTTATATGCCTATTTTCAGGTACGACCCGGGAGAGTAATATGAAAAATACAGGTTCAAACAGGGTACATAACAACAAGAGGGGCAATGTACAGAGTAACAAAAGAGCAAGGTGAACATAGATAGTCTACAGTAAGTAGTAATAGGTAAAATATATGTATATATACAGAATAAAATAGGCTAAGTCATTCAGTAGCAATAGCAGTAATTACAGTGTGTGAGTGACCCTTTTTTTAGAGCCACAGAAACAAATAATTCCTGAGCAGATAAACAAATCACATGCTTCCCAGAATTAAAGGACAGTATGCAGCATAATAGATCCCACAAGGAGTATCCCAGAGTTGGGTGAGACCAATTGAGAGACCTGGTTAAGGTGGCTTGGGACACGCACACACAGAGGCCAGTTTCAGGTGCTCCCACAGGGAATTCTGGAGGCTCAAGTGGGAAGGGGAGGAACGAATGTGGTCAGGAAGGGAGTTCCATAGCCTCGGAGCACATGTAGCAAAGTCCCTATCCCTCATTTTAATACGAGTATAAGGAACTTTGAGCACCCCATGACCCTGAGACCTGAGGGAGTAGGAGGAGGATTCAGCAAGCTTGAGAAGCTGCGCCAGCCCCGAAAGGGTGCCAGTTCTGAGCACCTTTCCTACAAAGCAGCCCAACACAAAGTTCAACTGATTGGCCGGGGAAACCAGCCCAGTTTGTCATATCATTTACAATGATGGGTGAGGCGTGGGACTGCCAGAGCAAAGCGACAGATGTTGTTGTAGGTTGTGTTCCACTGAGCAAGGTGAACCTTGGAAGTGCTAGCGAATAAGAGACGGCCGTATCTAAGTGAAGGTAGTAGCACTCCTCTGGCCAATGCCAAACGAGTGGCAGATGTCAGATTTTTCTTAGCCCTGTAGGCAAGATCCAGTTTACAGTTTACAGCTCTGCAAACATTTAGGATGTGACACCCCAGGTCGAGTTGGGGGTCAAGTGTCACCCGAAGGTATTTTATAGAATCTGTGGTTAGGAGGGGAGCACCGTCCATGCCACTGACACACAGAGGGGCAGGGGAGGTCTTGATCTGGGCTGATGACCCAAAAAGCATGGCCTGGGTTTTTTTTAGATTGAGGATCAGCTTGTGAGATGTTACCCAGGACTGAATATTCTTAAAAGTCCTCGCTCAGCTGAAGGTTGAGAACCCCACTGTCTCGGGAATGTGCAAGGATGACAACATCATCTGTATAAAGGGTGGCACTACAGTTGGAAGCAATACTAGGGAGGTTGTTAACAAATACAGAGAAGAGAAGGGGCCCCAGAACTGATCCCTGGGGGACAGCAGAGGTCACCAGAGTGGGGCAGAGAGGACCTTGTTGAATTTGGTCTGTTGTAGTCTGTCCTGGAGGTAGTTTCTGAGCCAACTCAAGGCAGGAGGGGACAAGCCAAGGGACCGCATCTGTGAGCAAAGTAATGCATGGTCTACAAGGTCGAAGGCCTTGGATAGGTCAATGAAAACTGCCCCAGTGAGTTTGCCCTGATCCATGGCTGCCCTGATGCTAGTTGAGACAGAGACAAGGGCCGTGGATGTACCATACACTTTTCGATAACCATGCTGCGCAGGGGACAGCAACTTATGGGCCTGAATGTACTCCATGAGTTGTTCAGCCACAGCTTTCTCCAGGAGTTTGCTAATAGCCAATAGGATGACAATTGGACGATCGTTGTCCAGGACTTTGGGGTTACCCTGCTTTGGAACATGGACAATCCTCGCCACTTTCCAGATGTCAGGGATAACACCAGTGGCAAGGGACAGGTTGAAAATATGTGCCACTGGGAAGGCAATGAGGGGGGCACCCAGCTTCAGAAGCTTGGGCTCAATGTTATCATGGCCAGTGCTGGAGTGTGGGGACAGACCAGAGAGAAGTCTTTGTGTCTCCATGACAGACATAGTCTTGAGATAGAATAATGGGCGAGAGGAGTGTACCTTCTGAGGAACGGAGGCTGAGGGGCCACTGATATTCTCTACAGCAGGGAAAAGGGAGGTAAGTGCGGACAAGTCCGAAAAGTGGGAATTAAAAGCATTTGCAGTCATAAGTGGGTTATTACAGCTTGACCCACCAATGATCATATCACATACCCCAGAATTGGAGGAGCCACTGACTAAGTTTTTTATGTTTCTCCAGAACCTTTGTGGGTCCCTAGCAGAGCTAAGCAGGGCGGATTTACAGTATTCACTTTTTGCCACCCTGATGACTTTTTTGCACTCATTTCTGAGCTTCCTATACTGTTGGAAGATGGACTGATCCAACATACTTTTGAAGTGAGCCCAGCACTTGTCTCTTGCCTGCATGAGGGCTAAGAGGCTCCCGTGCAACCATTTTGTGGCAGACCCCCTTACTCTCCGCCTAATAAGGGGGGGTGTGCTTGTCTTGCAGGGCACCAAAAACTGTGAGAAACTGGGTGACAGCAGTGGAGGGGTCATGAGAACTAAGCACCCCTGACCAGTCAGTGATCCTCAGATCCTCATGAAATGACCCCAGATCAAACCTAGAAAAATCCCTAATATGAATGATTTGTGGGGAATTTTTGGTGAGGGGACTTTCCATACACAAAACATCGGTTACCCCCCCACCAACCGTAAATACAAAAAAGGGTCGGTCAAAGAACCAGAGAAAGTGTACTTGTGCATAGGTGAACCTTTTGGGCCCTGCTGGACACCCGAATGTGAAGCAGCCTTCCACGAAGTCATATACCAGCTCACCCATGCCCCCATCCTCGCCTGTGCTGACCCTACTAAGCCCTATGTGCTGCATACAGACGCTAGTCTACAGGACCTAGGAGCTGTGCTGTATCAAGACCATGAGGATGGTTTGAGACCGGTAGCTTTTGCCAGCAGGAGTTTGACCCCGTCAGAGCAAAACTATCCTATGCACAAGCTGGAGTTCCTTGCCCTAAAATGGGCCATCGTTGACCAGTTTCATGAGTACTTCTATGGGGCAAAGATATTGGTGAAGACCGACAATAACCCATTGACCTATGTACAGACTTCAGCTAAGTTAGACGCCACTGGGCACCAGTGGCTTTCTGCCTTATCAACCTATAATTATGCTGTCGAATACAGGCCGGGACTGAACCATATTGATGCTGACGCCCTGTCGCGAAGGTCCACTTCCAAGAGTGATTGGGTTAGGCTGTCTGAACCTGACATCTGAGCATTGTGCCACAAGTTTGACAGTGATGAACAGATGTCTGTGGACACAGTAAACTGTCTAGTAGATTGCTTTGGCCCTCCTGATACCTGCATACCGGCTGCCTATTGCCATTTCTCTGCTCTAGATATTAGTGCACTACCTCAACTTGACAATGGCAGTATTCAGTGGGCTGAATCCAAAGATCCTATGATTCAACCCACGCTTGATGCCCTGCGTGCAGGGAAAGATGTGTCTAAGTTGTGTTCCCCTGACTTGCGAACTGCTCTATTGCTTAAAGAAGGCCCCAGGTTGAAGTTACTCAATCAGTTGTTATACAGAGAGACAGTGGATCGTAGTGGTCAAGTAGACAAGCAACAATTGGTCCTGCCCATGGCCTTTAAACACTTGGTACTGAAGTCCCTCCACGATCACATGGGGCACCTCGGTATTGACAGGACTCTTCACCTGATACGATCTCGATTCTACTGGCCCAAGATGGGGGCCAATGTTGAGCACCATGTAAAGACCTGTAGTCATTGCCTCCAAAGAAAAGCCCTGCCTCAGAGGGCTGCCCCCCTTGTCAATATCACTACCAGCACCCCCAAGGAACTGGTCTGCATAGATTTTTTGTGCTCAGAACCTGATCAATGGAATATTGGCAATGTGTTAGTGGTTGCAGATCATTTCACATGGTATGCACAAGCTTTTCCAGCTAAAGATCAAGAGGCCTCTACCGTGGCCAAGGTGCTAGTGAAAAAATTCTTCGTCCACTATGGTGCGCCCCAGCAGATCCACTCTGACCAAGGCAGAGACTTTGAAAGCAGACTAATCAAAGAAATGCTCTCTCTGTGGGGGGGTGCAGAAGTTAAGAACCACCCCCTATCACCCGCAGGGGGACCCTCAGCCAGAACACTTTAACCGCACTCTTCTAGACATGCTAGGCACCCTCCATCCTAAAGACAAGCATAAGTGGAGCCAGCAGATTAGCACCTTGGTACACACGTACAGTTGCACCAAAAGTGATGCTACGGGGTTCTCCCCATACCATCTCATGTTCGGGAGGGAGGCTCGACTGCCCGTTGATGTCTGCTTTGGGGTGTCTTCAGATGGGGTCCATGCCGAAAACTACCTACAGTATGTACAGAAATTGAAAGCTCAATTGAACCATGCATATCAACTGGCCCAGACCATGGCTACCAAGAGAAACCTCGTCAACAAAGCGGCACGACAAGAAAGTAAAGGCTCAAGAGCTACGGCCTAGAGACCATGTATTGTTACGCAATTTGGGACTGCATGGCAAACACAAAATTGCTGGTAGGTGGCATCATCTTCCCCCAAGTAGTAGTTGGAAAATTGGGTGATCTACCAGTGTACAAGGTGCGCCCGGAGAATAACTCCAAAGCTGTCAAGACCATGCACTGTAACCACTTGCTGCCCATTGGTCAAGTCATCATTGAGGCTGAACTATCAGAAATTTCTTCTCCTGGGCTGGTGACCCATGCTGCTGCAAGAAGGAGACGGAGCCCATCTGCTTCAGCTGTTAAAGATTCAGAGCCCTCCCCCCAGCAGGCTTCGAGTGATAGTGACTGTCAATCCACCTCTGTTGAAAGTGACTATGGTAATGCCTATTATCCCTCATATGAACTGAGTCAGATGTTTCAAGGCAATCCTGTGCTGAATCATAGGGATGAAGCTGGGCCTTATGGATTGCTTAGCCCCCCAGCTTCATCCTTGGAGCCAGTGCTCCCTGAAAGTGAAGTGCAGAGTATCATGTCTGAGGCTGCCGGCTTCCTGCGTTTTGTGGAACTGTGTGACATGCTTGAAGAAGGGGCTGATAGTCTGAGTCTTTCTGGTGACACACCAGAGCTTGAAGAACAATGTGAGAGTGCTGACAGCCCCCCTTCAGTGCCACAAAGCCTAATTGTGCCAGAACCTTCTCAAAATGAGCCAGCTGGGCCCTCGCCAGAAGATAATAATGAGCAGAGTGTTGTGGAAACCGAGCAAGGAGCTGACAGTGCTCCCGGTTTGGACATCCCCATCCGTGCAGAGGCACCCCTCACGAATTACGAAAGCTCCCAAGTTAGTGTTGAAAGTACAGATACTATGGCTGTTCCCCCCAGAAAGACTGGCCGAGCTGTCAAGCCAGTGTTGTGCTTCAGTTATGATTCCCCTGGGAGGCCAGTGGACTTGCCTCTCAATGTGGTTCACAAAGGTGTTTGTATTTCTCAGAGCTAACTACCCAAACTGAGTTTAATGGCCAATTCCAGGTTGATTGTTCTTCCTTCTTTGCATGGTGCCCCTGCCCCCATCCAGCCCCAAGTCAGCTGATAGGGAATGGTCTCCCCTACATTTTTTAATGTACAAGAAGTTATAACATGAATCAGTATCACATGTATGAAACGTGCATAAGTATTGTCATTGTGGATATAGTATTGTGAAGTGTAGTGAATATGTATTGTAAAGTAATATGTTTATGTTAACTGATGCATGATGGTACAGACTTGACACTGATGCCAAGTTTTCTTCAGGCAGGGAAGGGTGTAACCCCCCCTACAAATGAGGGATCCCAAAAAGTCTTCCTTGAGCCTGCCTAAAATGCTCACTGCCAGGCTGGTGTCCTGCGTTTTAGCAGTTTAAAAATTATTGCCAGAGAGTGCCTGTATAGCCTCCGTGTACTGTCTCTTTAAGAGCTGCCTAGATTGCAGTTATAATTAACCTGGGAGAGGGCTGAGTGTTTCTATGCTTGAGTCCCACCCGGGCTGCCAGATAATTGCTCTGTTCTGCCATCGCTATTAGTGCAGAGGGAGCTCTGTTAGAAGATGTAGTTATTTGCTGCTCATTTGTTAGAATAGTAATAATATTGCAGTTTGTTCCAAACTGCCTTCTTTGCAGCATGGACAGTTCTGTTTGTTTCCACCATCTTGGTCCTGTACTGCTGAAATGGGTCAATTAGTACCTTTGGGGACTCTAAAATGGAGCCTGTACCCAGGGGTCTTGTGGGAGTAAAATTCTGTAGGAATTGTAGTTTTTGCATTTTGGCACCAAAACAGACCTGGAGGGGCAGCCCTTGAACTGCCTGACAGATAGATCAGCCGACCGCACCTTTTGGATCCTGGGGAAAGTCCCAGGCTGCTTGCAGCTAGAGTCAGTCTGATTTGGGAAGTGAAAGAGGTAACAGCTTGAGTGATTCAAGCAGCATCCCCTGCGTAATTCACGCGGGAGAACTGTGAAAGGGCTGTGGTTTGGCCTGCCTGTCTGACTGCTGTCCCTGAGAGGGAAAATAGAGTTGATTCGGACTGAATCCGAGTTGTGAGAACGATTTAAGCCACTGGACTGTGACCAGGCTTTAACCTGAAGAAGACCAAAGATTTGCTAAATGTGATCGGCCTGTCATGATTTCTAGCCACGTCTGAACTCCCGGTTTGTGCCGAGACTCTGTAATTGTGACCGGATAGCAATCTGCCTGGTATAGTGGAATCTCTTACATGTAAATGTGCTGTGTGCTGTTTGTGGGTCATGATTTGGTTCCCCACTGTGTGTTGAACTGTGTTCTGCTCGCCGGAGGCTGCATCCAGCTCCAATGGACTGAATCCGTATTGATCTCCCTTCGGCCTGGGCCTTGCCACACTGGCCCAGCCAGAATACCTGCTGCACTGAGAAAGCCATCAATGAGAGACCTGCCTTGTGATCAGCCCCCTGTTCAGTGCTTTGAACAGGAACGATGCCTCGGTGATTTGTGTGGGCCTTGCTTCTCCTGGCACTCCAGCTCAACAACCTGCAGTCTTGATTTCATCCTGCCTGTATCCTGCATCGGGTATTGTGAGTAGACATCAGGGTAGCTCCCTGCAACAACAGCTAAATCTAAAGTGTTGTCATCTGATTGCTTTGTTGTCTTTTCTGTCACGAACTGAGCTCTCTGGCTCCAGATTACAAATAGTGTGTGTTGTGCATGTTGCTTCCTTCCATCACAGGGCCCCAACCAGCTGCGTCACCGGCCTACCTCTGGCAACGATCTTGGCTAACCCACCTGCCTCCTACCTGGGTACCCAGTGTGTGTGTGACTGTGTAGGGACTCTGAAGTGCATGCATGACTGTTTGACTGATATAGCCTTTAAGCAAATCAACCTTATTATGCCCCTCCCTTGTTCAAGTCCCCTGAATAAATCAGATCTAACTCTTTTTGCATTTAACCTGACTGTGGTTCCAGTTTGTGCCAAAAGTACTGTACTGTTGCTATTTGCTGTGCATAACCTTGTTTTACAGGGGGTTTCCAGGGTTGAACTAGAGGAACCAGCCCTGGTGGTAAGTGCAAACAGTGTGGGTAATTGCATGGTGAAGAAGGGTCATTGTGAAAGTGCTTATTGTGTATTGTTCAGGCCACTAGAAGGCAAAGAGGGGGGTTAAAGTGTACCAGAGGGCTGTGCCCAGGTTATATTGACCACTAACAACCCTGACCTCTGGGTGGAGGCGGCCGTTTCAGTACCCAGGCCCCTTAACCTGCAACTAGCCACGCAAACAGGGGTAGTAGCCCTTGGGATAGCGCCACCTAGGGGTTACACAGGTTAAACAAACTTCTATACTATTATTAATAAGGCAGATAAACAGCAAATGAACACAGTTCCTAACAGAGCTCCATGTGCATATAGCGACTGCAGAATGAAGCAGAAATACCACTCACCTGGCCAGTCACGAGCCCTAAACTACTTGGACCCAGCCCAGACTAACTTCTAACAAAGCATAATGACTCTCTTAAAGAGACAGGCACAGAGGCTTTCTATAGCACTCTCATGCAGACACATATAGCTACTGCAGACACAGGACACCATCCTGACAATGGGCATTAGGCAGCCCAGGAAGACATCTTAGTAAACCCCAATTTGTATGGGGGGTTACACTGGTAAGACCCCACCTGGAGTATTGTGCCCAGTTCTGGAGACCACAGCTCTTGAAGGACATAGAGTGGAGGCGGTCCAGAGGAAGGCAACTAAAATGGTGCAGGGTCTGCATCAAAAGCCCTACAAAGAGAGACTAAAGAATAGCGCAGTGGGTTAAGGCTCTGAGCTGCAGATCTGGAGACCTGAGTTTGAATCCCACAGCTGCCTAGGTGCATGCTGTGTGATCTTGAACAAGTCACTTAACCTCCTTGTGCTCCCAGACTGCATCTGGAAACAAGCTTTGGCTTAGTGTGCTACTCCTGGTTAAACAATGTTCCCTTTCCCTACCTACACCCTGGAACAGAGGAGGGAAGGGGGATATGATAGAGACTTTTAAATACCTCACGGGGTAAACAAAGTACAGAAGGGTAGTACTTTTCAGAAGAAAAGCTGCTCAAGAACAAGGGGACGTGCTATGAAGCTGGAGGGGGTAGATTCAGGAGAGATATGAGGAAGTACTTCTTCGCAGAAAGAGTGGTGGATTCCTAGAAGAGCCTTCCAGTGGAGGTGGTGGGGCGGAAACAGTGGTGGGGTTCAAGAATGTATGGGATAAGCACAAGGTAATCATAGTGGAAATGAAGGGAGAAAGACCTGCAGATTGGGCATGGTCTGTGGTAATAGTGTAGGTAGGAGAAATGGGCAGACTGGATGGGCCAAGCAGTCCTTATCTGCTGTCAAATTCCATGTTTCTATGGTGCTGGCTATGCTCATGGGCAATCCTTTTGAGCCCATGCACAGATGTAGGATGTCACACCTGCCATGGAAGACGGCTTTCTTGGCAGCCATCACGGCAGCCAGAAGTATCAATGAGCTTCAGGTGCTCTTGCAGGAGTCTCCTTATCTGGTCTTCCACAGGGACAAGGTCATCCTTTGGCCCCACCCAAAGTTCCTCCTGAAGGTTGTATTGGAGTTTGAACCTTAACCAGATGATGAACCTTCCAGTGTATTTTACCGGCACATCTTTGGAGGCCGAACGCAGGCTCCATACTTTGGTCCTGCAGAGGGCGCTCTCTTACTATGTAGCACACATGGCTGGAGTTTGAGGTGAGGTTCACCAACTATTTGTAATATACACTGAAATCATGCCTGGCAGACCGGCAGCAAAGAAGATGATTGGCAGATGGATGACATCCTGCATAGACATCTGCTATAGGTTGGTTGGTAGGGAGCTTCTCGTAGGGCTCAGGGCTCATTACAACTGACATACCTCTGCCTCGGTGGCTGCTTCCAGGGACATCTGTATCCCGGAGACCTCCAGGGCTGCCACCTGGAAGTCAGCACACACCTTCCTCTCCCATTACAGCATCAACCTAGAGTCTCTCCAGGAAGCTGCTTTCGTGACCACAGTTCTCCAGTCTCTGTTCGCCAAATAGGGGTGCGTGTCTTGCCCACTCCTCCCAGAGAACTGCTGAAAGCCTGCCAATGTGTGGATAGTGAACTATATCCATGATTGCCTCTAGAAAAATAGGTTACTCACCTGTCACTGTAGTTCTGTGAGTGGTATATGCTGTAGTTCACATCCATACCACCCACCCGGCCTCCCCTGGTAAGTGGCACATGGATCCTTGCTTCCAGCGTGCAAGGTGTGACATCATGGTACAGAGCCAGAGGATATACTGCCCAAGTGGTGGGAGCAGCTTAGCAAGAAGACGTTCTGGCAAATCAACCCTTTCCAGTGGAACTGCCAGTGTGTGGCTGTGAACTATATACCACTCCTAGAACTATGATTACAGGTGAGTAAACTTTTTTTTTTTGCCTGTCACCAGGTAAATGTGAACCGGTTGTGGTCACTGCCTCCAATAGATTCCTAGACTTTTACACTGGAGACGACCCCATCCAGCTTCTGAGCACAAGGTCAGTGGTGGCTTCAAGCCTGCTACCCTGTTGGACATACTGCTCTAAGAAGCAGTTTTTGAAGGTTGACAGGAATTCAATCTCAGCCCTTTCAATACCTCTTTAAAAATGCTAGTCAGTGCCCAGGAAATTGAAGTCCGTCAGGGTCACCACAGTATTCAGTTTGGTTGCTCATAATTTGCCTGACCAGCGGGGTGTCATGCTCCACTGAGCTGTCTGTAAGACGGGAGAACACCCCAGGGATGAGTCTTTTGCTCCCCGTTTGCCATAGCTTAACCCAGTTGGACTCTCTGACACTGTTTGCCCCGACTCCCGGTCCTCCAGTGTGACTTCTTTCCTTATGACAGGGATAGAAACTAAGAAAATAATTTAGTGTGGGAGGTGGAATACTAAAATCCTAAATTTGGTATTCCATCCAAGTCTGGTATTCTGTCTATTCAAAAGAGCATTCTGTAGATTAATCTATTGAGTGGAGGCATGGAGGAGTAGCATTCCAATCATAATACCAGTGTGATGATAGTATTGTGCCTTGAGAACTGGTATGCAAAACACGGCTGAATATCATTAATTTCTAGCCCTGTGTAGAGAGCCTCCACCCCCCCTCCACCCACACACCTTGTTAGGCCTATTCTTCCAGAATAGTTTGTATCCTTCTGTCCTGATATCCCAGTCAGTCTTTCTAGAGCCACTCTTCTCCGAAGAGCTAGAGTTTTTAGGATTGGCAGAGCCGCAGCATCATGTGAATATCCGCAGTATAGTAGCACCAGCCATAACCGTTTCAGTTCCTTTTTTCTGCCACTGAAGCACAGTGCTTTCTTCATTAGAGACCAAAATTCCAGTTAGCACACAAATTGGCATTTTAGACTAGTTCATCATGTGTTTAGCATCCTTATGTCACTGAGTTTGATTATTTCATCAGTTTTAGCGTTTGTAATTTCATAAGTTGTCTCCCAGCTCTTAATCATTCAACGACTGGCATATTCGACCATTGTGTCTGGTAGGATGCCTGAAAAGGCCAGTTGCTATGGCAAGGCATCTGCTTTGGACCCTCACTGTTCTTCAAGAGAGTGCCATGGTGCCAAGAAGTCTTATCTTTTGGAAAATAGGCAGTCCTAGAGATATGAAAAAAAATGGTCTGGGGTCTGCTCACGCTCTTCCTGGAACCACTCATCTTAATCTTTGCACAGAAAAAAGAAGTGAAGGCATAGCTTCCTCTCTGGTTGTTACCACTCTGCCTCAAGACCTTTGTTTCTTATGGGTATGAGGGATGTGCTGATGTCCCCTGCTTTGTCTTCCTCGACAAACAATGATACAGCACCACACTTCTGTACTCTGGCAATGCAGGCGCCTCTGTCTCAGACACCCCTCTTGCCTACTTGAGGATGCTTTCGATGAACAGTTCTGTAGATGAATAGCTCTTAAGGAGCAATGGTTCCTCTGTCGAAACCATCAGCTGTGTTGATGATGATGCTGTGGAAGGCTTTGGGCTCAGTCCCAGCAGTGCCGGCACCAACATCGATTTTGGCACTGTCCTCGGTGCCAAAACAGATGTCTCTTCTGGCATCTGTGTCAGGACAAGTGTGGTGCCAATTGTGGGCTGTTTCCCTAAGTCAGTCTTGGCACCAAATGTGGAGCCTTTAGCACATCCATTTTGCTGGATGAGAAATAGGGGTACATTCCAGGCCTCATATGAGACAAAGTACATGATGAGTTTCCTTCAGTACATGGTACCACTCCACCTCTTCATTCAGTGAAGGTTGCTGAAGAGGATCTCTGATTTCAGGCTCTGTTGAATATGCACAAAACACTGAACTTAGAAACAGTCACTGTTTACCAGTCCACAAAGATTAAGATGGAGTGCCTCAATATCTTTTTTAAGGATATCTCTTTCTTCAGGCCACTCCTTTAAAACTATATCTGCGTCACTGCTAGAACCACATGAAAACTTTGCAAGCCAGGGGCCACCCACAACAATGTCATGCACCATCATCTACATAAACATGGGCAGCCCCATCTCTCCTCAGTTCTTTTCCCGCTGTCAATCACACTTGTCGGACCCGCATCGGAAATGCCACTGTGAAAAGCTGCAATGTTCTTTATTTTTCCTGTAAAAATAGTAATCACTTTATTAGAGATTTTTGAAAAATAGTAATCACTTTAATAGAGATTTTCAGTGACCTGTATGCTGCCAAAAGAACTGTCAATGCTTTTTCAATATTGCAATTGCAGTGAAAAAATCTACAAGGACAACACACACGGGGTGTATGTCTGCTGCCTAGGCCTCTCTTCACATGAGATCTGCCGGGGATTTAGCTCCACTACTAGGTAATGCATTGGAGAAATTCCTCCTAAAAAAGACCCTAGCAGCAATGGAACAGCAGCTACAGGGCAAGTCTGTATCGCCTACCCTGTCGACCGAATCGGGGTCATCAAAGTCCAGGGACAAATTCTCCGGGAGCCAAAAACACAAGCACTGGGACAAGAACAGGGCTTCCCCGGTGAGGTTCAGTTCACCACTGTGGATGCCAGGTATGTCCGAAACTGTGATGCCGTCCACTCCAGCAGCAGCACCCACCACCCCACCCCTCGACCGTCCACCAGACACCACAGTCAGGGCTTGGCATAGGCACTACCAGGCCAATTATGGCCAGTATGTCACCGTTGTTGCTGGAGATCCAATCTCCCGCGTAGAGTACTACAATCTCGACCACTACTCAAAGTGGCGTCAACGCACAGGCAGTGCCCGTGTCATTCTTGGATATGATACGACACTTACTACCAGGTCTACCTCCACTTACAGTGGGCACATCGACAAGGAGTACTACTACAACTACCCCCTCGATGCCGAAATCTAATATAGTGCCGAGTAGATCTCTTCAGCCGACGTCGCCAGAGCCCTACTCAATTCCCATTGATGAGAGATACATTGACGAATGTGAGTATAATCCTGACCTCATCATGGAAGAGGAGGAGGAGGAGTAGGAGGAGGAAGACTATGCTGAGGACAGCCAATATATGCATGGCGCCAGCTCTACAGTCTCCTCCTGCAGTGAGGACTCTGTAGTGAATACACCAAGGTCACCTCCAGAGGATCCCTCCTTTTTTGCCATGATGCAGCAACTGCAAGCTGCCATGCACTTTACCTTGGAGAAGCAGGACTCCACTAAGAAGAACCTGCTAGAGTTTCTGGAGGTCCCAAAATCTCCTGCTGTTATTGTCCCTCCTCTGTATCCAGCATTAGAGGATGCTACCTATGTAGCCTGGTAGAGGCCAAACACTATTCCAGCTGTTCCCAGAAAGGCTGACAAAATGTACTGTGCTCCTTCTGGTAAACCGTTTTATGCTGATTGGCCTGAGACTGATTCAGTACTGATAACAGCTGCCCATGATAGATCCAGGGCGGCTGGACACCTGAGTTCTCTTCCTCCTGATAAAGAATCCAGGAGGTTGGATGTACTGGGCAAACACATCTATACCTTGTCCTCTCTGGGCCTGCATATTACCAGTTACCAGGTCCACATGATAAAATATCAGAATACCCTATGGAGGAAGGCTAAGGCTGCTGCACAGGCCTTACTTGAAGGCAGTGCAAAGCAGGAGTTAATCAAAACCCTTGCTTCTGGTGCTGATGTGGGTAACCACTTAATCCACACAGCATATGATATTTCTGATGCTTCTACGAGGGCTGCAGCCTCTGGCACATGTATAAGGCACTACTCCTGACTTAGGGTAGCAAGCCTTGACACTAATATGCAGAAGACAGTTCTTAGTGCCCCATTTAGGGGACAGAAACTGTCTGGCCATGATATTGAAGAAGCTTTGAAAAATCATCAGTCATCTTGCAAGTCTTTGAGGTAAGCCAAATCCCTGTACCATACCTAAGGTAGAGGTACGGGCAGGGGTACTTTTTGCCCATCTGCTGTCAGAGGCAACCATCAGGCCTACAGAGAGCAGGGTAGAAGTAGAAGTGCGGGGACATTGCCAGTCCCCCTTCTGACCCCAGGTGACCATACAAAAGCACCTAAAGGTAGTGAAGCCAGTGGCTCTGCCCCCCTCCCCGGCTCAGCATGACTCCTCATACACCCCCCCAACCACCATTACCTCCAGGGGTGGTTGTAGGGAGCCATCTCTCCCTCCATCTGGATCCATGGAGGGCAGTGACTACAGACAAATAGATACTGGAGATCATATAGAAGGGTCATGCTCTGGAGCTTCTGGACAGCCCTCCAGACCCTCCACCAGTTACAACAACATATCCTCCAGGGCACATGGCCCTGTTACAGGAGGAAGCACAGACCCCACTTCAAAAACAGGCCATAGAACCTGTACCTCCGAGACAGAGGCACAAGGGGTTTTATTCCAGATACTTCCTAGTCCCCAAGTGGAAAGGAGATCTGGGACCTATTCTAGATCTCAGGGATATCAGCTTCTTCACAGAATACAAGAAGTTTCAGATGGTCTCTTTACAGGGTCTCCTTCCCCAGCTGCAAACAGGGGAGTGGATATGCTCCCTGGATGTGAAGAATGCCTCTCTTCAGATCAAAATCAGGAAACCTCACAGGAAATATCTGAGGTTTCTGCTCCAGGGGGAGCATTACAACTAACAACATAACAGCTTCTAATCATCACCCCACTGAAGTTATTCTGTGAATATTACTGTTAACTCCCTCCCCTCTCCTTAATGTATTTGAGTCTCTCTATACTAAATGCGCTGTTATTATGGGTTTCTTTAGAGGCACATGGACATGTAAGTGTTTTTGTTATTCTCTCTCTATACCTCACAGAAGGTACCTGCAAGTTTATATATGTCCCTCACTGAAACATGTGCATCTTTTCAAGGCCTGTTTCTGTAACTGATGGCACTGCAAACTGCATACTTGCTTATCAGATTTACCCTGTTCTATTAGATCTTCATTTCTCGCTCGCCAATGTATGTTTCAATGTATTGTATTTCCACTGTCTGTATTCTTGGTTGTAACCTCCCGGGTTGCACCTGAAAATAGGCATCCCGTTGCCTAGTGTACCTACCTGGTAAACAAAAGCTAAGCTGGGGCTGGCAGTATAGTCTAGAGGTTAGAGTAATGAACTGTGAATGGGCTTGGTACATCTGACAGACCTGTGTTTGATTCCCACAATCTCCATTTGCATACTGTGTGACTCTCAGCAAGTCAGTTAACCACCCCAGTGCTCCCAGGTCGCCCCTGAAAACAGGCACTTGTGCCTAGTGGGCCTTACCTGGTTACCAAAAGAATAAAACAAAAATAAAAAATTGCCAGCTCAGAGTGTTGCCCTTTGGCTTGTCTTCTGCACCATGGGACTTTAGCAAGACAGTACTTGGCAGTAGTGGCAGCACCCCTTCACAGGGAAGGCCTGTATGTTTTTTCCCTACTAGAATAACTGACTATGAAAAGCCCACTTCAAGGACTGACTGCTGTAGACCTTAGCTCAAACCAGACAGATGTTTGATGCTCTGGGGGTGATAGTATACCAAAATCTGTACTGACACCCTGCCAACGCCTGCAGTACATAGGAGCAGTGTTGGATACAGCCCAGGGTTCTGCGTTTCTGCGGCTGGACAGAGCAGAATGACTGATTGCACAAGCACAATTGGTATACAACAGCTGTTATGTCTCAGCAAGGACGTTTCTGTGCCTTCTGGGCCTTATTGTAGCAGCCATTGTCACAGTACCACTGGCCAGGCTACACATGCTGATCCCACAGTGGACCCTGAGAGTCCAGTGGGACCAGTTATGGACAATCTAGAACAAATGGTTCTACTAATGGCTCCCTTGTGCAAAGTGCTAAGTGGTGGATGGAACGCAGCAACCTGTTAAAAGATGTCCCATTCTTTATTCCTACCCCACATCAGATCCTCATTATGGATGCCTTGGGATATGGATAGGTAACACACCTCAGACCTTTTCAGACACAAGGCACGTGGAACCAGGTGGGGTGCACTTTGCATGTAAATGTTCTGGAAATGCGAGCAGTCCTATATGGGCTCCAAGCATTTCAGAAACACTTGTCCCTAGGTTCTCTGTTACTATAGATGGACAATGTCAGTTTGATGCATTACATCAGCAAATGGAGGGGGGGAACTCATTCTTACCCGCTGTGCAGGAAAGCAATGAGAGTTTGGTACTTGAGCTCTGGAATACAGTCTGGAACTATCAGCAGTACATGTTCCAGGAGTCCAAAACATCTTGGCAGAAAAGCTAAGAAGGTTGCAGTCCAAGATGCACAAGAGGGAACTGCTGATCTTTTTGAAAGATGTGGTTGCCCAGAGCTGGACCTTTTTATGTCCTTACACAACTCAAAACTGACGCATTTTTGCTTGCTCATTCCAGGGCCTGGAGTTTTCTGGCAAAACATGTCCATCTCCTGGAAAGGGAGGTTTCTGTGTGCCTTCACTCCCTTTCCACTAATTCAGAGTACTACTCAAACTGAAGATGGAGAGGGAGAGGGAAACTCTTAATACTCATTGCTTCCCTCTGGCATCGGCAGCTATGGTATCCACTGCTGCAGCAGGTGGCAGTGGAACCCTCAGAACCTCTGCCCTTTTGCAAAGGTCTGCTGTCATAGGAACAGGGAACCCTAGTCCATTCAGACCTGATGTCCCTACATCTGCATCCATGGCTGTTGAAGACATAGCCGTAATTCGCTTTGGGGTATCACAGAAAGTGGCTGATATTCTGGTGGCTGTCAGAAAACCGTCCACCAGACATACATATTCTATGAAATGTAAGCGGTTTGCTTTGTGGGCCGCTTCACATAACCTGGATCCATATACCTGCCCGTTCAATCAGGTTCTAGAATACATGCTGTCCTTATTGGATTTAGGCCTGCAGTATTCCTCAGTCAGAGTACATTGGCTGCTACTGTATATCAGCCTTCTGCATGCCTGTGGACTGCCATATGGTTGCTCAACTGGAGGTAGTCCATACATTTTGGGAGGCATTCTACGTCCCATTCAAAGTCCAATCCCACTCTGGGACCTGAATTTTATGTTGGAAAAGCTGACTTTGGCTCCTTTTGAGCCAGCTGTGAGTTGTGGCTTATGCTTTTTTTCTTGGAAAGTATTATTTTTACTTGCCATCACTTCTGCTTGAAGGATTTCAGAGCTGCAGGCTCTAATGTATGAGTCACCTTATGTGATTTTCATAAAAGACAGGGTGTCTTTGCATACTAATCCTAAGTTTCTACCAAAGGTGGTGTCTGAGTTTACTTTAAATCAAACCATCCACCTACCAGTGTGTTATCCAGAGCATGCCAATCCAGAAGAAGCTTTAATCCATACCTTAGATGTGCATAGAATACTCAGAGACAATATTATACACACTGTACAAATGACTGCAGAAAGCCCTTGCAGCTTTTTGTTTCATTCCCTCCTGGAAAAGAGGGTACACCAGCTCCTAAGCAGTGTTTATCCTAATGGCTAGCACACTGTATTACATTCTGTTACAAGAAGTATGGCAAGGAACTTCCTGGTGTTGTTCGTGGTCATTCCAAAAATGGTATGGCCACTTCTGTAGTTTGTTTTCAGAATGTTTCTGGTGCAGAAATCTGTGCAGCTGCCACATAGAGTACTGTTCAAACCTTCACTGAGCATTACAGTCTGGACACTGTCTCTCGTATACAAGCTGGGTTTGTCCTAACTTTGCTACAAGGTCTGTTATCATAAGCCTGTAAGCTCCAGCTGCTCAGACCTTTAGCTTTTGGTACTGCTTGGGACTTGTTCCAAAGGTGTGACCTTATGAAAGAGATGTCCTTGAAGAAGAACAGTTACGTAAGAACTTACTGTAACAGTAGATCTTTCATTAGGCCACGCCATCCCACACTCCTTCCCCCTTCAGGGTTGTGACAGTGGATTTTTTCTTCTGCTTCTGTTGCTGTTTTTGTCAACACTCTGTCATGCCTGGTAATCAGAGTGCTGGGGTCTCTCCTGGTTCCCTAGAGGAGGTCCTCTGAGCATGATCTCCCACCGGGAACTGAGGAGAGAAGGGCCACCCATGTTTATGTAGATGGCACATAATCATACGCGACCACTGGCTTGCAAACTTTCCATGTTGTCTTAGCACTGATGTGGGTATAGTTCCAAAGGTGTGGCCTGATGAAAGGGAGTCTCTTGAATATCTATTGTTATGGTAGGTTCTGATGTAACTGTTCCATCCCTACACTCCCTGTATCTCTGGTGCCCCAGCCAACCTTCTCTGGAAACTGACAGAAGCAAACTGGCTTCTATACTGGCAGTCACTTGGCTGTGGGATAAATAGTTGACAACTTCTACTAAGTTGGTCTAGTTGACCCCGCCTGTAGCTTATACTATTGTGATTATGACTATTAACGACAAGTCAGTCATACCCAAGGATGGTGCTGCAGGGTCTTCTAACAAAAAGTCTCGTAAGATTGACATCATCGATAAAAGAGTTCATGTCTGTAACTTTAGGTCTTAGGGTTGCAAACTAACAGTCCCACATATTTAGTTACTGATGTTCCCTCTGGAACATGCTCAGGGTTCCTACAGAGAGTCTGCCTCGAAGCAGGACCTGCTGGGGTTGCTACTCAGGGTTTCACATCTGATAACCACTAGCTTAGGGCTGCTGTGGATCTCTTGATTGGGGCAGCCTGTGCAGTAGCTGCAGGTGTTTGTATCTGGAGACTCTCTAGGCTAACGATGGTAAGGTATGCACCCAATGTTCAGTAGAAGTTCCATAAATGTACCTTTTAGTGTGTCTTACCTCTATGGCCAGTCTGTGGAAGAGGTCCTCAAAGAGTCTAATAAAAAGATGATACTCAAGGACATGAAGAACATCCATGTGGACACCCAGAATTGTTTTATTTTTATTTATTTAGGAAATTGGAATGACAACTCTTTGAGTCATAGACTTGTTTCCAAAGGCTCCATGTCAGAATAAAACATAGACATTCGTATAGTACATAGAATAAATGTGGGTGAGCAATCATACAGAGTAGAAGTACAATGAGCATTGGTTAATGCCTATACATTTGGTAGCTAAAACAGGGCAGAGCTATCGACATATTTACCTAATGAGTGGTTAAGACCTATACAATTGGTACCTAAAGCAATGCATGATATGAGTTGGTAGTAAGCCACCTCAGGGAGGTCTTGTCTTATACATAATACAATGCATTCATAGTCCAGTGCAACTATATGGTAACCGAGGGAGGTGAGGAGCCAGTAGGCTAGAAATAGTGAGGACTCACCACTGCCAGGCCAAGGGCGGGTGCGTGGCATAGCAGCATGGTGCAGGATCCCACAGGTTACCAGTTACACTGGCATTGATGTGAGGAGAGGATATGGGCCCTTAAGGCAGCTTTAAAAGGATCTAGATTGGCGATTAATATGACGGCCGGCAGGAGGGCATTGTACCAGGATGGAGCTCTAAGGGGGAAGGATCGCTGGGCCAGGGTGGTCCTGACCCTAGGCACCTTCCAGATAGCTTTTGGGCAGTCCAAATGGATGCTGAGATGGTGGCTGCCTGAAGAGAAGCCATGACACCTTTTGGGGTTAAACCCAGGTGGATTTTTTAGGTGAAGAGACAGGTCTGGTATAATAGTCTTTCCTCAAGGGAGAGGATATTGGTGAGCATGTATATAGTGCAGGTATGTGTATTTATGTCGGCACCAGAGAGGAGCCAGCAGACCTTATTGATGACTACTTGTATTTGATGAAGCGCTGTAGGGTCGGCAGCAGCATAGATTGTGAGGCCATAGTCCAGCAGCGATAAGACTGAGGAGGTAATGGCTAGGTGAAGCGCTTCAGGTGGCAGGCAGTCTTTATGTCTGTAAAGGAGACCAATGTGGGTGTTGGTGGCAGAGGTGAGCATTTTTATGTTTGTGGAACGAGAGGGGAAGAGTCAAATGTAATACCTAGATACTTATACTTTTGGACGTGTTCCAGTGGGATGAGAAGCGCGGAGAGTATTTCCGGGGGAAATCCTTTGATCTGTTTTGGCGGCGGGCATAGAGCATCATCGTAGTTTTTTTAATGTTGACCACCAATCTGTGCTCAGCAAACCAGTGTTCAATCTGAGAGAAGGAGTTTTGTAAGGTATGCTGGAGAGAGAGAAGATCAGGATGTGCGACGTAAAGAACAGCGTCGGCCACATAGAGGAGAAGGTTGCCGGGGCAGGATTTAGGCAGGGCGTTGTGGTAGATGCTGAATAGCAGGGGACCCGGGATAGATCCATGGGGAACTCCTGAGTGCACAGGCAGCATAGTAGATATGGTATTATTAATTTTAACACATTGGGTTCTAGATGAAACATAGCTGGAGAACCATGAGAGTGGACAATGAGATACCCCAGTTTTTTGTAATGTGTTAAGGAGAGGGTGAGAAACCATGTTGAAGGCCTTTGAGAGGTCTATAAACACAACCCCTGCGAGGTGCCCCTTGTCAAGGGTGGAGTGCAGGGAGTTAGCAAATTCTGTGAGGGTGGCTGTAGTGCTATGACCAGCTCTGAAACCATGCTGCTCCCTACATAAGAGGTTGTGTGCAAGGAGGTAGTCAGTGAGCTGATTGGCCATGATCTTTTCAAAGGTTTTAGAGAGTTGAGGGAGAATCAAGATGGGCCAGTAGTTGTTTGGGAGGGAGCTGTCACCACATTTCAATACTGGTGTTATCACTGCTGTTTTCCATGAAGTTGGGAACTGGCCCAGGTGCAGGAACAGATTTAGAAGGTCCGTGAGTTTGGAGGTAAGGTTGAGAGTCACTTCCGGTGGAGCTAAGATGGCGAGAGAGTAGTCTTGCTGCAGCAAGCTCCATCCTCCGGACACGCAAAGGCATATCAAGCTTTACCTGTGACAGAAAAAAGCAAGCACCTACTTTAATAAATAGTTTGGTAAATGGTCTATGGAACGATACTCCAAGTGCTAGAACACAGAGCACGGACATTTGAACTATGACGCCAAACAAACAGATGGAGAAAAAAGCTAAATCTATAAACACTTCCAAACAAAACGCAAAAACTGTGAAGCAGTTGGAAACCTTATCCAGACTGAAGATGAACATTGGAGGTAGAAATAAACTTACTGAAGCAGATAAAATGGTCCGGACGCCACTGAAAAATACACTGCAGGAAGTCCAAAGCAAGTCTAAATTACTGGATGAGACAATGGAGGTTTCACCTAGGGCGTCACCAGCCAATATGGCTCCAATCTTTTGGAAAAAGGGAGAAGGGAGAAAAAAGAGACCTGAAATGACAAAGGTCCAGGATAAGACCCAGGACAATGTATTCGATTAGAAACAAACCCAAGAAAGTGAGGACCTGAGGACGAATGAGGAAGGGAATGTTGACCACAAGTAAAATCGAAGGAGATAACGAAAGCTATGAAAGCAAAAGAGTAAAAGGAAAGGAAGCCATGAAGGTTAAAGAGGGACAGCAGAAGCTTCAGCAGCATGATAAAAGCATACACGAGGTATGTCAACCAAATATTTTCCAAAATGTACTATGCGATAATATTGTGTAAAAAGAAAGAGTTAGTAGAAGAGACTGAAGAGGCTTTGGGGGAAGGGTTGGAAATAATCAGCTGTAGTTACGAACTCTAAACCCCCAGTGGTACAAACAAGGGAGAGGCTTCGAACACTAGAGACTTTAAATGGACTAATGTACAATTGGAAGAGAATGGGAATGTAGGGATAAATAAAGAGAGCCCGCAAGTATGTACCTCAACCTCCGATTCAGTTCATGAGCTAATTGCAGTGCTGCAATAAGATGAATTGGAAAATTCTAAACTAAGTTCCCTACCAGGCAATACACAAACCTTTGAACGAGGATATAGATCCTTGGTTCCTGATATAGATTCATCAGAAGAATCGGGAAGCCACGACTTGGAAGGGGTCTACCCTCCCCCTTGGGCCAAAGCTATTATGGACCAAATAACTAATTTAACTTCAGAGATGGATAAAGCAAACAGCGCCATGGAGAAGAAAATGGAGCTGTTTCAGTCCACAGTTACACAGCTACTGGATGAAAATCAAAAGTTAAGACAAGAGTTAAAAGAAACTCAAAGAAGAATCTCTCTCCACTTTGGAAGATGAGCAAGCCCCATTGAAAAGAGTGGTAGCAAAGCTGGAGCAAGCTAATAAATAATAATAATCTTTATTTGTTGTGCACCTTTCAAAATTGTCAAGGCGCATTACAATAAGTTAAAACAAAAAGATAAAACAGCTGTATATAAAATATTCAATAAAATAAAGAGTTTAAAGAAAAACTAACAGACTTTGAGGCCCAGTCATGAAGAAAACATATAAGAATCATAGGAGTTCCTGTAACCTGGGACCAGGAAATACCATTGCAGAAGACTTTAAAGATAATAATGGCTGAATATCTAGGAGTGGATAAAAGAGAACTGCACCCTGACATTAACAGAATACACTGAGTATATAGACTGGAAAACAAACAGGGCCCACCAAGACCGATTATAGGTACATGTTTTAAATCTCAGGGAAAGGAAAACCTGATGTCGGCGGTATACAAAAGAAAATAATTTTGATAATGAGAGCAACAATTTCAATATTTAATGATCTCCCACAAGATATGCTGGATAAATGAAGAAATTTGACAACAGAAGAAGATGATTGTGGGACAAAGGTCATAAAGCCACAATGCAATATCTGGCAAAAATAAGAGTGTTTGTTAATGGAACCCATTTTGTTTTCAACACAGTGCAAGAAGCAGAGAAGAAAATGTCAGAACTCCTGGGGGAAGAAATAAACTGTAATATAAAGAGTATAGGGAAAGACAAATATGGGGTTGGATTAAGAGAGAGAAGTGAAGCACTATTAAGAGATGGGATGTAAGAATATTAAAGAAGTAATTTCAGTTTATTTCTCTGTATTAATAAGACAAAATACTATAATAATAATAGAAAGGTAAGTGGAGGGGGGTATGGGTGAGAAAGGGGGATATATTAAAGCCCTATCAGGTATAGTGGGCCTGGGGGGCAGAGATAGTGCTATGATGTGTCAAAAAAATGGGAGAAAGAGTTTATAGAAGGTATCATTTAATAAATGAAGAAAAGGAGGCAAACAGAAAACTAATAAGGTAGAATGGATGATTATGTTAAAAAGTTTAAGTTTTTTAAGATGGAGTCAATCAAACCTAAACATATTTAGAAGTGTCTCTCTTAACATTAACGGGATTCATTCAGCAATAAAGAGAGCCAGGTTATTAAACTATTTGAAAAAGATGAGAGCTGACTGTGTAGCACTCCAAGAAACTCATTTGGACAAAGGTGAAATATTAAAACTTAAGCAGAAATGGATATCAAATATTTATTTTTCAGAGGGAACCAAAAAAAGAGCAGGAGTAGCACTGCTGTTAAAAAAAAATTGCCTCACTGTAAAGTCTTACAGAGCTATTCAGACTCAGAAGGTAGAATAGTAATATTAAAAATCCAATACCACAGAGTAAAATTTGCTGTTGCATCCATATACACCACTTTTATAGAATACTCCTCATTTATGGCAGAAATTACAAAAGGACTGGTGCAAATTGAGGCTAGAAACATAATTTTGATGGGAGACTTTAATGTCTTGATAGATCCAAAAATGGATAAAATGTCCAAATCTAATTTATATAACAAAAAACACACTGAAATTATGCAGAGCTTCTTAGCAAACCAGGATATGATTGATGCCTGGAGAAAATTAAATCCGACAGCTAAGGAATACACCCACCACAACAAGAACAATAATGGATTTTCTAGGATTGATTATATATTTATATCCAAAGCATTGATGGATTTGCTACAGATGATAAAACATTATTCAGTTACTGTATATTATCTGACCATGCACTAGTACAAACAGATAGAAACATAGACTTTGACGGCAGATAAGGACCACTTGGCCCACCCAGTCTGCCCATTTCCCTACCGACTGGATAAGCTGCAGATTCTAGTTAACCAACAGCCTACTTCCTGCCACCCACTACAATTGCCTTGTGTCTGTCCCATGCATATTTGAATTCTCCCACTGTTTTAGCCCCAACAACCTCCCCAGGAAGGCAGTTCCACGCATCCACCACTCTCTCCGTGAAAAAAGATTTCCTCACATTACCCCTGAGCCGTCCCCCCTCTATCTTTAAATTGTGTCCCCTTGTTCTTACACATCTCTTTTTCTGAAAGATGCTACCCTCCTGGACTTTGTTGATTCCCTTGAGGTACTTGAACGTTTCTATCATGTCCCCCCGTCCCTCCTTTCATCAAGGGTATACATATTAAGCTCTCTCAGTCTCTCTTCATATGATTTCTGATGCAGACCCTGCACCATTTTAGTATGCCCTCTCTGGACTGCTTTCATCCTGTCTATGTCCTTGCGTAGATGAGGTCTCCAAAACTGCACACAGTACTCCAGATGGGGTCTCACCAACTGTCTGTACAGAGGGATAACCACTTCCCTTTTTCTACTTGTGATGCCCCTTCCTGTACATCCCAGTATCCCCCTAGCTCTCCTCACTGACTTCTCACATTGCTTACCCACCTTTAGATCATCCGATATGACTACCCCCAAGTCCCGTTCTATTTTTGTTGTTGTTAGTACCTCCCCTGCTATTGTGTACTCTTCTCCTGGGTTTTTGTTTCCCAGGTGCATTACTTTGCACTTCTTTGCATTGAATCTAAGTTGCCATATGTCTGACCATTCCTCCAACATTGCCAAGTCCCTTCTCATCCTTTCTACCCCCCCTTGTGTATCAACTCTGTTACAGATCTTTGTATCATCTGCAAAGAGGCATACCTTTCCCTCCAGACCCTCGGCAATATCACCTATAAAGATGTTTAAGAGGACTGGACCCAGTATTGAGCCCTGAGGTACTCCACTAGTGACCCCCCTTTCTTCGGAATGTGTGCCACTCACTATTAACTTCTGTGTCCTGTTGTGTAGCCAGTTTGCAACCCAGGCTACCACCCTGGGACCCACTCCCAAGCTGGCTAACTTGATTGTAAATCTTTTGTGCGGGACTGTGTCAAATGCCTTGGTAAAGTCTAGGTAGGCCATATCCACAGCCCTTCCCTCAGATATAAAAGTCATAGACCCAAAAAGAACACAATCCAAAATATGGAGATTTAATAACACCCTGTTAAAAGACCAAGAATGTATTACTAAGACCAAAGAAACAATTAAAGAATTTTGGGAATTCAATTTGGAACCAAATAAAACAATAACAAGTTTATGGGCTCCATTAAAGGTGGCTATAAGAGGGGGTCACAATATCTTAATAATGTTATGAACATAGGCAAGATAAAAAACAAGAGAATGAAATAAAAGGCTGCAAGAACTGGACAAACTAGTTATTCAAAATGACCAGAAATAAAACAAAGAATGGTATCAGGTTAAATTATTGAAAACAGAATTAAATAACAAGGAAGTTCAAAACAACAGTGCTAAGCTTCGGAAAATTACATATATACAAGGTGATAAATCTGGAAAATTGTTAGCTTCTTTATTAAAAATACAAAAGGAAACAAGCATCCGAACTTGTTTAGAAGACCAAGATGGAAATCTAAAGCATAGAGACAAAGACCTAGCAAAAGCTGTTAAAGAGGCCTATAAGAATATCTACCAGAGAAAATATGATTACCATGAACAAGAACTAAAACAAAAATACATTAAAAATGCAAAACTGAAACAGAACATTTGCCATGTAGAACCTATAACAGAGACAGAAATAGGTAAGATACTAAAAGACATGCCTAAAAATAAAAATCCAGGTATGGATGGGTACCATAGAATTTTATAATACTTTTCATGAAGAATTGATTCCCAGGCTCAAACAAATGTTCAAAGAAATAAGTGAAGGTGGCAAAATTCTGGAGTCAATGCAGGAAGCAAGAACAATACTAATTTTAAAAGAAGGGAACCCCCCTAAAAAATAGAGAATTATAGACCAATACAGCATTATTAAATGCTGATTACAAGCTTCTAGCAAAACTCTTGGTAAATAAAATTAAGACAGCTTTGCCATATGCAATACATCCAGATCAGTCTGGATTCATTGCTGGCAGAAATATATTCCAAGCAACAAGAAAGGTCTAGGCATTAATACAGCATGCTAGAAGACTGGATGAGGAGTGCTACACAGTGGCAGTAGACGCGACCAAAGCTTTTGATTTCTTGAACAGAGATTTTATGATTACATGTTTAAAAGGATGGGGCATTCCAGATTGTATACTAGAACCTATTATTCAAATGTATTTCAGGACAACAGTCAGATTCTCTATTAGCTCTTATTTGACAGAGACATTGTTTGTTTTTTTATTTGCTTAACGGGTAAGCACACTGGAAAATGAAATTCCGTTTACATGTGCGACCCACATTAAACAAAACATTTACATATTTCATACAGTACACTAACAATTCATAAAACTTTGGAATAAACATCCATGTCTGAATAAAAATAAGTAATTAAAACAGTAACAATCAGCCATTGAGGTAAGATGCAATAACAGAGCATGAGAAAACAAATTAGAAGTTTCTAATTGTCTAATGTCTAAAGGAATACTATTCCAGGTTTTTCGTATTTGTGATGAGCAATAGTGTGAGACAAGGCTGTCCCTTGTCCCCTATTATATTTTTGTTTTGTTTGGAACCATTTCTGAATTGTACAAGGGAAAATCAGACAATTTCAGGGATAATAGTGGGGAAAGAAATGATCAAGGTCAATGCATTTGCTGATGTCATCCTACTGTTTATGACAAATATAACAGAATCAATGCCTTCCTTTCTGGGGAAAGTTTCAAACTATGCAGAGTTATTCGGGTATAGCTTAAATAAAACACAATCAATAATAATGCTCTTAGGAGATAGAAATTTCCAATTGGATTTGAATGTCAAAGAAGATTTTACAATAACCAATAACTTCAGGTATTTGGGAATAATTTTAAGAGCCAAACAAGAAGAAACCATCAAAACTAATGCCTGTAATAAAAGTAAAACCTTTGTTAGAAAATTGGGAGAAACTATCTATGTCATTATGGGGAAGGGTTGAAACAATAAAAATGATGGTGCTATCCCATGTAATGTTTGTCATCCAGGCAGCAGTGGGTTCTCCATCTCTTCCCTAGTACAGTAATTAAAATATTTTTAAGAAATTTTTATATAGAGGCGGCAAGCCAAGAATTGCTTGGGACCAGTTCATTACCCCTAGAAGGGAAGGAGGTTATAGTTACCTGGACTCCACTACACTGCTCAGTTGCCCATCAGATAAAAGCGTGGTGGGAATGGGCCTTTCATTGGGGGGGGATCATTGGGAATCTCTACTGTGGGACATGGAACCTAAATTCAGTAGGGAAAATATAATCTGGAATATTCAACAGAGAATAGAAGTGCCTACTATTTTTGGTCCACTGGTATTAAATATTAAAAGAACAATAATGAAATTAATAAGAAATGACGAACTACCATGGCTGAATTTGAATATACAGAATAGTTATTCTACTTGGGAAGGGAAGAGGAAAGATATGATTAAAAAGTTTAGTATAACAAAAATTAAAAAATGGTATCAGTTAGTAAAAGGAGAACAGTTTTGTACTTATAATGAATTTCGAGACATGTTCTTGGAGGTCCCCGGTATGAACTTTTTACACTATATTGCCATTAAAAAGAAATTTCAAGCTATAGTAGAAGAAATAAAAAAAGGAAAGAGAATTGTTTTAAGTAAGGAATTAAAAACTACAGCAACAAATCACTGAGAGGGGTTCGAACAGATTACTTCAAAGGATTTATTTTGAGAGTATACAAAGAAAGAAAGATGTGTGGTGTAAGATAAATATAAGATGGCAACAAGAAATAAAAACATTATATACAACACAACAATGGAACAATTTAAGAATCAATGCAGACAAGGATTATTTTTTTCGCCAACAATAAAGCAATTAAAAAAAATCAACAGTAGCCGGCCCGGTGGCGCTGAGGGCTGAGGCGCTAGACGCCACACCTCGCGCTGCGCTGGCGACCCGGATTAGGAAATGGACTTGGGTGGCGGGGGTCGGCGGGGAGGGAGGATCAGCGTCCCAACGGATGCTCTCCTCCCTCAGGGGTGGAACCAAGAATGCTTCAGCGTTCTACATCACCCTCGTGGCGGTGGAAGCTTACCGACAATAGAGGGGATGAGCTGACTCCATCTAACAGAAGTCAGGGAGGGGCGTCACCGGCATGAGTGCTCTGGCGTGCATCCCAAGCGTTCGACGTCCCAGAGGGTAGGGGACATAAGGGGAGAAAAAAAAACGGAAAATCCCCTCCGGCAGCCCTAGATGAAGGCCGCCCTAAGTCCACCCGGACCACCTACAGGACAGACCCCACTGTGCAAGGAGAGGAGGATGGGCACTCTAGGGGCAGATCCCTAAAGGTAGGCAAGGGAGACATGAGCGGACGGAAGGAGGGGGCTCCGGAGGTAGGAAGGAGGATAAAGAAAAAGTATAAAAAAAAAAAAAAATAAAAAAAAATCAACAGAGCCTATTTTACACCACAAATCATAGGTACGTTTTCTATTAATAAAAAACATGAATGTTGGTATCAATGTGGAAATATAGGGAATCTTATGCATTGCGTCTGGGACTGTCCAAGAATAAAACCATGGGGGAGAACATATTGAATTATTGAACCTATAGTGGAAAGAGATTCCTGATGACTTTTCCTGCCTCATTTTTAATGCTATAGCTGATTTAGATTTAACTAAAACACACTATAAAATGTTGTGTTTGTCTACAATGACAACTAAAAGACTTATATTAGAACAATGGAATGCCCCAGAAATGTAAGCTTTTCCTAGTACTAGATGGTGGTATGAATTAAGAAAGACTATACTATATGAAAAATTAGCAGAGGAAATATGTGAAGAAGTCAACATAACAATATTGAAAGAAATCAGTGCCCTGCTACCACCTTTAGAAAGATTTTTAGGAAATAAAGATTGCCGTTGGGGGGACTATGTAAATAAATGTATATGTAAGTTACAATAATAATAAAAAAATCTGATAAAGTAATTCTGACATAACAAATGAAATTTGTTGGACAAAATAATATGTGATTGTACTATCAGATATAAAAAAAATAATAAAATATTTTTTTTAAATGAAGAACATCCATGTTACTCCCCACAGGTGCTTCTTCTATCACTGACAGCCATTTGGTGGCAAGCCCAGCCAAAGAGGTTTCTACCAATAGGCAAAACCCAAACTCTTTTAACAGCAGAAGTAGAAGAAGAAGCGGGTAAAGACCACGAGCGCTACCCTCCGACAGAAAGCCCCATGTCCATTCCAGCTACTTGAGGTGGATCATTCAATGCTGGTTGGGGGAATCCAGTCCTGTTCTCCCAGCCCCTACATTGCAGGATGTTTACCAACACATCTCTGGCAGGCTTAGTCAACACAGGTATTTTAGCTTTGTGTTAACCTTGATCAATATCATTTTAGCGTCTTGCCTTTTGGGCTTGCATCGGTGCCTTGCCATTCTGGCGGCATGGCTTAAAAATGGAGATACAGGTGTATTAACCAAAAAATTCAGTTCATTATCCACACTTAGGCAGTATCCAGTGTGCCTGCACAGTCAGTGGATGTCTTCAAGTTTGACTCCTTAGAGCCAGTCAAAGTTGCCCTCAAAACACAACTTCTTTGCAGGTGTTACTCGAAGATGTTAATCTAATAACCATTAACTGAGGGCGATTTGATGCCTCAGATGTGACAGCATGTGCAGTGACTGCAGAATTTGCATTCAGAAGCATTTATTGAAGTGTACAGAAGGATTCACCTCTGATGTCCAACAGAAGATGATGAACAGAAGACTATGAATATCAAGAGGCAGCTTACCTGTCATAAGAGATCTTGGGAAGGAAAGCTAGTGGGGTTACACTGGAGCTAAGAGAGCTACTGTATGTGATCAATAGATTTTTGACAACAAAACATTATAGCACTGGGGACAAGTTAGACCTATGTTAATTTCTGTAGTGCTCCACATTGTCAATGAGTAGTTAGTACATATGGGTAATGTGCACCTGTACTAGGGGAAATGGCACAGCCCAAGGCTGCAAACCAGCATAGAATCCTGGGCACATGAACATTCTGAATAGCAGAGATTCTCCAGTCTTTGCCGTGCCATTGAAGGGGAAGTAACACAGAAGATTCCTCTGAAGAAAATTTCTTTTTTCTGTGCTTAATATTTTAGGGCTGCGATTCTGCAGGGCAGATTGGGGCTACCTAGTGACAGGGAGCATCCCAAAATTTAGAAATTGTGCCTGTTAACCTGTGGCTTTCAAATTAACTAACCTGCATTATTCTTCTCATTTCCATTACCTGACTGTGCTTGGATTGGGGCCACAGTCTGACACACTATTTTAAGGGTGTTTTTGCCAGGTCTCCAGTTTCTTTTGCTTCTTTTTATAGTGCCTCAGGTAAGTGAATTTCTTTGTGGATTTATAAGGGTCTGCAAGCAAGATTTTTCAATTTTCTTAGTTTATTCCTCACGTCTATATTAGCGTTGGACCCCGGGGGACTGTTAGTAGGAAGCTTTTATTTAGGGCTGTGTGTCTTTTGTGCTTAAAGGGGAACTGACAGCAATAGGAGCCTCATACCCAAGTGTGAGGCTGATCCCAATTAGTGCTTCGTGTGCAAAAACATTTTTATTTACTTACCATTTACTGCAGTATAGTAGACTAATTTTGCTGCCTTGTAAGGTGACATTTCCTGTAACCAGTAATCCCAGAATCCCCTGTAGCTGACATCAGAGGTGAGCTGTAGAGCTGGGAGGTTCAATAGCTCGCAGTATACATGTTAGATTTTGTAAACTGAAATCATATGTTTGCTAGTCCCGCTGTGCTCACTGGGCTTAGTACACTCCTGTGACCGTGCCTTTTTATTTATTTATTTAAAAGTTTCACCAGGAAAGGCATACTGATCTAGAAACTCATTTTCAGATCGTCCTGGGGAGAGGGAGGTAGATATTACAATACATGAATTTACAGACAATACAAGAATACAATTGCAAAATAACACTGTAGGCAATTTTGTGAGTATTACATCAATATACAATTACAGATTTACACTGTATAGTTGTGAGCTGAACAGAGGTCAAAGTGCATAGGTGCTAAGTGCAAATATACTAGATAACATAGTTTGCTGTGTAAAGGGAGGGGTGCAGGGGTGGGAGGAGAGTGCAGGAGGAGGAAGATGTAGGAACAGTTGCAGGAGAAGGGGGTGAGACTACGGAAGTAGTAAGAGAGGTTTGAGACAATGGAGCATTTGGATAGTGTGAGGGAGCGAATTCCAGAGCCTAGGAAAATGATGGCTGAAGGCCGCTTGCCGATTGTCGTAACAGTAGTAGGGACTACTAGGGAGCGAACATTTGGGCTCCTGAAGGAGTGGGAGGTGGGGGTAGGCAGAGCGAGGTGAGAGGTAGGAGGGAGGGAGGGAACCGAACCTAGCTCCAGGAGAACAACAGACCAGCAAATAGAAGATTGCAGCTTATAAAAACTCTAACATTTGCTGCAGGTTATTGAATCTCCCACTAATGCAGCCCTCCTCTGATGTCAGCTACAAGGATTCTGGGATTTCTGTTACAAAAATGTCACCTTACAAGGCAGCGAAATTAGCCTGCTGCAATCTACTACACTGCAGTAAACAGTAAATAAAAATGTTTTTGCACATAAAGTGCTAATTGGGATCAGCCTCACACTTGGGTGTGAGACTCTTGTTGCTGACAGTTCCCCTTTAAGCTGTTTTGATGGACTGTGTTTGGAGCGCTGTTCTCCATGAGAAGTTTACTTTTGCTCTTGTCCCTGGGATATTGTGTTTTTTTTTTTTGTGGGAGACTGTGTTTTCCTGATCTTATTTTTTTTTTTCAGGCTCACACTTCTTTTCTCTATTTTGTGGTTACTAGTGCCTTTTCCAGCCTCTCAACAGCTCCACTGAGCTACTCGAACCCTACCATTGTTGGCAGCCTGTCAGCTGAACTTGCACTCCCTTTTTTTGTTTGGAGTCATCCCGTGCTTCAGCGCTACCCTTTTTTTTCATGCCCTTAGGCTGGGTGCATGCTTGCCGATGTGGTAACATCACCTGTTGCAGTGTGACATCATTGGATTGCACGCACACACACACACATGCACCTGTGCTCTCTGTGCATTAGACACGGCTGCCAGGAATTGACTTTCTTGCTCCTTTTGAGCAGCGTGATTGGCTGTATACAGGCAAACCTTCTTTATAAGGCTGATAGGAACACCAATCGCTTTTCAATCTCTCCTCTCTGAGTGTTCCCAATCTACGAGCCCCTCAGATCCTTTTTTCTTTCACAGCTCTCTGCTACAGCAGGGGGGAGGGAATCAGATGTTTGAGTCACCATTTGAGCAAACTGGAAAAAAATATTTTTTCTGTATAATCTGTGATTTCATATGGCACAGAGACACTGGCACTATGGCTTATTGGAGACCTACAGTATGGCTTTTAAAAAGTGTAAGACCCGCAGAAGAGTAATGAGACCGTATCTGTTAGGTTTTTATTGCCCTCATTGTGTATCTTAGGTTAATATGTCTCTTACAGTTCCCCATAGCCAGAACTCTGAACTGGGGGGGGGGGTGCACCTGGTGTACTGACTGGCAGTAGCAAAGCAGACTTGTGCAAATCTTTCTTGTTGCTCTTAACTGAGCTTTTGATATTGCCGACCTGGTGGTGCTGAGGGTTGAGGTGCTGGACGCCTTACCTCGTGCCATGCAGGCAACCCGGGAGTCAGCACGGGGGGGAGGGAGCTAGATCGAGCAGCCTAACGGCAGCTCTCCTCTCCCGGGGAGGTTGTCGCCCTCCCTGTAGTTCTGCTGCCATTGGGTGGAGATCCGGTGATAGTACAGGCAGGAGAGGGTGACATGAAGGGAGAGCATCTCGAACGTAATGGGCACGTGCCTCCACACACGCGCGTTCACTCTAAAATGGGGGTGGGAGAAAAAACAGTGCACAAAAACTGCAATAAACTACTAATTAAATAAATGAATAATGCCTGACAGGGTGGGTGTTATGCTAGGATAAGATCCCGCCTTGGGTGGTTGGGCCGAGGCAGCAGGCCGAGGGCGTCCAACACCTGAGAAGAGATGTTATCCCAGCATAACATCCAACCTGGACGGCATTATTCCTATTATACAATGGCTTGTTGTGATGTACAGAATAAAAAAAATAATTTTAAAGGATGTTGTTTGTGTGTAAAAATATTTTTGTTTCTTAATAGAAGATACGAACAGTGCAAATGCAAATGCAAACAATCAGCCGGGATGTTATGCCAGTATAATATCCCTACTGTGGTGGCCAACTGACCAATCAGGAGTCAGGATTCTTGCCGGCCCATCGGTGAAGAGGTTGGAATTCTGCTTGCGACGTCGGCAACCTGGGTTTGGGAATGGACCCGAATCGTCGGAGGGCCGGCCGGGGGGAGAAAGATGGAGCATCCAGAGGACTGCTCTCCTTCTCTGGAGGGAGGGTTGGAAGCATGCTTGGTGCTTGATGGATCCCCTAACGGGGGCCGGGGATACCTCAGCAACCGACGTCTGAGTGTGCAGGGAGGCGGGGTTGAAGCTGGATGTCATTGCACATTCCTGCCTCCAGAAAAAAGCCCAGAAAATACTGGTGGCTCTCAGATGACGCCGACACAGGCACTGACTCGATGCCTCTCCATCACACCGCCGACTTATCCTGAGCCATGGACACCACTGAGACCCTGAACCCCTGTCCTGAGAGGGGAAGCCAGGAGGCAATGTCGGGTTCACGACACCTTTCCCATCGGAGATGGGCAGGTGAAATGGTGCCATGGCCCCACCCTGGCAGGCAAGCCAGGAGTATTGAGTGGGGTGGTAGGCAGCTATGGGAGAGTGGGCAGGGAGCATGGTGCATGGCTGATGGCGGCGAGGGAAAAAGCATACTAAATATAAAAGACAGGATTCTTTCTTGCCATTGTATAATGAGCTTTTGTCCCCTGATGTTCTGCATGACATCCCTTCCAACACATCCAAACCCAGGTTGGGCCCTTCAGGTTGGGGGGGCCCTCGGGCACATTCAGGTGTGCCAGAGCAGGACAAATCTGCTAATCTTGATATGCAGGCAGACCCTGACTGTGACCAGAGTGTCAGGAGGATGATACCGGGGACTCTGGGGAAAATCCTGACCTGAAAGTGCTTCTTAATGATGAGGATGACCCCTCTGATGAAGAGAAGGAGGGGGAGTGGATGGAGCCTAAGAAGAGGATTCCAATCCCTCCACTGCCAATCCCTCCCCTGTCTGATACAGAATCTCTGTCCTATCTTATAACAGATTCTTGTAGGACATTGCAGTTGAAGGACGTGCAAACCATGGAGGCGTTAGACATGAATCCAGTTGTATTATTTATTAGCTTTTGATGACCTGGTAAGTACATTAGGCAATAACCCTGCCTATTTTCAGGCATGACCCAGGAGAGTACATAATACAGTCTTACAGACAGTCACAAGTAGCGTGCAATCAGTACAAGACAGCAATCAACAGGTATCCATGCAGGGATAAAAGTAAATTATACATACAAGCGAAAAACCATCCACAGAGCTTAAAGGGACACTAAACATTACTGCAGGGTCCACTCAAATTGTGAAAGCCCATGAAAAGATCTTTCAAATGAGGTATTGGTTTACCTGTAGGGACAGCAGTCTTGAGATATGAATAGCTAAGTAATGTGTAAATCAACTCATAGCAACAGCCATTTCATGCAGTCATAAAAACAGTGATGTCACTGAGGGGCTAGCTCTATGTTGTTAATTACAGCTTGCCCCTTGGTGACATCCCTTTCTTTTGTAAGAATGCGTGAAATGGCTGCTGCCTTGTTTTGATTTTCAGATGATTTAAATATTCATATCTCAGGACATTTGACACCTACAAGGAAGCTAAATACCTCATTCAGCATAACTTTTCATGGGCTTTCACAGTTTGAGCAATCCCTGCAATGTTTACTGTCCCTTTAAATATGCAAGAAAAAAAAATCCATACAGGGATGGAAAGACAAGTATGGGCAAGCACTATGATACTCATGGAGTACAGGAAGCAGTAGTCAAGGCAGGAAGAAGGAGCAGAAGATCAAGCAAGATTGGATACAGTCACAAGTGTCAAGTGCGTGGGGTGAGAAAAATTACAGTTTTGAAGGAGGAGTGAGATAAGGAGGCAGGGAGTTCCAGAGTTTTGGGAAGCAAATGAGAGAAAGCTTGTGCCCCCATTTAGTGGAGCAGTGCAGGACAGAAAGTAGCTGGGCATCAGAGGACCTTAGAGTGTGGGATTAAGCATGGACCCTAGAGAGTCAGGATGAGAATATCTGGTTAAGGAGTCAATGAAACATCTCAGTGAGTAGGAACATCAGGAACTAGGTGACAGCCAGTGCAAGGCAGAGTAAAGCAAACGATGCATAAGGTGAGGTGCTGATAGGGCAAATCTGCAAATGTTGTTGTAAGCAGTGTCCCACTTGCGAAGAACACTGACGTTGGCATGGGAAAGGAGAGGGAGAGCTTATAGTAGACTGGGGAGCAGGACTCCTAGCTACAGAGATCCTGGCAGCCGGAGTTAAGGAGTGACACAGATGATATGATGCACCAATCTTGATTTAGCTGATTTGCATACTTTGTTTATGTGAGAGGAGAAGTCAAGTATGGGATCAAGCTTGACCCCCAGATATTTAAAAGAGTCAGTGGTGGAGACTGCTGACCCATCATGGCAAAGCACATGAAGCTGGGAGGACATGGCAGGGACTTTCCTAGAGGACCCAAAGAGCATGGCTTGGGTCTTTGGTAAATTTAGTATGAGGGAGTTGGAGGAGAACCAGGATTGGAGTTGTAAGAACGCAGATAACAGGTGATCATTGCGGTAATTGATTGAGCTGGCGGCAGTGTAGAGGATCAAATCATCTACATACATAATGGAATGGCAGTGGAGAACAGAGATGGGAATATCATTAACAAATATAGAGAAGAGCAAGGGCCCTAGGATGGAACCTTGAGGGACTCCACAGGAGATGGGGCAGGAGATGAGAGAACCTTGCCAAAGAAGACAGATTGTGACCTATTGTCAAGGTAGCTGTGGATCCAGGACAGTGTGGATCCAGAGGCACCAAGGACGTTTAGTTTATTCAGGAGCAGAGAGTGATTTACCAGATTAAACGCTTTGGTGAGGTCAGTGAACACAGTACCAGTAAGGAGATCTTTATCCATGTTGGATTTAACCTCACTGGTAAAAAGGGTGAGAGCAGTGGTGATGCTGTGTCAGCCCACACAAACCATGCTGAACAGGGTACTGGAGACTGAACTGGAGTAAGTGAGCCTATATCTGGCAGTGGATTAATTTCTCAAGAATCTTGCTGAGTATAGACAGAAGTACAATGGGTTGATAATTAGACAGGATTTTGGGGTCTCCTCTCTTGAAACCAGAATTGTCTTAGCAGATTTACAAGCTAAAGGCATCGTGGAGGAGCAAATGGATAGGTTGCAAAATCGAGTTACCGGAGTGGCCAGGAGAGGGGCAGCAAGTCTAAGGATCCTGGGTTCAAGCCCGTCCAGCTTGGCACTGCCGTGCATGGGAATGGAATACTGCAGCTTTAGGACCTCTGAATGTGTGATGGGGGAAAGAATCAAAGTAGGAGGTGCATCATGAGGAGCCTGAGGAGACAGAGGAGGTTGTGACCCACAGGATGTGGGAGGAGAAATATTAGGAGTGTTAGTAAAGATGGAGTTGAAGGCATTAGCAGTGGTGTTGGGATTATTACAGTGAGTGTCATTGATTAGCAAGTCATTGGGAATCTGTGACTTGGTGTTACCCAGTATCTCTTTAATTTGGGTCCAGTACCTTTTAGGGTTGGAGATGGAGGATTTAAGGAGTTTGCGATAATAGTTGCCCCTGGCAATGTGAACCTCCTTCTTACAGGTGTTGCGCAAGGAGCGGTACGCATCTATGTCGGCTTGAAGAGAAGAGGTTTTCCATTTTGATCAGAGTTTGTCACAGCATTTAAGCAATTTCAGGAGGAGCCACTTCAGCCACTTAGTCACTTTCCCTCTGACTCTACGCGTCGAGATCAACATGTGCTTGCTCTGTAAGGCCAGTAGAGTTGTATTGAAATAGTCGGTGGTGAGACTAATGTCAGTGGTAGTAAAAATGGGAGACCGTTCAACATGCTGAAGATCATGAAGGAACATAGCCTGGTCAAAATTGAGAAGTCAGAAAAGGATAGGACTCTGGGAGGATTTGAGGATGTGGTTACCTCTCACACAGTAGACTGGGCAGTGATCACTAATAAGAGTCTGGTAGAACACCAGCAGAGGAGTAACAGTCTTTCCGATTTGTGAAGATCTAGTCTATTAGAGTATGACTCGGAGCCATGCTAGAGAAGATCTAGTTAGAGGACTCAATTAGTTGAAGAAGGTTGGCTTGCTGATAGAAGAAGTAAGGCAAGAGGAGTCAGGACCATGCCAGTCAAGGTTAAAATCACCCAAGCGGATCACCTCATTTTTCTTTGATACCACAGGAATCAGCTCAGTAATCTCCTCTAATCTGAGCTTGCTGTTCCTAGGCAGAATATATACACAGAAGATGTGCAACTTCTTGGCCCCATCAAGGAGTAGGAGCAAGTGAAGAACCTCACAGTTATTAAGAGGGTGGGTGGGTATTAGACATTAAGTTGCGATTTATAGTATAGTGCTAGCCCTCTACCCCTCTTGGAAGAGGGTCAGTCAACACGGAACAAGTTATACCCTGGAAGAGAGCAGTTAGGATCAGTGACAGAGGGTTTCAACCAAGTTTTGGATAGGGCTAGATGTCAGGGTTATTAACCTGCCCCGGCCTCCAGCTCAGGAGATTGTGAATGAGACTACGGATGTTTAGGTGGGCCCAAGGTCAGGCCCTGTGACTGTGGCAGGAGATAGGCAGAGCAGGAATAAGATTTAATAGGATTAGAGAGAGGGCCAGGGTTAGGTTCAGTGTCACCGGCGAGGGAAAGGGATAACAGAGTGACCCACATTGTGGCAAGCATCATGGCATGAAAGACTATCTCAGGTGAAGTAATTTTCCTGCATAAGACGTGTCTTAGTAGTAGGCCAGTGTACTTGTAGTTAAGGAGCTTAGAAGGAATTGGCATGGAATAATCCTGGTCATGTTGAGTAGATACAGTTCGGGAGGGAGCCTCAGAGTGGAGTGTGGAGATCCCACTCAAAAGGACTAGTGTATTTATGCCAAGTAGGACAAGTAGTACACAAGGGAGAAAGCTCATAGCCAGACTGGACATCCTAGTGTAGGAGGGACTGTGACTATAATGGATAAAATAATGGAAATGAGTGTAGAAGAAAAGAACCAGATAGTCATAAAATAGATGAGTCAGAGCAGAATTGATTAAATTGAGGCACCACGTGAATGGATAATGGCTATCAAAGTCTGGTCAGAATGGCAACCAGAGAGTGTTAAATGGCAGGAAACACTCAGAAGAAAACACCACAGAGAATTGAGCTGCTAACTAACAGTAGGTGCAGAATCAGAGAAGGAACAGTGACATCTAGTGGTGGAGTAACCTAACCTGCAAGTAGAGAGACCTAGAAGATGGAAAAGACTATCAGAGCACTGCCTACCAACACGTGATAATCATGAGCTATATAGCTAATACCAGCTAAGGGTGGGAGGGTATTGGAGGTGGGCGGGGAGCAGCCACATAGTGGCTACGGGGGAACCTCTACTGTTAAATTTGAGCAGTGGCAGGCAGAGGTATGTCCCGTGCCACAGTCCTCATCCAAAGAAAGGTGCACTGATAATTATAGCTAATTAATTATGCAGACTACCAAACTATAAGTTAAATTTAGGGGAAAAAAAAACAAAATGAGCCCCAAAGAATCATGACAGCTGAGGTTAAAATTAGATTGAATCATCCCCAAAGGATCCAGATCATGCTACCTGTCCAGTACACAGCTCCCGCGGTTATGCTCTGTTTAAATTCATTAAGCCAGGCACAAAGAAAAAGGACTGTGCCCTGAACAATAAATAAAGCAGGCACAGCGTATTCCTAGGCAGAGGTACTGTGCTAAATGTGGAAGGCAGTAGTCGGGCAAAGAAAGCTAGCATCGAGCACAAATAGGGGACAATTCAAAACAGCCAAATCAAAAAAAGGTGCCAAGTTTAAAATTGTCTGGATGCTAGTCATTTACAGGCAGTCCTTTGTTCCGTTCCTTCCCCTTCCCTGAGGTGGAAGACTAGGTTTGTTGGCCAAGGCACCTAGCTCACCTGAGCTCTTTTCTTCTAGGTTGCTTGAGAAGACACAGCAAAGTACCTTACCAGAGCAACAATAAGGATTAAGACTTCTTTGGCTAAGCAGGTTTACTGTGTGTTGTTATTTTATTTTGTACTCACAGGATTGTTACTGTTTGTTGCTAACATTTTATTGCTTTATTTTCTCTGATTCAAATTGTTGTTGCTGGGGATACATTCTGCTGCATTATTACAGGGTGTGCCTACAGGTGTGTGCTTACAGATTACTGCTGTAATCTTCTGATTCAAATTGTCTTTTGCAAGGTATCTCTTCTGTTACTGCTTTATTTTTCTCTGTAGCAAAGTGTTTCTTACAGAGTATATCTTCTGTGAAATTATTACAGGTGATGCTTTACAGGTTTCACAGTTTTATCTGTCATTAGGATAAGCTTTCAAGGCTACTGCATTTGTTGCTGGCTGATTGTTTCTGCTCTTACCTCTTTGTTTCTTTCATCCGTGGTTCTTCTTTTTCAGCAGGGAAGGGCCCAGCCACCACCTCATCCCCAACCACCCACACTACATCCTTTTATAGGGTAGTACAGTCATGACATTTCCTGTAGCAAAGCAGGAAGGGGTGGATCAGAGGGGTATCCACACAGTGACCTCATTTACAGGGGCACTTGTAATTTAACTTATTATAACAAGTTATACAAATACAAACAAAACACAAAATCAAACTTCTGCTTTCATTTTCTTCCTTCTAATTACTTTGACCAGGTTGTAAACCCAACAACTTACCTGGAATGGATATCATTGACTGCAGGCACTGTGGAGCACTTTTCAGAAGGGCAGTTTTGCAGGATTTAGGACACTGTCATTACATGCTGGGCCATTGGAGATCTAAGGCCTCAGCTCCAGGCATCATGGACAGAGATTGCATGCCTCAAATTGCATATTCAAGAGGAAATATATTATTAGAACCACCTCCATTTCCCCAACATCCAACAGAAGCACCTTGACCGCAGAGGGTAGTTGGTCTGGGAGGTTGGCAGGTGGTTAGAGGGCAAATTAGTACCTCATCACTCGGTGCTCTCCAACATATCCCTCCAAAACCATGTAAAACTACAAACATGTATCTGCCTCTATCTCCGAAATCAAACAAAGGGCAGAGGACACTGCAGAGCAGGACACTGCAACACAGGAGCTAGCACAACAAAACGCCCAAAACAGGAACCAAACAACAAAAAGCAAAAGAAATCAAAAAACTAGATCATAGAAGACTCCGTGATTCAGGAGTTGATATGTATCTGCAGCCAGGGTAATGGTCAGATATCTCCCAGGTACATCAGCATGGATAGACACTGACCACATTACTAAAACTGTTCAGGAAGCAGGAGTAAACATTGATGTCCTGGTACACACAGGATGTGATCTCTGGCCGGTCGGTTAGCAGAACCAAGGAACACCTAACCAGTCTGGGTGACAAACTATCATCAATTTTGTCCGACATCTCTTCTCTGAGATCCTGCCAGTCTGGGAGAGGAGACAGATGGAGCGGAAGGTCAGAGAAGGGAGATAGGGAGCTAAATGTGGCTCAATGGCTGGTGCCAGGGAAAAGGACACAACTTTGTAGGAAACTGGCAACAGTTTTGGGAGCAAAAGTTCTTTAAAATTGATGGACAGCATCTGACTAAGGAGGGAGTCAGTGCATTAGGGCAGAAGTTTGATGTCTTTGCAGAATATTTAAACTAGCAAATGGGGAGTGGGGTGCAGCACCCAAAACATCGAATGGGAAGAACACCCCTCCCCCCTCAGCTAGTGGTCAAACAGGAGTTAAGCATGTTTGTAGTTCATTTGCATCACCAGGTAAAGAAAAAGGTCCGGCTCCCCATACGATGCACAGGGGAAATGCCGGACCTCACCCAACAACTAACACACCGAAATCTGACCAATGGAAAATCTTGTACACAAATGCTGCATGATCTGGGAAACTAGATCCCAACCTGCAGGCACAATGACAGAAGCTAAACTGGACATAGTAGCCATTAGCGAGACATGGTTTACCAGTAACCACACTTGGGAGACTTCAGTACCTGGCTATGTACTGTTCAGAAGAGACCGAGGTGAAAAGGGGTGGGGTGAAGTGACCCTTTATGTCAATGAAAATATCAAAGCTACAGAAATTCAGAATAACATAAGGAGCCAACGAAGAAGAACTGTAGGTCACCCTGGAAACAGGAAATAGGACAGCCATACGAACTGGGGTTGTGAACATGCCTCCAGACCAAGGGGAGGACATAAACACGTTACTGTTAGAAGATATACAAAACATGACAGCTTAAGGGGAGGTTCTGATAATGGGAGACTTCAACATGCCAGATACAGATTGGTCAATACCAGCAGGGACATCTGCCAGAACTAGACACATGGTTCCCTGCAGGGGGAGGGCCTCAAACAACTGATACAACAACTCACAAGAGACAGGGCTATCCTAGATCTACTACTGACTAACAGGGAAAGGATAACAGATCTCCAGGTAGAAGGTCACCTGGGGGCCAGTGACCATCACATGGTAGGGTTCAGTTTGGCCACTAGAACAAAATCATCGAATTTCAAGGCAAAAATATAGGACTTCAGAGTAGCTGACTTTGATGAGATGGCCAACAGAGTTAAGCTAGCCCTGGTAAAAAGAAATACAGGTGAGGGGGTACAGGCAAAGTGGGCAAGCATTAAAGATGCAATACTTGAAGCAACATCCCATTATGTTAGTGAGAAAAGGAAGTGCAAAAGCAGAAGGAAACCACTTTGGTTCGCAAACACAGTAGCAGAAAAGGTCAGAGCCAAAAGGCTGGCCTTCAGGAAATATAAGGGAATGCGGCAGGATGAAGATAGGTAGAGATACCAAACTTCCTAAGGGAAGCAGGGAGGCAGTAAGGCAGGCAAAGGCTCAAACAGAGGAAACACTAGCATGAACAGTAAAGAAGCTGACAAGACTTTCTATAGATACATTAGTGAAAGGAGAAAGTCCAGAGGGGTATTGCTAAGATCAAGGGATACAGGGGTGTGAGGAGGAGGACCATGTAAAGCATCTATCCTAAATAGATACTTCTCCAGATTTACCTGAAGAGAAGGTGAGGCAGGGCCTACAACTCTGCGCCATGGACACAGGGGAGGAGGAGATATGCACTAATCCTTCACAAAAGAAAGGGTCCTACAAGAGCTTTGATAAGCTCAGGTGAACAAGGCAATGGGACCTGATGGCATACATCCCAGGGTACTAAAGGAGCTTAGGGTGGAACTAGCAGAGCCATTATTAGAACGGTTTAGTGAGTCCCTGAGCACAGGAGAGGTCCCAGAAGACTGGAGAAGGGCTAATGTGATCCCACTCCACAAGAGTGGTAGCAGGGAGGAGGCAGGGAACTAAGACCAGTCAGTCTTACCTCAGTAGTGGGCAAGATTATGGAGGCACTTCTTAAGGAAATGATAGTGCAACACTTGGAATCCATAGGAGCACAGGATCCAAGACAGCATGGGTTTACAAAAGGAAGGTCCTGTCAAACTAATCTCATAGATTTCTTTGACTGGGTAACCAGAGTGGTGGACCAAGGGGGAGCAGTTGATGTTGCCTACCTTGGCTTCAGCAAAGTTTTCAATACTGTTCCACATAGAAGATTGATTAATAAGCTGGGTAGGCTCGGGGTGGGTCAGACGTTGGTCAACTGGGAGTCAAACTGGTTGACGGGCAGAAAACAGAGAGTGGTGGTAAATGGTATACAGTCAGAAGAGATGCAAGTCACAAGTGGGTTACCTCAGGGATCAGTCCTGGGGCCAGTCCTCTTCAATATCTTCATCAGTGACATTGCAGATGGACTGGAGGGTAAGGTTTGTCTGTTTGCAGATGACACCAAGGTCTGCAACACAGTAGATGATCCAGATGGGGTGGGCAGAATGAGAAGGGATCTGGATAAACTAGCAAAATGGTCAGAAGAGTGGCAACTGGGGTTTAACGCAAAGAAGTGCAAGATCATACACATAGGGAAGAGAAACCCTGAAGCCACCTATAGGCTGGAAGGGGAGTTGCTGGCAGTCACAAGGGAAGAAAGAGACTTGGGCATCATCATCACCGATGACCTGAAATTATCCAGACAGACCCCTAAAGCAGTAAGTAAGGCTAGAGGGATGTTGGGGTGTATTAATAGGGGTATCACAAGTCAGAAGATGGAGGTAATAATCCTTCTTTACAAGATACTGGTTAGGCCCTATCTGGAGTACTGTGTGCAGTACTGGAGGCCACACCTTCACAAGGACAGTAACCAAATTGAGGCAGTCCAGAGAAGGGCAACCAAAATGGTGCTGGGACTGCATCAGAAAACATATGAGGACAGATTAACTGAACTCAATATGTATACCCTAGAGCAAAGGAGGGAGAGAGGTGATATGATTGAAACATTCAAACACCTTAAGGGCATTAACAAGGTGAAAGAGTCTAACACGTTTCAATATATGAAAAATAGCAGGACAAGAGGACACAGCATGAGATTAGAGAAAGGCCGATTAAGGGGTAATGTGAGGAAGTTCTTTTTCACTGAAAGGGTAGTGGATGCATGGAACGGCCTACCTCAGGAAGTGGTAGATATGAATACATTGCAGGGCTTCAAACAGGCATGGGATAGACATAAGGGAGCAATACAGATGAGTATGAATAGATAGGCCATTGACGGAGCAGAGGCCTATGGCACATTCATTAGGTAGAAAAAGGAATGGGCAGACTGGATGGGCCTTGCGGTCCTTATCTGCCATCAAATTCTATGTTTCTTTGTTTCTATTTCGGCATGCAGTCCCTGAGCAGCTCCATGCAGAATGCCCTGGGGTAGTTTGACGAGCTTGATTTCAGAGGGCGGTCCCCAAGCAACTCTTTGGGCAGAATGCCCTGGGGTAGTTTGATGAACTTGATTTCGACGGGCAGTCCCCAAGCAGCTCCGTTGGCAGAATGCCCTAGGGTAGTTTGACGATCTTGATTTCGGCGGGTGGTCCCTGAGCAGCTCCGTGGGCAGAATGCTCTGTGGTAGTTTGATGAGGACCACATCCTCCTCCTCCACACCAAAGTGTTTTCCTAATTTTATAAACTGTGACCAGATTACTGAACAGGAAAGGGCAGGCACGGACCGAGGAAATATCTTCCTAGGCCCAAGGTCAGTTGTTTTTCTTTTATGGAAGAGAATGTCTACAAGTGTGAAACTCCACAACTGGCAGATAAAGCTGTGCATAACTCTGTAAAGCACACAACTATTCCAATTGAAGGATCTCTGGCCCTAGCTGATATGCACAACATGCGAGTGGGTGCTTTGTGCAGAAGACCCTTTGCCTAAAATAGAGCAAACCTGTGCACCTCCTGTGCATCCTTTATTGTCCCCAGAGCCCTAAACGTATGGGTTATGGCTCTGGGTAGTTTTGTTTCCCCAGATTCCGAGAGAGCAAGTATTTTATAGCTGATATCCATGGCCTCCACTTTTCTAGGGAATGCCACGATGGAAAACTTATAAGGCCAGCTTGCTCTGCTTATCACATTGTGTCAGCTATGCTTGGTGTATGGATCTGACATTGGGTCACAGATCAGGTGTCAAAAGCCAAGCTCTTTAACCTGTCCTTTGAGGGAGGACTATTATTTGAATCAGGCCTGGATATCATTTTGAAAGATGTCCAAGATACTGTAAGAAGAGACCTGCTGGTGTCGAAACAGCAGCAGAAAGCAGGCTCAACCCCAAGGGTGGCAGTTGATAGAGGCAGTTTCAAGATGGTTTTCATCCCTTTGGAATTTTGGGAACCAAAGGAATAAGGAATCCTATTTTGGATTCAAGGGAAATAGTAACAGAGGAGCCTTTGCACACAGGTGTAACAGAGGTGCAGGATGAAGAGGTGGCAACTCACAATGAAGGTACACAGGTTCATCTCTGCACCCCTTCCCTTGGTGGAAGACTGCAGAATTTGTATCCAAGATGGGCCCAAATAATGACAGATGCATGGATATTAGAGATACTGCCATTAGGTTATGCAGTTTTGTTTGCGACAGTACTCACAGTGGGGCGCTAGCTGCATTCCCTGTACCAAAGTACTCACTGAAGAGGCATGCACAGTCTCAAACCTTGGAGCACCTCAAACAGATAGAGGCTGTTCTCCCAATGCCCTCCAGCGAAGAAGATCTGGGACTGTACTCGTACTTTGTGGTTCCCAAGAAGTCGGGGGTTCAGACCAGTTCTGGACCTGAAGCACTTAAACAAGTTTGTCCACCACATGACCTGCAAGATGGAGTCCCTATGGTCAATCATATTGGCTGTTCAGCCAGGGGATTATCTAGTGTCCATAGATCTGAGGGATGCATATCTCCACATCCCCAATTGACAGTCTCACCAGAAGTTCCTCAGGTTCATGATTCAGGGGCAGCACTTCCAGTACAGGGTGCTCCCTTTTGGGCTGACAACAGCACCCAGGGTGTTATCGAAGGTCCTCATAGTACTGGTAGCTCAACTGGAGGCAGGAAGGACATCATGTATATCCCTACCTGAATAACTTGCTCATTCAAGCATCCTCTGCTCAGCTGGCAAGGAAGTCAGTGGCCAGGACCCTGGAGATACTGGAGTCCCATGGTTGGGTAGTCAGTTGGGAGAAGAGGTCCCTTGTCCCATCAAGAACCTGGAACACTTGAGCATAGTGTTCAGGATGGACGAGGAAGCTCTTCCTTTGATAGCCAGGAAGGAGACCCTGAGGAGAAGAGGTTCAGCAGTTGAGAAGCCAGCACTGGCTTCTGTCTATACACTACTACAGATTTTGGGGCTGGTGACTACAGCAATAGAACTAGTTCTTTGGCC